>JAGIQG010000001.1:132483498-133850685 GCA_024679065.1 Sphyrna mokarran
TTTGTACCGTTGCAAACTGATGCTGCGGCTCCTAAATTCAATCCCCCTACCAATAAAAGCTAAGACTCCATATGCCTTCTTAACAACTTTATCCACTTGACTGCCTACTTTCAGGGATCTATTGACACATACACCAAGATCCTTCTGTTCCTCAACACTATTAAAGCATATTTTCCACATTAAACTCCATTTGCCACCTCTCGGCCCAGCTCTTCAACTTGTCCAAGTCACTCTGTAACTAAAACACCCCTCTTCACTATCTACCACACCACCAACTTTAGTATCATCTGCAAATTTACTAACCCATCCCTCAATACCCTCATCAATCATTTATAAAAATTACAAACAGCAGGGGCCCAAAAACAGATCCCTGAGGTACACCACTAGTAACCGAACTCCACGATGATATCTCCCATCAACGACTACCCTCTGTCTTCTATCTGCTAGCCAATTCCTAATCCAATTAGCTAAATCACCCTCAATCCCATACATCTGCATTTTCTGCAGAAGCCTTCCATGGGCCACCTTATCGAACGCCTTACTAAAGTCCATATATACCACATCAACTGCCTTACCCCCATCCACCTCTTTGGTCACTTTTTCAAAAAACTCAATAAGGTTAGTAAGGCATGACTACCCTTCACAAAACCATGCTGACTATCCCCAATCAATTCATTTCTCTCTAAATAACTATAAATCCTATCCCTAATAATTCTCTCCAATACCTTGCCCACAACAGAAGTAAGACTCACTGGCCTATAATTCCCTGGAAGGTCTCTCTTCCCCTTCTTAAACAATGGGACCACATTCGCTATCCTCCAGTCCTCCGGAACCACACCCGTAACCAACGAGGACCTGAAGATCAGAGCCAGAGGCTCTGCAATCTCCTCTCTTGCCTCCCAGAGAATCCTAGGGTAAATCCCGTCCGGCCCAGGGGACTTATCCAACTTCAAACCCTCGAGAATTTCTAGCACATCCTCCCTATCTACTACAATACTTCCCAATTTGCAACCCTGTACCTCAGTGTTCTCCATAGCTACATTTCCAGCACTCTGCGTGAATACCGAAGAGAAATATTTATTCAGTGCCTCACCAATCTCTTCAGGCTCCACGCACAACTTCCCACTGCTGTCTATGACTGGCCCTAATCTTGCCCTAACCAATCTTCTATTCTTAACATATCGAAAGAAAGCTTTAGGATTCTCCTTAATCCTATCAGCCAACATCTTCTCGTGTCCCCTCTTAGCTCTCCTCAATTCACTTTTTACCTCCTTCCTGGCTAATCTATAGCTATCCATTGCACTAACTGAGCCTTCAAGCCTCATCCTGACATAAGCCTCCTTTTTCTTCTTAACCAGCAAATCAACTTTTTTCGTACACCAAGGCTCTCTTACTCGACCATTTTCCTCCCTGCCTGACAGGGACATACTTATCAAGGACTCGCAGCAGCTGCTCCTTGAATAAGCTCCACATTCCAGATGTTCCCAGTCCCTGTAGTTTCCTAGTCCAATCTATGCACCCTAATTCTCTCCTGATGGCCTCATAATTACCCTTCCCCCAGCTATAACTACTGCCCCCAGCTTCATGCCTATCCCTGTCCATCACTAAGGTGAACGTAACCGAATTGTGGTCACTATCACCAAAATGTTCACTAACTTCCAAGCCTAACACCTGGTCTGGCTCATTGCCCAGCACCAAATCCAATGTAGCCTCACCTCTAGTTGGCCTATCTACATACTGAGTCAAAAAACCTTCCTGCACACTCTGTACGAAAACTGACCCCTCTAACGAGCTAGAGCTATAGCTATTCCAATCAATATTAGCAAAGTTAAAGTCCCCCATCACAATTACCCTACTACTTTCACTCCTAATCAGAATTGACTTTGCAATCCTTTCCTCAACCTCTCTAGAACTATTAGGAGGTCTGTAAAAGACTCCCAACAGGGTGACCTCTCCTCTCCTGTTTCTAATCTCAGCCCATACTACCTCAACAGACAAGTCCTCATCAAACTTCTTTTCTATCACCGTGATACAGTCTTTGACCAATAATGCCACTCCTCCCCCCCTTCTACCTCCTTCTCTACTCCGACTAAAGCATTTGTACCCCAGAACCTGCAACATCCATTCCTGTCCCTGCTCTACCCAAGTCTCTGAAATGGCCACAACATCGAAGTTCCAGGTACTGGTCCAAGCTGCAAGTTCCTCCCCCTTATTGCGAATACTCCTTGCATTAAAGTATACGCATTTCAAACCATGCCCCACCCCACCCGTGCGCCGCTGTGTTTTACAACTCTCTTCTATAGATCCCTGAAAGTTGGCAATCAAGTCGATAAGGTTGTTAAGAAAGCATACGGAGTCTTAGCTTTTATTGGTAGGGGGATTGAATTTTGGAGCCGCAACGTCATGTTGCAACTGTACAAAACTCAAGTGCGGCCGCACTTGGGAGTATTGTGTGCAGTTCTGGTCCCCGCATTATAAGAAAGATGTGGAGGCATTGGAGAGGGTACAGAGGAGGTTTACCAGGATGTTGCCTGGTACGGAGGGCAGGTCTTATGAAGAGAGGCTGAGGGATTTGACGTTGTTTTCATTAGAAAGAAGGTGGCTAAGAGGATTCCTTATTGAAACATATAAAATGATTAGAGGTTTAGATAGGGTGGACAGTGATAGCCTTTTTCCTAGGATGGAGAAAGCTAGCACGAGGGGACATAGTTTAAATTAACGGGTGGTAGTTATAGGATGGATGTCAGAGGTAGGTTCTTTACCCAGAGGGTGATAAGGGTATGGAATGCCCTGCCTGCTGCAGTTGTAGATGTGGCAAGTTTGGTGGCGTTTAAGAGGTTAGTAGATAAGTTTATGGATGAAAAGGGAATGGTTTAGGTTAGAGGGTCATTGCTTTTTCTTAATTGGTTGGCGCAACATCGAGGGCCGAAGGGCCTGTTCTGCGCTGTAATGTTCTATGTTCTATGTTCTATCTATTTGTCACAGCTTACAGTTTCTCTGTCGTTTAGTCATTCACACCTTTTATTTTCTTTGTGGATAGTTATAAGCAGGCTTTTCCCTGGTTTCTATGGCATTGACTCATCTTTCATTCCCTCCCCCTGCAATATAAATGTCTCCCACTTTCTATGCCTTTTAGCTTTGACAAAGAATCATCTGGACTCGAAACATCAACTTTTTTCTCTCCTTACAGATACTGCCAGACTTGCTGAGATTTTCCAGCGTTTTCTCTTTTTGTTGTGTGCTGTCTATTTTTTAATTCACCAGCACCAGACTCATCAGTGTTAGGGAAATTATTGGAGAGGATTTTTTGAGACAGAATTTGCTCACACTTGGAAATAAGTGGATGGATTAGCAAGAGGCAACATGGTTTTGTGAAGGGGAGGTCGTGCCTCACCTACTTGATCGAGTTTTTCGAGAAAATGACCAAGATGATAGATGAGGGTAATGGATGTTGTTTAAAAAGAACAAAGAACAAAACAGCATGGGAAATAGGCCCTTCGGCCCAACGAGCCCGCGCCCCCACCTTGATGTTTCCACTTCTACCCATGATCCCTGTCTATGTTTATAGGTTTATGCATTGGAACCAAATTTGAGACAGTTTAAGGAAAATTTGTTCGCCAATCAGCCTAAGAGCTGATGTGGGAGGAAACCGGAGCACCCAGAGAAAACCCACGCAAGCACAGGGAGAATGCGCAAACTCCCACAGACACAGGGCCAAACCCACATATCTGCACAGCACTGCAATAATCACTGAGCTGTCATGTTGCCCATCAAATAGTCCAGGTCAAGCGTACACTAATGACGTGAAGCACTAGGTTACTCTCGAAAAATCCAAGAGCAGTCCTTTCACGACCCATCGCGTATATTCCCCTTGTTAGACAACAAGGCGGACCGAAGTGCCTGTAGGATAAAACAAATACATCAATATCATCGACAATTTACACACTTCCCAGGGAACTCCCAAAGCTCATGATCCCTATTTTAAATCAGTTTTCTATATCCCTCCATTCTCATTCTGTTCATATGCCCATCTAAGTGTCTCTTAAATAACCCCAGAGTGCCTGCCCTAGTCTTCTGAGAAAGTAGAGGCATTGGTGGGCTTTCTCAAACATATTGTTGGCATGGGGACATTTGACAAGATGCTACATATTAGACTTTACATGGACTTCAATAAGGCTTTTGATAAGGTCCCTCATGGCAGACTAGTACAGAAGGTGAAGTTGCATGGTATCAGAGGTAAGCTGGCAGGATGGATACAGAACTGGCTCGTTCATAGTGGAAGGATGCGTTTCTGAATGGAGGACTGTGACACGCAGTGTTTCTCAGGGACCAGTGCTGGGGCCTTTGTTGCTTGTAATGTATTTTATATATATATTATACACACATATATAAATGATTAGGAGGAGAATGTAATTGATTTAATTAGTAAGTTTGCAGATGACACAAAGGTTGTAGATAGCAATGAGGACTGTCAGGACACAGCAAGATATAGATTGAATGGAAACTTGGGTGGAGAAATAGCAGATGGAGTTTAATTTGGACAAATGTGAGATAATGCATTTTTGAAGGTCTAATACAGGTAGGAAATATGCAGTAAGTGGTAGAACCCTTGTGCAAGGGCATCTGGGTGTACAGGTACACAGGTCACTGAAAATGGCAACACAAGTAGAGAAGATAGTCAAGAAACATAAGGCATGCTTACTTTCATCAGCCAGAGTAACGAGTTTAAAAATTGGCATGTCATGTTGCAGATTTATAGAACCAGTTGAAATGTGTTCAGTTCAGTCTTCACACTACTAGAAGCTTGTTGTTTTGAAGAGAATCAGGATGTTGCCTGGAATGGAGGGCATTAGCCATGAGGAGAGGTTGGAGAAACTTGGTTCGTTCTCACTGGAATGATGGAAGTGGGCAACCTGATAGAGACCTGCAAGATTATGAGGGACATGGATAGAAGCTTTTTTCCAGGGTGTAAGAGGCAATTACTAAGGGATATAAGGGTTTAAAGGAGATGTATGAGGTAAGTTTTTTACTCACTGGGTGGTGGGTGCCTGGAACTCGTTGCAGAGGAGGTAATGGAACCGGATACGATAGTGACTTTTGAGGGGCGTCTTGACAAATACATGAATAGGATGGGAATAGAGAGACATGGTCCCCGAAAGAATAAAGGGTTTTAGTTCAGTTCAAGGTGCAGGGTTGGATGGCCAAAGGCCCTGTCCTGTGCTGTAATGTTCTGGTAGCTGCCAATTTCTTCCAGTCATTGGGTTCAGGAAAGATCTGGGTTCAGAGTAGGATCTGTGACCATTTTATTGAACACCCTGTATCGGTGTGCCCTTCAAACAGGCATTACAGAAACAAATTTCAGGGTCAAGCATCAATTCTGATCACATTTGAAATTAATGCCTCCATTGCAGCTGCAGGCTTGAGTTATCCCTGCTTCTAATTTTTACTAGCACCCATCTTTGTACCCATAATATTTTTTACCCTTTGGGAATAGTGGATGAAGTGATGGATGGATTCCCAAGCTGATTATTGGCCTGTTGAAAGGCGTTGAACACTCCTTCCATGTTCAAAGGCATTTAATATTCCTTCCATGGCCGACAAGTCCTGGTATTCAACTCCAACCTGGAGCTTCTGGTCCAGCAATTGTGATGTTACTACCATGTTACAAAACCTCCTCTCATTTAAATAGACACAGGAAACTTGAAGGAGGGGAAATGGAATTTGGCACAGCATGCTAAGTTATCCATGGCACTCCCATCAGTCTTACAGTCGCAGTGCACTCGAAGGGCTACAGGCTTTTAGCACCATGAAATATATAAGCTATACTTTTTGATATTTAATTTCACCCTATAAAATCTGACTGCTTATTTCATAGTAAAACTAACATCTTGTCATTTGCCAGAAACTTCCACAGAAATATACTGGTTGTGGAGATCTGATGGATGGAATTTTACAAGATATTTTCTGAGTGTCCAGCTGGTCTGAAAATGGGAGAGTTCCAGATTCATTTTTGGGCATGTTTTCATGCCTAGTCTTATGTACTGTGCTTGTAAAAAAGTGGACTAGTCAGTTTCTAGCCAGAGAGGCTGTGGGCAGGAATTAACTCACCAGTCAGGCTGTACAGGAAGGTGTTGCACATCTGCAGGCCTCTGATGCTGCACAGGTGCATTAACAATAGCAGTGGTCTGACAGACCAACAGAGAGCTGTCAGGCCTCTGCTACTGCAGGCAGCCTCTTAATAATTCCGCTCCCCTCCAACAATCGTGGGGGCATGCGGCCTGAGATGAAACTCCTGTGGCCCCTCTGCTGCCCAGAGCGGTCACAAACCCACCAAGAACTGTAAAGAGAAAGACTGCTCATCTATAAGTGTTTTCACAATTACCAGATAGTATTTTAAGAGTTAATGAATAAGGAATGAAGTTAAATTCAATGTAAGGAACCATCAGTTGTATGCCTAGAAACTCAAATTACAGATATAGATACCGATTCTCCCAGAAAAATTCTTAGTGTCAAATTTGCATAAAAACTGGACTAAATCCCGCTGGTCTTTTCTGTGGGAGTTTCAAAATGAAACTGTGCTGTGCACTGCAGAGTGCCTCAGTATGAATCACGGGGCGGAACTGGCACATAGTATGAGCGGGCCACTGCACATGTGTTAATCTGTCAGCACTGAGATCGGCGTATTTGCATGCACAGTGGCCCTATACTTTCGGACTCCCAATTAGAAGCCAGTTTGATCAATGGCCAAGCCCACAACACCAACATGACAGGCTCTCTGACTCCCTCATGGCCTCATTACTGGTCCCCATACGTGCTCAGGCCAACCTCCAAAGCCCCCACCAGCCCCAGCCTGTCTCAATGTCTACTCCTCATCTCCACAGCTCTTCTGATTTCTTCCTTTCCTCCCATCACTTCCACCACTAGCAGGCTGACCTCCACTCTGATGGCCAGCCTCTATTGCTGGCCTTCCTCCCTCTGCCATTCAGCCCAAGTGCAGAGTGACAGCAGGATCCTCCACCCTCACCGATCACCCTGCTCTCTGGGCAGTATCAGTGGGCCAAGGTATAATTTCTTGAGCTCTGTGCCAACTTCTGAAAATAAGTTTGCCAGAGGATGCCATGGCCTCCGCTTGAGTCTCCTGGATGGAAGAATGGCCCCTGATCATTTGGAATTATCGATTTAAATGGACTGGATTTCTGACATCATTTTTGTTTTACTTTATCTTAAGCTTCAGGCCTAGAGCAACTCATGATGAACAGGCCAAGATGATTGATTTATGATAACCAGAGCCATCTTCCTTTGTGCTAGCTATATTCCAACCAAGGGAGAGTTTTTCTCTGATTCCTATTGACTTCAATTTTGTTTGATAGAGCTCTTAATGTCACAGTCAGTCAAATACCGTCTTGATATCAAAGGCAATCATTCGTGCCTTGCTCTGGAATTCAGCTCTTTTGTCTAGGCTTGGACCAAAGCTGCAATGAGATCAGGAGCCGAGTGCCCCTGGTGGAACCAAATTGAACATTGTTGAGCAGTTTATTGCTGAGTAAGTGTTGTTTCATGGCATTGAGACCTTCCACCATTTCACTATTGATCAAAAGTAAACTAATGGCGTGGTAATTCACAGAACATCCACGGTGCATAAGGAGGCGATTCAGCCCATCGAATCTGCACTGACTCTCTGTAACAGCATCCTGCCCAGACCCTTGCCTCTGCCCTATTCATTTACCATGGATAATTACCTAGGGATAATTTTTAGTCTGGCCACATCACCTAATGTGCATGTCTTTGGACTGATTGGATTTGTCCCACTTTCCTTAAGCAGGACATACTTGGGTAATTTTCCTCATTATTGAGTAAGTACTAATGTTGTAACCATATTCTGTGACTGTAATTGGCCACTCAATGCATGTAAATGAGATCCTCATTCTGAATGTTCTCCTTTTGTTTTTTGAAGTATTGTTGATTAAAAAATATATTTGCTGAATGCACATAAAATTCTTGGAACCATAAAACAAAACAGCTGATGCACCAAACTGATGAGCATCTCAAGTTATTTAATACTGGAAATTTTATTTTTATTAAGTTTTTATATTTCATTTTTTCTTCTAGGGCAACAAAATTACTTGTGTGCAGGAAGAAATGACTGCATTATTGACAAAATCCGCAGAAAAAACTGCCCAGCTTGTCGATTACGGAAGTGTTTCAAAGCAGGGATGAACTTGGGAGGTAATTTATTAAATTTTAACATACAGAAACATTTTTAGTTATTTGCAAGTTGGCAGTTGTCTTTGGCTTTATTCATTCCATTGGCTATTTACTTTGAAATGTCTGATTTCATGCTCCTGAAAATGAAAAGAATCAGGTAAACCCTTCCTTCCTAAAATGGCAATGTGTGACTACAACATTTGTAAAGTTAGGTTTACCCAGTATTTTATTGCACTCCAACATTTAAAAAAAGGAACATATTAAATTATTTTAATTGGATGATGGAATGGGACAGCATGCTATCCTCTCACCTCTGGAAGCTTACAGATTGGATAAAAGTCTTTCTGTTCACTGACACTATGAAATGAATTTGGACAGATATATTTCTAATTCTACTATTACTGGGTTTGGGCCTATGAAATTGTTCCTGATTTGACACAAAATTGGTAATCTCCAGCACAGAAACTATAAAGGTGGTTATTGTGAGAAATCGATATGTCATAAATGTGCAACTAACATGCTTTGCCTTGAAATCTATAGGAATAAACAGCGTTGCATTAGAATGTGTAAAGCTTATTCTTAAGCAGCATCACTATATATTAAGATTACTTGCAGATTTTCTACTCCTTTTGGTTAAAGTATCAGTATATGATCTGTGGGCAATTTAAATTAGTCACATGGCAAAACTATGAAATCTTATGAGAAAACAAACTGGAAAAAATGATAAATCTGGCAAGAAGATACCTCTAAATTTTAACTAAAACCCAAAATCATTGGCACTCAACAGCAGTGGTAATGAAAGCATGATGATTCTACTATTCAGATTTTCGTTTAAAATAACCATCATCCACATTCTACATTAACAGATTTTATCATTTTAAAATCTATAATAATCTTGTACAAAGCAACATTTGAATATGTTTCCAGTGTCTGCAGAAATACACGGTGATTAAACATCTTTATCATTTCTATTCTAAATATTTAAAAGATAATAAAGTGAGATTCTAAGATACTTTAGACAGTGTTTTCACAGTAAGTGTTGAAAATTGCTCATTCACTCTGTGCCCTGTCAATGTAAAGATGTTATGAAAAAGTTAATGAGATATTGGAATAGATCTTGGAGACATTTGACTGTAATTCAGAATAAATTATTCTATTCTTTTTCTTGCTTTGGAATTTGAAATCTGAAAAGTAATTCTGCAAATCTAAATTCTGGACATAGGTTTTGCCTGCAGAATGTAGTGTGGATGTCTGATTCTATGATTGAATGATAGGAAATGAATCTCCAGAGTTCTTATGTGCAGTAATGAAAACTTTCTGTTCTGATTGAAAAATTTTTAAATAGCCTCAGCTATGTAGATTTTTTTTATTCATTAGTGGGACATAGGCATTGCTGGCTGGCCAGCATTTATTTCTCTTGGAGAGCAGATTGCTGTGGCTCTGGAGGGCATATTGCTGTGGCTCTGGTGTCACATGTAGGACAGAGCAGGTAAGGACAGCAGATTCCCTTCCCTAAAAGACAGTAGTGAAACAAATGGGTTTTTTTGACAATCAACAATGATTTCATGGTTATCAATAGATTCTTAATTCCAGGTATTTTTTATTGAATTGAAATTCCAACCATTTGCCACGGCGGGATTCAAGCCTGGGTCCCAAGAACATTGGCTGAGTTTCTGGATTAATGGTCTAGCAATAATACAACAAGGTCAATGCTTCCCCAACAATATCTTTTGCTTTCGCAACATCTTTTGGGCACCTTTTCTACACTGGAGCATTAATTCATTGGATAATGTTTGAAGAAAGTCCATGAATATAAATATGAAACTTGGGCTGTATGTTAAGAAATACTACAGAGTATAACTTTTCTGAAAGCAGTCGTAATGGGATGGTTTGCCAGCACTGACAAGAATCCCACCCAACCTCTATCCCGCAACCCCACATATTTACCCTGCCAATCTCCCATCACCAAAGGGCAATTTAGCATGGCCAATCAATTTAACTCACATATCTTTGGAGTGGAGGAGGAAACCTAAACATTTGGAGGAAACCAATGCAGACACAGATAGAATGTGCAAACTCCACACAATCACCCAAAGAAGGAACTGAACTGAGGTCCCTGATCTGTTAGACAGCAGTGCTAACCATTGTGCTACCATGCTGCCCTCTCTGCTCCTCTTAATTTCTCTCTGATTCTCTGCTTAATTTCATTGTGAGGTGGTTTCAATGTTGAACTTGGATTCTTTGGGCATTCCCTGCAGAATTAGCATACAGTTATTGTGTAAAAGCTTTCTGAGTTGTAACAAATGCATATTTTGTTTGGTATTCTATCATTAAATCATGCAGCAGCATACAAGGTTTAACTACTTATGTTGAGCTTTCTGTGATTGGCCTTCCTGATTCAGCTTGTCATGCAAATTTGGCTTAAACCCCTGCAATGTTAGTAGAGTTAGGCCATTTCTTGATCTGCAGAAGCGCTCTGCAATTTTTCTATAAAGCTTTTCGCCTGTGTAGCAATTTTATGATTAACTTCTTAACCAACAGTAGATTTAATATATGTTAGCTTTCAGTGGTTTTCTTGGCTTCCTTGGTAGGAATATGCACAAGACAAGATTGAAAGTCTTTCTATAGATAGATATATAAAAGTTCGGAAATAAAGACCAGATTCTGCTGTTAAAGCTGAACTAAAACACAAGAATTTCTAAAAAAAAGTATTTTTATTTTATGTCCCCTTAGCACGGAAGTCTAAGAAGCTGGGAAAGGTAAAAGGGCTGCATGAAGAGCAGCAACCACCACACAGCCCCAAGGAAGGGATCACGTTCACTGCTCCTTTACCAGAACCCACAGCAAGCACTGCACTTGTTCCTAATTTTTCACATATGCCACCACACATTAACCCATCCTTGATCACTATTCTTGAAGCCATTGAACCTGAAATGGTTTATGCATCTTATGATAGCAGTCAAGCAGATACAACTAATCACCTGCTGTCCAGTTTGAACAAGCTTGCAGAGAAACAAATGGTTCGAATTGTGAAGTGGGCAAAAGGTCTTCCAGGTAGGAATGTAAAGAAACATTAAACTCTCATTTCTATACCATACCAATGTTATCCTTTTACCTTTTGCCTGCATGCTAATGCTTATGATTTTAATGACGGGGTGTATTTACCCTCATGTTACTTTTCAAAGCAAAATAACTTGACGAATAATCCACTGAAATATAGTCAGGGCATTTCTATTTTAGGCATTAATGTAGGTATTTATGCAACAATGTATGTATATATGTATAAAACTGGATCTGAAAGAAAATATGTCAAAGAACTAATGAAATGATGTTTGTTTAAAGTTGTATTTTGAAACATTCTGAGTAAATGGCAGAGGACCTTCAAGCTGTTAAATTAAAAGGTGATGATCTGTTTCTGGTTTGCAAAGCTGTACAGACTAATCGAATTTAATTATAAAACATTTACTCAATATTTGGACAAGTTGGCATGAAAAATACTACTGACTCACCTGCCCCTTCTCTCAATATAGTAATGTGCCTGTGAAAAAGACAATGGAAGGAACTCTCCATTTTGATGAACTTCAAATAGCGCCTTTCCCACTGGCCAGAATGGCAGAATCCCACACCAGATTTTGCACTTGTGTAATGTTGTAACTCTGGTAGGAGTCATGGATTTAAACAAAAAGAAAAAGATGTGGTTTGCACACATAACTGAAAATAACACACAACATGTTTATTGAAAGAAGTACTGCCTATAAAGAGTAGAAAATGAAACATCCCAATGTCATCATCATCAACTCATGTGACCGGCTCTTAAAGCAATTATGCAAACACTTAAATGTATAACATCTTGCCTCCTTTACACCTGTGGTCATGACAACAAATTACTATAATGCTATATATAGGATCAATAATACTCTATGCATGGTACTTTGCACCATAAATAGTTATGCACAGCCAGTAAGGAAGTTCGTTAGGAACACATTTATTCCTTTTGGTTATATACAATGTTCTGGAATTGGCTGTCCATGACTTTAGAAGTAATGTTTAGAACTTTTCTCTTGGAACTAATTCTGCATGATACTCATGTAGTATATAGCAAAGACACAATCATCAAGCAAGTCAATTCAACAAAGTCTTCTGTAGTAGTATTCGTAACAGTAGGGACTAAAGAACTTGGTACTTCTGAAGATAATTCAGAGAAATCATTTTGAGAGGACAACGATTGTTCAGCATGGTGTCACCAAACTAATTTATCTTCAGATTGGATCTGTTTTTGTTAAAACTATGGCTGGTATTCATTTCTCACTCATGGCACAATTACATGCTAACACTCGATCTCCTTGCTAAAATGAGTGATGTTTACCCCCATTTTTCAGCTAGCAACATGAGATTGTTGTTGATGTTCTATTCTCTGAAGTTTATGAAGATAATAATAAATAAAACATAGTTCTCAATTTTCTCTTTAAGAGTAGTAAAGCAGATGAATTTTGCATGAGTGTCTCTCTCAAATATCAAAAAACTATTCACATGATGCAATAATGAATGTTGGTCTCTTGAAGCTTTTAAAGAGTGATTCAAGGATTGTACAAATCTTTGAAATAACCCATTGGTTGGTGGAAGATAAGATACAGAATTTATACGCTGAATACCATTTACTTTCAAATAATTTTCAAATTCTTATGAAGAAAACTGTGATTCATCATCACTAATAATCTGTTCCAGTGTACCAAATGTTACAAAAATTTTGTCAAGTTTTTCAATAGTTTGTTCAGTTGCAGTAGATCTCATGATAACTTACAGCTGATTTGACTGTGCACTAGTTATGTCTTAAGAATATGTAAGCCTTAAATGGATCAGTAAAATCTACTTGTAATCATTGCCATGGCAATTTAGGCCAGTCCCAAGGATGTAAAGGAGACACAGTAAGAAGTCTGACAACACCAGGTCCAACTGATTTATTTGATAGTAATCTCGCAAGCTTTTGGGGTTTGCCTCTTCGTCAGGCAAATGGAGAGTTCTGCATTTTCTCCATTCACCTGATGAAAGGGCAAACCCCGAAGCACTTGCGAGTTTACTATCAAATAAATCAGTTGGTCTTAAACCTGGTGTTGTTAGACTTCTTAATGTGTTTACCCCAGGCCAATGCCGGCATCTCCACATCATGTAAAGGAGATAACAGTGGTGCATTTCTGATCTGTGCACAGGATTGTTATTGTCCCACTTTTTCTTCTATCTGAGCATCCAGACCTGGCCATCAAAAATAACCACATGCTAATTCCTTCATCTGGACTTTACTAGGATGTCTTTCATGTAGTTGTTCAATAATTCTTCCTCATAGAGTAGAAGGAATGATCACTCGGATTCCCTATAATAGATGTTCACCTTGGACAATCAAGTCAAGATTTTGACATATGGTTTCAAATCAGGGTGCATAAGACGTGTTCTAGATACCATTCCTTTCAACACCATATACATCATTTTTTCCATCACAGAATCATTTCTGCAATGTCTCTGAATTTGAGAAGATGTCACAGGCAAGTTATTTATTCACAAAAAAATAAAGAATATGGAATCTGCTCAATAGATAAAGTTAAGTTTGATGCGTAAGCATTAGCATGTAGTCTGTTTGACAATACTTTATATTATAGTCATGTGGAGATAAGATCAGTGACCATCAGGAATACGAAGGGTACAGTCACAATGTTAGGGGTTCATTACAGGCCTCCCAACAGCCAGCAGGAGATAGGGGAGCAGATATGCAGACAAATTTTGGAAAGGTGCAGAAACAAAAGGGTTGTTGTCGTAGGTGATTTTAACTTTCTCTAGATTGACTGGGGCTCACTTACTGCTAGATGGAGTAGAATTTGTAAGGAGCCTCCAGGAGGGTTCCTTACTCGGGAAGGAGCCATTTTGGACGTGGTACTGGGAAATAAGCCTGGCCAAATTTCAGTAGAGAGTGTTTTGGGAACAGTGATCATTATGCCATAAGCTTTAAGGTGCTTTTGGATAAGGACAAGAGTGGTTCTCCGGCAAAAATGTTAAATTGGGGGGAAACTAACTAGAACAACATTAGGCGGTATCTGGTGAGTGTAGATTGGGGGAATTTGTTTGCAGGTAAATCAACATCTGACATGTAGGAGTCTTTCAAAGTCAGTTGATTGGAATTCAGGATGAAGGGTAGGTATGGCAAGTATTGAGAACCCCAGATAATGAGGGATATTATGAGGCTTGTCAAAAAGAAAAAGAAAACATTAATAAGGTTTTAAAGGCTTAGGACATATGACGCCCTTGAAGAATATAAAGAACGTAGAAAGGAACTTAAGAAAGGAGATAAAAGGAATCATGAAAAGTCCTTGGCAAACAAAGACTTTAAGGAAAATCCTAAGGCATTTTATACGTATGTAAAGAAAAGAGGGTAGCCGGGGAAAGGGTTGGTCCACGCGAGGATAGTGGATGGAATCTACGCTTGGAACCAGAGGGAATGGGTAAAATACTAATAAATACTTTGCCTCAATATTCACCAAAGAGGGAGGCTTGTTGGATGAGGAGCCTAGGGTAGGGTGTGTACATATTCTGGGTCTTGTCGATGTCAAAAAGGAGGAAGTGTTGGACATCTTAAAAAGCATTAAAGTAGATAAGTCCCCAAGGCCTGATAGGATCGACCCCAAAATATTGAGGGAGGCAAGACGGAAATTGTTGGGACTTTGACAGAAATCTTTGTATTCTCATTGGCTACAGTCGAAGTTCCAGAGGATTGAAAGATAGCCAATGTTGTTCTATTTTTTGAGAAGGGCAGCAGGCATAATCCGTGAAATTATTAGCTGTTGACCCTTACATCAATGGTAGGGAAATTATTGAGAAAGATTTTTAGGGGCAGGATTTATTCATATTTGGAAACAAATGGACTTATTAGTGATAGACAGCCTGGTTTTGTGAAGGGACGTCGTACCTCACTAACTTGATCAAGTTTTCTGAGGAATTGATGAAGTTGTTAGATGAGGGGAAGGCAGTAGATGTTTTATATATGAACTTCAGTAAAGCCTTTGACAAGGTTTCTCATGGTACAAAAGGTGAAGTCACATGGGATCAGAGGAGAGCTGGCAAGATGGATACAGAACTGGCTTGGGCGTAGAAAGTAGTCTGACAACAAACACCAGGTTTAAATCCAACCGATTTATTTGATATTTACTATCAAATAAATCAGTTGGATTTAAACCTGGTGTTGTCAGACTATTTACTGTGTTTACCCCAGTCCAATGCCAGCATCTCTACATCTTGGGCATAGAAGACAGAAAGTAGCAGTAGAGGGATGCTTTTCTAAATGGAGTGCTGTAACTAGCAGTGCTCCCCAGGGATCAATTCTGGGACCTTTATTGTTTGTAGTGTATGATTTGAAGGAAGATGTAGCTGGTCTGATCAGTAAATTCACAGATGACATAAAATTTGGTGGAGTTGCGGATAGTGAAGAGGATTGTCAGAAGATATAGCAAGATATAGACTGGTTGGAGACTTGGGCAAAGAAATGGCAGATGAAGTTTAATCCAGACAATTGTGAGGTAATGCATGTAGGAATTATATAGTAAATGGAAGAACCCTTAGGAATATTGACAGGCAGTGAAATTTGAACATACCTGTCCATGAATTGCTGAAAGTGGCAATGCAGGTGGATAAAGTACTCCAGAAGGCGTACAGCATGCTTACCTTCATAGGTCGGAGCATTGCATATAGAATTGACAGGCCATGCTGCAGCTGTACAAAACCTTAGTTCAGCATCATTTAGAATATTGTGTCCAATTCTGGTCACCGCACTACCAGAAGGATGCTTTGGAGAGAGTACAGAAGAGATTTACCAGGATGTTATCTGGTCTGGAAGGTATTAGCTAGTTTGGATAAACTCAGTTTGTTCTCACTGGAACAACAGAGGTTCAGATAGAGGTTTACAAGATTGAGTGGCATGAACAGAGTGGATAGTCAAATGGATGGTGAAAAGTTTAGAGATGTGTGAGGTAAGGTTTTTACATAGAGAATGGTGAATCTCTGGAACATGCTGGAGGAGGTGGGAGCAGCATGACAGCAGCATTTAAGGGGCAACTAGATGAATGCATGAATAAGATGGGAATGGAACAATACAGACTCCATAAGCACATACGGTTTTAATGTAGGCAGACATTATGATTGGCGCAGGCTTAGAGGGCCTGTGCTACATTGTTCTTTGTTTATCTTTGCAATCAGCGAACTTCTAACAAAGGTATGCCATTATACAGCCAAAAAATAGTTAAGGGTTGATCAGTCAACGATGTGAAATGACAATCATATAAATAACAATGAAACCTTTGTATGCCAAAAGTTACACTCTATGTTTCATTTCCTAGAGGAATGAAGTTAGATTTAGCACTAGTCAAAGTACGCAAAGTGAGAGAACAAAGAACAAAACAGCACGGGAAATAGGCCCTTCGGCCCAACGAGCCCGCGCCGCCACCCCGATGTTCCCACCTCTACCCGCGATCTCTGTCCATGTTTATAGATCTATGGATTAAAAACCAAATTTGAGACAATTTAGGGAGAATTTGTTTTGCCAATTAGCCTAAGAGCACATCTTTGGGATGTGGGAGGAAACCGGAGCTCCCGGAGAAAACCCACGCAAGCACGGGGAGAATGCGCAAACTCCCACAGACACAGGCCCAAATCCATGTATCTGCACAGCACAGCGATAGTCACTGAGCTGTCGTGTTGCCCATCAAATGGTCCAGGTCAAGCGTACACTAACGACGTGAAGCACTAGGATACTCTCGAAAAAAAAATCCAAGAGCAGCCCTCTCACGACCCATCGCGTGTATGCCCCTCGTTAGACAACAAGGTGGACCAAAGCACCCGTAGGATAAAAACAAGTACATCAATATCATCATCTATTTACACACTTCCCAGGGACTCCCAAGGCTCATGATCCCTATTTTAAATCAGTTTTCTAAACCCCTCCATTCCCATTCTGTTCATGTGCCCATCTAAGTATTTCTTAAATAACTGCAGAGTACCTGCCTCCACCACTTTACTTGGCAGCGCATTCCATAGCTAATGGTTGTTCTTCTCCTGAAGGCAAATTTGTGAAACTACTGCCCGTATGCCACAAGGTGAAGCATCACAAGCAAGCAATAATGGTAGCTTCAGATTAAAATGAACGAATATTTCAGAATTCTGCAAAGCATCTTTACATCCTTGTTTGATTTCTCACATTCTGTTGTCCAGTCCCATGTCAGTCAAGTCATCATCATTTTTAGTTCGTGGCTTTGCTGGTTGAACCAAGCTCCGGCGGAACTTGAAGGCTTTATTTCCTATTATACTGAGAAAAACAACTTGCTTGAAATTTTATTCCCTTGTACCAAGTGCTTAAAATGCTCTGCATACGAACTCCATGATTCGTTTTCTTCATTGAAAGGATCCATGATGCTTAATTGACCCATTACTTCTCTTGCAGGCACTAGTGATAAGAGACTGCTCAGTATTTTTTTATTGTCTTCCTAGGACCTCCCTGCTAACCCTGGACACTGTTGACTTGATTTTTTTTCCAAATGACTCAACTGTACGGCAAAACATCCATTCTTTTCAAATATGCCAGGTCATGCTTGGAGTCTCATCCTCCTCTGATTTGAAAAACAAAACACTCTTTTAAAACCACACAGAGATCTTCTATCCTTTTTCAACTGCATAGTGATTCTCCCATTCTGCCTCTATCCTGCAACTTAGAGGAGTCTATCCAATTTTTTTTTCCCAGTAAGAAATGAAGTTCTTTTTCACTTGGGACTTCAATCTTCAATCCTGTTGTTGGTTTTGTCCAGCATTTTAGAAGTGTGAGGATACACAATGTCTTTATTTCTACTTAAGATTTATTCTCAAATAAAACAATATTCCATCCTTGTCATTAATTTTCTTTTCCTAATGTCGTAACTAAGTTAATGGTTGTCAATTTTAACACAATAAAAAAAAATGATTTGCACATGTATCCCCAGAGGCCTCAATTTTCCACAAAAAGTATCATAACAAGTTCTGCACTGCAATCTTCCCATACTCTGTCACTTCTTTTGACAGTTGGGAACTTTGCACCTGTGAGGGGGAGAGGTGGGGGATGAGGCAGGGGAGGTGGTGGGAGTCCACATGGGACAGTGAGACTGGCTTCAGTGCGATCGGGTACCATTCTGCAGGGCATCCCGATCTGCAAGTGAACCAAGAGACATCCTCCCACCAGAACCGCAACAGACATCAGATCTTCCCTTTAACAGCAGCATTGTCACCCCACACTGACATAGATCAGCAGCATGGAGCATCAGGGCCTTGCTGATGGCTTCCTCAACATGCACTCCCAACACGCACTCTCTCCCATCATGAACCCCTCTGCGACCCATCCAACATGCCACCCCCCCCGTGCCAACCCCCTCGCCCCCTCCACAAAACCTCCCCTCTGCAAGAATCTCCACTCTCACCCTGCATATTCCTCTCTTGTCCTTCGGCATAGCCCTCACAGACTCTACCCTCGGCCTTACATTGTTTGTCTACTTCATCCACCTCCTTGCGCCTCTGCCTGCCATTGTGAATCCTCATATTTCCCTCCTCCTATTTTTGCACAGTCCTCTTCCTGTCTTCACCTCTGCACAACCTCATCTTACACTCCACCTCCAATTTGTTGCAGCGGCTGCATGAGTTCCATAGCCCAGTCCTGTACAGATAAACACTATGTGATACCAGGGAAAAGGAAACCCCTGTACCTCCCCAACCTCCCCAGTACTTATCTGGGACGGTGGCATAGGAGGATCCATGGATACAGCAGCATGGTGCTGTCTATGAAAACCAGGTTGGCATGGAGATGGAGACAGAAACTGGCTTGCCCTGCCAGAGTGGTATGCAGCATATCAGGAGCAGCAAGCACTATGGCAAAAAGGCTTTGTGCATTCATCTTGAAGTCTGTTGCAAGGACTGCTTTATGCATGCTACCCTTTAGTAATTAGGTTTCAGATCAACGTAATTTCCCATTGGCATGACATAAAATTGGAAATCCTAACGGGGATGTCAGTGGGCAGCTGTGGTAATGAGCATTCATGCATAGCAAATTAATGCAAATGGCATTCATGCCCCCTGCCAGCAGGAAGACCAACCTGCCAGTAATCTGCCATTAGGATAATTGCAATGTGATTTTACATTGGCAGATTTCTATCTTTTTGGCTTTCATTAGATTCTTCCATCCTGCCAGCCCCCAAATCCACCATGGGTAAGGTGGAAGAATTCTACCCAATGAATTCACCTACAAGAATAACAAAACTTGTATTTATCTCACATAGCAAAACATCTAAGGTGCTTACAAGAAATTGGATTGTAAGATACATATTCTCACTAATTCTCATGGCTCTAAAATTCTTTGGGGGTTCAGCCAGAGCCCAGCAGAATTATGGTATTAGACTGATGGACTCTTCCAGGAAAATGGTGATCCGGCCTTGATCATTTTTTTTTTGCAGCTTTTTGGCTCCGTTATGTCAATTTGCATTGGATTTTGGGAGATAAGAAGGAAAAATCATAATCTTCTAGGCTGAAGTTACTCTTTGTATGATTATGCATGGATGTTTAAACATAGATGCATGCATATACATAAGTTTTGTTCTGTAGACATCCATAGCAGATCCTAATTTATCTGAATTGAACCAAATTAGGCGAATAAACATGAATGGGACCATTTAAATTCAGAGCCTGCATTAGTGGCTGGGAACATTTTAAAATAAAGTTACAGTCAGATAATTTGGTTTTATAATTGGCATTGTTACAGATGGATCCCATTTTATGTACTGATGATGGACTTCTTAAATCTTAATATCCCCAACTCTTCTTTCTCTATGATTACTTTTAAAGCTAGATATGTAATTGAGACTTTCTGATTTAAAGGGCTATTGTACTAAAACTTTTATTGTACTAAAAGTTTGGCCTTTATTGCATTTTGTGATGCGCTATTCCTGATTTGTGAAATCCTAGGAAACATTGTGTTCGAGCAAGCTTTTAGTAAAATTAATTTGTTCAAAAGGATTTTGAATTCCCTTGAACAATTCTGCTGTTTTATGAATTGCTTTACTGGATTGCATGCCAAAGCACAAAGCTGATGAAGGAAAAAATCTTGGATGAAGCCAAAGTGATGGCAACAGTAGTGAACAACCATGTAGTTAATATAATATATAAATTTATAGATGGATCTAGACTAATTGTGGTTTCTAGATTTTATTATGTTTCTTCCTTTTTAAGGCTTTGTGATACTCAGTGTTGGCCATATTTTCCAAACAGTATGTGCATATACACAGAATGTATAATCAACCATCTGTATACCTGGCTGAATGTCAGCATAGATACAGATACAAAAGCAAAATACTACAGATGCTGGAAATCTGAAATGAAACAAAAAATGCTGCAAACTCTCAGCAGGCCAGGCAATATCTGTAGAGAGAAAAACAGAGTTAACTTTTTAAGTGGATGACCTTTCAGTAAAACAAATACTCTTCTTTGAAAGATAGCATACTGTAACTGGAGGAAGTGCTCTTAAAGTCTCTAATGACTTGATTAAGTCATACTTTGATCCTAATTATTTATTCCCAATCACAAGAAAATTTTGCAAATTTTCCATTCACTTAAACGTTAACCAAATGATGATAAACTCCTGCCACTTCTTTGGATTATTTTACTCAACACATGGAAAGGTTTTTAATGGAATAACTTGCTGGCATTTTGCAACCACATGTGCTGATAAATGCTTAGGCCAATACAAGCCATTTACAAAACTATTTATAGGGCTCTTTTGAGCTCAAACATTGTATTTGTCAAAAGTATTTCAACACTTAAAAACATATTTGTAAAAATGCATAACATTACAGTACTAATATAAGGGGTAGGAGTCTTAGCTGTGTTGTAGAGCAGAAGGATCTCGGGGTCCGGGTCCATAGGACTCTGAAATTGGCCTCGCAGGTGGAGGAAGTGGTCAAGAAGGCGTACAGTGTACTGGCCTTCATTAATTGAGGAATAGAGTTCAGGAGTCAGGAGGTAATGATACAGCTCTATAAGACTCTTGTCAGACCCCAGTTGGAGTATTGTGCGCAGTTCTAGTCGCCTCATTATAGGAAGGATGTAGAGGCTATTGAGACAGTTCAGAGGAGATTTACAAGGATGCTGCCTGGATTGGGAGGCAGGCCTTATGAAGATAGGTTGAGGGAGCTGGGACTCTTCTCACTGGAGAGACGTAGGTTGAGAGGCGACCTGATAGAGGTTTATAAAATGGTGAGAGGGATAGATAGGGTGGAGTCTCAGAGACTATTTCCCCGAGCTGAAATGGTCACTACGAGAGGACACAGATTTAAGGTGCAGGGAAGCAAATACAAAGGAGATGTCAGGGGTAGGTTTTTCACTCAGAGGGTGGTGAGTGAATGGAACCGACTGCCGTCGGAGGTTGTTGAGGCAAACTCACTGGGGTCTTTTAAGAGACTTCTGGATGAGTATATGGAAAAGAATAGGATAGAGGGTTATAGATAGGTCTGTGGATTGGTAGATGTGATCGGTGCAACTCGTGGGCCGAAGGGCCTGTTTGTGCTGTATTGTTCTATGTTCTGTGTATTTTCTATTACTTTGGTTTAGCATTTAATATCAAAGCAAGGAGGAATGAGTAATGAAAAAAATGCCAGTTGCAGATGGTGGAGGATATCAGTTTTTATACATTTAGGTAAACAGATAACTAATAACAAAAAATATCTACAAAATCAAACATCAGGGGCAGGATTTCCACTACCTAGGCTGGTAACTCAAATCAGGAAACTTCTTGACTTGGCAGATGTGCCTTGGTTTAAACCACTCAGTCACTTGGAATTTCTATTCCAGGCATGTTATGTTGCAGAGTAGATTGGGCCTGCCAACTTTGAAAGGAGATTCTAGGTTGCCAAATGTTGAGGTGTGTTGGTGAGAAGACCTGTTCAATTTTCTGTGACTTTTGTCCTAGTTGTAATAAACATAGCTAAGCTTTCTAGCTCTCACCCCTACACCAGCTCATCCCCCACCTATTCCCCATGGCCCCTTCAACTCACCATGTCAGTTCAATGCCATTACACTCTCATGGCCCTTCACATTCTCCATGCCAATTCATATCCCTTCCATGTTTGTACACCCAACATGCACTTTGGACATAAACAATAAGCCATATAATAACAATAGCAAGCAACTACTGAAAAGAAAGCAACAATTCAGAAATATTCTTTGAAGAATCTGCTGTTCCTACAACCCTATAAAAGTGTCAGTTAGAAAGAACATTATCTGTAACAGAGGCTTCAAACGTTTTACACCTCTTAATCTTACCCAAATAAGCATTGAGACATTGATAAAAGAGATCACAGAACAACCATATTGGATAAAACAGCCTGCTTGATCTTCACTCCATCCACCAGCTTAGATATTCACTCCCTCCACCACTGGCATACAGTGGCAGCAATATGTTATATTTACAAGCTACACTTCAGTAAGTTACTGTGTCTGACCCTTGATGAGTATTTTCCAAACCTGCAATTTCCAACACCTAGAAGGATAAGAACTGCAGGCACTTTGGAACACCACCACCTACAGGTTTGCCTCAAATTCACATGCCATTCCACATTGGAACTATGTCTCTGCGCCTTGATTATCACTTAACTATCAAAATGCTAGAATTCCTTTTGCAACACGATGGGTGTACCAACAGTATATGGACTGCAGCAGGTCAAGATGGTAACTTATCACCACCTTCTCAAGGTCAGTTAGGGATAGCCAACAAATGTGGCCTTGCCAGCGACATTTATGTCCTATTAAAACAGAAAAACAGAGAAGTCCTAAGAGAGAAAGGACAAGCTTCTGTAGAAAAACATTTTTGTGGGACAAATTTGAGGAGACACAGCAAATGGCAACTGAGCACTAGAACTAAGAAGGACAGTTGAGTAATGAGGAATTGCATTATGAGATCAGAGCTGAGTTGAAAATAGGCTATGGAAGTCCTGTCAGTGAAAGAGGAATCATAAAGTAGGTAGGGCACTGTAAGGTTTAGACAAAATATCTGTTTCACGTTGAGGAGTACTTTGATTATAGAAGAGCCATTTTTAATGATGTGCAGCCTCTTGTGGTTTAGCTTTGTATTTGACAAAATCATCTCTTAAAATGTAATGAAGAACAAAGAAGGGTACTGCACAGGAATAGGCCCTTTGGCTCACCAAGCCTGTGCCAACACATAACACCTATCTAAACTAAAGATGTTTTGCCTCTATTGGTCTGTATCCCTCTATTCCCTGCCTATTCATGTATCTGTCAAGATGTCTCTTAAACATTGCTATTGTATCTGCTTCTACCATCTTCTCTGGCCGTGAATTTCAGGCACTTACTTATCACCCTGTGTGTTAAAAACTTGCCTCTCACATCTCCTTTAAACTTACCCCTTTTACTTTAAACCTATATCCCATAATAATTGACACTTCTACCCTGGAAAAAAAATTTGATTATCCATTCTATCCATGCCTCTTATAATTGTGTAAACTTATATTAGGTCGCTCTTCAGCCTCTAATTTTCAAGTGAAAACAAACTAAGTTTATCGAATTTCTCCTCATAGCTAATACCTCCCAAACCAGGCAACATCCTGATGAATCTTATCTGTACTCTCTCCAAAGCCTCCACATCCTCTGGTAGTGTGATGACCAGAACTGTATGTAGTATTCCAAATGTGACCGAACTGAAGTTCTATACAGCTGGAACATGACTTCCCAATTTTGAAATTCTGTGCCCTGACTGATGAAGGCAAGCACGTCCAATGTCTTATCCACTTGTGTTGCCAATTTTAGCAGACTGTGAATCTGTATGTCTAGATCACTATATATGTTAATGCTTCTAAGGATTCAGCCATTTACTATATACTCTCTCCTGAATTAGATTTCCAAAATGCATCACCTCACATTTGTCCAGATTAAATTCCATCTGCCATTTCTCCACCCAAGTCTTCAGCCTATCTGTATCCTACTGTATCTGGTGGCAATCCTCCTAATTATCTGCAGCTCTTTCAGTCTTTGTGTTGTCCACAAACTTACTAATCAGATCATCTACATTGTCCTCCAAATCATTTAGAACATAGAACATTACAGCGCAGAACAGGCCCTTCGGCCTTCGATGTTGCGCCGACCAATTAAGAAAAAGCAATGATCCTCTAACCTAAACCATTCCCTTTTCATCCATAAACTTATCTACTAACCTCTTAAACGCCACCAAACTTGGCGCATCTACAACTGCAGCAGGCAGGGCATTCCATACCCTTACCACCCTCTGGGTAAAGAACCTACCTCTGACATCCGTCCTATAACTACCACCCCTTAATTTAAAGCTATGTCCCCTCGTGCTAGCTTTCTCCATCCTAGGAAAAAGGCTATCACTGTCCACCCTATCTAAACCTCTAATCATCTTATATGTTTCAATAAGGTCTCCTCTTAGCCGCCTTCTTTCTAACGAAAACAACCTCAAATCCCTCAGCCTCTCTTCATAAGACCTGCCCTCCATACCAGGTAACATCCTGGTAAACCTCCTCTGTACCCTCTCCAATGCCTCCACATCTTTCTTATAATGTGGGGACCAGAACTGTACACAATACTCCAAGTGCGGCCGCACTAGAGTTTTGTACAGTTGCAACATGACGTTGCGGCTCCGAAATTCAATCCCCCTACCAATAAAAGCTAAGACTCCGTATGCCTTCTTAACAACCTTATCGACTTGATTGCCAACTTTCAGGGATCTATGCACACATACACCAAGATCCCTCTGTTCATCAACACTATTAAGAGTCCTACCATTAGCCCTATACTCTACACATTTGTTATTCCTGCCAAAGTGAATTACCTCACACTTTTCCGCATTAAACTCCATTTGCCACCTCTCGGCCCAGCTCTGCATCTTGTCCAAGTCTCTCTGCAAACTATAACACCCCTCTTCACTATCTACCACTCCTCCGACTTTGGTGTCATCCGCAAATTTACTAATCCATCCTTCAATACCCTCATCCAGATCATTTATAAAAATTACAAACAGCAGGGGCCCCAAAACAGATCCCTGAGGTACACCACTTGTAACCGAACTCCATGATGAATAATTTCCATCAACCACCACCCTCTGTCTTCTATCAGCAAGATTTGTATTACAAATTATAAACAATTAGAGTCCCAGCACTGATTCACATGAATACCACTGGTCACAGATCTCCAGTTAGAAAACGTGTTACTTTCTGTCTTCTGTGACCAAACCAGTTCTGTACCCATCTTACCAGCTCCCCATGGATCCCATGTGACTTCATTTTATGAAATGGAACAGGAAAAGGAAAATTAAAAGGACTAGTCTTAAGATTTTGTACCTGATTATTGATTATTTGAAATAAAATGAGTGAATTAGTTGCACAGTTAGATGTAAAGGAGTATGATATAGTTGGGATTATGGGGACATGACTCTAAGGTGACAAAGGATGGAAGCTAAACATTGAGGGGTACTCAGTGTTTAGAAGGCAAAAGATGGTGGAATAGTGCTGTTGATTAAGAAGATATTGATACAAAACTGAGGAAGAATATTAGATGTGGAGATGCCGGTGTTGGACTGGGGTAAGCACAGTAAGAAGTCTCACAACATCAGGTTAAAGTCCAGGAGTCCATCAGGTTTATTGGGCTTTAACCTGATGTTGTGAGACACCTTACTGAAAAATATTAGCACAGACGATGTGAGATCTGTATGGATTGAGTTAAGAAACAAGAGCAGAAAATATTTGTGGAGTTGATATATAGATCACCAAACTGTAGTGGTAATGTTGGGAACAGCATTAGACAGGAAATCGGGAATGCATGTGATAAAGGAACATCTGTGATTGTGGGTGACTTTAATCTGTACATAGATTGGGAGAGTCAAATTAGTCACAGTACAATAGAGGAGGAATTTCTACAGTGTATTCGGACGAGACAGTTTTCTGGACCAATAAGTTGAGGAACCAACAAGGGAACAGGCCATCTTGGACTGGGGTATTGTACAGTGTGAAAGGATTTGTTGGCAGTCTAGTTGTGATAGAAGCTTTGGGATGAGTGACCATAATATGATAGAATCCTTTATTGAGGTGGCTAGTGAGGTGGTTGATTCTGAGACCAGGGTCCTGAATCTCAATAGAGATAACTATGATGGTATGAAGCATAAGTTGGCTGTGATGGACTTGGAACCATTACTGAAAGGAAGGATAGTGGACTGGCAATGGCAGGCACTCAAGGAACGAATAAGTGAACTCCAAAAGTTGTTTATTCTTATTTGGTACATGAGTAGAAGTGGAATATGGCCAAACTATCAGCGCTCAAGGGAAATAGAAACATAGAAACAGAAGAACATAGAAATTAGAGATATACTAAATTCAAAGAAGTATACAAATTGACAAGAAAAAGCAATAGACCTGAGGATAAGGAGCAAAGGCAGACTAAAGGATTGATTGAAAAGGGAAAAATAGCATGTGAAAGTAAGCTAGCAGAGAACATAAAACCTGACTGTAAAAGTAGCTATAGATATGTAAAGAAAAAAAATCGACAAAAACAAATGTGTGTCACTTACAGGGAGAGTTCGTAGCAGGGAACAAAGAAATGGCTGATGAACTAAATTTGTGTTTTTCTTCTGTCTTCACAAAGGAAGACAGAAACACAAGTTTTAGTGAAGTGCTGAAGGAAATACTTTTGGGAAATTAATGGGATTAACATTGGATAAATCTCCAGATCCTAATAATCTTTATGCCAGAGTTGTTTTTTTAAAGTTCATTTATTAGTGTCAAATGTAGACTTGCATTAATGCTACAATAATGTTATCATGAAAATCCTCTAGTCACCACACATCAGCGCCTGTTCGGTACACTGAGGGAGAATTTAACATGGCCACTGCACCTAACCAGCACGTCTTTCAGACTATGGGAAAAAACTGGAGCACTTGGAGGAAACCCATGCAGACATGGGAGAAAGTGCAGACTGTGCACAATGACCAAAGCCAGTAATCGAACCTGGGTCCCTGGTGCTGTGAGACAGCAGTGCTAACCACTGTGTCATTGTGCTGCCTGCCCTACTTGAGGAACTTAAGAAATTGGCTGTAAAATTAATAGATCCATTGATGGTAATTTTCCAAAAATGCTTTGGACTCTGGAATGGTTCTTAAAGTTTGGAAGGTAGCTAATATAAGCCCACAATTTAAAAAGAGGTTAGAAACAAAACAGCGAACTATAGAACAGTGGTAGGGAAGTTACAAGAATCCATTAACAATGATTTCAGAGCACAGCATTTGGAAAGCAGTGATATAATCAGATAAAATCAACATGGATTTATGAAAGGGAAGTCACACTTCAGAAATCTGCAGTAATTCTTTGAGGATGTAACTAATAGACTTGACTAAGGAGAACCAGAGGGTGTAATTTATTTAAACTATCAGGCTTTTGACACGGTCTCACATAGCAGACTACTAAGTGCATGGGATTATAGATAGAGTTTTAAGATGGATAGAAAGCAGGTTAGCAAACAGGAAGCAAAGAGTTGGAATAAATGAGTCTTTTTCCAATTGGCAGGAACGACACATGGGGTACCACAGGGATCTATGGTAGGATTCCAACTGTTCATATTATGTATTACTGATTTAGAAGAGGGAACTAAGTACATTATCTCAAAGTTTGCATTATCTCAAAGTTCAGTGGGAGCATGAGATGTGAGGAAGATGCAAAGATGCTTCAGCGTGATTTGGACAGGCTGAGTGAGTGAACATATGCATGGCAGATGCAGCATAATGTGGATAAATGTGAGTTTATCTATTTCAGTAGCAAAAATAGGAAGGCAGATTATTATTTGAATGGGTGTAAATTAAGAGAAGTGAATGCTGTGTGAGACTGTCCTCATACAAATGTTGGTGAAAGTAGGTATGCAGATATATCTGACAGTAAAGAAGGCAAATCATATTTGGCCTTCACAGCAAGAGGATTTGAGTGGAGAAATCGGGATGTTTTGCTGCAATTTTATAGGACTTTGGTCACACCTAGAGCATTGTGTGCAGTTTTGATGTCCTTAACTGAGGAAGAATGTTCTTGCTGTAGAGGGAGCGCAGTGAAGGTTTACCAGGCTTATTCCTGGAATGAAAGACTGTCATATGAGGAGAGATTAAATCCGTTAGGATTGTATTCATTGAAGTTTAGAAGAATGAGAGGGGATCTCATAGAAACTTATAAAATTCTAATAGGATTAGACAGGGTAAATTCAGAAAGAATATTCTCATAGGTCATAGTTTAAGGATAAGGGGTAAACCTTTTAGGACTGAGGAGAAATCTTTTCACCTAGAGATAAGTATGAGATTCATTACCACAGAAAGTAGTTGAGGCTAAAATATGTGATTTCAAGAAGGAAATAGATATAGCTCTTGAGGCTAAAGCAATCAAAGGATATTGGGGAGGGGAAAGGTGGAATCAGGATATTGAATTCGATGATCAGCCATGATCATAATGAATGGTGGAGTAGACACAAAAGGTCGAATGGCCTACTCCTGCTTCTGTTTTCTACGTATGTTTCTGTGCAACCTCATGTGGTTTAACTTTGTATTGCATAAAACCATCTCTTAAAATGTATTACTTCATGAAATATGCATATTGGTTATAAAATAAAAGTCAAAGTTAAACTTCATTAACATCTACAGCACAATCATGTTTGTAGTGTGATTTTGGAGGCTTGACAACTTGCAATGATTCAGGCTCAGGAATTCTCATTAGATATAGAAGCTTGAGACTTATCACAAGCCCAGTGGCAACACTCAGTATTCAGGAGCCCATTCACAAACTGACTTCTATTGGCCCTAAAAATATTGTAGGTCTCACATTATTCTGTCAGCTCACTTTGACACAATACAGGATTTATTATGTTTGTGCAACTCTGTCAAACTACATTAATCATCTGATAATGCATCTGTTTGCATTATGGTGTGCTTTTTAAAGTTATCAATTACTTAAAATAATTAGACTAAAAGCTATCAAAGAAATTATAATAAACTATTTTAACTAAGAATCCCAGCTTTAATAGCTGGTATATCAATTTCTTGAACTAGCAGCCACTCTCCATGATGTACAGTTTTTGGTGAAATTGAAGAGCTGCGTTCATGGCCAGATGAGAGGCTGCTGTTCACAGCACTCCTACTTAATGAGTGCTGTCACCATTTGACAGGTGACTGCCAACTTCTTTGAAGTCAGTTCAACTGCTTTGCACTTCACTCATCTTCACCTGTACTTCATTGCAGGCTGCCTTCCTAACAGTATGGGAGCAGCTCTATCTTGCACCTTTGTTGAGGAACAAGAGGCACAACATAGCAGCACCAGCTGCCTTCTACTCAGATATATGCTGCCCCACAGACAGAGAAGATGGATATAGAAGGCAAGACTCTAAACACAGAAGATGAACTGTTTCAAAATGTGTGAGCAGCATTGCCTCAAGAGGCTCAGAGATTCAGGGCAGGTAGATGCTAACACCTGTACCTTCCTTGAACAAGACCTCCTTCTTGGTGGATCTGGTAGGCAAGCATTGCCAGTGGCCATTATGATGATTGTCACTGAAGGATTATGTTTGGAGGAGGGTGAGACAATGTCTATGAAAGGTAACTGTGAGATTTGAGTGAGGGAGAACAATAGGATGAGGGTGAATGTGAATGTTGGCTGTTCAGGTGGGGATGTGAATTCCCTGCAGAGAGGAATGAGTGGGGCTGGATGGTGTGTTCTGAAGAGTGCTGGGCAAGAGAATGCTGGTAAAGTCACTGGCACTTGGCGCCTAAACCTCTTATGCCATTTATTTCTCCCACCTGAGATCCTGGAATCTCTTGGTGTACTGGAGAAATGATATTTCTGCTCACTTCATCAGGCATTTCCATCACACCTGCTTGTTTGGAAACATTATTCTTTTCCTCCTGTCCTTGGTATAGCACACCTCACTGCACTCTCTCCAATCTTGTAAGGGTCTTTCAAGTAAGAATGAGAGACCTGAGGGGCAGCATTTCTAGATCTTTTCCCTATTTTTGTAATTTCTGCAGCCTTGGGAATCCATGTTAGGCTATTCTGACCTTTGCTGGGATCCCATTAATTAGATATCCTTCCTTTGACATAATCAGCATCTTATTTCTTGATTGACTGGGGGATGCTAAGATATGGCTCAGTTCAAGAAGAGAATGCTACTATTAAGCTACAGCTACTATCCAATGTAATAATTTTTATTAAAATGTAATAGTTTTTGTCAAACTGAAATTTGTACTGTGATAGCCTCACAAAATTTCAGATTAAGTGACAGAATTTATTAATGAATTTTGATTTTGACATGCCATTAGACTTTTTCGCATGGTGGCACAGTAGTTAGCACTGCAACCTCACAGCATTAAGGGCCAGCCTTGGTTGATTATCTGTGTGGAGTTCTCCCTTTGTCAGTATGGGTTTCCTCTGGATGCTCCGGCTTCCTTCCACAGTCCAACTGTGCAAATTAGGTGGATTGACCATGATAAATTGCCTCTTAATATCCAAAGATTTGTGAATTGGCCATGGTAAACGTATGGGGTTAAGAGGATAGGGCAGAGTGAGGGCATGGGTAAGATGCTCTTTCAGGTAGTTGGTGCAAACTCAATGAATCAAATGTCCTCATTCTGCATTGTAGGGATTCTGTGAATCTATGGTGAAGAAATTCATTTGTGTAGCATCATTTTTAGCATTGATCTCATTGAAGAACAGGGTGTGGATTGTGCAGATAGCAGTCTGTAGTGTTGACTGTCCCAATGAATCAGTGCAAGTTTTGTGGCACCACTGGAAATACTGCTACATGATTAAAATTCTCCCCGTACAATTTTTCCCTAGGTTTGTTTTCTTTATTTCTTTTGTGGCTTCCCTGTATATTGTCCTATTTCCTGTATATATTACCTATATGTAAACACAAGTAAGAACATGCCAAGATAAGAATAGTAACATTTAAACAGTTCAGATATTTTGATTCAAGGAGTGTGCATGCAGGAAAGCCACAAAGGAAGTAGAGAAAAATGGTTAGTATATAGGAAATAGTCTTTAAACAATCTATCTATCCATTTATCGATATCTCAATCATCTAATTAATGGTCTTCTATGTAGCATATGTCATACCTTAAATCTGAATCTTAGAATTTAATTCTGAATGTTAATCTTTGTGTCACACTTTAATAACTACATTAAATAATTAGGATCTGTTCAATTAACCATTCTGATGTGCTTAAGTATCTGACTGCTGACATTACTAGTCAGGAAGGAGGAACCAACAACCATGAAACCATCCAACCAAAATACTCAGATGATTTTTTGCAAAGTGATTTCAGTGGTAACATTGTTTTCCATCTCACCAGACCATATACCACTAAAAGTTTCGACATCATAAATTCATCATATGTTTTATAGAATGCTTTAATTAAATCAATAAATTTACCTATCTAAGTATAATCCTATTTACATTACAACTGGGACTGTAGTTTAGAAGTTTTTCTTGCTGTAAGGCACTTCAAGGCGGCCTGAGTTATGGAAGCATATATAAATACATGGTTTATTTTGTTTATTAAAGCTCCCTCGAGCACCTTTCTCCCACACAGACCTAGCCCTGTCTTGAGATTCAGGCTCCAGAATCCATTTCATTCTCAGAAGTTCAAGAAGGAGATTCTGTGGCCTACCTACAGTTTCTTGTGGAATTTCCCATTAACTGTATCCCACATTTCCGGGAAACCCATAGGGAGGGTGTGCCGTCAGTGGGACCAGAAGATCACACTGGTGTGAACAGTTGGAGAATTCTGCCTTCATCTCCATGTTCCTTGCTGATATTTCCACAGGCTCAAACATGTATGAGCCCAGCCTCTTTCAGTGCATCCACACGTGCCTACAATGTGATGTTGAGGGCACCACTCCTTGTTCTTTCTAATACACAGTTATTTTCAGTCAATGTATGTGCACCACGCACTCTGCTATCTTTATTGCAATGTTTAGATCTCCTGCCCAGCCTTATAAAAGAATGTCATTGCCTGAGATTGGCAGTATGTTATATGATATGGTCGATACCATGTACTGGTCCACAGGGATGCCTTGGGAATACTGGTGAGAGTAGGAGTCAAAACTGAAACTGTGGACAGAATCCTCCTATTGCCAAAATTCTCCAATGGTGCACCGCTGCTACAGGTTTCTCAGAAATCCCATTGACAACTGTGGGACCAGAAGTGCACTGAATCCCACAGCAAGAAAAATACTTGTTGGTGGACCAGAAAAATCGCCTACCACCTCCCCCATATTTTTTCAGTGTCAAGTTCAGACTGCAAATTGACGTGTACCTTTCTGCTGCACAGACCAGTTTTCATTCCAGATGTTGAGTGTCTTGGAGTGACATATGAGTGGATGGGTTTCACGCTATCACTGACTAAGCTGGCTCCATTGATATAGGGTACCCTTTTAAAGGATTTGAAATATAAACACCATCTCCCATAGAGGAAATAAAGTCTCTTACCTCCTCCCCCATCACCAACAGTCTTTGGGGATCCCCTAACAATCTTCAGGCTTGGCAGGTTGGCATTGTGTGCCAAATTGTGCCAACCTGTGCTGGGGGCTGTGTCAGTTACTATTCCAGTATGTCCTCTCCCCCCAGGGTCTATATTTACCTTTGTGTCCCTGGGAGAACTTCCTCAGTTGAATCTCATTTTTAAAGCGCTGTTTTAAACCTCACTCAAGTGACGTTATGTTGGCAAAGTTTGAATATTTAGTATTAAATATTCATATCACGTGAGGGCTGATTAATGACATTAAGATGTATCTAAACGTATTATAATGTTTCTCGCCCTTTGTGGAGGGGCATGAACTTCATGACCTGACCTTCAAAGAGTGGGGAAAATTGGGAAACACGATTCCCGATTCTCTCTGAATTTTCCGCCTGCATCTCCATTCTCTCTGACAGCGAATGCGGGTGAAAATCCCTCCAGTATGTGAAATTGTGGTCACTTAGGGGCAATTGGGAGTGGTGGTGTCAATGGAAAGTTGGCGGCTGGCTTTTAAAAACAGGAATATGTCATTCAGTTGCTCAATCCTGCAATACCATTCAATGGATAATGGCTGATCTTCAATACTTATTCTTGTTCCATATCTTTTTATTACCTTATCAAAAAAGATCGTCAATCTTAAACTTCAATCGTCCACAGTCCGATTGTTTCCTGCGTCACTCCTAGATGATCAAATTGTAATTTTAAGATTAACTTTTATTGCTGTTAATTCCTCAAGCGAGCAAATAGCTTTCCTATATCTGCCCTATTTATCCCTTTAAATTTTTTTAACACTTCAGTCAAGTCAGCCCTTTTAAAGTTTATTAGTCACAAGTAAGACTTACATTAACGCTGCAGTGAAGTAACTGTGAAATTCCCTAATCGCCACAGTCTGGTGCCTGTTCAGGTCAATTCACCTAACCAGCATGTCTTTCAGAATATAGGAAGAAACTGAAGCATCTGGAGGAAACCCATGCAGACACAGGGAGGACATGCAAACTCCACACAGATAGTGATTCAAGCCAGGAATTGAACCCGAGTCCCTGGCACTATGGAACAGCAGTGCTAGCCATTGTGCTACCATTCCATCCCGCTTCAATCTTACTAAAGGAGAATCATCTAACAAACACTCAGGTCTTTGCCAGCTCTATAAGCATTCAAGGAAAACTCCTGCAAAATTAACTTTGATGGACTAGATACTGCTGGATCGTCAAAAATCTTCTCTTCTATCTCATTCTATTTTCTCAAGTGTCAATTAGCCAACATTCCAGGGAAAAAAGAAGGTACTTCAAGATTCTCTGAAGCTCTTCCGGAAGTACAGCAGAGAATGACAGAGAGAAGCTTGCTGTCAAATGTATAACAACTTGTCCATCAAGCTGCATCATGTTTTGAGTCACAACATCTTATTGATGATGTGGACCAGTGACAGAGGAAGTAAGAAATAGAAGCAAATCCTGATCCCAATACTTAATGGGACATTGTGTTCCATGTGCCCAATGATCTGTAGATCAAGAATCAGTCTATTCAGCTATGGTAGAAACTTGCAACCCTGAGTAGACATCATCCTTGAAACAATGGCAGTCTTCTGTTCTCGAAGGAATACAACCCAAGGTTATTTAATACCTAAGACACAGTATTATTCATGTGAATCTGTGCTGCAACACTCCAAAGGTCATTACGTGCTCCCTGAGATACCATATGTAATACAGAGCTCTGGATGGTGTCTGATCAATGTTCACCCCAATTGAAGCATCATTTCATTCACTTCAATGTCCGTAGAATCATAAAATCCCTGCAGCGCAAAAGGACACCATTTGGTCCATCAAGTGTGCACTGACTCTCCAACAGAAATTCCCACCCAGACCCTTTCCCATAACTGCATGTATTTACCCCACTAATCCTCCTAATCTACACATATATGGATGCAAAGGGACAATTGAGAATGGCCAATTCACCTAACCTGCACATCTTTGGACAGTGGGAGGAAACTGGAGTACCCAGAGAAAACCCACACAGACACAGGAAGAACGTGCAAACTCCACATGGTCATCCAAGGCTGGAATTGAATCCCTGGCCCTGGCACTCTGAGACAGTTGTGAACTAGCTCCCTCGAGATAATGGCAAACATTCCAATAGCTGTTTTGATCATCTTTTGTTATTTCTGTATTTGGACTCTAAAATCTCTGCTCATTTTTAATTCCTAGTTCTTTGAGTACAGAATTAATAAAATTGAGATAACTTAATTTTCTTTCTCTATCTTTTTAAAATGTTCCAGGTCATTTCTTCATTTTCTCATTTTCTTCTCATTGCTAGACCTGCAGGGGACACAAGAATGTTTCCACTGGTTCGATCTGCAGCCAGAGGCAATGGGAGCATTGTTGCAATTCTAGCAGAAGCAATTATGGCTGGCAAAAATCCAAAAGAATATTTCAAACCACAAACATGGAAAATGCCAATGTAAAACCATTTATATTAGAGGAGTTTTTAGATGGGGATCCTTGTAAATGTGGAAACTAAGACATTTTACTGCATTGGAAATCATTTAGGTTTCATTGCTTTGCCATTAGCTGCTCATAATAGCATGCTTACATAACTGATTGATGGATAACTATACGTATCAAGTTGAATATCATCTATTGTAATTTGGTCCCCAATTTTATCTTTTGGTTTTCACAATGACCATGGAAAAGTATCAGCTGTTGACTGCACTTTGTAAAATGGTTAAGCTATAAAAATATTTTTATCTACTGCCCCTTAGATTAAGTTTTAACATACTGCAGGGAGAGAGCACGTGGCAATCAATAGTAGTCTTGACTCTTTGCACTTTTTACTTAAGAAAAGAAGTGCTTGACTTCTTTTTATTATGCATTTTTCTGCCTTTAGTCTTTGATTAACATTGCTTTCACCATAATTATTTCCAATTTTTCCTTCACTGGAGAGACATGGGCCAAAGTTTCCTTGCCCAAATGGTGGATTTCCCTGTGGTGAAGGTTTGGATTTGATTTGATTTGATTTGATTTATTATTGTCACATATATTAATATACAGTGAAAAGTATTATTTCTTGCGTGCTATACAGACAAAACATACCATTCATAGAGAAGGAAACAAGAGAATGCAGAATGTACTGTTACAATCACAGCTAGGGTGTAGAGAAAGATCAACTTAATGCAAGTTCATTCAAAAGTTTGACAGCAGCAGGGAAGAAACTGTTCTTGAGTCGGTTGGTACATGACATCAAACTTCTACCTCCCAACAAAAGAAGGTGGAAGAGAGAATGTCTGGTGTGGATGGGGTCCTTATAAATGCTGGCTGCTTTGCCGATGTAGTGGCACGTGAATGGGAAGGTGGTTTGTGTGATGGATTGGGCTACATTCACAATCTTTTGAAATTCCTTGCAGTCTAGAGCAGAACAGGAGCTATACCAAGCTCCGAAACAACCAGAAAGAACGATTTCTACGATGCATCTGTAAAAGTTGGTGAGAGTCGTGGCTGATGTGCCAAATTTCCTTAATCTTCTGAGAAAGTAGAGGCATTGGTGGGCTTTCTTAACTATCGTGTCGGCATGGGGGGACCAAGACAAGTTGTTGGTGATCTGGACACCTAAAAACTTGAAGCTCTTGACTCTTTATACTTTGTCTCCATTGATGCAGACAGAGGCATGTTCTCCTTTACGCTTCCTGAAGTCGATGACAATCTCCTTTGTTTTGTTGACAATGAGGGAGAGATTATTGTTGTTGCATAGTTCACCAGATTCTCTATCTCATTCCTGTACTCTGCCTCATCATTGTTTGAGATCCAGCTCACTATAGTGGTGTTGTAAGCAAACTTGAGAATTGAATTGGAGGGGAATTTGGCCATACAGTCATAAGTGTACAAGGAGTATAGTAGGGAGCTGAGAACACGGCCTTGTGGGGAGAGGGCACCATTATTTAGAATGATTGTGGAGGAGCTGTTGTTGCCTATCCTTACTGATTATGGTCTGTAAATTAGCACGTTCAGGGTCCAGTCGCAGAGGGAGGTGCTGAGGCCTAGGCCACGGAGTTTGGCAATGAATTTCATGGGAATAATAGTGTTGAAGACTGAGGTGTAGTCAATAAATAGGAGTCTGACACAGGTGTCCTTATCTAAATGTCCAGGGTTGAGTGCAGGGCCAGTGAATGGGTTTGCTATGGACCTGTTGTGGCAGTAGGCAATCTGTAGTGGAGGCTGGAATTGACTTGTGCCATAACTAACCTTTTGAAACACTTCATAATGATGGATATCCGAAGCACCAGCCAATAGTCATTAAGGCATGCTGCTTGGCTTTTCTTAGGTACCAGGATGATAGTTATCTTCTTGAAGTAGATAGGGACCTAAGATTGTTGTAGAGATTGAATTGTTGTAGTGAATACCTCCACAAGCTGATCCATGCAGGATCTGAATGCACATCTGGGTACCCCATCCAAGCCAGTTGCTCGGAAGGGTTGACCTTCAAGAAAGCTGCTTTGACATCTACAATGGTGACCCCAGATGCAGATTCATTCAGAGCTTCCAGAGTGAAGAGCATGCTCTCGCTGACCTCTTGCTCAAAATGGACGTAGAATACATTGAGCTCATCAGAGAGGGGTGCATTGGAGCCGGAGATTTTACAAGCCTTCATCTTGTTGTCTGTTATATCTTGCAGACATTTACCATAGTCAATGGGTATCAGTGAGGCTAGCCTGGGACTCTAGCTTGGTCTAGTATTGTCTTTTGGCATCTTTGATGAATCTCCTTAGACTGTATCAGGCTTTCTTATATAGATCAGTGTAGCCTGACTTGAATGCCTTAGACCTGGACTTCAGCAAGCAGTGGATAAACCTGTTCATTCACAATTTCTGGTTGGGGAACACACAAATTTGCTTCTTTGGCACAGTCTCCTACACGCTTACTAATGAAGTCAGTTACTGTAGTGGCATACTAGTGGCTGGTTGCAGAGTTTTTAAATACTGACCAGTCCACCGAATCCAAGTAGCCCCATAGGATATCAACATTGCACGACTCTCTTTGTGGTTTGCCATTGGCTGCTGGGAAACCCATGGTGGGGGTGACTTCTGCAGAACCAGAAGATTCTGCAGCTGGAAAGGGCTGGAATATTCCACCCATGTGGTTAATTTAAATTTTCCACCTGACATTTAGTTCATAGCGTAAATAAAGGTCTCTTCGTGCCAGGAGCCGTTACATTCATCCCAGCGTGTTTTCTACAATCAGGATACCTTTTCATGCCATTACTGGATGCTCGCACATCTAGAGATGCATCTCTGGTACCTGTCTGGCCTTAAAAGGAATTTCAGGCTATTGAGTGGAGAATTGTTTGAATTTTTCCGAATAAGTATGCAAGTGTCATGGGGGCGATTCTCCCAAAAAAATCTAACTAGTGAAATCGCATAAAAATTGGAGTAAATCACCCTGATTTTTTCAGCAGGAGTTTCAAAATAAATCTCCCACAGTCTGTGCACTGCAAAGTGTCTCAAAGGATTCACTCCAGAAACCAGTGAGCAGGGCTTATCCCTACTGGAGAAACCAGCGGCATTGTGCTGAGAAGGCCATTGCGCATGCACTGATTTGTCAATGCCAAGATTGGTGCAGGCACAGTGACCCCTGTATGTTAGCCTCCTAATTGCTGGCCAGCATGATTGCTAGCCGTACAGCCCCACAACCTCTAGATCATTGGCTGTGTGACCACCTCATCACAGCACAGCTGGCCTCCCTCCCTATGTCACTCGCAAATGCACAGCGACAGCAGGAGCCCTCACACCCATGGCACTGCCCTGTGCCCCATGGACAGTCCCAAGATGCCCCTGAGCATTGGCAGTTTTCCCCTTTGGCAGTGCCATGGGGCTCCAGGCTGGCCTTGCCAAGGTGGCAATGCCCAGGAGCATCCTGCAGCATCCACCTTCTGGGAGAGTTTGATTGACCTTCCTTCACTAGAGCCAATAGTGGGCAGCTATATTAAACCCTGCTGGAATGAAATTCTCCTGGCGGCGGGGGTAGAGGCTAGCAGACCCAGAGATTTCAGTCCCAGGCCCACTAATAGCATTTAAATTGTATTAAAATGAGCTGTTAAATACATTAGGCATTTCCGCACTGATTTCTGGCACATAGCTGATGTATGGAGACAGTTACAGCCATCGAGGAGCTTGCAAAACAGCCTCTCGGCTCACACAGCAGGATGAGAGAGATACCCTCCCATAAATTTCCAGAGAATTGCAAACCATTTCAACATACTTTTCCAAGTGAGACTCAAACTCTTGGTATGCGTGAAATCAGACATATCATTGCCAATGATCCACTGGTTCTCTTGAGATGTTGGCAAAACAAAACTCTGAGTTATGCTGCCAGTCTTTTTTGGGGTGGATTGATGTCCTGCCCCTTACAAGGCCCCACAAAACCCTTGACTAGAACTGAACTAGGCCAGAGTCATTTCTTTCCTGCTGGTGCACCTCCACCCAAGTTAAGATAGATTTTAATGGCTGGCCTTAAGTGTTATCAGCAAGCTATGCATGCGATTCCAACATGATGCTACTGAACGTAGCGTTGCAGGAGCATCTTAAGAGGACAACCGGCTAGAACATGCAACAGAATGACAGAAGGGATGATTTAAGAAGTTGAAGACTTTGCAAAAGAAACATGGAAAACAATTCTGGTGATTATGAAGTCTCAAAAGTTCCAAATCAATAAATAATAGTCTTGGAATTCCATCCAGGGCTTAAAATAACTTAGTTTGGGCTTGCCCATCTCTGGCCTTATGTCTCTCCTGAGTGCCTGTCTTGCCAGTAATTATAAAAATGGAACCGGTGTCTTTAAGACATCACAGGATAACAAAGCTATTACTTACTTCCATCCAGAACAGGTGCTGCTTAAATCAAGGAAGACACATGGACATGAAAACCACTCTGTGTTATTTCTTGGTCTTCTCTATAACAGAAATAAAATTCCATATTTGACATTGCTTTGATAGCTTCATTGACCTATTGCCGGGATCAGGCTTATAATTGAGAGTGGCACTAAACAATGAAACTAAATGAAAAATAAAAGAACTCAAAAACATTGAGAATTATGGATTAAAATTGTTTGAAGAAATCTTTTATCAACATCGTATTCTATTTTACAGGGTTCCGAACAATGGCACTTGATGACCAAATGACTCTACTTCGGTATTCTTGGATGTGCTTAATGACATTTGGCCTTAGCTGGAGATCGTACAAACACACCAGTGGCACAATGCTTTATTTTGCACCAGATTTGGTGTTTAATGAGTAAGTGTTTTATGTTTTATATTTTTTTGCTTGCTTGTTTTCAAATTTTCTTTCCATACCATGAATGCTGTTAATGTTGTTCATTGGGCAACCTACTGACAGGATTGATCTGGCTGGATCTACAACACAGAAACTGCCCATAATGCTGCTTCCTGCACTAAACCACTTGTATAACTTGCTGGTCTGCAACTGCAGTTGAGCAAAAATTGTTTAATTCCAGTTTGTTCGATATGCTGTGATATGTATTGGTTATTTGCTGCAGCAAATCTTTCATCCTGGCATAATACTGGTATGCATTAGTTGTGATAGATGCAATTTATGGTGGTGTTTGCAGAGTAATAATTAGATGGAAAAAACTATTATCCTTCAAAACGTCTCATTTCAACAACAATAGATTTGGACATCCAGTTGTGGCCATAAAAATCTTAATATGAAGATTTCTACAAGGGAGTAAGTTGATATGACATGCAAAATGTAATAGCATTAGATAAGTCCACAACTGAGGCATTTATAATAGGCTCATAAGATAAAACGAATAAATACAAGCAGAGAGATGGTAAAAAATGATAGTAATTATTATATAAATTATGAGGAATATAGAGGGGAGCTTGAGAGCAATCAGGTCAAGTCTTCAAGTTAGACACATGAGAGATTCAGAAAGGATTTATAGAAAGTATCATTATGAAATGCCAGTAAAAAATCTACCAGGATTTCTGGTATCTAGCTTTTCACTGATACTAACCTGTGTGCTCCCAGGGAGAAAACCATTACAAAAATGCAATTTGGAGGTGCAGGCAACCTTTTAGTACATTAGCTTCATACCACATTCTAATGTAGTCTTATTGCTGTATACCTCTCTGAAATTAATTATCAAAGTTGTACTTTGTCGGTTGACATGAGCAAGGCCTGAGTTATAAATTGAGACAAATGTCCATGTAAAAATGTGCAATGAAATATTGCTCCTATTAAATATTATTCCTCTTTCTGGACATTAAACCATTGAATACAAATATATTGTTCAATAGAAATCACTAACTAGCCACAGGTGTGGTGAAGTCAACATGTACTAATTTTAATCAAAAATGCCTTGTGCACAGATAGATATATGTCATCGTACTTGATATGTATAAGATAAAAGCAAATTACTGCGGATGCTGAGATTTTGCAGTGTTTTCGGTTATTGTACTTCATATGTTTATTTATTTAAAATTCATCTTCCATAATTCACTCTCCAATTTTTCTTTCTCTTTCATCAAAGAAAGTTTTTCTCTTTCATCAAAGTTTGAAATTCTTTGAGTTCAAAATCAGGCAAAATACCGGCAAGCGTTTTGCCAATCTTGATCCTAGAGGGCTAGAGGCTAATAATCTGAAGACATGAGCAGAGTTTAAATTTAGTTAATTAAATCTGGAATAAAAAGCTAGCATCAGTAATGATGACAAGATTGTAACTACCAGATTGCTGTAAAAATACCATCTGGTTCATTAATCTCCTTTAGGGAAGGAAGACTGCCATTTTTAACGAATCTGGTCTTTGTGTGACTCCAGACACTCAGCCATGTGATTGTCTCAACTGCACGGCAGAATAAACCAAGTAGTTGTATTCAAGAAGGACAATTAGTATAGGCAATAAGTGTTGGATTTGCCAGTAAAACTCATCTCCTGTGAGTGAACAGGAAAAAAGGAATAAGAGGATTTTAATTAGGAGAGTGGAAGAAGAGGGGAATTGACAATCAAGGGGGCAGTGGGGAGAAATCGGCGCAACATCGAAGGCCGAAAGGCCTGTTCTGCGCTGTAATGTTCTATGTTCTATGTTCTAAATGTCAGTGAGGAATGGAGCACTGGTGAGTAAGCTTTGGCCAACAGTCAGGAGAGGCTAGATTCTGTGCTCAAGGGCTGTGAGCAAGTTGGAGGCTAGACATTGGAGTTGGGATATGTGGAATCCAGACTTTGGGGTTGGAACATGCTGAAGACTGGATATTGGGGTTGGGGCATGATGGAGACTGAACATTGGATTTGAAACATGAAGACTGGACATTGAGGTTGGAATATGGTGGAGGCTGGACATTAGGTTCAGAGCTTTTTGGAGGCAGGAGATTTGGGTTGGGGGATGATGGAATCTGGACATTGGGGTTGGGGCATGGTGGAGGCTGGACAATGGGATTGGAGATGGTAGAGGCTGGACATTGGGATTGGAACATGATGGAGGCTGGACATTAGATTTGGAGCTTTTGGAGCAGGAGATTTGGGTTGGGGCATGGTGGAATCTGGACGTTGAGGTTGGGGCATGGTGGAGGCTGGACATCAGGATTGGAACAAAATGGAGGCTGGATATTGGGATTGGAACATTGTGGAAGCAGGACATTGTGGTTGGAACATGGAGGCTGGACATTGGGTTGGAACACAGTGGAGGCTGGACAGTGGAATTGGAGCATAGTGGAATCTGGACATTGGATTTGGAACATGTTGGAGGCTGGACGTTGGGATTGGAACATAATGGAGGTTAGACATTAAGATTGGAACATGGTGGAGGCTGGACATTGGAATTGGGGCATAGTGAAATATGGATTTTAGTGTTGGGATGCGTTGGGGGCTGGGCATTGGGGTTGGAGCATGATGGAAACTGGACATTGGGGTTGGGGTATGTTGGAGGCTCATCAATGGGGTTGGAGCATGGTGAAGGCTGGACATTGGGATTGGAGCATAGTGGAATCTGGACATTGGTTTGGGACATATTGGAGGCTGGACATTGTGATTGGAACATGATGAAGGTTGAACATTGAGATTGGAATATGGTGAAGACTGGACATTGAGGTTGGGGCATAGTGGAGTATGGACAAAGGGGTTTTGACACATTGGGGGCTGGACATTGGGATTGAGGCATGGTGGAGACTGGACATTGGGGTTGGGGCATGGTGGAGACTGGACATTGTGGTTGGGGCATGGTGGAGACTGGACACTGGGGTTCGGGCATGGTGGAGGCTTGATATTGGAGCTAGAGACCAAGACTATAGTGAGGAGATGCTGGAGACAGGTGATAGAGGTGTGATAGAGACTGTAGATCCTTGTGAAAACTGTGGAACACTGGTTAATTTCCAATTCAGGCACCTAACTGAAGTATAGGAGCCTTATTTAAATATATTAGTAACAATCATATCTCTTTGCAGCAGGATACTCTAAAATTAGCCATCATTAAATATCAATGTATGTGGGGGTTAGAGTTGAATTGCATAGATTTCATGTTCTAACCCCCTGCTCTGCCCCAACACCACTGTGATTGATGGGTGGGTAACAGAGGTTTAATATTTAGACCAAAAAAGAGAAAGAAAATATTGAGATAGAATCATAGAAATTTACAGCATGAAAGAGGCCCTTCGGCCCAACTTGTCCAAGCCGCCGTTTTTTTTCAAAACCCCTAAGCTAATCCCAATTGCCTGTATTTGGCCCATATCCCTCTATACCCGTCATACCCATGTAACTAAATGCTTTTTAAAAGAAAAAATAAAACCCACCTCTACTACTATCTCTGGCAGCTTGTTCCAGACACTCACCAGCCTCTGTGTGAAAAAACTATCCCTCTGGACACTTCTGTATTTTTCTCCTCTCACCTTAAACTCTAATCTTAGACTCCCCTATCTTTGGGACAAGATACTCACTATCTGGCTCATCTGTGCCCCTTGTTATTTTATAAACGTCTATAAGCACAGTGGTTAGCACTGCTGCTTCACAGCTCCAGGATCCTGTATTCGATTCCCGGCTCAGCTCACTGTCTGTGTGGAGTTTGCACATTCTTCTCATGTCTGCATGGGTTTCCACTGGGTGCTCCGGTTTCCTCCCAGAGTCCAAAGATGTACGGTTTAGGTTGATTGGCCATGCTAAGAAATTGCCCTTTAGTGTCCAGGAATGTGTAGGTTAGAGGGATTAGTGAGTATAATATGTGGGGGTAAGGCCAGGGTGGGATTATGTTCGGTGCAGACTCGATGGCTCAAAAGGCCTCTTTCTGCACTGTGGGGTTCTATGATTCTATGAAGATCATCCCTCAGCCTCCTACACTCCAGAGAAAAAAGTCCCAGTCTATCTAGCCTCCCCTTATAATTCAATCCATCAAGTACTGGTAGCATCCTAATAAATCTTTTCTGCACTCTTTCTAGTTTAATAATATTCTTTCTACAATAGAGTGACCAGAATTGCACACAGTATTCCAAGTGTGGCCTTACCAATGTTTGTACAACTCCAACAAGACATTCCAACTCCTGTATTCAATGTTCTCTCTGATGAAACCAATCATGCCGAATGCCTTATTCATCATTCTGTCCATCTGTGACTCCACTTTCAAGGAGCTATGAATGCACACCTCTAGATCTCTTTGTTCTGTAACTCTTCCCAGCACCCAACCATTAACTGAGTAAGTCCTGCCCTGATTCCGTTTACTAAAATGCATCACCTCGCATTGATTTAAATTAAATTACATCTGCCATTCGTCAACCCACTGGTCCAATTGATCAAGATCCTGTTGCAATTGGAGATAACTTTTGTCACTGTCCACTATGCCAAAATCTTAGTGTCATCTGCAAACTTATTAATCATGCCTCTTATATTCTCATCCAAATCATTAATATAAATGACAATTAACAGTGGACCCAGCACTGATCCCTGAGGAACACTACTGGTCATAGGCTTCCAGTTTGAAAAACAATCTTCTACAACCATTCTCTACCTTCTGTCAAGAAGCCAATTTAGTATCCATTTAGATACCTCACTCTCGATTCTGTTGTGATTTAACCTTATGCAACAACCTAGCATACGTTACCTTGTTAAAGGTCTTGCTAAAGTCCATGTAGATAACATCAACTGCACTGCCCTCATCCATCTTTTTGATTATCCGTTCAAAAAACTCAGTCAAATTTGTGAGACATGATTTTCCACTCACAAAGTCATGCTGACTGTGCCTATTCAGTACTTGCATCTCTAAATGCCTGTAGATCCTGTCTCTTAAAATACCTTCCAACAATTTACCCACCACAGATGAAGGCCAGAATTCCCCCCCACTAAAATTCTAAGCATTGAATTCACAGGGGATCTTTAAACTAGAAAAGCTGGGGGGGTGGAAATATCGATGGGACAGTGAATAAGGAGGTTAGTTTCCAGGTAGGGAAGGACTGTAGGCACTCTGAGAGGGGGGTTAGGCAGGTGGTGGAAAAGGGAAATATCCTGACTGAGGGGCTGAGGTGTGTCTATTTTAATGCCAGGAGTGTAGTAAATAAAGTAGATGAGCTTAGGGCATGGATTGCTGCTTGGGAGTGTGATGTGGTGGCCATTACAAAGACTTGGTTGTCTCAGGGACAGGACTGGGTACTTCAGGTGCCGGGATTCAGATGTTTCAGGAGGGACAGGGTTGGGGGCAAAAGAGGAGGTGGTGTGGCACTGTTGATCAGGGACAGTGTCATGACTGTAGAGAAGGTAGAAGATGGGGAGGGAATGTCTACGGAGTCTCTGTGGGTGGAAGTTAGGAACAGCAAAGGCTCGATAACTTTGCTGGGTGTATTCTATAGGCAGCCCAATAGCGACAGGGAACTTGAGGTGCAGATAGGAAAACAGATCCTAGACAAATGTAGAAATAATAGGGTTGTCGTGATGGGAGATTTCAATTTCCCAAACATCGACTGGAATATCCCAAGAGTAAGGAGTTTGGATGGTGTGGAGTCTGTTAGGTGTGTTCAGGAAGGTTTCCTGACACAGTACGTGGAAAAGCCTACGAGAGAAGAGGCTGTACTTGACCTGGTGCCCTGGTGCTTGCTAATGAGCCAAGGCAGGTGCCGGATCTCACGGTAGGTGAGCATCTTGGGAATGGAGATCATAATTCTATCTCTTTCACGATAGCGATGGAAAGAGCTAGGATCAGGCAGGCTAGGAAGGTGTATGTCTGGAGTAAGGGGAAATATGAAAACATTAGGCAGGTAATTGGACGTATAAACTGGAAGGAGGTGTTCTTGGGAAAGAGTACAGAAGAAAGTGGTGGATTTTCAAGGAATGTTTGTCTGGGGCACTGCAAGACAACATTCCGAGGAGTCAAGGAGGTTCTGGTAGGACATGGGAACCGTGGTGCATGAAGGTAGTGGTGAACCTAGTTAGGAAGAAAAAAAAAGGTATATAAAAGGTTCAGAGAACTAGGGGATGTTAGGGATCTAGAGGAGTATAAGGTGTGTAGAAGGGAACTTAAAAAGGAAATTAGGAGAGCCAGAAGGGGTCATGAGAAGCCCTTGGCAGGTAAGATTAAGGAGAATCCCAAGGCCTTCTACAAATATGTGAAAAGTGAAAGGATGAGAAGAGAAGGGATAGGGCCTATAAAAGGTGAAGGGGGAAAAGTCTGTGTGAATCCGGAAGAAATGGCAGAGGTGTTTAACGAGTACTTTGCCTCGGTATTCACGGTGAAAAGTGAACTGGGAGATTGCACTGCAGGTTTGCGGCATACGGAAAAGATTGAGTATGTGGATGTTAGGAAAGAGGATGTGTTAGACCTGTTAAATTCTATCAAGATAGACAAGTCGCCGGGACCGGATGGGATGTATCCCAGGTTATTGTGGGAGGTGAGGGAAATGGTTGCAGACCCCCTGCCGATGATATTTGCGCCATCCATGGAAACGGGAGAGGTTCTGGAGGATTGGAGGATTGCAGATGTGGTTCCTATCTTTAAGAAAGGGAACAGGGATAGTTCAGGAAATTACCGACCGGTGAGTCTGACTTCAGTGGTTGGTAAGCTGATGGAGAGGCTTCTGAGGGATAAGATATATGAACATTTTGAGAAGTTTGGACTGATTAGAAATAGTCAGCATGGTTTTCTCAAGGGCAGGTCATGCCTTACAAGCCTAGTTGAGTTCTTCGAAAATGTGACTGAACACATTGACGAAGGACGGGCGGTGGATGTAGTGTACATAGACTTTAGTAAGGCATTTGATAAGGTCCCCCATGCAAGGCTTCTGGAGAAGGTGAGAGGGCATGGGATCCAAAGGGCTTTGGCCTCATGGATCCAGAATTGGCTTGCCGGCAGAAGGCAGAGAGTGGTTGTGGATGGGTCTTGTTCTGCACGGAGGTCAGTAACCAGTGGAGTGCCCCAGGGATCTGTTCTGGGACCCCTGCTGTTTGTCATTTTCATAAATGACCTGGATGAGGAAGTGGAGGGATGGGATAGTAAGTTCGCCGACGATACAAAGGTCGGTAGTGTTGTGGATGGTCTGGAGGGATGCCAAAAGTTGCAGCGGGACATAGACAGGATGCAAGACTGGGCGGAGAAGTGGCAGATGGACTTCAATGCAGATAAATGTGTAGTGGTCCATTTTGGCAGGAATAATGGGATGAAGGAGTACAATATAAGGGGTAGGAGTCTTAGCTGTGCTGTAGAGCAGAAGGATCTCGGGGTCTGGGTCCATAGGACTCTTAAATCGGCCTCGCAGGTGGAGGAAGTGGTCAAGAAGGCATACGGTGTACTGGTCTTCATTAATCGAGGAATAGAGTTCAGGGGTCAGGTGGTAATGATGCAGCTCTATAAGACTCTTGTCAGACCCCACTTGGAGTATTGTGCGCAGTTCTGGTCACCTCATTATAGGAAGGATGTAGAGGCTATTGAGAGAGTGCAGAGGAGATTTACAAGGTTGCTGCCTGGATTGGGAGGCAGGCCTTCTGAAGATAGGTTGAGGGAGCTGGGACTCTTCTCACTGGAGAGAAGTAGGTTGAGAGGCGATCTGATAGAGGTTTATAAAATGTTGAGAGGAATAGATAGGGTGGACTCTCAGAGACTATTTCCCCGCACTGAAATGGTCACTATGAGAGGACACAGATTTAAGGTGCAGGGAAGCAAAAACAAAGGAGATGTCAGGGGTAGGTTTTTCACTCAGAGGATGGTGAGTGAATGGAACCGACTGCCGTCGGAGATTGTTGAGGCAAACTCACTGGGGTCTTTTTAAAGATTTCTGGATGAGTATATGGAAAAGAATAGGATAGGGGGTTATAGATAGGTCTGTGGATTGGTAGATGTGATCAGCGCAACTCGTGGGCCGAAGGGCCTGTTTGTGCTGTATTGTTCTATGTTCTATGTATGTTCTACGAAAACTGAAATAATTCACACTGAGTTTTTCAGTGGGAGTTCATACTAGAATCTCCTACACACTGAGCAGTGCGAGGGTCACCGGTGTGAATATCATTAGATTTCAGGGGGCAAGGCCTGTCTCCACCTGGGAGGCTGAAACCACTGGTATACACAGAGGCCCCAAACTGTTAGCTTTCCATTTGCTGGTCAGCTTGATTGCTAGCCAGCCCAAGACCCCCACAGTGCTAACACACCTGATTGCATCCTCACTGCCCATTCCCCAGCCAGTCCTGACCCTCCATCCCTTGCCACAGCCAGCCAATCTCCAGCCCCCCCACCTCCTGGCAGTGCAGACATTCCTGCAGGCAAACCATTCCCGGCTGACCACCCCCAGTCCGTCCTAATCACTGGCTTCCCTCCTGCCCTCATCAATCCCAATAGCAGAGTGGCAGTAGGGCGCCTCCGTGCCTACCGATCATCCTCATCAGGTCCCACCTCCAGGCCAGTCCCCCCAATGCCCCGCCCCTTTGGCACAGCCCCATGCCTGGATGCACCACCCACTTATTTTCTAACATTCTGAGGGGGCCCCAATGATCTCCTTCACTCCAGCAGGATCAGGCAGCCAGCTCCCAGAAAATGAGGAGTTACTGTAATCCCGATGGAGTGAAACATTCTGGTGAGGTGAAAGATGCTCATGAGGTCAGAGAATTCAGTTCCGGACCAACTAATAGCATTTAAATAGTATTTAAATACTAACTCCACCTCCCAGCCCATTTCCGACACCACACAGGCCCCGCCAGAAATCCGGGCCTCGGAGACACAAAAGCAGTGCAAACTCTCACGGGAATTCAATTAGCTAGTGCGTAATTCTCCCGGTCTACTGCAGTAAAAACTAAGTGCAGCAGGATAGGAGAATCGCAAACCAAAGTTTGTGTTTGCGTTTGTATTTCGTACTGTAGACTTTGTGGAATTAAATCTACCAGTTTCACTCAGAATGACTTCCTTCACCTCAGCACCTTTTTCCCAGTGTGGTTGGCTTCCACAGAAATGTTTCTGTAATGGTTTTATGAACTTAGCTTTAGATGATAAATTTTAGCAATACCTGCTTTTTGTTTTCCACTTCAGTAATTACGTTGGTGAAAACCTATTTACGAAATTTAGCTTTGAATGTCTCTCATCCCTTTCTAACGACAGTTAATGTTTACTTAAGCTAACGTTATGCTTCTATTTTGCATTTTTTTTCTGTGGTTCTCAGAAATGTGTCTAAATTAGAGGAGATGGGGCACATCACCCTGCCAAAATTCTTCACCCAGATCCTAATTTGTTGCCGCTGCCTGACTGATGCATCCAATCTGTGGCTCCTGGTCACTAGTTCTGAGCCCATTCAACCCCAGCTGGCATGCAGAATCTCCTTCATTTCTATTTCCCCAAAGTGTCAGTACATAATCTGCAAGACAAATGATCCACAATGTACAAAGACAAATAGGAGATGGAGATAAAAACAGCAAAGTAGGAATAGAGAGAAAATAAAATAGAAACACAAGTAAGAATTGGAAAAGAGCAAAAATAAAGGAGAGAAAAATTGGAATGGCACAGGAAACAAGAACAAAAGAAGAGAAAGAGAAAAACAAAGATAGAGAAGTAAAGATGAAAATAAGAAGGGTTATGGGGATAAGGCGGAAGGAAGAACCTGGATGGAATGCGTTTTTGAATGAGAAGAATTGAGGTCTACTGATAATTCTTCTGAGAATTCTTCTTCTGAGAATTTTTTGACTGGGCTGGTCTTAAAGTTTGAGGATGACAAATCCACGCAGTCATATTACATTTTGCTATAATCCCTGTTTTCCTCCTTTGGTGCAGTTCAGTTCCTCAAAACAGAGGAACAACATTTTACTTCATCATTATCAATATATTGAGCTACAAGCACTGAGAAATCCATCATGTTTTGTTAATGTCAAAATTGAAATATGAATGAAGTACCCCTCATTAAATTTATTTTTAATAGGTGCAGGAGTTAGAAAGTTTTATCATTAAACAACTTTACAGTAGAAGGCTATATAATGTTATACTTGTTATACTTACATTAATTTTACTTGCAGATCCGTAGAGTTTTACATTTTTTAGCAATTCAACTGTGAATGTAACATCATAAATATTATACTAATAAATGCTTAATTAGACACCTATAACAAAGACATATTGACAAATGTAGAGGAGAAATTAATCTGCCTCTACTTGTGACTCAATGTAGATACATATTCCTACAACTCATGAGGGGGTGGCGAGATTTGATTGCAGAAGAATTAACTGTGGGAAATGTTACTCATTGCAGACCTTCCATTGAGGATAATAAACAGATGTCCATGTGTTTGTGTTACTTAAGTACCCAAGCAGCTGTTAGAGATTCATGTTATGTAACAGCGAATAAGATTAGAAGCAGTATCTGACCGCTGGTGCTGCTTAAGGAATCTATGATTTTTCTGCAGGAAGGATACCAAAGGGAGTTCAACATACAGTAATACAGATCAGAAAAGCTCTTTTTTATCCAAGATACTTTTATTAGAACAATGTAGACTACTTCAGTAAATTAGTCCTTGCTCATTAAATTATTGTTGCAGTACTTTATATTTTAGGGTGGCATGGTGGCACAATGGTTAGCACTGCTGCCTTACAGTGCCAGGGACCCAGGTTCGATTCCGGTCTCCGGTGCCTGTGTGAAGTTTGTTCATTCTGCCCATATCTGCACTAATTTTTCTGGGTGCCCTGGATTCCTCTCACAGTCCAATGCTGCAGGTTGATGGATTGGTCTTGCTAAATGCTCGGTGTTATGGGGATGAGGCAGAAGGAAGAACTGGATGGAATGAGTTTTTGGACACTTAGTGTAGATTTGAAGGGCCAAATGGCCTCCTTCTACACTTTATAGCTTCTATGTATACAGATTTAGAAGTAAATGTAGAATTGTAACACTGATCGGGAGTATATTGTAAAATACTGCTTGTATAGAATCTCAACTCCATTTTAGATTGACCCCATAGTTATATTTATCATCCCTCTGTTTATTTTTCCATATCATGCACCGATCCCATTAGAGGGAAAACTTCTTTCCTCTGCCAGTGCTACTCAATAACGATCATGAGGTGATAGCGTAAAAAGAACTGATGAACCATTCATTGATTATAACAATCACCAACGAATCTGTGCTCAAGCACTTATTTGTGATACAACTGTACAATTTGGAAACACGCTCATGTAGCTTTAACTATTGATGATCATTGGGAAGGAGCTGGACAACAGTTAAAACAGAGCGACTTCATTACGTTCATTATCTACACTTCTATTGCTTTGTAATTGTAACATCATTCCTATGTACTAAAAAATCCCTACATGCTTAAAAAAAACATAGACTCCCATACAGTAAAAAAATTTGAGGAATCACATTGACACTGTAAAAATGGTTCAGTAGCAATCTTCCCAAACAAAAACAAATTTATTTAGGGTAACATACTCAAAAAATATTCAGAATATAATTGAATTGTGAAATATCTGTTTTAGTCACAAATGCCATCAGAAGTATTTTGACTTTAAATTATTGCTGTACCATTGGTAACACATCATAGAACATAGAACATTACAGCGCAGAACAGGCCCTTCGGCCCTCGATGTTGCGCCGATCAATTAAGAAAAAACAATGACCCTCTAACCTAAACCATTCCCTTTTCATCCATAAACCTATCCACTGACCTCTTAAACGCCCCCAAACTTGGCGCATCTACAACTGCAGCAGGCAGGGCATTCCATACCCTTACCACCCTCTGGGTAAAGAACCTACCTCTGACATCCGTCCTATAACTACCACTCCTTAATTTAAAGCTATGTCCCCTCGTGCTAGCTTTCTCCATCCAAGGAAAAAGGCTATCACTGTCCACCCTATCTTAATCTCTTGGAAACACGCTCAACATGCATGAACGTGTTTCATTCAGAGTAAATTCTGCCCCACATTAAAGAGGCCAACTAACTACAAGCAGATGACCATCTCACCATTGGCTAATTATTAGGTTGAATCCTTCAATACAACATCAGTGAACATTGAGATGTCCACTGCTGTTATGCTTTGGGACACATGACAAGTCCTGATCCAAACGCACGTGCAGTAATTGCCCAGGGTAAACTTCTGAATGGTCTGATTTGCTCTGGCCAAGATATTACGAGCATGTTTCTGATATAGCCTCAGCATTGAAAACTTGGGCTTGTTGCACAAAACCTACCTGAATACCTACGCCTATTATTTACAGATGATAAAGTTCGATGAGAGGGTGAGCTGTGAGGAGGATACAAAGATGCTTCAATTGATTTGAACGGGCTGAGTGAGTGAACGTGTGTATGGCAGATGCAGTATAATATGGATAAATGTGATGTTATACACTTTGATACCAAAAATAGGAAGGCTGATTATTACCTGAATGGGTGTAAATTGAGAGAGATGGATACTCAGTGAGACCTTGGTGCCCTCATGCATCAGTCGCTGGAAGTAAGCACACAGATACACCAACGAGTAAAGAGCACAAATGATAAGTTGGCCTTCATAACAAGAGAATTTGAGTGTAAAATAGGAATTGTATAGCGCGTTGATGAGGCCACACCTGGAGTATTGTGTGCAGTTTTGATGTCCTTTTCTGAACAGAGTAGAGGGAGTACAGCGAAGATTTACCAGGTTAATTCCTGGGATGGCAGACTGTCTTATGAGCAGAGACCAAGTCAGTTAGGATTTTATTCATTGGAGTCCATAAGAGTGAGAGGAGATCTCATAGAAGCTTATAAAATTCTAGCAGGATTAGAAAGGGTAGATTGAGAAAGAATATCTCTGATGGCGGGCAAGTCCAGAACTAGGGATAATAGTTTGAGAATAAGAGGTAAACCTTTTAGGACTGAAATGAGAAGAAATTTCTTCACTCCGAGAGTGGTGAATATATGGAATTCATTACCAACAAACATAGATGAGGCCAAATTGGTGTGTAATTTTATGAAGGACTTAAATATAGCTCTTGGGGCTAAAGGGATCAAGGTGGGAAAGGTTGGGATTAGGATATTGAATTCAATGATCAACCGTGATCAAAATGAATGGCGGAGTAGGTGTGAATAGAACATAGAACATTACAGCACAGAACAGGCCCTTCGGCCTTCGATGTTGCGCCGACCAATATAAAAAGCAATGACCCTCCAAACTAAACCATTCCCTTCTCTTCCATATACTTATCAACTAACCTCTTAAACGCCACCAAACTTGGCGCATCTACAACAGCTGCAGGCAGGGCATTCCACTCCCTAACCACTCTTTGAGTAAAGAACCTACCTCTGATATCCGTCCTATAACTCATACCCCTTAAATTTAAAGCTGTGTCCCCTCGTGCTAGCTTTCTCCATCCTAGGAAAAAGGCTATCACTGTCCACCCTATCTAAAACTCTAATCATCTTATATGCTTCAATAAGATCCCCTCTTAGCCGCCTCCTTTCTAACGAAAACAACCTCAAATCCCTCAGCCTCTCTTCATAAGACCTGCCCTCCATACCAGGCAACATTCTGGTAAACATGAAGGGGCCAAAAGGCCTACTCCTGCTTCTATTTTATATGTTTCCACAGCAGTATTGTCCCATTGTTAATTACTGGTATAATTCAGTGATTAACAAAGTCTCCTAGCTCACTACCCCAACCAATATCGCACCTCTAAGGCCATGTTGACCAGAGATGTGACCATTTCCCAACAGCATGGAACTGGTGGGTGGCACAATGGTTAGCATTGCTGCTTCACAGCACCAGAAACCCCAGCCTGGGTGACTGTATGGATTTTGCCCATTCTCCCTGTGTTTGCATGGTTTCCTCCCACATTCCAAAGATGTAGGGTAAGTTGACTGGCCATGCCAAATTGCTCCTTAGTGTCAGGGCCTGGGTTGGATTATTGTCAGTGCAGACTCAATGGGCCGAATAGCCTCCTTCAGAACATATGGATTCTGTGATGTTCTGTGAGCTCTGGTGAATATCTCGCTCAGGATTCATAAGATAATGCCTGGGCAGTACTCTGGCACTGCCCTCTGGCACTACCCACAACACTGTCTGGCTAGTGCTGGGGGCAGTGCCGGAGGTGGGGAGGGAGTGGGGTACTTTACTTTTCCATTTGTGTCCTGGAGTGGCTTTTAAAAATGGCATCCCGACCTTTAAAAACTAAATTGTTGGTGGATCAGGGGGCAGGCTCAATGAGAGCTCAACCCATCTGTGTGATGTTATGGGGCCCGCCTCTTGCTATTTTTGTTCTACATTGCAAGCAATTATAGCATATAAAACCACTGATGTGGTCAACAGCTTTAATGCTGCTTTTCCCACCGATTGTGATTCTTTGCAACAAAAAAGAAAAATTTCCGCTCTGCCTCTTTACCATTTTTTGAAATCTCTGGCCTTCTCTGCTTTCCTAAGTCTGTACACTCAATCCCTTTCTGCCATGCTCTGGTTACTAAATTATCTGGGAAATTCCCTGCTCTTTTAACTTGCCATTTCTCTTTATTTAACCTCATCTCCTCTCACATGGTCCCTTCCTCCCATTATTTATTTTAAAGCTCTCTCTTCCACCCTAGTCATATGATTCATCAGGTCACTGGTTCCATTACTGTTTAGATGATGACCATCCTAATGATAGTGTTTCTACTTTCCCTAGTATCAGTTCCCCATGAATTAACACCCATTTTCTTCACACCAATCCTTAAGTCACGCATTTAACTTCAATCTTTTCTATCTTATGCCAATTTGCTCACGGTACAGGTGAAAATCCAGCGATTATTACTTTTGAGCTTTTGCTTTTTAATTTAGCCCTAGCTGCTCATAAAACAAAGTAGAATATTTTTCCTAGTTCTATTTATATCACTGTTACCTACATGAACCATGATAACTGGATCCTCCTCATCCAACTGCATGTTTCTCTCAAGCCCAGCAAATGTCCTGAACCCTGACACCGAGCAGGCAGCACAGCCATCCGGACCGTCCCTCTCAGCTGCAGAGAACTGTGTCTATCCACCTTATGATATTGTCTTCTACTACCACAGCATTCCTATTTACTCCCTCCACTTGAATCGCTGCCTGTGTCGTGGTGCCATGGTCAGTTCAGGCATTGAACTTATAACCATACTCTCATCTATACAAACTGCAAGAAACCTGAATCCAATAATGGCTAAAATACACACGCGCTCACATTCATAAACTGTCAGTTACCAAGCAGAGAATGGAAGAATAAATGATCATTAAGAGGATGTAGAGTTACAGGGAGAACAAAGAACAGAAACAGCACGGGAAACAGGCCCTTCGGCCCAACGAGCCCATGCCACCACCCCGATGTTCCCACCTCTACCCGTGATCCCTGTCTATGTTTATAGATCTATGGATTAAAAACCAAATTTGAGACAATTTAGGGAGAATTTGTTTTGCCAATTAGCCTAAAAGCACATCTTTGGGATGTGGGAGGAAACCGGAGCACCCGGAGAAAACCCACACAAGCACGGGGAGAATGCGCAAACTCACACAGACACAGGGCCAAATCCATGTATCTGCACAGCACAGCGATAGTCACTGAGCTGTCATGTTGCCCATGACACGAAGCACTAGGATACTCTCAAAAAAAACTTCAAGAGCAGCCCTCTCACGATCCATCGCATGTATGCCCCTTGTTAAACAACAAGGTGGGCCAAAGCACCTGTAGGATAAAAATAAGTATATCAATATCATCATCTATTTACACACTTCCCAGGGACTCCCAAGGCTCATGATCCCTACTTTAAATCAGTTTTCTACACCTCTCCATTCCCATTCTGTTCATGTGCCCATCTAAGTATTTCTTAAATAACTCCAGAGTACCTGCCTCCACCACTTTACTTGACAGCGCATTCCATACCCCCACCACCCTCTGTATGAAAAAACTCCCTCTAGCATTCAAATTATACCTTACCCCTCTCACCCTCAACCCGTGACCCTTCGTGCTATTCGAGTCCACCCTAGGAGAAAGCTTAACCCTGTTTACTCTATCTATACCCCTCATAATCTTGTACACCTCTATTAGAACTCCTCTAAGTCTACGATTTTCTAAGGAAAACAGTCCCAATTTGCCTAACCTCTCCTCGTAACTCAGACCTTCCATACCAGGCAGCATCCTGGTAAACCTCCTCTGCACCCTCTCCAGAGTCTCTACGTCCTTCCGGTAGTAAGGCAACCAGAACTAGACACAGTATTCCAAATGAGGTCTAACCAACGTTTTATACAACTGCAACATTAAAGGCCAGCTTTTGTACTCTATAGCCCTTCCTATAAAGGCTAACATATTATATGCTTTCTTCACAACCTTCTCCACTTGCTCTGCCACCTTCAGAGACTTGTTCACCTGCACCCCCAGGTCCCTCTGCGTTTCTATACTCTTAATAGGTCTACCTTTTATCATATACCTCCCCCCTACATTCTTTCTCCCGAAATGCATCACCTCACATTTATAGGGATTGAATTCCATCTGCCATCTATGTACCCAAGCTACCAGCTTATCTACGTCTTGCTGCATCGCCTGACAATGCTCCTCACTATCCACAAGTCCCGCAATCTTTGTATCGTCTGCAAACTTGCTGATCACTCCACTTACTCCTTCTTCCAAGTCATTTATATATATTACAAATAGAAGAGGTCCCAGTACCGAGCCCTTTGGCACATCACTAGTGACCGACCTCCAGCTAGGAAAACACCCTTCCACTATTACTCTCTGTCTCCTATTAAGAAGCCAGTTACTTATCCATCTGGCTACCTGTCCTTGTATCCCATGAGCCTTGACCTTCTCAACTAACTCCCATGAAGGGACTTTGTCAAACGCCTTACTAAAATCCATATAGACGACATCAATGGCTCGCCCTTCGTCCACCGTTTTCGTCACCTCCTCAATTCTACCAGATTTGTAAGGACGACTTCCCCTTAACAAATCCATGCTGCGTATCCCTAATCAGATCGCGACGCTCTAAGTGCCTATACATCCTATCTCTAAGAATCCCCTCCAACAGCTTCCCTACCACTGACGTCAAACTCACCGACCTATAATTCCCATGATTATCCCTACTACCCTTTTTAAACAACAGTACAACATTAGCTATTCTCCAGTCCTCTTGGATCTCACCTGTGTCCAAAGAAGAGACAAAGATTTGCGCCAGAGGCCCAGCAATTTCACCTCACATCTCCCTAAGCAGCCTGGGATAAATGCCATCAGGCCCCAGAGATTTATAAGTTTTAGTGCTACCTAGAAGCTCCAACACTTCCTCCCTCCATATGGATATTTCCCTCAACTGGTCCACAGCTCTTTCAGAGACAGGAGCTGTCAACAAGCCCCTCTCCTTCGTGAATACCGACGTAAAGTATAAGGTCGGAGAATGGGGATGAGAATCATATCAGTTATGATTGAATAGTGGAGCAGATTTGAAGAGCTGAATGGCCTAATTCTGCTCCTATATCTTATGGTCTTATAATGAGGTGCCATCCTTAAAATCAGCAGCACCTTCATGTCCTGAACTTTGTTGGTTTATTGTTTGCTTCCAGTCTTCTCTGAATCCCACCTCCTCATCAAGAATACCAGGGACGTGGAGCTGGTTTTGTTAATCAGATGTTTGTGGCACCATGGTATGAACATGCCAAAACTAACTAATAAAAATTCTTGGCTTTAAATGGATTCCTGCTAATAGATTCCATTCTAATACTGTGTGCTTGTGCAGAAAATGGAACTCACTCTGTCCCAAGCAACATTTTACAGAGCATCATCGAATAAGGAAGGTAAACTGCTAGGAGCTTGTACAGTGCTGTAGTCTGAATACCAAGCAGCAAAGTGAAAGCATCTTATTTACATCTTCCTGGAAAGTTGACAAGAACATATTCTTCTACTTCCTGTTGATCTTGGAATCTGGCCATTTCTGCTTTAAATGCTTACCTCAATTATCCACTCCCTGCATTTGGTATTGGCTCACATGATTAGAAACTACACTTGAACATTAGTTCTGAAGAAGAGACATATTGGATTCAAAATTGCTTCACTTTCCACAGATGCTGCCGGACCTGATGAGCTTTTTCAGCACGTTCTGTTTATATTTATTTATTTGAACATGAACTTGTCCCGTTAACAACTTTAATGTGGTATGTTTCAAATTTCTCAGTTATTCCACAAGTGTAGTTGGCTACAACTTTTTTGTTTTTTCATGCAGTATGACTGTAAACTTTCACAGGGAGGAATTGCTTCAGTATTGAGGGATAAGCCCCAGTATCATAGAAACATAGAAAATGGGAGCAGAAGGAGGGCATTCGATCCTTTAAATCTGCTCTGCCATTCATTATGATCATGGTATGATTGGGACCCCTAAATCATGCAAGTGCCAGTATGTTGGAGTCAGTTTTCCTCAGACTTGGGGACCAATTCGCAATGTTCAGAAAGATAACGTTTGACACAGCATTAAACAAGATTTTATTTGAAAAGTTGATGTATGGAAAACAGCAAAATAGATTGACAATTTGAAAAAAGAATCACTCATAATGACTCACTCTCCCACATCCACTGACCCCCTCACACCCTCACGCTGGCCTCTCAGGTTCATGTGCTGGCCTCCCCATGCCCATCTACTGGCCCATGCACTGGCCTCCCCCTACATCCACTCAATCACTCTCACTTTCTCCCCACTCAGCCCCAAGTGAATCTCTCCTTCCCCCACCCAGCTCCAAGTGAGTCTGTCCCTCTCCTACCCAACTCCGAGTGAGTCTCTTCCTCCCACACACAGCCCCAAGTGAGTCCATCCTTTCCCCACTCAACCCCAACTGAGTCCATCCCTCCCCGCCAACCCTGAGTGAGTCCATCCTTCCCCATCCAGCCCCAAGTGAGTCCATCTCTCCCCACCCAGCACCGAGTGAGAGTCTCCCTCCTCCACCCAGCCCCCAATGAGTCTCTCCCTCCCCCATCCAGCCCTGAGTGAGTCTCTCTCACTTTCTCCCCAGTTCTTCTGCTTCTGGAGCCTATTGCTACCATCAGTGTTGTTGTTCCTCCAATCACAATCACATTTGCTGATAGTCTCGGAGTGAGTCAGACAGCAGCAAATGCTGCAGAAGACCAGCCTGTGATTGGAGGAGCACTTTCTTTAAGAATCTTTCACTGCACATACTTGTATTTTTAAAACTATTAGTCTGGAGGGTTAGATAAATCAGATATAAATCATTTTCCTATGTTACTCTTCCTTTTGATATAAGAACTGCTCAAAGTCATCATAGCTGCACATTTGTTTTTGTGAACATAAACTCTAACTTCTGGCCTGAATAAATTAGACTTCATTGGATTTAATCTACATTTATAATTGGCTCTGCAATAGATCTTCACTATAATTTACATAAAAAGAAAAAATCTATACAGAGCAGTAATCTGAAACAAAAACAATGTTGGCAGAACTCAACAGCTTCTGTCTGTGAGAAGAGAGAAAACATGTTCATGTTTCCGTTATGAGCAACCAGCAATTGAAAATAAGCACCTCAATATCCAGAGATGGCAAAAGTCCATCTGATGCATCTTTCAGTCAGCTGATTGAATAGTCTGCCTCCCAAAAACAAAAAGAAATCGACAGGATGCTGCTTAAATGTGTAAATCAATGTCTTACACCGGATGTAGGACTCTCTCCTTCCCCCGCAGACTAAAGCAGATTGCTCTCTCTCTGACCCCACAAAATGCCTCCAGCTCATTGGTAGCCTGATTAAGGGACCAGCACTACAGCATTCTGCAATGTAATTTTAAAATTCTGCCCCAGGACATGTCCCTCAGAGAGTGTCAATGCACCATGTCTTCAGGATGTCATGATATGTCTGAAATCTGTACACATTACTTACACAACCTGAGCTGACAATGCGACAAGATGGCACTGTTCAGAGAATCTAGAAAGTTAATATTATCTATCAGATCAGTGACCTGTCAATCTGTTCTTTGTTTACAATAACCAATGTTAAGATCCCACACCAACATAGTAGCTCTTTCATTACATCCAGTGCCAAACTGGCCACAGCAGGGCACATAGCCAAAAGGGATTATCTAATTGAAAGCGTCACTATACTCAAATTATTCTACATCAGATACTCCACTTCAAAGCCCTAAAATGTGTGCTAACTGCGTGATCCACAGGGGCTAATTTTAGCTTCCAGCAGCGGTGGAAAATCTACAGCAACAATTCAGCCACTCATTATACCTCCTGTCCAACTCTCCCTTGGCATTTGATAAAATGGAAAATCTGGTGTGGTACAACAGACAGCTAATCCATAATCACTCATCTCTGTCGAAAGCTAGCTTTCACTTACTAACTTGTGTCTTGCAATTTGAGTGCAAAATTGCCTTAGGCGTGCAATTTTTTATCCTCCAGCAATTGAAGATATCTTTGTTAGCCATTGCAGCATAAAATCCCCTCCAGGACTCTCACCCCATTTAAACTCCAAACTGGATGCAACAGAACTGACAAGCCAGGTTTAAAAGTCATCTAGTGAATACAGTAGAGATCCCTGGGCACTTTATAAATTTAATATGAATTATTGGCCTCAATCATTGCTCCTAAAATGGGTGCAGAGAATTGGGAAATCTCCCCGCTAACGTCACCCGATTAGCAGATCTTCATTTTGGAGTGTCTTCTGTGGGATGGAGTAAAACATACCAGTCCTGGCTGCAGATAAGAGGTGCCAGCAGAGGCTACTGAGTGCCATGTTTAAAAGGCTTTCCTCTCATCTCAAAGGCTTCAAACCAGTATTTTTCTTAAACATTAGGTCCTGTAGCCCTCAAGCCTCCCTCCACTTCACCCACTCTCCTTGCCCATACATAGTAACCTAGGCCAATCCATTCCCCACCCCTCCCCATAGTCCTTCATAACGCCTTTACCAACTTAGTGCCAACTCATTTCCCCACTCACCCCCATGGCTGTTATGGCACGTCTGTCAAATCATCCCCTCTCCCCCTAAACACACACCATCTTTTGAATTAGACACATCCATGCCAACTTACACAAAATCCACTGTGCGCAGACCTCAGGAGCCTTTCCATCATAAAATAAAGTGACAAAACATTATTATTACATTCTTCACTCTATAAACAATGCTCATTCATGAAATTGTGAAGTCAATAAATTTAATTTGCCTCATACTTACTATCCACAAAAACAAACTATACGTTTATAACCCTGCATCAAAACAGCTAATCCTTTATAACCTCTATTAGCATTCATTAAAACTGTGAACTTACAGCACCCTTCATCATGATAATAGTAGGTTGTAGATAACATATTACTATAAAAATAGTGTTTACATTATGTCAACAAACAGCTATTGAAACTGCTAAAACAGGTTATTCAACTCTCAAACACAAACTGGCAATTTTATTTTCAATTTTTAAAGAACAGAAGATTTGATTAACTTGATAGCTTTCTGTTCTACAGACCTAATCATCCCTTATGAACTATTAATGTCATTTTGACAAATTCACAACTTACACACTGCAAAAGGAAGCAGGTGCTCCTGTAAAAATGGAATATGTTTGAACAATACAGTGAGTTAATTGGCTCTGCCAAATTTGGGTTTTCAACATGTGGATATCATGTCTTTATCCTGGGGGAATTTGGAGGGGGCAGAGGGGAATTTGGAGGGGGGTGTACACTTCAAAGGGGGCGAGGTGGTTGACTTAAATGAGCACAGGTTGCCTGACCAAGAGGCTACCTCATCCCTCTGCCTATCCACCAGTCATGCAGCCTGGAGACTCCCAGGTCTCCCCCACTATGAGTAAAATCCCAGAGGTATCTGGAGGAAACTTTAAGCAGCCATTAACTGGTGACTTCATGGCCTTCAGTTGGTCCATGGGCATGTGGGCTGCCCAATGCTGCCTCCTCCACCATAGGTATATTACCCTCAGAGTGGGAATCGGCAAGTAGGCAACATAGCCATGTCACTGGCATAGTTCCCAATTTTACAGCAAAACTTTGACCCAGCAACAGTGAAAAAATGGTATGATATTTCCAAGTCATGATGGTGAGCTTTTTCCATGTCATAATGTTGAGAGAGTTATAGAGGAACTTGCAAATGATCGTGTACCCATGCATCTGCTGACCTTGTCCTTCTAGATGGTAGTAACTGTAGGTTTGGAAGGTGTTGTTGGTGCCTCACTCGCTCAGACAAGCAGAGAGTATTCCATCACACTCCTGATTTGTGCTATGTATATTGTGGACAGGCTTTGGGGACTCAAGAGATGCATTGCTTGCCACAATATTCCTAGACTCTTAACTGCTCTTGTAGATACAGTATTCATGTGACTAGTCTTGTTCACTTTCCGGTCAATGGTAAGCCCCAGGATATTGATAATGGTGGGTTCAATGATGGCAATGCCACTGAAAGTCAAGGGATAATTTTTATATTCTCTCTTGTTGAAGATGGTTGTTGCCTGGCACTTGTGTGGCACAAGCCTGTCACTTGTCAGCCCAAGCCTGAGGTCTTGCTGCATTTGGACATGAACTGCATAAGGAGTCGCGAATGTTGTTGAACACTGTGCAATCATCAATGAATATTCCCACTTCTGACCCTATGATGGAAGGAAGATGGTTATGCCTAGAACACTCATCAGACAAAGTCCTGCAGTGATGTCCTGGAACTGACATGATTGACCTTCAACCACCACAATCAAATACAACTTCCTTTCTTATTAGTCTACCAAAACATAATAAGGCTCAGACTCTCATCAAACCAGTTATATTATTTATTAATAACTGAGATTAAATTTCTCAGGACTTTTAATTCTATACAAAGGACATTAACAGCCAGTTTAATTCAACAGAGGCTATAAGCAGCCATCTTACATTAATGGGGACTTTTCTTTCTCTAAAGCAGAAAAATATACAAAAATATGAATCTAGCAGCCTGTTAAATTTCCCAAACAAGTGTTTTGTTTATCAAGCGCAAACATCATGTCATTCAATTTATTTAACTGCTTTGACTTCATCACAGCCTCAAACCAATGAATTACTATCCTAGAAAACAGCTGACAGAAAGTCCAATGGTCAGATGCCAGTATTGATGCCACAGTGAATAGACAAAATAAAAAGTGAGCATTTTTTAAAACAGATAAATCGTTGTTGAATCTTCATTCCCTTTTAAAACCATGAAAAATACAACTCCATAAGGTTTTCAAGCACAACAGCGAGGGAAATAGTCCAGTCAACAAATTATTTTATTATATAAAAAAAATTAAAGGAAATACACTTAGCATGTACGAGGCATGCCCATAAGACATGCTTCAGCAGGGAAGAAATAGCTGGAATGATTTGTTGTGATTGCAAGTAGATTAAAAAAGAAAATTAGTCTAGTCTGGTTCTTACACAGCTCTACATTTCTAACATATTAATTAAATCCTTTATGTTTCTTGCCCACAAGCATTAAAACAAAAATCTTTATTCACAAACCAACTACAAAATTCAATAAAGCAGGGCTGGTGATACACAACAAAGTCACTCCCATTGTTTCCGATGGAGACAGCACACAAACTTCATGCTTACCTGCTCATTTAAATCATTATATCATGCAGCTATCGGCAAACATGGTGTTGAATGGCTCCATTCAACAAGGATGTAAAATTGTGTGGACTAATACTATTTAAAATGAGTTTTATTAAAAGCAAGCTTGCACCTCTTGAAGGGAATTGCATTCCAGCTGGAGTAGATTTTGGTATTGGTAACAAAAGAGAGGCTGAGCAAGATGGGCAGGCACATTGTGGCAGAGCAGGTACCCAGATTTTCAAAACTACACTGAGGACTTGATGGAAAGAGTGCAAAGAAGGAGAGGTATCATCTTCCCACAGGAGCCAGGTGCTTGTCTCCAGGCAAGATGTCAAAATACATAAGACCAGACAGCTGGCATCCCTAAGGGCCTGGGTACGGTGTTGCAAGAAGTTCAATAATGTCACAAATGATTAAGATCAATAAATGCATCTCCAAATGTCATGACCCATCAATTGCACACTGGTGATTACACAATATCCGATCACTCATCTACAACAATCTCTATACATTAGGACTTATTTGAGGATTTGGGATATTTTGCTGCAATTGTATAATGTGTTGATGAGGCCACACCTGGAGAATTGTGTGCAGTTTTAGTGTTCTTACCTGAAAAAAGATGTCCTTGCTACAGAGAGACTATAGAAAAAGTTTGCCAGGCTGATCCCTGGAATGGCAGATCTGTCATATGAGGTGAGACTATGTTATTAGGATGATATTCACTGGAGTTTAGAAGAATGAGAGGGGATCTCAAAGAAGCATATAAAATTCTAAAAGGGTTAGACAGGATAGATGCAGGAAGAATGTTGCCAATGGTAGGGGAATCCAGAACTATGGGTCATAGTTTGAGCAAAAGGGGCAAACCTCTTAAAACTGAGATGATGAGAAATTTGTTCACCCAGAGAGTGATGAATATGTGGAATTCACTACCACAGAAAGTAGTTGAGCCAAATCATTGTCTGATTTCAAGAAGAAATTAGATGTAGCTCTTGAGGCTAAAGAGATCAAGGGATGGGGGGAGGGGAGAATCAGGATATTGAATTCGATGATCAGCCATGATCAAAATAATAGCAAAGCAGGCTCAAAAGACCGAATGACCTACTCCTGTTTCTAGTTTCTGTGTTACCCCTCATTTCATTCTGATCTTTGTTTTCTGTTCCTTAACTAATTCTCAATCCATGCTGATTTATTACTCACAATGAGTCCTGTCCTTTCAGAACAATCCCTTGCATGACTCCTATTAAATGCTTTCAGAAAATCCATACATACTGCATCTCACTAGTTCTCCCTTGTCTACACTGCCAGTTACACTCACAAAACACTAACGATTTCCCTTTCACAAAATCATGTGGACTCTGCCGAATCATATTATGATTTTCTAAATATCTGATTCCACAATCTTAACAATAGATTCCAACATTTTTGCACCATTGCTGGCTTACAGGCCTGCAGTTTCCTGTCCCCCTTTTTCCTTAAACAGTGAAATGATGTATATCATTTTCTGGTCCACAGAAACCATTCTCGAATCTGGCTAGCAGATAGAAGACAGAGGGTGGTGGTTGATGGGAGATATTCATCTTGGAGTTCGGTGACAAGTGGTGTACCTCAGGGGTCTGTTTTGGGGCCCCTGCTGTTTGTATTTTTTATAAATGATCTGGATGAGGGTATTGAAGGATGGATTAGTAAATTTGCAGATGACACTAAAGTCGGTGGAGTGGTAGATAGTGAAGAGGGGTGTTATAGTTTGCAGAGAGACTTGGACAAGTTGCAGAGCTGGGCTGAGAGGTGGCAAATGGAGTTAATGTGGAAAAGTGTGAGGTAATGCACTTTGGCAGGAATAATAAATGTGTAGAGTATAGGGCTAATGGTAGGATTCTTAGTCGTCTAGATGAACAGAGGGATCTTGGTGTGTATGTGCATAGATCCCTGAAAGTAGGCAGTCAGGTCGAGAAGGTTGTTAGGAAGGCATATGGAGTCTTGGCTTTTATTGGTAGATGGATTGAATTTCGGAGCCGCAACGTCATGTTGCAACTGTACAAAACTCTAGTGCGGCCGCACTTGGAGTATTGTGTGCAGTTCTGGTCCCCACATTATAAGAAAGATGTGGAGGTTTTGGAGAGGGTACAGAGGAGGTTTACCAGGATGTTGCCTGGTATGGAGGGCAGGTCTTATGAAGAGAGGCTGCGGGATTTGAGGTTGTTTTCGTTAGAAAGGAGGCGGCTAAGAGGGGACCTAATCGAAACATATAAGATGATTAGAGGTTTAGATAGGGTGGACAGTGATAGCCTTTTTTCCTAGGATGGAGAAAGCTAGCACGAGGGGACACAGCTTTAAATTAAGGGGTGATAGTTATAGGACGGATATCAGAGGTAGGTTCTTTACCCAAAAGGGTGGTTCGGGAGTGGAATGCCCTGCCTGCAGCAGTTGTAGATGCGCCAAGTTTGGTGGCGTTTTAAGAGGTTAGTTGATAAGTATATGGAAGAGAAGGGAATGGTTTAGTTTGGAGGGGCATTGCTTTTTATATTGGTCGGCGCAACATTGAAGGCCGAAGGGCCTATTCTGTGCTGTAATGTTCTATGTTCTATGAATCTAGAGGATGCTGGAAGCTCAAAATCGATATATCTACTGTCACTGCATCTACTTGTTTTAAAACCTTAGGCCTGGGCATTTTGTAGCTTTTAGCGAGTTTTAGTCCCATTAATTTCTCTACTACTTTTTCTTTAATGATTATAAATTCCACGTGCTAATAGACCCCTGTGGATAAATTATCTGGTTCTGCCTGCTGCAGTAATCATTGCAGATGTGAAGGAAAATTTTGTGGGCCATTTAAACATCTATTGACCATGGGTGGGAATTTCTTCACTCAAAATTTGTGTTATCTTTGGACATTTTCAAGTATAATTGGAGAGTTGAAATTACTATTTGATTCAGTTTGTTATTGTCACATATATTAGCATACAGTGAAAAGTATTGTTTTTGCATGCTATACAACAAAGCATACCTTCCATTGAGAAGGAAATGAGAGGATGTATTATTATAGTCATAGCTAGGGTGTAGAGAAAGATCAACTTAATACAAAGTAAGTCCATTCAAAAGTCTGACAGCAGCAGGGAAGAAGCTGTTCTTGAGTCGGTTGGTAAGTAACCTCAGACTTTTGTATCTTTTTCCCGGTGGAAGATGATGGAAGAGAGAATGTTCAGGGTGTGTGGGGTCTTTAATTATGTTGGTAGCTTTGCTGAAGCAATGGGAAGTGTAGGCAGAGTAAGTGAATGAGGTATTGGTTTGCATGATGGATTGGGCTACATTCATGACCTTTTGTGGTTCCTTGTGATCTTGTTACATTGTTACTGTATTCATTAATTCCAGAATAAATCTAACTGTGTTTGAATCAAAAAGGCTATCTTCTTGCACATTAAGCTTTTCCTTTCCTTCTAATGCTTACTACTAAATGCAGAATGTTAAAATTAGATTTAAATAAAGGCTCAGTTGTGCTGTCCACTGGTGTATTGCCAAAGAGTAAGACTATAGAACATTCTAGAGAATCTTTTATATTCCTCAGAAATAAAATATTACTTCTCCTTATTACAGAAACTATTCTGATGTGTTAAAAAGGGCAGAAATTATTAACAACACTCCACTGGTCCAGTACCAAGATCCTGTAGCACAATAACTCTGCACTGGACCAGCAACTTCAATAGCTCTTCTAAACCAAAACTCTTCTGAGCAGAGACTAATCCAAGTTGAGTCAATTCTGTTGAGAACCTGCAGTCAAAATCACATCCAACAGACTGAAGAAAAAAAGCCTATCAGTCATTCACTCCAAATAACTTGAAACAGCCCCAAAGAGATGTCAGAATCTGATCTCGAGTGCATATTCCAATACCAAACAAATCCTCCCCAATAACAAGCACTCCCATGCAAAGATACACCCTCCCCAAACTACAGCAAAACAAATGAAAAAGGATTCAAATACCATGAATGCAAAACTTGAATGTGCATCACTGGTAATTAACCACCACACTAAAGACTTTGGGTCACAAAAAAGATCAGCTCCCTTCAGCAATCATGATGCATTTCACTACTCTGGAGCCACAGTTATTTCAGTGCTTGATGTTTTCTAATGGTTCCTAAAATAGAAGCAATAATTTAACTGAGTTTTGTGTTAACCAGCTTTCTTCCTCCCAGACTGCTTCTACATGGCCTTTGTCAGTAGGAAAGCAGGAATATTTATTCTGTGAATTACATTATGATCCATTGACCCCTGCTTCTCACTCAGTTGGCAAAAAGCTCTGGAAATGATGGAAAATTATCTGCTATGGAATGCTAGATGCTTTATATAGCAACCCTGAGATTTGGAGCTTACAGTTTTCTGGTTCAGAATTAAATGCTCCATTGCCTGATTCCTTAGAGATTTCCAAATCTGCTTCATATACAAATAAATAGTAGTTTATATTAATCATTCAATTAATATGAATTTATTGGGTGAACTTTTTCATTTCAGGCAATTGTAACTTGTGCATTGCATGACCAGCCAAATTGGATATTGTATAGTCATGCAATATGAACATTCATTGTGTTTATTCAGATCTTGATCTTTAGTTGACTGCCATCTTTGCATAACAAAAATTAAATATTCAGATGTGTTTTTGTTGTGCATTGTATTAAAAGCTGATTGAGAAACAAGATACATGAGTTCTGTTACTAAATTGTAAGACTGCTTATCAGGTATTTTGTACTCGATGAGCATAAATTTTCCCCAATTATATATTGAGAAGACTGAAATCAAAGAAAGAACAAAGAAAGAACAAAGAACAAAAAGAACATTATTATTGGTCCCAACTCCAAACTTTGTTCACTGGTTACTGACTCCATCTCTCCCTGACAACTGCCTTCACTAAACCAGATTGTTTGCAAACTTCAATCCCAAAATAAGCTTCAAACCACATAATTGCACCATAGCTTAACTCATCTTTTTCCACCTCCAGAATATTTGATTTGATTTATTATAGTCACATGTATTAGTATACAGTGAAAAATATTGTTTCTTGCATGCTACACAGACAAAGCATACGATACATTGAGAAGGAAATGAGAGAGTGCAGAATGTAGTGTTACAGTCATAGCTAGGATGTAGAAAAAGATCAACATAATGCAAGGTAGATTCATCCAGAAGTCTGATAACGGAAGGGAAGAAGCTGTTCTTGAGTCAGTTGGTACATGTCCTCAGACATCTGTATCTTTTTCCCAATAGAAGAAGTGGAAGAGAATATGTCCGGGGTGCATGGGGTCCTTGATTATGCTGACTGCTTTTCCAAGGCAACAGGAAGCGTAGGTAGGTAGGGTTAATGGATGGGAGGCTATTTTGAGTGATGGACTGGCTCCAATCACAATCCTTTGTAGTTTATTGCGGTCTTGGACAGAGCAGGAGCCAAACCAACCTGTGACAAAACCGGAAAGAATGCTTTCTAAGGTGCATCTGCAGAGGTTGGTGAGAGTTGTAGCGACGTGCCAAATTTCTTTAGTCTCCTGAGAAAGTAGAGGCATGGATGGGCTTTCTTAATTATAGCATCCGCATGGAAGGACAGGTTGTTGGTGATTGAAAACCTAAAAACTTGAAGCAGTCAACTATTTTGATTTCGATCCCATTGATGTAGATGGGGCATGGCCTCCACTCTGCTTCCTGAAATCAATGACTATTTCCTTTGTTTTGTTGCCATTGAGGGAGATATTGTTGTCACACCACTTCACCAGATTCTTCATCTCTTTCCTGTACTGTATCTCGTTATTGTTTGAGACCTGACCGACTACAGTGGTGTCATCAGGAAACTTGAAAATTGAAAATTTGGGCACACAGTCATAGGTGTTTAAGGAGTATAGTAAGGGCTGCGAACAGTCTTGTGGGGCATGATTGTGGAGGAGGAGTTATTGCCTGTCCTTACTGATTTCAGACTATGGGTTAGGAGATCTGGGATCCAGTTGCAAAGGAAGGAGCTGAGCCCCAGGCCACAGAGTTTGAAGATGAATCTCATTGGAATAATGGTGTTAAAGACTGAACTATAGTCTATGAATAGGAATCGGACACAGTTGTCTTTGTTATTAGGTGTCTCACAACAGCAGGTTATTTGGTAACAAAAGCCATCAGCTTTCAGAGTGCTTGTTGCCTCTTCATCAGGTAACCCGACTTGACCTCTTGCCTGACAGACAGCAAGCACTCCAAAATCTAGTGGTTTTTGCTACCAAATAAACCTGTTGGACTTTAACTTGGTGTTATGAGACTTCTTACTGCGTTTACTGCAGTCCAATGCCAGCATCGTCACATCTTATCTAGGTGTACCAGAATTGAATGTAGGGCCAGGGAGATAGTGTGTGCTATTAAGGTGATAGGCAAACTGTAGTGGATGCAGGCAATCTGGGAGGCAGGAATTGATTTGTGCCATGCCTAAACTTTCAAAACATCTCATAATGATGAATGTTAGAGCTACCAGACGATAGTCATTAAGGTATACTGCCTAGCTTTTTGTTACTAGGATGATAGTCATCTTTCTGAAGCAAGTATGGACCTCAGATTGGTGTGAAGAGAGGTTGAAGATGTCTGCTGATAGCCCTGCCAGAAACTGAGTGCTTGCCTGGGTGCTCCATCTAATGTAGTGATGCTAGCATTGGACTGGGGTAAACACAGTGAGAAGCCTCACAACACCAGGTTGAAGTCCAACAGGTTTATTTGGTACCAGATAAACCTGTTGGACTTTAACCTGGTGTCGTGAAACTTCTTACTGTGCTCCATTTGAGCCAGTTGCTTTCTGTGGGTTGACTTTTGAGAAGGCTGCTCTGACTTTGGCAAAGGTGACCTCGGATATAGATTCATCCATAGCTTTCAGGGTGGAGGGCATGCTCTCACTTACCTCTTGCTCAAAACGAGTATAGAATGCATTGAGTTCATCAGGGAGGGATGCATTGGTGCCGGTGATTTTACCTACCTTTATCTTGTAGCCTCTTATGTCTTGCAGACCTCGTCATTGCCAACGGGAGTCTGTGTGGCTAGCCTGGAATTCTAGCTTGGTCCAGAACTGTCTTTAGGCATTGTTGATGGATTTCTGTAATCATATCTGGCTTTTTTCTTGAACGTCTCAGACCTGGACTTCAGCAGGCAGTAGATATCCATGTTCATCCATGGTTTTGGTTGGCACACAGTCTTCTACACACTTACTAAAGAAATCAGTTACTGTTCAGGCTGATTTAAATACTGATCTGTCTACCAACTCTAAGCAGTCCCGAAGGAGATTCCTCCAACATTGCATGACTTTCTGTGACGGATTCTCCCATTTCAGTTTGTTTCCCTTTAGAATATTGCCCAACTTCACCTCTGTCCCAGCTCATTGCTGCTCAAATCCTCATTTGTGTCTTTGTCATTTTTAGAATTGGCTACTCCAACTTACTTATAGAACATAAAACATTACAGCGCAGAACAGGCCCTTCGGCCTTCAATGTTGCGCCGACCAATTAAGAAAAAGCAATGACCCTCTAACCTAAACCATTCCCTTTTCGTCCATAAACTTATCTACTAACCTCTTAAATGCCACCAAACTTGGTGCATCTACAACTGCAGCAGGCAGGGCATTCCATACCCTTACCACCCTCTGGATAAAGAACCTACCTCTGACATCCGTCCTATAACTACCACCCCTTAATTTAAAGCTATGTCCCCTCGTGCTAGCTTTCTCCAGCCTAGGAAAAAGGCTATCACTGTCCACCCTATCTAAACCTCTAATCATCTTATATGTTTCAATAAGGTCTCCTCGTAGCCGCCTTCTTTCTAACGAAAACAACCTCAAATCCCTCAGCCTCTCTTCATAAGACCTGCCCTCCATACAGGCAACATCCTGGTAAACCTCCTCTGTACCCTCTCCAATGCCTCCACATCTTTCTTATAATGTGGGGACCAGAACTGCACACAATACTCCAAGTGCGGCCGCACTAGAGTTTTTTACAGTTGCAACATGACGTTGCGGCTCCGAAATTCAATCCCCCTACCAATAAAAGCTAAGACTCCATATGCCTTCTTAACAACCTTATCGACTTGACTGCCTACTTTCAGGGATCTATGCACAAATACACCAAGATCCCTCTGGTCATCAACACTATTAAGAATCCTACCATTAGCCCTATACTCTACACATTTATTATTCCTGCCATAGTGCATTACCTCACACTTTTCCACATTAAACTCCATTTGCCACCTCTCGGCCAAGCTCTGCAACTTGTCCAAGTCTCTCTGCAAACTATAACACCCCTCTTCACTATCTACCACTCCACCGACTTTAGTGTCATCTGCAAATTTACTAATCCATCCTTCAATACCCTCATCCAGCTCATTTATAAAAATTACAAACAGCAGGGGCCCCAAAACAGACCCCTGAGGTACACCACTTGTAACCGAACTCCACGATGAATAACTTCCATCAACCACCAACCTCTGTCTTCTATCAGCTAGCCAATTCCTAATCCAATTAGCTAAATCACCCTCAATCCCATACATCTGCATTTTCTGCAGAAGCCTTCCATGGGGCACCTTATCGAACGCCTTACTAAAGTCCATATGTACCACATTAACTGCCTTACCCCCATCCACCTCTTTGGTCACTTTTTCAAAAAACTCAATAAGGTTAGTAAGGTACGACCTACCCTTCACAAACTCCTGACTGGACCCCAACATTCTATCCCTAAATTTTAACATACGTAAACTAGAGGTCATCCAAAACTCCTGTTGCCCATGTGCTGACTGGCACCAAGTCCTGTTCACAGATCAATCTGTGCTCATATCCACATTGGCTTGTGATCAAGCAGTGTCTTGGTTTTAAAATTATCATCTTTGTTTTCCAATTCGTCCGTGACCACCTTGCCTCTCCCTATCTCCTCCAGCCCCTCAACCTTTTGCAATATCTGCAATCATCTAATTCTGGATTCTTGTGCATCGTTGATTTGATAGTCATGTGCCTTAAACTGTATGGCTAAACATTGTTGAATTATCTTTGTTTGCTACTTCACTTTCCTCCTTTAAGATGCGGCTATCCCTTTGACCAAGCATTTGGTCATTTGATTGATCATTTGCTTGTGCGGCTTGATATATTTTGCTTTATGATTCTCCCATGAAACACTTTGTTTCGTTATTTTATCATCTTAAAAATGTCATACAGCTTAAGTTGGTACTGTTACCAGATGTGGCATGAGTTATTGAAATAAATCATGGTAGTAATCTGGACTTGGCAAGAAGGAAACACTGGGGACAGGGTTGATAAGAGAGGCGGTATCCAGTTAACCAAAAAATAGCCTTACTTGATGTGGGAAGAGCCTTCAAACAGTAGGTGTAGTAATTTGAGTTTGGAGATAGTGGTGACAGCAGCAATTTTACAGCCTGCAAGGACTGCAGTACAGTTCAAAGATTGGAAAAGGAACAGAAAAGCTACAAAAGGATTGGTATCTGGGCTGGGGGAGAGATTGGAGCAGGGTAATCCCATGGTTGTTATAGAGTTGAAGAATTACCAGCAGCCAACAGAGTTTGATGCAATTAATGGTAGAGAAGTGAAAATTGATATAAGGGACAGTAGAATAGTGGAAAATTAGTGCTTGGAGCAGCAAAAACAACACATTGTATTTATATAATGCATTTCATATGGGTGAAGATCCCAAGGTACTCATGAGAAGCAACATTGTTCCAGAACCCAATGGAATGAGCAAAGATTTAGTAAAAAATAAAGCAGTAAATTGAATGCCAGTAAACAAGTGTGGTCTAAAGCAGGAGTCAGCAAAAGAGAGGATACCAATGTTGGAAGGACTATTGCAAATGGTAACAAATCAAAAAAACCATCTGTATCCATTCACGTGCACATTTGGATTTCTGCTCCCACCCCAAGCCTGAGTAACTATATCCACCACTGCTGTGCAATGTCAATGAATGGGTTTTTAACACTTAATAATACCATGGGGATATATTCTATTCATTTTTAAGGTCTTACAGCAAAGTAGTCGGCCTTTATTTCTTCCAGGTATTCATTGAATCATCGAGTCTAGTGGCCTCTTTGTTGGAGATTTGGACAAGAGCCAAAAGACTCAGCAGCAGTTCCCATTGTTGAAACGTAAGATCTTGAACATTGAATATCTCTCCACCCTGCTAGAAACCATATAAATTATCGCGTGGCAAATGTCTTCTTGGAAAGAATGGATGGATATCTATCCAGTCCTCCAAAGAACTTCTGTAAGAATCTTTTAACAGTGTTCTCCAGATGTCCAGCAGCAACAGTGCATTGCCCCCAACAACATCACGTGCAATGAAAAGTACTTATATTGGCAATTTGCACCCTATCACTTCATGAAATCTATCCAGACTGGGCACTCTGCCAAGGCAACAGTCAGAAGAAGCACAATCAGCTTCTCTGATGAGATTTCCAAGACCTTCCAAGGTTTACATAGACAAAGTCCTCACACACCTGGTCTGCCTATCATCAAACCAAATCTGGCATCTTTGCAGGAAGCTGACATTGGCTCCCAACCTTGTCACACACAGGAAAGAGTCACAGTGGTGAAAGAAGTAAAAATATTTGTCTACCTATCAACAGAACCAGAGAACTTCAGGCAAATCAAAGTTGTTTGTTTGATCCAAGCAGCCATATCTTGGCCTTGTCTCCCAGCTCTGATTTGGTGTAATTTATTCTTCAATATAAGATAAATATCCCTGCTTTTTTAGCTCATCAGTTTCAAGTTCCCCAGTTAATTTATCTTTTCCCATTGAGTGGACACAATGGGGCGATTGTGATTATGGGTTCTGTGTACAGTGCATGGGGAGCAGGATGGTACATTATTTCTGTCTTTTTAATGTTGATAATGAATTCAAAGTTGTCACAAGCCATAACAAATTTATCCATACTGACTTACATCTCTGGCTGTAAGCTAATATACAGGGTGCAGTCATCGGCAAAGAGGAAGTCTCTCAGAACAGTCGCCTTCACTTTCGTCATAACTTGAAGTCTCTCAGGTTGAAGAGCTTCCCATCCACTCTGTACTTGAGGCTGATTGCAGCAACACTGTCCTAGAAGGCATCATTTAGTACAGCAGCAAACATCATACTGAACAGTGTGGGTGCGAGCACACAGCCCTGTTTGATGCCATTGGTGACTGGGAATGCCTCAGAGGATTTTCCACCATCCAGTACTCTGGCTATCATGCCATCATGGAACTGGCGTACCATCGGAATGAATTTGGGCAGGCACCCGAACTTTGACATGATCCTCCACAGGCCTTGTCAGCTGACAATATTGAAGGCTTTTGTGAGGTCAACAAAAGTTGTGTAGAGCTTGCAATTCTGTTCCTGACACTTCTCCTGAAGTTGACGCACAGCAAAAATCATGTCAATAGTCCCGCGATCTTTGTGAAGCCACACTGTGACTCTGGAAGAAGGCCCAGCTCCAGATGAGTGACCAGACGATTTAGCAAGACTCTTGCAAGGGTTTTCCCTGTGATAGAGAGCAGCGAGATTCCTCAGCAGTTGTCGCATACTTGCCAATTGTCTCTCCTCTTGTAGAGGTGTACGATGGAAGCATCTTTAAGTTCCTGAGGAATGGACCTTTGTTTCCAAAAGGACTGGAACAACTCAGTGAGCTTCTTGATAATCTTGACCAGCTTGCTTTGTAGATCATTGCAGGTATGGCATCTGCCCTGAGGCTTTGCCACTGGATAGCTGGCTGACAGCTTTCGTGACTTCAGTTACTACCACTGAATCATCCTTGGCCCCGTTGATATTGAATCTGGGGAATCCTGTCTATTGCCGCAAAATTAATAGATGACGGTCATTTGAAGATGGCTTCAAAGTGTTCAGCCCATCTCTGCAGGATCTGAGCCCTCTCTGTATTGAGAGTTCTAACATCTGTACTCAGGAGGAAAGAACTCCTGAGAGATTGAGGTCCGTAGAGAGTGTTGAGGGTTTCATAGAACCGTTTCAAGTCACTTCTGTCAGCGTATCCCTGTATTTCATCTGTCTTGGCACTTAGCCAAGCATCCTGCATTTTACGCAGTTTATTCTGGACTGTCCTGTGAGCACTGGTAAAAGCAGTGATGATCATCTTGGCAGCTGATGATGAAGATGGTGCTTTTCAATAAGTAGAGCCTGTGTCTCCTTATCAAGAAGAAAGAACAAAGCATCATTCTCATTGAACCAGTCATGCTGCTTGCGGGTATAGGGCCCAAGCATCGTCAGTACAGATGAATGGAGAGCATCCCTCAAGCATTCACAGTCCTTAGTGCTGCTTGCGAGATATAGGTCAGCAAGCTTAATTTCAGCCAGTGCTGAAGCTATGCTAAGGTTTTTTAGCCTGGCTGCATTAATTCTTTTCATAATCTTGCTTCCTTCTGGTCACCTCTTGGGTCTGATGCTGAGCCTCATTTTGGAGACAATGAGCCTGTGATATGTCCAGTAGTCAGCCTTGGTCACTCTGACATCCTGTCTGGCAAGAAAGAATTAAACTTGCTTTGAACCCACATACTTCCAGTTTTACCAGAGGCTGCAAGAGGAACAGCAAAGACTACACTCATAGGAGGCAGGCCTGGCATTGAAATGTTAAGGAGGTCATGGACACCAACATTTCTATCTTGAATCACACTTGGCTTGGTTTTCTGTATTTTAGAACTAAAGAAGACCTTATAAAGTAAGGCCTTTGTAGGATCACTTATGGCACAGGAAAACATAGAACATTACAGCGCACTACAGGCCCTTCAGCCCTCGATGCCGCACCGACCAGTGGAACCAATCTAATAATCTTCTAACCTAGCCTATCCAATGACCATTTGAATGCTCCTAAAGTTGGCGAGTCCACAATTGCTGCAAACAGGGCATTCTTGACTGATTCTGATTAGGATTATTAGACAGCATGGTTGGGCCTCTGACGCAAATCTTTGTCTCTTCCTTGGACACAGGTGAGGTCCCAGAGGACTGGAGGATAGCAAACGTAGTACCGTTGTTTAAAAAAAGGTCAGAGGGATAACCCAGGGAACTATAGGCCGGTGAGCTTGACTTCAGTTATAGGTAAGCTAATGGAGAGGATCCTCAGGGACAGGATGCATGAGCATCTGGAGCGCTGCGATCTGATCAGGGATACGCAGCATGGCTTCGTCAAGGGGAAGTCTTGTCTTACGAATCTGGTGGAAATTTTTGAAGAAGTGACAAAAACAGTTGATGAAGGACAGGCTGTTGATGTCGTCTACATGGATTTCAGTAAGGCGTTTGACAAGGTTCCTCATGGTAGACTGATAGAGAAGGTGAAGGCGCATGGGATACAGGGTCGGGTATGTAGATGGGTCGAGAACCGGCTCGGGAGGAGGAGACAGAGGGTAGTAGTGGAAGGCTCTTTTTCCGGCTGGAAGCCTGTCACTAGTGGAGTGCCACAAGGCTCAGTACTAGGTCCTCTTCGATTTGTGGTCTACATAAACGACTTGGAAGTAGGGGTAGGTGGTGAGATCAGCAAATTTGCTGATGACACCAAGATGCTTGGATTGGAGGGTACAGAAGAGCAGTGTCAGGCAATACAACAGGACATAGACAGGTTGGTAGATTGGGCAGATAGAGGGCAAATGGAATTTAATCCGGAAAAATGCGAGGTGATGCATTTTGGCCGGAAAAATGTAGAAGAGAATTATAGGATAAAAGGTAAAACTATAAGGAGCATAGAGACGCAGAGAGACTTGGGGGTGCAGGTTCACAAGTCTCTGAAGGTGTCCTCACAGGTGGAGACGGTGACAAAGAAGGCGTATAGTATGTTAGCTTTCATAGAAAAGGGTATAGAATATAAGAGTAGGAGTTTGATGTTGCAGTTGTATACAACTTTGGTTAGGCCTCACTTGGAATACTGCGCCCAGTTCTGGTCTCCGTACTATCGGAAGGATGTGGAGTCCTTGGAGAGAGTGCAGCGGAGGTTTACCAGGATGCTGCCTGGTATGGAAGGACTGTCTTATGAGGAACGATTAGATAGACTGGGGTTGTTTTCCCTTGAAAGACGTCGGCTTAGAGGGGATCTCATAGAGGTGTATAAGATTATAAGGGGTATAGATAGAGGAAATGGAGGTAAACTTTTTCCACCTTTAGAAATGGATAGGACGAGAGGTCATGGCCATAGGGTGAGGGGGGCTATGTATAGGACGAATATTAGAGGGCAGTTTTTCACACAAAGGTTAGTGGGGGTGTGGAATGCACTGCCGAGTAAGGTGGTGGGAGCAGGCACGCGGGGGCTGTTTAAGGGTCTCTTGGACAGCCACATGAGCAGTATGCAGATAGAGGGATATATTAGGACTGTTTAACTACGGCTTTTTCCACAGGTAATTCGGTCCATACTTGACCAACATTGAGCATGCATTCGGCAGGTGGTGCTGGTACAGCTCTTGGATGTTGATTCATGGGTTGCCTGGTACCTCATGTCGTAAATGAGTGCTTTATGTGGACCATCTGAAGGGCACCATGACAGCTCAGAGACTATCGATGTGGCTGTGCAGACACTTGGAATTGGGCCAGTGTCTGCGGGAGTTTTGCGCGTTCTCCCCGTGGTTGCGTGGGTTTTCTCCGGGCACTCCGGTTTCCTCCCACAACCCAAAAATTCGCTCTTAGGCTGATTGGGTAACAAATTGTCCCTATGGTGAAAATTTTCCATATTAGGAATATTATATATATTATTATATAGGAATATTAAAATAGGATAATGTATTTGCTACTATATAGTATGACGGCGGCGCGGGCTCGTTGGGCCGAAGGGCCTGTTTCCCGTGCTGTGTTGCTTAAAAAAAAAATCACAAATCAATTGATTTTTCATGTTAGCTCTAAAAATGAAGTTTGTTGTAGTTAACAAAGGGATAGGGGTGATGAGAGGGCAGTGGAACTGGCTTCATAAGCCATCTTTAACAGAGAATAACATCACATAGCAAATTTCCTGTAACTCACGGTCTTTGCATGCCAGTAACAGCAACCGTCTATTACCTGAGAAGGGAAATTTGTACATGAAAGTTGAATATTGACCTTAATTTGTTCCCCTTGTCAGACAGTAATTATTCTGCAACACCAGTTAAACCCTTAGTCTAAAACAATGTGCTTACAAGTGATGAAAATAGCAACTTGTATCTGCTAAATGATACCCTTGCTTACCTGATAGTTCTGGCCTTCTTGAAGAGTTATGGAGAACACCTGCCTATTCCTCCAGATGAACTAACCTATCTCTAAATGACATTGCCTCATCGTGAACACCATCTCCATCCCCCCAAACCATAATCTTTCTACTGGCCCTGCACTGTGATCAAACCCCCCTCACTAGCATTTGTTTCCCTACCGACCATCTTCTAACCTGCGACCACATCTCCTCTTACCTTTGCCACTGCATGCCTGGTAACAAACTCTCCGAACTTGCTAGTCCACTTTTGCTGCAGCTTTACCATACAACAGGCAGCCAGCCTGGGTGGAAAACCTAGAGAAGACAATTAAAGGAAGCCTGCAGTTAAAACTATGGGAGGCTTACCAAAGCCATACTTCCATTTTCCTGTCTATGATTATCCCTACCCTTCACTCCCCACACAAAACATGCTTCAAGTGGAATATTGAGGCCAAAGTTAATTAGATCTTTCAAAATCAGATAAAACTGCAAATAGAAATTACATTTACAGTGCTTTTCATTTCCTCAGGACAACCCATAATGTTTCACAGTCAATAAATTACTTCTGAAGAATTGACACAGTTGTTTTGTAACCAAATACATCAGCCAATTTATGAACAGTATGAATTGCCAGTCAGTCTGGTTCTGGTGGACTGATTTGAGGGAAAAATGCAGACTGAATATTAGAGTAATCATAAATTTCTCCAGCTTGGTTTCCCTAGAATGAAAAGTAATGGAGCAGAATTCAGAAGCTTTTGAAAATCACAGCTTTCCATTGTTTGCAAACAACCAGATTTGGGAGAGTCGGTGGGGCAGGAAAGCAAGAATGGTGACCCCATGACACAAGGGACTCCAAGCAAGTAAATTAATCTTTTCTGTTCTACAAATTACTGGGCAATGAGTGTGTACACTTCCAAACAGACAATTGTGGCTCACATATCTCTTCCCCTCAAACAGACATGTAGCTGAATTTAGCCAAGGCTTATCTACCCAGAGGAAAAAAAAACTTACATGCAACATGGCCTTTTAGCCATTAAATAAGGGCAATTCACGAATCATAGAATCCCTGCAGAGCAGAAAGAGGCCATTCGGCCCATTAAACCTACACCGACAACAACTTTATCCAGGCCCTATCCCTGTAACCCTGTTAATCCTCCTGACACTAAAGGGCAATTTAGTATGGCCAGTCAATCTAATCTGCATATCTTTGGAAACTGGAGCACCGAGAGGAAACTAACGCATATATAGTGTAAATGTGCAAACTCCACACAGTCAGCTGAGGCCAGAATTGAACCCAGCGCCTTGCACTGTGGTACCATGCCACCTCTTCGATTTTAATGTTCATATATTTCCCCCACTGTGTACAGAAGGGGAGTGAACAGAGTGCACAACTGAGAAGTAATCAACAATGAGAATCCTAGAGTGGACAGGAAGTAGAGCAAAGAAACCAACAGCATGTAATGTTCTATGTTCTATGTGAATGTGCTTCTTGGAATGAGCTGTAATATCTCCCAATGCACTGATAATTTATGGATTTTATTGCAAGTAACTTAGACCAGGATACACAAGCTAAAGACTGAGAGATGAATGTTTGTAATTCCAGGATAAACTCCTTGGACTATCAACTTCTTTCAACTTAAATTTGTTGCATTTGTGCTTTTCAGTATTAATATAGGTAGTGGAATGAGCCTTGACTCAGTGAGAGCATTTCTACCTCTGAAAAGTTAAAGGGCTGGATTTTCATATTGAAGGCAGGTCATGAGAGTTGGGAAATTTTCAGGCTTGATGGACCCTCCTCTGGAAAAGTGCATCAAAGGGCACAACATTTGTTCTGGAATCAGATCCCCAGACAAAAATTGGAGATGGCCACAGGAGCTCCTAAGAATCAAGGCGGGCTGCTTAATGTAGTTTGGCTTAGTTCTCTGGGACTTGTTTTGTTCAGCATTAGATCCCATTGACCTCACCTCTCACACCTTCCTCACACCCACAGCCCATGCCAACCAATGCCCCCACCCATCTCCCTTATTCCATCCATTCCGACTCATAGCATTCCCATGCCCATTCATCCGTCATACATGCTGCTCAGAGCCAACAAATCCTACATTAACAATGGCATTTCTGGAAAGGCTTAAGAAACAGCCTTTTATTTCTTTCTTTTAAAAAAGGCTGTTATTTCAACTCTATAAAGTACCTTTAAAGTCTCAATAGCAGAAATTATAAATACTTGACATCTGTTCATGTTGTGTAAATAAACATTTATCTATTAATAAAATATATTTAAGAAAAGCAGCTGCCAATCTATCAATGCTTTTCCTTGAATGCACATATTTCATCAAACTGATGGAAATCTTAGTCTCAGCCAGGCATTATAATGAGGCTTGCTGCCCGCACCCTTCTCCTGTAACTGCAAAAATGGGGATGCCAGGAATGGGTGCATAACTCCTGGAATTGGGTACAGTGCACAATTTTTAAACTCCATGGAGTTTCCTAAACCCAGGAAAATCCAATCCAGAGTGTTCCACTTCAGACAGTCTCAGTGACTAGAGATACTGAAGTCAACAAAAAAAAGACAAATTCGCTATTCATATATGGCCTGTTTTTTGCTCAGTATTAACATTTAAAATCTTCCCTGTGGTGTCCAGCTCACATGGCAAAGAGGTTTTATTATTCTACACTTGGATTCAGCTATCACATAATTGGATATGTTTTAGGCAATAAAGGTAAACAATTATTCACAAGAGATTCCAGGTCTGTTTCTGATGGAAATGTTCAAGTTTAAGAAGGGTTATAATAATTTACATCAGCTTGTTTGAACTAATCAGTAAGACAATTATATGAAGGCAAAAAGTGATGACAAAATGTGTTAATTCATGGGTAATTAGTAAAACAAGTGTATAATTTCTGTAGGGCTTTCTCAGTTCTCAACCATTGTTTTTTCATGGCTTTCTCTGAAGTTATGTGAGAGATCATGAGAACCCCTGTGGAAATTACTATCAAATACCTTTAGATAAAAGGTGGGAATGGCTATTAAATTAGAATATAGATTTTTTTAAAAAGATATTTATATGAATCAGAGCAATATTAAAAGGTAGGAGAAACAAACAAAAATGGGAATCTATTAATTAGCTTAAGAAGGAAAACAGTGACAGATTTAGACTTATTGCATTTGAAGTGGTTCGTGTTCAAATGCAACAAGATCAGGACAATATCCAGGCTTGGGCTGAGAAGTGGCAAGTAACATTCATGCTACACAAATGCCAGGCAATGATATAACCATCACTGAATCCCCCACTGTCAACATTCTTGGAGTTACCATTGACCAGAAACTCAACTGGACTCATCACATAAACACAGTGGCTGCAAGAGCAGGCCAAAGACTAGGAGTACTGCCATGTGTAACTCACCTCCTGACTCCCCAGCGCCTTTCCACTATCTACAAGGCACAAGTCAGGAGTGTGATGGAATACTCCCCACTTGCCTGGATGGGTGCAGCTCCAACAACGCTCAAGAAGCTTGACACCATCCAGGACAAAGCAGCCCACTTGATTGGTACTACAGCTACAAAAATTTCAATCCCTCCACCACCGACACTCATTAGCAGCAGTGTGTATTATCTACAAGATGCACTGCAGCAATTTACCAAAGATCCTTAGACAGCACCTTCCAAACTCACGATCACTTTTATCTAGAAGGACAAGCAGACAAATGGGAAGACCACCATCTACAAGTTCCCCTCCAAACTACTCACCAACCTGACTTGGAAATGTATTGCCGTTCCTTCACAGTTGTTGAGTCAAAATCCTGGAATTCCCTCCCTAATGGCATTGTAAGTCATAATTACAATGATTCAAGAAGGCAGTTCACCACCATCTTCTTAAGGGTAACTAGGGATTGGTAATAAATGTTGACCAGCCAGCGACACTCATATCCCACAAATGAATTTAAAAAATGACCAGATGATTTGATTTGATTTGATTTATTATTGTCACGTGTTTTAGCATATAGTGAAAAGTACTGTTTCTAGCGCACTATACAGACAAAGCATACCGTTCATAGAGAAGGAAACGAAGAGCACAGAATCTGCTGTTATAGCCAAGGTGCAGAAAAAGATCAACTTAATGCAAGGTAGGTCCATTCAAAAGTTTGGTAACAGCAGGAAAGAAGTTGTTCTTGAGTCGGTTGGTGCGTGACCTCAAATGTTTGTATCTTTTTTCCGATGAAAGAAAGTGGAAGAGAGAATGCCTGGGGTGCGTGGGGGCCTTAATTATGCTAGCTGCCTTTCCGAGACAGTGGGAAATGTAAACAGAGTCAATGGATAGGAGGCAGGTTTGTGTGATGGGGTTGAGGTACAGTCACGACTTTTTGTAGTTTCTTGCATTTTTGGGCAGAGCAGGAGCCAAACCGAGCTGTTATACAACCAGAAAAGATGCTTTTTATGGTGCATCTGTAAAAGTTGATGAGAGCCTTAGCTGACATGCCAAATTTCCTTAGTCTTCTGAGAAAGGAGAGGAGTTGATGAGCTTTTTTAATTATAGTGTCAGCATGGAGCGACCAGGACAGATTGTTGGTGATCTCAACACCTAAAAACTTGAAGCTTTCAACCATTTCTACTTCATCTCTGTTGATGTAGACAGGGGCATGTTCTCCTCCACGCTTCCTGAATTCGATGATAATTTTCTTTGTTTTAAGAACAAAGAACAAAAACAGCACGGGAAACAGGCCCTTCGGCCCAACGAGCCCACGCCGCCAGCTCAATCTTCCCACTTCTCCCATGATCCCTGTCTATGTTTATAGTCCTATGCATTGAAACCAAATTTGAGACAATTTAGGGAGAATTTGTTCTGCCAGTCAGCCTAAGAGCACATCTTTGGGATGTGGGAGGAAACCGGAGCACCCGGAAAAAACCCACGCAAGCACGGGGAGAATGTGCAAACTCCCACAGACACAGGCCCAAATCCATGTATCTGCACAGCACTGAGATAGTCACTGAGCTGTCATGTTGCCCATCAAATGGTCCAGATCAAACGTATACTAACAATATGAAGCATTAGGATACTCTCGAAAAAAAATCCAAGAGCAATCCTCTCACGATCCATCGCGTGTATGCCCCATGTTAGACAACAAGGCTGACCAAAGTACCTGTAGGATAAAACAAATACATCAATAACATCGACTATTTACACACTTCCCAGTGAGCCAGGGAACTTCCCAGGCTCATGATCCCTATTTTAAATCAGTTTTCTATACCCCTCCATTCCCATTCTGTTCATGTGCCCATCTAAGTATCTCTTAAATAACTCCAGAGTGCCTTCCTCCACCACTTTACTTGGCAGCGTGTTCCATACCCCCACCACCCTCTGTGTGAAAAAACTCCCTCTAGCATCCAAATTATACCTTTCCCCCCTCACCCTAAGTCCATGACCCCTTGTGCTATTCGAGTCCATCCTCGGAAAAAGCTTAACCCTGTTTACTGTATCTATACCTTCATAATCTTGTACACCTCTATCAGATCTCCTCTAAGTCTATGTCTTTCTAAGGAAAACAGCCCCAATTTGCCTAACCTCTCCTCTTAACTCAGACCTTCCATACCAGCCAGCATCCTGGTAAACCTCCTCTCCACTCTCTCCAGAGTCTCCACATCCTTCCGGTAGTAAGGCAACCAGAACTGGATGCAGTATTCCAAATGAGGTCTAACCAACGTTTTATATACATTAAAGGCCAGCTCTTGTACTCTATACCCCTTCCTATAAAGGCTATCACACCATATGTTTTCTTCACAACCTTCTCCACCTGCTCTGCCACCTTCAGAGACTTGTGCACCTGCATCCCCAGGTCCCTCTGTGTTTCTATACTCTTAATAGGTCTACCCTTTATCATATACCTCCCCTCTACATTCTTTCTCCCGAAATGCATCACCTCGCATTTATCAGGATTGAATTCCATCTGCCATCTTTGTACCCAAGCTACCAGCCTATCTTTGTCCTGCTGTATCGCCTGACAATGCTCCTCACTATCTGCAAGTCCAGCCATCTTTGTATCGTCTGCAAATTTGCTGATCACTCCACTTACTCCCTCTTCCAAGTCATTTATATATATTATAAATTTGTTGACATTGAGAGAGAGATTACTGTTGTGCAACAGTTCACTAGATTCTGAATCTCATTCTATTTCGTCATTGTTTGAAATCATTGTTTGAAATCCGATCCACTACGGTGGTGTCATCAGCAAACTTGTAAATCAAATTGGAGGGGAATTTGGTCATACAGCCATAGGTGTATAAGGAGTATAGTGGGGCTGAGAACACAGCCTTGTGGGGCACTGGCGTTGAGAATGATTGTGAAGGAGGTGTTGTTGCCTATCCTTATTGATTGTAATCTATGGTTAGGAAGTTCAGGATCCAGCCGCGGAGGGAGGAGTCGAGTCCCAGGCCACGGAGTTTGGATTCGGTGTTCGGTTTCTCTGCTATGACATTGTGGAGACAATTTTCAATTTGGGGATATATTGAGTGGGTGATGGATAAGGTTTTCTCTTCAGTGAGAGATCTGATTTTTTTTTAGTTTGTCTTACTTATCAACAAACTGCCAGCATAGAAACATAGAAAATAGGAGCAGTTCATTTGGTCCTATAAGCCTGCTCCATCATTCAGTATAGTCATGGCTCATCCTCCAATTCCTGTACTCCTGCACTCCCCCTGCTCCATGACACCACTAGAAATCTCTCTATTTCCTTCTTAAATATTTTTAGTGATCTGGTTTCCATTGTGTTCGGTGACAGAGAATTCCACAGGTTCACTGGCCTCTGAGTGAAGTAGTTTCTCCTCATCGCAGTCCTAAATGGCCGGTCCCTTTTCTTGTTCTACACCCCCAGCCAGAGGAAGTATCATCCCTACATCCAGTCTGTCCAGCCCTCATTGTTTTAAATTCTAGTGAAACAACCCTACTCAATCCAATTTCTCCTCATACGTCTAACCTGCCATCCCAACAATCTATCTGCTTAACCTTTGCTACGGCCTCTCTATGACAACAAAGAACAAAGAGCAACACAGCACAGGGAACAGGCCCTTTGGCCCAACGAGCCCACGCCACCGTCCTAACGTCTTAATGACATATCCTTGACTTTAGGCTATGCCTATTGTTGAAGATTCCCATATAGGGACCAATATAGGGACAATTTGTTACCCAATCAGCCTAAGAGCACATTTTTGGGATGTGGGAGGAAACCGGAGAACCCGGAGGAAACCCACGCAACCACGGGGAGAACGCTCAAACTCCCGCAAACACAGGCCCAAATCCATGTGTCAGCACAGCAACAGCGATAGTCTCTGAGCTGTCATGTTGCCCATCAGATGGTCCAGTTTAAGTATACACTGACGACGTGAAGCACTAGGCAACTCCTGAAGCAACCTCCAAGAGCAGCTCTCGCACGACATGCCGCATGCATGCCCCTTGTTGGTCAACAAGGTGTTCCGAATTGCCTGCGGAAACAAATAAGACTTAATTAAACATGCTAAAAAAACTAAGACATTCCCGAGACGAAACTAAAAGATAGTCTACTACTATTTGGTCCTCCCGATATTCAAACAGTCCTGCTATATCCGTCTATCTGCAGACCGCTCATGTGGATGTCCAAGAGACCCTTAAACAACCCTAGCGTGCAAGTGGACAAGCATATCCATTTTTAAATAAGGAGTCCAAAACTGCACACACAGCTCCAGGTGTGGTTTCAAAGCACTGTACAGTTGCAGTAAGATATCCTTGCTCCCATACTCAAATCCTTGTGCAATGAAGGCCAAAATACCATTTGCACTTGCATGCTTGCTTATAGTGATTGTTGTGAAAGGACACCCAGGTCCCTCTGCACATGAGCATTTCACAATCTATCACCATTTAAATAATACTCTGCTATTTGACTAAAGTAGATAATTTCATACTTATCCACATTATACTGCATTTGCCATGTATTTGTCCACTTACTCAATATGTTTAAATCATCTTGGAGTTGCTTAATGTTCTCCTCATCACTCACATTCCCACCAAGTTTCACTTAATCAACAACTTGGAAGTATTGTTTGTTCCCTCATTCAGATCACTGATATATGTTATGAATGGCTGAGGCCCAAGCATTGATCACTGCAGTACCCCACTTGTCAATACTGCCACTCCAAAAAAGAATAATTTATTCCTACTCTGTGTTTCCTGTTTGCTAACCAATTCTCAATTCATGCCAACATATTATCTCCAAACCCATGTGCTTTAATTTTGAACATCTAATTTCTTATGTAAGACTTTATCAAAAGCTTTTTGAATATTCAAATACACCACATCTACTGTTCTTCCTTATCTATTCTGCCACTTACATCATAGCATCACAGAGATACATAACATAGAAGCAGGCCATTTGGCCCAACTCATCCATACTGACCAGGTTTCCTAAAATGAACTAATCCCATGTGCCTGCATTTGGCCCGAATTCCACTAAGCATTTCCTATCCATGTACCTGTTCAATTGGCTTTTAAATGTTGTAATTGTATCCACTTCTACTACTTCCTTTGCATTTCATTCCATATGTGCACCACCCTCTCAGTGAAAAAGTTGCCCGTTGGGTCCCTTTTAAATCTTGCCTCTTTCACTTTAAACATATACCCTTTTGCTTTGGACTCTGCTAACCTGGGGAAAAGACCTTGGCTATTCATCCAATCATGGTTTTATCATCCTCCTATGCTCCAGGGAAGAAAGTGCCAGTCTATTCTGACTCTCTTTATAAAACAAAAAACTTCAAAAAACTATCAGTTTGTCAAACAAATTTTCCTTTCCCAAGTCCATGTTAACATTGTCTAATCTTGTTGATATTTGCAAAGTGTAATATTTTTTAAGCAGTAATTGCGATCCTTATGGGCATCTTGTCAATTGAGTGGGCAGAAAATCCAGTGAGGCAGCTAATTCTAGTGATCTGCAACAACACTTTACAAGTGAAAACCAGAGGACATCCAGCCCATTCTGCTCTGTTCCCTTCTATTTTGTGCCATTTGTCCTACATTATAGAAGGTAGAGCATGGTGCTGTAATTGGTAGATGTGGCTAACATAACTGAATAGCTGGAGGAACGCAGAGCAAGAAGGAAGCAGGATTGAGGTATTTGTGGGTGTGCTGGGTGAGATGGAGAACTAGGATGTTAGGTTTGAGTGCTGAGTGCCTGGGAGTGCTGCTGGATGCGTTAAATATCATCAGAGTTTGGTGTTGTGATGGGGATGTGTCAATGCGCTCACTGACCTTGGCTGCCTTCCTGTGACATTGATGCCAGACCCTTGGAATGCACTGGAACTTGCGTATCCGGGCCATATGGTCCCAATCCATCTGACTGTGATCCTTGAGTATTCTGTGGCCCCACACAGAAGCATTGTGTTTCTTCAATACACTGTGATCAATAATGCCAAAAAAATGCACCATTATCCTGAAACCTGTACTCTACACAGGTGTTTGTTTTTCATTTTTTGAATTGCAGCAATATTAGTAAATCAATTTTTCTTTAAGAGGACAGCCTGCCTTTAAGAACAGTGTCCTGGCTGCCACTGATGTTCTCTGCACAATATTATTTGGCCTCCTGCTGAGTGCAAAGTCAGCCAGCAAGCTGAAAACCTAGCCAACAGTCTGAAGCAATTGCCAGCAGCACAAAAAGGCAGCCAGCTGTTGAAGAGGTAGCCTGCAAAGTGCAATAGTAACCAGGAGAGCAAAGAGCCAGCTGGTGGAGCAAACAGATGGCTGGTGGAGCGAAGAGACAGCCGCGGAGCGAAGCAACAATCAGTAGAGTTTGTTTCCCAGCGGCACAGGTGACCTATGCGGCATCTCCCTGTCGCAAACAAGTGCATAACAGAGGTGGCAGATGCATTATTTGTGAGGACCCACCTGTACATCAACTTTGACTGGGACCAGGGTAGCCTGAACACCAGGGCTATGGGATTTGTCCGTTCAACTGCCCCATGCATAGGCTGCCATCAACTGCAATTACATGTCTCTGCATTACCCATGGCGGCCTGAATTGCCACTTATCAACCACTAGAGATTGCACACCTCAGTGTTAAGATTATGTATTACCACACCATGCACATCATGCAGGTGCATGCCTCTTTCCCAGGAGTCTTCATGAAAACTGTACCCAGGATGCTTGCAAATCTGGCTGTTTTTTTGGGAGACTAGTGCTGGCGAGATAGCTCCTCAGGGATAAGGGGTACCTACTCAGGAGGTGATGATGATGTCAGGGTGGAGGCCACAAGCACCTGATGAAATTCGCTATAATGAGGCTCATCTGTCAGTGTTTGTACTAGTTGAGCAGGTAATTGGCCTGCTATTGATGCAGTTCCAGTGCTATGCTCTGAACAACTGGACAAGGAGATGGAGGAGCACCATATCTCCTCAGATGAGGAAGCAGTTGAGGAGGACAGCAAGGGGCATCCGCAGAGGAGGCAAAGGAAGGACCTCAGCTGAAGGCTCTTAATGTGATTACACAACAACACAACAACAACCCCAAATTTATAACATCCCTCCTCTTTTACTTCCAAGGTCCCATAACAACAAATAATCACAGCACTTCTATACAATCATCAAAACATATATATAAGGGCAGGCAATAAACTATTACAAGTAATAATAGAGTCAATAGGAAAGATGATTGCATGGGCATTTATTCCTCACTGGTTGCTTACACACTTCAGGATTTGATTGTTCTTGACCTTAAAGGAATTCTCAAGGTCTTCAGAGGATGTCTCTATCCTGAAATGCATAACTGTCTCTTTTGAAGAAGGAAGACTAGTTACAGCAAGGGATTCTTCAGCAATCTCAATTTCTGCTGATTAATCCAAAGTCACAGTCATAATATATGATGGTATGCATGGCTCTTCATCCTGAAGTAGTTCTGGCATACATGGTATTGGCACATTGATCCATAGAACATAGAACATTACAGTGCAGTACAGGCCCTTTGGCCCTCGATGTTGCGCCAGCCAGTGGACCCTCTAACCTAAACTATTCCAATATCATCCATATGCCTATCCACCGAACATTTGAATGCCCCCAAAGTAGGCGAGTCCACAACTTCTGCAGGCAGGGCATTCCACGCCCTCACCACCCTCTGTGTAAAGAACCTGCCTCTGACATCCGTCCTATAACTACCACCTCTTAATTTAAAGTTATGTCCCCTCGTGTTGGTCATCACCATCCGAGGAAAAAGGCTCTCACTATCCACCCTATCCAATCCCTTGATCATCTTATACGCCTCAATTAGGTCACCGCGTAACCTTCTTCTCTCTAATGAAAATAACCTCAGGTCCCTCAGCCTTTCCTCATAAGGCCTTCCCACCATACCAGGCAACATCCTGGTAAACCTCCTCTGCACCCTTTCCAATGCTTCCACATCTTTCTTATAATGCGGCGACCAGAACTGTACGCAATACTCCAAGTGCGGCCGCACCAGAGTTTTGTACAGTTGTAACATAACCTCATGGCTCCTAAATTCAATCCCTCTACCAATAAAAGCTAACACACCGTACGCCTTCTTAACAACTTTATCAACCTGGGTGCCAACTTTCAAAGAGCTATGTACTTGTACCCCAAGATCCCTCTGCTTGACAACACTACTAAGGGTCCTTCCATTAGCCCTATATTTCATATGCCTGTTATTCCTACCAAAGTGAATCACCTCACACTTATCCATATTGAATTCCATTTGCCACCTCACGGCCCAGCTCTGCAACCTATCTATGTCCCTCTGCAAACTGTAACATCCATCCTCGCTGTCTACAACTCCCCCCACTTTGGTATCGTCAGCAAATTTACTAATCCAACCCTCTACACCCTCATCTAGGTCATTTATAAAAATGACAAACAGCAGTGGCCCTAAAACAGATCCTTGAGGTACACCACTTGTAACTGCACTCCAGGTTGAATATTTCCCATCAACCACCACCCTCGTCTTCTATCAGCTAGCCAATTCCTAATCCAAACTGCTAAATGACCTTCAATCCCATGCATCTGCACTTTCTTCAGTAGTCTACCATGGGGAACCTTATCAAATGCTTTGCTAAAATCCATATACACTACATCAACTGCCTTACCCTTATCTACCTCTTTGGTCACCTCCTCAAAAAACTCAAAAAGGTTTGTGAGGCACGACCTACCCTTCACAAAACCGTGCTGACTAGCTAACAATTGTAGCTAACAATTGATCCATATATTGTCTCTACACTAGATCATCTTCACTTTGCGTTGTATAGGAGATCGGGCCAGTTTGAGCCAATACATTTGCAGGAGACCACTTCTCACTGATGGAGTAGCCAAAATTTGTTCTCTTGTCGAAACAAGTTTGGAATTACCCCTTTTAAGATTTGCTTCTGCTGATGCTGTTCTACTATTTTGAACACTCCTGTAATAAAAGTGGAACAAAGGTAATTCTCAGCTTTCTCTTCAATAACAGTAAAGTTAGGAAACTCTGAGTAGTCACATGTATGGTTTGTGATACGTGCCAAGAAACTGTTTAGTTGGTGATTTAACAAAGCTTGGTCCTTGGAGGTTTTCATGAATGCTTCAAAGATTGGACAAATTTATCAGCTAATCCATTTGTAGATGGTGGTCGGATGCTGATTTTGTGTATTGAATGCCACTCGTTATTAGTTTTCAAACTCCTGACCCATGAATTGTGATCTATTATCTATCATGATTTGTTCTAGTTTCCCAAATCTGACAAAAATCTCCCTGAGCTTTTCAATGGTTTGTTCTGCACTGTTGACTTCAGGCTTTTCGGATTGTGCATCTATGACAACTATGAACATTTGTCCCTTGTATGGACCAGGCATCTTAGGGAACTCTTATTATGAAATGGGAACAATGGCAGTTCATTCCTTATCCGTGCACATGACTGACACAGTCCTGCTTTTCCCTCAATTGGGCATCAAGTCATGGCCCCAAATATTGCTCCTCACAAGTTCTATCATTTAAACTATATCTGGATGTCCTTCATCTAATTGTTCCAATACTTCTTGCCACAAGTTTGGAGGATATATTACCCTCATCCCCACAACAAGCATCCATTCTGGACTGTCAACGGAAGTTCTTTGGAAATATGCTTTAATTTAAGAAGCTTTCCTGTTATCCTTCTTTCAGTACAATTCAAGGACCTTCCACATCCCAGGATCATTTCTGAGCTGTATTCACTGACATGTATTCTGTGAAAAATAAAAAATATTGGAAACACTACTGGATGGTACTTAAGCAGTAGGCAGAGGCAAACATGATGATGCATCTTAGTAACAGATAGCGTTTCTTACCTAGAAAATGCTGACAAACATGAGAAGCCTGAGCATTGCTGTGTGTAGTGGGGGGGGAGGAGCTAACCTTGATAAGGGGTTTTGAGGAGGAGGTGGAGCTGAGGGAACCTGCTCCAGGGGCGACACGACATTCCTGCATCGTCAGTGTGGCAAGTGGAAAAAACATTACGCTGTCTTTCTCATGCTGCACAAGGAGCAAGTGCCAAGTTGTCTCAGGGATTTGCAGAACATGATGCCATGACATCACAGTGTGGAGATTCTTTTTGGGTAAGCAGAATGAATTTTAACACAGAGCTAGTTACTACAATGACAATTTACTTCTACGAGTGCCAAGATTCACTTGTGGCCAATAGATGCAGAACATTTATTACTCTTCCTCACCATCCTGCTATGTCTAGGTGTATCTTTAGGATTTACAGTGGAGGTTGGGATGGCCTGCTAACTTCATTTAATATTGTCTGAGATTATCTTGGATGGCATCCCCTGGAGGATCCAGGCATGCTTTTGGGCTGGATGTTATCCTCTTCAGTGGAGATGTGTCACCCACAGCGAGGGAACTGTCAGATGGGCTGAAGATGCCCAGGGTTCCTTGGCTGGAGGACTGTACGCCTGATTATTCTCTTCCTTCAGATTCTCAAGGGCTCCTGTGCTCCTACATGGGATAGAGGGGCAGCTGGAGTGAGATCCAGAAGCCCCACTGTTCTCTGGTGCTGACACCCATGGATTGTCTCTAGTAACTGCACCATGCAGTTGAAGTTCTGCACCGTGGAGCGCATGCCCTCCTAATGGAGGACGTAACCTGAATTGTGGCTTGGACAATCCCTCATCATGCACTCTTGCACCAAGGTCTCCACTGCAGAGACCACCCTCAACAGTGTTGGCTTCATTGCGCTGAAGTGACGGCACCATCTCCTTAGAGGTAAAGCAATAGGAGTCCTCCAGTCAGCCTTGCAGTCCGAGGAGGGATGCTATCATTTCTTCCTGATGATAGCACCTCTGCCTATTTAGTTCCATCAGCTCTGGGATGACTGTATTCAGGGGCATATCATCATCCTCGGACTCAGCAAAGTCCTGGACTCTGGTATCCCTCTGAGTACCAGATATCTAGGTCGTTCTTGTGTCCACTCGGGGCAGCACAGTAGCACAGTGGTTAGCACTGCTGCCTCACAGGGACCCAGATTCGATTCCTGGCTTAGATCACTGTCTGTGTGGAGTTTGCACATTCCCCGCATGTCTGCATGGGTTTCCTCTGGATACCCCGGTTTCCTCTGGATACCCCAGTTTCCTCCCACAGTCCAAAGATCTGCGGGTTAGGTTGATTGGTCATGCTAAGTTGCCCCTTAGTATCAGGAGAACTAACTAGGGTAAATGAGGATTAACCTGGGTAGGATTATGATTGGTGCCGACTCAGTGGGTCAAATGGCTTCTTTCTGTACTGTAGGATTCTATGATTCCGCTTGCCATGGATTACCAGGTATAAGGTGCTCTCAAATGAATGACCTCGAAGTCTGCCTACTCATTATTCCAACCAAGGTACAAGTATCTGCACTAGTAGAAGATGTGAGTGACAGCTGTGACACCTCTTCATTGCTGATCTCCAAAATTCTCCCTAAGAGCTGTTCTGGTCTGTGTGACCACTGTATGAAGATCGTCAGGCTGGTCTTTAGATTGATCTGCAAAGGAAGCATTAGTGTGGAACAGGGGAACGCTGATATGAGAAAGGTCATTCGCCTGAGGCTTGCACTGTGGCTGAATGTGTTGAGGATTCTCACTTGTGTCTTTGGCTCCTATCTTGTCCTCAGCAAAGGTGTGGTTTGGCTCCTGTCCGGCAAGCTCAAGGGCTTATTACTTGAATGGGTTTTAATTCCATGTCACTCAACAGGATGTGCCTCCTCACATAGGGGTACATGACTTTGCCTATAATGAGACAGATGGGCAGGAGTCATGCCAGGTCATATGGTACTGTTGTGTGGAATGCATGGGGGATGAGTGGCAGCAGGAATGTGAAGAGCAGAGGAGATACTGGGGGCTATAACTGGGAAGTAGTCAACAATTGGCATGGCAAGAGTTGGGACCCCATGAGGTGGGTTGAAGTGAAATCTCTGAAGAGGTGTGAGAAGTGTGTTGGTGGGTGCTGTGTGGCACAAGAGAAGGAAGACATACCTTGGCTGCACAAAGATCATTTATCTCCTTATGCCACTGCAGCCCTGTCTTCTGAGCTAGTGCTCACAATTGCAGCCACAGCCTCCCGGGCAGGGATGGTGACTTTGCTAGCTAGATATCTGCTTACTCGAAATGAGAGAGCTCAAGGGCTCTGCTAGACTCCCTTCAGAAATTTACCAATAATTCCCTTGGTAAATTGTGGTGCAGACTTTCTCTGCCACTTCCAAACATGGACTTTGAACAAGTACTGGGCAGTGCTGGGGAGACATTTAAATGCTGAACCCCACTGATTGTACCCATTAAGTCATGGCAGAGCAGGCTACCACAGGTCCAGTGTGAAACTTGTGAAAAACCTTTTGCTAAAGTAGCTGACTATACAGCGACTTTCACAACAATGGTGTGAATAGGTTTCTCTCAATTTTTTCGCCAGGACCGATGATTTGAAAAAATATCGGAAAGTCCAGCCTATATTTCAATCCTAATTACTGGCCAAACATATGTGATCAATTTAGAAAAGACATTTGGACGCACACAATTAATTGTGTGAGGGAAAATGTATCCCTGTTCTGTGAAAAAGCTGTAATGTTCAGACCTGAAATTATCAACAACATATAATTTCATCCTTAGAACTCTGATCTTACCACGGGATTTCTCATAATATATAACCTTCTGGTATTGTTAGGCAAATATGTACGTTCTCGATGAAAAATTTGTTCGGTTTTCTTTAATTTTGGCAGAGTTCCAAAACTTGGATATTTACATAATGATTCTGAGTTTATCTGTATTTATACAGTGTTTCTGATTTCTCACGGTAAGTAGTACAGGCTAGGGCAATCAATCATTTTCTTTTTTCTTTGTTAAGAGTTAGGGTATAAGTGTGAGTAATGAGATATTTGTTTATCCAGATTTTAAAAATTAATAAATGAAAAGTAATAAAAACATACTTAGCGTCATGTGATTAGCTGTAACAGCTTAGTTGCTCTCTGGAACTAGAAAACCAGTAAACTGAGCAAAAAAATCATTCAAAACAACACTTGACCTTGCAGATAAAAACAGAAAATGCTGTAAATACTTCACAGGTCAGGCAACATTCTTGGAGAGAAGTAAACAGAGTTAATGGTGGTGGTGTTGGGGTGTGGAGACTGAGAAAATAGAAGGAACGGTATTGGCTCCCGGCTCCATTTCCTCACTGAGGAAGTTTCCTGGAGCAGGTCAGAATGCTGTTTGGCTGCCTGCAAGAGGGTGAACAAAGGATAAAATTCAGAAAGATTTCTCATCCTCATTGCCTTTTTATCTATAGTGAAGCAGTACCCCCACCCTGCCCCCAGACCCCTCCCCGTCTTATGCAGAGACTGCTAGTCTAGTGGAGACAGCTCCCTGCAGCAAACCAGCTGCCATCAGAATTAGAAATTTCCTCTCCCGGAGAGGGACCTACAAAAATCAAAGGTCACCCCCATGGCCTCAATGAGGCGTGGAAGGATTTCTCTCTTCAGCTGAGGGGCCAATGCCTGCCCCCATCAAAATAAATGATTTTTTTTTACACCTCCAGTGATATTTGTTTATCCAAATGTTCTATTTTTATCCAGGTGTTTTCTATATTAAGTACTCTTGAAGTCTCTCACCTGCCTCAGCAGTGCATATGTTGCTGGCTGTGTCTGCCAGGATTTGAATTGCCTGGCCTGTGATGGGCCAGCAGTTTTAGGAGTCTGCTGATGGAGTGCTTGGAGGCAGAAAATTATGAGGCTATTTCTGGGAAAATGGGAACCTAAGTCAGGCTGTTGGCAAATGCATGTTTGTGTCTCCTATTTGGTCCCAGCATTGGTGTCCAATTTGGAATATTCTGCCCAATGTTTCAGGCCAGCCATTTGATTATTCCACTTCACCAATCCTGCCATAGCCTTCTCATCTCATTGGAGAAATCCACATGCTATAAATGGTTATGCTAAATTGAACTTTTTTTTTGAGCAACACAGCACGGGAAACAGGCCCTTCGGCCCAACGAGCCCGCGCCGCCGTCATACCAAATAGTAGCAAATACATTATCCTATTTTAATATTCCTATATAATAATATATATATTATTCCTAATATGGAAAATTTTCACCATAGGGACAATTTGTTACCCAATCAGCCTAAGAGCGAATTTTTGGGTTGTGGGAGGAAAACGGAGTGCCCGGAGAAAACCCACGCAACCACGGGGAGAACGCGCAAACTCCCGCAGACACCGGCCCAATTCCAAGTGTCTGCACAGCCACATCAATAGTCTCTGAGCTGTCATGGTGCCCTTCAGATGGTCCACATAAAGCACTCATTTATGACATGAGGTACCAGGCAACCCATGAATCAACATCCAAGAGCTGTACCCGCACCACCTGCCGAATGCGTGCTCAAATTATGGACCGAATTACCTGTGGAAAAAAGCCGTAGTTAAACAGTCCTAATATATCCCTCTATCTGCATACCGCTCATGTGGCTGTCCAAGAGACCCTTAAACAGCCCCAGCGTGCCTGCTCCCACCACCTTACTCGGCAGTGCATTCCACACCCCCACTACCCTTTGTGTGAAAAACTGCCCTCTAATATTCGTCCTATACATAGCCCCCCTCACCCTATGGCCATGACCCCTCGTCCTATCCATTTCTAAAGGTGGAAAAAGTTTACCTCCATTTACTCTATCTATACCCCTTATAATCTTATACACCTCTATGAGATCCCCTCTAAGCCGACGTCTTTCAAGGGAAAACAACCCCAGTCTATCTAATCGTTCCTCATAAGACAGTCCTTCCATACCAGGCAGCATCCTGGTAAACCTCCTCTGCACTCTCTCCAAGGACTCCACATCCTTCCGATAGTACGGAGACCAGAACTGGGCGCAGTATTCCAAGTGAGGCCTAACCAAAGTTGTATACAACTGCAACATCAAACTCCTACTCTTATATTCTATACCCTTTTCTATGAAAGCTAACATACTATACGCCTTCTTTGTCACCTTCTCCACCTGTGAGGACACCTTCAGAGACTTGTGAACCTGCACCCCCAAGTCTCTCTGCGTCTCTATGCTCCATATAGTTTTACCTTTTATCCTATAATTCTCTTCTACATTTTTCCGGCCAAAATGCATCACCTCGCATTTTTCCGGATTAAATTCCATTTGCCATCTATCTGCCCAGTCTACCAACCTGTCTATGTCCTGTTGTATTGCCTGACACTGCTCTTCTGTACCCACCAATCCAAGCATCTTGGTGTCATCAGCAAATTTGCTGATCTCACCACCTACCCCTACTTCCAAGTCGTTTATGTAGACCACAAATAGAAGAGGACCTAGTACTGAGCCTTGTGGCACTCCACTAGTGACAGGCTTCCAGCCGGAAAAAGAGCCTTCCACTACTACCCTCTGTCTCCTCCTCCCGAGCCAGTTCTCGACCCATCTACATACCCGACCCTGTATCCCATGCGCCTTCACCTTCTCTATCAGTCTACCATGAGGAACCTTGTCAAACGCCTTACTGAAATCCATGTAGACGACATCAACAGCCTGTCCTTCATCAACTGTTTTTGTCACTTCTTCAAAAAATTCCACTAGATTCGTAAGACAAGACTTCCCCTTGACGAAGCCATGCTGCGTATCCCTGATCAGATCGCAGCGCTCCAGATGCTCATACATCCTGTCCCTAAGGATCCTCTCCATTAGCTTACCTAGCTAATCTTACCTAGCTGTTCTTAGATTCATTAGCCAAAAGGCAAGTTTCATAACTTAAATCTAAATTTTTTTTAATTAAAGTTTTGAAAGTGTAAATGTTTCACGAAGTCGTATAGGGGGACAGGGCTCAACATGACAGAAAGCCCAGCTGTACTAAGATCGGGTGCTATGTTTAAAGAGTGCCCAATCAAAGCAAGAAAATGACTTCACCTCCACCATGGAAATCTTAGGGGCCTTCGTCCCCTCCGAGTCATTCATCACCCCTCCATCCTCCCCCCGTCCCCATGACCAGAGCCGGCATTCTTTCCCCTCTCCCTTCTTTCCGCCCCCCTTCCCGCGCCCTTTCAGCAATCAGTGCCAGCACACCCTCCCAAACATTGGACCTCTTTCCTCCAAGCCTCCATCCATACAGCCATTGCCTGCATCTGCAGCTCACATGTCCGGTTCTGCCCACCATCACATATTAATGAATCCCCCAATTCCCACTCCACCATGAGACCTCCACTGGGGTCTACTCCTGGCATTGTTCCTTGCACAGGTTTGCACTGCCAGGTTGGCTACTTTCTGGCCATGTCCTTTTCCTCCAGGGGCTATACTTAGCATTACACCCCTGGGGAATCTCCATAACAGGTTCACATCTGAGTGAATCTGTTATGTGCAGTTTGAAAATATATGAGAGGGTCTTTAATTATATGTAAATATATTTAAATGTATTAAAATTTACAGAAAATCAGAAGATGCAATCTCACCAGTATGGTTTCACTAGATCTTTAGCCCCCGCCACCATTCCCACGGATAGTGAGTGTGGGCTCAAGCTCAGTCCCTAGGTGTACACCATAAAAAGCAAAATATGTTCAAATTTATCTCAATTCAAGGTTAACCAATTTTCACAATTTTCTGTTTATATTTCAGATTACCAGCATTCACAGCATTTTATTTTATTTCTCAGTATTACTCTGTCCACCTGGTCAATTTGGGTAAAACAGGTTTGAATGGATATAATATATCTTACCAGCATGTGTGATGAAATTCTGTCAGATAACAGAAGTATAATATTTAACTTTGCTTTGAAACAGACAGCGGATGCAGCAATCAGCAATGTATGAACTATGTCAAGGGATACAAAGCATCAGCATAGAATTAGTACGCCTCCAGTTGACCTATGAGGAGTTCCTGTGCATGAAAGCTCTCCTCCTGCTTGGCACCAGTAAGTATAATATCCACATTTACACTGTTGAAGATGGTAGTAATACATTTCTCAATTAACATTCTTTCTTGCCATAGATTTAGATTCACATTTCAGTAACTTATTTCTTGCAATACTATCCTCAAGTATTTGTACCTAATTTGTCTTAGAGATGAATCCTTAATAAGAAAACATACAAACAGTATGAAAAGCTGAGTTATTTTAATGTTTTGATTTGTTGTAATTAGCTTATCATCTTTTTATTTACACAACAACGTGAGTATCTAGACAGGATGAGTATCAAAGAGATGCATTGAGATGCAAGGATATGAACTAAAATAAAATCACTAAAAGAGGGATAGAGAAACCAAATAAAGTAATTGACAAGACCAAAAAGGAAAGAGAAAAGGTGCTAAATATAAACAAATGGATTTCCATCCTGCCTAATACTGGGGCAAAAACACAACACAACCATCCTGAAAGATTTTCTTACCTCTTCAGCTGAAGTCACAAACAAAAGAAAGCTGAAGGCTGTTTGCTACTTACCCTTCAAGTAGAATCCTACTAGGATAACTGTGCAAAAAAAACCAGATGTTAAATCAGTAACTGCACTTTTTATGAAACAATTGAAAGCTGTAGTGAAGATAGATTATAATTTACTTATTTGTGAAGTAGGTCATTGGGGAACTGAAGAGGGTTCAATTTGCAAGCATTTACAACTACATAGCAATGTTTCTAAATCATTATACATTGGTGTAAGTATATTGTCAGTCATGATCACAAAGGCATTGTATTATGCTGCACGTATCGAAGGATGTATTGAATCAGGTCACTGGGACAAAGTTAAATCCTTAGAACAGGGATAAAGGAGAAATGTTTTATGCAATTGCAGGACTGTAGTGAAACTGGTGTTGTGAGACTTCTTACTGTGAAACCACAGGCAGAGTTTTGCACAGAGATCAGGGTGCCTTTTTAAAAGGGAGCCCCTATCTACATTAAAACAAAACTCTCCCCCCCCCACCCCCCCCCCCCCCACCCCGACTACTGACATGCCTCTCCACCACAAGCACTGAGGCAAAACTCCTCTATTACATACATAAGGGAAACCCCATAGCCTCCAAAGGGCTATCCAGAAGGTCTGTCTCAGCACTGTCCCCTGGCAAGGCACTACCAAGGCATGTCCCTTTCCCTTGAGGGTCTATACTTACCTTTGCATTCCTGGTGGGTTTCCCTTGACTGCTCCCCATTTTTCAATACTTCTTGTAAATCTCATTGATATGATGTCATGTCAAGGAGAGGGGAATTCCTTATCCGGGGAGAGCAGGGTGGAGCATTTAGTGAAGAAGACCTTTAACTATATTTAAATACACATAAATGAAGTTCCCACTTACCCTGAGCAGGAACTTATTACGTCCTCACTGGGAAAACCAGAAAATAAGATCTTGCCGTTGTGAATTTTGTTTTCCAACTCTCGTAAGATTTTGAGAGTCAAGAGTTCTGGGGGAAGAGAGGAAAGTGTAGTTCATCACAAGCAGATCAGCCATGATCTTATCAAATGAAGAACAGGTTTGCAGGGCTGAATAGCTTACGCTTACTCCTTTTCCTACTACTATGCTCTTAATAGGTTGGCTGACAGAAGTGATTACTGTTAGGGGCATTCATACCTGTGGCCAAACTTTTGCAGGGTGCCAGATGGGAAGGCCATATCAGCAACACTGTTCCCAGTGTCTTCACATCGCCCCTGCACAATGTTACCAGCAGCAGAGGAGGTATTGGACGGATCATTCTACCATATCCCAATTAATGGCCACTTAAAGGAGACGCCAATGTCTGGTCATCAGGCCATCAAGTAAAACTTGATGAGTCTTGGTGTAAGGTTAGGAGCTGGAAGAGGAGGGTGAGGGGGTGTGTGTGCCTATTGAAGAGCACTCCAAACTCACATTCCTGCATCCCCAGCCCATTCTTACCATGCCCCTGGATTAGCCAGCAGCTCTTCAAGCCAGGATTATTTCTTTGTGTGTGGTGGACCTCCTATCTGATGTCAATCAAAGGACCGTCGGCCACTTAAAGGCTGCAGGATGAATTGATTAAGTGGAGGTGACTTCAGTCCTTTTACATCACAGGGCAAAACCACTGCTCCCAGCATAAAATTCAGCTCCATATGTTATAAAGTGCATTGTGATTTCCATCCTGTGAACCTAAATTATCATTGAGGAATGTTATCCAGAAAGGTGGCTCTTTAGAACATAGAACAATGCAGCACAAACAGGCCCTTCGGCCCACGAGTTGCTGAAGCACATATATCAGAAATGTTGGAAGCCTTCTCTGCCTATATTTCATCTTCATGTGGTATACATAAATTGAGTTGGAAAATTATTTGAGACTGCAGAGTTCTATAGGCTAAAGGAAATTTTCTGCATTACTTTCAATACCTTTTATAAAGCTTCATATCTTATGTGGCTGCTAATAAAGCTGGATGCTTTGAAGATGCATGCATGGCTGAACAGTATATTTTACACAGAATGTGTAATCCAGCACAAAGGTTCTTACATGCAGATGAGGAAATCAAGATCTCAGTGCTTTAAAAGAGGTATAAGTCACCCATTCTATTTGATGTCATTGTTAATAATTTATTGGATGGCATTGTACAGGATGGGTTTGGAGTAACTGTGAGGGCTCATCAAGTAGATGAGCAGTTTAGTTGGAAGGTAATTAAGGAATAGGAGGAAGGTCTCATGGACAAGATAAGCTTGGAGAGAACAGCAGAAGTGAAAATTCATTTGGTGAGCAAAGGTTGACATGCCAGAAGCAGTTGAATGGATAGTCTTATCTTAATAATAGAGTCCATGAACTTCTTTCACATTGCTAAAGTGAGGGAGGGAGAGGAACAGTGGACAGGGATTTAAGAAAACTATTCGTTGTGGTCAAAAGAAGTTGGGATTTCTTTCCAGAGTACTCTGGATTACTCTGGAGGCTCTTTTCATAGACAAAAGAGAGGTTTGCTAGAATTTGATGTGGCCCAGCCAAATTTGGCAATTTATGGCTGAACCAGTTATGCACCCCACATGTGTAAATCTACATCCCTTGAATATGTGAGATCAAAGATCTAGGTTATAATAGGAGGTAGTGTGAAGATTTTGCAGGGACAAGGGCAAAGGAGAGTGTGGCTGCTGAGATTTTACAGCAAATGTCATGTCAAAAGGCAGAATTAGAATAAGGATACAATTGATCCTAGCTCTAAAATTCTGACTGAGCCTTAAAAAAGTCATGAAATAATGTTGTCACATCAATTTAGCCAGTTTTTTTTAGAAGTGGAACATATCTGATCCAATCAAGCACTCTTGTTAGTTACTTTGATGGAATTATATTTCATGCTGAACAGGCCTTAACGTGTACTATCAAGCTGATTTAGAACCATAGAATGCTACAGTCCCAGAGGAGACCATCAGCTCAATGTGTCTGTGCTGGTCCACTGCAAGAGCAATTTAGATAGATCTACTTGCCCATCTTTTCCCTATAATCCTTCATTTTTTTTTCTTTAAGTACTTATCCAATTCTATTTTGAAAGTCGTGGTTGAAGTCAGTGAGGCTAAAAATCCACAATCCTACACATCCTTGGCCAAAGCTAAAGGTAGGGACGGGCAGAAACGCCTTCATTTTGGGAGTTTCCATGTTCCTGACTCTCGATGTGAAGAGACAGAATGTACAATCACCACCACCCTCTTCCCTCATTAAGTAGGTTTTGAATGTGTCAGGTAAAATGAGTGTGTGTATCATTCTGAAGCACTTGGTGGTATCATTTACTATTAATGTATGTTGTATTATCTTTTTTTTCCATCATGTATTAATGGATATTATGAAGGTGTGCAGTTGACAACATTTATGTGAATAACAATTTTCTGCTGCTATTGACATAAGTACTAACACCCTCCTATGTAATTAAATTAATGACATCAGGACCCACAGGATAATAAAATCATGTATGACTGAACATTCCATAAACAGTTGCATTTGAATAAAAAAGCAACAGTTTGTTAACCAAGAAACATGTTGAAAGCTTCCCAACGACACAGAAACTAGATTAGCATGAAGCTGGAAAAAACACTGGAATCAGAGAGGGGGAAGAAATAAACATCTCATTTCAACAATTAGAAAAATATTACAGGTAAATTATATTTCGACTTGCATTTTGAAAACACAAATACCTTTTACATGCACATATTTTACACGTTTCACACAACACACACACAAAAACATGCACATTTTATACACACACACAAAACACATATTTTACATACACCACCCACATACACATTTTGCACACACATTTTACACACATACTTTGCATACACTTATTTTACACATCCACGCAGAACACATATTTTACACACATAACACAAATACACCACACACAAACACACGCACGTACACAATGACAAAGCTACTGAAAGAGAAACAAAAACAATTTTCATTCAATGCATATATATCATAATAGCATCTCCTGTGTACTAGCTACAACAGTACATTCTATTTACAGGCTACAGACTCACTGTTGAAATTTGGAAGCCGATGACACTAGCAGGTACTAAATAGGGTGGTGTTGTGAATCAGAAATCATTTTCATTGCAACAGAAATGGATATCATGATGTGGAGATGCCGGTGTTGGACTGGGATAAACACAATAAGAAATGAACTTTCCTCACCCCTGATGAAGGAACAGCATTTCAGAAACTTGTGGGTTTACTGTCAAATAAACTGGTTGGACTTTAACCTGGTGTTGTAAGACTTCTTTCAGAAATGGATGTCAGTTCCAGAATCTAGGAAAATCACAAAAAATCTGAAAGACAATATTTTGTAGTTGAATGAATGAGGGTTGCTGGATTTGCACAAGCATATTAAATGTATTGACTGGAGAGGTATTCTGCTCAGTCCAATTATATATTAAGAAAATTAATTATGTCAGTATGTAATAAAAGTGAGCAGACTGCACACTAGCAGATATAATTGTCTGTGATTACCATTTTCCAGGATAGTTGTGAACTTTTGAAAGAGTAAACGTCTGTTTCTTATGACTAGCGCATACTTTTTTTGCTGTTGCAGCTCTTGCAGATGTATGTGCACCCAGATAAGATTATGTAGGAGCATAATATGAACCTTGTTCCCTACATAGCATACTTTTAGTGATGATCATGCATTCCCTCACTTGAGAATTTAACATTGTTATGTGCCTCTTCACTCTGCTCTTTTGAGATAATTATGACCCCAGGAATGAGTGCACCACATGCTCTGAAAATGTGAAGAATTTATGCAGACATCAGAAAGCCACTGACTAGATAATGCGCTTTAAATATAACTGAAGAAAAAGGAAGCAAACTTCATTCATATCAATGAATGAGTTGCTGGCAAGCTGATTAAGTTAAACATTATGAACAATGCTTTCAAAATAACATAGCATTCACTTAAAGCAGAGATTATCTTTGGAAATAAGCTGCATTTTGCATTTAGCAAACTGTTGAAACTCTGGGTATGTACTTTTTCCTTGTGAATCAACCAGAATTGTTTCTGATCGTGTACTGAGGCTAAACAAGTGTTTTTTTTTGTGATACCTTTGATACTGCCATGTTGTGCTTTTGACCTTTATATTTTTTCACTTTTTATTGAATCATCCATTCCAGGTTACTAACCTATTTTCCATCATCTTTGTGAAAATCTTGGTAAATTTCATAATTACTTTCCACTGTATTATCAAATTATCGCCTGCAAAAGAAGTCCTGGTCATGGCTCACCCCGTACCTCTGCTTCTATTTTGTATACTAATACTTTCCTCTTCATGAACTTAACTAGTCACTCATCCCAAGCATATTTGTTCTCAGTTGGGAAGAGATTCAAGTGTGTTGCATCCACTTTTCAGACATTTAATGGGAGAGCTAGTCATCTCCAAACAGAATTCAAAATTGGATTGGAAGTAGTTAGGGTCTGGTTAGATGCCTTACATGTACTTGTCCGGACCCGAATGCCTCTTTTAAGATGCCATCTCAAAATAGTAAAATAGAAAGAGTTTTCTGGGTCTTCAGCATCACAACCAACAATTCTTACAATCCTGCAAATACTAGATTAGTATACTTACATTAACATGGAGCTCCTTTGCCTTATGGTCGAATACATAACAATCCACCTAACTACCTTTTAAATTAAGTCATTGACCATAATTAAACTTGCATTAATGTTTGCAAAGTTAATAAAGTGAAACTCATGTTCTCACTGAGAAGGTGCAGGAGGTGCGGCAACGTGAACCAAACACCCAAACCTGCAAACCTGTTCATTTTTGCCACAAATAACTTTTGAAGTCACAAAATGAATCAAGAAAGTTCTTCTGGTCTAGACAACAGGTGTGAAGTATGAAAAACTATGAAAAATGTTTTCATGCTAAAATAATAAATTATGAATAGATGCACAGTACTGCAACCACACCCCACTTATGAAATTAACAACCACACAGAAGCACATGGGTTATGAGCTTGGCAAGGACTGATCCTTAAAAGGAATGCATTATAACAACCAAATCACTCAAATTGAATAAACTGAACAGTACTTCTTTTGTGTGGAAGCAATCAGTGAGCACAAGGACACGCCTTGAATCATGTATATTTGAAGCTTTGTGAATTACAATTGCAGAATATAAATGACTGAAAAACAGATAGAAAAGATGAGTTAGGACTGGAAATTAGACAATATAGTGGAGAGATTGTGCAGCAGAATCAAGAGAAAGAGGATACAGAATAGACACAAATACAAAGTAGACCAAGGGAGGGTTAAAGAAAAATGATCATTTATATTTATATATATTATTAATATTGGCATTGTCAGATGGACACTGCCAGGTTGCCAGGGGCCAGTGCCAGGTTGACACTGCCAACGATATCCCCAAATATCCAGGACTTCAGTGCCCTCCAAGCCCTCTGGCATGGCCATCTGGTCTCAGTTTGTTGGGACCAGTAGTTATTTGAGCCAATTCCCACTCCACCTCTAGAGGTTGAAAAATCCTAGGAGCAGGGAGAATCTGACTTGAATCAGGTATACTGATCTGGTTCCTGTTCTCACCAGATTTTGTCCAGTTGTAAGGACTGGGAGAGTCCCAAAAGGAGTTCTTGCCAACGCTAAATGTACTAGGCCCCTCCCCTGTGATTCTCCAACCCCCGTGTGCCCCAACATGATATATGCTAGGCACCATGAGGCTGGAAAACTGCTCTCCTGATGTCTGCCTACAGTCTAATAACAAATACAAAAAGCACTGGAGTAAATCATCATTTCAACAATAATCTTTTAATTATTGTAACACTTCAATCCAACAAAATGGGGGGATTTATTGACCCCTTTCACCACTAGTGGGAATCATGATTACCTGATGTTGGGCCTATAACAGGAACCCAATAATCATGTAAAACTCGTTGTTTAAATGTCATTAGTGGACAGAGTGTCTCATTCAGCGGCTCGCCCACTGTTCACCTACCTCCCAGCAGGAACTGCACTAGGTCGGCTTTGGTGACCAGCATAAATCTAGTGTGTTGGACCTCCAAAGGGGCTCAAGGATTTAGATCTAGTACATATATATCCTCTGCCACTGCCAAGGGTCCTGATGGGATCTCTCGAGGGACCTGACGGTTGGGTGTTTCTGTCCCAGAAAAGGGGTCTCATGGCTGATCTGTCATGCCTAGCCCAGGAAAAGATGTTCAGTTTCAGAATGGTGAATTCAGACACCATCTTGGGCTAAAATGTTCATTATTGTCTCTGACTTATAAAACCTTTGAAGTTTCCTGGTCCCCTGGATAACTGGAAGGTTTGGAATCATCATGGCACTCCATTAAATAGAAGGGATTTCCTTTCCTCTGTCTAGGATACTGCAGGTATGAAAAAGTCATATCTTCTCATTTTGGCAGGTCCAGTGGGATGAAGGAGTACAATATCAAGGGTAGGACTCTTAGCAGTGTTGAGGAGCAGAAGGACCTTGTGGTCAGGTCCGTAGGACTGAGAGTCCTCGCAGTGGAGGATGTATCAGCCTCACAAGTGGAGGATGTATCAAGAAGACGTATGGTGTGCTAGCCTTCATTAAGAGGGATTGAGTTTAGAAGTCAGGAGGTAATGCTCAACTTTATAAGACCCCTGTCAGACCCCACTTAGAGGACTGTGTGCAGTTCTGGTCGCCTCACTACAAGAAGGATGTGGAAGCTATTGAGAGGGTGCAGGGGAGGTTTACAAGGATGTTGCCTGGATTGGAAGACATGCCTTATAAAGGCATGGAGGGAGCTAGGTCTCTTCTCACTGGAGAAATGAAGATTGAGAGGTGACCTGATAGAAGTTTGTAAAATGTTGGGAGGTATAAATAGAGTGGATTCTCGGAGGCTATTTCCCAGGGCTGAAATGGTCGCTACAAGAGGACACAGGTTTAAGGTGCTGAGGGGTAGGTACAGAGGAGATGTTAGGGGTAAGTTTTTCACTCAGAGGGTGGTGTGTGAGTGGAATTGGCTGCCGTCAGTGGTGGTAGAGGCAAACTCACTGGAGTCTTTTAAGAGACTTCTGGATGAGTACATGGGATTTAATGGGATTGAGAGTTATAGGTAGGCCTGTAGGTATGGATATGATAGGTGCAACTTGTGGGCCGAAGGGTCCTCTTTGTGCTGTAGTGTTCTATGTTCCATCTGTTTCAAATCCTCTGACAGAACTCACTTTCACTAGGGGGAATTTCGCAGTTTCAAGCTGTTCACTCAGCCCCATTGATATAACACAACATCTATTTAAAGTCTCTCAGCCTTCATAGGAAGCTAAGAGCCTATGAAATTCCTTCAGATGCTTTGAAATCCTTTACTACCGTTTAATTTCAGTCCAGTTCTTGTAAATCTCCTTTGACTGACAGCTTAATGGTTTTTACTCAACATGCAGCCAGAATGTTGCCTTCATGCTTGAATGCATCTCACATAATCCCCTTTGACTTGCGGATAGTGAGGAGCATTGTCAGGCGTTGCAGCAGGACATAGATAGGCTGGTAGCTTGGGCAGACAGATGGCAGATGGAATTCAATCCTGATAAATGTGAGGTGATGCATTTCGGGAGAAAAAATGTAGGGGGGAGGTATATGATAAAGGGTAGACCTATTAAGAGTATAGAAACGCAGAGGGACCTGGGGGTGCAGGTGAACAAGTCTCTGAAGGTGGCAGAGCAAGTGGAGAAGGTTGTGAAGAAAGCATATAGTATGTTAGCCTTTATAGGAAGGGGTATAGAGTACAAGAGCTGGCCTTTAATGTTGCAGTTGTATAAAACGCTGGTTAGATCTCATTTGGAATACTGTGTCCAGTTCTGGTCGCCTTACTACCGGAAGGACGTGGAGACTCTGGAGAGAGTGCAGAGGAGGTTTACCAGGATGCTGCCTGGTATGGAAGGTCTGAGTTACGAGGAGAGATTAGGCAAATTGGGAATGTTTTCCTTAGAAAGACGTAGACTTAGAGGAGATCTGATAGAGGTGTACAAGATTTTGAAGGGGATAGATAGAGTAAACAGGGTTAAGCTTTTTCCTAGGATGGACTCAAATAGCACGAGGGGTCACGGGCTTAGGGTGAGGGGGGTAAGGTATAATTTGGATGCTAGAGGGAGTTTTTTCACACAGAGGGTGGTGGGGGTATGGAATGCGCTACCAAGTAAAATGGTGGAGGCAGGTACTCTGGAGTTATTTAAGAAATACTTAGATGGGCACATGAACAGAATGGGAATGGAAGGGTATATAAAACTGATTTAAAATAGGGATCATGAGCCTTGGGAGTCCCTGGGAAGTGTGTAAATAGATGATGATATTGATGTACTTGTTTTTATCCTACAGGTGCTTTGGTCCACCTTGTTGTCTAACGAGGGGCACACACGCAATGGGTCATGAGACGACTGCTCTTGGACCTTTTTCAAGAGTATCCTACTGCTTCACGTCGTTAGTGTATGCTTGACCTGGACCATCTGATGGGCAACACGACAGCGCAGTGACTATAGCTGTGCTGTGCAGATACATGGATTTGGGCCTGTGTCTGTGGGAGTTTGCGCATTCTCCCCGTGCTTGCGTGGGTTTTCTCTGGGTGCTCCGGTTTCCTCCCACATCCCAAAGATGTGCTCTTAGGCTAATTGGCAAACAAATTCTCCCTAAATTGTCTCAAATTTGGTTTTTAATCCATAGATCTATAAACATGGACAGGGATCGCGTGTAGAAGTGAGAACATCGAGGTGGTGGCGTGGGCTCGTTGGGCCGAAGGGCCTGTTTCCCATGCAGTTTTGTTCTTTGTTCTTTGTATCTAACCACAATGTTTAAACAAAAGAGGAAATGAAAAGCACTTAATTACTTTGAAGTTGCCTGCAGCTGTGACCTTGATCGCTGGACAGTTGGGCTAACTGGCGTTTTTCTCAAGATGTATTAATTTGAAGCTATCAAGTGAATTCCACCTGGCAGGCACTGCCAAAGGGAAACACTTTGGTTTTCTGTCTGGCTAGGGCACTTAATACTGATGTGGGAGAATCACTGCCATTGTATACAATAAGGGAACTTCTTCTGAACTCTCCCTCATGGCGCAAAGCATTAACAGCACAAGAATTGTTGTGTTGTTCTGTATATCCATCCTATCCAGCAAGGATATTATTAAACTGGAAAGAGTGCAGAAAAGATATACCAGGATGCTACCATGAATTGATGGTTTGAGTTATAAGGAGAGGCTGGATAGACTGGGACTTTTTTCCCTGGAGTATAGGAGGCTAGAGGGTGTTTACAAAATAATGAGGGGTAAAGATAAGGTCAATAGTCAACATCTTTTCCCCAAAGTACAGGAGTTTAAAACCAGAGGATATAGCTTTACGGTGAAAGGGAGAGGTACAAAAGAGTTCAGAGGGGCATTTTTTTCACTCAGAGAGTGGTGAGTTTCTGGAACAAGCTGCCAGAGCCAGTAATAGAGGCTGGTACAATTTTGTCTTTCAAAAAGTATTTTGACAATTACATGAGTAAGATTGATGTAAAGGTACATGGCCAAACACAAGCAATTGGGACCAGCTTAATGGCTAAAAATTGGGCAGCATGGACAAGTTGGGCTGGAAACTATAAACCTCTATGACTCCATGATACTTAAGTTCATGATAGCTCTCACATTGATCACACGAGTTATTAGAAAGATTACACATGAAATATTGCTTCATAGCAGGTCAGAGACCTTCGACAATCACAGGTTCAGCAGAAAAAAAAGGCATTTTCTCTAGTCAGGAATCTTGTGATCCAGCATTGACTTTCCTGATTTGCTGATTATGATGTACTTAATGTACTTAAACAAAGGGAAGATCTGGGCTATTCTAGTTTTTACTTATTTTATTTACTAAATGTTGGAAGAGTTTAATTTATCCTTTCCCTTAAAAGCTTAATTTATTACCTTCACAAAGAAATGCATAGCATTATCCTCATAGACTCCTAGACAAAATTAACAGGGTTATAGTCAGTGGAAGCCAGTGTTTGGCTTTTAGCATTTGCAGTCTAACTTCCTGCATTATTTCAAAAAGTTAGTCATGGCATAAATAAATTCCAGCTTCCTAGACTGTTTGCATCCACTATGATTCGCTTATTATCACTACAGTTCACCTACTGCCGCAAGACATCCACAGCAGATGTCATTTTCTTGGCCCTGCACTCAACCCTGGAACACTTAGATAACAAATACACCTATGTTTGATTCCTATTTATCGATTACAGCTCAGCCTTCAATACCATTATTCCTATGAAACTCATTTCCAAACTCTGTGGTCTTGGGCTTGCCATCTCCCTCTATGACTGGATCCTGAACTTCCTAATCCACAGACTGCAATCAGTAAGGATAAGCAACAACATGTCCACTAGTGCCCCACAAGGCTGTGTTTTCAGCCCTCTACTATACTCTTTATACACATATGACCATGTGGCAAATGCCTCTCCAATTCAATTTTCAAGTTTGCTGATGACACTAATGTAGTGGGTCGAATCTTAAACAAACATGAGTTGAAATCCAGGAAAGAGATAGAGAAATTGGTAAACCGATGCAATGCCAATAATCTCTCCCTTAATGTCAACAAAATGAAGGAGTTAATCATCGGCTTCAGGAGACGTAGTGGAGGACATGTCCCTGTCTACATCAAAGGGGATAAAGTAGAAATGGTCAAAAGCTTCAGGGTTTTAGCTGTACAGATCACCAACAATCTGTCCTAGTCCCTCCATGCCAATGCTATCATTAAGAAAGCCCATAAATGCCTCTATTTTCTCAGAAGATTAAGGAAACTAGGCATGTCCACTACGACTCTACCCAACTTTTATAGACGCACCATAGAAAGCATTCTTTCTGATTGTATCATAGTTTAGTATGGCTCCTGCTCTGTCCAAGACCACAAGGATCTACAATGGGTTGTGAACGAAGCCCAGTCCATCACTCAAACCAGCTTCTCACACAATGACTGTCTACACTTCCCACTGCCTCAGAAAAACAGCCAGCATAATCAAAGACCCCACGCACCCCGAGCATACCCTCTTCCACATTCTTCCATTGGGAAAAAGATACAAAAGTCTGAGGATTCGTACCAACCAACTCAAGAACAGCTTCTTCCCTGCTGCCATCAGACTTTCGAATGGGTCTACCTCACATTAAGTTGATCTTTCTCTGCCGTCTAGCTATGACTGTAACACTTCATTCTGCACTCTCTCACCTTTCCTTCTCTATGAACAGTATGCTTTTTCTGTGTAACGTGAAAGAAACAATACTAATACATGTGACAATAATAAGTCAATTCAATTCCAATCCTGTTTATAATACTGTCTTCCAAGAGTGCTCTTTCAGCAAGCTGCCGTTTGGAATTATAGCAGCCAACCAAAACTTAGCAAAACCCTTGTACTGAGACACATGATCAAGAAGGTCCTTTGCTAGGGCTGAGTAGAGGCTGAGTGCTAGTAATGTCTCCAGCATTTCCCGCTGGCCATCAGTGTGTGCTCAGACAGAAGATTTTCAGGTGCAATGGTGCGAGTAGCTGACATCGGTCAGCTCACAGTTTAATCTAAAAATTACAGGTTGAGAATGAACACAAACTTATTATATATTTTTTTAAGTGAAAATTATTTTTGTTTCGAATGTTTTCATTTAGCATGCTGTTTTTCAGGAACACATTAGGTGCACTAAATGGGGGATAGATAGATTCGCTAATCTCTCTACTTCACAATGTTTTCAACTTTATCTCGAATTAACATGTATCTGCATTTCTCCCAAGGCTCTTGACAAATGTCCATGATGTTTTATTGTATAAGACAATAAGTTAAAATTCTGGACAGTCTCCCAGAGCTGGCACTTTCAGAGCTTTAAAGTAGAGGCAAGTTTGAAAAATTGCTTTGGAAGTTTGTGGAAGTATTAGGAATTCTTAGAAGATCGGTCTAATTTTGGCTGTTACACAGATACATCTAAATAAATGTAGTCTGAAAAAATCCCCACTGATCAATGACAGGGAGAGCACTTGAATTTATTCCAACGCAGACCTCAAGGCATTAAAATTCAATGTATGTCAACTTGTTAGTTTAAAGGCAGCAGTAAAATGGGACTTGTTACGACTTCAGTAGATTTCATGTTTTAAAGAAAGTCTGAATCCTAATTGGCAGAAACTGCTTTTTATTCTGTATTACACAGTTCCAAAAGATGGCCTGAAAAGTCAAGCTTCCTTTGATGAAATGAGGGCAAACTATATCAAGGAATTAAGGAGAGTTATTGCAAGAAATGAAAATAACTCTGGACAAAACTGGCAGCGGTTTTATCAGTTGACCAAAGTCCTTGACTGTATGCATGAGGTAGGTTTAAGAAAATACTGTTCCATGATTGTATGATCTCAGTTTTCCTGTTCTGATTATTGTAGCATTTTGTGCCTGTTTTGCATTTCTCTCATGTATAGCGAAATTCTACTCCTGACCTTCGGGCCAAATTTTGCTTTTTCAGTAAATGTAAAACTGACATAAAGAACATGTTCACTGAGATTTAAATTTACATCCCCCTGACACGAGTTGTTGAAATGGAATTGGTTTTAAACTGCTCTCAGTGGTCAAATTATCAAGTACTACAAGCAAATATTATAAGCAATTACAAAATAATATTAGTGAAAGGATCCCTACTCACAATTAGTGTCAAAATTAGTTAAAATAAACTGGATGAAAACCATTAAGCAGCAGTTGACTTTTGAGGGTCTTGATCCTGCTATATGTGAGAATTCTCATCGATAAATTTTTTCTAAAAGGTACATTGTTGATCATTGGCAAATGAAAGCTTGGTATATGTTTGACTCTCTTGTATGCCACGGATTGTCTGATCACATGGCCTTGTGCTTGACAGTTGACAAAATACATCCTCTATTCTGGCAACAGCTTCCTGCACAGAAAGAAGTACTAGGAAAGGCAGTGGCAATTTTTTGTATCATTGATTCTGAAACTTCACAGCATTTTTGATATTTGTCCTGAGATTTCTGCTGAAAGAAGTAAGCAAGTTTGAAGTCTAACTTTGAGCCACCAGCAATGTGCACATAATTTGCATTTCTTTGCATCTTTTCACAGCTTCAGGATAAGCAAATAAACATACATTATGGAGCAATTTGGAAACATGATTGAGGATTTTTCCACTCCCAATTTCAGGGCAGGAATGGTGGCAAGGTTGGAAAATCCCGCAAGAGTCCTAAACAGCTTTTAAATCAGTGGAAATTCCCAGGTCGATTGTTCCCCCCTCCCCTGCCCATGACGTAATTTTGAAAGTTGAATCACCATTTGCACAGATTTAACTATAATTATCTGGCCTTTATGCCTTGCACATTAGTACTTTCTAGTTAGTGCATTAGCCAGCTTGGGGATAAGGTTCAGCACCAACTTCACACTAGACTTTATGCAGAGCTTGGAGCCCATTCTTTACAGTGTGAAAATAGTGGCTATCTCCGTAACAACCTTTGTGAACCCAACCATGATGCAGTGTCTGATGATCAATAACTCAGTTTCCATTGCAACACAAGCAGGAGTGCTGCAGTAAAAGCTCAAACTGAAGTCATGTAGGCTGAACTTACTGCTATGTAAGTGTGCAAAGAAACTTGCCAGCTCTCAGAGCACCCAGCAATCTGTACTCCTGCAGATTTACTCAGATTGCTGAGCTGTCACCGAGGGACTGGCTATGGCACTGTTGAGCATGAATCTGCTGTCGTTCATAAGGGTAACAGCATTAATCCTTCATCATTGCCACTCTACATGTTCCCTTACTGTTCCCCATCAGCTGTCATCCTAGACTGATGCTACCAAAGCTGAGCTGGTTCAACCTGAAGTCAGGGCTTCTAGGGCCACAATATCCTGTACTCTTCTTCAACTAGCCATGTTGCAGCCACTGCATATTAGCACTAAAACAGGCAATGGAACAAAAGAAATTCACAAGACCATTGAGTTGATTTTTGTTTGGAATATTCGAGGTTTGGTTGGTAACATTGGTTTGGAATTGTGGCCAAGAAGATACTGTGATGGACAATAATAGAGGAAAGATGAGGTGTGGGGAATCGAGCTTGGATTCTCTCATACAATCAGACAGCATGGCTCACAAAGGATGTGTTGGTCGCCGTCTTGCTTCCACCTCCTCCATTTCTTCTTCTTCCTCCTCACCTACTCAACATATACTTGCTGCCAAAAGATTGTATCATCATGATGGAAATGTTGTGTAGAATGCAGCAGATGATGGTGAATGGCTACCATCTTGCAGGGCTCCTCCAACATAGTCTGAACACCATTTCAATACCACAGTGTTTTATTTGATTATGTTTTATATGACCACATGACTTTTGTTATATGCATGATGTTCAAGTTTGTATGGGTGCCAAAGAGAAGTCCCAGTGAAGTCATGTGCTCACTCCATCTGCTTCTTTCTAACAAGAGAAAATGAAATGCATTCAGCTGTCATGGAATACAGAGACTGAGTGATCTCTATTGCACAACAGTGAATGAAAATGTTACAAAATTACTTCTTCCAGCCTGGAGTGAGTTAGACACAGAAAAATTCATAACCACAGTCATCTTCAGAGTCATTGAAAATGCTGTCCTGCTTTAAAGCTACCATTTAGGCTGCAAAAGGAGACATTTCACACATCGTTCTGTAGTTAAAGTTGAATAATTCATCCTGGAGAGCCTAGGTAAATTTAGCTTTCCTTGAAAGTTCTTCCCCTCCTCTCTCAGCTTGATTGCCTCCGTGTTGCATCTTCTGTCCCTTTATCCTGTAATAGGACAAGGGAGTTAGCAATCACAGCATTCGCATCTAGGAGCAAGTGACATAAGCAGAATCCTTGAATTGAGAACAAACTCTTCAGCATGTGATACACCATTTTCTGTAAAGCTTACTAACTTTAAACATCAGTACAAACCTCCCAACACTTGCGCTAGTTTAGAAACATCCAGTCGAAATCAATCAACAACTATCCTGAAAGTAGCTGATGATCTCTTTAAATTTCATTAGTAGGGATTTCTTTTTCTTGAAGGAATTACTTAACTGGATGAAATGAAGAAAGGGCATTATTTGGAGCATTCAGGTTGAAAGTGGCACAGCTTGGATATGGTCAGTGTTAGAGGCTGATTGATTGCTCCTGTGTAATGAGACAGGAATAATTAATGATCTTGCAGTTAGGGATCCTCTCGGAAGAAGCAATCAAGAAATATGGTTGGAATATAATGTTAGCAAGTGTGAGGGTTATCCACTTTGGTAGAAATAATAGTAGGAGGGATTATTATTTAAAAGGCGAAAAGCTGTAGCATGCTACGGTGCAGAGGGACCTGGGGCTCCTTGTGCATGAATTGCAAAAAAAACCAGTCTGCAGGTGCAGCAGGTGATCAAGAAGGCCAATGGAATGTTGGCCTTTATAGCGAGGGGGATAGAATATAAAAGCAGGGAGTCTTGCTGCAACTGTACAGGGTACTGGTGAGGTGGCAGCTGGTCACTGCATTTGCAGAAGGGTATATTGGCCTTGGAGGGAGTGAAGAGAAGGTTCACTGTATCGGAGATGAGGGGGTTAGCCTATGAAGAGAGATTGAATATTCTGGGTTTGTACTCATTGGAGTTTAGAAGGCTGAGGGGGGGATCTCATAGAGACGTATAAGATAATGAAGGAAATAGATAGGGTAGAGATAGAGAGATTTTTCCTGTTTACAAAGGATAGCAGGACTACAGGGCACAGCCTCAAAATAAGGGGGGGGGGTGCAGTTTAGATTAGAGTTGAAGAGGAACTTCTTCACTCAAAAGATGGTGAACCTCTGGAATTCTCTGCCCGTTGAAGTAGTGGAGGCTATCTCATTCAATATATTTAAGTCATGGGTAGATAGGTTTCTGATAGACAAGAGAATTAAGAGTTATGGGGAGAAAGCAGGAACGTGGAACTGATCCACTTCAGATCAGCCATAATTTTATTAAATGGTGGGGCAGGCTCAAAGGGCTAGATGGTCTACTCCTGCTCCTATTTCTTATGTTCTTATGGTTGAATTTAAAATATAGATGGCACGTGAGAAGATAAAATCCAATACTAATATCTTGTGCTTAAACAAAGGAGACTACAAAGGGATGAGAGAGGTGTTTGCCAAGGTAGACTGGGAGCAAAAACTTAATGGTGGGACAATTGAGCAACAGTGGAGGATTTTCAAAGCGATCAGTGCTCAGCACTGTGTGCACCAGTGATAAGGAAGGACTGTAGAAAAAGAGATAATCAGCCATGGATACCTAAGCAAATAAAGGAGGGTATCAAATTGAAAGAAAAGGCATACAAAGTGGTAAGAATCAATGGTAACCTAGAGGATTTGGAAATCTTTAAAGATCAACAGAAAGCCACAAAAAAGCTATAAGGAAAAGTAAGATGGATTATGAGAGTAAACCAGCTCAGAATATAAAAACAGATAGCGAAAGTTCCTACAAATATATAAAACGAGAAAGAGTGGCTAAAGAAAACATTGGCCCTTTAGAGGATGAGAAGGGGGATGTAATAACTGGAAATGAGAAAATGGCTGAAGCATTAAACAGGTATTTTGCATCGGTTTTCACAGTGGAAGACACAAATAACATGTCAAAATTTGATGGCAGGAAGGCTATGGCAGGTGAGGACCCAGAAACTAATATTGTCACGAAAGAGATAGCGTTGGGCAAGTTAATGAGACTAAAGATAGACAAGTCCCCTGGTCCTGATGGAATGCATCCTAGGATACTAAAAGGGATGGCAGGAGAAATAGCAAATGCACTAGTGGTAATTTACTAAAATTTGCTGGATTTTGGGGTGGTTTCTGCAGATTGGAAAGCAGTAAATGTGATGCCAGTGATTAAAAAGGAGGTAGACAAAAGGCGGATAACTATAGGCCAGTTAGCTTAACTTCTGTAGTAGGGAAAATGCTTGAATCTATTATCAAGGAAGAAATAATGAGACATCTGAATATAAATTGTCCAACTGGTAAGACGCAGCATGGGTTTGCGAAGGGGATGCCATGTTTGACTAATTTAGTGGAATTTTTTGAAAACATTACATGTGCATTGGACAATGGGGAACCTGTGGATGTGGTACATCTGGATTTCCAGAAGGCATTTGACAAGGTGTTGCACCAAAGATTGCTACATAAGATAAAGGTGCACAATATATTAGCAAGGATAGATGATTGGTTAACCAAACCAAACAGTGAGGGGTAAATGGGTGTTTTTATAGTTAGCGATCAGCAACTAGTGGTGTGCCTCAGTGATCAGTGTTGGGACCGCAATTGTTTATGATTTACATAGATAATTTGGAATTGGGGACCAAGTGCAGTGTGTCAAAATTCATAGATGACACTAAGATGAGTAGGAGAGCAAACTGTGCAGAGGACGCTGAAAGTCTGCAAAAGGATATAGATAGTCTAAGTGAATGGGCAAAGGTTGGCAGATGGAGTATATAGAACATAGAACATTACAGCGCAGAACAGGCCCTTCGGCCTTCGATGTTGCACCGACCAATTAGGAACAAGCAGTGACCCTCTAACCTAGACCATTCCCTTTTCATCCATAAACTTATCTACTAACCTCTTAAACGCCACCAAACTTGGCGCATCTACAACTGCCGCAGGCAGGGCATTCCATACCCTTACCACCCTCTGGGTAAAGAACCTACCTCTGACATCCGTCCTATAACCACCACCCCTTAATTTAAAGCTATGTCCCCTCGTGCGAGCTTTCTCCATCCTAGGAAAAAGGCTATCACTGTCCACCCTATCTAAACCTCTAATCATCTTATATGTTTCAATAAGGTCTCCTCTTAGCCGCCTTCTTTCTAACGAAAACAACCTCAAATCCCTCAGCCTCTCTTCATAAGACCTGCCTTCCATACCAGGCAACATCCTGGTAAACCTCCTCTGTACCCTCTCCAATGCCTCCACATCTTTCTTATAATGCGGGGACCAGAACTGTACACAATACTCCAAGTGCGGCCGCACTAGAGTTTTGTACAGTTGCAACATGACGTTGCGGCTCCGAAATTCAATCCCCCTACCAATAAAAGCTAAGACTCCGTATGCCTTCTTAACAACCTTATCGACTTGATTGCCAACTTTCAGGGATCTATGCACATATACACCAAGATCCCTCTGTTCATCAACACTATTAAGAGTCCTACCATTAGCCCTATACTCTACACATTTGTTATTCCTGCCAAAGTGAATTACCTCACACTTTTCCACATTAAACTCCATTTGCCACCTCTCGGCCCAGCTCTGCAACTTGTCCAAGTCTCTCTGCAAACTATAACACCCCTCTTCACTATCTACCACTCCTCCGACTTTGGTGTCATCTGCAAATTTACTAATCCATCCTTCAATACCCTCATCCAGATCATTTATAAAAATTACAAACAGCAAGGGCCCCAAAACAGATCCCTGAGGTACACCACTAGTATCCGAACTCCACGATGAATATCTCCCATCAACCACCACCCTCTGTCTTCTATCAGCTAGCCAATTCCTAATCCAATTAGCTAAATCACCCTCAATCCCATACATCTGCATTTTCTGCAGAAGCCTTCCATGGAACACCTTAACGAACGCCTTACTAAAGTCCATATATACCACATCAACTGCCTTACCCCCATCTACTTCTTTGGTCACTTTTTCAAAAAACTCAATAAGGTTAGTAAGGCACGATCTACCCTTCACAAAACCAAACTGGGGCTATGCTCCTTGGAATTCAGAAGAATGAGGAGACATCTTATAGAAATATGTACGATTATGAAGAGAATGAATAAAATAGAATCAGGGAAGTTGTTTCCACTGGTAGGTGAAACAAGAACTAAGGGGCAAATAAGGGGAAGCAGATTTAGGACTGAGTTGAGGAGGAACTTCTTCTCACAAAGCGTTGTAAATCTGTGGAATTCCCTGCCCAGTGAAGCAGTTGAGGCTATCTCACTGAATGTTTTTAAGGCCAGGATAAATAAATTTTTGAACAGTGAAGAAGTTAAGGATTATGGTGGGCAGATGGGTAAGTGGAGCTGAGTCCACGAAAAGATCAGCCATGATCTTATTGAATGATGGAGCAGGTTCAAGGGGCCAGATGGCCTATTCCTGCTCCTAGTTCTTATACTTTTATATTCTCATGATACTTGATCTGTCTATTCTGCATCTATGTGTGAACTTCAATGCACCCATCATATTAACACCATTACCAGAATAGTGTTTGGAGTGACCAGCAGCAGCAATAAGTCGATCCTGCTTTGGAATCAAAATGGTACCTGCAGCACCAAATATATGAGTGCTACATAGTCAGCTCTTGCAGCTTTTATCATTTAAATTTATAGAAGTTTATTTATATGAAACTATTACAATTTTATCAAATCTATTTGGATATTAGTATTGCAAATGTGATTTCAACTCAAAAATAGTTACAAATTAGTTGTGTCAGTTGGTTGTGGTGATATAATTAGAAAGTCCCACCAACAATTACACCAAGCAGCCTTTGCCATGTGAGCTTCTGTAAACTAATAGTCGACAATGATGTGTGATAGCTTTTGATTTTTGTTGCAATCTTTTCTCCTATGAAATCAGGTAACACCTGAAAATAGCTTATTATACAAGTTATAAACATGGTGGGATATGGAGTGCTATTGATTCTCTTGTCAAGTCCCTTGTTAAGTCTTTAAATAGGCTGACCTAATACCTACAGTTCTGGCTAAGGAATAAAAATGCTCCCATTTTCAAAATTATAATTAAATATTTCGTACATTAAAAATATTAGATAATACTTCTGTTACACACAGTGTGAGTTTTGTAATAATAACCACATTTAAGCCCAGCTAAAGATTACTTCAAAATGAATCTGAAAAGTTGTTTCCAATTTGCCTATAAAATCAAAAGTGATGTTACTGCTGAAATCAATTGTTGACAGCACATTGTTACCACACTGCTCCCTACTGGACAAAGAGAGGATCGCCTCCCAGGCAAGTGGACAAAAAGTCTTGTTGTCATCATTTTTTCCATGTTTCAGCCTTACAGATGCAATTTCTAAGGGAAGAGAATTAGAAGGTTCAGTAAATATCACTGTCCTGACTGTTAGTCAATTGATCATGTTAATAGCTGCAGTGATGCCTCAAGGGTTTTTCTGTGGTTACTCCAAAACCACGAATCATTTGCCAAAGGCACTCACTGAACCCAGAGCAATTTTAGGGCTGTAATATTTTTAAAGTAATTGCGACAGATTTATGCAGTGCTCTATAATACTGGAAATGGCTCCTTTACTGATATTCAACAGCTGTATAGAGTATATAGGAATCTCTTTCTCACTTGCAGGTGAGCTTCTGCCCATTCCTAAAATATGCCATGTACAAATTGCAGTTTACTGGGTATATTCAACAGCTGAATCCACAAGGAATCTCTCAATCTACTGCCGTAACTTCAGCTAAACCTCCAGGGAAACAGCAGAGGAGGGGGTGCCAGTACTGTAATCGGGTGGAGGGAGAGGGGACAGGTGTGTGTTGCTGAACCTGAAAGAGCTGTTTAACATGTCTTCCCCAACTCTAAGATACTTTATGACATTCTCCCCTTCCAACTTACTCCGAGTACAAATCTTCCCAGGCCAACACAGTGAAAAGCAATTAGCAACTAATAAGACTGGTTGACATGTGGACAAATTGAAGGTTGGCCATGCATGCACAACCACAAGGACCAGCAGAGGCAAATTCATTCTGGAACAAAATCTATCATAACCCAGAACAAAATGCATGATTACAACACAATCCCAGGAAACCCCAGACTCTTTGGTCACCCTGTGAGATATGGTAGTAGATTGGGAGATTCCCAGCCAACAGGCATAAAGCCAACTAGGCGCACTGGAAAATTACTAATTACAAAATCAACTTTACTGGACTAAAAACAGAAAATGCTGGATAAACTCAGCAGGTCTGGTAGCATCTGTGAAGAGAGAAACGTACTTAACGTTTCAAATCTGTATGAACCTTCTATATAAGTGAATAAGAGTAGAAATGTGCTTGATGACATTGGTGGAGGAGGTGGGACAAAATGAAAGACCAGGGATAGTTCAGTACTTGCACTGAGTTTCATAGAGCAGCACATTGAGTGTAATTGTCATGGGACATCTCAATCAAATGCTGAAGTGTATGTGGATAGCCATGAAAATCCTGCCAGACAAGGAGTTTTTTTTTATTGGATTCCAGATCCTTGGCTGCATGGTGGTTTCCAGCTGTATTGGACAGTCGCATTCGTCCTGCTGTTTTCTGAATCTCAATTTTTCAATACAATTTGATTAGTTTTCCAGTCTGTTTTACATTTGTTTTATAAAAATAATATATCATTTAGATTGTGATTGATACATACGTGTGTTCCACAAATGGACAAGCCAGCCTAACACAAGAAAGTTGCTCTGTAAATTGCACAAGTGCAGAAGAAAAATATTTCAAATGGCAGATTACATAGAAACCACTTATCGAGGCAGTTTAAAAATGGAAATAAGTAACAATGTACAGCAATGGTAACTGCGGTATCACTTTACTAAATGACATAGTGTCACTGCATGGGGTTTATTGGTGTAACTGAGGCTGCAGTTATTTAAGGGTGGTAATAATTTTGAAATTATACTGCTTTATTTGCCAGAGCGCTGAGCTCTGTTATTTGCCCAGAGCTTCCCTCGGAGCAAATTTACCCATTCAATGTCTCATCAGCAGCTGTTTTCTAGGTTGGGGAGTGGGACTGATTCATAGCTGTTTCACAGAGCCATCAGAAGCTACATGGTCTCTTGTACTGTCCAATCCTACGAAAATATAAAAAGCAACAACAGGCCAACATTGAAGTGGTGGCACTGTTGACAAGAGCTGCTGTTCCAACATTGCAAGTACTGGTTTCAGTATCTGCATTAGTGCAAATCATTTGTCCAGCTATGTATCACGCTGCAGGAAAAAAAATGTAGCAGTTACTAAGCATGATGATGTATGGATGTTGAATGTTCAACTGTGATATCTGCACCTGCTGTCCTTGATTGGACTTGACCAGCAAAGCCTAAAATTTCAGCTCATTTTAAAAAATCATGATGTAAATATTTCTGTTTCTAACTTCACACATTTTTCTCTTTCAGCTGGTCAGTGGGCTTCTGCAGTTCTGTTTCTACACATTTGTGGAATCTAAGGCTTTGAAAATTGAATTCCCAGATATGCTGGTGGAAATCATCAATGACCAGTTGCCAGAGGTCACAGCAGGAATGACCAAATCCCTTCTATTTCACAAGAAGTGATCTTTTTAAAGATGAACTTTGCCTTAAATTTTCCTCCTTATGTTTTGCTGGCTTTAAAAATTATTTTAGCAGGCTTGGTGTCCTGTACGTCGCTACACACTAAAGAAACGCTTAATGAAGGTTTGGGACTGATATAACACGGAACTGTATCAATGAGATGAAAAGGGATATATTCAAAGGTTAAAAGGAAGCCGGGGAAAAGTATTTTTTGAAAGAAATATATTTTGGCAGGAAAAATTGTAATACAGTCTCTTTTTTAAAGGTAATTTTTTTGTAAAGTGACATGTTTCTGCATGCATAAAGATCTGACGTTTACAGTGTATTTAAGAAAGGGAAAGCTGTGCCTTTTAGTATCATATCTAATTTAACCATTTTACAGCATTTGCTGTAAATAAACCACAGATATACTAGCTGAATTATATTAAATATTTCCTCTATTTTGTAAGTAATTTTCTGTTAATTAATTTTTTCCCCTTTGCCCGTCACTAGTGACTTTCGCTTTGTAACAATATCGCTTTTGCTGCACTGTTAAGAGGCTTTTTCAAGTTCCATCTTTGTTGTTTTGTGCAGTAGCAATAGGGAACTAAGTACTGGATAAAATGGCAAAAAGATGCATATAGCTTACTTTTCTTACAACTTTCCAAACAAATAAGTAGTCGGGCAGAATCATGCCCTGAGAATCCTAGATCCTTTCCAATCTTTTTAGAATTATCTAATAATTTTCTGTGCTTTGCTATAAAGTTCTGTATATTATGCTGTTGGAGTCCTGATGTAGCACTTTTGGTAATCCATACACTGTACTTATCCAAATCATATGCAGAATTATAAAATAGTTCTAAATAAGTTGATTTATATTTCCATGGAAGCACTTAAGCATCTACATTTGTGTCAGCAAAGAATATTAAAAATATGATGATTAAATTACTAGTTCCACTTTTGAATGTCTTTTTCATGGTTATTGAGTCAATGGCTGTGTTGCAGGCTTTGATGTCAGCTTTTTAATTGATCACAACGCTACCCTTTGAATAACCAGACAGCTAACAGTGTTTTCATAAACAGCTGTTTTAATACAATCTGTAGCAAGGACACTGGGAAGCTATAGCTTAAATTCCTGTACCTAACTAGAGTGGCATATTCCAAGATACAAAGGCAATTAAAGTTTTCAAAATCAGTTAAAAGTAATTAGCATGAACCAATCACAATCACTCTACGCTTGCTTTATTATACTATCCAATCAGCATGAAAACTTCATAGTACAGCTCGTTTCTGTATCTGTGGGTTACTCCCATTTTCGAGATACAGATGTCTGATTAAGGCCCTGATAAGAAAACCTTTGTTTTCAGTCTGTGTGATTTTTAAATGTGTGTGACTATTAACACTTTCAAGCTGTGATAATGGAATTATAATTGATACATTGTAACGCAAAGAAAATAGACATATTCCATCTGCTAACTGGAAAAATGTAACACAATTACCTCCTTGGCTTGGAAGCCTAAACTGTTCTTGACCCAGTCAATCAATCTGCATCAGAATAACGTGAGCCAGGGAAGTTCATCTTTCCAACCTTGGGCTGTGCCACTTCAAAGAACAAAGAACAACACAGCACGGGAAACAGGCCCTTCGGCCCAACGAGCCCGCGCCACCATCCTAACGTCTTAATGACATATAGAGACCAATATAGGGACAATTTGTTACCCAATCAGCCTAAGAGCACATTTTTGGGATGTGGGAGGAAACCGGAGCACCCAGAGAAACCCCACGCAACCACGGGGAGAACGCGCAAACTCCCGCAGACACAGGCCCAAATCCATGTGTCTGCACAGCAACAGCGAGAGTCTCTGAGCTGTCATGTTGCCCATCTGATGGTCCAGTTTAAGCATACACTAACGACATGAAGCACTAAGCCACTCCTGAAGTAACATCCAGGAGCAGCCCTCGCACGACCTGCCGAATGCATGCACCTTGTTGGTCAACAAGGTGGACCGAGCAGCCTGTGGAAACAATTGAAGTATTTAAACAGTCCTCATATATCCCTCTATCTGCAGACCGCTCATGGGGCTGTCCAAGAGACCCTTAAACAACCCTAGCATGCCTGCTCCCACCACCTTACTCGGTAGTGCATTCCACACCCCCACTACCCTTTGTGTGAAAAAATGCCCTCTAATATTAGTCTTATACATAGCCCCCCTCACCCTAAGGCCGTGACCCCTCGTTCTATCCGAATCTAATGGTGGAAAAGCTTACCACCATTTACTCTATCTATACCCCTCAATCTTATATACCTCTAATAGATCCCCTCTCAGCCGACGTCTTTCAAGAGAAAACACCCCCAGTGCGTTCAACCTTTCCTCGTAAGACAGCCCTTCTATACCAGGCAGCATCCTGGTAAATCTCCTCTGCACTCTCTCCAGGGACTCCACATCCTTCCGGTAGTACGGCGACCAGAACTGGACGCAGTACTCCAAGTGAGGCCTAACCAACGTTCTATACCCTTGCAACATCAGACTCCTACTCTTGTATTCTATACCCCTTCCTATGAAGGCTAACATACCATACGCTTTCTTTATCACTTTTTCCACCTGTACTGACACCTTCAGAGACTTGTGAACCTGCACCCCCAGGTCTCTCTGTGTCTCTATACTCCAGATAGTTTTACCTTTTATCCTATAACTCCCCTCTACATTATTCCGGCCAAAATGCATCACCTCGCATTTATCTGGATTAAATTCCATTTGCCATCTATCTGCCCAGTCTACCAGCCTATCAATGTCCTGTTGTATTGCCTGGCACTGCTCCTCAGTCCCTGCCAATCCAAGTATCTTAGTGTCATCAGCAAATTTGCTGATCACACCACCTACCCCCTCTTCCAAGTCCTTTATATAAATCACAAATAGAAGAGGTCCTAGTACTGAGCCCTGTGGCACACCACTAGTGACTGACCTCCAGTTGGAAAAAGAGCCTTCCACTAATACCCGCTGTCTCCTCCTCCCAAGCCAGTTCTCAACTCATCTACATACCTGGCCCTGTATCCCATGCGCCTTCACCTTTTTTATCAGCCTACCATGGGGAACCTTGTCAAACGCCTTACTGAAATCCATGTAGACGACATCAACGGCTTGTCCTTCATCAACCGTTTTTTGTCACCTCTTCAAAAAATTCCACTAGGTTCGTAAGGCACGACCTCCCCTTAACGAAGCCATGCTGCGTATCCCTGATCAGATCGCAGCGCTCCAGATGCTCATACATCCTATCCCTGAGGATCCTCTCCATTAGCTTACCTATAACTGAAGTCAAGCTCACCGGCCTATAGTTCCCTGGGTTATCCCTCTGACCCTTTTTAAACAACGGTACTACATTTGCAATCCTCCAGTCTTCTGGGACCTCACCTGTGTCCAAAGAAGAGGCAAAGATTTGCGTCAGAGGCCCAGCAATGTCATCTCTCACCTCCCTTAGCAGCCTGGGATAAATACCATCAGGCCCCGGAGCTTTATAAGTCCGAGCTACATAACTTCATATAAGTTGGATCAGGGGCACAGCAGATTCAGTAACATACTATTGTAAAATGCTGAAAGAGTGCGACTCAGAAGCCTTAAAAACAGAGTAAAGCGATCTTCTCAAAATATTCAACATAATATAAGGATCTTAGAGGATAAATATCAGTCAGTGGATCAGTAAAAAGAATGAATAAATATGGAAATAAGCTGATAACACACAACTCCCGCATCTCTTTCAATCCCTCCACTTGTCATGCTTCTTACCTGATATCTACTATTGAATGAACAGAAATTTCTTCCAAAGTAAGTACTGGGGAGACCAAAACCATTGCCTTGAGATCTCATCACAAAATCTTATCAGCCAACAACTGCAGTGCTCTCCCAGGCCACCATCTGAGACTGAATCAGACCATTCACAACTTGACTTGCCACTTGGCCCTGTACTGAGCTTCTGACCCCAAATCCACTCCAATACTAAGACAACTCATTTCCACCTTTGTAGTAACTCCAGCCTCTATCCCGATTTGAGCAAGAGCTGACTAAAGAACAAAGAAATTTACAGCACAGGAACAGGTCCTTCGGCCCTCCAAGCCTGCACCAACCATGCTGCCCAACTGAACTAAAACCACCTGCCCTTCCAGGGACCATATCCCTCTATTCCCATCCTATTCATGTACTTGTCAAAACGCCCCTTAAAAGCCACTACTGTACCTGATTCCACTACTTCCCCCAGCAACAAGTTCCAAGCACCTACTATTCTCTGTGTAAAAAATCTGTCACGTACATCTCCTTTAAATCTTGTCTCTTGCACCTTTAACCTGTGTCCCTAGGAAAACGCTTCTGATTATCCACTCTGTCCATGCCTCTCATAATCTTGTAGACTTCTGTCAGGTTTCCCTTCAACCTCTGTTGTTTTAGTGAGAACAAACCAAGTTTCTTCAACCTCTCCTCATAATTAATGCCCTCTATTCCAAACAACATCCTGGTAAATCTTTTCTGTATTCTCTCCAAATCCTCCAAATCCTGTGTAGTGGCGACCAGAGCTGAACATTATATTCCAAGTGTGGCCTAACTAAGGTTCTATAAAGCTGCAACATGATTTGCCAATTTTTGAACTCAATGCCCCAGCTGATGAAGGCAAGCATGCCTTCTTAATTACTTTCTCCTGCATTGCCGCTTTCAGTGACCTGTGTACCTATACACCCAGATCCGTTTGCCTATCAATACTCTTAACGGTTCCGCCTTTTACTGTATATTTCCCATCTGTATTAAACCTCCCAAAATGCATTACCTCACATTTGTACAGATTAAACTCCATCTGCTATCTCTCCGCCCAAGTTTCCAATTGATCTATACCAGCTGTATCCTCTGATGGTCCTCATCGCTATCGGCAAATCCACCAACCATTGTATCGTCCGCAAACTTACTAATCAAACCAATTATATTTTCCTCCAAATGATTTATATATATTACAATATCAAAGGTCCCAGCACTGATCCCTGAGGAACGCCTCTTGTCACAGCTCTCCATTCAGAAACACACCCTTCCACTGCAATCCTCTGTCTTCTTTGACTGATCCAGTTTTGTATCCACCTTGCCAGCTCATCTCTGACCCCATGTGACTTCACCTTCTCCAGCAGTCTGCCATGACGGACCTTGTCAAAGGCCTTATTGAAGTCCATGTAGACAACATCCACTACCCTACTCTCATCAATCATCTTTTTCATTTCCTCAAAAAGCTCAATCAAGTTTGTAAGACATGACCTCCCCGTCACAAAACCATGTTGCCTCTCACTAATACATCCACTTATCTCCAAGTGGGTAAAAATCCCGTATTGAAGAATCCTCTTCAATAATTTTCCTGCCTCTGATGTTAGGTTCACCAGCCTGTAATCACCTAGATTATCCTTGCTACCCTTCTTAAACAATGGAACAACATTGTCTGTTCTCCAATTCTTTGGGATCTCCCCTGTAGCCAGTGAGGATACAAAGATTTCTCTCAAGGCTCCAGCAATTTCCTCCCTTGCCTCTTTCAGTATTCTAGGGTATATCCATCAGGCCCTGGGGACTTGTCTATCTTAATGTTTCTTAAAAACCCCAATACTTTCTCCATTTTGATCTCAACATGACTCAAACTATCTACACATCCTTTCCCAGACTCATCATCCACCAAGTCCTTCTCTATGGTGAATACTGATACAAAGTACTCATTTAATACCTCGCCCATTTCCTCTGGCTCATGTATAGACTCTTTCCCTTTCCTTGAGTGGACCAACCCTCCCCCTGACTACTCTCTTGCTCTTTACATATGTATTAAAAGCCTTGGGATTTTCCTTAATCCTGCTGGCCAATGCTTTTCTGTGACCTCTTTTAGCCCTCCTTAAGTTTCTTTCGACTTTCCTTGGGGGAAAGTTCCCAGTCAGCTAGCTTTGACAAATGATTCCTCTTTCTCTTTGACTAGGCTCAAAATGTCTCTCGTTATCCAATGTTGCCAAAACTTGCCATATTTATCCTTCATTCTTACAGGAATGTGCCAGTCCTGAATCCCTATAAACTTACATTTGAAAGCCACCTACATGCCACATGATTTCCCCTCAAACACCTGCCTCTATTCTACATTCTTCAGTTCCTACCCAATATTGTTGTAATTAGCCTTCCCCCAATTTAGCACCTTAACTTGAGGACTACACTTATCTTTATCCATTATCACCTTAAAACTTGTATTGTGTTTACTGTTCTCAAATTGCTCCCTTGCTGAAACATTGACACCTGGCTGGGCTCATTCCCCAATACCAGGTCCAGTGCACTGAATTGTCCAGACTACTCCAGTGTTTTACTAGCTGGCCTCAGACCTTGCACTCTGTGTAAACCTGAGTTCATCTCGAAGACCACTGCCCATATCTTAACTCACAGCCAATCCAGTCCATCATACATTACCCCCATATTCAGTGGCCTAGCTTGCTCCCAGCCTAGTAACACCTCTAAAATTCTCCTTTTAAATTGTCTTTCTTCCTTTCAAATTCCTCCATGACTTCTTTATGTAACCTTCTTTGATCCTACAACTCAGAATTCTCCGCACTTCCAGCTCTAGCCTCTTGCACATCCCTGATTTTCGTTGCCCCAACACTAGAAGCTGGGCCCTCTTCTGAAATGACCCCACCTTCTAAAATTGTGTCCCTAAATTGCTCTCTTCCTCTTTTCAGACTCTCAAACTTATCCTTTTTAGCCAGATTTTTTGTCATCTGTCCTAAGTGCGGTTCAGTGTCAAATTTGTTCAATTATGTTCCTGCAAAGTGTACTATAACATTTTTACAATATTAAAGATGTTGTATAAATACCAAAGGTCTTTTTGTTGATGATTATCACCAGCAGCACAAAATGAGAGGTATGAACATTTTTCATTTGCAAGGTTGCTAAAAAATGAAATTGGATCTAAAGACTTGCATTTGCAGAAGGAATTAATAAACCTTTTATGGAAAATAATAAAGGGTAAGGGAAAGAGTTGGGAAATGAAGGTCTTTCTGATAAGGGAGTCTGTAGAGACTCAACTTGGCAGACTCTTTTGTGCTGAAATCTCTGACAATATCATATTTGAATATCCATTTTTGAATCCCTCTAGGTTAGTTTGGTTTTCTCTCATTTACCCAACTTTATTACCAAATCTCCTGGTTTTGTCACATACAAATTTTTAAAAATCTGCTGTAATGTTAGTGTGATTGATGACACAGTTCAAAGATGAGAAACTATCAGAAAATTCAGCACAAATATACTATATAAATTGTGTGCTCTGAAATACAGTTAAATAGGTGGCTTTTGAATTCTATTCCGTATACGTAAGTTGCTGTCTTTATCACTTTAACACCTGACATCTCAGAAAGCAGAGCACTTCACAGAGAAAGGGAAAGGGTGAATTTTCTGATGCAATGTTTTATAGTTGACGGTTTAAGAGCAGCACAGACTGTCAGAAAGAATTTTCACCAGTTCTCAATATTTTAGAATTAAATTATACATATTGATGAAAATGAATTTATAAAGTACTGACACTCTGGAGGCAATTTTCCGACCTTGCCGTGCCTGGCGCAGGTTGTGCCAATCCTGGAAAATAGCATGCAGGCCTAAAAATTGACTCTTCACCCAGCGGCAAATGGTTTGCGATTGTCCCAGTGTCTTTCTAATGTTGCAAACCGGATGTGGGCAGAAGTAATATTTAAATTAAATTAATATTTAAATGCAGGTTCACAAGTCTCTGAAGGTGTCAGTACAGGTGGAGAATGTGATAAAGAAAGCGTATGGTATGTTAGCCTTCATAGGAAGGGATATAGAATACAAGTGTAGGAGTTTGATGTTGCAAGTGTATAGAACGTTGGTTAGGCCTCACTTGGAGTACTGCGTCCAGTTCTGGTCGCCGTACTACCAGAAGGATGTGGAGTCCCTGGAGAGAGTGCAGAGGAGATTTACCAGGATGCTGCCTGGTATGGAAGGGCTGTCTTACGAGGAAAGGTTGAACACACTGGTGTTGTTTTCTCTTGAAAGACGTCGGCTGAGAGGGGATCTATTAGAGGTATATAAGATTATGAGGGGTATAGATAGAGTAAATGGTGATAAGCTTTTTCCACCATTAGAAATGGATAGAACGAGAGGTCATGGCCTTAGGGTGAGGGGGGCTATGTATAAGACGAATATTAGAGGGCAGTTTTTCACACAAAGGGTAGTGGGGGTGTGGAATGCACTGCCGAGTAAGGTGGTGGGAGCAGGCACGCTAGGGTTGTTTAAGGGTCTCTTGGACAGCCACATGAGCGGTCTGCAGATAGAGGGATATAGCAGGACTGTCTAAATATCTTTTTTGTTTCGTCAGGCTATTCGGTCCACCTTGTTGACCAACAAGGTGCATGCATTCGGCAGGTCGTGCGAGGGCTGCTCTTGGATGTTGCTTCAGGAGTGGCCTAGTGCTTCAAGTCGTTAGTGTATGCTTATACTGGACCATCTGATGGGCAACATGACAGCTCAGAGACTATCGCTGTTGCTGTGCAGACACATAGATTTGGGCCTGTGTCTGCGGGAGTTTTGCGCGTTTTCCCCGTGGTTGCGTGGGTTTTCTCCGGGTGCTCCAGTTTCCTCCCACATCCCAAAAATGTGCTCTTAGGCTGATTGGGTAACAAATTGTCCCTAAATTGGTCCCTATATGGGAATCTTCCACAATAGGCATAGCCTAAAGTCATGGATATGTCATTAAGACGTTAGGACGGCGGCACGGGCTCGTTGGGCCGAAGGGCCTGTTTCCCGTGCTGTGTTGCTCTTTGTTCTTTGTTCTTTGTAAATACACTAAACTCGTTCAATACCCAGCTCCCAGGATCTTCTGACCTTCAGGCATTGCTCGAGGCCAGCAACAATCACTACTGGTCTCTACCAGCAGAGACCAGGAGACATGGCTGCGTAGTGCTCACTTGCATGCTGACAGTGTCCACCTGGCACACCAAGCCAATGACAAGGGATGGGGCCTTGGGGGGAGGGCGTTATAAGGGTGGGACAAGATGGTGCAAAACCAGAATGGGGAGAGGGCAAAGTTGGTAGTACAGGAGGGAACTCTGCATTGGAGGCTGGTGGTGGGGCTGCCAATTAGGAGGCCAGCAATCGGGGAGAGGGTGGTGGCAATTAAAAGACTGGTAATTGATGTGTGTCCATTTGGAAGAAGGTCACTGTTGGGGGTGTTTGTGGAGGAAGGGATTGGCAATCAGGGAGTTCTGGGGGGGTGGTGGAGAAGTCTGTGCACGTGTCTGTGATAGGTGTTTGTGGGTTAGGTGGCAGTCGAGGAGAAGGGGGATTTGTGGGGGTCTGTGGATGTGTCTGTAGGGCGAATGCCAGGTTGGGGGGAGCATCTGTGATGGGTTGTCAGTGGGGGGATGGCAATTGTTGGGGGGGGGGGGAGGCAATGCCCATGAGTGGTAATGTTGGCAGATCTTCTATATACTGTGTAGACTTGTACACAGTTATGGGAAACAGGACCCAAGCCTAGCAGTCTGCAGCTGACTTTCCCAGCAAGCTCAGGCTCCTACCACCAACCGGCATGAAACCCCCGGCTGCCAAAAAGGAGTGTGGGAAAATTGCATGGGATAGCTCACTGAGAAAACCAAAGTGAAACACTCCAGTTTTCAAACTTCTGTGACATTGTTTTGGGGGGAGAATATCCTACCGTTTGTCATTATATTTATTGAATCATGCCATTTCAAGCAGGTGTTTTTCATGGTGTGCAAAATTGGAACACCCTGGACTGTTCTGAAAAAAATCCAGGATAAAGCTCATATAGAGACAAATTTTCTCCCATTCTTACAGAGAACGCAAAAACAGTAGGGTCATTTTTAACACAACCTTTGTATGGAAATGGTGCTATGGGTAGTTGGAGGGGAAGTGGTGTGGAGTTGTGAGGGGCGTGGATAGAGCTGACTTCTTGCTGTGTTTCAGCAACTTCACCATCTTCATTAGTATGAAATAAGACATGGGACAACCACCAGAAAGATTAATAGCAACAATAAATGAAGCAAAATTAAAAGAGCAAATGTGAGAAGTTAAAGTGGAGCAGCAAGTGAAATGAAATAGATCATCTGAGATAAGTAAAAACAAAAAGCAAAGATAAGAAGTGAAATCCTTGAAGCCAAAGGACATCCTTTCAAATAGATAGAACATAGAACATTACAGTGCAGAACAGGCCCTTCGGCCTTCGATGTTGCGCCGACCAATTAGGAACAAGCAGTGACCCTCTAACCTAAACCATTCCCTTTTCATCCATAAACTTATCTACTAACCTCTTAAACGCCACCAAACTTGGCGCATCTACAACTGACGCAGGCAAGGCATTCCATACCCTTACCACCCTCTGGGTAAAGAGCCTACCTCTGACATCTGTCTAAAACCACCACCCCTTAATTTAAAGCTATGTCCCCTCGTGCTAGCTTTCTCCATCCTAGGAAAAAGGCTATCACTGTCCACCCTATCTAAACCTCTAATCATCTTATATGTTTCAATAAGGTCTCCTCTTAGCCGCCTTCTTTCTAACGAAAACAACCTCAAATCCCTCAGCCTCTCTTCATAAGACCTGCCCTCCATACCAGGCAACATCCTGGTAAACCTCCTCTGTACCCTCTCCAATGCCTCCACATCTTTCTTATAATGTGGGGACCAGAACTGCACACAATACTCCAAGTGCGGCCGCACTAGAGTTTTGTACAGTTGCAACATGACGTTGCGGCTCCGAAATTCAATCCCCAAATGAACAGAGAAAGAAATCATGAGGAACTCACTATATGCTAGAGGTGGGTTCTTTACTCGGAGGGTAGTAAGGACATGGAATGCGCTGCCTGCAGCAATTGTGGACTCGTCAAGTTTAAGGGCGTTCAAATGGGCAGTGGATAGGCATATGGATAGCATTGGAATAGTTTAGAATAGAGGGTCATAAAATTTGTCATAAAATTGGTTACATTGGTCGGCGCAACATCGAAGGCCGAAGGGCCTGTACTGCGCTGTAATGTTCTATGTTCTGTGTTCTATGATTGTTGGGGGGGGAGGGGAGGGGCAATGCCCGTGAGTGGTAATGTTAGCAGATCTTCTATACACGGTATCTATATAACCTTTGGGACTTGTGCATGTACACTTGCTGTTTGGCCTCAAAAAATGACCTACTAAATGAGAAATGAGGTGTGCTTACGCCCGATGTACTGCCCGTAGGTGCATTGTTCACACACAGCTATCCAATCATAATAAACGGTATCTTCCTAAAGAGAGAGCGATACATGGCTAAAAACTACAGGACAAAGTGGGAAAGGCAAGATGCCAAAATGAATTGGAATTAATTTGGAAACAATTGAAATAAAGGGCAGGGAGAGCTGGGCTGGGGGTGGGGTGGGCTGGGGGTGGGCAGCAGGCTGGGGGTGGGGGGGTGGGGTGGGTGGGTGGGGGGGGGGGTGGGCGGGGGTGGGGCGGGGGTGCAGTTAAGCTCTCAAATGTTTGTGGATGGATGATGTAAAATATCTGAATAACTTAACTTTTCTCCCTTTCTTGTAATCTTGTGAATGAACATTAAAAGATGGATTACTCATTCATCTATAAAAATATTCATATACAATTTATCAGTAAGAAATTTTACGTTGCAATATTTAATGCTACTTTAATAGAACTCATTTCACAGCCTAAACTGATTATCTGAGAATGGGTCAAGAACAGTATTAGAAGGTTGATTACATTTTATTGGTGGATTTGCTTTGATAATTAATTGCTTGTTCGACATCTTCTGAGTAATGTATTTATGCACCAGTGAAAGAGCAGTGACTGATTTTGGTAACGTCTTCAGGCAATAAACACCATTTTTAAAAATGTATTCACTTCTATCGGTAATAGAGAATATAGTGGACTACAGATCAGATGATAGACAGAGAAATGTCGACATCTCATACTTTATTATTTTAACTGTGTATATCCATGTCACTTCTTTGTTCTTACAATTTACTTCCCCATCTTCAAACTACCTTTCCTCTCCAAAGTCCTTGACGATGTTCTTTGCTCCTAAATCTGTAAGCAAGGGAACATAGCAAACAGAAAGAAGAGGCCATTCAGGCTCTCAAGCCAACTTCACCATTCAGCTAGATCATAAATGCTCCTCTAGCTCAAACCCCTTTTTCTGCAGATTCCCATATCGCTTGATGTCTTATCTATCTAGAAATCTATCAACCTCTATCCTGAACATGCTCAATGACTGAACCTCCAAAGCCCTCTGAGGTAGAGGATTCCAAAGATGCCCTACCCTCTGGTAAAGAGCTTACTCCGCATCTCAATCTTAAATGATGTATCCCTTGTTCTAAGACTGCTCCCTCTGATTATTGACCCACCAGCCAGGGGAAATATCCTTCCTCCATCTACCCTATTGAGCCTTTAAGAATTTTGTATGTTTCAATGAGATTACTTCTTATTCTCCTAAACTCTATTGAACATAAGCCCAATCTCCTCAATCTTTGGTCATGGGAAAATCCTGCCATCTCATGAATCAGACTGCTAAACATTTGTTTTACTCCCTCTGGCAAGGGAACATAGGAAACAGGAAGAAGAGGCCATTCACCCTCTCAAGCCTATTTCAGGTTGATCATAAATGTTCCTCTAGCTCCTAGAATATCCTTTCTTAAGGAGATCAAACTCCAGGTGTCCAAAGCACCTAGGTATCTGTGTCCACTGAGTCACTGAAAGCTGACATGCAAATACAGCTAGTAATTAGGAAGGCAAGTGGTATGCTGCCTATAGTGCAAGAGGATGTGAGTGCAAGGAGTAAAGATATGTGTACAGAGATGGCACGATGGCACAGTGACTCACCAAGACTTTACATAATTTCAGCAAGATATCAGAATTTCAACAGTGCAGAAAGTGGTCATTTGGCCCATTGAGCCTACACCAACCCTACTCAGGCACTATCCCTACAACCCCACACATTTACCCTGCTAATTTTCTTTATACTAAGAGTCAATTTAGCATGGCCAATCAACATAACCTGAACATCTTTGGAGTATGAGAGGAAACTGAAGCACCCGAAGGAAACCCATGCAAACACAGAAAGAATGTACGAACTCCACACAGACAGTGACCCGAAGCCGGAATCGAACCCATGTCCCTGGTGCTGTGAGGCAGCAGTGCTAACCACTGTGCCACCGTGCCATCTCTGTACACATATCTTTACTCCTGCACTCACATCCTCTTGCACTATAGGCAGCATACCACTTGCCTTCCTAATTACTTGCTGCATCAGCATGTCAGCTTTCAGTGACTCACTGGACACAGATATCTAGATTCTTTTGGACACCAACATTTCCCAAACTTCTAACATTTAAGAAATACTCTCTATTTCTACCTTTTCTGTGCAAGTGAGTAACTTCACATTTTTCCACTTTATATTCCAACTGAAAGGAAAATACTGGAAAGCTGAACTAAAAACAGAAGCTGCTGAATAAATTCTGCAGGTCTGGTAACAAGTACAGAGGGAGAAAAACAGAGTCTTCTGTTCTGTGCCACCTCCTTCAACCCCTGTCCAACTGTTTAATTATTTACATTTCTGCCTTTCTTCAGTTCTGGAGAAGGCTCATTTAGACCCAAACATTAAGTGTGTTTGTCTCTCAGTTCCACCCAAACTGATTAATGTAAATGTGAGGTCATCCATTTTGGTAGGAATATCAGCAAAATGGACTATTGTTTAAATGGTAAAAAATTGCAGCATGCTGTTATGTAGAGGGACCTCGGTGTCCTTCAGCATGAATCACAAAAAGTTGGTTTGCAGGTTGATTGGGGGGGGGGGGGGGGGGGGGGGGGGCGGTAGTATGGAATTCTTAGTATGAGGCCCATCATTTTAGTTTTACTAATAAGTAAACTAGGTTAAGATAATTATGAAGTGTCTTATACATAAAGTAAGAATTCACAATGTGCTTGGAACAAAATATGCAAAGTTATTATAAACTGTACAATCATAAATTAACCAAGATTAGAAGCTTAAACTGTATTTTCAATATATATAATTGTGTGCCTTGGCCAACTTCATTCTGAATGCAGCATGATGGGAAACAGTGGGAGACAATGGAGCACAAAAAGTAGCTTCTTCTGTTGTCTGGTTTTGGATACTTGAAAACAAGTTTAAATCATAAGCCTGCTATTTAAGGTAGTAAATTTGTTTATTGGTAGTAAAGCTGGAGCATCTTCTCAAGCTGATAAAGGAGGCCATGGTTCCAGTGAAAGACTCCTTTCACCAACTAAAAATCACAGATGTTAACTATGGCCTTGGACACTGGTAATGACATGGGTTAGGTTTCCTGGGTAAAGGGGAAGGAACCTACATGGGCAGTGAGCTAATAATCTCCTTTTCCTGTTGACAGGTGGAATGTTATTGCCTAAGGTAATGATGTTGAATGTTGTTGACTGGACCCTCCTGTCTGATTGACGAGACTAGGCAGGATTTTAAAATGTTCAGAACAATATAATAATTTTACCTTGCAATATTAGCTCAGAGAGGACACTCAACCCTCATTGACTTTCTCTATCCCCTGATGCATGCATTAGCAAATAAATTCTTCTTCATTCTTTAACTATATACTGTCTTTCACAGTCTACGTATTAGTTGAGTGAAGTTCAACAAGTACAGAGCACCCCAGGGGAAACCTGAGAAAATTCCTCTTACGCGGGTGCAGCAGGTAATTAAGGCTGCAAATGGAATTTTAGAACATAGAACACTACAGCACAAACAGGCCGTTCAGCCCACGAGTTGCGCCGATCACATCTATACCTACGAAGCCACAGACCTATCTATAACCGCCAATCCCATTAGTCCCCAAGTACTCATCCAGAAGTCTTTTAAAAGACCCCAGTGAGTTCACCTCTACCACCACCGTCGGCAGCCGATTCCATTCACTCACCACCCTCTGAGTGAAAAACTTACCCCTAACATCCCCTCTGTATTTGCTTCCCTGCACCTTAAATCTGTGTTCTCTCGTAGTGATCATTTCAGTTCGGGGAAATAGCCTCTGAGAATCCTTCATTGCTATAGGAATGGAGTTTAAAAACAGGGAGGTTATGTTGCAGCTGAATAAGGTGCTGGTGAGGCACATCCAGAATACTGTATACAGTTTTGATCTCCTTACTTGAGAGAGGATATACTGGCACTGGAGGGAGTGCAGAGGAGATTTACTAAGTTGAGGGGGAATTTATAGAAACATATAAAATTGTGAAGAGAATAGGTAAAATAAAAGCAGGGAAGTTGTTTCTTAATTTCTTAGTCCTTCTTATTAATTCTACCCCCAATTTGAACCAGACCATTCACAACCTGGATGTCCTACTAAACACAAGCTGAGCTTCTGACCCAATATCCTCTCCATATCAAAGGCCATTTATTCAATCTCCAAACTTTAATCTACCTCAGTCTCTATTCCTGTCTGTTGCTGAAACTCAATACATTGGAAACCCCAAGATGTAACTTTTCCAATTACGCTCCATCCTGCATCTCATCACCACCTTTCATCTAGAACTTTGCTGCTAGCAGTGTTGCACTTAACAGGAAGATCTGTTTGCCTTTGTCTTTGCTGATCTATAATGATGGACTAGAAACCAACCTCTCATATTTAAAATTCTTATCCTTGATTTAAACAGTTTTGTGGTTTTGGTTTCCTTGTGCCCATCTTTATAGCCTTCCATTCTCCAGAACATGTGGCACATGAGCAGCACAGTGGTTAGAACTGCTGCCTCACAGCACTAGGCTTCAATTCTGGACTTGGGGCACTGTCTGTGTGGGGGTTTACATGTTCTCTCTGTGTTTGCATAGGTTTCCTCCAGGTGCTCCGGTTTCCTCCCATAATCCAAAGATGTGTGGGTTAGATGGATTGGCCATCCATTTTAAACTGACCCTAGTGACAGGGGATTAGCAGGGTAAATGTGTGGAATTATGGGGATAGGGCCTAGGTGGGTTTGGGGTCAGCAAAAACTTGATGGGCTGAATGGCCTCCTTCCGTATTGTAGTGATATTATGATTCTACGAACATTCCATTTCTTTGCTTTGGTCTTCAATGAATCCCTTACTTCTTTCACTCCACCACTTCCAGCCATGGCTTCAGCTGCCCAGGCCACACTCTCTGGAATTTCTCCCAAGCCTTTCCGCCTCCATCTCCTCTGTAAAATCCACTTCTTTGACCAGCCATTTGGTCACCCTTCCTAATAAAAGTTCTTTGTTTTGGCATCAATGTTTTAATTCTGACTATGAAGTATCTGGTGCTGAGTTTCTGTTGTGATGAAGCCATACCAAAAGAAGTTGTTCCTGAATTTCAGGCAAGTATGTTTGCTGATATTCTACTGACTGCTGTGTCTCCATAAGATGTTTGTATATCTGACTGAAAGTGGGAGCTCCCTATTACACAGGAGCAATGCCAGTTCAGTGAGGATTAAAGGGCGGCTTGAAATCAAAAGCACAGCTTTCAGAGAACAAAACTCAGAGTCAGTTGTTTTGTTGTCACACAAGTAACATCACACATTTAAACCAAAGGAAATATTACGACATAAAGGATCAATTGTTTACCTTCTTTCTTAACATTTTTAATTGATCGATTATCTGAATAACAACATCATAAAGGATACGTGAAGATCATCCATTTCAAAAATGGTTATTTAAGATGGTAAGACAATCTCTCTAATTAACTATTTTAATTAGGACTGCTTTTTCAGTTTAGTTTAATTTGAAATTAGTTCCACGTTTCTGTTAGCAGCCTTCCGATACTCAGAGAACCCTTCAAACAATTCAAAATTAAACTAATAGGCATTATATGGAAGTTAGCAACAGCAATTCCTAGCGATTATTCTATTTCTTTAACTAGAAACACCCTATTATTTTAATTATCTAGGGTGGTACATTGAAATGGATTTATTTTTCAGTCTGCTTGCTTAGATCAGACATTATTCATGCTCATTATTCATCCGAGCTGAGTTAGACATTACAGAGAGAATTTGCATCAGAACTTCACCTCACCCAGTCTTGTGCAATTTACTGCATTAGTTCTTGTGTATTTGTATCCTTCAAGATCACTAGGTTTATCTGTGCAACATCCGTTTTTATAGAAGTCAATGATGATACACTGAGTCTTCATTTGAAGCAATTTTTTAAAACGCCATTGAGGCCTTTAGGCTAAGAGAAAGCTCAGATCAAGACTGAAGGGGGTGTAATGTCTGCTCCTATCAGCTTGGGACATTGCCCCTTTATCAGGTGACTGAAGAGTTTGGTTCACAAACAGGGCATTTACAGATACGAACTCAATTACAAGATAATGGTTGGAATGCAAGTCTAAACAGGTAATCAAGTCTTAACAGGTAATCAAGTCTTTACGGGTGCAGACCGTGTGAGTGGAGAGAGGGTTAAGCACAGGTTAAAGAGATGTCAATTGTCTCCAGTCAGGAGTTAGTGAGATTTTGCAAGTCCAGGCAAATCAAGAGGGTTACAGATAGTGTGACATGAACCCAAGATCCGGGTTAAGGCCATCCTCATGTGTGTGGAACTTGGTTATCAGTCTCTGCTCAGCGATTTGGCATTGTGTCTCACGAAGGCTGCCTTGGAGAACACTTATCCAAAAATCAGAGGCTGAATGCTCTTAACTGCTGAAGTGTTCTCCGATGGGAAGGGAATGCACCTGCCCGATGATTGTCGAGTGATGTCCATTCATTCATTGTCATAGTATCTGTATGGTCTCCCCAATGTACCATGCCTTGGGACATCCTTTCCTTTTTGTATCAGGCAGACAAAATTGGCTGTGTACCTGGTGGATGGTGCACTCACATGAGATGATGGCACACATGTCGATGATCCGGCACATCTTGAAGAGGTTGCTGTGGCGGGGATTGCTGTTCTCCTGAAGGCTGGGTAATATGCTGCATACAATGGTCTGTTTGAGGTTGTGCAGTTTGATATACTTCTTCACGGCACAGGACCTTCAACTGATTTTATACGCTAGATATATTGATAACATTTTTTCCTTTGGACTCATGGTGAACAATCACTACAACAACTATATGATGACATCAACAAGTTCCATCTCACCGTTAGACTCACCATGGACTATTCTCTGGAATCAGTTGCATTCTTGGACACACGCATCTCCATCAAGGACAGTCACCTCAGCACCTCACTGTACTTCAAGCCCACGGATAAGGTTTAGATAGGGTGGACAGTGATAGCCTTTTTCCTAGGATGGAGAAAGCTAGCACGAGGGGACACAGCTTTAAATTAAGGGGTGGTGGTTTTAGGACAGATGTCAGAGGTAGGTTCTTTACCCAGAGGGTGGTAAGGGTATGGAATGCTTTGCCTGCGTCAGTTGTAGATGCGCCAAGTTTGGTGGTGTATAAGAGGTTAGTAGATAAGTTTATCGATGAAAAGGGAATGGTTCAGGTTAGAGGGTCACTGCTTGTTCCTAATTGGTCGGCGCAACATAGAGGGCCAAAGGGCCTGTTCTGCGCTGTAATGTTCTATGTTCTATAACTTCACGATGCTCCACACCTCCAGCTTCCACCCCAAATATGTTAAAGAAGCTGTATACGGAGAAGCCTTCCGTATACACAGAATCTGTTCAGATGAAAAGGATCGCGACAGAGACCTCCAGACACCGAAAGACACCCTTGTAAGAACAGAATATGGCGCTCGGCTCATCGATCGACAGTTCCAATGCACCACAGCAAAAAACCACACTGACCTCCTCAGAAGATAAATACGGGACACGGTGAACAGAGTACCCTTTGTTGTCCAGTACTTTCTCAGGGTGGATAAGCTATGACAGCTTCTCCAGAGCATTCAACATGTCATTGATGAAGACGAACATCTCGCTAGGGTCATCCCCACCCCGCCACTTCTTGCCTTCAAACAATCAAACAATCTCTGCTTCAGACTGGTGGAGGTTGGGGGGGGGGGGGGGGGGAGGGGAGGAGGGGTTGATGGAAGGAGGTGGGTCAGAGGCTCTCGGGTGGGGGGAGGAAGGTGGGTCAGATATCTCTCTGGTGGAGGAGGAGAGCAATTGGTGAGATGGGTCGGGAGTGATGAGGCAGGTGAAGTGTTTTTCAATTTTGTTTGTGCATGCGCAGTTGAAGGCTCCAGTTGAAGTTGCAGGGTTTCGGGCATGTTAAGCTCTGCCCACAGTCTTCTGCAGCGCGATTCAGAATTGCTACTTTTTTTTAATCAGGCAAAGTGCATATGGGGGTGACTGAGAACGGATCTAAAAGTTGGATCTGAAACCCTCTCAGATTCAAGTCCACCCAGCACCTAAAATCAAAATGATAAGATCTAGTCCTAGTTTTTTAAAGATTTCCTCTTTTTACTTCACTGAACTGTACTTTCCTGCTTGTTAATTAAGCAGAGGACATAACATGGTTTGTTGGAGGCAAAACGTCAAATTTGAGTTGATCCAATCTTCAGTCTCTGACATTCTCAATCTGAATCATGTCAGAGAATCTCAAGTACAGTGCTCCCCATTCCCCCACCCACCTTCCCATGTTTGTTCATACTGGTCAGATAAATATCTCTATTAATTGGGGATTAAATGCATTTTTCATTATTCCATGATGAGTCAAAATCGTGGAATTCCCTCTGTTATGGCATTGTGGGTTAACCCACAGCACATGAACTGCAGTGTTTCAAGGCAATTCACCTTCTCACCACCTTCTCAAGGGCAACAAAGGATGGGCAATAAATGCTGGCTAGCCAGTGACGCCCATGTCCCACTAACTGGTATTGAGAACTGAGAGCTTGCTCACCCCAAAGCCTAAACATTCGGGATCCTTGCTCCTTCAGAGAAACAAATTGCAGATTTTTAAACTAAAATACAACCTCGAGAAAGCTGAATAGACAATGGGCCGAATGTTAATGGCCTGTCCCGCTGAGGTTTGTACGATCCTACCTACGGTGAGGTCAATGGAGGATGCCACTCAGCGAGACTCACCCGCCCCCAGGATTGGGGCAGACGTGCCAGTAAAATTCTGGCCACAGTGCGAAAGGTGAGGTTTGGTTAGAAATCATTGCCATCCTGATCAAACCCATTCTTTCTCACAATTATCACTAATGTTCACCTCAATATTGTTCAATATGACACTGATACTATAGTCTCCTTGGTTGAAGGGAAGACAATTTGCACGTGAGTAAAACATGCATTTCACTTTACTTCAAAAAAAACTTTCTGATGAGTTTGCTTTCTTCTCTTTATTCTTCTAATCCAAATGGTCATGGTCATAATTCTCCTGTACATAGCGGAAAAGAAACAGTGACCCTTTATATCACTGACCCAACCATAACACTTTTCCATTTGCTCCTTGACATCAGTCTTCTGTGCTGATTTTACTTTGATTCCATTGTAGCTTAAATCTCCAGAAAAACGGCGTAATGGAAAACCAATGATCACTGAGGATACAGAAGGCACAAGAAGTGGTGCAGTTGATTATAACGGTTGGATGACAATGCAATGAGAGAAGATGTCAGTGAAATAAAATAGGATAGTTTAAGAGGCACACAATCAGTGAGGGAGACTTCAGCCTGAGTGAGACAGAGATTCAGGTGAGTACGTTTGGGAATTTGATATCCAAGCAGTGTTCCCCCTATACTCCTTCCTGGATTTTTATCCATACCATAACTGAGGAAGTATCCTTCCTTAATGGGAGCTGGAAAGAAGGTGTGAGAGCTTGAAAATAAAAGGCTCAGCAACTGTGAATTATAAGGGTGAGGTTCTCTGAGAGGTTGGGCTGTCTGGGCAGAGTGGGGAGTGGGGGGATTCAGGAATCGGCCGCTTGTTCCCTCCTGTGGCCTGAAGGGCCTTGCACTCGGGGGAGGATGGCTGCAGTCTTATTGGAACCACATTCAGGCAGCGATGTGAGGATAAAGGGGAGCAGCTCCTCGGCCATCCCAAACTGATCGTCAGGAGTGTTGGTGCGTAATGGTAGAATTCAAAGGATCATGGAAGACTGCACAAATCTTGTGACCTGGAAGAAACAAGATGCCTTCGGGGAATGCACCGGACACGTTAACTGCTGACCTCATGAATCTTCTCTGCCTCGTCTGAACCACCACCCCGGCCTCCCCTCACTAGTGAGTGTCATTAAATGATGCGCAGCCAAAAAGCACTGCCGTTTAGTGGAGATCACCTTATAACTCTTTTCAAACTAATACCCCAGGCATTGTGCTGGCATTCCCAGGAAGGCTGCAACATCACACAGATAACGCGGATGTGCCCCCCCATGCAAGGCGTGATACTGATGTCATTCGTCATACAACCTGCTGGAGATCATGACAGGGTGAATTGGCACAGCCCCCCCCCCAACAGAATGCAAACTGGTCATGTGCGACCATGTGACTACCTGCTAATGTGACACCAAGTTTCTCTGGGAGGCCTGGAGGCTGGGGAAATACGAGCATTTGTTGCCAATGGGACCCTGGTGGGTCCACACGCTGCATCCTGCTGGAATTGATAGGGACCAATGTGGAAATGTGGCTATAGTGTCCGAGAATGTGAGGGATTGGCGTTGAGGCACCTACTGAGTGTGCTGCCATTGAGTGGTAGTCTGAGATAATTCGAGGGATGAGGCTTGGACTCCCTCGTGAACCCTTGGAGCTCACTGTGGTTTCCTCTTCTTTACTGTGCATGGTCTGGAGGATCATAGAGACTGTTGTGTTGGTTATCCTACTTATTGTCATAAAACAGTGGTAGAAACACGGAACCTGGCTAGGACCAGCACACTGTAGAGGAAGAGGAGACTGGTCCTGTCATTGTTCCGGGAGCAGCACTGCAGATGCATAGATACTGGTAGATATAGTTTGTTTTGATGTTGGTCGTTGTCCCTCCAAATGTCCTGAAATTCAGTACCATAGAAGGTGCCATCTATCCTGGGAATGGTGAACCCACTCTTCCAGGCCCTTCAAGAGTTGACACCACATGGAATGGGAGGACACCCTGTGTCTGTGACCCTTAAACTTACAGCCCATCTGAACGAGCAGCTCATTCCGGGGCAGCACAGGCAACCTCTAGAACCATAGAACCCTACATGCAGAAAGCGGTCCTTTGGCCCATCGAGTCTACACCGAACACAATCCTACCCAGTCCCTAACCCATATCCTTACATCTTATATCCACTAATCCCTCTAACCTATGCATCCCTGGACTCTAAGGGGCAATTTCTTAGTCTGGCCAATCAACCTAACCCGCACATCTTTGGACTATGGGAGGAAACTGGAGTACCCAGAGGAAACCCACGCAGACATGAGGAGAATGTGCAAACTCCACACATTCAGTTATGTGAGCCAGGAATCGAACTCAGGACCCTGGAGCTATAAAGCAGCAGTGCTAACCACTGTGCTACCGTGCTGCCTATACCTGTGTGGCATCTCCCAGTGGGCCACATACAAATGCATCCAGGAGGTTACAGGTGATCTGGGTGTGAGGCACATATGTATATTAACGTGGATCAGGACCAGATGAGCCAAGATGGCAGGCCATGGGCTTCTTCACCTTCTCCATCTTGATTTTGAATAGTAGAGTAGAAGATACAAACATATCACCAATGAGCAGGGGTAGGCCATTCAGCCCCTTGAACCTACTCTGTCATTTAATAAGATCATGAGTGATCTAAAAGTAACCTCAAATCTGTATCCCATCAACACCTGATAATTTTTCCCTCCCTCGCTGACCAAGAATCCAGTTACCTCTGCCTTAAAAGTATTCAATAAGTCTGTTTCCACAAACTTTTCAGGAAGAGTTCCAAAGACTCACAACCTCTGAGTGAAAGACTTTTATGTTATCTCTGTTTTAAATGGGCGACTCCTTAAACAGTGATGCCTAATTCTAGATTCTCCCTAACTGGAAACATCCTCTCTACATCCACCCTGTCAAGGCCCCTTAGGATCTTATGTGCTTCAATCAAGTCACCTCTTACTGAGCGGATACAAGCCTAGCTTGACCAAGTCTTTCTCGTAGGTAACCCTTCCATTCCAGGTACCAATCTGGTAAACCTTCTCTGAACGTCTTCCAATGCATTTATACCCTTTCTTAAATAATCACAGCACTCAAATACGGTCTCAATAATGCCTTCTATAACAGAAGCATAATTTCCTTACTTTTGTAATCATTCTCCTCACTATAAACAGGAATATTCTGCTCATATTCCTATTTAATTACTGTACCTGCATATTAGCCTTTTGTGATTCATGCACGAGGATGCCCAGATCTCTCTGAATCTCACAGCTCTGCAATTTCTCACCATTTAGATTATAAGCGTTTTTATTCTTCAATGCAGTGCAGCTTTTCCCATATATTGGATTTTTTTTGACTCTGAAGGAGTAAAGTATTGGTGACTGCTGTTCGTTAACACATAGATCTAATTTGTAAATAAATTTGATGATAGCTGCTTTGTATTCTTTCTCTCGACCCCTTCAGACACTTTGAAAGAAGAACTGCTCAAAGTTGGTGACTGTTTCTCACTGAATTTTTCAATCAAAATGCATTCTTTAGTCCTTTTTAATCTCAGCATTATCCAGTTTCCCAGAGATATCCTGGTAAATCCCCACTCGCCTCAGTCTGATTATATCCTTGTAACAGTGACGAGAACTCTACACAGTAGATGTGGACTAACACATTTCTAGGAAAGCCTTCCTGCTCTTGTACTGTAGAGCTTGATTGACAGTGACGGAATGGTTAGTACTGCTGCCTCACAGCGCCAAGGACTTCGATTCAATTCTAGCCTTGGGTGACTGTCTATTTGGAGTTTGCATGTTCTCCTTTCTCTGAATGGGTTTCCTCTGGGTGCTCTGGTTTTGTCCCGCAGATCACGGATGTGCAGATTAAGTGGACTGGCAATGCTAAATGCACAGAGTTACAGGGATGGGCAGGATGCTCTTTGGAGATTCGGTACAGACTCGAGGGGTTAAATAGTCTCTTCCTGCACTGTAGGGATTCTTTAGCTCTAAGACTAAGGAGGATTAGGAATTAGAAACCTGAAAGGGCAATGGTTTTTGCTGCCCCATTGCTAGTTAGAATTACTGTCTGAGCAGAAGTGTAGAGATGGTAAGCCTTAATCTGGGCCAACGTAACCAAATAGGGAGGAGCACCTCATCATATATTGAAGATTAGAGGCATGACGGCCATTCCCCATTCCAGTCCTTGAAGTGACCCAGGGGTGTGTATTTGTATTTGACGAATAATGGAATAAGGTTTGGCTTTTTAATAACTAACTCAATCAATCTCCACTTTGAATAGTAGGTTGTGTCTTCAAGTCCCAATTGGGACAGAAGATTGCAACTGAGTTGACACTTGGGTGCTGCGCTGGGGGAATGTTGGGCCTTTTGGACAAGAGGTTAACTCTGACTACCCAGAGTGTTGGAGATCTGATGGCACTATTCATGTTAGCTAATGATCAGAGGGAACCCACACTGTTAACATTCTTGGACTAAGGAGGGAGATGAAAGGCAGTCTTAATTTCTTAGCTGCCAGCACAGACTGGGGATAGGATCAGGATCAGGATCAGGATCAAGACCAAGTTATTTCATCTTGGGTGGCTTAGTATAGATTGATTCAACAAGAAGGAAGCTTATATCTTTGAAGAAATTTCCTGATGTTTGCTATAAATTGGATGGCATGGTGGCACAGTGATTAGCACTGTTACCTCATCATACCAGGGATCTGGGTTCTACTCTGGCCTCAGGTCAGTGTGTGTGGAGTTTGCACATTCTCCTGTGTCTGTGTGGGTTTCCTCCGGGTGTTCCAGTTTCCTCCCACAGTCCAAAGATGTGTGGGTTAGGTGGATTGCCCCTTAGTATTGGGGGGATAGCAAGGTAAAGGTGTGGGGTTACAGGACTAAGGCCTGGGTGGAATTATGGTCAGTGCAGATTTGATGGGCCGAATGGCCTCCTTTTGCACTGTAGGATTCTATGATTCTTGCCAAATGACAATTCCACATTTTCCCACATTATACTTCATTTGCCAAACCTTTGCCCACTCATGTAATATATATATATCCCTTTGTAGCCTCCATTAGTCTTCACATCTTACTTTCCTACTTATTTTCACATCATCAGCGAATTTGGCAACCATCCCTTTAATCCCTTTTATTAAATGGGCAACCCTTTGTCATTCATATAAATTGTAAGCAGTGGCAGTCCCAGCACTAATCCCTATGGCACACTGCTCATTACATCTTGCCATCTGAAAAAGACCCATTTATGCCAACTCTCTGCTTTCTGTTAGCCAGCCAATCTTTGTAGACCCCAGGTAGTCAGGTTTATGCCTGGACAGCACCTTGGCTCTATCTCCTGTCAATGCCACCCTGGCAGGGTTATTGCCAAAGTAGCAGGAAGTAGTACCAGAGTGGCACTGTCAGGGGTGGGGGTTGGCTGAAAGGGATGGGACCCTTGGTGCCCACATTACAGAGTGTCGCTCTTGTTGGGGGTTAAAGCTTCTGACTGGGGAGGGGGGGGGAAGGGGGGGAGAGAGAGGGAGGGTTTGCAGGGGTGGGTGTGTGAGGGGGTTGTGGAGGTTGGGTCACTCTCATGCCTGTGTGATACGGAAGTGTGGGCCTGTCACCCAAACATTTAGTGGTGGGATGATTGTCCCTCTGTGGTAAAAGTTCGGTGGTACTCCTCCTCTCTGCAGGAGGTTGCAATGTCCATTGGTGTGGGGGAAAGGGACTTGGAGATCGAGGTATCCTTTATAAATGACTTCCTGATTTTTGTGAAGCTGGGTTTACTGGCATGATTTACGTCAGGAATTTATTTACAACCAACGAGTGGTTGAATCCCATCTGGTTATCGCTACCAGGAGAGTTGCAGCAATTCCAGTATGCTAATACCTGTCTATAAAGCACAAAGGACATACCATTATATAGATTTAAAAGCAACAATTAATGCAGCAGAAATCCACTGACATTATTTAGGAAAGTATTAAGTTAGTAGGTGAAGGTTTTTCAGTATTTAAATTTCAGATGGCATTTGGTAATACGCTGAGCACAAGAAAATTGGAAAACCATAACATTCTTGAGATTAATAATAAATAAGTTAAAGCTCTGAATTCAATGCTACTCATGCTGCAAAGCATAAATTAGTGAGGAGGGTATTTGTTATAAAAACGTTGTCATATTATGTGACTGGTTAAGAAACATTGGGTGATTTTAACTGATGAATTTAGAGAAAATTGCATGGAACAACTTCGATCAAAAGAGCCTGTGCTTGTTGCAAGCCTGGTCAAATACTGAAGTGCATTTCAAAGGAATTTCATATGTCAGTAAGTTGTGTGAACTCACTGATGAGGGCATCCTTCTATGCCAGAGTTTATTTTGCCTTGGTAATTATATCAGAACAATGTCTTCAGGATGTTGTCCAATTACAACCCAATACAGCTCTGGCACAATGGTGTGTTTTGCTGACCAGGTCCCAAGTTCTGGAATCCCCTCCTCCAAATTCTCCTCTTGACTTCGTAACCTTTAGAGATCCTCCTTAAAGCCTATTTCTTTCAGAAGATTTCAATCTAACCTAATATTTCCATCTTTGGGTCACCATCAATTTTTGATTAATTGCGCTTTGATGAAGTGTCCAGGAACAATTTCCTGTACTATCCACACTGTAGAATATAACTTATTGTTTTGTTGGACCTGAAACTTCAGGAACAACAATGCTCAATGTCCCACTTGCCTTGTTTATATTGGCTTTGCAGAGGCCACAGTGTAGAATTTATTATCATTTCCAGATCGATTTCAGCTTTCCTTCAGAATCTTCAATGCCATTTACTAAGTACATACCTCTTTATTTACAATGTGCAAACAATTTTTAATTGCATTTTAAACCAATTGAAAAGATTGTCTATGTATTGCAGGCTGCTTCATCATATTTTGCTTCCTCCCAGCCTTGTTTGTGTGAATTTTACCAGGAGTGATATGGATTATAAAATAATTGATAATTTGCCAACTAGGCAAGTTCATCTCCTCTCCACCTAGATTGTTTTCTCTCTGGACTGTTATGGTTTAGTAGATGCTTGTTGGCCTTTGGAAGCTTTTTTAAGTGATCATACTGCAGGAAATGATTTATGGTTCTATTTGATCTTGTCTTAGCCGAACTCTATACAAAAGCTATCAGGAACAGGGGTCAGAGTTCATTTTCCTTTTCTCAACCCATGAGCAGTTAACGGAAATGACGCCACGGTTGAGATGGCCTAACGTTTGCCTTGCTGTAATTTTCTTTGTTCTTAACATATTATTTAAATTTTATAACAAATCAGGTGGCCAACACTCTTGGTGGATATCAGGCAAATGATTGTGCCTATAATTCCTATGATTTGCAGAATTAAGGAATACAAGAAGTGAGCATTAGAACATGTGACTTTTAAAATTAATTATTTAAATTACATCAAACTGGAAATGACCCAACTTATAGTTAAAAACAAAATTAAATTTGAAATAATTTAACTAGAACATTTCAGCGAATACATAACATCAAGTTAAATATTAAGAACCATGAGCTTCAGTCAAATTAATAAGGACATCTTGAAATTATTACTGACAGCGACTTTATTTTCTGATGTAGTTATAGAAACATGTTCTGCAGATATTTGAAGGCTTTAGATTTGTGACACAGTTGTCCACATTTGTGTGCACTTTACTATTAAAGCTATGAGAGTCTTCATAAGAACAATAAATCATTAAACTAGAAATAACACATTTTTGTATAGTTAAAATGAATACAAATATATAGCAACTGAGGAGTTTGCAAAGTATCTGGTTAAAAATTGAATGGACTTTCCAAACTATTTCTATATTGATAAAAACCCTAATGCAATATTCATTAACATTGTTTAAAAATGGAATTACACCGCAGTCATTGGGTCCACTTTTGGTACTGAAGGCTAAAATGCACCAAATTACTTCAAATGTTACACAAGTGCACAATTTTTTTTAAAAAAAAGCATTTCTAATGTTTCTTAAAACTGAAACATCTAATCAATTGACATGATCAGTAATGAATAAGTAAAACAACTCCTCCTCCACCCACCCTCTGTCCAATATTTTATTACCACTCTTGTTTTATTCATTTACTTAAAAGGCACAGTGAAGATAAGGAGATTCATAGAATCATACTGTGAAGTCAAAATACAAAGGAAAAATAAAATCCACAAAGCTAGCAATTTTTGTTTCCGATTATTCAAATATGACATGCTAATACTGCACTCATCTGTTGATCCTATGATAAAAGCTTGTAATAATTATAGTGGTATGATGGAGTGACAGTAGAACTTCAGGCAATACTTCATTTTAAAAAGCACATGAGTTTACAGACATTGGAGGTTAGTTATGTGTTAGTAATAGAAATCAATGTTCCCCTCAGTTCCAATTCAGAAATTTCAGTCATGAAGTTACAGTAGAACAAATGAATTCTGCCTTGTCAAGGACAGCCATGGATACCATGAATAGGTTTTTTTATACATTTCAATGGCTCAGTGCTACAGGAATTCAACATAATTTTGTGGAATAAGTCCTGTTTTGCCATTGAGAGTTCCTTCTAGCCAACCAGGTTCCCGTGAAGAATGAACTGGAGAATGGAGAAAATAAAAAACAAGCACTTCAATTTAAGTGGAAAAATTGATTTAGTATAGTAACATTTTTATTATATTAATAAGCATCAATACATAACATGCACATAATCTATCTCCTTACATTGTCAAAAATAGAGTCCATGCACCAAATAATGAACAAACTTTCACAATGTTTTTAGCTTCTTTCCTGCATACTTGCTAAGATTACTTCAACAAAAAGGTCCGATATTCTTGCTGGAAACTTTGCTTATGCTATTGAAGAAGTTTGAAACTAATTTGGTTGGAGGATGGGACACAAGAATAGACATACAGTTGGGAGCGAGGTTCAGTCAAAGATAGGAGGTAAACTAGGTATGTCCATCCGACAGAGAAGACATGGGCAGGATAAAGCGCATGGGAGGATTGGAAGGCTAAATTGCATCTACTTTAATGCGAGGAACCTGCCTGGTAAGGCAGGTGAACAGCAAATGGAAATATCATATTACGGTAATGGTTGAAAGAAGGGCAGGACTGGCAACTCATCATTCCAGGGGAAAGATGTTCCAAGTGTGATCAGTGGGAGGGGGAAATGTAAGAAGGGAGGAGCATTACTAATAAAACAAACCATCACTCTGTAATGAGGGAGGATGTCATAGAAGGCTTTATAATTGAGGCCATACGGATGGAGCTTAGAAATAAAAAAGGAGCTATCACTTTGCTGGAATTATACTACAAATCTCCCAATAGTCAGAGGGAGATACAGGGGAAGATATGAGGGCAAATCACAGAGAGGTACTAGAGGAATAACATTATAATAGTAGGGGATTTCAAATTCACCAGTATTCACTGGAATCACCTTGCTGTGAAAAGATTAGAATTTTTAAAGTGCATCCATGAGAGCTTTTTGTGCCTGTGCAGATATGGAATCACCTTTAGGTTGATGCAAATGGATAAATTGTGTAGTAAGTATGCACATTCTGTAATAAGGACAATGCTATTGCCTGCTATTTGAACAGTCCAAAGATGTTCGTGTTAGGTTGATTGGCCATGGTAAAATTGTCCTGAGATGCGTAGGTTAGAGGGATTAATGGGTAAACATGTAGGGATATGGGGGTAGGGTCTGGGTGGGATTGTGGTTGGTGCAGACTCGATGGGCCAAATGGCCTGTTCCTACATTGTAGGGTTTCTATGTTTCAGATAAAAAACTATAAGGACTTTCAAATTTATCCTACACCTGAGGGGAGCCCAAACCTTTGGTCAGATATGTCCTCACATTTACCATCTGGCTAGGTCAGAAAATGTGCAGTGTGAAGGTCCATGGAGTTTCATAGAGCAAGAGAACATGTGCCACTGCCTATCCAGAACATCACAGTATGTACTTGGTAGCATTGAACTTGAATATCAATGAAAAAAGAGACATGCTGTCAAATCCTTCATCTTGCACTCATCAGGACAGATTTGCAAGATTACCATTTATAATGGTAGATTGTATCTCTTCAGCTGTTCAAAACAGGCAGAGTTCTGACCATACTCAACCAGCCCATACTTGCAAAATTCAGAACGTAAGTATCCAACATTAGATGTGATTCACTGACTGGACATTTACTAAACAATCCTGATTGTGTCAAGAATTACCCCAATGACCAATTTAAGATTATCTGTCAGGCTTGCAGTGTGTCTTACTTACACATACTAGAAGATTTACATTTTTGCACATGGCATCCAGTCCTTACTAAACATAAAGAGCATGGTTCAGACATTGTATTTTTTCGAACTACAGTAAAGTTCAGGGGTCAGCCACACTCTGGTTCATCACCCATGGTAATGCCTTGACCAGATTCAACCTGCCTGGTTGAAATTTAAAAAAAAGCTTGGCAGTTAACTGTTCCCTGGTTCCTTCCCCATGGCAATACTTTGATCATGGTAAGAAGTCTCACAACATTAGGTTAAAGTCCACTAGCTTTCAGAGCGCTGCTGGGGAGTTCCACTCACCTGACAAAGGAGCAGTGCTCCGAAAGCCAGTGGCGTTTGTTACCAAATAAACCTGTTGGACTTTAACCTGGTGTTGTGAGACTTCTTACTGTACTTACCCCAGTCCAACACTGGCATCTCCATATCAATGCTTTGATCAATCAGAATCCACTTGTCAACCAATCAGCATCTTCTCATACAGACTAAATTGTTTTCCCTTTGAAATTCTTGCAAATCTGTATGTCTCCTTTTCCATGAATATGCAAACATGTGGTTTTCTCAGCACAAATCAATATAAGCTTAACTCTACACTGAGTGGAGGATGTTTGCAATTTATCAAATAGCTTTGGAGTGACTATTTTGATTAAGTACAATACATTTCACAGAAGAAGAAAAGACTCTAACATCTCTGGTTACACTCACCATTTTCAAAAATTGCTCCCACTTTGAAGGATAATTCCGAGTAATGTTCTGCTTCACATGAGTAAACAGCTTTTGCTTTTGGAACTCTAAAAAAATAAAAGGATCATTACTTTGCTGCAGAGAGAATTTGAACAATATTATTGTGAACTATTAAATAGCAAACAACAAATGTGGTTGCTGCAAGTATAATCCAAAATAGATTCACAGCATGACAGAATACCAGACTTAAAATTCAGAGCATTGGTAAATTCTAACATGCAAGTAAATATAATTATATAACTGATCTAATTTTACTGGCACTAGTTTGAGACAATGGAAACCATAGAAACTCTACAGTGCATAAGTAGGCCATTCGACCCATCAAGTCTGCACTCACTCTCTGAGAGCGTATCTTTACCCAGGCCCTCCCCAATGCCTTATATCTACAAGCCTGCACATTTACCATGGTTAATCTATCTAATCTACACATCTGTGAACCCTAAGGGGCAACCTAGTATGGCCAATCCACCTTATCTACACATCTTTGGGCTGTGGGAAGATTCCAGAGCACCTGGAGGAAACCCACTCAGACACAGGAAGAACACGCAAACTTCACAGTCACTGAGGCTGGTGTCGAACTTGGGTCCCTGGTGCTGTGAGGCACCTATGCTGACTGAAAGGGTTCAGAGGACAAGACAACATTTCTGCTAAGTATTTTGTATATATTCTGGAATTGATCAGCAAGCTCTGCTCCCTTAGATATTTGTCTCCAAACAATAATTTTATAAATAATTGAAAATTAATACCAAACCAATGTAGATTTTTAAAGAACAGAAGAGAAAGTGTTGCAAACACTCAGCAGCCTCTGGAGTGACAAGGCAATTAATACACTACTATTTCTGATATAGGGAAATTTGGAGACTGCAGAAAGGCATGCTGGGATTTCAAATACAACTACCACCTTAGGAGATATCTCAGCAAAGATATATTCCAATCAGAAATAAAGACTGCACTGGAAAAATGCACCATCTGTATTTAACTGGGGAAATTAAAGATAGTGTCCAATTCAAAAAAAGACATAAAATGATTAGTGACCAGCCAGAAAATTGGAAATGTTTTAGAAACCAGCAAAGGATAACTAAAAAAATGAAAAAGAGGGGGAAATTAAAGTATGAGGGAAAATTAAAACAAGTAGCTGCAAAGAGAGTGGGTTCTTTGGTTATCATCTTCCAAAATTCCTTAGGTTCCTTTAAGGTCCCAGAAGATTGGAAAATCACCTTTATTTAAGAGAGGTGGGATACAGAAAGCAATTAGCTAGTTAACCAAATACCCATTATTGGGAAAATTCATTATTAAGGAAGGTGCTGAAAAAAAAAGACAGTTTTGTCAAAGCTTGTTGTCTCACAATGTAACTTAAGAACTTTGATGTGCTCACTATGCTAAGTGAAAATATACTTTTGCCTCCACTTGGTATTACAATGTCAGCTAAGTAAACTTTATTCTTTGTACTTTGATCCATTGTCCTATACTGACTTTGGCTTACAAGATTATCAAATAGACCTGTTCAGATTCTTAATGGCAATAATGAGTAAGGAAACAAGATTTTATCCAGTGTCAAATACTATACTATCAAACAAGGGAGTTTTCCATACCCATTAGAAGGTTTGTCCCCAGTGGTAGTCACAGGCGGAAACTGGAATGATGGTAAAGATGATGTTGGTGAAGTCGGTGAAGAACTGAACCAGGAAGCCATTGATATAAATGAACTAAAATGATGAAATAAAATGACTGAATGATTAATTGTGTCAAAGCATAAAGATGCTGCATTGTTAAAATGAATTTATAATTTTTACAAATATATATGGCCAATCCACCTTATCTACACATCTTTGGGCTGTGGGAAGATTCCGGAGCACCTGGAGGAAACCCACTCAGACACAGGAAGAACACGCAAACTTCACAAAGTCTTATAGTAATGTTTAAAAAGAAATTTGAATTCCCGGTTATTAACTGAAATAATTACTGCACGTGATTTCATGTCCTAAACAAAATAACCATTTACTGCATAAGAGTTAAACAAAGAGAGTACTTATTTAACACTTTCATAAATACTGTATGCCTGAAAGTTTTAACAGTGTACTTTCCGTTCTATTTTTATTTCCACCCATTCTCTTTACTTCACAGGATCATAAGGATTCCTTCATTTCTCCCACACCAAACCAAGGTGCCCCACAGCTCTTAGGAATTCACTTTGATTCTCCTTAGTGCTCCTGCATTTTTTCCCAAGTGGTGAGATTACTTTGCATCCTTCTGCTGCTATTGGCTAGGCAACCTCTAATTCTCTCATGATTCTATACACCTCAGCTTGAACATGGTTCTCTCTGATTTTCTGCTCAGTGACTTCAAAATCAGAAAACACACTTTGTTTCTGGTAGCCCACTGTAACTGGCCTACAGCCTCTGGTAGATTCTCTTTATTTGCTCATCTCAAAGATGCTTCTAGTTTCCAACTGCCCGCTTCTGTGAGAAAACAACAGATAAACCTTAAACTATAAAAACCTCCCTGTAATCTATCCCCAGAACATGCCATGCATGTCCCACACTGAGAATCAAACTAATTAGCTCCAATGTGCAAATTTTTTCTTTGATCTGAAAGCTACGTGGATACTTAAGATCTTCCCTTGCTAAACAGTTGCTCCAAAACATTTGATCTTGAAAACTGCATGAATAAATTAAACCCTTTACTGAGACAACTACAGGCCTCCTGTATGCAGCATGAAGCTCACATAGGTAGTTTCATTATCTAATGCTTTCACACTTCCAGCTCTGACCTCTAAGTATCCATGGACCATCTTCTGAATTGTAATTACTCCTGGTCTATTTACCAGCCACCCAAATCAGTTGTCTCCATAGTCTTATGCTTAAAAATCTGTAGAACAGTATCACAGAAAGTAGCCTGCTGTGTGCATAAACTCTCCTGAATTGAATAACAGAAATATCAACAAAGTAACAAGAACATGTAATTGAAATAAGATGTTTTCAAAGCTTTGAGCATCATTTTCTTGGAGACAACTTCACAGAAATAAATTGGAAAGTACTCTATTAATGATCCTGGCAAATAATGCTAATTATGACAGCACCAGCAGTTAACTGAAACTACACCCACTTATATCTTTGTTTTCAGCAGCAAAGTTACACATTTCACACACCAATATTTCCCCTATTCTCCATCATCTGCTCCTCAGCAGGTTTCCTATTCATCCATCCAAACCTGCTAAAACAGTGAAAAACCTACTGGCAATTATAAAAGGGACCTTAGGAGATACACATATGATATTGAATAAGGAAACACTTATCACTTACTATGCAGACAGATCTGGCTATTCTGGAATATGAACAGTTTAATTTTAGTGTGAGTTTCGCCATGGCAATGTCTTGCCATTTTTTGCCACGTGCAATGTCACAATGAGAACATGGTGCAATGCCTAGATCAGGAGCTACAAGGGGCATTCTTCTTCTTCGGTAGTCCTTCAGGGTCGAGGATGACTTGCATCCACTCCTGGGTTCCGCAGTGACTGAATAGTCCAATCCTGGAGCCACAGACTCTGCCTCAGGTTTGGAGGGTGATGTTTGATGAGGTGGGTGGGACCTCCTGGGTTCTGTGCTTTCTTTCCACTGTTTACACTTGAGGTGAGTGGGGCCTTCGTGAACGCTTCTTCAGTTTGGGCGTTCTAGGGGATGCAATTCCCATGTGTCAATCGGGATGTTGCATTTATTTAGGCAGGTTTTTGGAGTTTCCTTGTAGCTTTTCCTCTGCCCTACTAGTGATCACTTGCCATTGCAGAGCTCAGAGTAGAACACTGATTCGGGACCTTGTGTCTGGCATACAGACAATGTGGCCTACACATCACAACTGGTTGAGTGACCATTGCCTTGTTATTGGAGAGACTGACCAGGGAGGGGACGCTCACATTGGTACACCTATCCTGCCAGTGAATTTGCAGGATTTTACAACGGATTGTGAACGTAGCCCAGTCCATCACGCAACCTAGCCACCCATCCATTGACTCCATCTACACTTCCACTGCTTTGGGAAAGTAGACAGAATAGTCAAGGACCCCACACATCCTGGACATACTCTCTTCATGCTCTCCTTTTCTTTTCCCGTGTACTCTATGAACAATATGCTTTGTCTGTATTGTATGCAAGAAATAATATTTTTCCCTGCATCCCACCCAATACACGTGACAATAAATCAATTCAAATCAAATCAATTTAGGAGGAAGAGAAGATGTTGAAATCATTAAGGATAACCTGCCTCTTACTACTGAGATGTCGCAGAGTCACACCTTCCACCGGCAACAACTGGGCTTTCAAATCACATTTACGCATTGACAGGTTAAAAATGGACTGTTCAAAATGACAAAAAGCATAGAAAATATTTGCCAGCTAAATTCACCACTGCTTTAATTTAATTTTTGTGTACTGCAGTGTTTTGTCTTTACAATCTTTAATTCTTGTACAATAGTTAGCTAAAGTGATGCTTTTGAACAGTCAAACTTCTCTTCCTTAAATCCTGAGACACTCCTTTTTCCCTCTGTGCTGTAGAGAGTTCTGTAAGCCCCTCAAGGATCATGTTTCCTCTGTTTATAGGCATCATTTCTAGGTACTTTGGGTGATATTAATTGTGCTGTAGCAATCTTAATCACTTAATGGCTAGAATTTTACACTCCCTACAGACAGGGGCTCCTTCTGACTGGGGGCATCCTTCCCTTAAGACCCATTCACCTCAGAACTTTCCTTTCCGTTCCCGCCCCCTGCAAGGACAATCTGCCAAGATCCCTATCGAGCTCTCTCACAACCCACCCTTTATGCTTGCTTCTTACACCATCTGCAGGTTACCAATAGCCTCCAGTGTTTTTTTTTCTCTAGGTACTCCATTCTTTAAAAAAAATGCTTCTGCTCACTGCTTCCCTCTCCTGCACCCTTACTATGAGTCACTCAGAGGAGAGTATCAAGGTAGGAGCAGCTTCAAGAGTCACTGCTGCACCATCAATACTCACTCTTCCACAAACTACAGATTCAGGTCAGATATGAGTCTTGAATGCAGGACAAGGCAAGGAAAGCAGCATGAGTACACACTGGGGAGCAAAGAGATTCAGCGAGAGGGGAGGGGGTCAGTTAGGCCACAACTTGGAGGCTGGAGAGTGAGGCAGATCAAAACACAAGGAGGAGAGGGGTCACATGGCACCAATCAAATTACATGGGTAAAGCGCTAAAATAAATTTTACAACTTTCAACAAGATCACAGAACCCATGAACTCACCTATGTAAAACTAAGCAGCCTTCAGCAGGGTCACATTAAATGAGAACTTACTGCATCTTTGGCTTTTGCATTATGAAACGTTTTATCATTTAATCTTTCCTACCCTCTAGCCTAACACAGATCATCCCTTTTGTTCTTCCTACCTCTTTCACTTGTTCAAAATCTATTACATTTCTAGTTTAGTATCATGGAGTAATTTACTCACAGATCACACGACCCAAAAATCAATACCATCTCACCATGATATAATCCAGTCAGTCTCATTCACCTGCTCTCTGTCTCTAGCCTTGCATGTTCGTTTCATTCAAGTGCCATTCAATTTCTTTTTGGAATCAATCGTCGTTTGTGCGAGTGCCAGGTCATTACCACTTGCTGTGAAAAACGTCTTCCTCACACTTACCTCTTGTCCAAAACCTTAAATCATGTCCCATATTCCTTGTACCATCAGCAAATGGGAACAAATGGTTTTGTTTACCTTATCTGTACCCATTATATTCTTCGTTAATCAAGAACAACCCCAATCTAACTTTATAGCTGAAACTCCTTGTCTCTGAAACCATTTTGATAATCTCCTTTGCCCTCTCTCAGGACAATCCTCACATCCTTAAAGTGTAGTGACCAGAAATGGATGCTATTATCTTGATTATGGTCTAACTAGAACTTTATAAAGTTTGATAAAATTTTGTTCCATTCTGATGAAAGATTATTGACCTGAAACATTAACTCTAAGATTCTGCCTAACCCATTGAGTATTTCTAACATTGCTCATTTTTAACTGCCATAGAGGTAACTGTACATTAGACCTCAGAGCTTCGCACCATATGAATTCCACCCACACACAATATAAAGACATAATCTTTCAGTCCCTGCAGCAAGAGCTGAGTTCTGGGTGAAAACACATTTTACAAATCCAACACAATTCAATATATCAAATCTTAACAAAATGTTTTTTTACTATGGCCCTATTTTGAATTTACTTCAGCAAAACAAAAACAAACTTATAATTTCAATCAAAGAAGAATTGATATTATAAAAAGAGACCCTTATTGGTTCTGGTAACTATTTTAGTTATTAGAATAATGCAAGGAACACAATCTTCTCCATAAAAGGTGTTAGGTGGTGGAAAGAATATCTTAACTTGTGTAAATACAGTTGGAGATCTGAAATAAAAGCAGCGTATATGGCAAAACCCTCAGCAATTTTGGAGTATCGGCAGAGAGAGAAATAGAGTTAATGTTTCGAATCTATGTGACCTTTTTTCAGAACTCTGACCCAACAGGCCAAATCTGGCACAGCAGAAATCTGCAAAGTTAACAGTTGATTAGGATCTGAGAAAAAGGTACAAAGGCACCATTCCATTTATGAGAAGAATTTCAACAAGTTATCATTTAATAAATTAAGAATCAAACTTACGGTGAAGATGCACCATCAGTGGTATCTATATTGCCAGGATGGACACGATTTCTGGCTTGTTCTGGGGGGCTGTTGGAGTTGGAAGATGTTGTAGTTATCGAAGAATGGGAAGAAATGGATTCCATGCTTCCACTTGGAGTATTATCAACGACACTGTTAGGATTATCAGCTAAAAGGAAAATAACTCTATGAAAGCAACAACATATCATACAATATTGCTTAAGTACTGCTGAATACCATAGCAAAAGTAGGAAAATAATATCGGAATACATTTCTGAAAAACTAAACTGCATTAAAAATAGATTTCTCCAAAAAAAAGCCGCAAATTACTATCTGGATCTCCTGATCCTATAAAAAAGCATATATGTTTCCATTAAGATACAAATCGTAGTACAAAATACTGACAACAATGTGAAAATCTAATTGGTATTATGAGAATAATTTGCAAGAAAATATTCGGCACAATCTATTCAGTCCAACTACGTAAACTGAGATAAATGGGAATTTCCATAAAGTGAAAAACAACAAAAATTAAAGCTGATCTGATCACAACTTTTGTTTGCCTAATTTACTTATACCAACTGTGAATATAAGATAACATGTTAAATTGTACAACCGTCATTCAAAAGATGAATACAGTCCAACTTTTTAAAACGAATTGATAAAAAGTTGTACCCTAAATGTGAAAGGGTAAGAGTCCCATTATAGCAAGCTGCATTATCTGTTATAACAAACTCCACCATTGATTACTCTCGCATCCTGGCTTGAAAGACCAAAGCTCTTTCTGAAAATTGTACACATCATCCTACTGAGGGCGTTTGTTTCTTCCGATTACGTGGTTTCCATTTGCTCAAACAACAAATTGTGTTTCTAATGTAGGAAAACATTTGACATAGATTCATACATCAGTATAGATGACCAAAAGTCTGGTTAAAGGAGGAGAGAGTAATGCAGACGTTTGAAGGAGATAATTCTAGAGTTTCCTGAACTGAGGCACGTGAAAGCACAACCACCCAAAGATGTAGTGAAGCAAATCAAGGATTTTCAAAAAATCAGAATTGGATCTTAAAGGGCTGGAGAAGGTTACAGAAATAGGAAGGAGACAGAACATAGCACACACCAACATTATTTTCTCAATTTGCCATCATTTATGTGTTTCTTTGCATAGATTTGAACAGAGAATGACTGAAGTCTCTGTAATTGAACATGTCAATATACAGGTGCTCTGTAATACCTCAGTCTATACGTCAGCAGCTTGCTTGTTTATGCCAACATTTTCACTGCATGTAGGTTTTCTAAACATGGTTATGCGTCAGTTCTTAGGAAAACATGAATAACTTGCTGCCTCAAAGCTTTTCATACAGAATTCTTTGCAAAGTTCATGGAATAGAGTTTTCACCTTCTGCATGTTTGAGAAATTGTGATCACACTGTGCTGAGCTAGGTTAGGCTTCAAGTTTCTGATAATATTTATTTGGAAGGCACAAATCTTCCACGGGCAGGGTCATAGATATGAAGGCAGTGACATAGTGGTATTGTCACTGGACTAGTAATCCAGAAACCGAGGTTCAAATCCTATCAATGGCAGATGCTGAAATTTGAATTCAATTAAAAGTCTGATGATGATTGTTGGAAAAACTCATCTGCTTCACTAACACCCTTTAGAGAAGGAAATCTGCACTCCTTATCTGTGCTGGCCTGCATGTGGCTCCAGATCCACAGCAATCTGGTTGACTTTTAACTAATTCTTTGAAGTAGCTGAGTAAACCACTCAGTTCAAGGGTAATTAGGGACGGGCAATATATGCTTGGCAGCACACATCCCATAAACAAAACAAAAAGCTGTTTCTTTTATTTCCTTTTCATTAAAAAACATTCCTTGATATATTTAATAGTGGGTAATCTCATACATCTTTATCAATACAGTGAAAAATATCACCAAAAATAAGCATTTTACTGGAGTTTGTTTAAAATTACTGAAAATTGCTATTAAAAACAAAAAATACTCAAGGACAGTGGGAAAGATGTCTATGTGAAGTTAACAAGCCAGAAAGTCTTTAAATAGTGGGACAGCACAGCTATTGTTTACCTAGGTGAAAGGCTTCTGCTCACAAGACTTGTTCTGGGATTGTGCTTTCACAGGTGCTTTCTGTGCAATGCTAATCTTACTCACCTTGCTGTGCATTCCCTTGCTGTCAGCCTTCACTGCAGCTTGGGAACAGAGTATACAGCTCTGCCTTACTCTTCAGATGAGAAAGTGAAGCAGCACAGAGAACGCCAGCAGCATTAGCAGCAGTTGCCCTCTCCTCCGCCACATGTTGCTCTTTTGGAGAGAGGGAAGGGACACATAGCTCTATATCCTATCATCCGTACATGGATCAACTTACTTGACATGATGGAGCAACAGTTTCAGGAGACACAAGACTCTTGCATCACATGATTGCTGACATTTGCAGCCTCCTGGAAAAAGACCTCCTTCCAAGAGGACAGGGTGGATATGATATGCTGTGCCAATGGTCAGCAAGGTCACATAGCTCCAAATTTCAAAGCGCTGGCTCCTTCCAGGACTCTGCTGTGAAATCCTGCAGATGTCACCATTTTGTTGCACAAGTGTATTTCCCAGTTTGTAAGATTTTTGGGAGATCGAGGGAGGACTACACATACAGAAGGGTAGGCAGTGACCTTTTCATAAGCAATTTTATGGTAGTGTATTAAGAAGCAACAGCTTAGATATGATGCATTAACAAGTTAGACTAGTACATGACTCATCACAGTTGAGAGCGATTTAATGATCCCAGTCAATGGACAGATAGTTGGCAAGAATATGTTTATCTCAGTATTAACAGGGATAACAGAATTCTGCTCTCTAGTCAAAGAGTTAGGGAACACTTCCCCCAATCTTTCTCCTCCTCAACAGTCTGAATGAAAGCTGCTGCTAATGGGCAGGATGTCTTATCAGGACCTACCAGTACATGACCCCTTCTCTGTGTTTAAGCTCTTGTTCACATATGTAGCGTTTCTGGGGCTGATAGCTTACTCAGTGTCAAACATCTAATCAAACCATTCTGACCAATGGACACAGGGTAAGTATCCAAACTGTCACCTTGCTTGAGGTCAGCTCATGATGTTAAGGGCTCTATCTTGTCCTTTTAAAATTCTTGCATAGACAGTTGCCATCCTACCACTTAGGAATGTCAACATGACCAGCCTGAACAAAGATTGTTCAGAGCTCCAAGTGTCTGTCCAGAGAATAAATCAATCCTGATTAGTAAATGTGATAAAAGCTCTATACTGGATAGAAAATACCACTTTGTTTAAGGCCCCAATTTCTTGCAGGATTACAAAACCATGTGTGCCAGAACTGGCATTGTTTCCACTTTGACACCGATGAAATCAATGGGAAGAACAGAACTCTCATATCTGCTGCAGTGGTTTGATTCTCAGGAGTTGAAGAGAGTCAACGACTGCACTTATGACAGTAAAGGGCACATATCAACCAGAAATCTGTAATGAAAAGGAATTCCACTCCACCAACAATAACTGGAAGGTTTGCAAGCAAATCCATGCAAGATAGCCTTGACACTGTGATGATGTCTTCATTCAGCTCCAGTCATATCTCCCACAGATTTTCAAACCTCTAAACATGAGTCAATGGGTGGTTCGAAGTGAGGGCTATCCTGTAAATAGGGAGTCAATAACACAGTGAGGAATTCAAAACTGATGCAGAGCAGATGCCAACTGGTGTCATTTGAATATATGGGTGCTGTGATTCAGATGTCTAACAGATCAGGGGGCACCTGTCACATCTATCAGGTGTGGCCTGCAGAGACTTGTACAACACAATGCATCAGAAAGTGCTGGACATGCAGCTGGAGAATGGCAAGAAGCTCTCTGCTTCCTCAGAGGAGGCCGTCGAGGAGTCAAGCCTGTTCACCAGGTTGCAGGAAAAGCCCTTAACTAATTCATTCAGGGACAGTTCAGATAACCCAAATGTGAGAAGCCTCATGATACACCAATGCTGAACCCACTGCCCCAATGAACCCTCCCCCAATCCAAACACAAACCATTCCCACATCAAAACTCCTCCAACTCATTAACACCCTTTTGCTTGTCTTCTATTGACTGCACCATTCTCCTCAAGGTTGATGCCCATTTGAAAAAACAGGAGGCAACAATGAAGGCAAACTTGAAATAATATGATTCATTTACATTTTTTGATATATTAAGGCAGTGGCATTTTCATTATCGTCTTTTATAACTAAGAAGTCTTTACTTTCCTGCTGCTACCACATGGTGCCAGCTTTGTGGGTTCAACAAAGCTAGAGTCAGCCTCCCTTGCTTGGACAGCTGAGATGCCCTTTTGTGAAAATTTAAGCTTGTCAAAGATTATCCCACTTGTTGCTTTATCTTTTTGCTCCTTGATTGAGGCAACTTTGGCAATGGCTTTAGAAAGAGAAAGCACTGTCACAAAGTTATATATGTGTGATAAAAGGGCACAATACTTGAACCTGCAGAGAAACAGTATCCTATCACAAATATTGCAAAAGAACAACTTGTTTTTCCTCTTTATAGCAGACCACTGGCACAATAATGGTATTGACATATACAATCTGGAATTAATAAAATGCACTTCCAAATGATGTGTCTGAAAAAACTCTTATTTAGAGACTATTAAACCCATTAACTGCCTCTGTATTGGAGACTGCTTCTTTGTCCCTTGTCCTCTTTCTCAGCTTGTCCAGTGACATAGGTGACTAAATTATCTTTCAGTTAGAATATAGGGCCTATACCTGGAACATTAATCCATCTCATCTCTCTACAAATGCTGACAAACTTGCATTTCCACCATGTAGATTTTGTGAAGAGCAGGGGAGGAGGATTTAATTGTCTCCCCTTCTATTCAGTCCCTTCCATTGGTCCCTGAAAATGTCTTTCCAATCCAAACATTTATTTGTTAGTAAGGAGCCAGTGAAACCAGGTTTTCTTGAAACACAGAAAGAGTACATTTATTCATTACCAAGAAAAAATAAATATGAAACAACACACACACACAGATATCAGAAATAGGAAAGTTTAAGAGCAATATAAAATTAAAAGAATATAAAATTAATTATTTTGCTCATGTTTGAGGCATACAGTTTTGAACATTGTGACCACTTAAAGTCAGATGGTATCCTATAGAATTCTGGAGTTGATGGTGTTTGGGTTGGTATGCTGTTAAAGATAATGTGCAAGAAAGAGCTAGAGGTCTTTCCTGTTAATTTGAGATCTTTCCTGCTAGTTTCCAGCAGTATTTTTAGATGATAGTCATGTTTCTTTCCTCTCCTCCTGGTTCTTTCTCATTTTGCTTGGCACAACCAGTTTTAAATTCCTGTCTGTATATTCCCAGAAGGAAAGACGATTAGCACGTCTTGCGCTTATTGTTGCGGAGTAAGTAATCCCATTATGTGAGCTATGTATCCATTAAACTTCTGACATATTTTAAAATATAGACCAAATAGGTTGTTTCATCCTCCAATAGCAGTTTTGAGCGTTTGATGATGTCTGATCAAGTCCGGAACTTTGTAGCTTGAATGCTTTCCTTTCAAAAGTGTCCCTGTTTGAAGTGACACCAACCCCTCCCTCCCACCCCTTCCCCCAGATGTCTGCAGTCCAACTCAAATTTTCCAGCGAAGTAGTCACCTTTATATTATCATCCATCAGGTGACTCATGGCAGCCATTTTGCATTATCAATGCATTTTCCTTTTAAAAAAACAGGTCTTCTTTAAACAGTTCAACGTGCCTGTGGTTAGCTGGCGAAGTTGTAGGTAGTTCTCAGTCAGTCAGATTCCTGTCATTGTGACAAGTTTATATTAACACTCCTTTTTCAGTTCAGGTATAGAACAAATCCATAAATACACATGCATTCACTATATAAAAAAATACTGGGTACCAAACAATTCAGATTTCAATTAAAGAGAGTTAACGAATATCTAGTTATTTCAGTGGACATTCATGCCAACTACATTTTTATATCTATTTTCTTGCCAAATTTCTCTTTTGGTTTCTTGGAAAGCTTTGACTCCTGGCTTTATGGGTGACAAATATGCTGAAATACCTAACTAATATCGGAGGTCAGATGGCAAGTGTATTCTGATTATTTGAACATAGAGAACAAGAAAGTCAGACATGATCCTGTCTTCAGACTATGTCCGTGTATGGACATTTCTAGTAGGGGACTGAATATAACAGAGTACTTGAATAATTTTCCCTCCTATACTCAAGGGGGCTAATTGTAAAACCCTAATTGCTATAAATATAGAAAACATTGGATATTAAAGTTTTGGGTTTTAACCCTAGCAAACATAAATTAAGACATGCCTGCACTTTTCTGTTTTTTTGTTTCAGCTTTCCAACACTGTGGTTCAGTAATCAGTAATTTGCATTTCACTCCACCTCTATAAACAACAAAGTGAGCACAGGTTGAGGGATAAAACTGGGCATTTGTAACCTGTATGAGGCAGCCAATAACTGCTTTAACTATCTGAACTATCAGAACAGCCACATGACTTATTCTTTTCACATGGATAATTGACACATGATCAATTAATTCAAAGAGAACAATTATTCCAGTATTCATTCCCTGGAGAATGTTTACTGAATAGCAACGAGATTCTAAAAGGAACACTTTGTTCATGACTAGGCTGTTCCCATTAAGATATTTGTACTATAATTTGAAAAGTTTTTTCAAAACACTTTAGGTTTAGGGATACATGAAGACTTTGTGAAAGGTTTGGGAGAAAGTAATTAAACTAAAACTAACCTTTGTCTTCAGCTCTGTGGTTGGCATCTCCAAGGCTGGGAAAGAACCACACGTGCATGGTTTAGATTTTTTATGTTGGTCAGGCCCATTCACATGACCAACGGGATTTGGAGCTAAAGACAATGGTCCCATGCACCTGCACAAAAAAATTTCAAAAAGGATGCAAAAACCCTGGAAGAAGTGAGAGAGACAAGGACAGACTAAAATAAAACAGGAGAGGGGGCAGGGAGAATTACAACATTTCCAGTAAGGGAAGAAGAAAGAGGTACGCCTCAAATATATGTATGGTATAGAAGTATGCTGTGACATAGGAAAGGTTGGGATTACTGAAGTGGAGGGACTGCTGCATTGCTTTAGTTGCTACCTTTGCAAGAAACACTATCCTGAGACTCCTTATAGCTGCTCAAATAGAAATAAGTTCTTATATATGAGCCCATGCTACTGAATCAGATTTACCTTATTGCTGCTCATGCAGGTCTTGCTGTGCACAAAAAGCTGCAATGTTTTACAATACAACTGAACACACTGATTATTTTACTAGACTACATTCCAGAGGTCTGAACTAATAATTCGGAGAATCTGAATGAAATCACACCATGATAGTTAAATGAATTCAAATTCTCTTTTTTTAAAAAAACAAGTAACTCTCAGATTGTACTAAAAATGCAACTGGTTCAGTAATCTGTTAAAGAGAACAGCCACTCTTTTTAAGGCTGGTTGACAAAGATGAATCCAGTCCCATGCACCATGGCAGTGGTTAGCACTGCTGTCTCACAGTGCCAGGGACACAGGTTCAATTCCAGTCTTGGGTGACTGTGTGGAGCTTGCACAACGCTCTCCGTGTTTGCATGGATTTCCTCCGGGTGCTCCGATTTCCTCCCACACTCCAAAAATGTGTGGGTTAGGTGAATTGGTCATGTTACATTGCTGTTTAGTGTCCCGAGATGTGTAGGTTAGGAGAATTAACAAGGTCAATAAGTGGGGCTGTGAAGATAGGGCTTAGATGGGATGCTCTATTGGAGAGTTCATACAAACTCAATGGGCCAAATGGTCTCATTCTGCACTGTAGGGATTCAACAACGTGGTTGACGATTAGCTGCCTTATGAAGTGACCGAACAACCAATTTTGTTTTATCCAGGATTGCAGTGGTTGAAGAGGGTTAACTTTCATCAGCTAGTGACTCCCATATCCTGAAAATGAATTAATAATAAACAACGACTGCAATTCCAAAGTTATTCAGTGGCTGTAAAGCAATTTAAGATACCTGAGGATATAAAAGAATTCAACTTTATTCATATAAAGTGGATGCTTAAATGAATACCAAAAGTGATAGCTCCAAAGTAGATTTACGATGCATTCCCCTTGAGGACTTATTTCATGATTTAAAGATTATAATCACTGCCTCATTGATTTGGAAGAAAGAAGCAAGTCAGTCAAGAATCTTCAAATATGTTTCTCGACAATATTTTGTAATAAATCTGATACTGTTTGGCAAGTTCTGGATCAAACGCAACAGGTTCATCTGAGCTGTGGGAAATAATTACAATGTAACATACACTGAAGCTATTTCTGAATCAATACTTTGGATACCAGAGTGTGGTGTCAAGTTCCCCAAAGAATTGGGCATGGGGTTGAACTTGCATACTAGAGACAGGTAGCAGAAGTCAGAAAATTTCCTGGTTTGGTGCTCCAACTTCGGGAAAAACTGTCCATGAGGATGGAATTTTCATTCGGGGTGGGAAGGGGTGTAATATTGGGAGTCAGGTTCACCATTGAAAGACCTCAGATACAGTTACAGAGGCTCTGGTGCCAAAGTGGATTTATTTAAAAGTCCCATTTCGGTGCTCTAGCACCTCATCCCAGTCTAATTACTACAATAAAGCAAAAAAAAAAAAACCCCTCTACTTCTCACACATCACATCCCCACATATTTCCTCGGCCAACTAATGCCACCTCATGCTCCTGAACCCATCACCCACGCTCCATCATACCCTGCCAGCCAAACTATGGAGTGGGTGAAGGAGCACAGCCTTGAAATAGAAGGAATGATGGATGGGCCACAGAAGTGAGTAACCTGGTTTGGAGGATCTGAGAGGTCATGAGGGGTGGAGGTGGATAGACAAGCACAGATTGACATGGGGAATACATCCTGCATTTAGCTTTCAAAAGGTTCCCATATTCAGACTATGGTTGAAGACACCACTGAAGGACCATGAACCCCTGAAAACCTGTCTTACTCCACAGCACGAGGGGATGCTTATAGCAGTAGTGGGGCCAGGCTGGTGGGGAATGCAAGGTGCAGGCTTGCAACTCACATTCTTATCTTGCCTGAATGAAAACTGGGGCCACTAGGAGTCGTGAAATAGGATACCCACTGCCCTAAAGTATTTAATTAGCTGTAAACATTTTTTGAGATATCCCATTATCATGAAAGTGATTCATATAAAATCAAGTCTTTCATTTTTTTCTTTTTCTACACCATCATTTCCTTTCTTTATTGCCCTTTTTATGTAGGCATCTTGTTTCAGTCCAACCAAATTGACTTTGTAAAATCATGTTGTGTTCCATTTCTGACACAATTTACCCTTATAGCTACATAAATGACCCTGAGGATTTGTTTTAAAGAAATTCACTACAATAATTTGTTTCATTTCTCAATTGCCAGAAGCTGAACTGCCACCCAGATTCATTGTTAGAGTTCTTTATCCGGCTGTTAATCATAAGCTTAGTTGTTTAGATTAATGTGCGTTTTGGACGTTTTTCTCCCGTGTGGATATTTTATGGAAAAAAGGGACTCTCAAGTAAGAACTTAAATTTATGTTTTGCCTTTTATATCTTCGATATGTCTCAAAACTAATTATGGTTTTAAAATATAGTCACTATAGTTACCCAGGCAAATCTGGCAGACAATACGTAGAAAGCAAACTCTCACAGAAGACAATGAGATAATTGACTATCCCATCAGTTCCTTTATGATATTGGTTGACAGATAATGTTGACGTCAAGGAGAACTGTGATGCAATCCTTTTACATCCACTTGAACAGTTAGCATCTCATCTCAAAAACACCACTGGCAACAAACTGATATTCTCTCAGTTCTGCACTGTACAGTGTTAATCTAGATTGCAGCCCAAATTCTGGAACGGAATTTGTATCACCTGAATTGAAGTTGATGCTGCTGGCAATTATCCAAGTTAACTCGTGATTAATAAACAGAATGTTAAATAAGAAGATGGTTTGGTATTCTGTTCATTAATCATAAGAATGAATGTTGGTACCAAACATTAATTAACTACAAGAGAATTACTAACGCAGAAAAGTCCTTGCAAGAAATTATTTTCATCAGGGGTGCTTAGGGCAAAAGAAACTGCAGGAATGATAATCAAGGAAAGGAATGCAATTTATCTTTTACAAAATAAATGTCAGTGTGGCATTGCTAGCTTCATTATTGCAATAAAAGTTCAATCATTTTCAGGGAGAAAGAACAGGGGAAGTCCCATAATTATCACGCTGAATCAAGGAAAGAAAATGTCACAATTGAAAGTCAAGGGAATCGGAGGTAAATGTAAGATAAATAATCACTTAATTCCTCTGGGCCTTAGTTCACCTCAGAGTTGGATGATTAGGGCTTCAAATCCCATTCCTGGATTTGAACACACAACTTAGCTTCGAAAGAGGGCTGCACTCAGATGAGACGTTAGAACAAAGTGTCATCTATCCGTACAGATAAATGTAAAAGAAACCATGATAAGTTTAGAAGACAAGGAAGTTCTCCTGTTATCCTAGCCATGATTCAACCCTCAAACATCACCAACAAAGCATATTAACTGATCATTCATTACACTGTTGTCAGTGAAATGCTATCACATGCAAATTGGATGCTGCTTTTGCACACTTCAACAAATGACTGCACTTCAAAAATAATTAACTGGCTGTGAAATGCTTTGGAGCATTCTGAACACAATGAAACGTGCTATGAAGATGGGAGATTTTTTACTTCATACATAGCAGTTAACTTAGGCCGTGATGCAATAGGAAATCCTGACTCAGCTGAAGCATTCAACAAATGGGGATATTGTTGCTTTCAATGAAAGTGCAGATGTTTATTTGGTATGATTAGAAGGAAATAACAAATGTTAAATTACAAGGGAAAAGGAGGTAGCTCATTGGCCTTTAACTGGTTTGACCTTCATTTCAGGGTTACTCTGTGCAAAAATCTTGTAAAGATGGTCACTGGAAGTGACAAGACTATGGTGGGACTGAGTGGTACATTTTGTAATTCTTTCATCACTGGAGACAGGATGAAAGTTTTTTCTTCATGCTGTTTGTAAAAGTTCTATTGAAAATGGGGTTTGGGCAATGTCAGTTGACTTTCTGGAAGATGTCGGTGTACAGCAAAGGTCTGATTACAAGATCAGAATCTTTCACAATGGCAATTGTCAGAATTATCTGCCCTGCGCAGATAATTCCAGCCACTGTAGGAGGTGCCTTTGGCAGATGCGGGATATTCCCTGTGTGCACTACGATCAGTCAGAATGGAGAGAAATACTCACAGGTGAAATATGAAAATAATAGACGTCCTCATCACTCTCCATGAATCTAGCATTGATGTGCGTGTCCCAAGCGTGCCTGCCTCATTTACCATTGCCTCATGGCTGACATCCTCTCCCTCAAGGACATTCTTGGCCTCATCCCCATCGACACTGTCCTCACTGGAGGAAACATGTTGCTCCTCCACCTCTTCCTTTGGCAGTTCCTCCCCCCATTGCAGGGCACAGCAGGTGACCACAATGCGTGACACCCTCTGTGGATTGTATTGCACGGTTCATCCGACTGGTCCAGACATCAGAATCTCACCCTCAGCATCCAGTGGTCTGCTTCATCAATGTACAAGTTGCAGCACGAACCTCTCTGTACCTTGTCTCAGCTTCACTCTACAAAGGGAGTCCTTGTCCCAGAGGAGCCAAACCTGAAGGCCTTGCCCTCAAACTGATCTAGGCAGACACTTGTCAAGATTAGGAGGACTCTGCTCAGGCACTGTGCTATTGTCAACTCTCAAAGAGAACTATGTTTTTTCTGGTTGGCCAATGGTGCAGGCACACCATGGCAGGTTAGTGAATCAAGGGGAAGCTCTGAGCAGCATTCAGTGGCACTTGCATAGATGTAACTGCATGACTAAGTAGACTCCAGGCATGTCGATCAAGTTACAGATGAACGGTCACAGCTGCAATGGACTACAGAATGGAGAATGGAACATGTCTTCCCATTCGCCTTGCCCCCTTGCCAATATCCCCCCTCTCAAAGCTCCCACTTCCCTCAGATTAGAGTAGAACCATCAATCCATGAAGAATGTCCATCCACCCATAACACTGCCCCAGGCTTCCCTTCCAAGAAGTCCGTGACCAGGTAGCAGAATGCAGCCTCAGGAATGGTGCTTTTCACATTTGATAATTTCCCTTAAGTTAATCCCAATTTCCCCCAACAAGATGTACGATTCTGTGTATGGCTCTGATAATAAGGGGAGTGGGGGGATGATCATGGCAGGATTTCATGCTGATAAAAAAAAAGTGATTTTGATCTTCTAGTGATATTTTCCGGTCTAGTCATTCAACCCATCCAACACTAATGGGAGTATAAAATTCCAGCCATTGCACCAAAAACATTTTTAACCAAAAAGCGAATTAACTTTTAAATTAAAAACTGTGATATAACCCTCTCAAATTTCCAAGATGGTTCAAAATACTAATCTTTTTAATAACCTTATTTTAAAAGGCCAAAAAGTGATCTTATCATAGAAACCTTCAGCACTGAGGGGGACAATTTGGCCCATTCCCTGCTCTTTCCCTGTTTTCTTGAAATTTTCTCCCCTTCAAATACTGTACTCTCTTTGGAAAATTCTGTTGCATCTGCTTCCACCACTCTTTTAGGTGGAGCTTTCCAAATCATACTAACCTGCTGCATAAACAAATACACCTCATCTCACCCTATTCTTGAAGGGCAAGCTCAATAGGAAGCTCTGAAAATATTATTTTAAACGTCAAGCTAGCAGAATGCAATAATGATACACAATACCCTCAGCATTTACGATTTGCTGAATTCATCACTTCGTTTTACTTGAAAGGCTTTGTCCCTTTTAACATAAGAAAGTCAATAAACGAGATTAAAATAGTAGCCTAAGTTTATTTTTTCTGGACAATTGCTCCAACTAATGCAAGCCCATAATTTGCAAATGAATCACAGCCAGATTTAAATCTCTAGATCCAGATGATGACAGGTTTTATTAAGTGCAGTTGAATGTCTGAAAACCTCAGTTTTTCAAATTGCAACTTTAAAGCAACTGACTGGATTGAAATTGGGTACTTACACCAAAAATATGTTGTTCCAAAGTCTTAGGGGGATTTGTTTTGAAAGGAAACACTGCACATTAATGGGTCAGTGAGTTAGCATCCCATTCATTTAACTTGGTGATCAGGATCTAAGAATGAGGCTGAATTTAATTCAGACTAATGTGATGAAACTGCTTCTCTTTGCACGTTCTACAGATCTTAAAGTAATCTTATTTCACTTTCTCATAAATGCAAGACCACAATACAGAACACGGTCCAACTGAATGGAGAATTAAACTGGAAACTTCTTTTAGTGTTGCCGGTTCCCACAGGGAGGGAAAGACAGATCATGTTTGATTCGGTCACTGTCTGGACTACTTGTCTCACCTTCATTACCCAAACAGAGGGTCATGGTTAAAAGCAGAGCACTGGTTTCAAGTAAGCTTTTGGACCAGAAAAGGTCCAGCATTTGTTAAGGCCCAGAATGGATAAAAAAAAGAGTTTCAACATTTTTTTTTATTCCCATCAACCAAAAACAATGATAATTGATCTGTTGATACCAAATTGAAATGTCAAAATAAAAACATGGAAAATTTTAATTATTGAAAATGAAATTTGTTCCTACCTTTATTTAAGTCCACAGAAACATTGTACACAGCTATGGGCCTTGAAAGGCGTGGGCCATGCAATGTCCGCCTGGTTGGTACATTAGAGGATGGCACTGATGAAGTGTCTGACTGACCCACGCTGGCATCTGGGACTGTCCTGAATATCTGAAATTAACAAAGAATAGACTTGGTTCAAAGGCCACAACAAAATTACCATCAAACCATGTTTATCATGGATAATGGGCATTGCTGACAAGGCCAATATTTGTTGCCTATCCTTAATTGTCCTTGAACAGCGTGGCTTGCTCAACCATGTTGCTGGGGATTTAAAGTCACACGTAGGCTACAGCAGGTAAGGATGGCAGATTTCCTTCCCTAAAGGTGAATGAGCTGGGTCTTTATAACAAATCATTAATAGGTTTTATGGTGATCATTACAATACTAGCTATTCAATTCCAGATTTTATTAATTGAATGTAAATTCCACTAGCTGCTATGGGGAGATTTGAACCCATGGATTCAGAACATCAGACTAGGCATCTGGATTATTAGTTCAGCGACATTACCACTGTGCCACCACCTTCCACAGAACGCATCAAATTTTAGATAGCATAAAAATATTCAGGGGGCCTGAAAATAAGTCATGTTTCATATTCTTTATATTGATCTGAGAGATGTCTTTAAATAATTCATGCAAGTTTCCATTTTAATGAGGATGAAATTTATCAAAATGGCAATAGCCCCATCTGCATGTTGCAAAGCCTGGGGCAACCCTGCAGCTGCGTTGGAGGAGCACTGGCTGGATTTGAGGCCTACCCTGCAGTAAATGAGCTACTACTTGGGGTGAGGTGGGGTGTGTGTGTGTGTGTGTGTGTGTGTGTGTGTGTGTGTGTGTGTGTGTGTGTGTTCCCTTTAAGGGTTTGGATCCCACCACTAACAGTCATATTGAAAGCAAAGTACTGGGATGTCGGAAACCTGAAATAAAAATAAAATTCTATGAATCTGACCATTTGAAGCATTGGCAGTTCTTCAGTCTCAGCAGTGCCATCAGGAGTGATAGTCACCGCTGGGACTGCACACAGCCAGGAGACACAGTGATATAGGGAAGCCTTGCAGTAAATGGCACAATTGGCCTTTGGGCAGAAAAGCACTCTCTATCTTCCCCGCCTCCTGACAAAATATCTTGGTGGTATAAAGGCATTGGGTCTCAGCCCTCCATCCCCTTCCCATTTCTTCAGGCCCATACAATTCAACCAATAATGTGCAGCACTGTTAGGGGGAGGCAATGGTCTAGTGGTATTATCACTAGACTATTAATCCAGAAAACCAGCTAATGTTCTGGGGACCTGGGTGCAAATCTCACTATGGCAGGTGCTGAAATTTGATTTTGATAAAAAAAAACTAGAATCAAGAATCTACTGATGACAAGGAAACCATTGTTGATTGTCAGGAAAAACCCATCTGGTTCACTAAAGTCCTTTAGGGAAGGAAATCTGCTGCCCTTACTTAATCTGACCTACATGCGATTCCAGAGCCACAGCAATGTGATTAATTCTCAACTGCCTTCAGCCAATAAATGCCAGCCAAACAGCAACGCTCAAGTCCCACCAATGAATAAAAAAAAAGTTGCCCAAGTGAATTTGTGTAAAATATCCTTGAAAATCGAAAACGGATTGGATTGGATAAATATTCAAATGGTGTCTTATTATTAAACAGTCCTCCTACTTGTATATCTGAATGATGTTCTATCTCAAATTTTATCAGCTTACAATTACGTTGTTACACACATTTAATTCCGTTATTTAAGCTATCACATTATTAAAGACATGTTGATTTCACTGATTCACATTAATAAAGTTAAAGTAACAAATCAACTCAAATATTATGATTTAGTGAATTTATCTTCATGAAAATTACAATAAAATCTGTTAAAAAAATGTGATGGATAGATTGCTTTTACACCGATCAGTTGGTTTCATTCTTGTAATCTCAATTCTCTACACAAAACAATGTTACTAATGCACAGACAATACGAGGTTTATGAGACTAATGATCATAATGTTGCTGAGCTGATGATATGCACTTTCCACTAACTAGAAGTACACAGTGTACGTGTTTGGGTTTCTGAGATTCTTCTTAACACATCCCCCTGAAGAGTTAGAGTGGATAATAAAAGGGAATTAATGTCATTTAGAATTGATAAGAGTCTTATACAACGCAAGACACCATTTAAACACAAAGACAATTCATTGAAACTTGTTACAATGAAGATTTGCTTCCTGATAGAGCTCAATCAGATATGTATTGCAGATCAATTTGTCTGAGAGATTGTTCTATGGAAAATGCTAAAACCTGCATGCACTGAAAGAAGTTAAAGGATGCTTGCTTGCAAAGCCTTATTAAAAGTGTCTAACAAGGATATAAAAATACTGCCATCATTATCTTAGCAGGTATATCAAGCAGCAAGTAGTTGATAAGTATATGGAAGAGAAGGGAATGGTTCAGTTTGGAGGGTCATTGCTTTTTATATTGGTCGGCACAACATCGAAGGCCGAAGGGCCTGTTCTGTGCTGTAATGTTCTATGGACAAAAATATGACAGTTTCCTGGAGCAAAACTTTGTCGAACCAACTAGTAATATAAAGCTATTTTAGAATTAGTATTTTCTTACAGAGCAAGAATGATCAGTAATCTCACTGTAAAAGATTCACAGGGAGAAAAGTGATCATAATACAATTGAATTCCACATCCTGAAAGTTACTGTTGTGGTGTGCCCAAAGTTAGTGCGTGTGGAAGTGAATGTGAAACTTATTCCTGCCCAAGACTACTAAGTTAAAGTGATATTACACTTGAGCGGCCAATTAAGACCCAGCCAGCTTGTAATGTGTCTGAGAAGGGTGGGAACATGTTATGCACCAGGTTGAATGAAGACCTGGTGTGGGGAGCTTTACAGAGGAGACAGCTTTCTAAAGGCTGTCAGGGATTGAGAGGGAAAATGAGGGAGTTCAATTCCAACAAGTGAAAGTAATAGGGTAATTGTTATGGGCGACTTTAACTTTACTAATATTGATTGGAATAGCTATAGCTCTAGCTCGTTAGAGGGGTCGTTTTTTATACAAAGTGTGCAGGAAGGTTTTTTGACTCAGTATGTAGATAGGTCAACTAGAGGTGAGGCTACATTGGATTTGGTGCTGGGTAATGAGCCAGACCAAGTGTTAGACTTGGAAGTTGCTGAACATTTTGGTGATAGTGACCACAATTCAGTTATGTTCACCTTAATGATGGATAGGGATAGGCATGAAGCTGGGGGAATGGTAATTATGAGGCCATAAGGAGGGAATTAGGGTGCATAGGTTGGACTAGGAAACTACAGGGACTGGGCACATCTGAAATGTGGAGTTTATTCAAGGAGCAGCTACTGCGAGTCCTTGATAAGTATGTCCCTGTCAGGCAAGGAGGAAATGGTCGAGTAAGGGAACCATGGTGTACTAAAAAAGTTAATTCGCTGGTTAAAATGAACAAGGAGGCTTATGTCAGGATGAAGCTTGAAAGCTCAGTTAGTGCACTGGATAGCTATAGATTAGCCAGGAGGGAGCTAAAGAGTGAGTTGAGAAGAGCTAAAAGGGGACACGAGAAGACTTTGGCTGATAGCCTTAGGATTCTCCTTGATCCTTTCTTTAGATATGTTAAGAATAGAAGATTGGTTAGGGCAAGATTAGGGCCAGTCAGAGACAGCAGTGGGAAGTTGTGCGTGGAACCTGAAGAGATTGGAGAGGCACTGAACAAATATTTCTCTTCAGTATTCACGCAGGGAGATGTAAATGTAGTTGTGGAGAACACTGGGATACATGGTTGCAAACTGGGGAGTATTGAAGTAGATGAGGAGGATGTGCTAGATATTCTTGAGGGTTTGAAGTTAGATAAGTCCCCTGGGCCGGACGGGATTTACCCTAGGATTCTCTGGAGGCGAGAGAGGAGATTGCAGAGCCTCTGGCTCTGATCTTCAGGTCGTCGTTGGTTACGGGTATAGTGCCGGAAGACTGGAGGATAGCGAATGTGGTCCCCTTGTTCAAGAGGAGGAATAGAGACTTTCCTGGGAATTATAGACCGGTGAGTCTTACTTCTGTTGTGGGCAAAGTATTGGAAAGAATTATTAGGGATAGGATTTATAGTTATTTAGAGAGAAATGAATTGATTGGGGATAGTCAGCATGGTTTTATGAAGGGTAGGTTGTGCCTTACTAACCTTATTGAGTTTTTTGAAAAAGTGACCAAAGAGGTGGATGGGGTAAGGCAGTTGATGTGGTATATATGGACTTTAGTAAGGCGTTCGATAAGGTGGCCCATGGAAGGCTTCTGCAGAAAATGCAGATGTATGGGATTGAGGGTGATTTAGCTAACTGGATTAGGAATTGGCTAGCTGATAAAAGACAGAGGGTGGTGGTTGATGGAAAGTATTCATCGTGGAGTTCGGTTACAAGTGGTGTACCTCAGGGATCTGTTTTGGGGCCCTGCTGTTTGTAATTTTTATAAATGATCTGGATGAGGGTATTGAAGGATGGATTAGTAAATTTGCGGATGACACCAAAGTCGGAGGAGTGGTAGATAGTGAAGAGGGGTGTTATAGTTTGCAGAGAGACTTGGACAAGTTGCAGAGATGGGCCGAGAGGTGGCAAATGGAGTTTAATGTGGAAAAGTGTGAGGTAATTCACTTTGGAAGGAATAACAAATGTGTAGAGTATAGGGCTAATGGTAGGACTCTTAATAGTGTTGATGAACAGAGGGATCTTGGTGTATGTGTGCATAGATCCTGAAAGTTGGCAATCAAGTTGATAAGGTTGTTAAGAAGGCATATGGAGTCTTAGCTTTTATTGGTAGGGGGATTGAATTTCGGAGCCGCAACGTATGTTGCAACTGTACAAAACTCTAGTGCGGCCGCACTTGGAGTATTGTGTGCAGTTCTGGTCCCCACATTATAAGAAAGATGTGGAGGCATTGGAGAGGGTACAGAGGAGGTTTACCAGGATGTTGCATGGTATGGAGGGCAGGTCCTATGAAGAGAGGTTGAAGGATTTGAGGTTGTTTTCGTTAGAAAGGAGGCGGCTAAGGGGAGATCTTATTGAAGCATATAAGATGATTAGAGGTTTGGATAGGGTGGACAGTGATAGCCTTTTTCCTAGGATGGAGAAAGCTAGCACGAGGGGGACACAGCTTTAAATTAAGGGGTGATAGTTATAGGACGGATATCAGAGGTAGGTTCTTTACCCAGAGGGTGGTAAGGTATGGAATGCCCTGCCTGCTGCAGTTGTAGATGCGCCAAGTTTGGTGGTGTTTAAGAGGTTAGTAGATAAGTTTATGGACGAAAAGGGAATGGTTTAGGTTAAAGGGTCATTGCTTTTTCTTAATTGGTCGGCGCAACATCGAAGGCCGAAGGGCCTGTTCTGCGCTGTAATGTTCTATGTTCTAACAATTGTGGACAGTTTTGTGAATAGTAATGGCATCAGCACCAAGACATCATGGAAAGCAACTTGTGTTAGCTAAGTGATCCCCTGGTTCACCGATGACTGCCTGGGTGTCTTGGTTAGAAGATCAATGCCAGATGGTATATGCTAATACCTAGGGAAGGCCATCCCACCTTACCAAACAGACCTGGTCAATGGGCACAATGGGGTTTGCCTCAAAAGATTCAGTGATCTTCTGCAGGCCACAAGTCCATGCACTGCACATTTTTCAATGCAAAAATCTGGGCAGCAGCTTGTCTCTTGTTCATTCCCCAAGTCACTGCCTTGATGAATCTGAATAAATCTGTCTGGTTTGATTTTAAGCAGAAGTTAATTGCTTCCTGATACCTCCTCCATGATAACACTTTACCATTTAGAGTCCACAACTCAGTTAGCACTTTCTTCTTATGCAGTGTAAATTGTTGTTCCCTTTGAGATTTAGTATTCTTGCAAATTGTCCAATGAGCTCAAGCCAAACAGATTTGAGAGCATTGGCTTTTTTCAACAATATTATAGTAATGATTTCAATAAAGCAACCAAAAGTAGTGTATTCAAGATTAGTGACAATACAAAACGCAGTGGGAATGCAAGCTGTGAGGACGACACGGAATCCGCAAACAGATATAGACAAGTTAACTGGGCAGGAAACCAGGCAGCAGGTGGAATCTTTTAAAAAAATTAATTGGTGGGACATGGGCATTGCTGGCTGGCCAACATTTGTTGGTCATCCCTAGTTGCCCTCGAGAAGATGCTGATGAGCTGCCTTCTTGAATTACTGCAGTCATGTTCTATGGATTGACCCACAATGCCATTAGGGAGGGAATTCCAGAATTTTGACCCAGCGACTTGAAGGAACGACAATATAATTCCAAGTCAAGATGGTGAGTGGCTTGGAAGGGAGCTTGCAGATGGTGATGTTCCCATGTATCTGCTGCCCTTTTCCTTCTAGATGGAAATGGTCACAGAAGGTGATGTTTAAGAATCTTTGGTGAATTGTTGCAATGCATCTTGTAGATAACACACTGCTGCTACTGAGCATTAGTGGGGAAGGAATGGATGATTGTAGATGTGGTGCCAATCAAGCCAGTCTGCTTTGTCCTAGATGAAATCAAGCTTCTTGAATATTGTTGGAGCTGCACCCAACCAGGCAAGTGGGGAATATCCCATCACATTCCTGACTTGTGCCTTCGAGATGGTGAACAGGCTTTGAGGAGTCGGATGGTGAGTTACTTGCCACAGCGTTCCTAGCCTCTGACCTGCTGTTGTAGCCATTGTGTTTATGTGGTGAGTTTCTGGTCAATGGTAATCCCAAGGATGTTGATAGTGGGGGATTCAGCAAAGGTAACATAACTGAATGTCAAGGGGCAGAATATAATGTGGGGAAGTGTTATGTTATTCAAAATCAAAATACTACTAATGTTAAGAATCTGAAATAAAAACAGAAAATGCTGAAAATACTCAGAACTGTTGAAAGGTTATTAGCTGAAATGTTAACTCCATTTCTCTCTTCACAATTGCTACACGATCTTTCATACGAAGCTATCACTTGGGTAGTAAAAATAGAAAAGCACATATTAATTTCTAAAAGTTGATGTCTCAGCATACTCTTACAAGGAACATAGGAGGTTAGCCCGCAGGAGCAAGTATTTAGGAAAGTAAATGGCATGTTTGCCTTTATTGCAAGAGGGTTGGAGCACAAGTATAACAAGATCTTGCAGTAATTTACAGAGCTTTTATTCAGACTATACTTGGAATGTTTTGCAAAGTTTTAGTTTTCTTATCTAAGGAAGAATATACTTGCATTGAATGCGATACATCACAAGGTCCCTGCATTGGTTTCTCGATTGAGGGGGTTATCCTATGATGAGAAGCTGAGTGAGTTGGGCCCATACCTGCTGGGTATGAAACTGAAAAGATTCTAATGGGAATGGCAAGGTTGACACTGGGAAATGTTTCTACTAGCTGAGGAATCTAGAACATAGGGACATAGTCTCAGGATAAGGTGCTGATCATTTAAGACTGAGATATGTAGAGACTTTTTCAGAACCTATGGAATTCTTTATCCCAAACCAATATGGGTGCTCTGAGAATATTCAAGGCTGAAACAAGCAAATATTGGGTTTCTCAGCAAAACAATGGATATTGGGAGAGAAGGGGAAAATGCAGTTAACGCAGATCAGCCATGATCATATTGAATGGTGGAGCAAGCTCAAGGAGAGTATGCTTTACTCCTGCTCCTTATATGTTTAAGCCAATCATCTCACTGCAGTGCTGCATTTTACAAGAGGGGGGCATCTGCTGGCAAAATGGTGAAAATACATCAACCAGTTTGGAACAACCTGATACATCACATACTGGTCACTCAGCCCTGGCCATTACGGGTCCAACACCAAGCAACACCTTTGCTCTTTTATTGTCAGTCATCACTGTACCTGTTTCTTATACAACATATAAATAGAGCGACTGCAGGAATTGCAAAAATGTTACAAACGTGTGTACATGCAAGAATCTCTAATATCAATGCAAGTCTGCTTTGTTCATATCTGAAATTCCTTTAACTTAAACATGCTCAGCAAGAAAACATCACTGTAACCTAACAGTAATTTTGTTTCCCAAAGCAGATACAGCTCCTGATGGGGCCAACGTTGTGAAAAATAGCCAGTTATGAATACTCATTACAAAGCAATAAGTGAAACTGGGATAAATTTCCAGAGGCATAACCTTCCTCGCTCTTGATAAGAACTTTTATCAAGTCCAATTGTGGGAGAAATATCCAAGATTTCAAATAGGTGAGGAAAATCTTTGGAAAGGGTCCCAGTACGACACAATCCTGCCTAACCTCGCTATGGAGAGTTTTTAGCAGGAATACTAACAATGCTTCTCGGCTAAGATCAAACCCCAGATGGGGTGCAATGCCTCATCTTCTCAGCTTGGGTCTGTTTGTCCCTATTATGGACAACTGAATTGGAGTCAACTGGATTTTGAATTTGGTTTTTAGAAGAAGCAAGAAATGGATTTGAGTTTGCCAGATCCACTCTGAGCATTGGTTTTGCAATTTAAGGGTGGAGCAAAAATGAAAAAAATACCTACAACCAGAATCAAGCCTACTCAAGTAAATAAACGTAGAAAATAGGATTAGGAGTACACTATTCTTCTTCAGCTGCTCTGCCTTAAAAAAATGGCTGATTCTCTATTCTCCCACTCTCTTCTCCATAATCACTGATACCTTTAACGTCTAGAAATCTATCTATTTTTTTTTTGAACACATTGAAGTGTGGGAGGCACAGTGACACAGTGGTCGGCACTGCTGCCTCACAGTGCCAGGGATCCAGGTTCCAATTTCCAGCTTCGGCCACTGTCTGTGTGGTATTTGCATGTTCTCCCTGTGTCTGCAAAGGTTTCCTTCGGGTGCTCTAGTTTCCTCTCTCAGTCTGAAAGACGTGCTGCTTAGCTGCATTGACCTGAACAGGCGCCAGACTTGTGGCAACTAGGGGAGTTTCACAGTAACTTAATTTCAGTGTTAATGTAAGCCTTACTTGTGACCAATAAATAAATTTTACCTTCAGTGACTTGGCCTCCACAGCCTGTGGTAGAGAATTCCACAGGTTCACCATCCCTATAGTGAAGAAGTGTCTCCTTATCTCAGTCCTAAATGGCCAACCTCAAATCCTGAGTTTGTGACCCCTTAGTCTAAATCCCATAGCCGGGTAACATCATCTCTGTATCCAGCCTCTCCAGTCCTGTCAGAATTTTATACTTTATACAAAGTTTCTTTTGGTAAATTTCAAAGCTGTGTTGAATGAAGTAGACACTTTGCCTCATGATTTGATTTGATTTATTGTCACATGTACTGAGATACAATTAAAGGATTTTTCTTATTAGCTATACAGGCAAAATATACTGTTCATAGAAACTCTAATGTAAAGAAAGAGGCCATTCGGCCCATTGAGTCTGCACTGACCACAATCCCACCCAGGCCCTACTCCCATATTCCCACGTATTTACCCACTAATCCCTCTAACCTACACATCTCAGGACACTAAGGGGCAATTTTAGCATGGCCGATCAACCTAACCTGTACATCTTTGGACTGTGAGAGGAAACTCACACAGACACAAGGAGAATGTGCAAATTCCACACAGACAGTAACCCAAGACGGGAATCGAACCCAGATCCCTGGAGCCGTGAAGCAGCAGTGCTAACCACTGTGCTACCGTGCCGCCTGCTCATGAAGTACATAGCGAGAAAAGGAAATAGATAGGGTGCAAAATATAATGCTGTAATTACAGGTAGAGTGAGGAGAAAGATCGGTTCATAATATGTAATAAGTCCATGCAAAAGTCTGACGGTATCAGGGAAGAAGCTTAAGTCAGCTGGTACGTGTTTTCAGACTTTTGTATCTTTTCTCTGACAAAAAATGGAAGAGAGATTGTCCGGGTACGTGGGATCCCTAATTACACTGGCTGCTTTTTGGAAGCAGCGGGAGATGTAGACAGCTGATTAATGGCAGGCCAGTGGGGGAGCCAACCATATCAGTTGACAGCAAGCCTGCGGTCGCCAGTTTTTAAGGGCAGTCATCTGGCTGCACGAGAAGGCAATAAATGGCAGCTGTGGCCGAGACAGAGTCCATAAATTTCTCAACAACCCACAAAGATATCAGTAACATTGAGTCAACCAACCTCACTGAAACACTACCTCTCTCCCACGAAGGATTCCAGTCTTCATCTGCAAAGACCTTACCTTGGAATTCTCACCAAAAGTCACTCCAGTTTGGAGTCACTGACAATCCACCTTGCAGGGCTTCAATCTCGTTTCCTGAGACTCTTTCCCTCTGGATTCTCAAATATGTACTCGAGCACCAGTTCACAAACACAATTTCAGATCTTCAGCCATGTCAAGCAGAACAGTGCTGTCCAAATGGGAACCTTTACCCCAACAGGCCTCAGCATGGAATCACCAATCCTTGGCTGCCTTCCTGAGTTATTATGGTTTCTCCTTTTCAATTAAACTCCAAATTCAATTTGGAGAAAGAATGTAGAGGGGAGGTATATGATAAAGGGTAGACCTATTAAGAGTATAGAAACGCAGAGGGACCTGGGGGTGCAGGTGAACAAGTCTCTGAAGGTGGCAGATCAAGTGGAGAAGGTTGTGAAGAAAGCATATAGTATGCTAGCCTTTATAGGAAGGGGTATAGAGTACAAGAGCTGGCCTTTAATGTTGCAGTTGTATAAAAAGCTGGTTAGACCTCATTTGGAATACTGCATCCAGTTCTGGTCGCCTTACTACTGGAAGGACGTGGAGACTCTGGAGAGAGTGCAGAGGAGGTTTACCAGGATGCTGCCTAGTATGGAAGGTCTGAGTTACGAGGAGAGATTAGGCAAATTGGGACTGTTTTCCTTAGAAAGACGTAGACTTAGAGGAGATCTGATAGAGGTGTACAAGATTTTGAAGGGGATAGATAGAGTAAACAGGGCTAAGCTTTTTCCTAGGATGGACTCAAATAGCACGAGGGGTCATGGGCTTAGAGTGAGGGGGGTAAGGTATAATTTGGATGCTAGAGGGAGTTTTTTCACACAGAGGGTGGTGGGGGTATGGAATGCGATGCTAAGTAAAGTGGTGGAGGCAGGTACTCTGGAGTTATTTAAGAAATACTTAGATGGGCACATGAACAGTATGGGAATGGAGAGGTATAGAAAACTGATTTAACATAGGGATCATGTGCCTTGGGAGTCCCTGGGAAGTGTGAAATAGATGATGATATTGATGTACTTGTTTTTATCCTACAGGTGCTCTGGTCCACCTTGTTGTCTAACAAGGGGCATACACGCGATGGGTTGTGAGAGGGCTGCTCTTGGATCTTTTTCGAGAGTATCCTAGTGCTTCACGTCATTAGTGTATGCTTGACCTGGACCATGTAATGGGCAATACGACAGCTCAGTGATTATCGCTGTGCTGTGCAGATACATGGATTTGGGCCTGTGTCTGTGGGAGTCTGCGCATTCTCCCCATGATTGCGTGGGTTTTCTCCGGGAGCTCCGGTTTCTTCCCACATCCCAAAGATGTGCTCTGAGGCTAACTGGCAAAACAAATTCTCCCTAAATTGTCTCAAATTTGGTTTTTAATCCATAGATCTATAAACATGGACAGGGATCGCGGGTAGAAGTGGGAACATCGGGGTGGTGGCGTGGGCTCGTTGGGCCGAAGGGCCTGTTTCCTGTGCTGTTTTGTTCTTTGTTCTAAACCTGTTGTCTGCAGCTCTTTTCTCATTTGGACCTTTTTTCTCTGTTTTTCTCTTTTTAATCTAACTGCAACCTCTTCTTATGCCCTCCCTAGAGTCTTCTATTGGGACAAGTCCCTGTCCCCTGCCTGGGGCTCTTCCTCAAGAAGACACTCTGTTACCAGTGACCTGACTGGTGTTTTCCCACTCTTTCTCTTCTTGGGCATTGGGCCCCAAGAATGAAAAATGCCAATCTGCATTTGTTTGCAAAAGTTCCAAGGCCCACCAGGAATTGAATTTTCCAACATCTTTCAATATCAAGTTTGACTTTCATAATAACAGAGACTCAGGGAAGATCAACGTGTGCATAAAGACATAGGGTAGTGCCATGCTAGAGTACCATGGCTAATCATTAGCATGGAATAAAGGACCAAACATCGATGAACTTACACAGCAGTCCACCCAGAGATGCCCACTGAAAGAGGTGCAGTCTTACAAATATTGCAGATTGCAGGAAATTTGAGTCTGTGCATTGTTGCCAAGGAGAGGCCATGAAGTCAGGAAGTCAAGATGAATGGTGGTGTGCCCTTCCTTGCGACCCAGAGCGCCTGACTGCACAGACCCATTTACCAATGCAGGAACTCCAAGCAAAGCAACAAATTCTCCATCCACTCACTGACCAAAGAACCTCAGTAGATGCACTTATACCCTTAACACCGCAGACTACTCTCACTGTCTTCCAGGCCCAAAAAGCAGCAGTCCCTCCAGGAAGCATGGAAAATGTACAGGTCTGAAGGCGAGAGTGAAACAACACAGTCTCAAAGCTCCCCTCCGCAATATGATCAAACAAATGTCCATTCTCTGGAAAACAAGCTAGACCAACCTAAAGCCAGACTCACGTTTCAAAGAGAACTGAGAGGTTGCTGTGCCCTCAGTTTCATGGAGACATGGCTCACTCTTGCTTCACTAGACTGTGCCCTACAACCAGAATGCTTCTCAATCCACTAAATGGACCACACAGTGGCCTCAGGCAAGGCTAAGAATGGTGGAGTTTGCTTCCTCGTGGTGCCTAGATATAACAACACTGAATTTCTGCTCCTCAAACCTTGAATACTTGACACTAAAATACCATGCCTACTACCTTCCAAGGGGAGTTCAACTCTGTTATCCTGGCAGCAGTTTACATCCTACCCCAAGCAGACGTGAAGACTGCGCTGGACAAAATATACACCACCACAGGTGGTGTATATTTAATGTTGAGATGAAACATCCCAAGACCTTGTTCATCGTAGCCAGGGGCTTCAATCAGGCCAAGCTCAAGAGCATCCAACCAAGATACCACTCAACATTTCCTGTTCCATCACAGACTCAAACATGCTTGATCACTGCTACACAAATATCAAACATGCCTACCACTCTATCATCTGTCCACATTTTGGAAAATCAGACCACAAGGTCGTGCTTCTGCTCCCAGATTACAAGCAAAAACTGAAATGGGAGAATCCATTAAAGAAAGTAGTGCAATGTTGGTCTGAGGAATCAGATTATCTCCTCTAGAATTGCTTCGAATCAGTAGACTGGTCAATATTTGAAAACACTGCAACCAGCCTGGACGAGTACTAGCTTCATTAGTCAGTATGTAGAAGACTGTGTGCCAAAGAAGCAAATCCATGTATTTCCAACCCTGAACCATGGATGAACAAGGACATCCATTGTTTGCTGAGGTCCAGATCGGAGGCATTCAAGTCAGGCAACCTGGATCTATATAAGAAAGCCAGATATGATCTACAGAGATTCATTAAAGATGCTAAAAGGCAGTAAAAGACAATTAAGTTGATCTTTCTCCACACCCTAACTATGACTGTAACACTACATTCTGCATTCTCTGGTTTCCTTCACTACGTATATGAATTGCAAACCTTGCCATAGTCAGTGGGAGTCCATGTGAATAGCTGTGACTCTAGGTTGATCTGGTACCTCTGGATATCCTTGTTCATCCATGGTTTAGGGTTGGAAACACATGGATTTGCTTCTTTGGCACACAGTCTTCTGCACACTGACTAACGAAGCCAGTACTCGTCCAGGCTAGGTGCAGTGTTTATATACTTTGTCTGTATAGCATGCAACAAACAAAACTTTTTACTGTATATTTCTGTGGACATGATAATAATAAATCAAATCAATTTGCATTGCAAATTTTGAAATTGTGTTCTGTACATTTAGCTCTCGGCCATTAACATATATTAGGATGAGGAGGGATTCTAACACTGACCACTGGGGAAGTCCATGATAAAATTTCTTTCAATCTAAAAAATATCCGTTAACACCACATTGTTTCCTGCTCATCAGCCAATTTCCTATCCATGGAAATTGATGGATTTCCATCAATCTGCCTCTTTTATTCCATAAGCTCTATCATTGCTCACAAGTCTCTTATGTAGCACTTATTAATTGTCTTCAGGAAGCTCATGTACACCACATAAATGCATTAGTTTCATCAACCCCTTTTGTTACCTCATCAAAAGCTCCAGCAAGTTAGTTAAACACAATTTGACCATAATAAATCCATGTTGGCTTTCTTTAATTAACCTGCATTTGCTCATGTGACTGTCATTATTGTCCTGAATTATCATTTCTAGAAGCTTCCCATCATGATGTTAAAACTGGCTGACCTGTAGTTGCTGGATTTATCTTTACACCCTTTTTATGAACAGTAGCAATTGTCTAGTCCTCTGAAACCACCTGAGTCTAAGGATGACCATATATCTACTTTACCGCACTTTCCATTCTCATATCCCTCAGTATCCTTGGATGCATCACATGCAGTCTTCCTGCTTAATCAATTTAAAAATGCTGACAGCCTAAGTCAACCTTCTCATCAATCTTAAAGTTTTTGGCATCTGAATCTCCTTTTCACCACAAATTGTTCTTATCCTAAGCTTACTTTTACAATACCATCCATTATTTTACATAGTTCTCTCTTAGATATCACATTTTGAGACTGAAAAATCTTATCAAGTAATTTCCCTCTCTTTGGAATACCAGGATATAACCCGACAATGGGTGCGTCCCAGTCTGGCATATGACAGCTTCCCAATGAGTTTGAGCAATGAACTCAGATGATTCAGTAAAATAGTTTGGCATATTGCTTGCTTGGTTTGTCGCCCCTTGGATTGATATACTGAAGAATGAGTCCAACAACAGAGTTCACTTTCGACATCTCCCCTCTTCCCCACCCCTGACCAGTTTATGTTCAGCTCAGGAATACATATTCCTTATGATTTTATTTCCAATATATGTAGCATCTTTACAATTATGTGTGGGGAATCTGGTATCAGCCTAACTGAAATCCCTTTTTATTGGTTACCTCTTTGGAGGCTTCAATCTTTCCCCTGACTTTGATTTGGTGCTGTGAAACTAACTACCTGGCATTAAACATGATATACTCAATATGTGTTTCTGTCTGTTGCTGGTAACAAACCAGTGTCTAATTTATAAGTAATAGAATTCCACTTTCAAAATTCTGTGATTTTTATTTAGAATGACAGTATCATTGAGATTTCAAAGTTTTCTGCATTTTCTGTGGTAGCCATAAATCATTGGCCCAGAACTTCCAATCTCCAGTTGGCCATGCCCAAAAGGCAATTCCCAGGATGCACTGGGGTGCCCCTCAGAAATCCCTGTGCATGGACTACCCCTCCTTGCCTGGGAAATTTGGACTTCAACAGGTAATTCTGCAGTGTCTGGAACTTCCTAAAATTCTGAACTGAAGCTGAAGACTTTGGATGAATCTGACTCATTTACCAGAATAGTTACCCAGGAAAAGTTACAAGGGTTAGAACCAATTCTAACTCCTGGGTGACTGAACTAGTGACCATCCCTGCAACCTGTCCCCATTGGAATATCCCCCGCAACCCCCATCCCCCAACAACAAGCCCCAGATTGCCCATCCACTTCTCCTGACACTGGAAATCACTATTGTTCAGGGGCAAACAACAGACTGCACCAAACTTTTTGAAAATCTTTTGTTCAAACTTTTAGAAAGCTGAACAAGCTTGTAATTGTACTTAAATCAGAAATGCTATTTTCCTCAGCCAGTATGTACTGTGCTTCATTCATGACCCAACTCTGCAGTGGGATTTGTTCAACTTCACTGACCCTGAATCTATCAGTATAAAATTTGTATTGCATGTCACAGACAAAGGGGATGAATGACAAACTCCACCACCATGAAACTACCCCCTCAATCCATCCTGTTCCATCACCCACTTGCCACCCTATTCCCTCACCCATTTACTTTAGGTGCTTCCCTCTCTCCACAGGTTCTTAAAGTAACTTTGGGGCCTTCACATCTACTGGAATATGACAGCTAGTGCTGTAGAAAAAGACTTTGCTTAGCCTCCCCCTGACAATCCTGTCCAATGAGACAGAACAGCTCTGCTCCATATTTCTGAAGCAGCCCAAGGTAAATAAATAGGACCGCAAACAACGGCAATTCGATGGTGTTTGCTACTCATCAGAAGCTTCATCCCCTTTGTCCATGACATGCAATGCAAATTTTATAATGATAGATTCAGGGTCAGTCAAGTTGAACTAACCCAACTTCAAAGATGGGTCATGAATGAAGCACAGCAAATACTGGTTGGGGAAAATAGCATTTCTGATTTAAGTACAATTACAAACTTGTTCAGCTTTCTAAAAACTGAACAAAAGATTTTCAAAAGCTTTGGCACTGTCTGTTTGCTTTTCAGTGTCAGGAGAAGTGATTAATAGTAAAAGAACAAACTTTCCTGAGAATGCATGAACAATAGCAATGCTGTTGCTGAGAGAGAACTGGATGCAATTCAAAACAAGGATTTACATAAAACAACCAAACTGATGTGTAACTTGCCATTCTGAAAACCAGAGAATCAACAGACAAATGGCCTAAATTAGATATAATCACTGTGCTTTATAGAAGCCTAAGAATTCAAATAAATACTTCTTTTTCTGTTTAATTTATAATCTTAATGCATTGTTATGGCTTACACACTTCTCAGTTAGAGGGTTAATTGGAAACTTGCACTATAGAATTGGCTCATTTTTACTCCATGCTATTACCATTTCCAGGAAATTAAGACTCTGGCCATTATTTACTTATGCCACTCCAAATGTTCCTGATCTCCTCTGCACTGTTCCGCTGTGATCCTTGCTAACCAGTGGCGATTCTATTATCATAGCTCTGCCACCACTCAATGCTGATGTCTAATTAACACCACTTTGGTCAGTTCTCCCAATTAAACTAAACCAGAATAGCACTGGATGGTCTGTCCGCAGAGCAATTTATTGCACTAAGATCAATTCCCATTCAAGGGAGATGTATTTTCACAGCACCTTGGTGACATATTTCTCTAATGCAAAAACTAATTACCTTTTGGACATACCAGCTGCCCAGAAAATTTCCTATCATATGAAGTTGCAGATTTCAAAATTCTGAAATCTTTCTAACGTTTATGTAGATTAATTAACCGTTTGCCTCCATTGTTAATCTTAGTTTGGTGCATCAATCCAAGAACTTGTTTCTCTCAATAATTCAGTTCCAGATCAATGGGGCAATGCATCAGTAAATATATTAAGGGTATGAGCCTAACTTAAGTCAATGACAATATCTGACTTGTATGAGGATTTTGAACAAATAAGAACAAACTGTATAATACCATTCCTTACAACTGCAACAGTGTTATTAAAATGAAGAGCTTACCTTTTCATAGTTTTCAATTAGAATTTCCACAACAATGTTCTGAAATTTGAGGTCCATGATGGCTGCTACTGTTTCTTGTCGTGCCCGCATCAGTGTTGGCCCAAACACGACTCCAAGATTAGCTACAGTCATCAAATTCTGCTTTGCATTATTAGATACACTGGAAAGGAGGAAAAGTAATGATGCTCCATTTTTTATACTAGTTGTACATGCCTGGCAGTATCCACATGAATGACTTTTGGAACATTTTCTGTACTTCGCAGTGCAGATGAATACATTGATGGTCAATGCTGATCAAATAACAACATTAATTGAAGTGACTATGGTGAAGCAAAATTAAAGTCACGTCACCTTTAATATACCACCAGTTCTTAGAGATTACTGTCATGAAAAAGTTCTCAAGTGTTGCTTAGTTATACAGAAGATGAAAAATTATTTAGTGATTTAACAAGTTAGCGGCTTTGAACTCATAGGCCTGCTTTTAAGTATTCATTTTAAATATTAAGACAACAACATTATTCTTTCAAAGGGGTCTTTGATAATTCATTTGCCTTCTATGTTGCAATGGGTGAGATTTTCCAGCCTCACTCCCTCCAAAACCAGAAAATCCCGCCCAAGGTCAACAGACCTTTCCATGGTCCACCCCTCATCCACCATGATTCCCATGGTGGCTGGAACAGGAAAATTTGGTTGCACACCTCAGTCTCATGACAGTTGGGGTGTTCAGTTTGGGATGCAACTTCCTGGTATTGTTCAAGAAATAGCTATCATAACAATTGAAAGCTTTATGAGACAGGATATCCTGAAGAGAGTCATTGGATATTGGAATGCAGCAAACATGCACATTTAGTAGCTACCAGTCTGGCAACATGCTTTGTTCCTTTTTACAATGATTTTGGATAATTACTAAAATGACAATATAGCACGAATCCAGAATGAAAGATTACTATTCTATTTCTTAATACTTTTTAACCTTCCCAAGCAAAATAAACTCAACATGTCAAATTCTGAGTAATCCTTTCAACAATCCATGCACTGAACTTTAGTTACAGCAGATATCTCATTATATTTAATTCCAGCATTTCCCCCCAATTATCCTGTCATGTGGCTTCATTACTTTTCTTCAATCCATTGCCTAATTTTGTTCAGATTGAAAACAGATGCGAGACATTTGACGACTATTCAACAGATGTATAATAAATCAGTTTTAATATTTCAGATTTACGTTTGATGGCTTGAAAACAATTTATCAAAATCTTGGTTCAATTATAGCCATATATCATGGAATAATTCTATATTGCAGCCAGGCTATGTCTTTATAAGGACTTCTCCTTTGAATAAGCATCAGTATACAAAAGGAAATTAAAAAGGCTTAACTGAAAGCTATACTAAATTATCGGCTACAGTGTCCTAATGACAAATTTAGAGAAAAATGAAATCACAGCAAAATAAAATTCAATTATCCTCTTGCTCAAGCCCCTAAGAAAAATGTGATATTGAAATGCTTAATAAGATCATTGTACACAATACTACACATATGCAGGCAAACATTGTTTGTTTAACTTAAAGAAAAAGCATATGTTCACACAAAAACGAGTGGCAGGTCAGAAGATTGAACCGTATATAAAAAACATTGACGAATAACGAAGAGAATGATAATGACGGTAAAACTAGTGTACAAGAGAAAGCCAGCCAGTAACATCAAGATGGTCAACAGGAGTTTCTGTCGATATTTAAATACGAAAGGAGTTAACAAAGTGAGCATTAGTCCTATAGAGAGCATGTGTCTGGGAAATTGATAATGGAAAGCACAGCCATTGTGGAACAATTAAACCTGTATTTGGCAACTGTCTTCACTGTAGAGGACCAAAGTAACATCCCAGAAATAGATGCAAATTTGTTCCTAGAACCCTTTGGTTGCCCATCTGCAGATCTCTGTGCTTTCTGGCCAGGCTTTAAAATCAGAGAAAATAACTCCTACAGTGCAGGAGGTGGCCATTCAGCCAATCAACTCTCCAAAAGAGCTTTTTAACCAGACCCTGTAACCCCAGGTATTTACCCCACTAATCCTCTAACCTACACATGCTGGGACACTAAGGGGCAATTTAGGATGGCCAATCCACATAATCTGCACATCTTTGGACTGTGGGAGGAAATCAGAGCATCGGGAGGAAACCCATACAGACATGGGGAGAATGTGCAAACTCCATACAAACAATTCCCTGAGGTTGGAACTGAACCTAGGTCCCTGGTGCTGTTGGGCAGTAGTGCTAACCACTGCCAACATGCCCTTCTTTAGGAGAAAGTATTCTAGTACCCAGCACAGACCTTCTTATTAAGGCAGCCTAACCTAGAACTCAACTGCCTCAGAAACTTCTCCCCCACCTAGTCAAACCAAACTTTGCCACTAATGCAACAAGTTACTAATTAAATCTCCCAAATCACCAGTGAACCCATGGTCAGCATAGCCTCTAGAAGTGTTGGTTTTTAATAAGATAAATTTTGTGTTTAATTTAGCACTCAAGAAAATAGTCAAAATTCATTTGCTCACTATTGTTGAATTCAATATATGAATTTGACACAATTATTTTCTGTTACCTGTTAATCATCAAGTAGCAACTCTTCAATTAGATTCTGAATTTAAATATTGAGTAATATTATTGAGTAATAATAGTACTTGGAAATATCTGCATCTTCATGTGAACAAGTATTAATGTTGATTTTAAGCAGCATTGCTTTTACATAATGCAGTTGCTGCTGCTGAAATTCTGCTTCTTGATTATAAAGGGGGACAAGGAGTTACTAATATAGCAAAAGAGGATCAAACAATGCAAGCAGTTCACGTTCTAATATTAAGTCACTGAATAGCATGGGTAGTGCAGTTGAGCACATAAAGTTTATTTACAAACCTATAAAATAAAGGGAAGATTGCAGTAGCAGGATATAAGTACACTGCCCAGCACCCAAAACTTACTTAGCTAAATGCTTGATGAGAATGTCCAACATCTCTCTATTCTTTTCTGGAAGTTTATGAACGAGGGAATGAATTGGTTTGATTCTGGACTCTGGACTAGCACACTCTGCAAAAATAAGCAGCAAAAACTCTGGATTAGGATGCTACGTAATATTCTATTATTTCCGCTATACACGTCACTGAAATGGACATGCATAGAATGTACAAGAGCTAGAGATTCCATTTTTTACCAAATGATTGCCAAACATCATAACATTCAAGAATATGGGAAATGTGCAAGAAAATGGGATTAGAATGACTTCAGTGGTAGTTATCTGTGCAGACTCAATAAGGCTAACAGTTTTTTCTGCACTGCATGATACCATGCTTTCACCGATATTTTCTCCTCCTTTGCACAAGTCATAACTTGTGGCACCCTTCTCACCTCTCTTTCAAAACCTTTGTCTACCATCATCCAATCCAAGATGTGGAAATATCAGACATAGGAACAGGAATTGGCCATTTAGCTGCTCCACATTTATTCCAGTCAGTTCCTCTGTGAACTCCATCTATCCACCTTTGTTTCATAAGCCTTGATAGCTTTGTCTTACAAAATCTACTGATCACCATCTTCATCCCAAAGATCAATTAACCTCCAGTATCTACAACTTTTTAAGTGATTGAGTGCTAGAATTCCACAACATCTTATGTGAAGAAATGCTTCCTGGTTTAATACCTAGTGGTTGAGTTCTAATTTTAAGATTATGGTCTCTATTTGGATTCCCTCAGAAGAAAGGGTTTTCACCCAATTAATCCTGAATAGATCACCTTTTGGATTCAAGGAATACATGTCAAGATTAGTCATGGATGAACTTCAAATTGTTTCAGCTAAATATTGGATTGACTGAAGGCATACTTTTTGACTCTATCATAAATCTTTGATATCAATTCTATCCCTTCTATAGGGTCTCAGGTTGATCCAGAACTGTTTGCAACTTCTGCTTCCATTTTGACCTTTAATTGAGCTTTCAAACTTATATCTTCTCCATCATGGAAACTCAAACTTCCAGAACATAACCTGTCTCTACCTATCTGTGGCTAAAACCCTCACCCCGCTTTCTGCATTTCCAGACTCATCTATTCCAATATGCTCCTGGTAAGCTTTCCATTTGCCTCACTGAAACTTCAGAGTTCGTCTCAAACTCTGTGGCCTATACCCTAGTTCCATTCAAGCACTGCTCACTCGTGCTCCTGAACTAGATTAACTCCCTGTTCACAATATCTCCAATTCAAAATTCTCATTTTTGTCAAAGAACAAAGAACAACACAGCACCTGAAACAGGCCGTTCGGTCCAACGAGCCCACGCCGCCGTCCTAATGTCTTAATGACATATAGGGACCAATCTGTTACCCAATCAGCCTAAGAGCATATTTTTGGGATGTGGGAGGAAACCGGAGCACCCGGAGAAAACCCACGCAACCATGGGGAGAACGCGCAAACTCCCGCAGACACAGGCCCAAATGTCAAGCATTTTCTCTCTAGCTCTACAAACACCAGCACATTCTCCCCACCAATAGTTCAATTCTTAGCTTCATGTTTTCTTTACCCAAAGAGTGATTAGGGAGTGGAATGCCCTGCCTGCAGCTGTTGTAGATGCACCAAGTTTGGTGGCATTTAAGAGGTTAATTGATAAGTATATGGAAGAGAAGGGAATGGTTTAGTTTGGAGGGGCATTGCTTTTTATTTTGGTCGGCACAACATCGAAGGCCGAAGGGCCTGTTCTGTGCTGTAATGTTCTATGTTCTATGTTTGATTTTTTTTATTAGTGTTACAATTAAGCTTATCTTAACACTACAATGAAGCTACTGTGAAAATTCTCTAGTTGCCACACTCTGGAGTACACTGAAGGAGAATTTAACATGGTCAATGCACCTCGTAAGAAGTCTGACAATATCAGGTTTAAATCCAAACTCACAAGCTTTCAACCTATCGTCTTCGTCAGGTGAATGAGGTGTTCTGGTCTCCACCAGCACAGACTGTTTACAGACTGTCTACATCAATGCACCTAACCAGCACAACAGAGGAAATCAAAATTCTCGAGTAAACTCATGCAGACACAGGGAGAACATATAGACTCTGCACATACATTGACCCATGCTAGGAACTGAACCTGTGAGACAGTAATGCTAACCAGTGTGCTGCCTTGCTGTTTGATCACAGAATCTCTACATTGCAGGAAGAAGCCACTGGACCCATTTAGTTTCCACCAATTCTAACAGAGTATCTTATTCAGGCTCTCTCCCCTGCCCTATTTCTGTAACCTCATATATTGACCATGCCCAATGCACCTAACCCACATATCTTTGGAGTGTGGGAGAAAACCGGAGTATCCAGAGGAAACTCAGGCAGACGTGGTGAGAATGTCTTGTGGAATTTGCACAGTCACCCAAAGCTGGAATTGAACCCGGGTCCTTTGGTACTGTGAGACAGCAGTGCTAACTACTGTTTCTGTCCAAAAGATACGGGAGAAAGATGTGGTCCTGAAAACAAAGTGAGGCTCGCATCACCCATACAGCTTTATGCACCAACAAACTGAGCATCTGACATGAGACATTTGTGTATTTTTTGAAAACCTGTGTAGAGCAGTAAATTACACTAAACTTACTGGCCAGCGAGATGAATTCCTCGTGCAACTTGTAAGTCATGAGAGGCTCTGGAAGATTCCTATCATGTTTATAAACAATAAATGACAATATTAATTCAATTGCTTATTAGTGTAACCAGTTACTCACTCATTTATGTATCTGAAGTGTTCCCACTTAATGTCTGTGCTTGAGTATTTTACTTTTGATTTGAATTTCTATTGTTTTAAGGTAAGTATGACTGTGCTCAATACCAATCTCGTACCACGTCTTCAAACACACTTATCACAATCTAAATAAGGATGTGTTCAGACTTGCCAATTTCTTTTATATCTGGATAAGGAATTTTACAAACAAGAAGATAACAGATGGACATTGAAGCCCTCCACCCAGAATACATTGCTACCATCAGTGCTTCTTTCAAGTTGTGTTCAACATCGAGGAGCACTGAATCATCGGTTGAGGGATGCTGGTACTCAGCTGGAGACTTCCTCTGCCATGATTCCATGAGACTTTGTCGGGTCCAGGCTGAATACCGAGAACTCCTGTGGACCTAATGAGTACATACATTGTGCCATTACCTCTGGTGGGTCTGTCGTGCCACTGGAGACAAGTCATATCAGAATTCAATATAGGAATCTGGGATGTAGTTGTCACATCAGATTTCAAAGCTTGCCATTTAAACTTAACAGGAACTAACAGCAATATTAAAAACAATTCATTAGCTTCTGAATGCTGAGATTTGTTTTTTAGTGTAGCAAAAAAATTAAATGACGTAGCTGTGCCTCAGTTTAAAACTCTTCAAAACAGCAGAGAATAAAAACGTGCACACAGCTTTTACCGTAAATAGTGTTTCAGTGCGCTGGTAATAGTTTTTGTTTCCCATTCTAGCGAGCTGTCCAGATCCAGATCAAAACAAACCTTCGAATCTAGAAAACATTATTAAATTTAGTAACATGAAATGTCGTTATGCAGGCAAATTCCATAGAATCCAATCCTTAGATTCTATGGATAAATAATAAGGTTAGGAAAAATATAGAGGCCTGAATACTCTTACTGTCACATTCTCTAAACTAAAAACATGAATTTTGATCCAAGTGGAGAAGCAATGGTGTTTAAAAAGATTGGAATATGTCTGTGTCATGGAGTTCCCCTTTCTTGATGTTAGTTTGAATCTCACACCAAGTCAAAGGGATTGCCAAGGTGCAGCAACAGTGACAGTGTCAAGCAGGGCAAACAGCCAATCACACTGAAGCATTCCCACAAACCAGGAAGTAAAATTCACTGATCATCTTTCATTTTTAATATAATTTTACAGAGAAGTGATTGAGCCAGGCACATGGGATTAAGGATGCAGCCAAAAGGTAAGAAACAAACCTTATCACACTGGTGAAACAAGTATTTTATACTAGTTTTTCAGCAGTACTTGATGTTCTGTGAAAAGCCAAAGGGTGTGAAGTTTCCCAGCAAGATTAATAATGTAATTGTGTAAATTCTCTTTAGTTTAGCGTTCTGTGAGAATGACAGGATTGCTGAATTTCTATGTGTTATGGCAAGTGTGGATTACAGAAGTGGCTGCCAATGTCAATGGAGTAATGGTAGTGAACATTGACAGCTCTACTGTCATTCCTACTTCTAAGGTGTGTAGGTTGAGTGGGTTAGCCATGGTAAATGTGTAGGGTTACAGGGATGGGATGGGCCTGGGTAAAATACTCTTTTGGACAATATAGATTCAATGGGCTGAATGGATTCCTTCTGCACTGCAGGGTTCTATGGATTCTAACACTATAGAATCATAGACTTTCTGACAGAGTATCTTACTCAGGCCCATCCCCTGCCCTATTCTCAAAACTCAGTAAAGTTTTACAACACCAATTTTAAATCCAACCAATTTATTTGATAGTAAATTCGCAAGCTTTCGACTTTATAGCCTTCGTCAGGCAAATGCAGTGTTCTGGTCTGCAATAGCACTCATATCCACACAAACAGTTACAGATTGCTGATTAGAATGCGAATCCTTACATCTAACCTGCTATTCAAGTGTTAAAGTGGCTAACAATGTGTGTGAAGGGAATCCTGAGCCTTGGTTAGAGAATTGTGTATTTTCTCCAGACAGCACAGTAAGTGAGGTTTTTTGCTAACCCAGGCAAGTTATGGGGGTTACAGATAGTGTGTCACGAAGCCAAGATCCCTGTTAAGACCGTCCTCATGTGTGCGGAACTTGGCTATCAGTCTCTGCTCAGCAACTCTGCGCTGTGTGTCACGAAGGCCCCCTTGAAGAACATTTACCCGCAGGTCGGAGGCCGAATGCCCATGACTGCTGAAGTGTTCGCCCACAGGAAGGGAACTGTTTTGCCTGGTGATTGTTGAGCGATGCTCATTCATCCGCTGTCATAGTGTCTGCATGGTTTCCCCAATGTACCATGCTTCAGGACATCCTTTCTTGCAACGTATTAGGTAGACAACGTTGGCCGAGTTGCAAGAGTATGTACCGTGTACCTGGTGAATGGTATCCTCACGTTTGATGATGTCGTCCATGTCTATGATATGGCATGTCTTGCAGAGGTTGCTGTGGCAGGGTTGTGTGGTATTGTGGTCACTGTTCTCCTGAAGGTTGGGTAGTTTGCTGCGAACAATGATCTGTTTGAGGTTGTGCGGTTGTCTGAAAGCAAGAAGTGGGGGGTGGTGGGGATGGCCCTAGCTCAGATGAGGAGGATCATGACAGACACCTCCAGACACTGAAGGATGCCCTTGTGAGAACAGGATATGGCACTCGACTCATCAATCGACAGTTCCGACGTGCCACAGTGATAAACCGCACTGACCTCCTCAGAAGACGAATACGGGACACGGTGGACACAGTACCCTTTGTTGTCCAGTACTTCCCCGGAGCGGAGAAGCTATGACATCTTCTCCAGAGTCTTCAACATGTCATTGATGACAATGAACATCTCGCTAGGGCCATCCCCACCCCCCCCACTTCTTGCTTTCAGACAACCGCACAACCTCAAACAGATCATTGTTCGCAGCAAACTACCCAACCTTCAGGAGAACAGTGACCACAATACCACACAACCCCGCCACAGCAACCTCTGCAAGACATGCCAGATCATAGACATGGACGACATCATCAAACGTGAGGATACCATTCACCAGGTACACGGTACATACTCTTGCAACTCGGCCAACGTTGTCTACTTAATACATTGCAAGAAAGGATGTCCCGAAGCATGGTACATTGGGGAGACCATGCAGTCACTACGACAGCGGATGAATGAGCATCGCTCAACAATCACCAGGCAAAACAGTTCCCTTCCTGTGGGCGAACACTTCAGCAGTCATGGGCATTCGGCCTCCGACTTGCGGGTAAATGTTCTTCAAGGGGGCCTTCGTGCCACACGACAGCGCAGAGTCGCTGAGCAGAGACTGATAGCCAAGTTCCGCACACATGAGGACAGTCTTAATAGGGATCTTGGCTTCATGACACACTATCTGTAACCCCCGTAACTTGCCTGGGTTAGCAAAAAACCTCACTTACTGTGCTGTCTGGAGACAATACACAATTCTCTAACCAATGCTCAGGATTCCCTTCACACACATTGTTAGCCACTTTAACACTTGAATAGCAGGTTAGATGTAAGGATTCGCATTCTAATCAGCAATCTGTAACTGTCTGTGTGGATATGAGTGCTATTGCGGACCAGAACACTGCATTTGCCTGACGAAGGCTATAAAGTCGAAAGCTCGTGAATTTACTATCAAATAAATTGGTTAGATTTAAAACTGGTGTTGTAAAACTTTACTGAGTTTACCCCAGTCCAATGCCAGCATCTCTACATCATGACTATTCTCAAAACTCCACATACTTACTTCACTTATATTCTAACCTAATCTTGGGGCACTAAGGGGCAATTTAGCATGGCCAATCCATCTATCTTGCATATCTTTGGATTCTGGGAGGAAACTGGAGCAACTGGAGGAAATGCACGCAGACACGGGAAGAATGTGCAAACTCCACACAGTCACCTAGATCCTTGGCGCTGTGAGGCAGCAGCACTAGCCACTGTGCTATGATGCCATCCTTATTAGCCAGAGATGTCAGAGGCATTCAACAGGATTGTGCATGAGATGGGGAGGCCATCTGCTGCTGTCTGGAAAAGTTGCACTGACATGGGCATGCATCAAGGTTGCAATGGGGAAGATGGCCAAAGCCATGGAAATCCATTGTCTAGCAGCATGACTAGACAGATGTGTGCATAAACCTGCACTTTATTGCACCATCAATGGGTGAGATCACATGGTGGCTATGTGAGGCAGGGATAGGGCACCTCAACCTTTCTCTTGGTGTCCCTTTTTCTCAGAAAGGCAGGGAGAGGCCTTAGGCACCCAAAATAAAGAGCAGCAGCAGCTGGATACACCGGGACCTCCATCCAGAATTCCTGGGGGGAAACCTTTGGATTCCCTTTTGTCTGTGATCCTGTCAGTTTCTACCTCTGATCAAAGTGTAGTTGCACCAGAGCAGAGTATAAAAGTTAATTGGGGTCCTCCGGTCACAGAAGATTTCTGCCAAAGTTAACAGGGCAAAATGGTCAATACGCTGCCTTCATCCCTGCTCTGAATGTCAGGGCAGCACCTAGATGCAGTATTAGGCAAAGCAAAATTAAGTTCTGATGTCATATATAGTTACGCAGGTTCACTACCAATGTTCAAAGTTGATATATTTTTATAAATGGGTATGAGGTTCCATTGGGAGTGAGTGAGGAGCATGGGCTGACATAGTGAGAGAACTCATTGTGGGTGAATAAGGGACATGGGTTGACATAGATGGGGCATGAGGAATGGCTGCAAAAGTGAGGGGTGTGAGGAATTAGGGTTAGAAAGCTGATATTTAATGATAATGAAATTGGGACAAAGTTCCAGAGAAGTGAGGCAGATAATTCTTTTTTTTATTCATTTGCTGGATATGGCCAGCATTTTTTTCTCATCCCTTGTGGCCCTTGAAGGGCAGTTGAGAAACAACCACATTGCTGACTCTGGAATCATATTTAGGCCAGATCAGGTAAGGACAGCAGATCTCCTTCGCTAGAGGACATTTACAAACTAGGTAGGCTTTTCCAACAATCGACAATGGTCATCAGTAGATTCTTAATTGCAGTTTTTTTTATTGAATTCAAATTCTACCACCTGCCATGGGCAGGATTTGAACTTGGGCCCCAGTATATTAGCTGAGTTTCTGGATTAATAGTCTAGCAATAATATCACTAGATCATCATTTCTCTTTGGCATTCAGCAGCCCCTTTGGTCACCTCCAAACTGCCTGTGCAGCTGCATCCCTCCGAACTACACCACACCTCACCTACCCACACAAATCATGCTGTTTTGGTACAGCAAGATGGGAAATTTCCTGAATTAAGACATAAATCCAATCCGTAATGTGAATGGACTGAAGCAGGAATAACTCCCCTCATAGCAAAGGGTGAAGATGTATTTAGTAGGGACATTCAAAATGATGAGGATTTTTGTTGATCAGGAGAAATTATAGACAATTCAGCAAACAGAGTACACATATTTAAAGTAGTCGTCAAAAGAACCATTATTTTGTGAAGTGGATTGCTGTGATCTGAAATACACAGTCTGAAAGATGATGGCATTAAATTTAGTTGCAACTTTCCAGACAAAATTACATGTACACTTGAAAAGAAAACATTTACAGGACTAAAGGAAAGAGCAGGAGTTTGGGACTAATTGGATCGCCCTTTGAAAAAGTAAGAGTCATAAGGGGTCAAGCGGAAAATTCTACAATTCTGTGCATTTCCTCAATTTAAAACATTTTACATCTAATAGTTCTGACCGGAATACATCGATATCTATCCTGCTAAGTTATCAAAACACTTACCAGTCAACAAACACATAAGCCTCTGGACTTTTGAACTGACTCCAACCACTCTATATAATCCTTGATCCTTAAGTCCTGGAAAAGAGACCAAAAACAATATTTTGAAAGAACTGCTACAAGAATTGCCATTCCAATTGCTGGAAAAATAATGAATTAGTACAGTAACACTTCAGTCATGCTGAAAAATGGCAGATGGAGTTTAATGGAGACAAGTGTGAGGTATTGCACTTTGAAAGGACAAACCAAAATAGAACATACAAAGTAAATAGTAGGACACTGAAGAGTGCAGTACATAGAGGGATCTGGGAATATCGATACATAATTCCCTAAAAGTGACATCACAGGTGGATAGGATCGTAAAGAGTGCTTTTGGAACATTGGACTTTATAAATCAAAGTATTGAATGTTAGAGTTGGAACGTTATGGTGAGGTTGTATAATGATGTAGAGATGCCAGCGTTGGACTGGGGTAAACTAAGTAAGAGTCTGGCAACATCGATTTTAAATCCAGCTGATTTATTTGATAGTAAATCTACAAGCTTTCGACTTTCGTCTTCGTCAGGCAAATGCAGTATTCTGGTCTGCAATAGCATACATATCAGCACAGACAGTCACAGATTGCTGATTAGAATGCAAATCCTTACACCCAACCTGCCATTCAAGTCTTAAAGTGGGTAACAATGTGGGTGAAAGGAATTCTGAGCATTGGTTAGAAAGATGTGTATTGTCTCCAGACAGCACAGTGAGTGAGGTTTTTTGCTAACCCAGGCAAGTCATGGGGGTTACAGATAGTGTGACAAGAAGCCAAGATCCCTGTTAAGACTGTCCTCATGTATGCGGAGCTTGGCTATCAGCCTCTGCTCAGCAGCTCTGCGCCGTCGTGTGTCGTAAAGGCCACCTTGAAGAACGTTTACCCGAAGATCAAAGATCACTGCCATTCGGCCTCTGACCTTCGGGTAAGCGTTCTTCAAGGTGGCCTTCATGACACACAATGGCGCAGAGTCACTGAGCAGAGACTGATAGCCAAGTTCTGCACACATGAGGACGGTCTTAACAGGGATCTTGGCTTCCTGTCACGCTATCTGTAACCCCCATGACTTGCCTGGGTTAGCAAAAAACCTCACTTACTGTGCTGTCTGGAGACAATACACATCTCTCTAACCAATGCTCAGGGTTCCCGTCACCCACATTGTTACCCACTTTAAGACTTGAATAGCAGGTTAGGTGTAAGGATTTGCATTCTAATCAGCAATCTGTGACTGTCTGTGTTGATATGTGTGCTATTGCAGACCAGAACACTGCATTTGCCTGATGAAGGCGAAAGTCGAAAGCTTGTAGATTTACTATCAAATGAATCAGTTGGATTTAAAATTGGTGTTGCCAGACTCTTACTGAGGTTGTATAAGACATTGGTGAGGCTGAATTTAAAGTATTGTGTGCAGTTTTGGTCACCTAATTACAGGAAGGATATTAAAAAGGTTGGAAGAGTGCAGAGGAGGTTTACATGGATGTTGCCAGGACTTGGGAAAGGTTAAATAGGTTAGGATTTTATTCCCTGAAGCGTAGAAGAATGAGGGGAGATGTGATAGAAATGTGTAAAATTATGATGGGTATAGATACAGTGAACGCAAACAGGCTTTTTCTACTGAGGCTAGAGGAGAAAAAAACTAGAGGATGTGGGTTAAGGGTGAAGGGGGGAAAGTTTAAAGGGAATATTGGGGGGTGGTGTGGTTCTTCACACAGAGGGTGGTGGGACTGTGGAATGAGCTGTCAGATGAAGTGGTAAATGCAGGCTCACTTTTAACATTTAAGGAAAACTTGGACTGGTACATGGATAAGAAGGGTGTGGAGAGATATGGTCCAGATGCAGGTCAGTGAGATTAGGCCGAAAAATGGTTCGGCACAGCCAAGAAGGGCCAAAAGGCCTGTTTCTGTGCTGTAGTGTTCTATGGTTCTATAGGTTCATCTTTTACTAATTAGACAAATGCTAATTCAAAACAGTTATACCTTGTATTTTGTAAGTGTGCAAATTATTTTTTCTGTACAAAGTATGATTGATTTTTAGGTTTAGCTATTCAGGATAATTGCACTGGTATTTCCGGAGATTAGTTCTAATCAGTACTGAGTAATGTTAAATAGGCTATCTTCTGATACTGCACACATTTACTGTGCTTCCCTTCTGCTCCACCCTTTTATTCTTAATAACAAAACTTATTAATCCTTCTTATTAAAATGAAAGAAAACAGCTAGCACTAGAGTAATTATTCACTAATCTTTTATTAGCTAGTTTCTTGCTAATGAGTATATTAAATATCAACTTTAATGGGACGTGGTAGCAAAATAGTACTATTGGCTGGCAATTCTCAAGTACTCAGAATCTTGAAATAGGTGTGCTATAGTTTGTTCCATTTAAAAACAAATTCTAAGCCTTACATTCAACTTAAAATTTTATCAATTGGGAAAAAGGGAAGAGTGAAATTATTGCACAGAAAATCTTACCTGGACCTGTTTCACTTCATTTCTTTCTATAGTTAAGGATTTGAATTTTCAAGAACATATGCTTTCCTTTGCCAAAATGATACATTATATAATTACTGCTTTGATATGACTACCAATTAAATATGCATTTCTTGTGTACAATTATTTTAAATACATTTATTATAAACTATTGATAATATTACAAAGAAATGGCTTTCTTCAGAATTCAGGAAGACCACTAAAAATCTTCACAAATGTGTCAAAAAACTAATTTTTGACATTATGCCAGCAATTTGAATTTAATAAAACCAATCTCTGTACATTTTTTCAGTAAAAAGTTGCTCACATACAAAGACAACGGCCAGAAATTCCCAAAAAACACTAAGTGCTTGATATACAGGAAAACAGGAGAAATTCCCGCCCATTTTGGCAGCATAATGTTCAGCAGGCTGATCTGTCAGAGCAGAGATCGGCACGTTGTAGCAGCTCCCCACTGCTAGCCTCCCGATTACTGACCGAGCACCAACCCCACTCCCCACCCATTCACCCTGTAAATGCTGGCCTCCCTCATTTCCTCACACCAGCCTCTATGTCCTCACCCCTCACCGGAACTCTACCCCACCCCAATGACGAGCCTCAAAGAACCCCCCCACCCCACCACCTCCCTCCCTCCCTCTCCCAGTGATTCCACTCGCAAAAAGCCAGCAGATTCCCCTTGCAACCCCCACCCCCCACCAATTGTCCCCTAAAGTTCCCATCTCCTGCCATGCTTGATGCCTGGTGTGGCAGTACCAGGCTGGCACTGCCCAAAGGAAACCTCAACCCCCAACCTCCCTGGGAACTTCAATGGTCTCTGCTCCTTCCAGCAGGGATCAGGGTGCCTGTTCCCTCTAAGTAGTCTTAAAAGTCATTGGAAGGAATCACTCCCAGTAGGGGTAGGGCGTAGATACTAGTGAACCCACAGAATACCATCCCGGGCCGCTAATAATATTAAAATGCTCAATTCAATTTGATAACTAACTTACGCTGAGCTGATTATGCTCAAAGAATAGCCTGGGAGACTCACTATGGGTTCCCTGCTGTCTCTCCCCGTTGAGAGAATCCTGGTCAACATGTACTATTTGCAGTCATTGTACAAAGAATGGGATGGCAATAGGGAACAATAAATGCGTCAATCTCTTTATTGTAAAAATATTATCCACTTCAATGTATTGGATAAGTAAGAATTGATTTCAAATGTAGAAAAAACATTCAATTACCCCGTGTCTCAAGTGCATGAATGCATTTCTTTATTATGTTGAAACCCATTTCATCCAGTTGTACATCTTAAGAGAAGAAAATAAAGTTATTGTTGTTGCATAAATAGAAAAAGGTATGCTAAAGAGTTCACTTCATAAACTGAAATTAATGTGCATTCAGTAAGTTGATTGCACAAAATAATGACAGCAATAAAAAACAAACTTCATTTTTTCTTTGAGTACATTAGTAATTAAGAATATGGTGTGCTAATACCTACCCTAATTAGAGAATGTGAACTACTTCCAAAACTATATAGAATATTAGTTTAAAAGATTAAATGATAATTCAAAATACTAGCTATAAGTGACTAATTACAGAAGTTTAATAGTTAAATATATACAAACATACTTACTTCCTTCTCTCTTGGAATTGCTCCTGGTAATTGAATATACCTGTCATTTAAAACAACATTGTTATACACTTTACACCGATAAAGTCATGAAAATTGAAGAGTTAAACTAAACCATCTCAACACTCAAGGCAAAAACTGACAGCATCTGTGATGATAGAAACAAAGCTAATGTTTTGAGTCTGGATGTTTCATCCAGACTTGAAATGTTGGCTCTGTTTCTCTCTCTGTAGACGCTATCAGACCTATTGAGTTTATCCAGCACTTTTTGTTTTTGTTTCCAGCTTCTGTAGTAATTTGTTTTTATCTACAATTAAGACCTTGGCCATATTTTGAAAACTAGAAGTAGCCCTATTGTTATTGCATATAAAACCATGGTAACACACAACTGCCAAAGCAGGTAACTGAGCATTTGAATAACGCACTGCAGCAAAATTGGAGACCATGGATTCCCCAATCATCCCCTAAATCAGAGTTCCTCCGCAGCTACCCACCTCACACCCTCATCAACCTCCTTACTTGGATCCAAAAGAATTGAGTGCACTACGTTTGGCACCAGCCAAACGTATGTCTTATTTAGACATCAATCCACCAATTTAAAAATTGAAAAAGAGAATGGGAATTATATCCAAATGTAATTTACCAAGTTACTTTTTAAAAAAGTTGTCACATAGACATAAGGAGGTTACAAAGAGATTTAGATAGATTAAGTGAATTGGCAAAGATCTGGCAAATGGATTGTGTGACCAAATGTGAAATCGTTCTTTTTGGCAACAAGAATGAAAAGGAAGCACAATATCTAAATGGTGAGAGCCCCAAGACTACAGAGCAATCTGGGTGCCCTTGTGCATGAATCACAAAAGGCTACTATGCATATGTAAAGAATTAGGCAGGAATCTCCCAGTCTGCTCCAGGGGTGCTGGTGACAGGTGGAAATCATGAATTTGGCAGGAGCTAGTGTAAAATCCCTTTGCAATTCTCCCAATGGTGGGTTGATGGTGGATTAGTCTTCTTGCTAGCAGGTGGTGCAAACTCCATTTACATTTATTTGCATCTCATAAATATATATTAAAACATTTTCCCATCAGTACCCCATCAGGCCAGCTTGCATCACACCAGCAGGAATTTATGCCAGCGTCAAACCCAATCGCTAACGAGTGACATCCACATGACAGTCCTCAGTTCATCAAAGACTTCGGAGAAACAGAGTTCCTCTTGAGGCTGCTAGCCTTTTCTCTCTGGGTTGCCAATAACCAGCACAATCTGATGAAGACAGGTGGCTGGATAGTGTAGTACGAGGGCGTTGGACTAGTATTTCAATATGGTGCTGGGAACTTTGAACTCATCAGCTGAGGGGCAGTCTACCAGAAGATTTGGAGGGAAACTTGCTCATGCATATTTAATGAACTTCCAGTGCAGAATCTGATGCAGGATCCTGCTAATCTGATTAGCAGGACAGGCGCCCCTGGAGCTGCCCATCGACACATTAAGTCTCATTGTGTCCTGTTACACTATTTTGCAGCTGCGTTATTCTAAGAGCCTTTATTTTATTTTACAAATTCTCAACCATTTTGATGACTTCACATTTGCAGCAGGTTATTGGGTCAAGTCATACAAAAATATTCTGTAACTTTGATGAAGATCAATAGTCATATCTGTCAATGTTTATTCATACTTTTTTAATACTTGACAATCTTGCAGTTATTTGACTCCACATTGGCCTCCCTTTCCTCTTTGCATTTTGCCACCACTATACCTGCTGCCACAAATGGAAGGTCAATAATAAATTTGAGGATTTATGATCTGCACCTTCCTTCATTTCTCCCAGAAAATATGTATCGCACAACTGTGTTTGGTGTACAGAGTATATCGTGTACACTGGTTAATGAGTATTAGCTAACTGGGCAGCATGCCATTAGATACACTATTCTGTTTTACTTTATTTCCCCTATAACCTATTGCAGCCAAGCTTTCAGAAAGAACATTTGCACCTTTAGCACCGTTTAATTAAAGAAAAGACAAATTTAAATCTTAATTAATTTCCGCTTTTCCACTTTTTACCATTTATAGCACTGTAACTTACTGGCATAATGAATGTTAATCACTTAAATATCAAGTTTCACATCCATTCAGCATCAGTGCACTGAAACTCTCATTTTAACTTACAGGTTCTTTTCCATCCAGAGCTTCCAGCCACTGTCTGCGATCATCTTCGGTAATAGCCTGCATGGTGATCACACCTTGCCTACAAAACACACCATCATGAAAAAGTACATGTTAGAAATGGGACATCAGCTCAGGCATCAAGTTTTAAGGTCAAAATATGTTTGCTTCTGGCACCTCTGGAAAAAGCAATGGTACATAATTGTAGCAGTATTAGCGAAAGCATTTTTCGTATGCTACAAGTCAGAAGACCATAAAGGATTGTATAGAGGATACTGGAGGGCAAATTCAAACTGATTCAAATTTATTGCAAAGTTACCACATACATATTTTGCAACTGTCAGTACTCTTTTAGAGACAGTGCCGATGTATTTGATGAGGTTATCAGTATTGAATATTATTCACATTAGAATAATTCTTTACATTGATTGAGCAAATTCAAAATTGATCAGGTTTCAGGTTCAGACAATATCTAACCAGAGTCATTAAAGAACTGAAACAGTTGCTTTGTGAGCCCATTGTCCTATCTTCAAGAGAATCAGTCAGGAATAGTTCCCTTAAGCTCCACATTGGCTTCTGGGGTGATGGCCTCCCCAGAAGCTCATATAACTTATCTAAAAATAAGGGGGCAAGTTATAGAGAACTAAAGGCTTATCAGCCCACCATGCATTACTGGAAGTGTGCTAGAGAGGGGCTATAAGAGATGTTCTTTATGTTACTTGGAAAATAGTGGCAACACAAGAAATTCACAGTTTCTGAAAAACTTTTGAAGGCAATGGGGAGTGGATAAGGGAAACCCGATGGAAAGTGTCTAACCAGGGCTTTAGGAAGTATCTCCTATCAGGTTACTTCACAAGATGGGATCTTGTGATAACACTAGGAATTTCAATTTCTATAACCACAGTTAAACTATTTCAGATTAATGATGTGGTTCTGCTTGAAGACATGTTACCAGTGACATCCCAAGGATTTTGTCCTGAGCCTGCTACTTTTCATTATCTTCACAATGACCTGAATTTCAATGATGGAGGTTCTATAAGTGAATTTTCAAATGACAAAATCTTTGCAAGGTGACAGACAAGTGTAATCACATCCATCAGAATATAAATGTTTGGGGAATGGACTACATAATGGTAAACAGTGTTCAATTTAGCAGTAGCAACACAGACAAATATATAGTGGAGAGAGAATAAACTGGCAATGTAAATCAAAGGATATAATTTTGATACAATGAAGGCCGCTGATGAGACTTCATGAGCTGAGGTTTCCACATATGGTCGGAGACATGATGATCTTGGAAAAGATCCACAGGAGAGTTAGAGTCTTTACCATCTCACAGAATCTCAGTTGTTTAGATAAACTCAAAACCTCTGTCTATTTTTGTTAGGGCATCATTGAGATGTGAACTGATATTAGGTCACCAAATAATTGAAATATAACATTTCTATTGACAGGTTATTTCAGTTTAATTGTTTGGTGAGGACTTGGATACGTGAGTTTAAACTATGAAATAGTCAGAGCAGACTGAATGCATAATGGCTCCTCCCTTCCCAGAGAAAAATGGGTCTTTGTAAAACACTGCCAGTGGGTATGGCAATGCAGATTCTACAGACAGACTGAGTTTGACGGCTTCCTGATTGGGGCAGAGATTACATCACATAGGAGACATGTGTCTTTATAAGTATCTTTATGATCCATGTAAACACCTGGAATGGTTCCAATCACTTAAAGGAATCTCAGAGGATTTTTACAGAATATTTTTCCCTTGTTGGCCTTGGATTTATTTCCCTACTTCTTTTGGCCTTCCCAGGACATTAACATGCTGAAAGTGAGAGGTCAAGGAAGACAGGAAGCATTACATCATTAGAATCTAGCCTTTGTCTGGGTGGCTTGATGGATCAATTGGTCCTTTCCGACCTATCCATGCTGCAGGTTTGTAAAATGCAAGCATTTTTTCAGAGCTACTGGTCACTGCAGAACTCTATGGATTGAGGAACTGCAAAATGATGTATTATTCCCTCCTTTCATTTGGTTTTGAATGCAAAGAAACACTTACAGTGAGATAACCACTTCCAGATATGTAAAAGTATTGTTTTTCTGGCCCATACTTCACAAGTATAAAAAGCTCTTTTACCTGCCCACAGCTTCTATATCAAAACAAAATCTCTTGTCTGTGGCATCAGACTTTTTTCTTGTGCACGATTTAAGAATAAACGTATCTTCATCCCCCTAATAAATAAGAATGCACACAAATCTTACTTTTTCAAAGAAAAATTTTCAGGATGTGTTCAAAATAAATACAATTTTTGGTATTTAAAAAAAGCAGCATCATAAACATTTAAATGTAGAGAAATAAGTTGCTTAAATTTATATGACACCTGAGCAAGTCACTCAAACATCACAAAATCCTTGTCCACAAAAATTGTCCACTTTTTATTGAGGGTGGGGAGATAGTGGTGTTTTGGAATTGTCACTAGGCCAATAATTACGAGACCCAGGTAATTTTGAATTCATTGCTGATTGTCATAAAAACCCTTCCACTTCACTAATGTCCTTTAGGGAAGGAAATATGCCATTCTTACCTGGTATGGCCTACATCTAACTTCAAATCCACTGCAATGTGGTTGACTCTTAACTGCCGAGCAAGTCAATTAGTTCAAGGGCAATTAAGAATGGGCAACAAATGCTGGCCCAGCCAACAACATCCACATCACAGGAAAGAACTTATTGAAAGTAGTATGAAGAGTTACAAGGTAATCATAGAATCCCTGCAGTGCAGAAGGAGGCCATTAGGCTCATTGAATACAATCCCATCCAAATCTTATTCCTGTAAGCCTATATGTTCAGCTTGCCAATCCCCCTGATACTAGAGTCAATTTAGTTTCACCAGCCAACATAACCTGCATATCTTTGGACTGTAGGAAACTGGATCACCCACACAGACCTATGGAGAACATGCAAACTCCACACAGACCCATAATCTGTTTCTCTGGTGATGGAGCAAAGTTAAATTGATCTTTCAGCAAAATAAAAGTGGTTAACAATCCATACTATTATTATGCACACATTATTTAGCAAAAGAAAACCTCTTCACAGGAAAAAAATGTACCACAAACTGAGGATTTGTAACAAGCTGCTGTTAGGTCATATTTCTCAAGACTGAATTTTTCTTTTACAAAATGGAACACATGGACCATTATCTATATATTTGAATGCAGGCCTGGGTTTTTTTTTAAAAAACGTCACAAGTTCACCATGGAACTGTCAACAAGCAGGCCTCTTCCAAGAAATCACCTGATCTTTATAGTACATATATTAGTTTAATTGTTGGGGAAGAAAACAGAAAACACAAAGGTTGGTAACTTGTTGGAAATCATATGGGAGGGAGGAAACCTGCTAGTTTTGAAGACAGTCTTGTTGGGGAACAAGCTGAGGAAGGAAGGCTACACTGACTCTCTCTCTACCTAGCTTGCAATCGTGTATGGCTATCAACCTGCAGGCAGAGAATTATCTGGGTGTAACTTGTTTGTATTTATATCTGCAAAGCTGACAGCAGTTGATGAGAACTTCCAGACAACCACAAGAACTAGTGGCCTATCTTTGCATAAAGGAGTCAACAGTGTTGAGACCCTGCTGATTTTATTTTTGAACAAACCCTTCCTCTAAAACCCAACTCTGCAGAAAAGCTGTCTATTTATCCTTTGTAATGTACGTAAATGTGTAAGGGAAACTGGAGGTATTCTTTAGGAAGAGACATATGGTTATACTTCCCAATTACAACAGTGTGTTAACCATTAAATATAATTTATTAAAATGTTTTGTTTTATGATTAATAATCATTCTAAGTTTATTGAAAGAAACCTGGTTAAAATCACTTTCATTCTGGTTACCAGTAATAGAGATAAATGTTTGGCCATTTTGGTGCAAAAAATGAACTTTTGCAGAGTAGTGAGACTAGATAAATACGTGCGCTTTGCAAATGCTCTGCCATTTGCACTGCACAAACAGCACCTTGACATTCATTTTCTCATCCTCTTCATGTTTAAGAACTTATTGGATTTGCACAGGATGGGTAGAATTTTCCAAAAAAAGGCAAGTGTCAGGTTCAGGCCAGAAAAACAGGCAGGCTGTCTATCCAGATCGTCCCACACTTCACCATTTTAAAGCAAAGGGGGAATGTTTTGTGCCATCATTGTAAGGGGCAAGGCCTAAAAATGTCAGAAAGTCTGGCTCCAAGGGCACTCATCTCAAAATGAATTGAAAGAACCCTCTCTCATCCAACACCATCAATGATTGGCAGCATTACATCTTCCCCCTCCAAGGATAAATGGCATTGGGGCCATCCCAAGGGCCTAAGGGCTCTTCCCTCTGCTGGTCCTTAGCATTGCCAACCAGGTTAGCACTATATGGTGCCACAAGCATGTCCCTGACCATCTGGAGGTTACCATGGCTTCTTGAGCTCCTCGTGAGGTCATTGTGTCTGGTCTCTGTTTTTGGAGACCAGTAATGATTCCTGCCATGTGACATGGGAACACATGACGTTCCCAGAAAATTTGGATGTTTTGAATGTTTAAATACATGTTAATGAATGGTAATGCCAGGATATGAACCTCTTGATGTCACCGGCACAGCATGGGGAAAATCCCAATCTGAAATCTCCACATCGCAAATCCCATCATATGCCTTCTGCAAGAGGTTCCCACCATCATGGGATTTGCGTCTGTGCCAAATGGGGCCAGGAAATCAGCCCCTATGTCTTTTAAATTTATCACAGAAACTTAAATCTGGCAATTAAGAACTTTAGTATCTTGTGATGCTGTAATGCAGTAGCATTGTGTTTCTGAACCAGAATGGAAACAATTTGAGCATGCAATCAATCACTCAAAGATTTTGAAAATGTCAACTTCAATTTTTTTCTAATTTTATTTTGTATCTCTTTTCTGATGAGCCGTTCTTTCTTTCGGTACCGGATTCAACTCATATTTACCTAGTCCATTTCACCAAATTTTCTCAATATTCCTTTATCTTTCTTTATCCTTAACTAAGGTCCCTAGTACCCTGTTATTAGCTCACACTTTTATCCCATTTTGGTGTAAAAAAAATCTATTGAACAGCAAATGCATGGCATTCTCTATCCTAGGAAGCATTTGTCAATTTTATTATCTGCATCTGCAACAAGACTTATTAGACATCAACATGATAAATGAATATAACAACAACTTGCATTATCTTGCGATTTTAAGTAAATGTTCTAAAGAGTTTCACAGGAATATTACTGAAAAAAAATCAAGTGAGAGTCATAAAAGAAAATATTAGAACAAGCATCCAAAAGCATGGCTGTGCAACCTGCATTATGGCACAAATTCCACTGACTTTCTTTTTGCTTTCAACAATCAATGAGTCAAATTCAGGCTGTAAATAGTTTTTTGTTATGCCAATTAACATACAAAATAGTTTTTGGTGTTTTACTTATTTGATAAATGATCAAAAGTTTTGTGAAAGAAATAAGTTTAATTATTGTCTTGAACAATGAGATACAAATAGAGGGGGGGAGGAGATTTGGGGAGGGAATTCCAGAGCATAGGACCAAGGCAGCATAATGGTGAATTATAAAGTCAGAGGTTTACAGCACGGAAACAGGCCCTTTGGCCTGAATTGTCAATGCTGTCCAGTACTTATATTAAGCTAGTCCCAACTATCCATGTTTGACCCATTTCCCTTTATACCAATGTTACCTATGTAACTGTCTAAATGCTTTTTAAAAGTCAGAATTATACCCGCCTCCACTACTGCCTCTGGCAATTTGTTGCAGACACTCAGCACTCTGAAAAAATTGCCTCTCTGGACCACTTTGTATCTCTTCCCTCTCACCTTAAAGCTATGCCCTCCAGTTTTAAACTCCCTACTTGGGAAAAGATGTTGACTATTATCTGTGCCCCTCATTATTTTATGGGCCTCTTTACACCTAAGCCTCTTACGCTCCAGGGAAAAAAAATCCAATCTTTCCAGCCTCTCCTTATAATTCAAACCAACAAGTCCCAGTAGCATTCTAGTAAATCTTTTCTGCACTCTTTCTAGTTTAATAGTATCCTTCCAAGTTTAATAAAATTCTTTTTATAATAGGGTGACCAAAACTGTACACAGTATTCCAAGTGTGGCCTTACCAGTGTCTTGTACAATATCAACAAGATGTCCAGACATTAACAGAAAACATTAAACTGAAAGGTTACACAGTTACCTAAAAATCTCCAGTGAGTGACTTCCTCAACAGTCAGGTAAGGGGTAGTGTGTATGCGCACGTGCGTGTGGGGTTCACGCATGCTTGTGGGGTGATGTGTGTGTGCATTATGTATATGTAGGTGTGCAATGTGTGTGTGATGGGTATAGGTGAGAGACAACAGAGACTAAAAGCAATGCACCATGCAAAGGGGAAGATCAAACATAGAACACAGACCTTATAAAAGCAATGGTGATGCTATGGTGTTTGCAGTTATTTATGCTAAAATGACACAGTAATGATTGAAGAGGTATGTTCAACATGAATATCTAAAAGTTGCTGTTATATTTGTATTGCTCCAAAAGTTTCTCAAAATAGCAATTCACTGGTACCTTTACCATTAAAATACATGGAGGTTTCTGTATTTGCATTGTAGATGTGATCTTGTCACAAAAAGTCATTAAAAGTCCCTTTTAGCAATGCGCTAAGTATAAATTACTTCCAATCAATCAATCTGGCACTGAAAATTAACAAGTTAAACTATTAATGATTTAAGATTTCAAAGATGTCAAATGTCCATTTTTCTTTCAATTCATCCTTTTTTTAACCTCTCGCCCAATGTGTCCCTCATTCTCTTTTTTTGTTCCTGACTAGATTATGAGCTCACTGACTCTATTTTTGATTTCCTCGTCATTCCTTGCATTTTTTTATTTTGCAAACTTTCAATCTGACTGGTTAGGCGAGGAAAAACTTCACGCAGCTTCCTGATGTCCTTGGCATGATCTCTGTTCCCAGATTCCCATTAGGATGAAATGCATTTGCCAAATGGCTGCCTTCAGAAGTCCTGACCGATTAAGAACTGTGAGTGGGCTTCAGAATCTGGAAGGCTTATAGCAGACAATCCAAAAGATCCAACATTAGAGTTAGTTGCTGCAAAAGTATGGAGGGAAATGAGAGGACGCTGGCCATTAATGGGATAGAGAGAGCCAGAAAGCTTGGGATCCCCAATCACGAAGGGGAAAGCCACCACAATAGTACGTACTACCATGGTTACAGCTGAGTTTTGGAGTGATGGTTTTACATTGAATACCATCTCTGATGTCGACTTAGTCTGCTACTGGGAGGCCACCATCATTTCATGGATGGCCACGAGGTCTGGAAGGTAACCTTGAGTAGCGGCACTGATTTGTCAATCTACTTGACGTCAGTTGAGACACAACTGAAAATTTAGATCCATTTCATCTTGTTGTGTTGTTAACAGTTTGCACTTTTAGCATCTTGCCATGCAAAATAGTTAATAATTTGGAAGTGCAAGGGCAAATTTCACTAATGACATAGTTAACTGAGATAAAAAAAGAGACCTAAAATGGCAAGATAAAGCTACCTTACAGAAGAATATGTCGTGAGGCTACTCATTCAGTGAAAAAGCTTTCTTTGGTTGCAAGTGAAATCTACCATTTTAATCATCTGTTTACAGTGTCTCTCTTAGGTGTGCCCTCTACAGATTGTTACCAGGGACCCATGAAGCTAAACTGCTCTCCTCGAATTTGTGGAGCATGGGGAAATAAATTACACCATTTATGAACAGGTTCTTGGTGTAGAATCTCAAACACCCGGCACAAATTTGAAGCTTTAAAGTTACAGTTCATTTTGGAGGTAACAGATAAAGAACACCGAAATCGAAACAAATACAATTTTAATTTAAATACTTACAATTTTTCCACCCGACCTCTGATCAAACTGCACCATGGTAAATCTTTTTGTCTCCTTTTTATACGAGCAATAATGTTTCACCCAATTCGAGCCAAAAGGACCTGTTCCTATAACATGCAAAGTATTCAGGTGTATTACACTTTTCACCAAAAGGTTTACCACATTGTAATACCTGAACTAATGCAAGCCTTTAGAAGAAGTTTTCATGTTCATTTTGAGTTACAACAACTGAGTACATTGAGGCCACAAACTGAATTTTAACATTGCTGAACAAAGAAACATCCTGTCGAATCTTTCCATCTCGCAATCATCAGAACAGATGCAAGAATGCCAAGTTATGTTGCATGAGAAACGAATGCTTATTGGTTAATAAGTTAATCTAATTGATTGAATGCACCAGAAATTATTGCTGCTCCCTCTTCTCCTTTGCTTTTGTTTATTCCGAAAGAAGGTGCAATGTTGGGCATGTTCCTTTTGCCTGCAGTGAACATTTACAGCTAAGTAACCTACATGCAAGCCCAACTGATAATCTTAAATTGGTTGTTAATGCAATTTTTAGCATAATCGGGATTGTTCAGCAAGTGCTATTAATTGTATAATTACATATACATTACACATTCTGTTCTGTGTTTTGCAATCAGGGACAGATCTAGCATGGTCATTACTCTGCTTATTGTGAAAAGCTAAAGAAACATGCCATTTGATTTGACCCACCAGTCATTGGAATATATAGCCTACTTACTTAGCATCACTCTAGCATTTGTGAGCAGTGGGAAACAAATTGCAGCTTTTATGAATAAATTCTTGGTGTAGAATCTCAAAATTCTGAAATTCATATGCCACTCGTGTGGTAGGCAGAATGTCTATTTGGCTTGGTGGTAGCATTCTGTTGATGGAAAATACCACTCATGTTGCCATTGCATAGTAGCAACATGAAACAGCATGTCAACCTTTGCTCAAATTTTTCAGATACTTTACCCTTCCAGAGTACTTTTCAGTCTGAACTGCCTCCCTTTGTTCCATGAATATGCGCAATAAACTATGAGCACCAATCCAACTGGTGTTGCCATTATCCGACAAGATAGCTTTGACGTGGCCTTCAATGTGAAATAAGTCCCAAAGCCTGTTGTTTCATTTGCAAGCTTACCAGGTGTTTAGCATTGCTTCTATGTTGTACAGGTATAGAGCAAATGTGGCCAAGCTCCCACATTAATCATCCCCTGAAGAATTGAGATCAATCAAAAGTTGACTCAGGTCATACAAGAAAGCATCATTTACTAAAGATAAACCATCAAACCATAAAACATTATGGGGCAGAAAAGGGCCATTCAGCCCATCATGTCTACATTGGCCAAAAAAAAAGAGAAAAATGAATCTAGCCACTTGCTTTAATCCCACTTTCCTGGTCCATGGTCTTGCAAATTACATTACTTCAGATTTGGTCCAGGTACCTTTGAGTGTTTCATTCTCAACAACCAACTTAAGCAGTGAGTTCTAGATGCGTACCATCCTCTCAGTGAAACAGGCTTTTCTCATGTCCTGATTAAGCCTGTTATCAACCATCTTAAATCTATGTCCCCTGGTAAATGACTCTCAGTTGGGGAAACAAGTTTTTTTTGTTTACTCTATGTAGGCCCCACAATTTTCTACACCTTAATTCGGTCACCCCTCAGTCTCTTATTTTAAGGAAACCAACGCCAGCCAATCCGATTTCTCCTCAGAGGTGCAACTTTCAAGATCTAGCAACATTTTTGTAAATCCCCTCTATATTTTTTCCGGGGAAATTACACCCTTCCTGTAATGTGGTGACCAGAACTGTACACAAAACTCCAACTTTGGCCTAACTAGCAATTCCACAATTCTGGCATTACATCCTTGCATCAATACCTCATCCAATAAAGGAAAGCATTCTACGTGCTTTCTTGACCACCTTCCAGGACGTGTGGACATGCATTCCAAGATCTCTCACTTTCTCAACCCCTCCAATATCTCCCAGTTACTGAGTATTCTCTTGCTTTGTTTGCCCTCCCCAATGCATTACTTCATTTTTTTTTGCTGGAATTCCATTTCCAATTTTCTGCCCATTCAAACAAGTGATTAATACCAACCTGGAGTCGACAATGTTCTTCTTCACCATCAACTACATAGTCAATTTTTGGATCATCTGCAAATTTTCCAATCATGTCTCCCAAACTGAAACCCAAATCATTAATATATACCACCAACATCAAGGTTCCCAATACTGAGCCCTGGGGAAACTGCTCTCATATCACAAAAACATTACTCTTGGCTCCTTGTCACTGAGACAATTTTGAATCCAACTCACCATCTTCCCCTGCATCCCACGAAAGCTCACTTTTTTGATCAATCTACCATGTGGGATATTATCTAATGCCTTCTGTAGGCAGCATAGACTGCACCACACATCATCTCTAACAATTTATTATCGCAGGATTAGATCATTTAATAAAAATGATCAAATAATCATAAACAATGTCCTAGCAAATTAAACAACTAAAGTGGTAGATGAGCTTTTACGATAATGAAAGTGGGGATGGGGATACAGAGGGGATTCAAGAAATCAAGTTAAGAACAGAATGTTAAGGCTGCACAGCTAAGGAAGAATATGGATAAAAATAAGCAGAGTGGGCCAAGAGGGCTAGAGAGCTTAACAAAAGTCAGAGGGCATTGGTGACATCAGAGAAAATAGACAAAAGTTAAAGTTCAGGGCGCTTTATCCAAACGTGCAAAGCACTCACAACTATAGTTGAATTACTAGCACAGGTAGAAACAAAATAGGTTTGATTTAATAATCCTAATGAGGATTTGGGACTGAACGTAATAAGATCAGTGGTGGCCCCTATGACAGGTCACCTTGGTCATCCCTGGAAACATCAACATGATTCTGTGCCCATCATAAAATCCTTAAGGGGCTTGACAGGTGCAGGAAGATGTTAACATAGCTGCAACAACTAAAGGTCAAAGTTTTAGAATAAGGGTTAGCCATTTGAAAATGAGATGAGGAAAATTTCTTCAAAGGGACAAGAAACTTTGGAATTTTGTACCTCAGAGGATATTTAAGGCATAGATCAACAGCTTTTGGATACTGAGGGAATTAATAGATATGGAAATATTAGGGATGGTAGAGTTAAGGTAGACAATTAAACACTGAATGTTGTAGAAGGTTAGATGGCCTACATTTGCTTCTACTTCTTATGTTTATATATACTCCCTTTTTATATTAAAAGTAAAAGAGAAAAACATTTTGTAAAGCTAATTTTTATTGCTAGTTTTAAGATCCTAATGGTCAAAGTTAAGAAAGATCCAGATTTCCTAGCCAATAGAGCATCCTCCAGCAAACACCAGTTTTCCAAGTTGCAACACTATCAACTCTACCACTCAATTTCAACTGCTGAGGGAAATGAATAACAGGTAAAAATATGCAGGCAACCTAAGCTCCCTGGACTTCATCACACGTCTAACAAACGATATTCAATTGAAAACTGTCAGATAAAATTTACTAAATAAAAGATTGAAAATAATACATACTTTTCTCATGTAGGTAAAGGTAACCCTCTGTAGTAAATGGGGTTGTTCTTGCCAATTCATGAGGGTTTTTCTTAATCTTGTTCATTAGTTCCTCTACCTCTGATCTTGCACCCTCAAATCGATTTCTTGCCTGTAAGATGGAGTAATATAAAATAATCATCCAAACACTCAGTAGTAGAGTATCAGGTATCAACATTTTTTGGTTACTGTTTCATTACCATTTGAGGCATCCTACACTACAACAATAACTAGAGACTGAATTTTAAATCTCCCAAATAATGGGTAAGTTGGGCTCGGATAAGAAGCTTAAACTTTTAGGAATTGAATGAAGGCAGCACAGAAAGCTGGCAGTAAAACCCACACTCAGAGAGCAGCTTAGTAATTTGAATATTTTAATTTATTTATATAAATCTGAGGCTGGTAGCCTCATATTTAACCCATATCATAGGTTAAACCTGGTCTTAGGGAAAGCCCACATCTGGGGAAGGCAAAGACAGTTTTGGGAAGGCACAGAAGAATGTAAGAATTTTTGCTTGCTCCTGCATTCCTTAAGCTCCCTGCCGTAATTGAATGTGTCCCTCATTTCTCCCCCCATCCAACTTCCCGTCCTCCCTCGGCCACCTCTCATCCCTCTACAGGGGTTGGAACCCACTGCCAAGATTAGCGATCAAACCCTGCAACTGCTGCTCCTGTGGCTTGTTCCTGGCTGCTCAGCTGGAAGTCAAACCTGTCAATATGCTGACTTATGGGTAGCAAACCTATGGAAAAACAAAACGTAGAAATATTGTGGGGTCAAAATGTCATTATCACACGCAGGGATAACTGAACTTCTGGGTTTCTCAGAAGTTCCCTCCACCATCATGATCCTCTGAGACAACCTGAGGTCATGAAAGGCGCTATTATAAATGCAACTCCTTTATTTCATTCTTTTGTGTTCTTGAATGGAATTTAAAAATCAAATGTCAGGGAACAGCCTTTTCACAAACAAAATGATGTTTCAAATCTGCTCAGTGATTTATCACTGTTTAAACAGGAGATGGCAGCACCAGAGCTCCTTGCAAAATCCATGCGCATGTTGACTGCAGAAGCTCAATGTGAACCTTTATGTAAATCAGATTCTATTTTCCAAATTGATTTAATAAACTCACTGTTTGAATGGGAGTCCAAGTCTCTACAACAAGGTGTAATGCGTTTCAAATCTAAGTTACCTGATTACCATTCAATTATATTTCTTGGGGTATTTCTAAACAAATACATTCACCCAACAGTGATATTAGGTACTTTGATTACATTAAAGGTATAATATTTAAATACAAGTTCTTGTGCAAATCAGTTGCCAGGTAAATTTTCAACTGGAACTTTCGTTGTATTACGTGGAGAGAACTTGGAAAATTGGCTGACGTTGTTATTTTGTTTCCACTCATATAAGACAAAATTTCACCCAGCCATGTGCAGGTTATTACCCAGATTTTAGATCAAAAGTCTTTTTTTTTAAAAAAGCATTCAACGTGAAAGGACTCTACATTAATGAGCGGCAAGTTGGTTAACACTCTGCTTCATAGCACCAGGTTCAATTCCAGGTTTGGGTGACTGTCTTTGTGGAATTTACATATTCTCCTCATGACTGTGTGGGTTTCCTCCTGGTGCTCTGTTTTCCACCTGGGTTAGGTGGGATTGGCCATGCTAAATTGCCCCTTAAATACTGGGGGGGCTAACAGGGTCAATACTTGAGATTACAGGGATAGGGCCTGGGTGGGATTGTTGTTGGTTCAGGCTCAATGGACCAAATGGCCTCCTTCTGCACTATAGGGATCTATGAAGAATCAGATCAGGAACAATTCTTTTTGAAAACAAATTCACTAACTTTGATCCAAAGTGTAAGATGGAGTAATGTAGTCATCCAAACACTCAGTAACAGGATATGAAGTATCAACATTTTTGGTTACTGTTTCATTATCATTTGAGGTATCACCTACACAATAACAGTAACTAGGGACTGAATTTTAAAATCTTCCAAATAATTGTAAGTTGGGCTCAAGTAAGATGCTTAAATTTTTAAAAATTGAATGAAGGTGGCACAGAAAGCTGGCAGTAAAACCCACGCTCAGGTGGCAGCTTAGCAATGGAGTGCAATGGAGATCTATTTATACTCTTCAGTTTATGAAAAACAAAGCTTACGTTTTGTATATTAAGGTGCAATTCTGTTTTGTAGTGGTCAAAATCTTTGGCCAGCTCATAGCCTTGATGATAAAAGGTGAAAAGCATCTGAAAAAAAGACAACATCTGAAAGAGAAAGAAAAAAGTTACTTTTGGTTAAATGTAATACATTGAGGTAGGGAAGGTAGGCAAGGAGATGAGATAGACGTACTCACTAAAGGAATAGTACAGATAATGTTCCTGGCTAGTAATCCCAATGTCCAGACTAACCCTCCAGAGCAACTGTCTCAGACAGTGCTGCCATTATCTCCAAGCCTAAATACTTTGCATCTTCTTCTTGGTAAAACAATCTAAGTCCTCTTTTCATCACAAACAATCAAATCCTCTGGGTTTACTATCAGGCACACTGCAGAACAACCACATCACACCTTTTATCTGCCCTAAATATAAAGCTTGACTCCCAAAATATAATAATCTTGCAAACCTCAACTATAACACAATTTGTTTGGTTTGTAATATTATCATGAACCATATCATGGATTGCCAGCAATCAATCTGACTTTTTGACACTGGCTGTTATGACTTGGAACATCAGAAATTCCTGTATTTTGCCTCTTCCTCTCTGAATTCAGCATCTCATCTGTTTTTCTGCAAAGCTAGGCACCACACTATCTTTGGAGCTTTCTTTGGTGCTAATTTGAGATTTCGTTTTTAAACGAGGTTCTGAACCATTCTGTTCAGGTTTCAACTAATAATCTCCATTTCCTTTCTCATGAAAGCTTTTCAATGCCCATGAGTTCGCCAAATATCCAAATTGTTGCGAGGACAATCAAATTCACCCCATTCTGTCTAAATGCAGAATCAGATTCCTCTGCAAAATCCTTTTTAGCACTGTTGATGTTTTAATGTTCAGCTAAGAGTGTTTCATATTCCTTTTAATTCAGTTCACAAATTCTCTCAACCTTCCTCTGTATTCCACTGAACTCAAGTTCAATCCAATTCCATTTTGGTAAAAGTTATGATTTCCTTTTTCTGAACTTTTAATTTGCATTCAAAAGCATATATTTGTCCCTACAACTTTATAATGTTAACACTTCAGCTCACCCCAAAACAGTATAATACTAACACTGGGTTCAACCTTTACACCTTTCTTTAAAGCCTGCTTCTCACACTCAGAACCAAAATAGATAGGAAAAATAAGAATGGTGCAGAATTCCAGTTGCAGTGATCACAATGTACAATGTACTATGGTTTGATACATTAGTAAGACAAAAAAGGAAAAGAGCAAACTTTGAGGAAATGCATATGGATTACAAGAGGAGGGAAAACTTTGAAAAAAATTAACAATTCAGAGGAAGATATATTCCACAGAAATGTACAAGTTAATTATGAAGCCTCATGGATGACAAAAGAACTCTGAGGAAAAACTGAATGAAAAATACTTGGATGTTGAAGGAGGAGACTAGAATCTTAAACTATATTGGCAGAATTTTACTCCAGTCCCAGAGTGGGTTCTGAGGACAGGCAGTGGTGGAGGTGTGGGTGTAAAATTGAATGGCAAAGTTACTGTATGGGAGTACACCCATCAAAATCCAGCCGAATTGCACATTCAAGCAGACAGGGCCTCCAGCCTCAAGTTGCCACTGATGCTTATCCCGCCCAGCCCCAATATTTAGACTGGCAGGCAGGTGGCAAAACGATGATCTTATTTTTGTCCATTTTGGGTGGGAAGGGGAGGAGTGCCTCACTCTGAAGGCTCCCTCAATTTGGGCGTCCTCCCTACTGGCGCAACCTTCATGATTGCCCCACCCCCACCCCACACCTTAGTCCCATACCCTGCCGTTCCCCCTCCCAACCACCTAACGAAGGGACAGCCTGTCCTGAAAACTTGCGACCTTTGCTACAAATAAACCTGTTTGGACTTTAAGCTGGTGTTGTGGGATTTCTTCCTGTTTCTCCTCCCCTTATTAGGTGAATCTTGGGAAAACTCGTCCCAGGATTTAGTCCAAGGCACCGTGCTACAATACCGCTTCTGGCCGCTGCAACACTGTGCCTGGCCAGGTTGAAAAGCTGTTGACCAATCGAACCTTTTTCCAACAGCAGACGGGTGTCCCACCCATTGCCAATCAAAACTCAAATGAGCGTTAAATGGCAGGGGGACTTCAAGAATTGGCAGCTGTGCATTTGGCACATTAGCGCCGATCACTGGCGATCCTCAAAACTCTACCCTATATTTTTTGTGTCATGTATGTACATATGTTCATTAATATTTCTAACATTTGTGGACTGAATAGACATATTCAAAATGGTTGAAACTGTGCGTGTCTGTAACTCTTGAACAAAAGATGCCACTTGTCAAGTTTTAGGAAAAAACTCACACTTCGTTATTTCTAAGGAGCCACCAACAAACCTGTAGTTTGCAAAACCCAATTTCAAAGAGAATTATACAAACGCGTTTAATAACATAGTTGGCTGAAGGAAACGGATCATCTGCTGAGACAAATGCCCTGCAATCGTCCTTTCAATTCCTAAGGGTCAAGACATTTACAAGTCATGGAGTACAGGCAGAGGATACACATCCTTTGATAAAAAAATGGTGGAGAGGTGCAAGTCATGTGACACAGGCCTCTGCCTTGTGGAATAAATGATGATCATCAGCATTCCCGAAGCTGAGGGTGACATCTGTCAGGCTTGGTGACTCTTTAGATGATTGAGGGATGCAATTCTGGATCCAAAGGTTCTTCCACACTGGGGGTTTGCTGTCGCATGTAGTTCCTGTAGTCCACAGTCAAGTCCAGGAAAGACAAAGGTAAGTAGGCCACTTTGTTATAGCACTAACTGCCATAATCCAGGTAAGTTTAAAGATCCAACCACTTTGACAAGCCAGGGAGAAGTGTCAGTATGTAGATAAGAAATCCAGGGTTTGGGGATGGCCAGGGAAAGAGGGATATGGCCAGTGAGCGAAGGTCAAATGAGGATAGTGTGACAGAGGCATGGTGGTGAATCGGTGTTATAGTTAACCAAAAGCTGGAAGTGGTTTTACTTCTAATGCTCTGTGGGTAACTATTGATACAAGACAAATCAGAACGATCCGAAGTTTGAGATTTAAATCACATTATTAGCTGGTACCCAGTACAGGGCAAAATCCAGCCTGACAACTGGTTTCAGTCAGCTTTCAACAAAGGCAGATCAATGAGGCAGGAAGTGTGCAAGGTTCATCCTCTTCAATTATTGTGCAATTAAACATTTTCAATTCAGTAAAATACTTTCCAAGTTTTTAGATCAGAAATTGGATCAAAAGAATTTTCAAATGAAGGTGATTCATATCAACAGTTTTAGGGTACAGGAAAAATTATCAATTTCATTGCAAATGCTTATAAGTGGACAATTATTTCATGGGTTAAAACGTATAATAATAATTGACGCTTTTCTCTAAATATGATTACTTTACTTACAGGCTCCACAAATTCAAACTTCTTGCGCTCTTGAATTTCTTGCACCTTACAGACATACTCGAGTGACAATTCGTAGTAGTGTTGCCGAATCTGATCTAGTTGATTATCTGCCTAAAAGACACAAAGATACTTTGAAATGTTATGGGAAAGATAAGTTAGTTTTTAATTACACAAATACTTGTTTTAAAACAGAAATGTTTCAGGCTGTACTTCCAAGATTTGTGTTGTATTAATAGGCTTTGAGCTAATTATACTTATTCGGTAATTCAGAAACAATTAAGAACATAGGAAAAAACCAGTGCAGTCCACTTGGCTTCCTGTGTGTGACGGTAAATTGATTAACCACAATAATAATTAATAATCATAATATGACTTGTGAAAAACTAGGGTCAACTTTTACTAAATATATGAAAAAAATTAAAGCTTTTTTAGGACATAAGTCATGGAGTCAACTTTTACTAAGATTGCCCTTTATATGCGTATATATATATATATATAATATATAATATATATATTTATATGCACAGTTATTTCTTTATTCAAAATATTTTGATTAACAATTGATGGTTTGACAAGTTACCCTCATTGCAAGGCATGAATGCAACTCACACATCTAGTTTATTAAATCTTTCTTGACTCCTTCACCGTAGCAAAATTATAAACTGCTTTTTGAATATCCACTATTAGATGAATCTTGGGAAGACTCAAACCATTGTTTTTAGGCCACATTCCAAACTCCATCCCTCTCTTTGGCAACTGTTGGAGACTAACTTGGTGTTACATTTGACCCTGAAATGAACTTCTGACGTTCTATTTGCACAGCACTAAGGCCTATTGCTACCTCCACAACGCTGCCCATCCTTTATCTCATTGTAGCTCAACTGCTGCTGAAACCCTCATTCATATCTTTATTACCTCTAGACTAGACTATTGCAACGCACTCCTGACTGGTTTCCTGCTTCTACTCTCCACAAACTTGAGGTCATCCAAAATGCTATCTGTGACTTCCGATTCACCCATCATCTCTGTGCTTACTGGCCCATATTGGCTCCTGGTCAAGTTCCTGATTTTCAAATTCTCATCCTTGTTTTCAAATACCTACATGGTCTTAGCTTCCTACCTATCTCTGCAATCTCCTCAAATCCCAGAACCCTTGTGAAATCTGCACTCCTCTAATTCTGGTTTCTTGAACGTCCCTGAATTTATTCACTCCATCATTGGTGACAGTGCCTCAGTTGCAAAGGCCTTAAATTCCCTGTCTTCCCTGCACTACTGTGCTTGCCTGTCGATCTCACTTTCCTCATTTAAATCACTCTTCAAAATCTATACCAACTCCCACAGCAAAACACCTCCCCCTATCAATTAAAATCGAGAGTGAGATTCTGGAAATTGTGGACCATTTCCCATATCTTGGGAGTCTCCCCTTGATAAAAGTAAACACAAATGATGAAATTCAACATCACCTCCAAAGTGCTGACTCAGCCTTTAGCACTCTGAGGAAAAGAATATTTGAGGACCAGGATCTCAGTAAGGTCATGGTTGACTGGGCAGTAGTGGTCCCTGCCTACCTCTATTCTTCAGAAACTCGGATGACCGGCAGCTGGAACTTCAAAGCACTGGAAAGGTATGACCAGCAGTGCCTTCAGAAGATCCTCCAAATTCAGTGGTGGGAAAACCAGTCCAAACAGCAGCACCCTTTCCCAAGCCGACATGCTCAGCATTGAGGTGGTAATCAGCTCTGTTGGGTGGGACTTTTTTTTTTACATTTATTTACTAACGTCACAAGTAGGCTTACAGTGCAATGAAGTAACTGTGAAAATCCCCTAGTTACCAGCACCTGTTCGGGTACACTGTGGGAGAATTTAGCACGACCAATGCAACCAACCAAATTTGTCTTTTGGACTGTAGGAAGAAACTGGAGCATGCAGAGGAAACTGATGCAGACATGGGGAGAAGATACAGACTATGCGCAGTGATCCAAGCTGGGAACTGAATCTGGGTCCTTGGTGCTGTGAGGCAGCAGTACCCCTGTCATTCATATGTCTGACATTTGATTCCCAAAGCAACCATCCAGTTTAGAATTGGCAGGGGACTGTTAGGAATTTGGCAGTTAACAAGGTTAATAGTGAACTTGAGATGAAAACAAAATAACAGCCAAGTAACAATATTAGGAGATGTCTAAAGAAATTTTGAGATGCGATTTGCCCAGTAACAAGACTAGGAGGCATCTAGAGAAACTGAGATGTGAATTGCCACATCAAAAACATTGTTTACCAGAGATCAATGGAGCTACACGTTTCTCGGAAAGGAATTTGAGAGAAAGACAACTGAATCCATAGGGTGCGGTTTCAAAGCAGCTGAACAGTATAACTACTAGCACCCTCTTTGGCGAAGAGGCTAGTTTTACATCCAATCAATCAGCCAAAAGCTTCAGAGAGGCCAGTTCCATCTATGATCAGAGCCATGGAAACCTGTTCAATCTAACACTTAGAGCTACAACAGATTGCAGAGATTCTTCTCTAAAAAAGTTTTGTTTCATTAGCTGGACCAGCAAAATACGTTTTCCCAGACTTGGTCACCTAAGTTATACTGTGTGGTAACTATGAGCTGGATTTGATTTAGCTGTTTGGGAAAAGGGATGTCTTAATGAGTTCAGGTAATGTGGGTATATTTTGGGATCAAGACGGAATATCGGATAAAGGGGTGCGTTTAACTATTAATATACTTAAGTATCATTGAGTATTTTAAGCTTTCCTATTGTGTGTTTTTCTTTTTCTCTAATAAATATTTTTAATTAATTGTTGACACAATGTCTGGACCGATTCCTCACTTAGTTGTACATTGTTTCACACATTATTCCAAACAAATATACACCAATCAGAACCAGTGTTTCAAGTCATCCTTCAGTGTTCTGAGATATTCTCACAGATAGCATCAGTGGGATTCCTAAAAAGACTCCCAGGAGGACAGCAGAAATGCTTCGGGGATTTTTCTCAAAGCATCCCCGAAGAGGTCAATTGTATCAGTCAACTCATGGGAGATCATTGTAACAAAAAATGGAGAAGGCTCTAAACACGTTGAGTAACTTGGTCAACAACATGCAATGGTGAAGTGGAGGTGTTGGAAAGGGTACACAAACATTTTTTTAAAAGACAAAATAGTACCTGCCTCTACTATCACCTCTGACAGCTTGTTCCAGACACTCACCACTCACTGTGAAAAAATTGCGCCTCTAGACTCTTTTGTATCTCTCCCCTCTCACCTTAAATCTGTGCCCTCTGGTTTCAGATTCCCCTACCTTTTGGAAAATATATTGACTATTTAGCTAATCCATGCTCCTCATTATTTTATAGATCTCCATGAGATCACCCTTCAGCCTTCTACGCTTCAGACAAAGAAGTCCCAGTCTATCTAGCCTCTCCTTATAATTCAAACCATCAAGTCCCTAGCATCCTAGTGAATCTTTTCTGCTCTCTTTCTAGTTTAGTAATATTCTTTCTACAATAGGGTGACCAGAACTGTACGCAGTATTTCAAGTGTGGCCTTACCTATGTCTTGCACAACTTCAACAAGGCATTCCAACTTCTGGATTCAATGTTCTGACCTATGAAACGAAGTATGCTGAATGCCTTCTTCACCACTCTGTCCACCTGTGACTCCACTTTCAAGGAGCTATGAACAAGTATCCCTAGATCTCTTTGTTCTGTAACTCTCCCCAATGCCCCTACCATTAACTCAGTCTTGCTCTGGTTCAATGTACCAAAATTCATCACCTCGTATTTATCTAAATTAAACTCCATCTACCATTTGCCAGATTTATTTGTTATGCTTTTAACAAATTTACAAAAATCAAAGTTGGCAGCTTTAGAAAATATACGAAATGAGTTAAACAAGTAAATTCAACGTTGCTTTGATTTAGGAGTTATCCAGTTAAAACATTAATGATGTGATCACAAATATTATACAAGGGTTACAATAAAGCACATTTTGCACTCATTTTGTAGTAAAATTCCCACTAATAATTTTCTCGTTAAACTTAACTTACAGATCAGATAGTATTGCAGTAAATGCAATCTCAATTTTTTGGTGACAGTGGTTGTCTGAAAAATATTTTAAGTTTGGAATTTGAGAAGGAAAGGTGCCAATTGATGCCAATTTTATTTTTGCTTTGTTTTGATCATTTGTTGATTGAATGTTTTGGTTTAAATAAACGGTATCATAGGAATCACCTGTTGATTCTATTGAAGTGAGCAGGATACGATAACAAATAAATAAATAACAACTGAACATACTTCTGAATAAACTCCTTTTGATTTTAACTTGGGAACTATTCCAATTTGCACTTTACCATGTCATCAGGGTTCATTGTTTAAATTAAAAGCATTCTTCAAAGAACGAAACAAAGAAACCTCCAAATTAATCACAGTTCTTTGAAACAGAATAAGTTTTAAATTTTAATCTGTCTGTACTTTTTTTTAATATATATATGGTATAACTACCCAGCACTGACAGTTGTATTTTTGATTGCCTTGGTCCCAAACTCTGGAACTTGCCTCTAGATCCTTCTTCTCTCCTTCTTTAAAGCCCTCCATATAATCCACCTCTTTGACCATCGTTTATATCTCTACTACTGTACTTGAATCTACTTTTTATCCCTCTCTGCTGTGAAGTGCCATGGGGCATTTTTCTACGTTAAAGGAATTACATTAATTTAGGCTGTTGTTAATTGCTGAGCACTTTTACGTAGTCACGACTCGCTCCATCAGTATTTCACCATAATATCAAAATAAAATGTTCTCATTATTGAGAAATTACTTCTTTACCTAAAAGTGATTGAAACAGCAATTTCAATAGAAATAAAAGTTTGGACCTTTTTTTGAAGGCCGTAAGAAAAAGCAGACTAAAATTCAAGCCATAAGGAAAACTAAAATTATTTAAGATAGCGGACCACCAAATCAGTAGGTCACAACTTGCGTGACTGAAGGTGGAAAATAAAACAGATAAATAAAGCCTGTGGCCTTTGGAGATTGTATAAGTAGTAAAACAATAAGAGCAGATTTAAAAAAAGAAAATTAATACTACACAGTATAACAACAACAACTAAAATTAAGGCTAAAACTAAAACTTTACTAAAATTGGAAACAATGGTCAGAGTGTCCATTCCCTACATGGTCATGTCCCGGAAAATCTGGTGTAGGATCCCCCAAAAACCCCCAGGCAAGGACTGCATTGAAATTGTCCTGGGAGTTTCAACTTCAGTTGTGCAATTACCCTCCACCTGGAACCCTTTTGAATAATCCAATTTAAAATCAGACACTTTGAATAGTTCTAACTCTCTTACTAGAATAAAAATTAGAAGGATTAAACATAGTACTACTTCCTGGGTAACAATATTACTGTCACCATCCACCACTGCCTCATTCTCTTTCCTATGTCAACAATGCACCCATCTACCACCTTGCCCTGACCACTCAACTGCCTCTTTCATATCCCAACTATCCACCTGACACCCCCAAAATTCTGAATGCTGACTACTCTCTATAACTGAAGTAAATCAGGGCTAAATTTGTTGTTAAAATATTAGAGTAAGACTAAGCTTAAAAAAACTAAACTGCTATTTCTGACTTTCCTACGTTACAACAATGATAGTTATAAAACACTGGTTCAACCTCAATTAGAATATTGGATCCACATTTGGGCATCACACTTTTGGAAGGGTGTGAGGGCATTGGTGAAGGTGCAGAAAAGATTACTCAAATGGTTCTGGGAATTATTCACTTCTGTTACAAGAAAGATTGACAAATCTGGGAACTTTATCTTCCAAAGTGAAAATTGAGAAGAGATTTGATAGGAGTGAAGTGACACAAGGAAAAACGTTTTTGAACAACCAGTGGGGTTAAGATGTGGAATGCACTGCGAATGTGATGGACGCAATTTCAATCGTGGTTTTCAAAAAGGAACTTTGTAATTATCTAACAGACAAAAAAAGGACTACAGGGAAGAGCAGGGACATAAGATTAGCTGAAAAACTCTTACAGAGCTGGCATAGGCATTATGGGCTGAATGGTTCATTTTGTGCTATGACCTATGATTTTAACTTCTTTTTGTACATCGCACCCTCACTTGCTCTATTGTTCGTCCTGAAAATTTATTGACAGGCATTTTAGGATTATCAATAACCTGAACAGATTCTGACCTGTGAATAACTTTGTGTCATCCTTATGTTAGATTGCATTTACTGACTGAAAATACTTTCAAATTTTTGGTGACAGGAGCTGTCTGAAAAATATTTTAAGTGTGGAATCTGAGGAGGAAAGTTGCTAATTGATGCCTATTTTGTTTTTGCTTTGTTTTGACCATTTGTTAATTGAATATTTTTGGTTTAAATAACAATAATATCATAGGAATCACCTATTGATACTATTGAAGTGGGCTGGATCTGATAAACTAACTAATAATAACTGAACATACTTCTGTATAAACTCCTTTTGATTTTAACTCAATTTCAGAATTGCAGTGTTGGTCCTTTCATCTGTAATAAAGAAAGGATTACAAAATTGGGCTCATATACTTATTTTTCATTAACTTATTTATAAAACTGGAAAATTTATTATGGTAAGGCAAAATGATGTCAAGCAATATAGTAAATAACAATCAAACTGTGAGCTAAGATGCAGTTAAAATTCGTCAAGAAAATTTTACTTCCATTTTCAAAGCACAGAGATCAGGATTTGAAGGGCAGATTGCTGGAAAATATAAAATTTTGCATATTCTGTAATACAGAAAAGCTATTCCGGCCTTAGTGTCCTATCGAACTTTGTACAATTTGTACTAGTATGGATTGTTTCAGGCAACTAACCTCTTGAGGGATGTGAAAAATGCAGCATTGGGAAACACTTCTTTGTCCCTTCAACCTAAATCTCACTGCAGAACTTAGAAAGTGATTGCAGAATATCCAAAAACCAGGTGTAGCAGGGCAAATATTTTACAAGTATTAAGAGAAAAAAAATCCCACTCCAACACTATTTTACTTCAAAATAGGAAAGTTGGTCAAAAGAAGAAAAGTGTTTAGTCTACCAATTCAAACAGAAATAATGAAACGCAATATGAACCAAATCACCTCCTTTTGCAGGATAATTGTGCAATACAATAATAATGGAAGCACTGGTCCACATTTAGATAACATCACAACTGTATTTTCATCCCTTATCTTTACTGAATCTTTGCCCGATAATCAACAAACTCCTCAGGACAAATATTCAAAGGTTTCTCATAGCAACACTAGTCTTTTTCTCATAGCTATATTTGAAGCACAGTGAAATAACTTTGAAACCAGTGACCTCAGGGACTGGTAATTTATTTCAAGGAACACATGAATGCCAAGAAAAAGAAACCAATGATAGAAAAAATTGGGCAACTTGAATCTTAACTGTGTCCCATTTCTTTTATAGCAAACCATTCTGCCAAGCTTTTGTACATTTGTTTAAAAATATTTGTAGTTAATAACCAGCAAGAGACAATGTTCTGTCTGGAGTGCTCTATTCTAAATAATTTTCAGCCACTTAATCTACAGCTAACTGTCAAACTGGATGGCTCTATTTCAAGATTGGATGCACATTGGTTTTGTTAGTCTGAGGTGTTTTCTGGGGGCTGACAACATACAACTTTTTACAAAGAATTAAAAAGATGCATCTTCACCCAGGTAAAACATCACAGACTGAGAAACTCCCTCACTGACCAATGCAGGGCAAATACCTTTCTCTAATCTATCAGGCATAAAAAATTTCAACCATTCAGCCAACAAGATAAAGGCATTCGATATTAGTACAATTAGCGCAGGCAATCATGAGGCAATCCAAATAGTTTGCAAACCACACAAACCCCTGGTCACTTGTTGTAGACCGTCAATTTACAATATTAAGTTAGTGGGAATTTCCAAAATGGTTTAATTAATATAAACCAATACATGAAGGATGCTGCTACCAAGCTCAGGCGAGAGAGGAGGTAACTGGTACAGGGGAAGATGTCAGAAGGGCTATCTTTACTTAAAACTGATAAAGGGCCAGATGCCGATGAGATGGATCGATGGTTACTGAAGGAAGTGGGAATGGAAATTGCAGAAGCAATAGTGATAATCTTCCAGGCTTCCTTAGACAGATGGTGACAGAAAACAGAGGTGCAAATGGTTCAAAAAGGGTGCACAGATAAAGCCAGCAACCTCAGACCAGTCAGTTTGACTTCAATGGTAGGGAAACTTCTGCAAATTATAGTTCAGGACAAAAGTAATAGTCTCTTAGGCAAGTGCAGGATAATTAAGGAAAGACAGCATAGAGTGAAAATTATGTTTTGAAGGCTAACAGAGAATGTTGATAAGGAGAATGCTTTGATGTATCTTCATAGATTTCCAAAAGACATTTGATACAGTGTCACAAAACATTCTGAATAACATTCTAGCTAATGGAATAAAAAGGAAAGTCGATACTTGGGGATAAAAGACTGACAGTGATAGGAAACAGATTTAATTGTTGTTTTTCGGATTGGAGGAAGGTTTGTAGTGGAGTTCCCCAGGGGTCAGGGTTGGGTCTCTTATTCTTCTTGATATGTATTAATGACCTAGATTGTTCAGAGCATAATTTCAAAATTTGCAGATTATACCAAGATTAGAAATGTTATGAATTAAGATGATTGTATTGAGCTTCAAACGGGCATATATCGGAGCTAAAAAGATATTCGGGAATAGTGTTCATGATTGATGGATCCTTTATTGCCTTCCTATTGATAAAGAGAGGACTGAAGAATTCCTAAGATTCCTTCAATCTGCTCTGCTCTATTGTGTACAAGTCAGCCTTTTTTATAGGGCATATTTTATAATTTCCTGTAAAGATAATCGTTTCTAGTCATGTACACAGGTAAATTATTTACATACAATACAAAGAGGTAGGTCCGAGACAAGAGCTGTTTAATCATGGCTCGTTGGTAATGTCATAATCTTTACTGGTAGATGAATGGAACGTCTATTCAGTCAATGATCACTTAATCATGTCATTATTAACGTTTCTTAGCAAGGACATTCAGCGGTGTCCTATTGATGGATGCTTGATTAAAATCCATCTTTTGTCTGCACTGTCTATTTCACAGTAAGAAGTCTCACAACACCAGGTAAAAGTTCAACAGATTTATTTGGTACCAAACGCCATTATCTTTTGGAGTACTGTTCCTTCGTCAGGTGAGTGGAGAGTTCCGATCACAAACACTGCATATAAAGGCACACACTCAGTTTACAGAGTACTGATTGGAATGCGAGTCTTTACAGTTAGTCAAGTCTTAAAGGCGTAGACAATGTGAGTGAAGATAGCATTAAGCATAGGTCAAAGAGATGTGTATTGTATCCAGACAGCATAGTAAATGAGATATTGCAAGCCCAGGCAAGTCATGGCGGTTATAAATAGTGTGACATAAACCCAAGATCTCAGTTGAGGCCGTCTTCATGTGTGCAGAACTTGGCTGTCTGTCTCTGCTCAGCAACTCTGCGCTGTCGTAGGCCGTTAAGGCCACCTTGGAGATCGTTTACCTGAAGATCAGAGACTGAATGCTTGTGACCGCTGAAGTGCTCCCCAACAGGAAGAGAACAGCCTTGTCTGGTGATTGTCAAACGGTGTTCATTCATTCGTTGTCGTAGCACTCCATGATCAAATTTACCATGGACTACTTCCAGAATTGGTTGCATTCTTGGACACACACATCTCCATTAAGGATGGTCACCTCAGCATCTCACTGTACCACAAGCCCACGGATAACCTCATGATGCTCGACTTCTCCAACTTCCAGCCTAAACATGCTAAAGAAGCCATCCCCTACAGGCAAGCCCTCCACATACACAGGATCTGCTCAGATGAGGAGGATCACAACAGATACCTCCAGACACTGAAAGATGCCCTCATGAGAGCACGACATGGCGCTCGACTCATCGATCGACAGTTCTGATACACCACAGTGAAAAACTGCACTGACCTCCTCAGAAGACAAACATGGGATATGGTGGACAGAGTACCCTTCGGTACCCTCCAGTACTTTCCCCGGAGTGGTTAAGCTACGTCATCTTGTCCGGAGTCTTCAACATGTCATTGATGAAGATGAACATCTTGCCAAGGCCATCTCTACATCCCCACTTCTTGCCTTCAAACAACCACACAACCTCAAACAGACCATTGTCTGCAAACTACCCAGCCTTCAGAAGAACAGTGACCACGACACCACACAACCCTGTTACAGCAATCCCTGCAAGACATGTCGGATCATCAACATGGATGCCATCATCTCACGTGAGATCACATCTACCAGGTACATGATACATACTCTTGCAACTCAGCCAACGTTGTCTACCTAATACGCTGCAGGAAAGAATACCCAGAGGCATGGTACACTGGAGAGACCATGCAGATGCTATGACAACAGATGAATGAACACCACTCAACAATCACAGACAAGACTGTTCCCTTCCTGTTGGCAAACACTCCAGCAATCATGGGCATTCGGCCTCTGATCTTTGGGTAAACGTTCTCCGTGACAGCCTTCATGATATACGACAGCGCAGAGTCACTGAGCAGAGACTGATAGCCAAGTACTGCACACATGAGGATGACCTTTACCAAAATCTTTATGTCAAACTATTTGTAACCCCCATGACTTGCTTGGGCTTGCAACATCTCTCACTGTCCTGCCTAGAGACAATACACATTTCTTTAACCTATGCTTATTGCTATCTCCACTCACATTGTCTGCACCTTTAAGACTTGATTAGCTGTAAAGACTCACATTCTCATCAGTATTCTGTATGTGTCTTTATATGCATGATTTGTGATCAGAACTCCTCACTCACCTGACGCAGGAGCAGCACTCTGAAAGCTAGGGGTGTTTGTTACCAAATAAATCTGTTGGACTTTAACCTAGTGTTGAGAGACTTCTTACTTTATTTACCCCAGTCCAACACTGGCATCTCCACATCCTGTCTATTTTATGTAGACTCAGTAACAGTCTGGCAACACCAATTTTAAATCCAACCGATTTATTTGATAGTAAATCTGCAAGCTTTCGACTTTTGTCTTCATCCCCTACAGGCAAGACTTTTGTCTTTCGAAGATGAAAGTCGAAAGCTTGCAGATTTACTATCAAATAAATCGGTTGGATTTAAAATTGGTGTTGTCAGACTGTTACTGAGTTCACCCCAGTTCAACGCTGGCATCTCTACATCATGACTATTTTATTTAGAGACAGCTAGTCCACAGTCAGGATGCTGCTGTTAATGTGGTAATTTTCCTGGCCCGTTGGTTGGCCCCCTGCTGAGCTGTTCTCCTCTCCCACACAGACACATTCTCCCCATGTCTGCATGGGTTTCCTCCCACAATCTGAAAGATGTGCTGATTAGTTGCATTAGCCATATTAAATTCTCCTCAGTGTACCAGAACAGGCACTGGAATGTTGTGACTTGGTGATTTTCAGAGTAACTTTATTGCATTTTTAAGGTAAGCCTACTTGTGAATTAAATAAATTTTAAAGAAGATAAATTTCAATGCAAGAAGTGTGAGGTGGTTCATTTTGGCAGGAAAAATATGGAGAGATATTATAAAATAAAGGGGGAAACTCGAGAGGAGATGCAGAAACAGTGGGACTTTGGTATATGTGTACATAAGTCATTAAAAGTGAGAGAGTATGTTTAGAGAGTAGTTGATAAAGCACATAGCATCTTACACTTGATTAATAAAGGCATTGAATACAAGAGTAAGGAGGTAATGTTGAACTTGTAGAAAACAGTTAGACTTCGTTTGGAGTATTGCATCCAGTTCTGGGCACCATACTTGAGGAAAGATGTGAAGGCATTGGACAGAACACAGAGCAGATTCAAAAGAATGATTCCAGGGATAACGAAATGTAGCTATAAGATAGATTGGAGAGGTTGGGAATGTTTTCGTTGGAGAAACAAAGGTTAAGAAATAGCCTGAGGGGTGTGGACAGGGTAATAGTGAGAAACTGTTCTCATTCAAGAGAATAGCAGGAATCAATGGCTAATCCACCTAAGCTACATACCTTGGGACACTAAGGGATAATTTAGCATGGCCAATCCACCAAACCTGCAGACCTTCAGATCATGGGAGAAAACTGGAGCACCCGGAGGAAATGCAAACAGACATGGGGAGAATGTGCAAATTCCACAATCATCCAAGCCCAGAATCAAACCTGGGTCCCTGCCACTGTGAGGCAGCATTGGTAATCACTCTATCATTGTGCTGCCATTGCAAGCTACTGAGCACACACATTTTGCCAAATGTCTGTTCATTATCTGAGATCAGTGAACCATTCTCAGCTGTCATGGGTTGTGTACTTTTCATGTCTATTCACTTATTACACCTAAACTATTCTTCTTAATAAACTACCTTGAAATTACTTATGAAATCTTAATTACTTAATCTTAATCTGTGACTCCAAAGCCAATAATCTTACAGATTGGTGTCAGCAGTGGATTTGCAGTGGTCAAGGTATCATTAGCTTGAAATCTGAGAAGCAACAGTCTTGGTTTGTATTTTTTGAGTCGAACAATTAAAATTATACTTAGCACAAATGGAGTGGTTATTAAGTGAAACCAAGAGTCACAGTAAATTTAATAAAATATATTAAAATTTTCCTAAGTTTTTAACCAAAACATCATATCTAAACTGTTGATTCTTAATCATTTATAAACTTTTTGACTACTTTTCTACGGTAATCTGTGCTTTGCACTGACGCATTGGGACAGCCAGCAGAAAAACTGCAGTTGGAGGTTTCAATGTAATTAATTTATATATTTGCCTTTTAACAACACACAAGATACAATATATAAAACTACAATTGAGCAAATTTCTACCAAATAAATTACTTCTGCACTTCTCCAGAACTAAAACTGAGAGAACTTTTCTTGGAATTTTAAAAAAAATTTAAAACAAAGTTGATATTGCCAAACACATGTATCTTATTCTATTAATATACAGGGAGCAACTTTTTTTTATTTTTGGATTCATTGTATGCACTAAGTTTACAGTTTCAGCCTCCTGTTGTCATTATCCATTTGGAGTGCACATAGCGTCCCTTGCAATGTTTTCCATTATCAAGAAACTCATTAACATTTGCTGCCTAGTTACACACCATGTTACCAGCAGCCATGGATAGAACCCAAACATCAAGGGAAAGGAGAGAAGATTTGTTTGAAAAAGAGCAGAAACTGCAAAGATACAAGACTTTACCTCAGATAATTTAAAAAATTGTTCCTCTCTGTTGTACTACGAGTTCTCTGGATGTCCCAGTGTGCGATCTTAAGACTTTATATTTAAACACGAATCCTTTGCTATTATTCTTTAACTATTTACAGATCCCAGGTTATTGATAAGCAAGGAGGTACTTCTCCATGTGGGTAGGCTTCCACAGTGAGCCTATTACCAGGGTACTCTATACACCATACCAGGAGACTCTTTACATCATACATCATACCATAGTTGTTGCTATTCTTCAATCCCACATTAACCTTGTTTGGTCAAGCATCCTTATCCTGTTGTTGTGATAGTGTATGCATACATTCTCCATAAAAGTGTTCCAAGAGCTTAACAAAGGAACCAGTATATTGGGAAGTGATAATAAAGGGTATCCAGTGCGGATAAGGGAAAGAAAGGTGAGCCAGTTGTACTGGAAACTTCTTTTTACTAAAATTGAAATGTAAGTAACTCACATTTTGATTTTGAAAATCCAATGAAAATGTAGTTTCTTGATTTACAATGCTAATATCACAAAAGATTATGAATTCCTGCATCAGTTCAGCTCTCAAATATGTTGTGCTTAGATGTATCATGCATTCCTTCAAATTTCCACAGTAGCCAAGTTTCATCGATTCCATCAAGTCCTGCATTGTCTTGACTCTCCAAATCTGACTGGGAGAAATTGCCTTGAGCTGCTGGATTTTTACTCCGGATGGAAGGGACAAGTGCAGATTGGATTCAGATCCACCGATGCCAGAAACATTACAGATGTGGAGGCAGGTACAGCATGGGTCATACAACTTGGTTGGGATTTAAAAGGATGATTGCTACGGAGTTTCTACTATGAAACAGAAAGTGGATGCAATTTTCCTGTTGCTTGGAATTGTTAATCAACAATTAGCCTAGTACTAACTGTACAAGCCGATGCTGATTCCGGATTGATTTGTAGAAGTTCTGCAGCATTTGGTGAAAAATTTTAAAACTCTCCAAATGGGCGTAATACCTTTCTAAAGAAGATCTAGACTTTTTCCTCAAAGTCTTAAGTTCCACAAATCACGCCTTAGAAATCGAGGTAACGGAAATTGCTTTTAAGTGAAGGTAGCTACACTTAAAATTTGTCACTGTTTCCATGAACCATATGGCAAAAATAGTGGGTGCCAAGTACAGGGTGGGACTTTGGGAGTCAGGTCTCTTGGCACTATTTTGTCTCAAGCAGTGAGCCACCTTGCCTCTGTGAAAACTCGAGCCTATATGTCCATAACTGAAGACATTATTCTACTGCTCTGGAAATATGGTATTATGCAGAAGTGCTCTATACTGTGGTCTTTGTTCAAAATACCTGCCAATAGTCATGCAAACTTAAAGTCAGACGTACAACTAAAGAATAGTTTGTTTTCAGAAACACGTTGTTAAAAGCATAAGTAACCATATCCCAAAAAATTTTTCTTCAGCAAATAGTAACATTTAAAACTTTAAAATCAACCAAATTCCTACGTAAAGCTAAATGTCTTTCTTTAGTAAATGTTTACCTCTAACAGCAATGTTTCTTTCTTCTTAGCTGACAAATTGACATGTTTTTCCAATATGCTGTAGTATTTCTCAGTTTCTTTGTCATACTTCTTCTTTTCTTCCTGCAAGTAAATAAATTAGCAGAGTTTTCATCATTCATCATCATTATAATAAGAACAGGGGGTTGTTGGCAAAGCCACCATTTGCTGCCCATCCTTTATTGCCCTGGGATTAAAAATTTGCGAGGAGAGTTAAGGGCCTAAATATTACATCAAAATAATTTTAACTGACACCCTACATAAAACTGCTGCAAGAACACTGTTGGCATTTGACTGTGAAGAGGCTGAAAGGTCAATTTATCAGAGCGACTTGGTGTATGTCCAAATGAGCAAAGCATACAAGCATTTCAGAACTGCCTGTACACTAACATTGCTATTTGGATGACAGACAACATGAACTCAGTCTATTTGCTACACTAGATTGTAATTCCTCAGTGCAGACTGAAACCTGTTATTGCTATCATGGGTACACATAAAGTGTTCTAGCATAAAGTGAAATGGATCAAAATCTGTTCCAATGATTAATGGAAATTCCTCTTTTCCAAAATACAGATGGACTACCTGACAATAAAGCATTTAGAAAAGAGATTGGAAATCTTTTATCTTGTTTACAAATATATTAAAGGGGCATTATTTTCATGGTGAACATCTAAACAAATGAAAGTTTGCAGACTACACAATATGTTAACTAATATGTCACCATAAAAAGTATTTTTAGTTCTCCTTTCCAAAACAAAAACAGAAAGTATACATCATGAGTAGGATTCTCCGACCTTGTTCGTGGCTGTTCCAGTCCCAGTGCTGTGAGTGGAGATTTGGCCAAGTACCAAATTCTCCCTTCTCACCGGCAGTGGTGGTGGCACAGAGATATCCATACCTTCAAAGCTTGTCCAGCATCTACAAGACATAATGTCAGGGGTGGGTTGGAAACTCTCCACTTGCCTCAACAAGTGCAACTCCAATAACTCTCACCATCCAGAATGGAACAAACTGCTTGATCAGCAGTTCATCCACCACCTTCAACATTTATGGCACAGTAGTCAGCACTGCTGCTTCACAGCTCCAGGGACTAGAATTCGATTCCCAGCTTGGGTCACTGTCTGTGTGGAGTCTGCACGTTCTCTGTGTTTCTGTGGGTTTCCTCCAGTTTCCTCCCACAGTCCAGAAGATGTGCTGGTTAGATGCATTGGCCATGCTAAGTTCTCTCTTAGCGTACCCGAACAGGCATCAGAATGTGGCAAGTACAGGATTTTCATTGCAGTATTAATGTAACATTACTTGTAACTAATAAATAAACTTTACTACTACTGTATTATGGCAGTAACATATGCTACCTACAAGATTCATTATAGCAACTCACCAAGGCTCCTTCAACAGCATTTTCTAAACACACAAATTTTACCAGTTAGAAGAACATGGGCAGCAGGTCCATGGGAACACCACCATTTGCAAGTTTCCCTTTAAATGACTCACTATCCTGATTTGGGAATTGTATTGTCATTCATTTACTGTTGTTGGGTCAACATCCAGGTATCCCCTTCCTAATAGTATTGTGGATAAACCTACAACAGTAAATTGCAGTGGTTCAAGATGCAGCTCACCAACATCATCCCAAGGGCAATCAAGGTTGGTAAGAAATGCTGGCCTGACCAGCAATGTTCATAAATACAAATAAACAAAAAGTAATCCTATTTTCATGAAGGCAGCACCTCTGGCAATGCAACAATCCTTGAGTTCCATTCTGTAGTGTTGGCTTAGATTAAGTTGTGCTTAAATGGAAGACCAACAAAACCACAAAAACTTAATAATCTGCAGTTTGTATTATTTCTCTGAGTTCTAATGGTCTCCCACCAAAGAAACAGCAGGAAAGCAAGAGAATCACAGCAAAATTTCATTGTCTCAATGGCAAACAGCATAAACAACTCAATGAAATGACCAAATATTTACTCCAACAATTTATCCATAATTAATATATTGCTAAATATCTAAAAAGATACAGCTCTCTCTCATCTCCAACCCTACTCTCTTGCAAGATCTCTCATTCTTCCAGTGCTGGCATCTTACATATTCCTGATTTGTATCACTTCACCATTGGTGGCTATGTCCTCAGCTACCCAGGCCCTAAGCCTGGAAAACCTTCTCTAAACTCTCCCATCTCACTCTTCATTTAAAGACTTTCCTTAAAATCTCTCTTTGATGAAAGTTTTCAGCACATGTCCTAACATCTCCCAAAATAATTTATAAATAATTATTTGATAACACCTCATGTAGCACCTTGAGAAGTTTGCACATTTTAAAAGCTGCTATTAATGGAAGTAATTATTATGTTCTTTTGAACTAAACTGACCATATATTTGAAGAACTTATAATTCCAACCTAAATCCACACACATAGATAAATGTGAAGTTTTGAGAACTGGACTTCTTTGTACTATATTATTCATTGTGGAATTGTTACCTTCGCTGCTCCAATCTGATCCTTTCGGAATTTCTCCAGTGGTTTAATAAACGTTTCACGGATGTTAAGCATCTGAAAGAAAATATAAACATTCAGACAAAGAGCATTTCTGTTCCAACAGGAAAAAAGCATGCATTGCATTCCAACTTTAATACAGATCCTGATGAGATGTTTATTTTTATTGGTAGGTTATAACAACTTCACATCACTACTCAAGCACTTGTCCATGCTTCACCAAAATCACTCTCAGAAATCTGTAGTTTCAATTGGGGAGCATTTTTTTTTAAACATCCGGTATACTTTGAAGATGCATAAATTACTAATACATGGCACTCCACATAATCTTATCTACATTTTTCAAATAATAGAATCTGTTCAGTGCAGAGGGAGACCATTCAGCCCAAAGTGCACTGACAATAATCCCATTCAGACTGTAGCCCTGTAACCCCATCTGTTTACCTTGTTAATCTCTCGACCTAAGGGGCAATTTAACACGGCCAATCAACCTAACTTGCACATCTTTGGACTTTGGGAAGAAAATGGAGCACCCAGAGGAAATCCATGAGGAGAACGTACAAACTCCGCACAGTCACCTGAGACCAGAATTGAACCCAGGACCCTGGTGCTGAGAGATAGTACTGCTAATCACTATTGCAAAAACATTTTCTAACTAATGGTGAAACACAAATTCACACCCACAATTTACTGTAGCTTTACTCCCAATTTCAATCATGCCACCAATGAAGACAACTAACAAAATGGAACTGCATCATCATGAGAGGCCATGCAGAGGAAGAGAAATGGTAGAGATACGGGTAAATAATCACAAACTACTCCCAAACCTTCTGGCTGGGACAGCATTTCCTCATCTGATCTGGTTACAGGACAGTAGGTAGAATAAGGAGCACAGACGAGGAGATGGAGAGAAAACACAATTTGGAGGAAAGGAAAATTATTTACTTCCGAAATCTTGGTTTGGATCTTGCCCAGATGGAATGAAAATTTCATTATCATTATCAACAATCAGGCAGTGTGTGAAATGAAGGCAGCAAGTTTCAACCCATTTCCCAGTGAATCTGCATGCAAAGTAAAACTGTTTATGATTCCACAGAAAAAGATAGTCACATTCTGGAAGGCCTCTGGAGTAGTGGTTTGAAAACACTAAAATTTTCAATGGTGCAGTAACAAGCACTGTTTTGAAATTAGAATTAATGAATGCTACAAGAGAAGTCACCCTTGCCAGAGAAGATAAATCCACACAACTCCCTAAGTAAACTACAGCTAACCATAAAAGGAATATTTTTGCAGAGGCTTATTCTTTCAAGGCAAGGGCTGACTGATAATAAATTTAATGAGAGAAGTTACATTATTCTCTTGTTTTATAAGAATATTTTACATAGAACATTACAGCGCAGAACACGCCCTTCGGCCTTCAATGTTGCACCGACCAATTATGAAAAAAAAAGCAATGACCCTCCAAACTAAACCATTCCCTTCTCTTCCATACACTTATCAACTAACCTCTTAAACGCCATCAAACTTTGCGCATCTACAACTGACACAGGCAGGGCATTCCACTCCCTAACCACCCTCTGGGTAAAGAACCTATCTCTGATATCCGTCCTATATCTATCACCCCTTAATTTAAAACTGTGTCCCCTCATGCTAGCTTTCTCCATCCTAGGAAAAAGGCTATCACTGTCCACCCTATCTAAACCTCTAATCATCTTATATGTTTCGATAAGGTCTCCTCTTAGCCGCCTCCTTTCTAACGAAAACAACCTCAAATCCCTCAGCCTCTCTTCATAAGACCTGCCCTCCATACCAGGCAACATCCTGGTAAACCTCCTCTGTACCCTCTCCAATGCCTCCACATCTTTCTTATAATGTGGGGACCAGAACTGCACACAATACTCCAAGTGCGGCCGCACTAGAGTTTTGTACAGTTGCAACATGACGTTGCGGCTCCGAAATTCAATCCCCCTACCAATAAAAGCTAAGACTCCATATGCCTTCTTAACAACCTTCTCGACTTGACTGCCTACTTTCAGGGATCTATGCACAAATACACCAAGATCCCTCTGTTCATCAACACTATTAAGAATCCTACCATTAGCCCTATACTCTACACATTTATTATTCCTGCCAAAGTGCATTACCTCACACTTTTCCACATTAAACTCCATTTGCCACCTCTCGGCCCAGCTCTGCAACTTGTCCAAGTCTCTCTGCAAACTATAACACCCCTCTTCACTATCTACTACTCCACCGACTTTAGTGTCATCTGCAAATTTACTAATCCATCCTTCAATACCCTCATCCAGATCATTTATAAAAATTACAAACAGCAGGGGCCCCAAAACAGACCCCTGAGGTACACCACTTGTCACCGAACTCCACGATGAATATCTCCCATCAACCACCACCCTCTGTCTTCTATCTGCTAGCCAATTCCTAACCCAATTAGCTAAATCACCCTCTATCCCATACATCTGCATTTTCTGCAGAAGTCTTCCATGGGCCACCTTATCAAACGCCTTACTAAAGTCCATATATACCACATCAACCGCCTTACCCCCATCCACCTCTTTGGTCACTTTTTCAAAAAACTCAATAAGGTTAGTAAGGCACGACCTACCCTTCACAAAACCATGCTGACTATCCCCAATCAATTCATTTCTCTCTAAATAACTATAAATCCTATCCCTAATAATTCTCTCCAATACTTTGCCCACAACAGAAGTAAGACTCACTGGCCTATAATTCCCTGGAAAGTCTCTCTTCCCCTTCTTGAACAATGGGACCACATTCGCTATCCTCCAGTCTTCCGGAACCATACCCGTAACCAACGACGACCTGAAGATCAGAGCCAGAGGCTCTGCAATTGCCTCTCTTGTCTCCCAGAGAATCCTAGGGTAAATCCCGTCCGGCCCAGGGAACGTATCTAACTTCAAACCCTCAAGAATATCTAGCACATCCTCCCTATCTACTTCAAAACTTTCCAGTTTGCAACCCTGTACCTCAGTGTTCTCCACAACTACATTTACATCTCCCTGCGTGAATACCGAAGAGAAATATTTATTCAGTGCCTCTCCAATCTCTTCAGGCTCCACGCACAACTTCCCACTGCTGTCTATGACTGGCCCTAATCTTGCCCTAACCAATCTTCTATTCTTAACATATCTAAAGAAAGCTTTAGGATTCTCCTTAATCCTATCAGCCAAAGTCTTCTCGTGTCCCCTCTTAGCTTCCTCAACTCACTCTTTAGCTCCCTCCTGGCTAATCTATAGCTATCCATTGCACTAACTGAGCCTTCAAGCCTCATCCTGACACAAGCCTCTTTTTTCCTTTTAACCAGCGAATTAACTTTTTTCGTACACCATGGCTCCCTTACTCGACCATTTCCTCCTGCTCTGACAGGGACATACTTATCAAGGACTCGCAGCAGCTGCTCCTTGAATAAGCTCCACATTTCAGATGTTCCTAGTCCCTGTAGTTTACTACTCCAACCTATGCACCCTAATTCTTATGGCCTCATAATTACCATTCCCCCAGCTATAACTACTGTCCCCAGCTTCATGCCTATCCCTATGCTTTTTCTATGCATTATTTTCTATGCTTTTTAAACTCCAACATTCAATTTGCATATCTTAGTTCCTTCTATGAATCAGAATTGCTTCAGTAATAATTTTTCTCTTCTCCCTTGTCCTCCCTTTATATTTTCTATTGTAGTAAAATGTCTATTTTCCTGTGACTGGTGTACTTAAGAGCTTGAGATAATCTGCAGGTCATTTCAATTCTAATCATATGTTCTTAATTAAAAGCATCATAATCGTCTTTATAGGTGTTGACGAACTTCGGTAATCTAGCAGGGGATCAAGGAAATTCACATCTCTTCCTGGCAGACTCACTCTATTCATCGAAAAGGCTCATCCTATGTTGGTCCTCACCTTTACCTGACTCTCATCCATGTCTCCAACTACATGTTAAGCATTCAATAGCATTCCCCTAATAACCTCTTTGAAAGGGTATCCAAAGCAACTGGGGGTAGTCACTGGGTCTCCTATTCTCAGCAACTTGGGAAGTTCTATACTCCGTCATACAAACATGAATTCCCATGGATTGGGTGGACAAGATCAATCTAAGGTCTAACCATCTTGAAGGCAAGTCAGCACCATGCTGTGGAACATTTGGAGTTTAAGAAAACACAACAACATCCACTGCACCAAGATCTATCTCCAGTCATCTTGTCTTGCCACTGAACTAAGATAGGTCAGGATGAGATAGTGAGGCAGATGATGCACAACTCTCCCTCTTTATAATCCAATCCGTGTCACACGCTGACCACTGAGGGCTATTAGTTTCCCAGTGACAGTTTGCTGCCACACAAGTTAGTGCTCCTGTCTCACTTTTATTCTGTCCACAATTTGACTAAAAATCAATCCTGGGATTATGAAGCTGGGTAGGCTGTGCAAGCTTGCCCCATGCTGCCCACCTCCTCTACTCCAGCCAAGCTCCCGTCACACTCCCAAAAGTATCTTACTTCCTGCCAAGTTAAACATCAGACTTTAATTTCTGCTATGGATGGTGCCAATAAGCAAAACTATCATTGATTTAGCACATTATCTGTTATTGCATTGGAATTCAAACTGGCAATTGGGCAATACTGGGGAAAAGAAACAACTGGAAAACTCAACAATAAGAAAGAGCCTTTCTTCTCTTTCAGATGCATTACTTCAGGAGTCACAAGTATATTTGCAATGGAACATTTCCTCTGTTAATCCTGCCAGCTCCTTGACTCATTCACACCCTGAGGTCCAATTTATGAAGTACAAGGTACAATCTGGAATATTCAACAATTGGACCTTGTCATTTAAAAGATGACGACTTGGATGTCTAAACTGCTTATAGGTCATGCTTGGCCTCAAGCCCATGTTATCTGAATCACAAAATCTGAGTGGTTCATTTTATTCAGAGCTGGGTTCTGTGTGCTGTGGGATTTTGTGGGTAAACAAAAACAGTTTACAACTTGTTTAAAGAACATTGGTAAATATTCACACATATTGTGGATTGCCAACTAATACTTTAATAAATATTAAAAAAATACTAACATGAATTTACTCAGTTCTTCCACTGAGAATAATGAAACTATGCATACTCTGAATAATAGTTATGCTTTAATTCCTTGCTCTGTTATTTTAATTAAGGCATTAATCCATGGATTAACTCCTTCATTAAAATGGCAAAGAAATTTACACAAATATACGTGTTATTAAGACTACCAGTATATCAACTCTAAAGTGCATTTAGTAACAGAACGAGTTTGCACAGGTTTGTAAAAAGTTTTTTTTAAGAACTGAAAGTGCCACTTCTCAAAGTATTTTTTGAAAAAGGTGTTTTTAGACTTCAATTGTTTCACGGGATTCAGTCAAGTGGTTGACTGAGACAAACAAAATTTGGACATCCCCATATTATGAGGGATTTGGAAACTATTGTGTACGTTCAGTCTGTAGGTTATAGCATTTGGCAAGACACTTAGCAGAATTATAAAAATTCCACAGCATAGTCCAGATGTGTTCAAGGTCAGTGGGGACAATAACCACATGGAAAACCAGAGCAGCTGCTTTGGGCTGCTGTCAGAACACACATAATTGCACTGCATAATCAAATGTAAGAATAGATTTCCAAAACTAAAAGGATTCTCCAAAAATCAGCACTCTTTTGATTTGGTATATCCAATTTTACATTAAAATTTTTGGTTGCCACTTTCTTTTTTGCTAAATAGCTTTGAATTTACTAATATGCTTCAGCTTTATGATATGTTAGCTTTACTAGAAAAGTGACTAGACTTCAAAGCTACATCGTTAGTTGCAAAGTTCTATGGGATATCCTGTGGTCATGAACGATGCTATAGAAATGCAATCCATTCTTTCTCCTGACTAGAAACACCGAATGAATCTCAAACAGGATTATAAATCTACAAATGTAAAAACAATTCAGACAGATCACTAATGATAACAGTCAGAAGTTTCCTCAGCATTTGTACCCTGACATCCACGTATAATTGAGGTATAAACTAACTGTACAAGTTGAAGCTTCCATTTTAATACTTGACAATGGTATATAGTAAATCGTAGTAAGTACAGCGTTTTCCTCAGGCCCTGATTGTGTGTGCACTGATTTACTCACTAGATTTGAGTATGTTCCAATGAGATTGGGAGAATACCTGGCTTAATTTGCCATTCACAAAACGGGTAATGATATATTTCCTGATGGCAAGTTGGGGAAGCGATGTCAAGACACCAAGTCTACAATTCAATTAACTGTCCCTTAATACTGGGCAGGTGTGATACATAACTGACATTTCAAAGCTCAGGGTCTTATACATATGGAAATGTTTTTAAATATCCTCCCCTCTCCCCCTCATAAAAACACATCTTATCTTGCCACTTCTTTCCCATAAACACCATAACCAACGAACATTCACATCCAATGGCACTAGGGCAGTTTATCTCAACTAAAAATCTATAGACTACTGTACAGATTCAGTGACATAAGAAATGCAGCTCTTTTGGGAAATTCCTTTGATAAACACAATCCTTCACATTGTTCTCCTGCTTAAAGCTGGTGTTTTTCCTTTCCAATCAGGACAGCAATAATAAAACCAGTCCTCACTGGGTCACTCTACTGAAAACACATGTGACTAAGTGCAAGTTTCACATGGGAATTTTTGTTGTGTTCAGAGAAAGAAAATTGAGGATAATTCCCATGATTGACGAAGGCAGTTATTTTGGTAGTTTTAACTGCCTTATACTAAGCTTAATTCCCACAGATGCATTCATTAAATGCACAGAAGTTCAACGGTCAGCAGCAGCACAAATTTTTACTTCAGTATAGTACCAGAATTTGCTGTAGCATGCCACATTAGTTAATTAGTAAGGGCCCTGGTTCACTTGCTAGGACTCTCATCTGAGAGACAAGGTGCTCAGTTCAAGTCCTCTCCCAGGGCTCGGGCACAAAAAGTCCAGGTTGACCTCCAGCGCATTATTGAGAGAACACTGCACTGTTAAAAGTGCCGTCTTTCAGATGAGATGTTAAACCAAACTCCAACTGTCTACTTTGGTAAATATGGAAGACGCCATGACACAAATTCAAAGAATGAAGTCTCACAACACCAGGTTGAAGTCCAACAGACTTATTTGGTAGCAAAGCCACTAGCTTTCAGAGCGCTGCACCTTCATCAGGTGAGTGTGAGGTCTGTTCACAAAGAGGGCATGTAAAGATACAAACTCAGTTTACAAAATAATTTTTATTTCATTATTTTGTAAACTGAGTTTGTGTCTTTACATGCCCTATTTGTGAACAGAACTCCCACTCACCCGATGAAGGTGCAGCGCTCTGAAAGCTAGTGGCTTTGCTACCAAATAAATTTGTTGGACTTTAACCTGCTGTTGAGAGACTTCTTATTGTGTTTATCCCAGTCCAATGCAGGCATCTCCACATCACAAATTCAAAGAGCAGGGAAGCCACTCCCGCCATGTGAGTTGGACAGATTTTGTCTACAGAAGTGAAAGCTGATGAAGGACAGGCAGGGAAGTGGAGTTGCGATCACAATTAGGTGAGCTATGATCTGGATGAACAGGCTTGCGGGACCAAATGGTCATTCCTGCTTCTATTTCTGATGTGATTTGTTCTGGCCAATACCTACCCGTCAATCACCATCACAAAATCAAATTATCTAGTTATTATTAATGTTGTGTGTAGGAGCTTGCTAGACACAAATTGGCTGGTGTGTTTCCTACGTTACAATAGTGAGTACTCTTTAAAAATATTTAATTGGCTGGAAAACAATTTGCAACATTGGGGATTGTGTAGAGCGCTATAAACGCGCAAGACTTTTTTCTATCCTTCAGCTCGAAACAATTTTGCCAGAGGGGTTGAAAGTGTGGCAGCAACGAAACCTCTTGTTGCCTTAGTGTAAAATAATGTATCTTTTTAAACAATGAGACTTAAGGACCGAAAGAAGTGGAGGACTGATGGAGAAGGGAGAGGTTAGAGAAGTAAAGTGAGTCAAATCAGGTAATGGAAAGGTAAGTAAAGGGAGGGCAAGAAAAATTGTACTAGAAGAGAGAGAGGAAGAGGGAACAGAAAAAAATTACATTTTAAAATTTATAATTGAAACCGCAATTGAAATTTTTCCCTTGGTGGTTTGAAGGGCTTGGTTGGCAACGTAGGAACAAAAATTGTCCTTGCTAAAAACTTGTGAATCTCGCTGAAGATAGAGATATGTTGCTGTTCAATCTTTGCTTGTCAAATTTCAAATGATCACAACAATTTTTACTACAGGAAAAAAGGGTATGGATTGATTGGCAGGTCAATGCCAACTGAATGGGCATTGTTACAAAGAAAGCAACAACTAACTATAGGTTCCGAAATTCCTGGGGAATTCAAATAAATCTCTCAGTTCCAATGGCAAGTTTAATTGGTAAATTTGCAAATGAAGTAACTTTATGGAATTTCTGTGTAAGTTGAGTGTGTGATGGCATTTTTGAGGTCAATAGCAAAGCAAGATAAGCTGTCCAGAAACTAGCTGTTTTCTCTTCCTCACCACAAATTGGTGGCCATTTTACACATTAATAACGGCTAATGCCATCAAACACAACTTTATTTTGGCAACAAATTCTAAGTCTAAATATTAATGTGAATCTCAGAAGAGAAACTCCAACTGTACCAATGTTTTAGTTTCCCACATCAAGGCTTCTCCAATGCTCATTATGGATGACTTTCATGCTGAATTTATGCCAGCGTAAATTCTACATGTAAAATTTACAAAGCAGAAAAATCTCTGATTTAAATCCAAAGACAAATCTAGTACTGGAACAACTATATAAACAGGTCCATTGTAACTAAACAAAGCACCTCGCTTGGAACATAATGTACATTGCTGAACAATACTGCACGTTAAAACTGTCCAAGTCAATTGATCTTTATATTAAAAAGAGACTGCCATATATTGAAATAGCACCTTCCATGGCCACAGGAAATCCCACAATGCTTTTCAGCCAGTGAACTACCTTGGAATTCTCATCCCTGTTCTGTAGTAGCCAATTTACACACTGTAGAATTCCACAAATCGTGGGTGGAAATCTCCCATCCTGCCCATGATAGGTCTGGTGACAAATGGGTGCAGTGAATCTGGCAAGAGCCAAAAGGTGGTATGAATACCATCTGCAATCATTTGCATCTCATGAATGTTCATTGCAACATCTGCCAGCCAGTATCCGGTCAGGTCTTCCAATCTTGCACCATATCAATGTGAATTTACATCAGTGTCAAACACAACTGTTAATGAGTGATATGCACAAGGCGGTCCACAGTTCGCCTTAGACCGCGAGATGAGTGCAACAACTTTCTGCCGTTCTGCTGTACTTCTCCTGAGGCACTTCTTCACTATTTTGCCAGGGCAGACCGGTTCCTGCCCTCCATCTCCATGCCGAGCAAGTCTTCACAGACATCACCATATTGCTGGACCCAAGGACTCTTGTGTCACTGAGTCAGGTCAGTATTGTGCCTGGAGTTTGGAAGTACAGGAGTCTCTCCTTGCTCCTGATGCTACACACAGCAATGTGTATCTGGGCTGCACTGTGCTGTGAGGCTCCTGCAGCCACCACAACACACACCCAAAATTTAATCAGGATGGAGTACGGGCGGCGGGGGTGGGGGGCATTGCTTCCCTGTCTTCTAATGAAGACAGGGGAGCAATGTGAAAAAAAGGCTACCCAAGGGCTGGGGGAAGGGCTTTTAATGGCAGGCAGAGGGGCATGGAGGTGCATGAGAAAGGCAAACAAGGGAAGACAGAGGGATGATTGAGGAGTGGAAAGCTGGATGCCAACAAGGCTGCATGAAAAGCTCACAAACAATGAAGGTCAAAGGGATACTATATTGTTAATTCCCTTCGATAAGGGAATTAAGGGTTATGAGGAGCAGGCGGGTAAGTGGAACTGATCCACTTCAGATTAGCCATGACCTTATTGAACAGCAGGGCAGGCTCGAGGGTTTAGATGGCCTACTCCTGCTCTTATTTCTTACGTTCTTACGTTTATTGGATTGGGATGAACTAAGACCTCAAATGTGATGGCTAGAGGTCTAAGTGGAGCATGGATGCTTCGCAAATGATGTACTCACAGAGGGTGACTGAATCGACAGATTTCTCGAGGCTGCCAGCCTTTTCTTTCTGGACTGCTGACATCCTCCAGTCTAGTGAAGACTGATGGGCTGGAGCGAGTGGAATGAGTGTGCTGGATATCTGTTTAAATCTGGCGCCGGGACCTTCAAACTTGTCAGCTGAGCGTGTGCAGCTGAATCATCTGCTGGCCTGCCTGGAGATTTGGAGGGGACACTCTTGCGCGTAGTGCTTGAGTTTCCAAGCGCAGAATCTGACAAGGGATTCTGCTATTCCGGTCAATGGAACAGGCTTTGCCGGAGCTGCCTGCCATTATACTTCATCTCAAAATGACAAACTTCTGCTCAGCATGTGATAAAAGCCAAATAATTTGTTTGGGTGATGTCAATTGAGAGATAAACATTGGCTGGTACATCAGGGTTACCTCTTATATTCACTTAACACCACAGGGTTGGTTTAACTCTCCATTAGAAAGATGGCATTTCCAGCACTGTGTATTTGCTACTCATGGTCTGGAACAAAGAAAATTACAGCACATGAACAGGCCTTTCGGCCCTTGAAGCCTGCACCGACCATGCTGTCCGACTGAACTAAAACCCCCTACCCTTCTGGGAACCATATCCTATTCATGCATTTGTCCAGACGCTCCTTAAAATTTATTACTGTATCTGCTTCCACTACCTCCTTCAGCAGCAAGTTCCAGGCACCTATCATCCTCTGTGTAAAAGATCAGCCTCGTACATCTCCTTTAAACCTTGCCCCTCACAGCTTAAACCTATGCCCCCTAATAATTGACTCCTACGCCCCGGGGAAAAGCTTCTGGCTATCCACTCTGTCCATGTCCCTCAATCTTGTACACTTCAATCAAGTCGCCCCTCAATCTCCATCATTCTAGTGAGAACAAATCAAGTTTGTCGAACCCCTCCTCATAGCTAATGCCCTCTATACCAGGCAACATCCTGGTAAATCTTTTCTGCACCCTCTCCAAAGCTTCCACATCCTTCTGATAGCGTGGCGACCAGAATTGAACACTATATTCCAAGTGCGGCCTAACTAAGGTTCTATAAAGCTGCAAATGTGACTTGCCAAGTTTTAAACTCAATGCACCAGCCATTGAAGGCAAGTATGCCCTTTTGCCTTCTTGACTACCTACTTTCAGTGACCTGTGTGCCTGTACATCCAGATTCCTTTGCCATTCACTATATATTCCCTATCTTTATTAGATCTTCCAAAATGCATTACTTCACGTTTGTCAAGATTACATTCCATCTGTCATCTCTCTGCCCAAGCCTCCAACCGATCTATATCCTGCTGTATCCTCTGATGTTCCTCATCGCTATATGCAAATTCAGCAACTTTTATGTCATCTGCAAACTTACTAACCAAACCAGTTACATTTTCTTCCAAATCATTTATGGAGTGTGATTTAAAAGTTTGAGTCAGAAGGACACTATTATTGACTGACACTGAACTGTTCAACAATTAAAATGGCTAAACCACATTTTACTCAAACAGCTGAACTCTGGGGGCTGCTGAGATTGCTCATACCGTGAATGTAACGCAAACAGTGATGGTAACCATTTTTCCTTGGGCCACACCCAACGAGACTAAGTTAAACAGCAGCACAGTTCAGTTCACAGCAACTAATGATCAGAACAGAACAGGAAGAAGTTCCATCATAAAGGCTATTTTGAACTATTTTAGGATTAACTAGCGAACAGATATTAGACAATAATCAATCAATCTCCAAAACAACCAAGGTTCATTGCATCATGCAACATAAAATATTTTCAAAAGGTTTTATTTTCTTCAAAAGGTTTTTTTGTGGTTTTAGATAATAGTACTGTCCTCCATGATTAATGCAGAAAGAAGTCAGCTCAGGTTTCATTCCTTATGTTAGCTTATCTCAGAGACTGAGAAAATAGCGGCAACACCTTAAGTAATGGGAAACTGGGTGGGGCTGAGAATAAAATCAGCCAAGTTTCTTTCTCAAAAAGGTACGCGAGTGTGTTTGGTCATCAGTCTGCCCCACAGACAAATAATTAGCAAACACTCAATTCCCATTTCAAAAACAGAAGGGGAGGAAATGGCAAGGGGGAAGGTCTGGACACAATTTGCTCGAGCCCCAAAGCCACAGCAGCCCAACTTCATTCACATGCATTTTGCTGTTGACCCAACCATGTCCTTCCTTGCCTCACAAGCAAACCTAAAGTTAAATTTAAATATTACTTGTCTGGGGCTCTTCTCAACCATGACCCATCTCCTGGTATGTCTGGGAAGCCCTGGCTGCTCACCTACTCACCTTTTGACTGAGAGCGCAGTCAGATTCCACTGACATTATTGAGCTCTGAGCTGGATATTTCAAGACAAGCCCACTGTCACTCTACATGTGATCAAACGAGCAAGTTAACTTTGGGGCACAGCAGAAGTAGCATGAGGGGGAGAATGACAGCCCTCATTTTAAGTGCACACACTCCACATACGAATAAAGTTCCCAAGGGCTACAGGCACCTTCATAATTATGCCGCAACAAGAGTCAACATCTTCAGGAGCAAAGAGGGAAAAAAAAAGAGATGATAGCAAATCACTTTAAAAAAAATGCTGAAAAGGTAATTAAATTGAAATGAAAATCTGAAAGAGATGCAAATTTAGCCAATTATGTCAACCAATGCTCCAGGTTTTCCTACTGCTCAAGTGAATCAGCAAACAAATTTCAGAAATCCATTCAGTAAAATCTAGAATGAAAAACAAAGTTTTAGCAGAGGCTAGAACTGTCAATTAGCCTGGGAACCTATGCGCGCAGCCTGCCCTAAAAAACTCTGTGCCAAAACTACAAAGCCAGAGTGGGGAACTGAGGCAGTTCCTAAACTGGCCCAAAATGCAAGCCACGGTTAAAATGGGCGTTACCACATTATCCCAACAGAAACATCACTGAGTGGTGAGGTCAGGAAATGTAACATTATAATGTTGTTCCAAACACAGCTGAGCACAAAACACTTCCACCCACCCCGTGACTTTCTTTTTTTCCATGGTCAGACACATGTGCAACAATGCTACAGCATAAACTGATCAAACCCGTTTCATGATTAGCAATTAAAATTCTGATATTTTCCCCCTTCTGTCCAGCAGGTAATCATTTTTAAAAATCCAACAAGTTATAAACAATTTGGCATGCACGATAGCCAATAAATAATGACTAAAGCATATAGGGAGAATAAAGTAAAAACAACAGCTATCTTGCTGGAACGACAGCAATGTAAAAACTTAACTGGAATCAATCAACTGCATATCAATTCAGAATAACCGAAATAGAGTAAGAAACTGCACCAATAAATAGCATTTTAGGTTTTAAATCACCAAACTTAAAAATGGATCAGACAACAAAAATAAATCAAATCACAGAACAGATCTCATGTTTAGAATCAGCCAGAAACAAAATGAAGACAACAATGGCACCTGGAGCACAACAGCAGAGAGATTTATTTAGTGGGAACTGTAAAAAGCAGACTGGAAATGATGCCAACAACTAACAATGACCTTTGGCTCTTGGGAGATTTAGGAAGGAGAAAGGAAGAATGTCACACAAAGAACATACTGTACATGTTGTGGTGTAGTCCAATCAAACTTCCTGTTAATATGAATTTTGTTTTTGACAAATTATCTCATCAGGATGCTGTGTATATAAATTAAGCAAACAGACATGATAGTTGCCAGAATGCATAGTTGAAACATGCAAATACATATTTCCTTCTCCTCCCCCAAACAAATAACACATTTCTATTTACCATCATTCTTCTTTGTTCTTCGAGGTTGTGTAAAAATGTTGCAAACTCCTGGAGTGAGTCATCTGGAAAGGAATTCCAAAACATGTTAAGAAATATTAATCTCAATGATTTTAGTGATACAAACGAGGTGGTGTTCCTATTACAAGGAACGTTCAGTGTTGCGGGAACTAGGTAGAAGCCTGCCCTTCCAACACTTTTTAAGTCGTTTATAATGATCGCATCATTTACTATCTTCTCACACCCAAAATACAAAGAGGTAAAATTTTAAATCAAGTCAAGACAGTGTGGGTACTAACGTGGATAAAGAACCTCAGCCATTCAAGGTCCTTTTGCATAAGGAAGGGAAATAAACACAGAATATTTTCATAACATTCTCTGAAAACCCCCTCTGAGTGTTGATGAAAAGCATCCTGATAGCAATCCTCAAATTATCTTTTGCTAATTTAAACCTTTGTCCCTGTGCTCTCATCCAACTTCTAATTAAACAGTGGTAATAGTGTGCCCCTTTAAGGAGGTGAGGTTTCAGAGGGTCTTGTGATCCAGTCGACCAATCGGGCCGGAACACATGAGATCTGAGGATGCAGGTGGGCTCTCCTGGGCTGTCTGGAAACCGGGACTGAAGCAATTGGCATCTTTTCCATTCATAGTTATTCCTGTTAATGAATAGCTCGTTAGTTATTCCATTTGGTGGTTGCCACTCTTTCCAAGATATTATGGGTGCGATTTTCCAGATCCACTCGAGTAGCACAGAGGGTCAGGAAGTGTCAGCGAGGGGTCTGTAGTGCGAGTTGCGGATAGCGTCCAGCTGATCACAACTTTCCAAGGTCCATCTCTGCAACATAATCAGCCTTGAGCCAGAAATCAGCATGATGCCGATTATAATATTTAAATCTCAAATGTCCACGTCATTAGTGAGCCTGAGATGGTATCATCCGGACTCACTAATATCTCCCACCCCTCTGGGAAAGGTTCTCACCAGTGGGGATTAAAGCTACTTCCCATCTATGGGGACCAGGCATGATCACCTTGCTGGTGGAGACAGAGGCCATTGAGGCCCCCCCCAGGAGGAGTGGAGATGGCTGCTTCTTGGCTAGCACCAGCTTGGTACTGCCCCATCAGGAAGGGCCATGAGGGCAGGGCCTGCATTAGTGATTGGTGGGGATTGGGAGGGAGGGGGTGATTGGGACTGGTGATCGAAGGGAGGGTATCCGGCAACTGGAGAAAGGGATCAGGGATGACATTGAGAGCCCAGCAATGGAGGGGCCAGTACGCATGCACCGATCTCCATACTGCCATAGTGCACTGATACCGGCCTCTCAGGTGAGTTTAGGCTCCATCCCACCTCACCAATGTTAATCCCCCAATGGACTTTGTAAAGCACAGAGCACTGCAAATTCATCCCACCAAGTGCCACAAAAAACGGATGGGAAAATCTCCTGTTTTCCTGCCCATTTGGACATTTAGTTTTCTACTGGAAAATCACCCCCCCCCCCCCGCATTTGGCAATGAGGATCAACAGTGCTTTCCATTCTCTACACAGAAGAGCATAGCAGACCTTCTATACAAGTTCTTGGAAGCTTATCTACTCAGCATTCAGTGAATTATCATAATGCCTCTATTCAAAAGTTTAAGGAATTCAATCGTAACACAAAGGTTGAGGATCTGCCCCTAATGAGATGATGAGAGACCGCCCAGTGTGTTTGGTGAATAATATTGTCATGAACAAGAAATTACTGACAGTGACAGAAATAATCTTAAAGGAGGTGTTAAAAATAGCTCTTGCAGAAAAAGGAGCAATGGAACATCAAAGTGTGCAAACTAACAAGGTCCAACAGGTTTGGAAAGAAACTGCTAAAAATGTCAATAGTATCAGGGATGTTGGTGCAGAATTTGAAGAACAAAGAAATACAGAACCAGAAGTGTAAGAGATTTGGTTTACAAATCAGAACTGTGAAGAATGCTTTAAGTGCAGGGGAGCTCATCCCCGGGAGAATTCTAGGTTAGGGGAGATGAGGGTTATGTCTGTGGCAGAGGGGGATGTACAAGAAGTAAGTGCAAGGATCTGCCCGACGGTAGAAAAAGAATTCTGACTCCATTGCACAGTGCAGAGAGTAATCCTGAAAAAGGGTCAGATGCATACCGGTTGAAGAATAATAAGGTGGGCTAAGTGACTCCATCATAATCAAACTGGGGAAGGGTGGATCCAACCCCTCAGATTAAAAAACACTGCAACCAAGCTGGTAATGTGTAGGGGGAGGCTATCTGGATTTTGGGAAGAACAAAATTACCTGTAAGTTACAGATCACAGTCTGCAGAAATGCTTTTAATTGTAGAATGGGGTTGAGAAACCTATTAGTCATGATTGAATGGTGGAGCAGACTTAACAGACTGAATGGTCTAATTCTGTTTTTAGTTGAGGGTCAAGGGCCAAGCTTGATGAGACGATATTGACTTTAGGAAATAAAATTGAATTGACTGTAAACTTTCAAAGTTAATGAAGGGAACCTACATTACCTCCTCAGGAGATACCAGGAAGTATTTCAAGAAGAACTAGGCGAAGTAAGAGCCATGAAAGGCAAACTTTATGTGTATCCAGAGGCTACATCAAAAGTTTGTAGAGAGCAAGACCAGTGCCCTATACACTACATGAGAAGGTGGAGTTTGAACTTACACAATTAGAAGATTTAGGCATTATCAAGCCTATGCAGTTCATAGAGCGGACAACTTTTTTGCCAATACTTAAGCCAAATAAGACAGTATGAATATGTGAAGACTATAAGGTCAGAAGTGGGGATGTTCGCCGATGATCGCACAATGTTCAGCACCATTTGCGACGACTCAGATTCTGAAGCAGTTCATGTTCAAATGCAACAAGACCTGGACAAAGTCCAGGCTTGGGCTGTCAAGTAGCAAGTGACATTTGCGTCATACAAATCCCAGGCAACGTCCATCACCAATAAGAGACATTCTAACCACTGTCCCTTGATATTCAATGGTGTAGCCATCACTGAATCCTCCCTGCCTGGATGGGTGTAGCCCCAACAACACTCAAGAAGCTTGACACCATTCAGGACAAAGCAGCCCACTTGACTGGTACCACATTTACAAATATCCACTCCCTTCACCACCGATAGTACACACTCCTGCAGTGTGTAATATCTACAAGATGCATTGCAGCCGTTCACCAAAAATCTTTAGGCAGCACTTTCCAAAACCATGATCACTTCTATCTAGAAGAACAAGGGCAGCAGGTACATGGGAACATCATCACCTGCAAGTTCATCTCCAATTCACCCACTGTCCTGACTTGGAAATATATCGCTGTTCCTTCGCAATCGCTGGGTCAAAGTTGTAGAATTTCCTCTCTAACGGCATTGTGGGTCAACACACAGTGCATGGACTGCAGCAATTCAAAGCGGCAGCTCACCACCACGCAAAGGCAACTAGTGATGGGTAATAAACGCTGGCTAACCAGCAACGCCCATGTCCTACAAATTAAATTTAAAAATTAACAGTAAATTAGGTGAAGAAACTGGACAGGTATCCCATACTAAAAAAGACTTGAATGCCAAGCTAGTTAGAGGTCCAATCTATACTAAGTCAGACGTGAGTCACGTGTACCAGCAGCTGGAACTGAATGTGATATCCAGGGAGTTTGTCACTATTAACAAATATAAGGGCCTATACCAGTACACCAGACTGCCATTTGGAGTCTCATAGCTTGTGCAATCTTTCAATGCACAATAGAGAGCTTATTACAAGAGAAAAAGCTGGAAAATCTGGCAGCATCTGTAAGGAGAGAAAAGAGTTGACATTGAGTCCAGGTGAACCTTTGTCAAAATTAAAAGGCATAGGAAGTGGGTGATATTTATACTGCAGGGTGAGGGAATGATAGCCATGGAAACCAGGGAAAAAGACCACTAATGGCAGTTCGTAGAGAGAATAAAGGTTGTGACTGGCCAAACGGCAGAGAAACTAAAATCAGAGGGTCAACTGTGACAGATGAAGATGTTAGGGGGTGTGGAGAATGGGCGGAAGACAGGTGAAATGCAGAAAAGGGGAAGCAAAGGGAGAGAAAAAGGTAAGGAAAAGAGGGATAAAGTAGGGGAAAAGGGGGAAGGGGGGATATGAAGAAAAAAATAAAGAAATAAAAGATAGAGGTAACTAGAGATGGGCAATAAACACTGGCTAACCAGCGACGCCCATATCCCACAAATTAATTTTTAAAAATTAACAGTAAATTAGAAGAAGAAGCTGGACAGGTATCCCATACCGTTTGTTCCAGGTTAAGCAGTTTTTCACTTGCACCTGTTTCAATTTGGTGTATTGCATTCGCTGCTCCCAATATGGTCTCCTCTATATTGGACAGGCCAAGCGTAGACTGGGTGATTGCCTTACTCAGCACCTTCAGTCTATGCACAATCAGGACCCTGATTTTGTGGTTTCTTACTATTTTAACACACAATCCTGTTCCATGACCATATGTCTGTCCTTGGCTTGCTGCAATATTCCAGTGAAGCTCAATGCAAACTGGAGGAACAGCATCTCATCTTCCAGTTAGGCTCTTCGCAGCCTTCCAGTTTCAACACTGAATTCAACAACTTCTGATTATTAGTTCCAACCCACCTCAATCCCTTTGTTTTTATTTTATTTAATTTTTTACTGTTCTCTACCTTTTATTTCTTCGTCTTTCTTCATTGCCCCCCTCTCTTTCCTGATGTTTTCTCCCCCTTTGCTTCCCTTTTCTCTCTATTTTATCTCTCTCCTGCCCATCTCTCAACATCTCCATCTGTCATAGTTGATCCTCAGATTTTAGCTTCTGTTTTTTGGCCATTCACACTCTTTATTCTCTCTACGGACTGCCATTAGCAGTCCTTTCCCCTGGTTTCCATGGCTATGACTCATCTTTAATTCTCTCGCCCTGCGGTATAAAGACCTCCCACTTTCAATGTCCTTTAGCTTGACAAAGTGTCATCTGAACTCGAAAAGTCAGCTGTTTTTTTCTCCTCAGAGGTGCTGCTAGGCCTGCAGAGATTTTCCAGCATTTTCTCTTTCGGTTTCAGATTCCAGCATCCACCGTAATCTGCTTTCATTTACCAAAGATAATGGGAGCCATTGAAGAGGAGTATGTAATGAAATTAGAGGGGGTTTTAAAAAGGTTCTAAACTGATTAAGGAAAAAGAAATGCACCTTCAAAGCAAATGAAGTGTATTATTTGGGATTGAGAGGCATCACACAAGGGTTGCATCTGATGTAAGGTAAAGTTAGAGCCATTAAAGAAGTACCTTTAATGTAACAGAGTTAAAAAGGCTATTCTCCCATCCTGATACGCTGCTTTTATAGCAGACTTGAGCTATAATAGAGTTACAATATTTCCCCACTTGTGGGGAACTAGCAGCCCAACCTTGCTGGAGTGAAGGGAAGCTATTTAGGCATCCCAGGAGGTAAAAGAGGGGTGTCCCAGGGCATTTCCAGCCTGGCCCCCTGGCACTGCCCACCTGGTATGGGGTGCAGAAGGGCTTGGGGGTCAGGTCTGTTGGTATGCGAGGGGTTGGGGGTTATGTTGGCTCAGACACATCCAGGGAGCCAGTGATCAGGCCATGGGGAAGTTAGAAGCCCAACGATGTAGGGTTGTGGGGCGGCAAGTGTTCGAGATGGCCAGCAATTGGGAGGCCGGCAGTGTGGAGCTACAGCACATTCATGGACTTACCACCGACAGCACTATGCTGCTGGCCTCTCCATTGGAAATAGTCCCCGCTCCCAATTTTCAGTGTGATTCACTCTGAGCATCATAAATAGTTGTTGGTAGGGCCCGAGTTAGACGAAAACATAGAAAGCATGATTAAACAGTGTGATCAGTGCCAGGAACCATGAAAATTACCATCAGCAGCCCTCATTCACCATTGGGAATGGTGAGGTCAGTCATGGGTGAGACTCCATGTTGATTTTGTAGGCCCATTCTTGGGCACAATGTTCTCACTTATAGTGGACATAGTTTCATAGATGCATCTATGAAACTATGTCCATAACTTTCCTAATGTTGCAAAAGAAGTTAAGACAAAGCTACATGATAGCACAGGGGTTAGCACTGTTGCTTCACATGCCAGAGACCTGGGTTTGATTTGCAGCTTGAGTCACTGTTTGTGCGGAGTTTGCACATTCTCCTCGTGTCTGTGTGGGTTTCCTCCGGGTGTTCCAGTTTCCTTCCAGAGTCCAAAGATGTACAGGTTGGCTTGATTGACCATGCTAAAATTGCCCTCGAGTGTCCTGAGATGCGTAGATTAGAGGGATTAGCGGATAAACATGTGGGGATATGGGGGTAGCGCCTGGGTGGGATTGTGGTCGGTGCAGACTCGATGGGCCAGATGGCCTCCTTCTGCACTGTGGGGTTTCTATGATTTCTATACATCACCCTTGGTTTACCAGAGATGTTGATTTTGGACAATGGAACAGTATTTATCAGCGAGGAATTTCAGCATTTCATGTTGTGAAATGACCTTAAGCACATACACCTTATCACCCTTCACCAAATGGACTGCCTGAGAGGGCTATGCAAACTTTTAAAGCAGCACGAAAAAGCATCCACCAGCATCCCTATAGATGAAATTAGCCAGGTTTTCTTATTACTATAGAACAACACTTCACATGATCACAGGAGTAATCCTGCCAAGCGCTGATGTGTAGGCATAATTGAACAAGATTGGACCTGATGTTTCTAAATTTGGTAGGGAGCGTGGAGGCAAAGCAAAGTGTGCAAAAGATGCATAATGATTTAACAAACCTATGAAACATTTGAAGTGGATGATCTAGTGGATGTTAAAAACTTTGGGCTGATCAGCATTGGATCCCAGTTATTGTCATGGCCAGGATGGGCCCAGTATCATATGAAGTAGAAGTTCACGGTAAAATATTAAGGAAGTATCTAGATCACTTGAGACGAAGGGAATCATAGAGAACAAGTGGAACAGCCCTCTCCAAGTATGGCCACCAGTCAAATTGTTGTTGTTGTTATTACAGAAATAAGTCAGCTTGAGGAAGGGCCAAGTTAGTGTTCCAGTGGGAACTGGAGAAGTGATTTATACTGAGGCACTCTTATAGGTTGGAAGTCGATTTATCAAAGTTAAATCAAATCTACCTCAGCTGTTGAGGCATCTCCTGTTGAGCTGTGCCATTTCCACAAGGAGAGGAAATCGCTGACAGACCAACTTGATAATGCACTGTTAAAGAATTCATTTATGAGACTATAGTATAAATACTTGAACTTTTGTTGATATGTATTAATAAAGGGCTTACATGAAAGGAGATGTGATAGCAAGTCTCTTTGAGATATATGAGGTTTTGGAGGGGTATATGAGCTGTTTGGGCAACTGGACTAAAGTGCATGAACCCTGTAGTAGAGCATGGGCAATCCCAGGCCGCCTGGAGACTGCAGTGAAAGCAAGCGATAACATCTTTCCCACTCTCTGTATATAGTTATTGCTGTAAATAAATACTCCACTTAGTGGTCACTAATCTTTCCAAGATATTACAATAGTTTCCAGATTAAACGTTTCCACACTTGTTGCCCAAAGCAGAGCACATTACTCAAGGTGGGTTTGCTTAAGGGAATATTACAATATAGTTATGACTTCCTCAGACTTGTACTCTAATGTTTTGGTCACAGAATGTTGATTGTTACTCTGCAATGGTTAGAACTTTGAAAATGAAATCCACCGAGTCTTCAAAATGTTTTCTATCAATAACTATTTCAAAACCATCCAGAGAATGTATGCCACCCTTATTCCTTAGCAGATGCAATGCTTTACATTTGCAGTTGTAGTTGTCAGTGTTTGTTCTGTCACCCTTTTTGAATATGGATATAACATTAACTGGTTTCTAATTTATTGGCACCTCCCTATTGCCCACTGACCTTCCTGTAATGGTCCTCAATGCCTCACAAATTTTCATAAATATTATAACAGATTTAGTTCAATGGGGAAAACTAACTAAGCAGTTTCACTTGTTAATTAGAAAGCTAACAAATGGTAACCTACTTCTCAATTAAGCAAAGTAATTTAACTTGTAAAAATAATGGTTAATTGGGGAGAGGGGATTTGTTACAAATAAGCAGGTTTCAGCAGCTTATCCAAGCTCAAAACTTAATATACTCAAATTTCATTTGAAAAGTGTATACAGTTACCTCAGTTTATAATCACAACATGAGTAGTCAGTTGTAATCAACCTGCTTTGGAATTTTTGGAGCTGACTAGTCACCTGGTTATGGAACCAAAGGTACATAGTTACAGTGTGCTACTATTGTTCATTTGGTGACAAGGCCAAATAAGAAAGCAAAACAGAAAACTAGATTCTTAAAAGCTATTCTAGAGTTGCCAATCTGGCTGAATGATTTTGCAATTTTTCTAGAATTTGCTAATGATCTCCTGATTGCTGCCATCGGTAATCTGGGTGAAAATGTGGAAGTTGTGTTTGCAGTACACACAGGACCCGTCATATGGCAACATCAGGTTCTGCTGCCTGGAGAACTCCAGGAACACAGTAACCATTGGAACAGTCCATAAGTGGGATTGTCAATTTTAGACCAAGTCCAAAATGGGACAAATATTGAAGTGGATTCAAAAAGTGTAATTGGCCAAATATTAGCAATGAAATGAAACAAAAGTGAATAAGAGATAAAACTGGACAAACTGTGATTTATTATGGTAAATAAACTGAGGTAAAGTCTATTACATGGAAAATAAAAGCAGGAGTAGGCTATTCAGGCCTTCAAGCCTGTTCCACCATTTGATATGGTCATGCCTGATCCTCTATCTCAACACCATACTCCCACAGTCTCCGCATCCCCCCCATCCTCCCACAGCCCCTCTCCTCCATACTTCTTGACACCTTTAGAGTGTGGAAATCTATTTCCTTCTTAAATAGATCCAGTGACTTGGCTTTCTGTTGCAGCAAATGCCACAAGTTTACCACCCTCTGAATGGAGCGGTTTCTCCTCTCAGTCCTAAGTGGCCTAGCAATGAGTGTTCTGAGATGTGAAACACCCCACCCCCCGCCCCAGCCAGAGGGAACAAAATCTTTGCATCCAGTCTGTCTAATTATGTCAGAATTTCATGTGTTTCAGCAGACCCCTTCTTATTCTTCTACATTCTTGTGAACACAAGCCTATTCAACTCAATCTTTCCTCATACCACAATCATGCCATTGAATCTGCACTCCCTCTATGGCAAGTATATCTTTCTTTAGGAAAGCAGACTATAACTACACACAATATCTCACCAAGGCCCAATACAGTTACAGTAAGACATCCTTGCTCCTGTACTCAAATCCTCTTGCAATGAAGGCCAACATCTTCTTAACTTTTAACAATTAGAGTACTATATAAATGGCAATAGGTTTGGAAATTTTGACATACAAAGAGACCAATGGGCTGTCCTTGCACACCAGTCACTCTTGCTTTCAGTGACTGGTGTGCAAGGACAACCCATTGGTCCCTTTGTATGTCAACATTTCCAAATCTATTGCCATTTAGATAATACTTTAATTGTTTCCCTGACCAAAGTGGATAACTGCACATTTATCCACATTATACTGAATCTGCTATGCATTTGCCCAATCACTCAACTCACCTAAATCATCTTGAAGCCTCTTAACATCCTCCTCACCATTCACATTCCCACAAGGTTTCATGTCGTCAGCAAACTTGGAAATATTATATTTGGTTCCTTATCCAAATCATTGATATATATTGTGAATTCCCAAGCCCAAATACTGATCCCTGTAGATCCCACTAGTCACTATCTTACATTAATTCCTTTTGTTTTTTGTTACTAATTCTTAATCTATGCCAATATACTATCCCTAATATTATGCGCTTTGATTTTGCACACAAACATCTTGCGGGATTTTATCAGAATTTCTATGAAAATCCCAATATATCACATCCACTTATTCACTTTTATCTATACTACTCATTACATCCTCAAAAAAGATTTGCCAAGCATGATTTTCCTTCCATAAACCACATTGACATTATCTAATCCCATTGATATTCTGTCTTGTTATCACATCTTTTACAATTGACTCTATAGTGTTTTTGCCACTACTGATGTTAGGCTAACTATTCTGTAATTCAGTTTTCTCCCTCCTCCCTTGCTCCTTTTTTAAATAGCAGTATTATGTTTGCCAGGACAGTTCCAGAACCCACAGAATTTTGGAAGATGGAATGTATAATTGTTGCAATGCATACATTCATTCCTTAAATATTAACCATTGTCCATCCAATGTCATATCTCTTCTATGTTAGCCAACTTACACCTCATATCTTTACAGTTTCCTTTGTTTAGATTTAGGACATTAACTTCTGATCAGACTGCTTCTCTTGCAACTACATAACTTATATTTGCTAAATTTAGGTAAATGAATAGACTGATGAAACTTCTAAATTTTCAAAATTTAATTTTGAAAATTTAACCGAAAAATACGAACATAGAACAATACAGCACAAACAGGCCCTTCGGCCCACGAGTTGCGCCGACCACATCTACCAATCCACAGACCTATCTATAACCCCCTACCCTATTCGTTTCCATATACTCATCCAGAAGTCTGTTAAAAGACCCCAGCGAGTTTGCTTCAACAACCTCCGACGGCAGCCAATTCTATTCACTCACCACCCTGAGTGAAATACTTACCCCTCACATCTCCTCTGTATTTGCTTCCCTGCACCTTAAATCTGTGTCCTCTCATAGTGACCATTTCAGCTCGGGGAAATAGTCTCTGAAAGTCCACCCTATCTATTCCTCTCAACATTTTATAAACCTCTATCAGGTCGCCTCTCAACCTACGTCTCTCCAGTGAGAAGAGTCCCAGCTCCCTCAACCTATCTTCAGAAGGCCTGCCTCCCAATCCAGGCAGCATCCTCGTAAATCTCCTCTGCACTCTCTCAATAGCCTCTACATCCTTCCTATAGTGAGGCGACTAGAACTGCGCACAATACTCCAACTGGGGTCTGCATCATTACCTACTGACTGCTAAACTCTATTCCTCGATTAATGAAGGCCAGTACACCGTACGCCTTCTTGACCACTTCCTCCACCTGCGAGGCCGACTTAAGAGTCCTATGGACCCAGACCCCGAGATCCTTCTGCTCTACAACACAGCTAAGACTCCTTCCCCTTATATTGTACTCCTTCATCCCATTATTCCTGCCAAAATAGACCACTACACATTTATCTGCGTTGAAGTCCATCTGCCACTTCTCCGCCCAGTCTTGCATCCTGTCTGTGTCCCGCTGCAACTTTTGGCATCCCTCCAGACCATCCACAACACCACCGATCTTTGTATCGTCAGCGAACTTGCTAACCCATCCCTCCACTTCCTCATCCAGGTCATTTATGAAAATGACAAACAGCAGGGGTCCCAGAACAGATCCCTGGGGTACTCCACTGGTTACCGGCCTCCATGCAGAACAAGACCAATCCACAACCACTCTCTGCCTTCTGCCGGCAAGCCAGTTCTGGATCCATGAGGCCAAAGCCCCTTGAATCCCATGCCCTCTCACCTTCTCCAGAAGCCTTGCATTAAGATATGGATATATCTTAATTTTGCTTTAGCAATTGACACATTTATTGACAAAAAATCAAAATGCATGGCATTCCATAACATGGATACTCTTTAACAATGCTTGAATTAAAGAATTTTCTGTTCAAGACATTCAAATACAAGCAACCCTTTTATAAATACAAAACCGATTGAAAACTACTGGTAAATGTCACATGGTCAAATGTCACGTGATCAAACTGCGCAGAATGCATCTAAAACTGCTAACCCTTATTCATCTGGAGATAAGAAATAAAACCAATTCTATGCAAACACAGAATTCAACAATTTCCTGCAAAACAATACAATGAAACTTCATAAAATGAGTGTCAAAAATCACATCTTTTAAATAAGATTACCTGAGAACTCAATTTTATCCCTGATACATCACTTGCTTCCAAGTGCAACAATTCTATCTGACAACATCAAAGCTGATCTGCTTAAAGTTTGATCATTTTTAATCTTTTTGAAGAGAATGCATTGAGTGACTGTAACCACATTAGATGTGTGAACATGAGTTACATAATGCATGAACTACTTTAATTTCAGCCTATAGTATTGATAAATGCAATCTCTTCCTTGCACATATTTCAGTTACACAGACTACAGAGATTATAGTATAAACAGTGGATACAGAAGTAATGAAAAGGTTGGTATTCCCAGACACTTTTAAAACATAACTAAATTAAGGTGGAACAATTTCTGATCAAACCTTCAAAGTACTTCAGCAAAATACTTCAGCAAATTCTTTAACAGAAAGATTGACTTGTTCTAAGGATGTTATGTTTAGCAATATTTTTGAATCAAAAATATTTCTCCAATTAATCTATATTAAAATCACAATTTTTTTAATGCAGAATTCATAGGGTTATAACTACTCAGAGGTGTACTGCAACTTCTGTGGTATGAGAAGCCAGAAAGTGAAGTGAGAAACAAGATGAGAAATAACGAGATCCACTTACCAATGCATCGCTCATCATCTGTCTCAGCATCTCCGATAAACTCAAATGAAAACTCCCCAAGCGATCGAGCGAATTTGTGTTGCGCTGCTGAAAGGGCTGCCAAGAATAACAAATTGAAAAAAATTTAGATTGATTACAGCAAAATAAATTCTTCAAATTTATGTTTTTGAGGAACTGTTTCACCCCAAAATTCCTAACATTTAGCTACTATTTATAGTTTACATTTTCTGCTCACTAAATAACTCAGCTGTAAGAGAGCAATAATTGTATAAGATGAAACAATTATTTGGATTTTGCTTATTTTACAGTAATACCTGTAGGACTTCACAAAGATGCAAAACCCAGGTTAGAAAGTGGAGTTGTATTCAGATGGCTCTCACTTAGTATGTGAGTAATTAAAAAGTACATTGTGAGACACCTTTCAGAAAAAGATGTTCTGACATCCGCAATGATATTTATCTGAACAAGGCTGTTTGGATTGAAAATGTACGAAATTTTCCATACTGGATTAGTGTGTTTATTCAGAGAACACAGTGAGGATGAAGGCTCTTTCATCAAACTACAATTTGGTGAGCTATGTACCGTCACTTCCTATAAAAGATCAGCATACAATCAAAGTTGATAAAAACCAAAGTGTAAATGTTTTATCTAAAGCAAAACAAAAAGCAAAAATAATTTACAATATCTAACTCAGATATTGCATGGAGAGATTCAGCATCATCAGCAACATTTTCCTTAAAACTAAGGTAAGAATTTGTCCACCCCTAGTCCTCATCAGTAACTATTCCATGACCAGCAGTGTTGCTGTCAGTTAAAAGTCTCCTACAGCTTCAATTGGATCACAATTAATCCAAGGATGCCTTGCAGTCTTTGAAAAAAGGGGCATAGCTTTGATCTTGCTATGGTTAAACTTGAGACAAATCAGTCTATTCAGTTCAAACTTGGTAATTAGTTACACATCAAAAAGTAGCTTAGAAAAATATATATCCAAAAATATCCCTGTGGGGCACAACTTGGGGAAGTGAATCTAAAAATAATTTCTTTAATGCACCACCCTCTGAATAACTAAGACAACACATAATATTCACGCCTGTCTGAGTGCAGGATTCATGTATAACTTTAGCATGACATTTGGATGGATTTACATGTATCGGTCCTACAACATTTTTTTTTACAAGCATGCGAAATGCACTCCGAAGGGTTGTCCTAAACAATTTAGAAAAATGAAATTGATTTTAGCAGACAGCTAAAGCTATACAAATGAAACAACACAATGGAAGACACCTGATTTTGTTAACGCAGGATCAAAACACCAGAATCTAGCTCATTTTCTCTTTAACCATCATGTTGATGGCAGCTTCTTCTCCTTTTTGACACATTTTTCTTTGGGAAGAAAATAGACTTAAAGAACTCACAAAATAACTTCCCAATTTGAAATAAAACAAGCTTTCTGTCAATATTTTACTAAAGATTTCTCCAGGTAATGACCAAAGAACAAAGGATAAAAGGTAGATCATGGAGTCAATAAGCTTGAGGGGAGCCAAGGGAGAATCGAAGAATGGAAGAATATGAGGGTGAGAAAGGGACAGGGAGAGAAAAAAAAGAGGCCTGTGAGAGGGAGAAAGGGGCTAGGGCTTCAGCCAGAAGTCTAGACTGCATGATCTATTAACCAGAAACTGAACAGGACTACCAAAGCAGCCCAGAGGCTAGGAATTCTGCTGTGAGTAACCCCTCCTGACTCGCAAAGCCTATCCATCACTTACAAGGCACAGGTAAGGAGTGTGATGGAATACTCCCCACTTGCCTGGATGTGTGCAACTCCAACAATGCTCCAAAGTTCAACACCATCCAGAACATAACAGTCCACTTGATCACACTCCTCCACCACCGGCAAACAGTGGTAGCAGTGCGTACCATTTTCAAGATACACTGCAAGAACTCACCAAGGTTCCTTAGGCAGCACCTTCCAAAACCCAAGACCACTGCCATCTAGAAGGACAAGAGCAGCAGATAACTGGCAACATTACCACATGAAGACTCTCCTTTAAGTCACGCACCATCCTGACTTTGAACTATATCACCATTCCTTTACTGTCATTGGGTCAAAACCCTGGAACTCTCTCCCTTTTAGCACTGTGGGTGTGTACCTACACCTCAGAGACTGCAATAGGTCAACAAGGCAGCTCACTACCACTGCAACTCACCTGCGCCTTCTCAATGGCATCTAGGGACAGGCAATAAAAGCTGGCTTTGCCAATGCCCACATCCCATAAAAGAAAAAAAAGAGGTGAGAAGGCTGAGAAAGGAGCAGGGGAGGGAACAATGAACTTAAACGCAGAGAAATGTGAAGTGATGCTCTTTGGTAGGAAAAACAAGCTACAGAAATACAAAATACAGTGTACATTTCTAAAAGAGAATACAAGAACAGATTGATTTAGAGGAATATGTGCACAAATCATTGAAGATAGTATGGCCAGTTGAGAAAGTGGCTAATAAAACATATGAGTTTCTGGTCTTTATAAATATGATGTGGCAATGCCAGCGTTGGACTGAGGTAAACATAATAAGAAGTCTCACAACACCAGGTTAAAGTCCAACGATTTATTTGGCAGCAAAAGCTACAAGCTTTCGGAGTGCTGCCACTTCAGCAGGTAAATGGGAGTTGTATTCACAAACAGGACACAAAGAAACAAACTCAAATTTACAGAATAATATTTGGAATGAGAGTCTTCACAAGGAATCAAGATTTAAAGGTACAGACAATGTGAGTGAAGAGCGTTAAGCACAGGTTAAAGAGATGTGCATTGTCTCTAGACAGGAGAGTTAGTGAGATTTTGCAAGCCCAGAGAAGTCATGAGAGTTATAGATGGTGTAATATGAATCCAAATCCCCAATTGAGGCTATCCGCAAGTGTGTGGAACTTGGCTATCAGTCTCTGCTCAGTGACTCTGCATAGTTATGTGTCGTGAAGGCTGCCTTGAAGAGCACTTACCCCAAGATCAGAGGCTGAATGTCTGTGACTGCTGAAGTGTTCGCCAATAGGAAGAGAACACTCTCGCCTGGTGATTGTTGAGTGGTGTTCATTCATCCGTTGTCAGAGTGTCTGCATCATCTCCCCAATGTACCATGCCTCGAAACACCCTTTCCTGCAGCATATCAGGTAGACAACGTTGGCCGAGTTCAAACTGTTTATCTGCCATGTACCTGGTGGATGGTGTTCTCACATGAGATGATGGCATCCATGTCAATAATCCAGCATGTCTTGCAGAGGTCGCTGTGGCAGGGTTGTGTGGTGTTGTGGTCACTGTTCTCCTGAAGACTACACAGTTTGCTGCGGACAATGGTCAGTTTGAGATTGTGTGGTTGTTTGAAGGCAAGAAGTGGAGGTGAGGGGATGGTGAGATGTTCATCTTCATCAATGACATGGTGAAGACTCTGAAGAAGATGTTGTAGCTTCTCCACTCCAGGGAAGTACTGTACGACGAAGGATACTCTGTCCGCCACGTCCCATGTTCATCTTCTGAGGAGGTCAAAGCAGTTTTTCACTGTGGCATGTCGGAACAGGGCGGTGAGTAACTGGAAGGAACCTGCTGGTGATGTGGTTTCCATGCGTCTGAAGATAGAGCTCATGTGTTTCAAAGGTACAGTCAAAAGGACCTTGGTGAGTTGCTGCATTGCATTTTGTAGGTGATGCACATTGCTGCCACCTTTCATCAGTGGTGGAGGGGGTGAACGTTTAAGTTGGTGAATCGGATGAAATAAGTTGGCTGTTTTGCCCTCGATGATGTCGAACTTTCTCAGTTTTGTTGCAGCTGCACTCATCCAGACATGTCACACTCCTGATTGTGCCTTGTAGATGGCGAACAGGCTTCAGTAAGTTAGGATTGACAAGTTTTGGTGAATCAGCTGAGTTATGCACTGCAGAATTTCCAGCCTCCAACCCTGCTCTTGACACATTATTAACACATGTTCAGTGTCTAATTAATGTTTAGACCAAGGATGTTAATAATGTAGTTTCAGCAATGAGAATGTCATTGAATGACAAGGGAAATGGTTAGATTTCTCTTGTGGGAGATGGACATTGCCTGAAGAATAAGCAACACCTGTATCACATCTCAACACAAGCCTGAATGTTGTCCAGGACTTGCTGCGTATAGACATAAACTGCTTTTGTGTCTCAGCAGTCAAATTGTGCTGAACATTGTGCAGACCTCAGTGAATATCTCCACTTCTGAACTTATGATTGAATGGCAGATGATGGTTGCATCTAATATACTAGGAAATCCATAAGAAGTCCCTCAACTTGAGGTTAAAGTCCAACATTATTTGGAATCTATACCTCCACATCATGACTAGGAACTCCTGCAGTGAGAAGACTGATCTCCAACAAACACAGCCAACTTTCTTTATACGGGTTTGGCTCTAAGAAGGGGAGAATTTTCCTCTCATTCCTATTGAGTTCAGTTTTGACAAGGCTCCTAAATGCCTAGCTCAAGTCAAATGTCAAGTGCACTCTCATTGCACCTTTGCAATTCAGCTTTTTTTGTCCCTGTTTGGACTAAGGGTATAATGAAGACAGAAATCATGTGGCCCTGATGGAATGCAAAGTGAGAGTCAGTGAGTGGATTATTACTGTGAGAACGTCACCTGATAAGGCTGCCTATTACTTTGCTGATCAAAAGGTTGACACTTCCTAATCCTGCTTTAATGATTAGACTTGCTGAGACAGCAGGAGGAGACCGTCAACAGCAGAGAACAGGCTATACAGCCTGTTGTTCCCATGTCATTTTGTAACAATGTTTTTAGCCAGAGTAGCCAATTATCATACCACCAAAGCAATATGAAGATTTTCTGTGATTTAGTGACATGTGATTTTAAAATGGAATCTTGACACAGAGCACGTGCAGAAATGATGTGATGTGAATATGTTTAATACAAAAATGGTGCACACTAAATGTTGTTCTTGTTTGTGATGTTTTCAAGTGCACAAGAAAGCAACTACATTAGATTACTGAGAGTATCAAGATACGTACTGATGGTTAGCACTAGGAATGCCATTGTTAAACAGTGAAGCAGAAATAACAGTCCCAGAAAGTGAAATACTGAACAAAAAACTTCAACCATCCTGGAATATGATGCCCTGAACTTAAGTGACATTTGTAACTGAAGAAATTAATTTACTCAGTGAGTTAGAGAAATAACGATTTGCTAAGTTTGCTTGCAAAATTTGTTGAAGTATATTTAGTAAGGGATGGAGTCTAACCTACACAGAGCATGCCAAAAATCAGAGAAATGTTTTTGGTTTAATGAAGGATGAATGTCATGATGATAGCAGGTTGTGTGTGTGGACTTGAATATTAAATACTAAATGAAACTTGGATAAGATACACTCTATACTGCATAGGGAATTACCTGATCTTGGGGTTTATGGTCAGATAGCAGACGTTAGAAAGTTAGCTAGCATGGCATTTTAAATAACACGTTTTTGCAATTAAATCCACAACTTTGAGTATTGCTCTTTCAGCCAGAGAAATGAAGTTATGTGCTTCATTGATCCATCCAAAGGAGGAGCATGGTGGTTAAATCAGTGGATTAGTAATCCAGAAGCCCAGGCTTAATGCCCAGGGAACATGTATTCAAATCCCACCACGTCTACAATATAAAGCTAGTCTCAATAATGGTGACCATGAAACCACTGTCAATTATCATAAAAACAAATCTGGTTCACTCATGTCCTTGAGGGAAGGAAATTTGCTGCCCTTACCTTGCCAGGCCAATGTGTGACTGCAGACCCACAACAATGCAGCTGATGTTGAAGTTTGAGCCTAGCAAGTTACTCAGTTAAAGGGCAATTAGGGATGGGCAACAAATGCTGACCTTGCCAGTGAGGCCCATGTTTTATGAAAGAATTTTAAAAATTCAGTTGTTTCCTGATTTAAAATCTTTAAAATCCTTATTATGTACTAGAAATCCATAATTAAAAGGCTAATTCTTACAACACATTTTAGAAAGGTTGGATTCAACTCCAAAAAGCCAAAGTAACCTTAGTGCCTAGGGACTAGTGCAAAAAGGAACAAATAGTTCCTCCATTTATTTTTAAGAACAATTTAAATATCTGTGGCATTCTAAGTATCAAATATTTACCATATGATGCTGTATTTAACCATACAATGATTTTCAGCATATTTGCAGGACTGGTGTTCTGTTTCTCAGTTGAGTGCAGGGCACCGAACAGAAGGGCCCCTGCCTCTCTCTGCCTCCCCACCACCACTCCAAAGGCTGCAGCCAGGCTGTCAAGTTAGATCTAATCACGTGGCACCCAAGACATGATTGGTAACATATCAGTGGCAGCAGGAAGAGGCCTCCAAGTGATGATTAGCTGTCTAGTGAAGAACCTCAATTGGTCCAAGGGTGGCATTCCACTCAACATCTACTGCTGCTGGTAAAGTACAAGTGGAAAGGAGTAAGTAATGGGTACAGGCAGCATCCACTCCAATGCATCTATTTTATGTCCATGCCCATGCCCCACAATTGCCACCTCACCCCTGGGGAGGTGCATTAAATTCCAGCCAATGAATTAAATCTGTATTGCATTTCTTTGTAAAAGGACTTGCATTAATACAGCACTTCTCACAACATTTTAAAGTACCTCCAAGCCAATGAAGTATAATCACTGTTGAAATGTGGGAAACGTGACAGCCAATTGGAACTCAGCAAACTCCCACAAAGAGCAATGTAATAATGAATAGATAATCTATTTTTCTGATGCTAGTTGACGGACAAATATTGGCTAGCATTCCCAGGATGCTGTTCTGGGATCCCCTGTTCTTCCAAACAATGCCACAGGATCTTTACAACCACCTAAGTAGATGGGCCCTCAGTTTAACATCTCATCTAAATGACAGCATTTCTGACAGTGCAGCACTACCTTAGTATTGCACTGGAATGCCATTGTAGACTTTTGTACTGAAGCTCTGGAGTGGGACTTAAACCAGAAGAGCATTAGCACCTGAAGCACCTCTGACACTTGTCCAGTAGTCCAACAGAAGCAATGAGAAAATGAAAGCACCTTAAACACACTACAGAGTGAGTTTTTGGCTACTGGCCACCCATTGTTTTAGAGGTAGGTACAGATAAATGGACCAGTTTCCATGCTGGCAGAACTCTCAGGCCCTGATACAGTACCAATGGACTGGCAAAGTAAAAGAAGCACATACATCAGAAAGATAGCATTTTCTTTAAATGTGAAATTTCTCCAAGTTTGAACATGTAAGACAATTGACATAAACCACAACCACGTGAAATCGGAGTCTGGGTTTGCTATGCAGTAGTTAGAAAATGGTAGGGAAATGACATAGGTAAGTATGTCACTAATGTTTTAAAACTATTTTTTCTTTTTCTTGATGGCACTTAAGGTGTTGTACAAGTGTGCTGTTTTTTTTCCAGCACCATTACTGGCGGCATTGCTTTCTCAATTCATAAAACACGGTGTGTTGGGAAGAGGAGTCACATGTTAGTCAGTCAGGCTTCAAGAGAGATGTTCTGTTGACCAGTAACTTGTATTTGCACCTTCAGAGGTGTACTTTAGGACAGCAGACAGGACAGATACTGTAATAATTCTTTGATACTCCAAATAGTGTTGTCATGTTTAACTGGCATGGCATAAAAAGAAGAGCACACTGGTGAAACAACAGGAAGGGATGCAGTAAAATCTCGTTGGCAGCGGCTGCTAAGATACCACCAATAAGTTCTGGAGACATTGGCTCATCTACTGATTAGGGACACAGGAAAATGGCAGATCTTGGACAACTGGCGGTGAAGAGCTGTGCTATTTGCTATAAGAACTCAGACAGGGTTGGGCTGCTACAATGACAACAATAGAGAGAGGTGGCCTGAAGAGTGACTCCATTTCCTTTAAAATTAGCAGCGTTCACCAAGGAGAGGATGTGACAAAGTGGCAGGGCACCACCTCGATTGGCACTACCTTCAAATCTCTGCATCTTCAGACAATGGTGTGGGGGTCAGGCCACTCAGTCTGAGGTTTACATGTCCACACTGTTTCTATTCCATTCATTTCTAGCCCTTCAATCTTGACAATGGCCGCTAATAGATTGAGATTCTCCAACAGCTTTCACAATCTCTGCCACTATTATGAAACTGCCCTTTAATTGTGCCTATCTTTTTAATCTCATCTGCATCTTAACCTTTCTTGCACCAACTATGAACTCCATACTCCTACCCAAATTTATGGCTGAGGCTTTGGTAACAAATGACCTTGGAGAATTGGTACCAACAGCAAAATTCCATGTCTGCCCATCTATAATTCACCAGCACTCATTTAAATATTAAATGCAACAAAGTCAGTATTTGGTTTTATCACTCAAAGTTTTTAAGTCAGTCCTTGTTTTAAGCTGCCCAGTGTTTAGTTGTTCCACATTAATGTCGGTCAGTTAATGGGGCCTATGTTCCCATTTCACTGGGTATATCTTTTTAAAGTTGTTTTTGTGCCAGGCCTGACATAGAAATGTGCTGATCCCATTGGCGATGTTTTGGAGTAACCCCTGCCACTGCCTGACCCATTGCACACAGCCTCTGCCACTTCCTGACCTTCTCTCTCATCACCTCTTTAGCTTGTCGGTTGCAAACGGGAACTGCTCTTCCTGCCTCACTGCTCATTTTCAGAGTGCTCACTCACAGGTAGAGTCAGAAAGTGGCAGAGATCGTGAACTGGAGGACTATCAATGAGAGAGAGGGTCAAACATTTAAAGGTTGCAGTTTGGAGCGTTGGCAGTGAAAGGGGGCTTAGAGAGTGGCAGACACTTCACAGTGGAGAGATGATGGCAAGATGGGGGGTTCGGGAGTGAGTCAGACCCTGAACTGGAGGGTTAGCGAGAGAAAGGCCAATAATGACCTGGGAGTTCAGGGATTGGGTGCGTGATGAGCAGAATCAGCGCCAATCAGGAAAAGTGAATAGGATGAGAAAACATATTTCTTTTTTGTTATTAATTTTATTTTAAGTAGGAATTTAGAAATGTAAGCTATTTCAACTTACAAGTTTTATCTTGTTTTCTGTTACAGCTTTTACATTAATTTTAATGGGAAAATCTGATTTGCTTAAAGTTTTTTGACTTAGTTGTAGCAAAGCTGTAACAGCTAAACTAAGCTGTTGTAGTTGGCCTTGGCCAACTAAAAATTTCAAACATACAAATTAATTCATCTGATTTTAGAACTGTTTTTTCTTTCAATGCTGGAACATAAATCAAAGATCAGAGTTTTTAACCATCTAGATGGCTCAACAGATTCCAGTAACGATTAGCTGAATCATACAGGAAATAGGATACAGTGGCAATAAGAAGGTTTGGCTCAAAGAAGGGCAGGACTGAGTACTAAGTTCAGGAAAGATAGAGAAGGAAAAGGAGGCGGCACATTCGCAGTGTTGATTAAGGAGAACATGACAGTGCTAGAGAAAGAGCATGTGCATAAGGGATCAAAGACAGAATTGACTTGGTTGGAGTCTGCACATTCTCCCTGTGTCTGTGTAGATATCTCTTGGTGTTCCCAGATTTCCAAAAGATATATTGGCTATGCTAAATTCTCCCTCAGTGTACCCGAACAGGTTGGGGGGTGCAGGCAGGCAGGGTAGGAATTTCTGAAGGGTGTTCAGGGACAATTTTCTTGATCAGTATCTTTCCACTTTAGTGAGATAGGGGACACTGCCGAATCTGGTTCTGGGGACACGTGGATCAATGTCAGTGACTGAACATTTATAGAAAGTATCATAACGTTCAGGTTACTTATGGAAAAGAGCAAGTAGCAATCCAGAGTAAAAACACCCAATTGGAATGGGTGAACTTCAACAGGGCAAGAATATATTTAGCCAGATAAACTAGAATCAAAGAGTGGCAGGCAGAAATGTCATCAAACTTTGATTAAAATAAAGTTGCAAACTTTAACAATTGGGAAGATGGATTGTTAAAAACATGATAACCAAGTCTTAATGCTTAGCCAGCCTATTCAGCTGGGAGTGATGCTGTTCTTCCAACAGAAATATATCATGTCACTACAAGTTGAAACAGACCTGCACATTAACAATCAAAGTCTGTACCACAATCATACATAACTATAAAATAAATGGATAACATGCTCCTCCTAAGGTGCCTGAAAGCCAAAAAGTTGTAGACATGATGGAACTGGTTTTCATTAAAACTCCAGATTGTGGTGAGACAGAGTGATCAGATTACTGAGTAAATGGAGCACTTTGACCACCAAACTGGAATTTCGCCCACTTCAAATCAGGAAGAAAATCAAACAAAAATTGAAATAAAAGAAAGTGAAAGACCCTCTGATAACTAGTGTCCTTGCTCAAGTGGCTACTTTACTATAGTTTCTTGTGGGATGTTGTGTTTTTGAAATTGCTCCCCAGCATGGCCATTTAGAGGAAGGAAAACTTGCTACTCTAAAAATACCCACAATATTCTGACTAAGTATATTATTAGAAAGTCCCAATTCCATTACGATTCTCTTCTCTTCTCGCACACTTGGCGCAGTAAGGCACATTTTCTATAGCCAGTAATTTCTGGAGCAGGTCACTAGCCTGTCACAGAGGCTTATAGCTCAAGGGAGCATCACTTCACATCAAACGTGGCTGACGAGGAGTCTCTCCCTCCCACTTTTGTCACCAACCATTGGAAGGATCTGTAAGTTGACAATTCACCCGCTTGACCACGTTATAAACTTCTTGATCATCAAGCTCTGGAGTGGCACTTGAACCTGGTACTTTCATTGCAGAGGCTGGTATGCTACCCACAAGACCTTCTTATCAGAAAGTACTGGTAGAAATCCATTTCCTTCAACACTTAAATTACTCTTCCAAGTCTTTTCCTAATAACAAAACAGTAAAATATTTTTATTATGCTACATTAAACATTTAAATAAAAATGTCAACAAGGATGTTAGTCATGATCAGACAATCAACTTTGTACCAAAGGTTGGCAGTCCTCAGTCAAAAGTCACTCGGAAAGAATGAGATCATAGTATCTCTAGTGCAGGAGATCATTCGATCTATTGAGTCTGCACCAACACAATCTCACCCAAACCCTTTTCCCGTAATCCCACGTATTAATCCCACTAATTCCCCTCACATCAGGGTCAATTTATCATGGCCAATGAACCTAATTTGCACATCTCTGGACTGTGGAGGAAATCAGAGCACCTGGAGGAAACCCCCACAGACAAGGGGAGAATGAGCAAACTCCATAGACAGTGACCCACGGCCAGAATGAACAAGGGTCCCTAGTGTTATGAGGCAGATGACTGAGCAAAGCAAGTTTAAGCAAATTTCTAACACTCCACCCACACAATCTTCCAATACTCTTCAAAGATGGGAATGATGCCAAAGAATTACAAATGTTTCTTTTTTTTTGAAACATGACTGTGAGAGTTTGCCAGTGAGTGGACCAACAACTAGTAAAAGTCAATATTTTGCACATTTTGGTTGCTCTTATGGGTTCCTGGAGGAAATTATGTCCAACAGCAGACTTGTTCAGAAAATTTTATGAAATTTATGAGAATAAATGGGGTAAAACACACAAGAGTTCCACCATGACATCCTGATTCAAATGGACCAGCAGAGCACACCGTTTGTTAAGTGTGCTCTTATTAAGAAAATACTTGGTACAAATTGGAAGAAACATCAGTTTGTCATTGAATCACAAATTAGCGATATTATTTTATATTTACTATAACCCACCTTACACTGCTACCAATAGAATATCAGGTTGATTGCTGCAATCACATTTAGTACAATTAGCAGAAGATAAACAATCCAGGCAGAAAGAAAATCAGGATAGATGTGGGGTGAAAGAAAGAAGTTCGAAATTGAACATTAAGAACATAGAACAATACAGCACAAACCGGCCCTTCGGCCCACGAGTTGCGCCGATCACATCTACCAATCCACAGACCTATCTATAACCCCCTATACTATTCATTTCCACATACTCATCCAGAAATCTTTAAAAAGACCCCAGCAAGTTTGCCTCAACAACCTCCGACAGCAGCCGATTCCATTCACTCACCACCCTCAGTGAAAAACTTACCCCTAACATTTCCTCTGTATTTGCTTCCTTACACCTTAAATCTGTGGCCTCCCATAGTGACCATTTCAGCTCGGGGAAATAGTCTCAGAGTCCACCCTATCTATTCCTCTCAATATTTTATAAACCTCTATCAGGTCGTCTCTCCAGTGAGAAGAGTCCCAACTCCCTCAACCTATCTTCATAAGGCCTGCCTCCCAATCCAGGCAGCATCCAGGATCTTCATAAGGCCTGCCTCCTAATCTAGGCAGCAATCCAGGCACTTAAGGTGAAAGATTATCACAAGTATCTGGAGTGGCCATCAGGAAGAGTCATAAAAGTAGATAGTCCTTGCATAATTTGGTCTAGATATTTGCCAATGGAAAGGTTAGGTTTGTACACATCGATCGAGTTTTACCTTCAGAGGTTGAAGAAGAAGGGGGAAGTTGGGAATGATCTAATTGGATAGTTGGGTTACGAGCAGAGAACAATAATTACTTCAACACAAGTTGTGACTGAATCAGTTCAGATCTGAGTCAGATTCAGTCTGTCACAAATCACAGAAACATAGAATCCTTACAGTGCAGGAGGAAGCCATTCAGCCCTTTGAGTCTGCACCAACCTCAATCCCACAAAGTCCCTATTCCCGTAACCCCATATATTTACTTTATCAATCTCGACACAAGGGTCAATTTAGCTTGGCCAATCAACCTAATCCATACATCTTCAGATTGTGGGGGAAACCGGAGCACCTGGAAGAGACCCGCGCAGACACAATGTGCAAACTGCAAATAGGTGACCTGAGGCCAGAATTGAACATGGGTGTCTGACGCTATGAGGCAGCAGTGCTAACCACTGTTGCGCCCAAACATGTCTGATAAAGGGGAAAATTTAGTGGTGGTCAAGTCAAAATCAATCTTTATTGGAAAGAACCTCAGACTCAGAGCAAAATGGATCATGCTCCTTCCCCAAATTCTCAACGTTTGGGTCAAAAAGGAGGTATCGTCTTTGGAATAAGAAACCAGTGCTTAAATTAGATTTATAAATAAATGTAAGATAAAGAAATGCTTTGCTAGTTATTGTTTCATTCTTTGGAAAACTCACATTCAGCAGTGGTTAGCACCACTGCCTCACACCACCAGGGACCCAAGTTTGATTACCAGTTTGGGTTACTGTGCAGAGTCTGCACGTTCTTCCCACATCTGTGCGACTTTCCTCTGGATGCTCCAGTTTCTTCCCATGGTCCGAAAGACATGTTGTTTAGGTGCACTGGCTATGCTAAATTCTCCCTCAGTGTACCTGAACAGGTACCGGAGAGTGGCAACTAGGCGATTTTCATTGTAACTTCAGTGCAGTTTAATGTAAAACTACTGTGACACAAATAAATAAACTTCAAACACTTGTAGTCGAAAAAGAGAAACATTTATAATTCTTTGACATTATTCCCATCTTTGAGGAGTACTGGAAGATTGTGTGGATGAAGTATTAGAAATTTGCTTACACTTGCTTTGCTCAGTCACCAACGATGCAGCTCATCCTTACCGAGTGACTTTCGACTGAGGACTGCCAATCTCTTAAAGAACAAAGTTGATTGCTTGCGTATAACTAATATCCTTGTTGACATTTGTTATTCAAATGATCAAGGCAACTTTTTCCAGTTCTTCTTGCCGGCAGAATCTTCCAGTCCTTCTGATGGCGAATCCCTGCGACACATTCCCCCGTGACAGAGGTGCAGGGCACTCAAAACCCTGTAGACATCGGCAGGACTGGAAGATTCTGCCACTGGCTAATGGTGCACCATCTCCACTGCCTAAAAATACGCTGCAGAAAATCTTGTCCATGGAAATGTATAAAACTTGTATGGAATGTATAAAACTTGTATGGAATTTGAAAGTTGTGAAACTTGTCATTAAGTGTAACAGAATCTCTTCTGGTCATTTGTATATGTATGTGAATGTGTCCAGAATAAACTAGTTTAGCTGAAAAATTGAGCTTCAAACTGTTTCAGGCTGAGATTGACTTGGATCTGAATGGATTTCAGTCACAACTTGTGTTGAAGGAACTATTGTTCTCTACTCTATTTTTTTGTCTTGCAAAGATATCTCAGTATCAGAGATGAGGGACTTCAGTGGGAAGATTGGAAAAGCTGGAGTTATTTTCCTTAGAATAGAGAAGGTTAGAGGAAATTTGATAGAGAAGTTGAAAATTATTAATGGTTTTAATGGAGTAAATAAGAATAACTGTTTCCAGAGACAAAAGTTAGCTAACTCGGACTGTGTGCCAAAGAATCAGATCCGTATGTTTCCCAACCAGAAACCGTGAATGAAAAGGGATATCCATTGCTTGGTGAAGTCCAAGTCTGAAGCGTTCCAGTCAGGCGACCCTGACCGATACAAGAAAGTCAGACATGATCTAAGGAGCTCCATCAAAGATGCCAAAAGATAGTATCAGACCGTGCTGAAGTCCCAGGCTAGCCACACCAACCCCCGCCAACTATGGCAACCTCGCAACAATCATTCTCAACACCGGTGGTCCACAAGGCTGTGTTCTTGCCCCTCTACTGTACTCCTTATACACCAATTACTGTGTGACCAGATTCCCCTCCAATTCAATTTTCAAGTTTGCTGACGACACCACCGTCGTGGGTCAGATCTCAAACAATAACGACATGGATTACAGGAATGAGAGGGGGAATCTGGTGAACTGATGCAGCAACAATAATTTCTCCCTCAATGTCAACAAGACAAAGGAGATTGTCATCGACTTCAGAAAGCGTAAAGGGGAACATGCCTCTGACTGCATCAATGGGGACGAAGTAAAAAGGGTCAAGAGCTTCAAATTTTTAGGTGTCCAGATCACCAACAACCTGTCCTGGTCCCCACCATGCCAACACCATAGTTAAGAAAGCCCACCAACACCTGTACTTTCTCAGAAAACTAAGGAAATTTGGCATGTTAGCTATGATTCTCACCAATGTTTACAGAAGCACCATAGAAAGCATTCTTTCTGGTTGTATCACAGTTTGGGATGACTCCTGCTCTGGCCAAGATGGCAAGAAACTACAAAAAGTTGTGAATGTATCCCAATTCATCATGCAAACCAGCCTCCATCCATTGGCTCCATCTATACTTCCCGTTGTCTCGATAAAGCAGCCAGCATAATTAAGGACCTCACGTACCCCGAACATTTTCTCTTCCACCTTCTTTCATCAGGAAAAAGATATAAAAGTCTGAGGTCATGTACCAAACCACTCAAGAATAGCTTCTTCCCTGCTGCTTCAGGATTGAATGCATTAATTTGATCTTTCTCTATACCCTAGCTATGACTGTAACACGGCATGTTGAACTCTCATCTTTTTCTCTATGAAACACGTATGCTAATACACGTGACAATAATAAATCAAATCAAACCAAACATGAGAAAACCTTTATTTTTACACAGGGAGTCGAGATCTGGAATGCACCCCAAAATGGCATAGCAGATTTAATAGTAATACTCAGACAAGAAACAAATTACAGGACGACGGGGAGGAAAAGAACAAGAAATGGATCACTTAAAACAGCTCTGCCAGACAGCCAGCACAGACATAAGGGACTAAATAGCCCCTATGCTGTACCGTTGCATGATCATTTGAAAATGTTTGCAAACAAATTCATTGTTTAATTAATCTAGAAAATAAATAAACCTACTAAAGTGGACACGTAACCCAGTCAGAGAATTGTCAATATTCAGAAGTTTGCTGTTTTGTGAATACAGGTATTATGCATTCACAATGTAAATGAGGCTCAAGACACTGAATTTAGTTTAGGTCTCATGAAAATAAATATAACCACCATTATATTTTTCCACCATCAGCTACATGACCCTTTTCCTTTACCTTTCCACCCTCACCCCAAACAAGTGCAAATAGACTCAGAATTCTTCGTCACTAAACGTGAGACCAACTTGAGGCTCCCTTTGTCAAATTATGCAATTTCTATTATCCAACAAACCAAAGTTTACCCAGGTCTGTCCTAGCCCTGTAACCAACTATTTCTCTAGTTTCTTGTCCATTGCACCATATCTCCTCCAAGTTTTACCCATTCTGATTGGTATCCAAACTGCCATGGGGTATAGAATCATAGCACAAATAGAGGCCATTCAGTCCATCAAGGGTACACCAGCTATTTCAAAGAGCAATCCAGTTTGTTTCACTTGTCACCTGTTTCCTCATGCCTCGGCATTTCCTTCACTTAACAGTAGTTCTAACACACCCTGAGAAAGGCTAGGTTTTAATCTATTACCACAACCCTATAAGACAGTCTATCGTAAATCGTAACTATTTTTTGCATAAACAGTTTCTTCTTGTATCATCTCCTTGTGTCCTCTAGTCATAAGTGGTTCATCTCAAACTAATATGGCACTGGGAAGCGCAAACTAAGCTCTGTGATTAAATTCGAGGAGAAAAATTGAAAAGCAGAAAAGTTATGTTAAAAACTTACACAGAACCTTAGGTAGATCGTACTTGGAATGCCTTGCTCAATATATATATAAAAAAGGGAAATGAGGCACTGGAGAAGGTGCAAAAAATGATTTACAAGGATGATATTGAACTACCAGGAAAGATTCAACAGGATGGTTGACATGTTAGAAGTTTTAAAATTATGAAATGGTACAATGGGGTAGATATAAAGAAGGTGTTTCCATTTGTAGCGGAGTCCAAAACTAAGGATCATAAATTAAATTAATCATAAATAAGAAAAACAGGAAACACATTTTATTCAGAGAGTGGTCAGAATATGGAACTTACTACCAGATGGAGTCATTGAAGCAGTTAGCATAGATGCATTTAAGGGAATGTTAGGTAATTAAAGGAGTTGAGGTGAATAGCATAGTTGGATTTAAGTGGAAACAATTATTGCAAAAATCCATCTATTTCACTAATATATTTTAAAGAAGGAAGCCTGGCTGACACTTAATTCGCGTCTGAAGTGTTAGGGCAAGTATTTATTTCAAGGACAGTTGGTTCAGGCTAGTCTTGTCAGCAATATTCACATTCCATGACAGAAAAAAAAAAAAATCCACTCACCCAGCACTGCGTATGCACACACAAAACCTTTTCAAGATTTTCAACCTTCCTGGAACTCAGCCATTTAGGTCCCAAATTTGGGACTTAAACTCGTCTCTCTCCATAAGGGCCCTATCTAAAACATCCCTTTGACTAAGCTTTAACACATCTCTCCAAATAGTGTCTCCTTAATAACTACAAATTATCCGATTGGACACCTGTGAAGCAGCTTAGGACATTTTGTGTGTTGAAAACATCGAAAAAATGTATTTATCTATTGTAATAAATTTTAGTTGATTACTTAGTGTAAATGAATTTCCTACCTAAAAAGATAAGGTATGGATTTATGAAATACATCTTTGTGTAAAGCATTCTCTTTTAAATGGTTAGTGACAGATTAATACAAAACAAATCTAAAATGCATTTAATGCTATACCAATCATGAATAGCAATAACTCATACACAGTACTTTGACAGATGAACCAAAGGAACCAAACTGTAATGATTTCATCATGCAATACATTAGCTGTGTATCATTCTGCACAGTTGAGTTTCTCTGGCAAAACACTTCCAAATTTAATAGCTGCAAGAACCTATAAAATTAGTTAATTTTTACAAACTTAAAGTATCTTCATTGCTTCAGTCATCTCCAATGTAATTTAACAAGTTTATTAGCTAATTTCTTTCTTCCAAAGTGTCCAGATTTTCAAGAGAAGTCATTCCACTAAATATATCTCATGGGTAGTGAACTCACACAAACAGCTGATAATGTTCTATTATTAGACAAATATGAAATCCTATAGCCCCTACGGCATCAAAATTTTAAAAACAATAACCCAACAATTTATTCACAAGTAGTATTCTCTGTTAGATGCTTACTGTTAATCAGGTTTTTAAACTCTGGGAACCGTCATTAAGAGTTGCAACAATTATCCTTTATTCAATCACTTCTCAGATGTGGAAGCAATCGATTCCTGCCCTGCAACTAGCACGTGTTAACATTACCTAAACGTCTCGGGATCTTGAGGAAAAGCTTTGCAAAAAAACTTCCAAAATGCAGCCAAGATCAATCAGTAACTTATTGCCAGAAAGCGATAGCCACCACAGTACAATACAATAATCACATTCTGTAAAAACTCAGCATTCATGATTGAATTTCTCTACAGCATGACTTTCAAAATACATACATATGAATCAACTTAAATATTTTGATGTTTCCAATTGTAACAATTGTATTTCAATACATAATCGTAGAGCAATGACTTGGGAATCTATGGCTCAAACTCAGACGATATTTTCAGTCATGTCCTACTGCCATGAAAGGAAATCACTAAACAGCTGCGATGGATGCAGAATTCACTTGGGCACATCACCAAACAGGATACGTTTTTTTCTACAACTGTTCTCAAGACAAGAATGCTAAGAAGAACAGTTAAAAAATACATCAGAATCATGTTTTTTTTTAATTTTCGTCATTCATTTGTCAAAAACTGAATACAATCAGTCCTCACTTAAAATTGCAGTTGTGTTTCTGACAAGTGCAACTTTAATAGAAATAACTTCAGCAAATCAGATTGTCCTATTAATACAAATGTAAAAGGTTCTGAAGGACCTGTCTCATTGAAATAAACATTAAAACATATCAAGTATTTGAAATGTTTTACATAACTAAATTTCTACTGGTAAATGAAATAGCATGTAAAAAAAAAAATTAAAATATAAAATAAATGCTAACTTTCTAGTTATTTCTGCTTCCTGCCCCTTCCGTCTTGGGAGCATCATGCATCTGTTCCAAGGTCTTCCTAGTACCTGCAAACCCTCCCTGGCTCATGGCTTCTACCATTCCCTGACCCTCCCCTTAATGCCAGCCCCTAGTTCTAACCTTTGCCATTCCTAATCCTCCCTTATTGCCAGCCCCCTAGTTCTGGCCTCTTATCACTCCACGACCCTTTCAGTTGCCATGCATCTTTCCTCTCACCCAGGCTCCTCCTTGCTCATCATTTGCCTCTCTATGACTGACAAAAGAGCAGTAACAAGCAAGAGGATGATCTTCAACTTGAATATTGCAAACGCAAGCTTCAGGGATAGCAAATCTTTATTTCAATCCAATCAAGTCAAATTAAAGCCAATTCAGAGTCCCAACAAGCTGGGACATTCCCGATCAAAGCTGACAAGACATGTTCTCACCACCTGTCTTGGGCTTGATTTACATGACCCAAGCTGATTGGAATAGGTGTAGGTCCTCCTCCAAGGTTTGATCTTATTTGTATCTTAGCCAAAAGACCAAGATGCCGCTTTAAAAAATTGCTTCAAATGAAGCTGAAATCTAACTTAATGACTTCAACCAAGTGCAACATGTCGATACTACATTTGATCTTGGGAGAGTCAGGGAGTGGCAGAAGCCATGAACCAAAGGGTTGGCAAAGAGCGGGAGGATTAGGGAGTGACAGAGGCCACTTCAAAATGGTGCTGATTGGATCATGTAGACCTTCGTATCAAAATGAAACTCTCACTGCTATACATGAATACCAGCTTTGTTCACTGACTAACGTTAAAGCAGAACACCTTAAAAAGAATTACTGTACTACATAATGCACTGTAGATACAAATTATAAATATTTCAAGCAATCATTCTCTATTCTTGATATTAGAAAAAGTTAATTGTATTTGCTTTAGAAGGATCTTAAGCATTAGAGAGTTAAAACCTTGCACGACAAAATAAGCTACGAATGTTCATCTAGTTGAAGCAAAATACAATCTCTGAAACCTAATGTTCACCTCTGGGATTTGTGAAAATATCAACTTTCTGTAAACTGGAGGTGCCCAAAAATGATGATAGTTTGGTTTTGATACAGTGGCCTGAATTGCAGGTATGTATAGAATACATATAGCTGAAAAAAATCATGATTTCAAGATGCTGACTACAGGTTCACAGTACAAAATGAAATACTAACTGCACATGGGACTGGCTTATTTCCAGTAATGTAGATCTCACACAGTTAACAGCTGGTCACAGAAATCTGTGCTCCACAATGTGAATCACTGAACTAAAGGAACTTTTTGCAACTGCTCCAGTACACAGTGACCACATTGTTAGATACCAATTCATCAGCTGCAGGGAAAGAATTTGGATATATGAAAAACATGCATTCTCCCCGAATCAGAGGGGAGTTCTTCCTAATTTTCTGGCCAACCATCCAACTCAAGCCCTCAACTACCATCACAAAAATAGATTATCTGATCTTTTGTCTCACTGTTGCATATGGGAGCTTGGTGTCTGTATTTCTGTATTTTCTTGCATTCTAACAGTGATTGCTTCTCACCTTTTGGCTAAAATCAGGTGTAGTATTAACATGCTGCACTTGGTTGAAATTGTCAGATTACATTTCAGCTTCGTTTGAAGCAATTTTTTAAAGCAGCATCTCGGCCTTTTGGCTAAAATGCAAATGAGATCAAGTCTTGGAGGAGGTGCAATGCTTACTGCAATCAGCTTGGATTACGTAGATCAAACCCAGGACAGGAGGTGAGAGCCCTGTCTTGTCAGATTGATCGGGAATGTCGTGTGGAGACTCTGAATTGGACTTGATTCGATTGAATTGGAATAAAAACAAATAAAAAAAGACACTTTCAAAACTACATTCTTATCTGCTAAACACAGATGTCTGGGGGTTATGAAAGATGCCCTGTATGCATGTATATTTTGAAGAATTCAGTAAGAATTTAGCAACACCAATTTATAATCCAACCGATTTATTTGATAGTAAAAACGCGAGCTTTCAACACTCTGTGTCTTCCTCAGGCAAACACTGCATTTGCCTGAGGAAGACACAGAGTGTTGAAAGCTCGCGTTTTTACTATCAAATAAATCGGTTGGATTATAAATTGGTGTTGCTAAATTCTTACTGAGTTCTTACCACCCCAATCCAACGCCGGCATCTGTATATTTTGAAGAATGGCAGACAACCTTTCCTCAAGGACATTAGTGAATGAAATGTTTTTTCTTAGTTTAAAGTTTATTTATTAGACTTACATTAACATTGCAATGAAGTTATCATGAAAATCCCCTAGTTGCCAACTCAAGCACCTATCCAACTACAGTGAGGAAGAATTGAGCACAGCCAATTCTAACCAGCACATCATTCGAACTATGGGAGAAAACCGGAGTATCCAGAGCAAACCCATGCAAACACAGGGAGAACTGCGGACTCCACATAATAGTAACCCAAGCCAGGAATCAAACCTGGTCCCTGGCACTGAGGCAGCAGTGCTAATCATTATGCAACAATTGACAATGTTCTTTTTTATTCTTTTCATGGTTTGAGAGTGACACTGCCTGGGCCAATATTTATTGCCCATCGTCAGCTGGCCTTGAACAGAATATCTAGGCCATTTCAGAGGGCAATTAGGAGTCTACCATGTTACTGTTGCTCTGGAGTCACATGTAGGTCAGACTGGGTAAGGATGGCAGATTTATTTTCCTAAAGGACATTAGTGAGCCAAATGGGTTTTTATGACAATCGACAATGGCTTCTTGGTCATAGCTAGACTTCTAATTCCAGATTTTTATTGAATTCAACTTTCAAAATCTGCTGTAGTAGGATTTGGACCAGACCCCCAGAGTCTCTGAAATATTAGTCCACTAAAAATACCACTACACTACTGCTTCCCTACCAACCCACCCACTCGCTGAAAAACACAAGTGATTTTACTTTCAATGTCATTAATGTTACAAAGGAAATTGGTACTGTGTTGGTACAGTTAATAGTGACTGAGTATTTCATTCATGTTCTCTATTCCTATGGTAACAAATTAAAGCTTTGGTTTAAAATGCTGTGCAATCCAATTCTACTTCACTGAACTATATCAAGATCAATCAATGACTATCTAATCAAATATGCAAATGTCAATTTTCTGATTTTCAGTGACTTGTCACAAACTAGCTGACATGGCCAATTAGAATGATTTATCCAGCAGATAAAAAACAGGAACGGCATTTGAATTCAGTACAAACTGATGCAAAGAAAGCTTATTTTTTGTAGCTGTTATAATATTCTAAAATTAAATTTGTTTTCTATTCCAGTTTATTTTTCTGTTGTTAACTGGCTGAAATATGAAAAGTGGCAAAGTAGGTAAAATTATAAACCCTGCCCAAAGCCTCCTCCCTCAGAAAGGGCTCAAGTTCAGAATGTTTCTGGGCGGTTTATTTTCAAACATAAAAGTGGCAGGTTTTTGCAAAGCAACATACTGAAGCCTCACATTTTCAGATCTCAGCTCTGGACCAATGCAAGTACCCAGGCTCACTGTGAAGCAGCCTTATGCATGGGAATGTCAAACAACTGAAACAGAAATGAATGATTTTGTGCAGTTGGGCTAAAAGCTCTGTAAGGGGATAGAGCTGGAGAATTTTACTTTTGGTTAAAACTGGCATTACCAGATGTGGACTATTCTGACATTTGATTTTGGCCCAAAGTTACATAACCTGCTGGAAGTATACGAGAGTATGCTTCTGGAAGGTAGTATGTCAGAATCCATGAGGAAAGGCAACATTACTCTCATCTATGAGCAGAAAAGGGAAAAAGGGAAGAAATTAGAAATTAATGACCCATTTCAGTGTTGAATGTGTATTACAAAATTCTAGCCAAGGTCATCATCAACCTGGTCAAGTCTGCTCTGGAGTCAGTGATCCATCCTGATCAAACCTGTGCTGTACCCGGCAGGAAGATCTCAGATAGCCTCATGCTACTCAAGGATACGATTACTTCAGTGCAGGTCAGACAGGTGGACATCTGCCTCATCATCTTAGACCAGGAAAAGATATTTGCAGAACATCGCACACCTACATGATGGATGTGCTTTCTAAAATGGGCTTTGGGGAGGGAATCCACAATTGGATCCAACTGCTCTACACAGACAAGAGTACAGCAGTCTCAATCAATGGGTGGGGATCAGATGGTTTTCATCAGGTCTGGAGTCAGCCCTTCTCCTCCATCCTTTTTGTATGTTGCATTGAACCCTTTGCTGACCCCATCAGAAAAGGGGTTACCATCCCAGGCAGCGGAGGCATGCAGTTCCCTCTACATAGGTGACATGGTTATCTTCTGCTCTGACCTGTCATTTGTTCGCAAGTTCCTCCAAGTCTGTGTGCAGTTCGAGCTGGCCTTGGGAGCCAAAGTCAACCTGGGCAAGAGTGAAGCTATGTTCTTCGGGAATTGGGCTGACCAATCCTTTGCCTCCTTCACCATCAGGGCAGATGATCTAAGATGCTGGGGATATGCACCAAAAACTGGGAAGAGCACATCGCCAAAGTAAAGCAGAAATTGGGCTCATGGGAGCAACACTCTCTACTACCAGCAAAAACATGATTATCTGGTGTGAGCTACTGTCTGTTTTATTGTACATAGCGCAGGTCTGGCCTATTCCCAAATCCTGCACAGCAGCAGTCACCAAAGCCACCTTCAAATTTATATGAATATGTAAGATGGATTGTGTCTGGAGGAAATGAAGCATAAATCTCTGGAGAATGGAGGGAAATATGTTCCCAATGCCGCCCTCATCCTGATGGCCACCTTTGAGTGTGACTGCATCAAGATATGTGTAGATTTTTCAACACACTAACACCAAGTGCCACTACCTACTGAGATTCTACCGGTCCCAAGGGTTGCGAAGGATAGGTTTGCCACACTGCTGTGGAATGCTCCAAGTAGTTGGATCACATCAGAGCACCTGTCTTTTGTGGAGAAATTTTTCCAAACACACACTTTGACCACATGGTGATCAAGCAGTAGTCAGTGCATAATATCCTCGAAGCCCTGAAAGAAAAGATTTGGATCCTGTTGGATGGTTCCCTGAGCACTATCAGTGTCATCTGGCAGAATGCCTCAACACCAGAACATTCAAACAAGCATCAAGACCTGGCTTGGTTGGTGGTGAGAAGCGTACTTCCCTTCAGATCCTTGATGCAGATTTGGAGTCTCAATGCCACCAAGCACTGTCCTCGAAGCAGCTCTGGGGGTAATGTGATGATTGGATACCTCCTCGTGGAACATGCCTTTTCAAAGAAGGTCTAGAGTGAGATGCAGTAGTATTTGTTGAGGTTCATCTCGAGCAGATTTGAGATATCGGACTCTACGCTCTATGGGCTGTTTCCAGGGATGCACACTAAGACATTGCTGGAAGATCATCAACTTGAAGGGTGCTCTTTGTTTTGTTTGAAACTTCCCGATCTTCCAGTGCAAAGATTTGTCCTTGATCGTGTGTTGCAGTCTGGCACATTTCAAGGTCCAGGATATGTATTGAAGGATGCTCTCAAGCTTGGGACAGCCACCGCAAAGGCACAATGGGAAAAGGCACCTTTTAAAGCCTTTCAACCAAGGCAGACCGAGGGGCAGTTACTATATTAAAAAAACCCTTGGATCACGTAAGTATGTGTAACTCTGTAAAAACAGCACACAGTGAAATGTGATGAATGTATATTGTGTGTTGAAAAATTGAATTGTAATATTGAAACTGAGCACTGTAAAGTATTTAAGTTAAGGAAATTGTAAATATGATTGTTTTCACACTTATTAATGATTAGAAATATTTTCTGTAATGGTTTATTTCAGAGTATTTATGAATAAAGTATATTTTTGAAATAAAAAAACTGTCTGAGAGAAATCACTTCTCGTCTTTTGATTAAGATCAAGTATAGTTTTGCTGTTCTGCACTTGGTTGAAGTCATGAGGTTACACTGAGGCTTCATTTGAAGCAATTTTTTAAAGTGGCATCTAGGCCTTTTGCCTAAGAAGAAATAAGATCCAGCCTTGGAGGAGATGCAATGCCTGCTCCAATCAGCTTGGATCAAGTAGATCAAGCCCAAGACAGGAAGTGGGATGCTTGCCTTATCAGCTTGGATTGGGAATGTCTCGCTTGCTGAGACTTGAATTGAACTTTGATTGGTTTGTTTATACTGAATTCAATCCAAAAAAAAAAACAACTGAAAGGTGTGAAACAACTGAAACTGAAGTGTGAGTTCACAGCAAAACTGATAAGTAATTAGTCCTTGAATTTTTTGCTCACTTAACTTCAAAATATGTTTTTTTTTTTAGTAATTGTGAGGTTTGATTAGATGTAGTAATCAGTAGCAAAGGTGATTGGGAGTAGCAGCATCTATTAAAAATAAAGAAATAATGTAGTAAAGATGGCCGGGCAGGTGGCGTATCACGGCTGCAAAGTGTGGGAGCCCCTGGATGCCAGCGTGATCCAGACAAATATGTCTGCAATAATTATTTATGGTTTGAATAGCTTCAACTCAGAGACATCAAGCTAAAGACTGAGCTGAAGATATACTATGATGCATCACAGAAGGGGAACATTACCTGCACATATTATACTAGTGAGGTAGTCACAACCCTTCAGATAGTATCTTCTGATTTGGTCAATGGTCAGAGACTGGAGGGTATAACTACAAGTGAGGGAGGTATGGAGACTCAGGCATTAGAAATAGAGAGTCATATAACCAAGGTATTAGAGATGGCTTAAAGCTAAATGGTAAAAAGATGGAACCAAGTTTGGGAAAAACTGATAAGTTAAACAGAGAAGACAAGGCAGGAGAGCAGGATTTGGACCCATCACTCTACATCACTAACCAGCCAACTGAGCCAAACCATACCAGCTGAAAGCCTTGCCTTCTCAACTTGCCCAATGTGTGGTGGTCTTCATGTTAAATCATCATCAGTCGGCTCTCTCTCTCGACGGGGAAAGCGGCTCACAGTCATCTGGAACTATGACAACTTTGCCTAATTCCTCAAAAATGAATAGCAGGTCAGGAGATTGCACAGAAAACAAAATACAGCAAAGAATGACTAAAAAATTAATAAGGAAGGAGGGATTTGAATTCAGGAGAAAGCTAAAAACAGATGTTCACAAGGCTCGATAATTGGGATGAAGAAAAGTGGTCAACTTCTGAGAAAGGTTGGGTAGGCTGGACTTGTACCTATTGGGAGCTTAGAAATTAAGAGATGGTCTAATAAAACTTAGAAGGTCCTAAGAGAAGTTGACAGGAATGAATGCTGAAAGGATGTTTCCCCTCATACGAGAGACTGGAGCCCGAGGACAGAGTTTAAAAATAAAGGACCTCCCATTTAATACTGGGATGAGAAGAAAGTTTTTTGCTCAGAGGGTCATGAATCTTTGAAACTCACTTCCTCAGAGAGCAGTGGAGACAAGATGATAAATATTTTTAAGACAGATGTGGATAAATTCTTGACCAACAAGTCAAAGGTTAACAAGGGCAGGCAGCATGTGAAGTTGGGGCTACAATCAGATCAGTCATGCTCTTACTAAATGCAGAGCAAGCTCAAGGGGCCAAATGACCTATTCTTGGTACTTGTTTATGTTTGCAAGTTCTTATGTATACCTCTAATATTACAACATGCTCCAGTCAATGCTCCCTTCATCTCTTACAAACTTCTCTCCAACACTGATGACAGGCTTTTAAGTTGTCATTGTGAATTCACACCTTAAATCCATCTAAAAATCTTAAAAACCTCTTTTAATAACATCTCTTCAACTAAGCCTCATTTATCTCTCACAACAATCCCACATAGCATCTTGTATGGGATTTGTCTTCTGCAAAGTACCTTTGGACAATATTCTATGCTGCAAATTTACATAAAGGCAAACATCATTACACCAGCTGAGGTGAACGAACATAAACCACATGCGAGTGCACATAGGTGTGTGCATACATGAATTTGGGCATGCACAAATAGATGCATGCATATGGTTGCTAAACAGCAGTAACAGTAAAAATATTTAACTGTTTGTGTAGCATCTGTGGAAAGAGAAACAGGATTAATATTTCGTTTTGATGATCTTCCTTCAGAACTTTCATCAATTTGCTTCTCTCTCCACAGACACTGCCTGGCCTGCTGTGTATTCGTAATCCAAAAGACTGACACTTAAAGCATCCAACTTGTGACTGGTTGATGAATTTATAAAAATTGATAGCATAAATTTATGGCTTTGTTAGCTACGTGAAAGAGTAAGCACTTCACCTCATTCCTCTGACCTTTCTCGTAGGGTTTAAATATTGCCTTTATAAAATTGCGTGCATTCTGCTTCTATTATCATTTCTGGCAAGAAGTTCACGTCCTGACAATTGTGTGCAGAATCACTCTCGTAACCTTCTAAACACTTCCTTTCATTTTTTAAACCAGAAGTCAGTAAAGCGTACGGCCACATTAACAAAATAAAGCACATTGTTCTTTTGAATCTCTATTGCTGGCAATGTCTGTTCCATCCATAATTTCACAAATTAATTGTTGTCTTCTCAAGCATTAACCTCTGAAATTCAATATTTATTCAACTTAGAAAAGATATGAAAAGCAAATCCAGGCCATTCAGTGCCTAATCTGAAGAATCGCTACTAAGCCACTTCCAAATTTAGAAAATGGGATACAGATCTTGGAAACCTAACAATATTTTTCACACTGATGGCTGCCCAGTTCGAACAAAAAAAAAAAAAATCAATAGTGTGTCTTTCAACCATTAAGAGATAGTTGATAGAAAGTGGCTGCCCTTCAATGCATGCTGTGCAGTGGAAGCCAAGATAAACTCAGAAATGTACCCATAGGTCAGAAATCAGATGCCCAATACAATTAGTCAGACTTGTAAATCTTTCAAAAACCATCCAAAGCAGCAGTTTACAAACAGATATGTGCCACACACAGCATGTGGATACAAGCAAGAACAAAGAGCCTTAAAGGCACACTTTAGCTGTCCATCATCTATATATTGATGCCAGCAGGCAGCTCCATACAAACATCATAATTTTAAATCACTTCATTAAATCTCTTCTCAATTTTCTCTGCTCAAAGAACCACACCATGTTCTCTCATTTCTCCAAAAAAATTAAATCCTTCATCCCTGGCACCATTCTTGAAAATCTTCCCTATACCTTTTTAAAAGCTTTGATTTCCTTTCAAAGTGTAGTGCCCAGAAATGGATACAATCCTACCTAGTGTTTAAACATTAAAAAAAATGGTTTATTGAATGCAAACTCCCAGGTTTTCATGTTCCTACATTCCCACATTCCCTTTAAAATGACATGATTTAGACAGAAAAAAGAAAGAAACATGGAATATGACCATCATAACCTTAGGCTGTAAAAAACTGTTTTGCAGCCAATGAAATTAATTTAGTTTATAATGTTGGTTAATTTTCTTTTTAAAAGAAATCACTTCACATTTCACTCCATTAAATTTAATTTGCCACATGACTCTCCATTTCACTGGTCCATGTCCTCTGCACCATTTACATTTCCCAGTTTTGTGTCATCTGCAAACTTGAAATTTTCCTCCAATCCTTGTTTTTTGACAACATAATACAAACCTAAGACCCCTACCACCTTGAAGGACAAGTGGAGTAGATGCATGAGAACACCGCCAACTGCAAGCTCCTATCCAAGCGATGCAGCATACTGAATATGAATTATATCACCTTTACACACTGAAACTGGGTCAAAATTGGAGAACTGCCTTCCCAAAAGCACTGTGAGCATTCGTACACTAGATGGAATACAACTTTTCAAGATGATAGCCTAACAACACTTTCAATAGCACTTAAGGATGGTCAGCAAAAGCTACCATATTGACGGTTTTCATATCCAAGGAATGAATAAAAGTGCAGCTTATTAACATATATGAAGAATGATGGTCTGAGAGACATTGTTGTATACTTTCCTCCACTCTAATAAATGACCATTCAGCCTCCTCTACCATTTCTCTTGTAGCTGTTTTACTGACAACACTGACACTGCTCCATTAATGCACTTCACTTTTGCTAATATATGACACTTTACTGAACATCTTCTGATATAATGACATTCCATTTTCCCAGGCACAATTACAAGAAAAAAGGAAAATATTGCAGCTGCTGAAAATCTGCAAGGCATATAGAAAATGCTGCAAACATGCAGTATATCAGGTAGCATCTAAATAAGTTAAACTTCTAATCTATCAGCTCTGGCAAATTGTGGATTTCGTATCCTTCTTAAACAAATTACAGGACTCATATTGTTTTTCTTTTTCTCCTAACTTCATTTTTCAGTACATCTGAACCTCGAGATACACTCACTGAAAACTACAGATGTCCAAATATAGCACAATGCTAGGCAGTTAAAATGACAATTGTGAAGCCTACATAGACATTGAGATTAAAAAGTCCAGATATAGTCAATGGCATTTCTCAGGTCAGAACTCAATTGATATGCTTCTTTAATTTTTTTAAAGTTTAAAAGTTCATTTATGTGTCACAAACAGGCTTATATTAACACTGCAATGAAGTTATTGTGAAAATTCCCTATTTGCCAAACTCCATCCCCTGTTCAGGAACACCGAAGGAGAATTTAGCATGGCCAATGCACCTAACTAGCATGTCTTTTGGATTGTGGGAGGAAACCCACATAGACACAGAAAGAACCTGCATAATCACCAGGAATCAAATCCAGATCCCTAGTGACGTGAGGCACTTGTGCTAACCACTGTGCCTCCGTGCTGTCCTATGTAGTAGCAGGGGAGGCAGTGGTGTAGTGGTATTGCTGCTGGATATACCAGCATTATATCCAGAGACTGGGGCAAACCTCTCGGGACCCGGGTTCCAGGGTTCTGGGTTTGATTCCCAGCTTGGGTCTCTGTGTCAGCGAGGGTTTCCTCCGGGTGCTCCGGTTTCCTCCCACAGTCCAAAGATGTGCAGGTTAGGTTGATTGGCCATGCTATGAAATTGCCCCTTAGTGTCCAGGGATGCGTAGGTTAATGGGATTAGTGGGTATAATTTATAGGGATATGGGGGTAGGGCCTGAGTGGGATCGTATTCAGTGCAGACTCGATGGGCCGAAGGGCCTTTTTCTCACTGTCGGGTTCTATGATTTCTATGATCTCGGAAAAGATTATTTTGCTTGGATGAACATGGCAGCCACATGCCTGAGAAATTTGATTGAGTTCTTCATTGCAAGGAAAAGGTTTGATCACCGTGGTGCGGTGGATGTTGTGTACATGGATTTTCAGTAGGTGTTTGATAAAGTGCCACATCAAAGATTTGTTAACAAAGTTGTCACCCATGGAATAAAAAGGGCAGTGGCAACATGGATACAAAACGGAGTAAAGAGGCAGAAACAGAGATTAGGGAGAACAGTTCATTAATGTGAAGGGAAACTTCCAGTGATGCGCTGCAGGGGGTGGTATTAGGTCCACAGCTTTTCTGATGTATTAATGAACTGGATTTGGCTTTTTTTTTGAGAGGGTGGGGGCAATACTTTCAAAAGTTTGTAGATAACATGAAGCCTGGAAACGTACTATAGAGCGAGCAGCAATAATAGTAATAGATCTGACAGACTTGAAGAGTCATGATGTAGAGATGCCGGCATTGGACTGGGGTAAACACAGCAAGAAGTCTGACAACATCAGGTTTAAATCCAACCAATTTATTTGATAGTAATCCAGAGTGTGAGTTTACTATCAAATAAATCGGTTGGATTTAAACCTGGTGTTGTCAGACTTCTTACAGACTTAAAGAGGACAGACATTAGTGAACTGGGCCATCACATAAAATATGAAATTAATAGAAATGTGTGAAGCGATACATTTTGGAAAGGAAAATGAGGAGAAGCAATATCAATTAAATGAAGGTACACAAAGAAAGAGATCTGTGTGTTTATATACACAAACTTTTGAAGGCAAAGTTTGATAAGAATGTTAAAAAGACAGATCCTTGGCTTTATAAATAAAGAAAATATGTACAAAATCATGGGAGCTTTGATAAACCTATATAAACTACTGATTAGGCCTCAGCTAAATAGTGTATCCAATTTTGAACACCAGCTAAACTAAAGAAAGCCAAGGTCTTGGAGAGCATGCAGAGAAAATTTATCAGAACTTTACAAGGTTTGATGGCTTTAACCACTTGGAGAGATGAAAGCAATAGATCTCAAATTTCTTTGGTTTACGGACCCATCTTTCACGCAGATTAGTAATTACAGATGCTCCATCTAAATTATAATGTTAGAAATATGCATATTTACATTTCAAATGCAAAGTTCATCAGTGTCTTTTTGCCTGAAGTTTTGTCAGCAGTCCAAAATGGTCATGTGAAAACTTTGATCCTCCCTTCACCTAAAGGCATCCGAAAGGTTCAGCAATGTACCTGCTGAACGCTTCACCACATGACACCTCCATGTTTTTTCCTGCAATGGGATCAGATTTGGTAGCTCCTGATGGCAACACTACTGTGTGTAGGTATAATTCTCAGCTTAGTCACTGCAGTTACTTCAAGTATTTTTTTTCTCCTCTTCTGCTGCTTATGAGTTTTGAAATATCGATAACACACGAATGGTAATCGGCATTCCTACCATCAGGACATGGCCAGTAACTAAAACGGCCGACAGTGCATCCAGCAGCAGCTGGTCCCATTCAAGTTATTATATAGATTCCTTGGAAAGTCTCAATGGAGATATCCACTCAACTAGAGAGGCAAGGGCTGTTGGTCCTTACAGCAGAGATGGTTAGGGCAGATTTAATATAGAGACATTATCAAAATTCTTCGTAATTCACAAAGTAAAAGAAAACTAATCCACTTATCATAGACAAGGAGGGATGAAAACTAGCAGGCATGCACTGTTTGAAATAGAAATAGGTGCATAAAAAAATTGGAACAAAAGTAGACCATTAGAACCCATCGAGCCTGCTCCACCATTCAGCACTATTGTGGCTAATTTTCAACTTCAACTCCACTTTCCTTCTCATGGATTTGAAAGACCAAATGGCATCTTTTTGCGTTGCAAGCACCAATATGACTCTATGAGTTATATAAGTATAAACTTGGGCAGATAACTAAAAGCTTGGTCAAAGAGTTAGGCTTTAAAGAACATCTTAAAAGGAAAGAGAGATAGGGAGATAGAACTATGCAGGGAATGGTTAAACATGATACAAACCTTCCTCCAGCCCAAAGAAGATCCACTGACCATTAGTCTCTGCTTCGTGTGATGAAGCCAATTTTGTATTTGCATTGCTACTGTCCCTTTTATTCCATGAGCTATAACATTTAAAGTGAAGTTTATTTATTAGTCACAAACACGCTTACAGTAACACTGCAATGAAGTTGCTGTAAAATTCCCCTAGTCACTGCACTCCGGCACCTGTTCAGATCAATGCACCGAATCAGTACGTTTTTCAGACTGTGGGAGAAAACTAGAACATCCAGAGGAAACCCACACAGACATGGGGAAAACTTGCAAACTCCACACAGACAGTGATCCAAGCTGGCAATCGAAACCCGTGTCCCTGACACTGAGAGACAGCAGTGCTAATCACTATACCATTGTGTTGCTCATCGTTAACTACTGTTTCTCAAGTCTGTGTGTGGCATTGTATCAGATGCCTAGTAAAAGTCCACCTACACCACTTGAATAGCATTACCTTCATCAACCTTCTCTGTGACTTGTCAAAACAACTTCAAGTCAGTTTGACATGATCTCCCCTTTAGAAATCCAATCCAATTTAGAAATTTCTCCTTTAGAAAAGGATCTCCCTTATTAACTTACATTGTTCTATGTACCTAGTAATTTTGTCCCAAACGGTTATTTCTAGAAGGTTACCCACTATTGAAGTTAAATGGAATGGTTTGTAATTGCTGAGGCTATCCTTACAATCTTTTTTGAACAAGGGTGTAACATTTGAAATTCTGCAGTCCCCTGGCACCTTCCCTGAATCACGAGAAGACTAGAAGATAATTGTCAGCTCTCCTATAATTTCCATTCTCACTTCCTCCAATATCATTCGATGCATCGCATCTAGTCTCAGTGCCTTATTAACCTTCATGCAGATAAGTCATTCCTTATCAATTCTGAACCTTTCTAGGGACAGAGTTGCCTCTTCAGTCAGCATGTCCTCGGTAGCATCTACCTCCTTGGTAAAGACAGATGCAAAATTTTCATTTAATATCTTAGCCATGCCTCCTGTCTCCATGTGTAAATTCTCTTTTAAATTCCTAAGCGATGAGCTAGTAATATTATCGCTAAGCTATTAATCCAGAAACTCAGCTAATGTTCTGGGGACCCTGGTTTGAATCCCACCATGGCAGATGATACAATGTGAATTCAATAAAAATGATCAGGAATTAGAATCTACTGATGATCACGAAGCCATTGTAGATTGTTGGGAAAACCCATCTGGTTCACTAACATCCTTCAGGGAAGGGAATCTGCCATCCTTACATGGTATGGCCCACATGTGACTCCAGATTCACGGCAATGTGATTGACTCTCAGTTGCCTTTGGGCAACTAGGGATGGGCAATAAATGTGGGCCAGCCATTAATGCTATGTCCTACAAATGAATAAAAAAGTGCCCTCTTCCTATATGTCTAGATGTAGCATATAGACTTTAGATTCCTCTTTATGTTGGCTGCCTTTTCTTTCATTTGATTCTCAACTGACATCTGGCATGACACCCCTCCCCCTACCTTTTATCCTCATCTTAATTTCTATCTCTTTGCTCACCCAGGGCACTCTAACCCTAAACCTTATCTTTTTAAGAAACATACCTTGACTTTGTCCAGACCCTTTTGGTTTTGAAGGTGGCCCATTGTTCATATGGAGTTTTTTCTGCCAATCTTTCTGTATCAGTCTAACTAGCCCAGCTCTGCTGTTGCCTCATTGAAGTCTGTTCTACCCCAGTTAATTATTTTTGCTCTAACTTGGCCTATTATCCTTTCCTATCATCAACACCCAAACCTTACGATACAATGATAGCTGAACTCTAAACATTTCCCCACTGACACTCAAGTTACTTTATCCACCTCATTTCCAAGTACCAGCTCCAACTGTGCACTATGTTAGACTGAACGCATACTGCTATAGAAAATTTTCCTGACGTAATCCCCACTGTCCTTTACATTATTGCTGCCCCAGTCTATATTCAGGTAATTAAAAGTTCCTCATTAAAACTACTCTATAATAATTGCATCTCTCTCTAATTTCCTTGCAGATTTGTTCTTTTATATCCTTCTCATAAATTTGTGGTTTAAAGACTACACCAAGCAATATCATTGCATCCTTTGTCCTTCAACTCTGGCCAAATTGATTGTGTCCCTGAACCCTCTGGGACATCCTCTTTATCCACTATTGTCCTTGCCCAATACTGCCACCCCTCCTCCTTTCATATCTTTTCTAAACACCTTCATCCAGTCCTGTCCTTACTTGAGTCAGGTCTCTTATTGCAGCAATATTGTATTTGCACAACACAATCTTATTATACTTCGTGCATTCACATAGATGGACAGTAACCTTGATTTAGACTTCATTACTTTCTCCCTTAATCTGACTTCACTCATTAATTTACTATTCTCTATATTAGTTCTATCTCTCCCAGTATTTCATGCACCCTGATCTTCCTCTGTAATATTCTGTCTCGATTCCCACACCCAAGTCATGCTAGTTTAAAGCCCTCTCAACTGCACTAGCAAAACACCCACAGGGAATTCAGCCCCAGCTCTGTTTGGGTGCAATCCATCTGTATCTTACATCTCCCCCAGAGCCAGTCCCAGTGTTCCAGGAACTTAAAGTCCTTCCTCCTACACCATCTCTCCAGCCATGCAGACATCTACCTTTTCCTCCTAGTCTTGTATTGACTTGCATGCGACACACTGGAAATAATTCAGAGATGGCTACATTTGAGGTTCAGCTTGCTAATTTTCTATCTAGCTCCCTAAATTAATTTTTTTTTATATAGGTTTATCATTGTTTCCTGTCTTTTGAACTTTTTAAACAGAGGAACAGATACAACATCCCTAATATTTTATTAACTGCTTTCTAATCTGTCCCATCTCCTTCGAAGGTTTGCACAAACACTCCCAACTCTCACTAATCTTGCACCCCCTTTCAATTACACCTAAATTTGTAGCATTTAGCATGTATTGCTTTTCCTCATTGTTCTTATCAAATGTTTCACTTCATTCTTCCCTTCCTTGAATTTGATCTGCTGTGTACCATTCACCTGTTGATGTTCTCTTGACATCTATTACTAACTTCCTCACTGTTCATTGCACTTAAGTTATGTGCCATCTGCAAATTTCAACATTGAACCCTGCACCAATTCCAATCAGTAATAGTTATCAAAAACAGCAGTTATCTCAGTACTGAATCCTAGAAATCACAACTGTATTCCTTCTTTCAGTCAAAATTAGCCATTCAACAGAACTTTTTTTTATATCTCTTGGTCAATTTTGTACGGGCTTCAATTTTACTAACAAGCCTAATGTAAGCCACTTTCAAACATCTTTTTAAAGTTCATATACGTAACTTAAAACATGCTAATCAGTGAATACTTCCAGCATACTAAAACATATAGATTTATAAAGTTGTCTCCTATAATTAATATTACAGCAAGAATCACCTACACTAAATCTTATAGAGTGTAGAATGGGGTGGGAGAGAGCAAGAACGAGGGGCAAGTGATCAACATCAATGATTTCCATGTCATCAATTTAAAAACACACCATAAGCCAGTGATCCTAATCATAAAAAAAAATTCAACGCGTGAAACACATCCTTCCACGTTAAATTTAAAGTTTTACAACCATTGGTGCTTTTCCAAAATCTAGAAAATTTTGGAAGATCACAGCAGCTATTTATTTTAAGATCCTTGGATCCAGGCATCTCATCAGCTTTAGTCCACCTAATACATCTTCTCTACTGATAATTACCATTTTAAGTTGCTAAGTCCCTTTCACTCCTAATTTTCTACTCTTATTAAGAAGTTTTGTGTCTCCAGTGAACATAATAAACAAGTCACGGTTTTTTCCTTAATTCCTGTTAATAATTCCCCAGTCTCATTCCCAAAGGGCTAAGATTTAACATCCTAACCATTACTAACAGCACTACTGAATGATAGATAGCAATTTTAACCAGTATCTAAACTATAAAGAGCTCTGTTCACATAAGAATTCAGATCACTGTTTAGATTTTCTACAGTGACAAAAAAACATGCAATCCTTAAAAGGTTTCAAAAATGCAAACACCAAAAAACACGATTAAAATAAATTACTCAAAATAAATTCCTAATGAGAACCATGGAACATGAAAAGTAATACACAACATTCAGTTTGTTCAGTAGGTGGGTGCAGTTTGTTGCCATGGAAAGTCAGTAACTAGCATAAAGCACCCAGCCATATGATCTTGTTCTCAAGTTGCATCCAGATCAAGAAAAACAACAGGAACCATGTCACATTTTACAATATTCTAGGCCAGAATCACTCAAAACATATTTCCCTTCTCCTAGCAACACAAAGGCACGCCAATCAGACCCCAACTTCCAAGCCTGATAGTTTGAACTGGCTTGCGGTCCGTATCAACAATGTGAGCTTTTATTCTGCTCCTGGCAGCTAAAAACACAACATGCATGTGCTGAGTAAACCTTTTGTACCTAAATGTGTGCAAAGCAAAAAACTAAATACGAAACAAAAAGCTAAATACAAAGATTACAAGCAACTTTAATCCATTTTATCCATTGATGCCGCGAGCCAAAGTTGACTTGATTGTGCTAAATTAAACTTGCAAGTTGGTGCTTGTTGCAGGATGAGCTTTTCCCAAATTTGCTTCACCCCTGTAACAGACAGGGAACATCAGTAAAATATATAACTGCATATAACAAAGGGGAAATCCAATATCATGGAACTTAACCCTTTCCGCGTTTTGTTTTGAATATATTCCAGAACTCAATAACAGCAATGATCTGCACTACTCACCTAATTACTTTGCCACATTACTCCAGATTTCATTGTTAACTGCCAGCTCTTAGATTAGCATTCATTTCAAAAACATTTATTCTCTCCAGAATCTATTATAGTTGAAAGGACTTCTTTTTTTAAACAAGTTTAAATTATGTTCCCAATTCCTACGAATAAAATCTGCAATATAAATAAAACTTCTGGAAAAAATAGCATGGATTGAAGTTTAACTTCTCCAATATAATGAACACATGCCTAACATTGGTGAAGAATAATCTGGTTCTGCTTAGGTTTTGTGCATTTTACTTGGCTACTGGGAAAGGCATAAAGCCCAGATTCTATTGGACCTTTTTTTCCACAAAGCTCCAGTTAGCAGAAAACTAAGTAATGCACATCTGGAGTTCATATAATCATACTTAATTCTGTTTTACAATTATATTTTCCAAAAGACTTTCAGTCAGTAGGGGTAATGAAAAAGAAAATTTCACAACGTCATGCTTTGCACACTAAATTTAATGAATACAAAGATTTAGTAGTGCTTCAAACAAAATGCAAATAGTTTTAAGTCCATACTATCAACCATTATTAACTCAATATCTAACTGCAAGCAATTCACAAATTAGTAGCAGAATCTAATTTTTGTATTCAAGACTGCCTACATCCAATTAAATGTGAACAATACCAAAGTCACCAGCTTCAGTTCCTTCCGCAAGTCGTTTTCCTTATTATTGCGCCAACTCTTCATTCTGAAGTTGAGCCAAGCTGGTGTCTCCCTTTGGTGTCAAATGTGACCCCTAGATGTGTTTTCACTCCATCATCAAAACCATCTACTTTTAGCACTATAACATTATCTGACTTCACCCTTGCCTCAACCCATATCAACAAAATCCTCATCTGCACATTTGTAACCCTGTGTCTTGACGATTCCAACATTCTCCTGGACAGACTTCCATTTTTCAAGTGACTTCAACTTGATTACATTTAAACCCTGTTGCCATAAGCTAAAATCTGCTGACCATTTCCTAACTCATATCAGGTCCTGTTCATCCATCACCCTTGTTCTTGCTGACGAACATTGGCTTCCAATCTGGGAGCACCTTGTTTGTTAAATTTTCATCTTGGTTTTCAAATCTCCCCATGACCTTACCCTCTTCCCCATCTCTCTAGCCTCCTTCCAGCTCTACAACTCTGAGATCACCATGCTCCTCCAATTTTGGCCTTATGTCTATCCCCAATTTTAAACTGTTCCACTAATATTGACTCTGCAGTCAATTGTCTGGGCTCCTAATTCCTAAGAGCCTTTCCTAAACTTTTCCACTTCTGTAACATCTCCTTTAAGACCCATCTTAAAATCTACCCTCTTATTCTAATATCATCTTATGTGGCTCAGTGTCAAATTTTATCTGCTGATGATCCGGTGAAGTACGTGAGGCATTTTACTATATTGAAATCCATATCAACGCAAGTTGTTAGTTTCGTTGACTTCAGTAGAATTCACTCCACATATTGCTGATGCAAGGCTCAAGGAAATCTGTACTATCACGATCCATAACCCACCCAAGACATATGTACAAACACATTGCTTCCTAAATATTAGAGTGTACAAAAAAAAAATCAGAAAGAAACACCATTTTTAAAGGTTGGTAAAATTAAGAATTATTGGTGAAAAAGGAACTTAGTCTTCACCTCAAAAGACAACTCATCCTGTTCATTTTACTTGCCTTCAAATTCCAGTAACCTCAAGGCACTGGCTATTCTTCCCTTTCGTTCTGAACATCCAAATTTTGTAAAAGAAAGATTATTGGTATGGTGTTACACTTTTTTTATATTCATGGTATTCTGGATGATTGATGAAGTAGCTAATGCTTCAAGGCTATTGATATGTTCCATTCAGGATTATTTTTGAAAGTAAGGATTCCAAATATGAGAAGAAAAAGTATCTCTTAAAATGGAGCTTCATGCTAAATGCTACAGAACAATTCCAATAATGGGATATAAACTAATAACAACCTGAATATATTCTATCCCATACATTTTCACACATACCTCAGTGCCCGATTACTGATTTTTATAAATCTGTAATAGTCGGCATAAAACTTCAACTTTTAAAATCATCGATTCAGGTTGCGTAGCACCCAATGACATAGTTTATCAACCACTTTACCTTTCCTCTGCTAAATATTATGAGCTCAATCCCGTTTCAGATCAAAAACACAACCTACAGCATTGGACTCCTTTTTCCAATTCCATTTTCTCAAATCTCCCTTTTTTTTTCCACAGCGTCATCACTTCCCTACATAGCAGCCAAATCTGGGAGCAGGAGAGCAAATGGGATGGGAATCAATGGTATGTCATTTTTACTCCTAATTGTTTTCAGTATTGAAGGAACAATTTCAAAACCTGCTAATGACATCAGATAGGTAGATATGGTAAATTGTGACTTTCTAAAATTCATTTACAGAATGTGGGCATCACTGGCTAGGCCAGCATTTATTGTCCTTCAGAACATAGTAGTAAGCTGCCATTTGAACTGCTGTAGTCTGTGTGATGTAGGTATACCCTTAGTGCTACTAGGGAAGGAACACCAAGATTCTGACTCAGTGACAGTGAAGGAACGGTGATATTTTTCCAAGCCAGGGTGCTGACTGACTTGGTGGTGAACGTCCAGGTGACGGCGTTCCCAACCATCTGCTGCCTTTGTTATCCTAGATGGTAGTAGTCATGGGTTTGAAAGATGCTGCTAAGGAGTCTTGATGAGTTCCTGCAGTTCACCTTGTAGAAGGTACACATTACTCATTGGTGGTGAAAGCCTGAATATTTGTAGAATAGGCAATCAGGCAGGTTGCTTTGTACTGGATGGTGTCAAGCTTGAATGCTGTTGGAGCTGCAATCATCCAGGCAATGGCAAATATTCCATTATATTCCTGACTTCTGCCTTGTAGATTGGAGAGTCAGGAGGCAAATTATTCATGGTAGAATTTTTAGCCTCTGACCAGCTCTTATAGCCACAGGATTTATATGCTGGTTCAATTTAGTTTCTGGTCAATGGTAACCCCCAGAACATTGATAGTGGGAATTTAGTGATTGTAACACCATTGAACAGCAATGGTTAGATTTTCTCTTACTGGTGATGATGATCATTGCCTGGCATTTGTATGGCTCGAATATACAAAGAACAAAGAACAACACAGCACGGGAAACAGGCCCTTCGGCCCAACGAGCCCGCACTGCCATCCTAACGTCTTAATGACATATAGAGACCAATATAGGGACAATTTGTTACCCAATCAGCCTAAGAGCACATTTTTGGGATGCGGGAGGAAACCGGAGCACCCGGAGAAAACCCACGCAACCACGGGGAGAATGCGCAAACTCCCGCAGACACAGGCCCAAATCCATGTGTCTGCACAGCAACAGAGATAGTCTCTGAGCTGTCATGTTGCCCATCAGATGGTCCAGTTTAAGCATACACTAACGACTTGAAGCACTAGGCCACTCCTGAAGCAACATCCAAGAGCAGCCCTTGCACGACCTGCCGAATGCATGCACCTTGTTGGTCAACAAGGTGGACCGAATTGCCTGTGGAAACAAACAAGATATTTAGACAGTCCTGCTATATCCCTCTATCTGCAGACCGCTCATGTGGCTGTCCAAGAGACCCTTAAACACCCGTAGCGTGCCTGCTCCCACCACCTTACTCGGCAGTGCATTCCACACCCCCACTACCCTTTGTGTGAAAAAATGCCCTCTACTATTAGTCTTATACATAGCCCCCTTCACCCTAAGGCCGTGACCCCTCATTCTATCAGAATCTAATGGTGGAAAAAGCTTACCGCCATTTACTCTATCTATACCCCTTATAATCTTATATACCTCTAATAGATCCCCTCTCAGCCGACGTCTTTCAAGGGAAAACAACCCCAGTGCGTTCAACCTTTCCTCATAAGACAGCCCTTCCATACCAGGCAGCATCCTGGTAAATCTCCTCTGCACTGTCTCCAGGGACTCCACATCCTTCCGGTAGTACGGCGACCAGAACTGGACGCAGTACTCCAAGTGAGGCCTAACCAACGTTCATACACTTGCAACATCAAACTCCTACTCTTGTATTCTATACCCCTTCCTATGAAGGCTAACATACCATACGCTTTCTTTATCACTTTTTCCACCTGTACTGACACCTTCAGAGACTTGTGAACCTGCACCCCCAGGCCTCTCTGCGTCTCTATACTCCTTTACCTTTTATCCTATAACTCCCCGCTACATTTTTCCGGCCAAAATGCATCACCTCGCATTTATCCGGATTAAATTCCATTTGCCATCTATCGGCCCAATCTACCAGCCTATCAATGTCCTGTTGTATTGCCTGGCACTGCTCCTCAGTCCCCGCCAATCCAAGTATCTTAGTGTCATCAGCAAATTTGCTGATCACACCACCTACCCCTCTTCCAAGTCATTTATATAAATCACAAATAGAAGAGGTCCTAGTACTGAGCCCTGTGGCACACCACTAGTGACTGACCTCCAGTTGGAAAAAGAGCCTTCCACTAATACCCACTGTCTCCTCCTCCCAAGCCAGTTCTCAACCCACCTACATACCTGGCCCTGTATCCCATGCGCCTTCACCTTTTCTATCAGCCTACCATGGGGAACCTTGTCAAACGCCTTACTGAAATCCACGTAGACGACATCAACGGCTTGTCCTTCATCAACCGTTTTTGTCACCTCTTCAAAAAATTCCACTAGATTCGTAAGGCACGACCTCCCCTTAACGAAACCATGCTGCGTATCCCTGATCAGATCGCAGCGCTCCAGATGCTCATATATCCTGTCCCTGAGGATCCTCTCCATTAGCTTACCTATAACTGAAGTCAAGCTCACCGGCCTATAGTTCCCTGGGTGATCCCTCTGACCCTTTTTAAACAACGGTACTACATTTGCAATCCTCCAGTCCTCTGGGACCTCACCTGTGTCCAAAGAAGAGACAAAGATTTGCGTCAGAGGCCCAGCAATGTCATCTCTCACCTCCCTTAGCAGCCTGGGATAAATACCATCAAGCCCCGGAGCTTTATAAGTCTTTATGCTACCTAAAAGCCCCAACACTTCGTCCCTCGTAATGATTATTTCCTTTAACGGGTCCTCAAAATCCGCAAAGCCAGCATCAGACATCAGGCCCCTCTCCCGCGTGAATACTGACGCAAAGTATTCATTCAGGATCTCCCCCATTCCCTCAGGCTCTAAGCATAGATCCCCTCCTCTGTCCCTGAGAGGTCCAATCTTCACTCTAACCATCCTTTTGCTCCTTACATAGGAGTAAAATGCCTTAGGATTTTCCTTAATCCTACCTGCCAAAGCCATTTCGTGGCCCCTTTTTGCCTTTCTGACACCCCTTTTAAGATCCCGTCTACACACTCTATATTTTTTCTAGCGCTGCCTCTGTCCCCAATTGCCTGGATCTAACGTACGCCTCCCGCTTCTTCCTGACCAAGTCCTCAACATCCCTAGTAACCCACGGTTCTCTAATCCTACCCTTCCCATCCTTTCTCCTTACCAGCACGTGTCTTTCCTGCAAAAATTTTAGTTTTCCCTTGAAAGATTCCCACATGTGCAGCGTCAACCTACCCTCGACCTATAATTGCCATTTGTCAGCCCAAGCCTGGACATTGTTCATCTTTTGATGCATTTGGACATAAACTGCTTCAGTGTCTGAATCAGTGTATGATACTGAATGTTATGCAGTCATCAGTGAACATCCCCACTTCTGAGCTTGTGATGGAAGGAAAGTCAGTGATGAAGTAACTGAAGATGGTTGGGTTTAGGACATTCCTGAGGAACTTCTGCAAAGATGTGCTGGGGCTGAGATGACTGACCACCAAGTACGAGAATCATATTTGTGCTAAGTATAACTTCAACCAGTGGGTTTCCCCCAATACCTATTGACAACAGTTTTGCTCGGGTTAAAAATTTGAAACGCTGGGCAAAATAAGTAGGCTACTGGCATGGTGTGTGGGCAGATAGAAATAATAACTACTGTTGAAAGAATTTAGAAAACATAAACAGGGAAAGAAAAATTGACCTTAAATAGCAAGGCACAGATAAATACCAGTGGCAGTAGAAGGAGATAAGGCCATAAATGGGGACAGGATACAAACATGAAGAGGTAATGTTGAACATGCACCTAACCTTAGTTGAGTTGCAGTTGGAACACAAGGTATTGTGGCAAACAAACTGTACTCAAAGAGTATAAAAGTAACGGAAAAGACTTTTAAAAGAGAACACACGGACGCTGGAAATTTGAATTAACAGAAAATGCTGGAAATATATATAGAAAATCAGGGAGCATCTGTGAACAAATAAATTGAGCTAATGTTTCAGGTTAATTACTTTGCATCAGAACTGGGATAAGTTAGAGATGTAATAGGCTTTGAGGAAGGGGATGAGATAAGAAAAAAAAAGAGTATCTATGATGGGGTAAAAAACAGGAGAGACTAAATGACAGAAGAATTAGTCTTGTAGGCCAAAGGGAACCTATAAGACTAATATAGGGGCAAGAAAAGAAATAAAAGATGTGCCTAGAGCAGCTGAAAGCTTGAAGGTAAAAATAAGAGAAAAACTGAAAATGTTAAGAAAATGAAATAAAATTGGGGATAGAGTATATATTTTGTGGTGGCTGAACTTGATGTAGAATCTGGAAAGTTGTGAATTGTCTAGCCAGAAGAGGAGATGCTGATCCTCAAGCTTCGGTTGAGCTTCACAGGAACAGTGCAACAGACCAAGGACAGAGATGTCAGCATTTCAGCAAGGTGGAGAACTAAAACGACAGGTCACCAGAAGCTCAAAAAAAAAACAAAATCGCACTTGAGGACAGAACCAAGGAGTTCTGCAAAGCAGTCACCCAGTCTATGATTGGTTTCCCCGGTGTAGAGGCCACATTGTGAGCTTCAAATACAGTATGCTTAACTCAAAGAAGCACAGGTAAATCATGCCATCTGAAAGAAGTGTATGGGCCAACGTATGGGGTGAGAAGAGAGGATGTAAAAGGGCAATGTTACATCTCCAGTTTACCATGGATGGGTGCCCTGGGCAGAGAACAGGGTGGGTGACTGAAGAAATGTACCAGGGTTTCACAGAGGGAACAATCACTTTGGAATGCTGGAAAGGCAGGGGGCGGGGGGGACATGTTTGGTAGTGACATCATATTGGAGGTGAAAGAAAATGATTTTTTCAATATGGAGACTGGTGGGGTGGAAGGTGAGATCAGGAGGAATCCTATCATGTTCTGAGGGGGCAAGCAAGGGTTCCCCCCTCACCTCTTACTTTTTCTTCAGAGGGTCATTACCTCTCTACATAGCAGCCAAATCTGGGAGCAGGAGAGCAAATGGGACGGGAATCAATGGTATGTCATTTTTACTCCTAATTGTTTCCAATGTTGAAGGAATAGGTGAACTCTGGTGAGCCCTCCCAACCTCAATACGGGGAAATTCTTGGCTGAGGAAAATAAATTCTCAGAAACGCTGTTGTGGAAGGTTACATTATAGGCCGATAGAGATGGAGGTACCAGGAAAATAGAATAGAATACTTATAGGGTATAAGCTGTGGCAAAACGTGTACAGGTAGCAATGGGTGTCAGATAGCTTGTAATGAATGTTAGTTGAGAGTCTAATGGTAGAATTGGAGACAGAAGTCAAAGGAAGAGTCCAAGATGGAAACAAAGTCAACAAAATTTTCCAATTCAGGAACAGGACATGTTACCAATATGGTCATGAAAGAAAAAAAGAGTTGAGGGAAGAGGTGAAAGTAGGATTTGAACAGGAATGTTCCACATATCTCATAAAACTCCGGAGCAGAGTTTTTGGAGAGTGGCTGGTGAGATTCCTGACTTGCAATTTCTGTCTTGCACTTTAGTTGTTAGAGTGTTTATTTCGGCGCTCCGTAGCGGGAGATAGGCACGGGGGGCTGCAGGGAAGGAAGCGCGGGAGTATAAAAGGAAGGCCAAGGTAGACAGCGGGCAGCGTCGGGAGCGGGCAGTGGAGTGAGACGGGAATTAGAGTGAGAGCAACAAGGGCTTAAGCTCACTGGGCTTGGGCGCGCGCAGGCTTGGACACGTTGAGTACCTTGATTCCTACCTAATCAACATTTTTCCCAACACCTTTAAAGGGGGTATACAAAATGCCACGATACTTGGCCAAACGCGTCCACTGCGTACGCTGCCATATGTGGGCCTTCTTGGAGGCATCACGTCTCCCGAAGGCCCACATATGCGCAAAATGTTTAGAACTGCAATGTTTAAGAGCAAAGTTGAGACAGCTGGAGCTGCGCTTGGAGGACATGTGTCTAGTGAGGGAAAACGAGGTTACAATGAATAGGGAAGGTAGTCCTGTGGGGACCCCAGGATCTAGTAGTAGGGACGGGCTGGTTACAGTTACGAGGAACAAGAATAAAAATCAGGGCACAAAGGCCATCTCAAAGGAGGATTCCAAGAAAACCAAGGGAGGGGCAAAAGCTGTGATGGAGAGGGCAAGTGAGGGGGAACAGAATGCCACAGAGACCAGCAGGAAAGCAGGAAGTGAGATAGTGGTGGGGGATGGGATGGTTAAAGGGATCGATAGAAGATTCTGTGGGCAAAAGAGAGACTCCAGGATGGTAGTCTGCCTCCCTGGAGCAGGGGTCCAGGATGTATCAGAGAGGGTAGAGGGAATTTTGAAGGGAGAAGGGTCTAAGGCAAATGTAATAGTTCACGTAGGACAGAAAGATGTAGGAACAAAGCACAGGGGGGACTTACGTAGGCAGTTTAGGGAGTTGGGGACTCAACTGAAAGGTAGGGCCTCCAGGGTGGCGTTCTCTGGCCTGCTGTCTGTGCCCGGGACCGATTGGGTAAAAACAAATGAGACACTCCAACTAAATGCATGGATGAGGGATTGGTGTAGGGCAGAAGGCTTCATATTCATTGATCATTGGGAAGTCTTCAGGAGGGAGGGTCACCTATTCAAGAGGGATAGGGAGCAGTTGACTGGGAGGGGGACACATATTTTAGCTGGGAGGTTAGCTGGAGTGTTTCAGAAGTGTTTAAACTAATAGGGAGGGAGGGTGGGAAGAGAGAGGGAACTGGGAGTGGGAGAGAGAGGGATGATAGGGTACCACCAGAAGGTAGAAAGGAATATCTGAAAGCTGAGGGTCTTCAGTGCATGTGTTTTAATGCGAGGAGTGTGACTGGCAAAACAGATGAACTGAAGGCAATAATGTTCACGAGGAGTTTAGAAGTGGTGGCGGTGACCGAGACGTTGTTGAAGGAGGGGCAAGACTGGCAATTGAATATTCCAGGGTATAAGTGTTTTAGGCGTGACAGAGTTGGTGTGAGGAGAGGCAGGGGAGTGGCTTTATTAGTTAAGGACAACATCATAGCAGTGCAGAGGGAGGGAGGTATGGATGATTTAGGAATTGAGTCTCTATGGGTGAAGTTGAGGAATAGGAAGGGAGTGGTTACTCTGTTGGGTGTTTTACTACAGACCGCCCAACAGCCCGCGAGCCATGGAAGAAGGGATATGCAGGGACATTTTAGATAAGTGTAGGAAAAATAGGGTAGTAGTAGTGGGAGATTTCAATTTTCCTGGAGTAGATTGGAGAGTGCCCAGAGCTGTAGGAGTGGATGGGGAGGAATTTGTACAGTGTGTTTTGGAAGGGTCCTTGGAGCAGTATGTGGATGGCCTGACTAGAGATGGGGCTATACTGGATTTGGTTCTGGGAAATGAGCCAGGCCAGGTTGTTGACGTCGAGGTAGGAGAGCAGGTGTCAAATAGTGATCACAACTCTGTCTGCTTTAGGATATTAATGGAAAAGGACGAGACCTGCCCAAAAGGGAAGGTATTTAACTGGGGAGGGCTAGATACAGCCAGATTAGGCAAGATCTTAAAGATACCGACTGGGATAAGCTTTTCGAGGGCAGGTCGACGAGGTACATGTGGGAGTCTTTCAAGGGAAAACTAAATTCTCTGCAGGAAAGATACGTGCCGGCAAGGAGGAAGGATGGGAAAGGTAGGATTAGAGAACCGTGGCTTACCAGGGAGATTGAGGACTTGATCAGGAAGAAGCGAGAGGCTTACATTAGATCTAGGCAACTGGGGACAGAGACAGCGCTGGAAGCTTATAGAGAGTGTAGACGGGATCTTAAAAGGGGTATTAGAAAGGCAAAAAGGGGCCACGAGGTGGCTCTGGCAGGTAGGATTAAAGAAAATCCAAAGGCATTTTACACCTATGTAAGTAGCAAAAGGATGGTTAGAGGCAAGATTGGACCTCTTAGGGACAGTGGAGGGGATCTATGCTTAGAGCCTGAGGGAATGGGGGAGATCCTGAATGAATACTTTGCGTCGGTATTCACACAGGAGACTGGACAGATGTCTGTTGCTGATGTTGACAAAGTTGAGGATCGGTTGAGGGAAATAAGGATTACGAGGAAAGAGGTGTTGGGGTTGTTAGGCAGCTTAAAGACATATAAAGCTCCAGGGCCTGATGGCATTTACCCCAGGCTGCTAAGGGAGTTGAGGGAAGACTTGGCTGGGCCTCTGACGCAAATCTTTGTCTCTTCCTTGGACACAGGTGAGGTCCCAAAGGACTGGAGGATAGCAAACGTAGTACCGTTGTTTAAAAAAGGTCAGAGGGATCACCCAGGGAACTATAGGCTGGTGAGCTTGACTTCAGTTATAGGTAAGCTAATGGAGAGGATGCTTAGGGACAGGATGTATGAGCATCTGGAGCGCTGCAATCTGATCAGGGATACGCAGCATGGCTTCGTCAAGGGGAAGTCTTGTCTTACAAATCTAGTGGAATTTTTTGAAGAAGTGACAAAAACAGTTGATGAAGGACAGGCTGTTGATGTCGTCTACATGGATTTCAGTAAGGCGTTTGACAAGGTTCCTCATGGTAGACTGATAGAGAAGGTGAAGGCGCATGGGATACAGGGTCGGGTATGTAGATGGGTCGAAAACTGGCTCGGAAGGAGGAGACAGAGGGTAGTAGTGGAAGGCTCTTTTTCCAGCTGGAAGCCTGTCACTAGTGGAGTGCCACAAGGCTCAGTACTAGGTCCTCTTCTATTTGTGGTCTACATAAACGACTTGGAAGTAGGGGTAGGTGGTGAGATCAGCAAATTTGCTGATGACACCAAGATGCTTGGATTGGCGGGTACAGAGGAGCAGTGTCAGGCAATACAACAGGACATAGATAGGTTGGTAGACTGGGCAGATAGATGGCAAATGGAATTTAATACGGATAAATGCGAGGTGATGCATTTTGGCCGGAAAAATGTAGAAGAGAGTTATAGGATAAAAGGTAAAACTATACGGAGCATAGAGACGCAGAGAGACTTGGGGGTGCAGGTTCACAAGTCTCTGAAGGTGTCCTCACAGGTGGAGAAGGTGATAAAGAAGGCGTATAGTATGTTAGCTTTCATAGAAAAGGGTATAGAATACAAGAGTAGGAGTTTGATGTTGCAGTTGTATACAACTTTGGTTAGGCCTCACTTGGAATACTGCGCCCAGTTCTGGTCTCCGTACTATCGGAAGGATGTGGAGTCCTTGGAGAGAGTGCAGAGGAGGTTTACCAGGATGCTGCCTGGTATGGAAGGACTGTCCTATGAGGAACGATTAGATAGACTGGGGTTGTTTTCCCTTGAAAGACGTCGGCTTAGAGGGGATCTCATAGAGGTGTATAAGATTATAAGGGGTATAGATAGAGTACATGGAGGTAAACTTTTTCCACCTTTAGAAATGGATAGGACGAGAGGTCATGGCCATAGGGTGAGGGGGGCTATGTATAGGACGAATATTAGAGGGCAGTTTTTCACACAAAGGGTAGTGGGGGTGTGGAATGCCCTGCCGAGTAAGGTGGTGGGAGCAGGCACGCTGGGGCTGTTTAAGGGTCTCTTGGACAGCCACATGAGCGGTATGCAGATAGAGGGATATATTAGGACTGTTTAACTACGGCTTTTTTTCCCCACAGGTAATTCGGTCCATACTTGACCAACATTGAGCATGCATTCGGCAGGTGGTGTGAGTACAGCTCTTGGATGTTGATTCATGGGTTGCCTGGTACTTCATGTCGTAAATGAGTGCTTTATGTGGACCATCTGAAGGGCACCATGACAGCTCAGAGACTAAGTGGCTGTGCAGATACTTGGAATTGGGCCGGTGTCTGCGGGAGTTTGCGCGTTCTCCCCGTGGTTGCGTGGGTTTTCTCCAGGCGCTCCGGTTTCCTCCCACATCCCAAAAATTCGCTCTTAGGCTGATTGGGAAACAAATTGTCCCTATAGTGAGAGTCCTCCATATTAGGAATAACCTAAATCTATAATAGGATAATGGAATTGCTACTATATAGTTATGACGGCGGCGCGGGCTCGTTGGGCCGAAGGGCCTGTTTCCCGTGCTGTGTTGCTCTTAAAAAAAAAGACAGGCATAGTTTGGACCAATACAGGGACCCAATGCAATATCTTTTATTTGGAAGTTGTAAGATGAATTAAAGGAGAAACCATTCAATGATGGAACAAGCTCAGCCAGGCAGAGGAAGGTGGTGGCAGATTAATTAGTTAGGTTTTGAAGTTTTGCAAGCATAGAAGCAGCTCATTGTGGTGGGCTACAACTGAACAACTTGATATGGTTTGAGCATTGAGGAGAACGGTCAAGCCTCAAGATGAAAAGTCAAGCTACAGTTTACTTAGTTTAGATTAGGTCAGCAAAATGCAGACTCTGCGACATTTCACAAAACCAAGACAACTATTTACAAAACAATTAGGCAACTTGCACAACATATTATTATGAACAATAATGATTGGTGCATAAATAGTACTGCTATCTGTACAGGCAAAGACAATGGTATGAAACAGAGCAGCACACAGATTTCAGCATAAACATGTGAAGCTAAGAATTTATCCTTAAATATAGTGGAAACCTGAAGGAGCTTTTTTTTGCATTAGTGATTCTAATGTTGCTATTAACCCAAACCTTAATTTACTTTTCTTCTTTTGATATATTATTTCAGATTTCTGCTGTAGTCGAGACTAAATTCTTAGCTTCACATATTTATGCTGAAATCTCTGCATGCTGCTCTGTTTCATACCATCGTTCTTGCCTGTACAGACTGCAGCGCTACATTATTGCTCGTAATGATATATATGCAAGTTGCCTAACTGTTTTGTAAATGATTGTCTTGGTTTGGTAAAATGTAGCAAGAGTCTGCATTTTGCTGAGTTAGTCTACAATAAGTGAACTGTAGCTTGACTTTTCATCTTCAAGCTTGACTGTTCCCCTCGTAAATATTCAAATCACATTTGGTTGCTCAATTGTAGCCCTCCCCTTGAGTTGTTCCTAGATGCTAACAGACCATGCTGAGATTTTCTCTATCTTCTATACAATATAGGATTTGGCACATTTTTTTCTTCTTAAATTTCACTTGAGTTTTCTTTTTTAATTCTTTTTTTTAAAAGAAAGTCCTCTTTTCTCTAACGCATTACAATTTTGATGCCAGAATAAGGATAGTCCTTCGAGAGATCACCAAAATCTCTATCTATCAATAAGGGTTTGTGGATAACTTCACAGCTCAGTTCAATCCTCGCCTTATTCACCATCCACATATGCCTTTTATGCAATTATTGTTCTGGTCTCCAAGTAGATTTTGATGCCGTCAAAAGTTATCCATTTCAGCTGCACAGCCATGTTAAACTGACACAGCACAGAACCTGCCAAAATCCCATCACAAATGAGATCCAATTACAGCATGTACTAGTAAATTAATTTTCCTGTACAGTTATTTGAGATTTTGGTTAACAGATCATAAGATACCCTGTATGAGTTTCAACAAGAGATCAATATGCAGTGTTATAAATTCAGATCATAAGAACACTAGATCATACTTTTAAATTGACGTAACTGCTTTTCATCAGCAATTTACTGTGGTGGACAAAATTCACATGCAGGATACGCTTGGAAGAGTTTGGGTAATTCATAATGCCTTTAAAATGTACTTGCTGGTCATAACCAGACCTTTCTAGTTTAATGACTTTAAAATTTCTGCATAGCCACAACCATGATTTAGTTAACACAGAACCAGGCCTCTGTAGTACCTTGCAGGCTACTGTGCAGTCATGCAGCTGCACAGAACAACAGAAATATTGATCATGGATTAGCAACTTATCAATTCTCATGCTTCCTTTTCCGTCACAAAGTAAAAAGCAGGAGTCACGCCTGTGGATAAAATAGTTGTTGCACATCACATCTACTGAAAATCTAAGGTCAGGTACCTAAAGTCCCATTCAGTGTGATCATCCATATCAGCTACATAAAGACCTTAGATAATGTGTGATCAATTTAAACTTCTTAGCAATGGTGATGTCAAGATCATCATAAAAATTGACATTTTCTCATGGTGTGTAATTCCAATGCATCATGCTACAGAAACATGACTGCTAGAGCCACACCTATACACAGCATTACCAGGAATGCCAATGTTCTGTGTTAGTTGAGTTCTTTACAGAAAAGTGTCATCAGATTTGAGCAGACACATGACCAAGTAAATCCTACCACCAAAAATGTTGAGAAAACCTCCTTATGTGCATGCCAATGTTGGAAGTTAAAATACTGCCAGAGCTTCATTCTGAATAAAGTTAATTACTGAAACATCTGCTGCCCGATCTGGTAAGTGTTTCTCCCATTTTATGGTTTTGTGCCATTCACCTGCTTACCGATGCACATTCTGTCAAAAGCACAGTCTTAGATCACATTACAGCTTTCATCCAAAGATGGATCCAAGAGCTGAATGCCACGGGAGAAGTGACATTAGTTACTCTTAAGCTCAAGGCAGCATTTAATTGAACATGACCCAAAGAAAATTAAGCAAAGTGAAGGTCAATGCAGACCATTGACATACAGGATGTTGCCTGCAGTTATGGAAAACAATTATCCAATCCCTAGAAAATTGTTGCATGAATTCTTCACTGAAATTTCTTCAACCCAATCATCTACAGTTGCTTCATTATTGCTCTCCCATCCAATATAAAATATTGATGATTTCAGTATGAATTCCTCCAAAATTAACCGACCCTCATCAAAATTCCTACATGATTAAGATTTGGAACCCATCCAGATATACTCAACGCAATCCAGAGATTCTATCTTTTTGATTCTGCTTTATAATTTATTTCCCAGTTGCTCACTTGTTTAGCAGAAACAATTTCTTAGTCCTACCTACATCACTGATACCAACATGGATCACGAAATTGGATCCTTCCCCTCCTGCTCCAAATAAGGTTTTTTTGAGTTTTACATTTTCTTAGTTTATTATTCACAAATAAAGGTTATATTAACACTGCAATTAAGTTACCATGGAATTCCCCTAGTCACCATAATCCGACACCCGTTCAGGTCAATGCACTTGACCAGCATGTCTTTCCAAACATAGGAGGATACCAGAGCACCCAAAAGAAATTTATGGGGAGAGGTGCAAACTTCACACGTAACAGTAACCAATGCCGGGAATTGAATCCAGGTCTCTGGCACTATGAAGCAGCAATGCTAATCACTGTGCTAACATGCCATCCCAATTTCTCTCCAGCCTGAGAAAATGTCCTTAACCCTGGCAACTGGGCAGGCATCACAGCCTTTAGAGTTCACACTTTCAGCTGCAGAGAATATGGTATATTTTTATGACTATATTGTAACACAGTGATTAGCACTGCTGCCTCACAGTGCCAGGAACCTGGTTTCGATTCCTGGCTTATCTGTGTGGAGTTTGCACGTTCTCCCCATGTCTGCATGGGTTTTCTCCAAGTGCTCCGGTTTCTCCCCACAGTCTAAAAGATGTGCTGGTTAGCTGCATCAGCCATGCGTAACTGACCTTTCTTTCAGATGGATTTGGAGAATAAAACTGTCCAGTTACAGGGATAGGGTGGGATTGTTGTCGGTGCAGGCTTGATGGGCCAAAGGTCCTCCTTCTGTACTGTAGGGATTCTACACTAAAACTTCACCCACTTGAATGGCTTCTAACCACAACACTACAATCAGTTTGCTCATACTCCCTGCCAGTTCCTACTTTCATCCACAGAAGTTGCAAGACTTCAGACCTGTTGGGACAGTTAAGGCTTCTTTGTTGCTACCTTCTGAATCTCCATACCTTTTTGTCTTCCAGTCCACAAATAATTTTAAAAACATAATAAATATTTAAATAATTATTGGAAAATAAATGAATTTATCAAATAGATGTTAGAACAAGTATATATAAGACAGAATTTCACCAGAGCAACAGAATCTGCCCCAAAACATTTCTAACATAAATAGCAACAGGGCCACTTTAACGTGCATTGGGCAGAACCAATACATTTTCCTTCTGAAGAGATTGTGTTTGAAATGTAAGTGAATAGAAATTGAACATGTCATTTTCATCTTCTAGAATTTCCTAGATTCTACAACAGTCCCTGTGGATTGGAAGATAGGAAATGTAACTGTTATTCAATAGGTGTGGAAAGAAAATAGTGAGCCAGTTAGCCTGACATTGGTAGCTGGGATAATGCATGAATCTGTTGTGAGGGACATGATAAATAGTTACATTGAGTAAAGTCAAAGATTTATGAAGGAAATCATGTTTGACAGATTAGTTTTGAATATTTTTTTAGTTAAAAATAGCAGGATAAAGAAAGCACAACCACCAGATGTACTGCATTTGCATTTTCAAAAAGTATTTGATTACCATACAAAATGCTATTACACAAAATTTAGACATATGATTGGGGTTAATATATTAAAGTGAATTGGAGCTTGGTTAATGGATTGAAATAGAGATCATTATTAGGTTGGCAGCTGCAATTTGTGGGATGGTGCAGGGATCAGAACTATTTACAATCTATATCTGTGAATTGGGTAAGTGGAAATTGAGAATTGAGATCAGAGAGTTAAAATAAAGATTGAGCTGTTTAGGACCAAGGAGAAATTTTTTCACTCAAAAGTATGTGCACCTTTGGAATTTTCTCCCCCAGACAGCTATGGATTTTCAGTCATCAAGCATATTCAAGGTCAAGAATGATAGAGTTTTGGATATACAGAGAATCAAACAACATAGGGATACTGCAAGTAGGTGAAGTAGAAGATCAGTCATAATCAGATTTCTGATGTTTATATGAAATGTTATTGTGCTGATGCCATTTGCATGTCAAAAATGCAGCATGGAAAATACTAAATTCATAAGAAGAAAGTGAATAGTGACAGCGAATCATTTTTATGTCGAAGTAACACAGAGAGCTCCTTGGATGTCTTCAGATAAATTTTATGTTTTGCTGATTTTATAATAAAAGTTTAAACTAAATCAGATCCAAACATTATATTGGTAGATCAAGTGAAACACAAATCAATCAATGAAACACAAGTAAATGACTCAGTACTATTGACAGGAAGTATGAGGGAGTTAATGATAAACCAAATTGGGTGTTGTAGCAAGTAGTACGTACAAATTTAAAAGGATTTTGATCACTTTGATCAGCTTTAGACCTTCATGTTTCCTCACTGGTTTTCCTACAGCTCTGAGTTTTTTTCATTCATATTTAGAATCTGCATTACAGGGGCACCATGATGATTAATTCTGATAGTAGAACACAACAAAGCAACACTTTCTGGCAGAAGACCTGTGGCTCATCAAGCCCACCAGTATTCCCAAAAATATTTTCTAATTGCCTCAATCTAATTTGTTGGCAACAACCTGTTTGTCCACCTCCTTTTTAAAAACCATTAAAGTTTACTGATCTGCCATCCACTGCACCATTAACTTATTCTGAATACTGAGCAAATAATGTTATTTAAAATAATGTTTGTTGAGCATGTCCTGTTGCTATCCTTAATTTGCAAATATAGCCCTTTATGCAGAAGGAAAGGTGACTTGGAAATGATTTTGTCCAGATCTTTCATAATTGCAAACACTTCTGTTACATCGTTGCCCTATATTCAAAAGGCCCAGCTTTCTCATGCACTGTTCCCTTATATTCTGAAGCCAACCACGAAGTAAGTAGTCCCTTCCTGCACTGTTTCTTAAAACAATAATTTTGTTAAATAAGGAAAGCAAATTTGCATCACGTTTTCCAAATATGGTCCTAATACCAGGGCCAAATACAGTTAGTCTTTTAAAATTACCTCTCTGGATATATGTTAAACCCTCACTATGCATCCCAGCACTGTTCTCAGGCTATTTTTTAAACAGCAAACAATGTGCTGATGGTTTCATAAATTTGTCCACTGAAAACTTTCTGCTCCAATTCTGAGTAGATTGTTATTTAGAGCATAATCCACATTAATCTTTCGTTCAATTTCATAACCTTACCTTTTATCAAAATGTATTTGTCATTTCTCCGCCCACTGATCAAAATCCTTTTAAATCTGTGTGTACCATTTGCTGCAACATGCATTTTGATTTATCATTAAATGCAACACTTCCTGTCTACAACTGAGTCATTTACTTGTGCCTCATCGTTAAACTTGCCCATGTTTCACTTGATCTGCCAACACAATATTTGGGATGAATTTTTATGCAACATCCACTCACACCCATAATTAATGTTCAAATGAGTCATGTTGCTGCTCATCTAAAACATCTGTTTCGAATCCTGTCAGCCAAACACACCCTAGAAGCAGCAAAAAAAAAGTTGGGAGACTTCAGGTATTTTTTAAACAACAGGTACATAATTCTTCTTAACTAAATTATAAGAAATGAAGTATTTCAATGATGGTATGTCATTTATCCCAGCAATTGGCTGACTAAATCAAACTTGAGTTATTTGTTGAAGGGAAGATACAATCTTACTCAAACAACCCATGTTTGCAAAACACAAAATAAAACATCTACTGTTAGATGTAATTCCAGAATTGGGCAGCACTGTTGAACAACATGGAATTTAAGACAGTTATGTTCATATTGTGGCTCATTTACACTTGCTAGATGTGACATATATTAATATGCAGGCACCTGTTCTCTGTAACAAAGGAATATATTCAAGACTTGTGCATTTTTCAAATTACCCCGAAGCTTTGAGAGCCTATAGTTTCCTGGTGCTTTTGCTATGCAGAACCTTGGCAGGGTGGCAAGGTGGCACAATGGTTAGCACTGCTGTCTCACATTGCTAAGGATTCTGGTTCAATTCTCAGCTTGAGTCACTGGAGTTTACACATTCTCCCCATGTCTGTGCGAGTTTCTGCCAGGTGTTCCAGTTTTCTTCAACAATCCAAAGATGTACGGGTTAGGCCATGCTCAACCGCCCCTTAGTGTTAAGGGGGTTTAGCTTGGGTAAATACATAGGGTTAAGAGGTAGAGCTTGGGTGGGATAGTGGTTGGTGCAGACTCGATAGGCCAAATAGCCTTCTTCTGCACTGTAGGATTCTATGGATTCAATCAGAGTTCACTTACCAATCAGTATCCTTTATTCCTTTCATTTAAATTGCTGTAATCTTTTAAAATTTGGTATTCTTCCATTTGTTCTGATGAATGCAAGGAGAAAAACTGGAGCAACATGTCTCTCTTTAAAGTTCTATACGACTAAGTATCTTTTTAAACTTGTTCAAGGGATATGGGCAGTGTTGGCAGGGCCATTGTGCCACCTTGCCACCCTGCCGAGGTTCTGCATAGCAAAAGCAGCAGGAAACAATCAGTACTTCACTGATTGCCTTTGAGAAGATGGTGGTGAGCAATTTTCTGCAGTCCATGTAGTTAGGTAAATCCAAGTTATTTTTGAGTAGGGAATCCTAGAATAGATTTTGACCCAATAACAAAAAAGGAACAGTTATCTTGTTCCAAGTCAGGATGGTGCATGATTTGAAGAGGAATCTGCAGATGCGTCATATTCTTATGCACTTGTTGCCCATGTTCTTCTAGGAAGTAGAGTTGTGGATTTGGAAGGTGTTATTGAAGAGGTCTGGGCAGTTGCTGCACTGCATCATGTAGATAGTGTACACCATTGTCACAGTACGTGAAAATTCAAAGCGGTGTATTGGGTGCCAATCAAGTGGGCTGCTTTTTTCTATATGATGTTGTGTTTCTTGCATATTTGCTGCTGCCCTCAACCAAACAAGTGGACAATATTCCATCACGTTCCTGGGGTGTGTTTTGGAGTGATGGAATGGCTCTCACCACAGAATAACAGCCTCTGACCTGCTCTTGTAAACACAGAATTAATGAGTTTCATCCAGTTGGGCTTCTGGTCAATGGTGAACATCAAGACTTTTGATAGGGATTGGCATCCAACATTGTTAATGCCATTGAATGTCATTGGGAGGTGGTTAGATGATTTTTTGTCATGGACAGTCATTGCTTTACGAGATGAGAACGTCAGTGATGTACGGACATAAGACAGTTAGGATAGTCCACTCGATCCTGCAAGCCTACTCCAACATTCCATAAACTCATGGTTGTTTATAACCTTAACTTCACATTCCTATCTACTCCCAATACCTTTCACCCTCTTGCTTACCAAGAATTATTTAGTTTTCCTTAAAAACATTCAAAGACTCTGCTTCCTCCACCCTGTGAAGAAGAGTTCCAAAGACTCATCACCGTTAGAGGAAATAATTCTCCTCATTGTGGTCTTAAATGTGCGACCCCTTATTTTTAAGCAATGACCCTAGTTCTAGATTCTCCCTCAAGAGGAAATATTATTTCCACATCCTCCCTATCAAACCCCTCAGTATTCAATACATTTCATTGCCACTTTTGAGCCAAAATCTGTAAGTCATTCACATCTTGTTGCATACAGGCATAGATGGTTTAATTATCTGAGGAGTTATAAATGGATCAAATATTCTCCACCTCAAAGATGATTGCAGAAAATAAAAGTTCATGTTCTAGAGGATAACATATTATCATGATAAACATCAACTCACTGGCACTTTATTCAATGCCTTTGGCAATCCAAGTATAGTACACCTATTAGTTCCCCTTTATTTACCATCCTAGTTATATCCTCAAAAAAAAACTTGTACAAAATTTCCTTTTAGTAACACCATGTTGACTTGTTCTAATTATACTATGCTAAGTGCACTGTTCCCTATCTTTTTCTCTCTGCATTGAAAAGCAGTGTAACATTTCTTTCTTCCAATCTAGTGGGATCATTTCCAAATCTAAGGAATTTTGGAAATTCAGTTATCATAACAATCTTATATCATGTCATAAAATAAAAACAAATTACTGCAGATGCTGGAATTTGAAACCAAAAAGTGGTCTGGTTTTATATCATAATAATCTTGTGATAGTATTAACTGTTCATGAAATATATCAGGTGAATGCATCAAATTGCTGGTCAGAACTTTAAATGATTCTTCCAAAAACAACTCAAACTTAATCATCTGGGTAGCTGAGACCCAAAATTCCCAGAAATGCTGCGTTAGCTAGTCTTAGTCAGAGCTGCAAAGAGGGCACATTGCAAAGAGTTTTAGCATTTTTGGGACATTTCAATTAGCACCACTGGGCTAATGTGGGGAAAAGAAAAATCAGCCAGGAATTAACTCCTGAATGCAATCCAGCAGACTCTGTTGATCGTCCACATGTGATGACAAGACTGAGTTCAGTACTTATGTCCTACACAGATGAAAAATCAAATGACCCACATTATAATAAGATCAAATCTGAAAGTGGATGGAATACTAAATGCAAAGTCCGGCAAGAGTCAATAATTTCATGGAGTGGAGCAAAACAAATTCTGAAGAAATTACACCATAGTAAATTAACTGCTCTCCATCAATCCATCCCAACTCTAAACATCATTCTCAACATTTTCTGCTCATTTCTAACACAATTAAATATTCCATTCGAATGGAATGTGCCAGTGCAATCTTCTAATATTTGAAGAACAGTGTTTGAAGACAGAGACCTCAAATCCAGCACAAAGCTCATGGTCTATTGAGCAGCCATAGTGCCTGTCCTTCTGCATGAATCAGAGACATGACCAATGTAGAGCAGACACCTCAAATCCCTGAAGAGATATCACCAACATTGCTACCGCAAAGTCCTACAAATCCACTTAAAGGATAGGCATACCAACAACTGCATTCACTCAGGCCAATATCCCCACTGGTCACCCTCACCCGGCTGTGCTAGGTGGGCCACATTGTCCACATACCTGACACACAACTCCTGAAACAGTACTCTTGAGCTCAGCACTAGCAAGTGTTTACTAGGAGAGCAGAGGAAACACTAAGTGCACTCCCTAAATAAGTGCAACATCCCCATCAACACGCAGAAATTACTTTCCCCAGAATACACAAACTGGAGAAAAAACATTCGCAAAGTGCCATCCATCTTGAGCATCACTGGGTTGAGTATTTGAAGGCCAAGTGTAAGCAGTGGAAAGAAAGTGCAGAATCCAGAACATCCCACCCACCCACCCACCTCATCAAACACCACCTGCCAAACCAATGGGGAGTCTGCAATTCCAGGATTAATCTATGCAGCCACTGCAGAACCCATCTTCTCAGAGTGGAAGCAAGTCATCCTCGACCCTGAGAGACTGCCAAAGAAGGAATATTTTATTCATCATGGATTTTATAATTTGCACCAGAGCACCACAAAATGTTGGCTCTTCATGCCCAATGTTACTTTAGTGATATTGGGCATGAAGGAAGATTTGGCAAAAGAAGATTTGAATTTTAAAAATCCAAAGTCCTGTGCAAATGTTCACAGAGCAATCAACTGCAACTATCAGACCACGAGATTTTAATTTTATTTTTGCTGATTCTAGGATTCACTATCATTTCTTAAATGACCAAAAACTCTCAGGCTCCCAAGACCTCTTGCAGCTATATGTCTTCCCCAATTTGGAAGAACTCATGTTTTAAGACCAAGGAACCCACAAGAAATGTGCTCACAAACACTCAGGTGGATGACTGGTCCAGATCAGGTCCTGGACCTTTGTGTTGGGGCCACTGCATCCATACCTTACAAACCTGATAAAATCAGCACTGTTCATCCTGCACACAACAACAAAATATCATTTTTAAATGCAAAGTAATATGCATCATCCCTAGGCAAAATATTCTTTTACCATTTTAATTTAAATCTAGCTAGAACAATATGTGGAAGGACAAAGTGCAGTTCAGGTCTCCTAATAAATTTACAGTGCAATGTTTCAACCAGAAAAGAACTTTGCCCAGATCATTAAACACCACTATGGTGCAGACCTGAAACTAATTGTTTTGATGAGTCACCTAACAAATTTTCGATTTCATATAATGTCTAAGCCACTTATTTATTTACCTCACTCTCAGAATTTGGTCATTGAATAATGGCTATTTCTATCAATGATTTTATGTCATACTTAGTAATATACAAAACTTTCAAAATTTCAACAATTACTTAACTTCAGGAAAGTTCAATTTTTAAAATAATATTTGAAATATAAGAACATTTCTTCCCCCATGTCCCTTTACACCAAGAAAGAAACAGAGACGGTGGCGGGGGGGGGGGATGTAGTGAATAGCTCACAAAGCATTTACAAATCAATTTCTCAGAAAACAATACTGGGCTCTTATATTTTAAGCTTTAGTGTATATTAAATTTTACATTCAAAGGAGTATAATCAATTAAAAATTACTACCAAACTAAAAATGTTAGGAATAATGTTTAAAAATGTCATTATAAAGATGTGTGTGAAATAGAGTTTTAAAAGGATGAAAAGAGGATGCACAAAATACTTCACATGACAATAGGGATGGTTCTGTCAGAACAAGATGCATTGTTTAGGAAAATCATTCAACCCACCTAATCGGCCCTATAATACATTTGCATACAGTAGTCTCCTAACAAGAACTTTTGCCTCAAACTTTAACTGACAGTTTATTCCAACTATCAGTCATTGCTTGTAAACACTTCCAAATCATGTTAAATTGCCCTTTACCTATACTGTGTTTGACTAAAACTGTAATTAGTTGCATTGATATCATACCTTTAAAATAACATCTGTTTTGCAGGGACTAAGAAACACCACACAGGAACTTAGAGAAAAAATAGCTTTCAGGGGAATAAAGGTAGATTTAAAGAGTTGGTTAGGAAGGTGGGGAGTGATAACAACGGTAAAGTTCAGGAAGAATCCCAGAGTGCGGAGTGTAATGGCAGAATTACACCTTGTAGAGTTACTTTTTGTGTTAGGGTTAGTGTGTTATACACATTAACAGGAATGAAATCTCTCCTTCCCATGTACAATGTTCCAGTTTTACCTCTCTTTCCTCATAATGTAAATCTTATTTCACAAGATATCTTGGAGACATCTCATGGCTATGAAAAGCGTCATACGACTACTTTCTTTTTAGATACGTCTATATAGGATTTGAATATTTCTGTCCATGACCAAAAAATGCACACAGTACAGGCTGCCAAGTGCACTGTACAACTTCAGCAAGACATCCTTGAAATCCCTAACACAGTAAAAGTGTTTCCAGTGAATGGGAAATACAATCTGCAGTCAGAATAAGCAGCAACCAGAAAGCTGATAGGAAAGGGAATAAACAAACACATTCAACACAATCATTCCACACGACCTGCTTCAGAATATTTCCAAGATCTATAATAACGTCCTTTGAAATGAAGTAGTCTTAAATTAACTGACAACTATAGGCGTTTAAATCAGAAATCAATGAGGGTGGGGGCTTCATTCAGTGCAAACCCTCACTAACTCAGAGCAGCAGTAACGTACAGCCAGGCCCGGCCTCCTGGCCAGGATCAGTGACACAGCCCACCCTCAAACCCAGCCCAGCCTCACTCACCATCGGTGGCTGCAACAAGCGCTTTCCCATCCTTCAGCAACTCTTTAATGAACTTGTTGGTCTTTTCCAACTCAGCTTCGTGCGCTCTTAACCTTTCCCGAAAGTGAGGTCTCTCTAGGTAACAGTCGCTGAACTCTAGAGGCTGCAGTCCCATTATTTCCCGCCTTCTCAGAAAGTCCTCTCAGAAACAGTGGTGACCGGGGGAAGGTCAATCAGGAAAATTCACCACACCGGGAAAAAAAATCCCGCAAAAATAAATCAGGGAATTGCGCCAGAAACACGAGCAACTCCTTATTGGAGGTGTGCGAGAGGGAGGACAAGGAGACGAAAGGAAATAGGAAACAGAAAGGAACAAGGTTCCGCAACAAAGTATCAGGCGATAGTTGCAATGTGTTTGCCGGGAGGTTGTGTCTCCCTCACTGAGCAGAGAGGGAGGGCGGAGCACTCATTGCATGGGAAGAGTCTCTGACAGACCCTCCCTGCTGCCTCAGGAGAAGTGGCGCTTATTGTGCAACTCGTCCACCACCTCCCAGTCGGCAGAAAGGAGCGACTCCCTGAAAACTTGTTCATTCCGATTCTGTGGCTCTCGCTGAGGATGAGAAATCAAATAGTGCCTCCGTAGTTCACAAAACTGTCGGAGTTATTGCTTCATTGGAGACCCCTTGACGATGAAACTTTCCTAAAGGTACTAAGAGATGAATATTGAACAAAATGCTCGTATGAATGGACCTGGGAATAAAGAGAGGAATTGAACCAAAACAATAATACAAAGCAACGTGTTTGAGAAAAATAAACTGCACCACGAAGAGGTGTTGGTAATTCCCCCTTATCAGTTGGTAAACATGCCGCTTAGTGTGGGAGTTAACCAGAGAATATTAGATTGGAGCCACTCTTGATTCACTTGGTTCCAGCTCAGAGACAGTGTGCTCTGGCAGTTCATTTAACTTTTGGAACTTTCCTGCTTTCATCTATGTCTACCTCCTTAGAACAAAAACAGAAAATGCTGCAAAAGGCACCCAGATCTGTGAAGAGAACAAATTTATACTTTGTGTAAAGCTTCTTCGCGTGAAAGGCGCACTTACAAGTTTTTTTTTGCTGAGTTCAATGAAAAGTTTGTATCTGAAGAGAAACAAGTCTGCTCTCTCCACAAATGCTGGCTAACTTATTCTTCCAGCAATGTTCTTAGATTTCTAGTATCAGCAATGATTTTATTTGGCCTTGATTGAAAATATTCATATGTAATGAATATTCATATGTAATGAATGTACAAGATGTTGAGAGGAATAGATAGGGTGGACTCTCAGAGACTATTTCCCAGGGCTGAAATGGTCACGACGAGAGGGCACAGATTTAAGGTGCAGGGAAGCAAGTACAGAGGGGATGCTAGGGGAAAGTTTTTCACTCAGAGGGTGGTGAGCGAATGGAATCGGCTGCCGTCGGTGGTGGTCGAGGCGAACTCGCTGGGGTCTTTTAAAAGACTTCTGGATGAGTATATGGGATCCAATGGGATTGGGGGTTATAGATAGGTCTATGGCTGGGTAGGTTTTGATGTGTTCGGCACAACTTGTGGGCCGAAGGGCCTGTTTGTGCTGTAGTGTTCTATGTTCTATGTAAACGTGAACAAAAAAGACTTAGTTTTGGTTGTAATAGTCTCTCTGTAATCAATTAGGCTGTATTACAAAGTATGGCCACATTGGCTAGGTATTGGGAAGCCAACTGAAGCGTGTGAAATTTTCAGTCTTCAGGAAGGGGGATGGTGAATAAGTAGGTAAATTGGGGGGAGAGGGCAAAAAACTGTGAGACATTTATGTAACCCCCCCCCCTGCAAAGTAAATTATGTGGAATTCTATTCTCAGTGGAAAACCTCACTCAAGACAAACATGCATGGGAAGCCATAAAATTGGCCTTTTAATATTAGGCACATTAAGATAGTATAGTTTAATCTGTATTCAGTATTATAAACTGGCAAGAAAGTGGTGCAGTTAGAATTAAATTGAGTTTTCACACGTAAATTTAAATACAAAAGTTGGAAAAAATCAAGAATGCCAATTGGAGTGAAGACCCAGGTTAAGGAATTGAAATGTTGTTGCAGTTGACAAATACCAAGCAAGATCTGTTCGATGACAAAATAGATGCGGATGAAGAATGCCATTGAGGCCATTCTAATTCATTCACTCAAACCTACTGAAACTCACTTCCCCCTAATTGCTACTGTATCTTAATTAGCCAGCTTGATTCACTCCATGCAATATCAAGAAATGCTGCAAAGGCAATGGGCCTCAATAACTCCTACAGTTCTAGCAATTGTATTGAAGTCTTGTGTTCCAGAACTAGTTCTGTTCATATCTAAGCTATTCCAGTACAGCTACAACACTGGCATCTTCTCAGCAATATAAAAGCTGCCCAGGTCCATTCTGTCTACAAAATGCAGGACAAATCCAACAGGGTCAATTACTACCTCTACAGTCTACCTAGATTATCAGCAAACTGGTGGAAAATGCCATTGATAGTACTATCAAGTAGCACTTACTGAGCAATAACCTACTCACCAAAACTCATTTTGGTTCTGCCAGAACCACAAAGCTCCTGACCTCATTACATTCTTAGTCCAAACATGGACAAAAGACTTGGACTGAGGAGTGAGGTGAGAATGGCTACCCTTGACATCAAGACAGCCTTTGACCGAGTGTGACATCAAGAAACCCTAGCAAAATTGAGGTAAATGAGAATCAAGTAAACTCTGCATTGGTAGAAGCCGTACTTAGCAAGGCTAGGCAAGGAAGATGGCTTTGGTTGTTAGAGATCAATCATCTCAGTCCCACAATATTACTGCAGGTGTTCTTCAGAGTTGAATTCTATGTCTATCTTCAGCTGCTTCATCAATTACCTTCTCTCTGTTATAAAGTCAGAAGTGAGGATGTCAGCAGATAATTGCACACTGTTCAGCAGTATTCATGACTCCTCAGATACTGAAGCAATCCATACCCTATGTAACAAAGTATGGGTAGCATTCAGGCTTGGGCTGATAAGTGGCAAGTAACATTTGTGTCACACAAATGCCAAACAATGGCCAACTCGTAACAAGAGGGAATCCAATCATTGCCCTTGACATTCAATAGCATTATCATTGGTGAATTTCCACTATCAATGTTCTGTGGATGACCATTGAGTGGAAACTGAAATGGGTATCCATGTAAACACTGCAGAAACAAGAGCAGGTCAGAGGCTGAGAATTTAGCAAAGACTAACTCACCTCCTGACTCCCCAAAGCCTGCCTACCATGTACAAGGCACAAGTCAGGACTGCAATGGAATACTGTCTATTTGCCTGGATGAATGCAATTCTATAACACTCAACAAACTCAATACTATAAATAACAATGCAGTTTCCTTGATTGGCACTACATCCACCACCTTCAAAATCCATTCCTTCCACCGCTGATACACAGTTGCAGCTGAGAGTATCATCTGCAAGATACACTACAACTCATCAAGGCTGCTTCGATAGATCTTCCAAACTCAGCACCAGAAAGACAAGGACACCATTGAGTATCTGAAATGAGCTGCCAGAAGCAATAGTAGAGGCAAGTACTTTTTAAAAGAATTTAGACAGTTACATGGGTGAGATGGGTATAGACGGATAAGGGCCAAATGCAGGCAATTGAGACTAGTTAAGTGGTAAAAACTAGATGGCATGGACAAGTTGGGCCAAAGAGCCTGTTTAAATGCTGTAAACCTCTATGACAACAGATACATGAGAACACCACCATCTGCAAGTTCCCCTCCAAGCCACACACTACCCTGGCTTGGAACTATATTGCTGTTCCTTCACTGTCAATGGGTCAAAATCCTAGAACTCCCTCCCTAACAGCATTGTGGATGTTAGTACATCATAAGGACTTCAGCGGTTAAAGACAGTGGACCACTATCACCACCTCAAGGGCAATTAGGAATTGACAATAAATGTTGGCCTAACCAATGACACCCACACTCAGTGAAAGAATTTTTTTTAAATGACTTCACTACTCTTCTTAGATGTGAGTTCTACGTGTTCAGCACTTTTGGTTGAAAAATAACTTTGGTCTTAAATTTGCACTTTGTCAGTTTGAACTTTTGCCCCTTTGCCTATTTTATCATTTACATTTCAGTGATGTTCTGGAATTATCTATGCTGTATGTTATACATAAAACAACTGCTTTTAGTCTGTTGATGTGGTCTGCAACTGGTACTCGAGGGTCAGAACTGCTTAAGGTAATTACTCCAAGGCAATTAGAATTTTCTGAATAAGATCTTGGCTGCCTTCCATTCCCCAAACTGTATCCATTGGGATGAATGGATGCTGCTGGCATAGCCATATTATTCTGGTCACAAATCAGTTGTGTTTTGAAGCAGTCAAAATGGTGGATGGAGAATAATATAGGAAGTAAGAGGTCACTCTTCGGTTGTAAGAATAGAAAAACAGATTTTTTTTAAAAAAAGCATTAACTTGTAAATGTTGACCTTGGTATACAGTTACCAGTAACAAAAATAGTTAGCATGCAAGTATAGAAAGCAATTAGGAAGATAAATAGTATATTGACCTTTATTGAAAGGGGATTGGAGTACAAGAGTAAAGAAGCCTTACTGTAATTATGTAGGACTTTGATAAGACCATACCTGGACCATTGTATTTTGCAGTTTTGATCTCTATCTAAGAAAGGATATAATTACAATGAAGGCAGTAAAGCAAAGGCTCATTAGTTTGGTGCTTGGAATGAGAGAGTTGTCCTATGTTGAGAGACTGAGTAAATAGGGTTATGTGCTCTGAAGTTTAGAAGGAGAGAAGATTGCGTTGAAACATACACAATTCTGAAATGGCTTAATAAGGTTGACACTGCACGGTTGTTTCTCCTGGAATCTAAAGAGATACAGTCTGAAGATAAGAGGATGATCATGAGGTGAGGAGAAATTTCTTCTTCTGGGTGTAATTCTCGATCCCAGAGGTCATGAATGCTCCATCATTTAATATATTTAAGACTGAAATTTTTGATCTCTCAGGGAATCAAAGGATGTGGAAAATGGTTGGGAAATTGGAGTTGAAGATCAGCCATGATCATACTGAATGGTGGAGCAGGCTTGACAGGCTATATGATCTATTCCTGCTTGACAGGCTATATGATCTATTCTTATGTTCTTAATCCCGTCCAATTGAAAAATATTACACAATGCTGATTTGGTACATCTAAGGCACATTGCCCCATGAAGAAGTCTGCCATGTGGGAGAAACTATATACTCATTCATCCTGCGTCTCTCTATTAGTCAGAGATGTAAATCTCTTGGTGTGAAGGCTCTCGGTGATCTCCCTGGTACGTCGGTGGCACTGCAAGTTGTGAAAAGTTGTCAGTATCACTTTTTGCAGTCTGAAAGATCATAGCATAAATATTGAGAGAGACGGTGATCTTGACAACTATAAGCAGTATTGTGTATGCCACAGTTTGAGGCTATAGTTGTGGCTGCATCATTGGACATAGCTCAATGGCAAGCTGATTGGTAAAGATGCCTTGTGCATTCCTCCCCACGGAAACCGAGGTAGGAAAATTGCCTCCTTAAGATCATTCATGTCAATGATATCTGATAAGTGCCCTTCCTCGTTTTATGTCTCTTGCTGTGGCTTGTCTTGCTCTGTAGTGTCTCCACTGATACTTCCAATCATACTCTGTATTGAGAAGGAGCCTTATCAGATCACTTGTGTTTGCAGATATATAATCTGTGAAGCCTTGTTTCCTGACTTAAAGAAGTGACTATGCCTCAAAAGTATTTAATTAGTTGTATTAACTAAAACCCTGTATTAACTTTTGAAAACCCTGAGATTGTGAAAAATATTGTGTTAAAGTCTTTCTTTCAAACAAAAGCAATACTAAAGCAGGGTAAGATCTCTCTATGTAGGGAAAGTGAATTCTGAACAGTGATAGAGTGTGACAAACACTTAGGAATCAAGTAATAACCAAAAACAGCAAGCCAGTAACTAAACTGTTAGAATTACATGATCCCATCAACTATCATTGGTAAAGGCATCCTTTATCCTGATTAATATGCCATTGTGCTAACTAAGTTAGCCTGTGGTGTCCAATTAAGTCAGATAGTCCATAATAGTAAATGAGTTCTGAATGCAACAGATGCATCTCATTTTCATAATTGAAAATCATTGTACAATTACCGCACAGGAGATCCGATTCCCCCCATATGTCCATGCTGTCTCTTGGGCAACATAGCTGGTTTCACTCTCCTTCCCTTTTCTCTGTAGCCCAGCAGATTTTTGCTCTTTGGGTGCTTTTCCTTTTGAAAGCCATGATTGAATCTCCCCCCCATCACACGGTCATGCATGCAAGTCCTAACCACTCATGGCACATACCTTATATCAATACTGTTTCTTGTGTCATTCACTTTAAATGCTCTTCTGTTTCTTGATCCTTCCACCAATAGGAATAGTTTCTCTGTCTCTACCTTGTCCACTTCCCTCAAATTAGAGCACTTCTATCAAAACTCCTCTCACTTTATATTCCTAAACAGGATATCCCCAACATCTCCAATTTATCCTTTTGACTGAAGTTCTGCATCCTTGAACAATTCTTGCAAATCTTTCTGCATCTTCTCTAAAGCCTCCAGTTATCTGGCAGTGTTAAGTATTGCCAGTGTGTGAACCTAACATGAGTGTTATGTTGTGTTGCAGTAGCTTTGAGGGTGATTTGTGCTTCAAATAATAATCAATTTATTAACAATATATATATAGACAATCAAGCATCTGACAGAACTACAATACACATTTACTCTCTTCTCCTCCCTGGCTCAAACTGAGGTACCTTCTTATCCCAGGATGGGAAGGTACTTTTGCTTCCTATTGGTTTGTCTTCCCATACAGCCTTTCTTAGGGTCCAGTCTGAACATATGTCTCTCAAGGATTGAGGCCTTAAAGGAACCAAGTTACCACACTCCTATACTAAAACAGCAGGCTACATACCTCCAATGGGAAGTATGCATTGTGTCAATGTCACAATTTGGGTTCTTAGCTGACACCTGCACAGCATCTGAAAAATGTGCCACACAGTTCAATTTCTAGGCCCTAGTCTTTTGCAAGATGGATCACGATGCTAGGATAGAGCTTTAAATGTAGGTTTACTCTGTTGCAGGTTTACTCTGAAATGCATTCTGACAAATCTCTGTGACAAATCTAAAGCAGATCTATATATTTGATCTGCTTTAGGATTAAATGTGGGACAAATCGCATTAGTCAGCAGAAACATTTCTGACTCATTCAGAATGTTCCCCTACACCCACAACCAGTATTTAGAAATAAGGTTCCCTTTGGAGTTGGTATGTCAAGGTTTTGGCTGACTTCTTCATTAAATATCCATTTCAATTTGTGATCCAACAATGTATTGGATAATTCATCATTGACTTCCTCCTCTTTTTTGAAACGGTCCTAATTCCATAACTTGTGAGTAAATGGGAACTTTCGAAAGTGGCCTATAATTGGTACGATTCTTGCTTGCCCATTTGTGACTGGGGTGACAATTGTAAATTAATCCAGTAAGGCCCTGACATTCTTCTTCAGGATTGAATCAGTTATGATGTGGCACCAATTCCTACTTCCTTAAATTGTTCCCAGTAAAAATATGGAAGGAATCATGCCAACAGAAATGGAGGCAGAGTTCCAACAGTCGGGTTCATTTCAAGCTACTTCCTTATACATCAGTATAAGGGCACAATTACTCTGCTGTATGTAAAATTGTTCTGAATTCCTTGCTTTCTAAAATACTTGAAATTATCCAGCTCATTATCAGGTCTTCAGGATGCCTAACATCCTTTAAAACCAATGAATTACTTGTAGTACAATCACTGCTATTATATAAGTAAAACAAATTGACTCATTTGTTTTTGTCTGTTTCATTTTCTTGGCCATTTAGGGAGTGTAGCATTGATTGCTGGTCTTGCTATTTACATAGAACATAGAACAATACAGCACAGAACAGGCCCTTCGGCCTTCGATGTTGTGCCGACCAAAATAAAAAGCAATGCCCCTCCTAACTAAATCATTCCCTTCTCTTCCATATACTTATCAACTAACCTCTTAAACGCCACCAAACTTGGCGCATCGACAACAGCTGCAGGCAGGGCATTCCACTCCCTAATCACTCTTTGAGTAAAGAACCTACCTCTGATATCCGTCCTATAACTCATACCCCTAATTTAAAGCTGTGTCCCCTCGTGCTAGCTTTCTCCATCCTAGGAAAAAGGCTATCACTGTCCACCCTATCTAAACCTCTAATCATCTTATATACTTCAATAAGATCCCCTCTTAGCCGCCTCCTTTCTAACGAAAACAACCTCAAATTCCTCAGCCTCTCTTCATAAGACCTGCCCTCCATACCAGGCAACATCCTGGTAAACTCCTCTGTACCCTCTCCAATGCCTCCACATCTTTCTTATAATGTGGGGACCAGAACTGCACACAATACTCCAAGTGCGGCCGCACTAGAGTTTTGTACAAGCTGCAACATGATGCTGCGGCTCCTAAATTCAATCCCCCTACCAATAAAAGCTAAGACTCCATAAGCCTTCTTAACAACTTTATCCACTTGACTGCCTACGTTCAGGGATCTATTGACACATACACCAAGATCCTTCTGTTCCTCAACAGTATTAAGAGCCCTACCATTAGCCCTATACTCTACACATTTATTGTTCCTGCCAAAGTGCATTACCTCACACTTTTCCACATTAAACTCCATTTGCCACCTCTCGGCCCAGCTCTGCAACTTGTCCAAGTCACTCTGTAAACTAAACCACCCCTCTTCACCATCTACCACACCACCAACTTTAGTATCATCTGCAAATTTACTGATCCATCCCTCAATACCCTCATCCAGATCATTTATAAAAATTACAAACAGCAGGGGCCCCAAAACAGAACCCTGAGGCACACCACTCGTCACCGAACTCCACGATGAATATCTCCCATCAACCAACACCCTCTGTCTTCTATCTGCCAGCCAATTTCTAATCCAATTAGCTAAATCACCCTCTATTCCACACATCTGCATTTTCTGTAGAAGTCTTCCATGGGCCACCTTATCAAAAGCCTTACTAAAGTCCATATATACTACATCAACCGCATTACCCCCATCCACCTCTCTGGTCACTTTCTCAAAAAACTCAATGAGGTTAGTAAGGCATGACCTACCCTTCACAAAACCATGCTGACTATCCCCAATCAATTCATTTCTCTCTAAATAACTATAAATCCTATCCCTAATAATTCTCTCCAATACTTTGACCACAACAGAAGTAAGACTCACTGGCCTATAATTCCCTGGAAGGTCTCTCTTCCCCTTCTTGAACAATGGGACCACATTCGCTATCCTCCAGTCCTCCGGAACCACACCGTAACCAACGACGACCTGAAGATCAGAGCCAGAGGCTCTGCAATCTCCTCTCTTGCCTCCCAGAGAATCCTAGGGTAAATCCCGTCCGGCCCAGGGGACTTATCCAACTTCAAACCCTCGAGAATTTCTAACACATCCTCCCTATCCACTACAATACTCCCCAATTTGCAACCCTGTACCTCAGTGTTCTCCATAGCTACATTTCCAGCACTCTGCGTGAATACCGAAGAGAAATATTTATTAAGTGCCTCACCAATCTCTTCAGGCTCCACGCACAACTTCCCACTGCTGTCTATGACTGGACCTAATCTTGCCCTAACCAATCTTCTATTCTTAACATATCGAAAGAAAGCTTTAGGATTCTCCTTAATCCTATCAGCCAACATCTTCTCGTGTCCCCTATTAGCTCTCCTCAATTCACTTTTTACCTCCTTCCTAGCTAATCTATAGCTATCCATTGCACTACCTGAGCCTTCAAGCCTCATCCTGACATAAGCCTCCTTTTTCTTCTTAACCAGCAAATCAACTTTTTTCGTACACCAAGGCCTATTTGACCTAATGTATATAGCTCATATTTTATACCAATATATTCTGGAGGTTCTTCACGTGGTGTCCAAATTCTGAAGGGACACAAATTGTCATGGGCAAGATAAATGAAAACATATTTGCTACTCTCAGTTTTATCTAATCTAATCTGCACCAGCATAGAGGTAGGAGACTTTGTCCTGTCACTTAAATATTTGAGAGGTCCAACCTAAGAAACAAATAGTTGTTAAACATTAACTGGCATAATGGCTCACTGGAGCTTGAAATGACACAGGAGTCGGAGATCACAACCAGCACCACCTACATGCAGCGTCATGACAAATATTTTCATCTGTGCTCATGGCTGCATTGATATACCTGTTAGCCCATCATATTCAAGCGACAAAAAGGTGATATTCATGGGGAATTAACATACTGAAAACCTATTCAAGCAATGAGATTTCCATTACAATGATCCATGCACATATAAATGACAAAGCTACCAACTCAATCTATCAAAACATGTGATTTTCATCTCAAGCTTAATTTTTGAAAAATAAAACAAGGGACCCATTGATTTATACACCTTTCATTAAAGCTATTCCTTTAAAATAGTCACCTAGAGGAAATATATAGCACAGGGATTAGCTGCTAACCTTTAATTGCTGGACTCTGGGCTCAGATCTAGTGTAGACTGATATGGTAGAATTCTCCTTTTGCTTGACCATAAAGAGTTTTATGTAAAGGAAATTGGGTACCACAATCCGGTTTTGTTTCAACTTACAGCATAAAAATGACCCTTTTTTGGCACTAAATTACAGACTCACTCAGAAAGGTCATTGGCTGGGTATCTGGTGTAGGAACTGCAAAACAAATGCCACAGTGGTGTCATGTTAGGAGCTCTCCCAGGGGTTTGTTACAGGACATTCTGTTGGGGCAGAGGGGGAGATAATTTGATTGACATCTGGCCTTATTTCATCCTGGTGTCTAGGAGCATCGGAGCTATGCTGTGAATGCAGTGTACGATGCAGAGTGTTTGCAAATAAACTGGATTCAGACTCAAAGGACAAGTAACTTTTCACATTTCACATTTTACTTTAGTAAGGCGTTTGATAAGGTGGCCCATGGAAGACTTCTACAGAAAATGCAGATGTGTGGAATAGAGGGTGATTTAGCTAATTGGATTAGGAATTGGCTGGCAGATAGAAGACAGAGGGTGGTGGTTGATGGGAGATATTCATCGTGGAGTTCGGTGACGAGTGGTGTGCCTCAGGGGTCTGTTTTGGGGCCCCTGCTGTTTGTAATTTTTATAAATGATCTGGATGAGGGTATTGAGGGATGGATCAGTAAATTTGCAGATGATACTAAAGTTGGTGGTGTGGTAGATAGTGAAGAGGGGTGTTTTAGTTTACAGAGTGACTTGGACAAGTTGCAGAGCTGGGCCGAGAGGTGGCAAATGGAGTTTAATGTGGAAAAGTGTGAGGTAATGCACTTTGGCAGGAACAATAAATGTGTAGAGTATAGGGCTAATGGTAGGGCTCTTAATAGTGTTGAGGAACAGAAGGATCTTGGTGTATGTGTCAATAGATCCCTGAAAGTAGGCAGTCAAGTGGATAAAGTTGTTAAGAAGGCATATGGAGTCTTAGCTTTTATTGGTAGGGGGATTGAATTTAGGAGCCGCAGCATCATGTTGCAACTGTACAAAACTCTAGTGCGGCCGCACTTGGAGTATTGTGTGCAGTTCTGGTCCCCACATTATAAGAAAGATGTGGAGGCATTGGAGAGGGTACAGAGGAGGTTTACCAGGATGTTGCCTGGTATGGAGGGCAGGTCCTATGAAGAGAGGTTGAAGGATTTGAGGTTGTTTTCGTTAGAAAGGAGGCGGCTAAGAGGGGATCTTATTGAAGCATATAAGATGATTAGAGGTTTAGATAGGGTGGACAGTGATAGCCTTTTTCCTAGGATGGAGAAAGCTAGCACGAGGGGACACAGCTTTAAATTAAGGGGTATGAGTTATAGGACGGATATCAGAGGTAGGTTCTTTACTCAAAGAGTGATTAGGGAGTGGAATGCCCTGCCTGCAGCTGTTGTAGATGCGCCAAGTTTGGTGGCGTTTAAGAGGTTAATTGATAAGTATATGGAAGAGAAGGGAATGGTTTAGTTTGGAGGGGCATTGCTTTTTATTTTGGTCGGCACAACATCGAAGGCCGAAGGGCCTGTTCTGTGCTGTAATGTTCTATGTTCTATGTTCTATTTTTGGCCTGGAAGCAAGTTTTGCTTCCAGGCCAAAAATTTAATTCACATAATGATGTTGGTGTCAAATTAGATTAACTTCACAAAGAGTTAAGTCCAAGGGAGACAAATATGATCTGGAATGTTTAAGTTGATTTATTTAGAATACACGGAAAAACATCTATCTGAGAATTATATGTTATTCCAGACTAGATCAGTTTGAGACAGTGAAAACCTATTCCAGAGATGTTCACATCTTTAATATTAGATTGGTTTTTATTCCAATGTGCTTCAGACAACTCAACAAAACAAACATAGTTGCCATGGCTGTCACGACCAAGTGGAATGGGAGAGGAGTTTCACATTCATAAGAACCAGGAACAGGAGAATCCTTTGAGAAGTAATTTCTCACAACCATTTGAGAGAAGTAATTTCTCCTCAACTTTGTCTTAAATCTGCTACTCTTTATCTTAAAATTATGGCCTCTTATTCTAGATTGCCTGACAAGAGGAAACATCCTCTCCATGTCTACTCTGTCTTTTTCCATCATGTACACCTCAATTAGATCTCCTCTCAATCTTTAAACTCCTGGGAATATCGGCCTAAACTGCTCAATCTCTCTTCATAAGACAAACCCTTCATCTCTGGCATCAATCTAGTGAACCTCTTCTAAACTGCCTCTAGTGCAACTACATCCCTCCTCAAATAAGGGGACCAAACGTACACAATATTTTAAGTGCAGTCTCATTAATGCTTTGTTCAGTTACAGCAACACTTAACTACTTTATTATTCTATTCCTTTAACAATAAATGCCACAGTTCCATTTGCCTTTCTTATTACTTGCTGTACTTTTGAACTAGCTTTCTGCAATTTATGCACAAGGACATCCGGGTCACTCTGCACCGAAGCACTCAGAAGTTTCTCTCCATTTAGTTAATTTGCTATTGTATTTCTTCTATCAAAATGGATAACCTCATACTTATCTACATTAAACTCCATCTGCCAAATTTTGCCGCATTCACCCAATTTATACATGACCATTTGTAAATTTCTTATTTTATTATCGCAACTTACTATCCCATCTATTTTAGTGTCATCTGCAAATTTGACTACTAACCTTAATCCAAGTTATTAATATAGATTGTAAATAGTTGGTTCTTAGGACCAAACCCTATGGCACCCCACCAGTCTATCTTGAAAAAAAAAGACCCATTTATCCAATCACTCTGCTTCCTGTTGATTGGCCAATCCTTTATCCAAACTAATAGATTTTCTCTATTCCCGTGTGAACCTACTTTGTGTGTTAACCTTTTGTCTGGCATTTTATCAAATGCCTTCTGAAAGTCCAGATATACTATAAATACAGGATCTGCATTATCCACCTTGCTTATTACATCTTCAAAGAACTCTAAAAATTAGTCAAACATGACCTACCCTTAAAAAGCCATGCTGGCTCTGATGGATTGTATTTTGACTTTCTAAATGTTCAATTATTACTTCCTTAATAATGGATTCTAACCATTTCCCAATGATATGTGTTAAACTAATTGGTCCATAGTTTCCTACTTTCTGCCTCCCTTTTTGAATAAGGGTGTTACGCTAGCATTTTTCCAATCCAAACATTTCTCACATCTAGGGAATTTTGGACTATTGCATCCAATGTATCCATTATCTCCAACACCATTTCTTTTAAGACCCTAGGATTTAGGCCATCAGGCCCTGGGGATTTGCCTGCCTTCAATCCCAATAGTTTGCTCAGTACTTTTTTCCATTGATGATGATAGTTCCAAGTTCCTCCTTTCTATTGCCTTTACATTTTCTATTACTATTGGGATGGTACTTGTGTCCTCCACCTTCAAAATCAAGGCAAGATATTGATTTAGTACCTCAACCGTTTTTGTGTTCCCCATTTTAACTTCACAGTCTCATCCTCTAAGGGACCAACATTCACTTTAGCTACTCTCTTCCTCTTTATAGGTCCATTTTTATATTTTGCTCTAGTTTTCTTTTGTAGTTTATCTTTGCTCTTTTTATTACATTTTGGCAACTCTTTGTTGATCTTCAAAAGCTTCCTGATCTTCCAGTGTGTCATTGGCCTTTGCAATATGGAATGCCATAGTTTTTGTCTTTATTATCGTTAACTTCCTTGCTTAGCCATAGAAATCTTTTCCCCCTTCCTACCATATTTCCTCCTCTTCAGAATATAATTTAGTTGAGAGAACTTGAAAATATCCTTAAATATCTGCTATTGTTCATCACTTGTCCTACTTTTTGGTCTTCCTGTCCAGTCAAATAGGGCCAAATCTGTCCTCATGCTATGAAATTATCTTTGATTTCAGAATGCTAGTGTGGGACTCCAGTTTCTCACCTTCAGACTGAATTTGAAATTCTAGCGTGCTATGATTATTCTTCCCTACAGAATCCTTCACTATGAGACCATTTATTAGCCCCACCTCATTATGTAATACCAAATCTAGAAATCTTTAGTTGCAGCAAAAAACAATATCTATTATGGTAAAGGAGAATCCAAAGAGCTTCTACAAATACATAAAGGGTAAAAGAATAACTAGGAAGGGAGTAGGGCCTCTTGAGGATTAACAAGGTTATCTACATGCAGATCTACAAGAGATGGATGAGATCCGAAATGAATATTTTCATCAGTATTTATTGCTGAGAGAGGCATGGATGTTAGAAAAATTGGGGAAATAAATAGTGATGTCTGAGGACTGCACATATTACAGAGAAGCTATTGGAAGTTTAAAATCATATCCAGGTAGATAAATCCCCAGGACCTGGTTAAGTGTATCCCAGGATGTTGTGGGAGGGTAGGGAGGAAATTGAGTCCCTTAGCAGAGATACTTGAATCATCGACAGCCACAGGTGAGGTGTCTGAAGATTGGAGGGTGGCAAATGCTGTGCCTTTGTTTAAGAAGGGCTGCAGGGAAAAGCTTGAAGTGGGTAAGTTGCTGGAAGGTATTCTGAGAGACAGGATCTACAGGCATTTAAAGAAGCAAAGACTGATTAGGGGCAGTCAGCATCGTTTTGAGTGGAAAATCAAGTCCCACAAACTTGAGTGAGTTTTTTGAGGAAGTAACAAGAAGGTAGATGAGAGCAGTACAGTCGATGTTACCTACATGGACGTCAGCATGCCTTTTGACAAGGTACTTCATGGCAGGTTGCTGCATAAGGTTAAATCTCATGGAATCCAGCATGAAGCAGCCAATTGGATGCAAAATGGGCTTGTTGACAATGGGAGAGGGTGGTTATATTGTTTTTTAAACTGGAGGCCGGTGACCAGCAGTTTGCTTAAGGCATCAGTGCTGTGTTTACTGTTATTTGTCATTTATATTAATGATTTGGATGAGAGTTTAGTTGACATGATTGGTAAGTTTGCGGATGACATCAAAATTGGTGGCATAGTGGGGACAGTGAAGAAGGTTATCCAGGATTGCAACGAGATCTTGATCAATTGGACCAGTGGGCTGACGAATGACAGATGGAGTTTAATTTAGATAAATGCAAGGTGATGCATTTTGGTAAATGGAATCAAGGCAGGGCTACTCATTTAATGTTAGAGCATTGGGGAGAGCTATAGAACAAAAAGGAAAGACAATAGCAGCAGAATTAGATTACGCGACCCATCAAATCTGCTCTGCCATTCCATCATGGCTGATTTTTTTTCTCATCCCCATTCTCCAACCTTTTCCCCATCATCACTGATCACCTTATTCATCAAAAACCTATCTATCTTTGTCTTAAAGACACTCAATGACCTGGCCTCCAAAACTTTTGCAGCAAAGAGTTCCACAGATTCATCGCTCTCTGGTTGAAGAAACTCTTCATCTCTGTTTTAAAGAATTGTCTTTTTAGCCTGAGGTTGTGCCCTCTGGTTCTAGTTTTTCCTTTGAGTGGAAATATCCCCTCCATGTTCACTCTATCCAGGCCTCGCAGTATCTTGTAAGTTTCAGTAAGATCTTCCCTCATCCTTCTAAACTCCAATGAGTGCAGACCCAGAGCCCTCAACTGTTCCTCATACAACAAGCTCTTTATTCCAGGGATTATTCTTATGAACCTTCTCTGGACCCTTTCCAAGATCAGCACATCCTTCCTTAGATATGGAGCCAAAAACTGCACATAATACACCAAATGGTGTTTGACCAGAACCCTCAATGGCCTCAGAAGTAAATCCTTGTTGTTGTATTCTAACCCTTGTGACATGAATACTAACATTTCATTTGGCTTCCTAACTGCCGAGTGAAACTGCACTTTAACGTTAAAAGAATTTTGAACAATAACTCCCAAGTCCTTTTGTGTTTCTGATTTCTTAAGCATTTCCCCATTTAGAAAATAGTCAATGCCTCCATTCTTCCTTCCAAAGTGCATAACCTCTCACTTTTCCACATTGTATTCCATCTGTCACTTTTTTGCCCAGTCTCCTCATCTGTCCAAGTCCTTCTGCAGCTCCCTTGCTTCTTCAATACTACTTGTCCCTCTACATATCTTTGTACCATCTGCAAACTTAACAACGATACCTTCAGTTTCTTCCTCCAAATCGGTAAGATATATTGTGAAAAGTTGTGGACCCAGTATTGATCCATGAGGCACACCACTAGTCATCGGCTGCCATCCTGAGAAAGACCCATTTATTCCCACTGTCTGCTTCCTGCCAATTAACCAATCCTTTATCCATGCCAGGATCTTAACCTCAACTCTAGGAGCTCTTAACTTATTTAACAATCTCCAATGCAGCACCTTATCAAAGGCTTCCTGGAAATCTAAATAAATCAGGTTCACTGGTTCTCCGTTATCTAACTTCTTTGTTACTTACTCAAGGAACTCTAACAGATTTGTCAGACATGACCTCCCCTTGTCAAAGCTGTGCTGACTTATTCCTATTTTATCATGCATTTCCAAGTATTCTGCGATCTCATCTTTAATAATAGACTCTAAAACCTTGCCAATGATCGAAGTCAGAGTAACCGGACTAGTTTCCTGTCTGCTGCCTCCCTCCCTTATTAAACAGTGATGTTACATTCACTACTTTCAGTCCTCTGGTACCATGACTGCCTCCAGTGATCCCTGAAAGATCAACATCAATGCCTCCACAATTTCCTCAGCTATCTCTTTTAGAACCATTTGGTGTAGTCTTTCCAATCCAGGTGATTTATCCACCTTCAGACCTTTTAGTTTCCCCACAGCCTTCTCCTTAGTACACTCACTAGTGCCCTCTGACTCTCCTGGAATTCTAGCATCCCACTGGATGTCTTCCCACCATGAAGACTGATGCAAAGTAACTATTCAGTTCCTTTGCCATTGCATTTTCTATTATTATTTCTCCAACCTCATTTTCCAGTGGCCCAATAGCTATTTTTACCTCTCTCTTAACTTTTATATGTTAAAAAAACTCTTCCAATTTTTTTTTATATTACTAGCTAGTTTGCACTCATATTTCATCTTCTCTCCCCCCCCCACCCCCTTATTGCTTTTTAAATTATCCTCTGCTTGTTTTTAAAGGCTTCCCTATCTTCTGGCTTCTCATTAATCCTTGTCACTTTGTATGCTTTCTGTTTTGCTTTAATGATGTCCTTGACTTCTGTCATCGGCCATGGATGCCTCACCCTCACCTTAGCATGTTTCCTCCTCCTTGGGATGAATTTCTGTTGTGAATCCCAAATAATTCCCAAAAAGTCCTGCCAGTGCTGTTCCACTATCTTCCCTGCTAGGCTCCTTTTCTGATAAACTCTGACCAGCTCCTCCCTCATGTCTTTGTTGTTACCTATATTTAATTGTAATAACGTTACATCTGATTCCAGTTTCTCCCCCTCACACTAGGGATACAGGTTCATAGCTCCTTGAAAGTGGAGTCACAGGTGGATGGGGGTAGGGGTGCAGGCAGAGGGAGAGACATTTGGCATGGTTGGTTTCATTGGTCAGAACATTGAATACAGGAGTTGCGATGTCTAGTTGAATTTGTTCAAGAAATTGGTAAGGTTACACTTGGGATACTGTGTGCAATTCTGGTCACCCTATCATAGAAAGGATATTATTAAACTAGAAAGCATGCAGAAAATATTTACTAGGATGCTACTGGGTCTCTTTGGTTTGAGTTATAAAGAGAGACTGGATAAACTGGGACTTTTTCCCTGGAATGTAAGAGGCTTACGAATGATCTGATAGAGGTCTATAAAATAATGAGGCATAGATAAAGTAGATAGTCAACATATTTTCTCAAAGGTAGAGGAGTCTAAAACTAGAAGGCAAAAGCTTAAGTGAGAGGGCAGAGATACAGAAAGGTTCAAAGTGGCAATTCTTTCACAATGAGAATGGTGAGTGTTTGGAGTGAGCTGCCAGAGGTAATAGTAGAGGTGGGTACAATTTTGTCTTTTAAAAGCATTTAGACCATGACATGGGTGAGATGGGTATAGAGGGATATGGGCCAAATGTGGACAATTGGGACTAGCTTAGTAGTAAAAACTGGGCGTATGGGTAAGTTGTGCGGAAGGACCTTTTTCCCTGCTGTAAACTCTATGACAATCAATGAACTCTCAAGGCTATCCTTGCCAATTTGATTATTCTAATCAATGTGCATGTTAAAATCACCCATCATTATTGCTGTACCTTTCTTACAAGCCCTCAGTATTTCTTGATTTATGTTACGTCTCAGTGTGGAACCACTGCTTGGGGACCTATAGGTAACACCCATGGGAGACTTACCCTCATTATTTCTTATTTCTACCCCGACTGAGTCTGTGTTTTGGACTTCAGTGCCTATCCCATTTCTCAGTACAACACTGTAATCTCTTCCTTAACTAACAAAGCTAAACCACCTCCTTTTCCTTCCTGCCTAACCTTCTGAAATGTTGAGTACCTTTGAACATTCAATTTCCAAACTTGATTTCTCTGCAACCATGACTCTTTAGTCGCCACTAAATCATACCCATTGTTTATGCTGTTAAGTCATTACTTTTATTTCAAATGCTTTGTGCATTTAGATACAAAGCCTTTAAGTATTTTTATTATCCATTCCCCTCCTCTTAAAAATCATAGAATCCGTACAGTGCAGAAGGAGGTTATTTGACCTATGGAGCCTGCACCAACATCAATCCCACCCAGACTCTATCCCCATAACCCCATGTGTTTACCCCGCTAATCCCTCTGACAATAAGGGGCAATTTAGCATTATAAGTCAACTTAACACATTCATCTTTGGAGTGTGGGAAGAAACCAGAGTACTCAAAGGAAATCCATGCAGGCGCAAAATAGACAGTGACCCAAGGCTAGAATTGAACATGAGTACTTGGCACTGTAAGGCAGCAGTGCTAACCACTGTGCCACTCTTGTACAAGTCCTTGGTGCGGTATGACTTTCATATGATCTGTCACTTTGCTTTCTGTTGACACTCATCACTAACCTGCATTCTTCTTCAATTTTGACTTCCTAATTTTCTATGCAACTGAATGTTCACCCTCTCTATTTAGTTTGAAGCCCTCTCTACTTCCTGAGTTATATGGTCCACAAGAATACTGCTCCCACACAATTCAAATGAAGGCCACCCGAAAAGTACAGCCCCCGTGTTCCACAGTGGCCCATGAACTGAAACCCACTTATCCCAAACCAGTATTCATCTCTCTAATTTTACATACTCTTTGTCAGTTTACATGCGGCTTAGGTAATAATCCAGAAATTTTAATCTTGGACGCTTTTTTTATTTCGTACCTAACTCCTCAAACTGCCTACACAGAACTTCCTTCCTTGTTCTACTTTACATTGTTGGTACTTATATGGACCATGACCACAGGATACTTTCCATCGTCTCCAGCACAGAGCAAATGTTCTGAACCCTGGCACCAGGCAGACAACACAGTCTTTGAGATGCTCAATCCTAGCTACAGGGGACAGTGTCTATTCCCCTGATTACACTAAACTCAAATGCAACTACATCTGTTTTTTCTCTCTTATCATGTGAAAGACTCCCTGAACCATGGTGCTGTGGTCAGTTTGCTCATCCTCCCACAGTCTCAGTTTTCATCCACACAGGGAGCAAGAACCTCAAATCTGTTGAACAAGGGCAGGAGCTGAGGCACCTGCAGTGCTACTTATTGGGTCCGTCTACCTGTCACAGTCGCAGTCACATCCTCCTGTTGCACACCAATGACCAAATTTAAGGCAGTTAATTTAAGTGTGATTGCCTCCTGAAACACAGCATCCAGGTAACTCTTCTTCTCCCTGATGTGTTGCAATATCTGATGCTCAAACTTCAGTTCATTAATTCTGAGCTTCCCCAAGCAACCAACATTTGCTACCAGACATGGTTGTTATGAACCATAATGAGGTTCACCAGCTCCCACATGTTGCAGCTACAACACATTGCCCAGCCCTAAATCCCTATTTTATTTAATTAGAATTTAATTTAAAATTTCACTTTATTTTTACTTATATCATTAATGATTACTTTTTGCAATTTCTGTTTTCCTACCGAGCCCTCATTTCCAAAGGAAGAAAGGTAGAAGAGAGTAACCTACCAATTACTTACCTGTGATATCACATAGCTGTGTTCATTCATCTTGTCTTTTCCTGTACCTACCCCTATTGACCTATGAACACAGTAAAAAAAGCAAAACACAGCAATACCCCCTCCCTCACCTTCTGGAACTCCCACACTTACCTTAATTCTTAAGCACTCAGAGCAAAATAACACCCCATGTAAGGACACTAACAAGCTTGTTTTTCTAGTTCAGTGTCACCTGTTTACAAAAAGACGGTATCTTTGCTTGGCTGCTTGGTGAACCAATTCTCAACAACTTAAAATGAGGGACTAACTTGTCATTTCATCTGGGGAAAAAACTCATTATTACTAGTTTAAACCTGAATGGTAATAAAGGTGGAAATACTTTGCTATCTCATCAGCGCCAGCGCAGTATTTTGTCATTGAAGCAGAAGCTGAAATTGGGAAATTCCTGACTTGGCACTTCCATTTGCTTTAACAGGGCCCTGCTTGCCATAACTTTGTTCCAGAGAGATGAGGACAGGTTAAAGTCAGGCCCACCACCACTCAAGGCAGTTCAGAGACATGTGTCAAAGCAGGCCAGTTAGGAGACCCATTGTCAGTTCTCTGGGACTTCATCCCACTCATATTAGAAGCTGTTATTCATCCTAAATCTCACTTCTCACACCCCCTTATCTGCTCCATGCACTTCCCAAACCATCTCAATGCTTATTGATATCCCTGTGCCACTCCATTCCCCTTATGCCCTCCATAGCCACCCATTCAGTATCCACTATGGGTGGACCTGAGGAGTCATGCCCAAATAAAAAGTAATCTAAGAGTGATCTCAATCATGTATGCTTGATGTTGAAAAATATTTATCATTTACTAAATCCATTAAAAGGTTAAATTCTCTCAGGTGCTCAATCTGTTATAGAAACAAACTCCTACTCACTAACCATATCAGAGACATCAATCCTCTAATAAACTGACAATCAAAATGTGAATTCAGTCCCCTGCTGAGGTAAGTAGTTTTTGAACTTTTGAAACTCAGCCAAACATTCATAATAGACTCAGCTGTAATAACAACCTGAAGGAAATATAAACTACCAAATTGGTTGAAAATTCAAGAACAGATGGTTAATGTGTTTATTTGATAGCTACACCAGATGTCTGTCAGTATTTGTGCAATTATTAGTTATCTGGATTTTTACACTGTTGAAAGCTGCCACAATTTTTTAAGGGATTGGGACTTAACTCACTTCAGATCATGGCATTTAAATAGACTTTAAATCTTCCCTTCATTGACATTTATGACTCTTACATGAGATTGTGGTTCCTAAATTGCAATTTAAATCCCTTGGGAAATCAAAAAAAAGGGTCTGTTTGAACTCTGCACTAATTTCAAAGAGTGCTACTAAGGTTGGGTTTCCTACTTAACATTCTGCCTCCATCTCCCTACAACCAAAATGCCTGGAAGTGAGACAGGGGTTCCACATCTGGGTTCTACCTACCAATTTTAAATGTCCCCCAAGGTGTCCTGACTGGGTGAAAATCTAGGCTAAGAATCTGCTGACTAAATGTGAATATGTTTGTCCTTTAAGAGAAAAGTAAGATTGGCTAATTTAGGGATTAGTAACTTGTGCAGTGTGTTTAGCCCATTTATTGTTTTCAGTAGTGCAACATGTCATAGACATAAGTCATTATAAGACACAGAGGTGATTTTTAGCCCATGTTCGTTGTCAAAGAGGAAGATGACGTGGCTGAAAATCTGGAAATGCCGTTCTCTTAGGAGAGGTCATGTTCCATGATTCTCTGTGCTTTTCACCAATGACATAGTAAGTTTCACAGAGCAAGAACCTCAGTTAAATGTATCTTAATATAACTACAGGATCCTCATCACATTTTCACCCCTTGCCATATTTTCAAAACTTGCTGATGTGACGTCATGTCAGCAAGATGACCCAGTGTTCACCAGGTGTGAACCTGCCACTGGTATCTCTCTAAGGACACAAAGGTGAATCTAGCCCCCCTGGGGGAGGGGGACATTTCTGGGAACTGTCCCTGGCACAGGTTGGCACTGTGCCAACATGCAATTTTAATTTAGTGCCAACTTATGCCAGGGGCCTGTGCCAGGGTATAACCTGATGGGTTATACCCTTCTGGGATGAGGGACATGAGTGTGTAGTAGGGGGAGGAGAGAGGAAGGTACCAATGATGACAATGATGGTGGCAATAGAGAGAGGCCGGGAGTTGCCAGCATTGATCGCTAGCGGAGGGTGGGAGGATGCTGGCATTGAAAATGAGGAAATGCCTGCTTTGATAGCAGAGGGAGGAACCTCTGCAACCTCCATGATGAAGTGGGGATTGGAAGTTATTTCCTAGTCTGATTGTAGCCTTTTAAAGGGGTGCCCTGATCTCTGTACAGCTGACTTTACAAAGTATTTGCTCTCTTCCTATGAAAGGCATGAAACAACACCTCCTCTCACCGTTTTTTTTTGACAAAGTGTCATAAGATCTTAAGAGCAAACCTGTCTGTTTCTGCAGAAAGAAACACACCAGTTTTTAGTCAGATCCTGACAGTTTGCCGTTTTTTGGTAAGATTCCACCTTACATTCTCTTCATTCATGTATTTCCTGAAACAAATCACATTTTTATGGTTACGCTTTATCTCACAAGAATGTTTTTCATTCAGTTTGCCTTCTAAAAAGATAGAAAGATGTACATGGTGGCATATACAAGATCATATATTTAATATAATAATGAAATGGTCATAGAGTTACAGTTTTAGTGACAGTACCACTTAAAAATGTACTGGACTAAAGGTAATCCACTACTTATGGGAGTGACCAATGACTCCAAAGAGAATATCCAGTGCACACTCAAAATTTAATCATAGAAACCCCACAGTGCAGAAAGAGGCCATCTGGCCCATCAAGTCTGCACCGACCACACTCCCACACAGGTTCTATTCCTATACGTTTAACTGCTAATCCTTCTAACCTACGCATCTCAGGACACTAAAGGGCTATTTTAACATGGCCAATCAATCTAATACGCACATCTTTGGATTGTAGGAGGAAACTGGAGCATCCAAATGAAACCCATGCAGACATGAGGAGAATATGCAAACTCCACAGAGACAGTGACCCAAGCCGGGGATCAAACCCTGGTCCCTGGAGCTATGAAGCAGTAATGTTAACCACTCTGCTACTGTGCCACCCTAACATTGCTGCCCCTGACGCTAGAGTGCTTTATGCTGATGTTGAATATCTGAGTTAAGAAAATGTCCATTTGTAACATAAATATTCTTGCTCTTAAGGAACATATTTAAAAATGAGTATTTACCACATGACCATTACTGGGCATTTGTGGGACATTTGCACGAATAAACATCCTAGAAACAAGAACACACAAGTCCACCTCCAGGAACCAAACTGTTACCCAATATTGTCTGACTGCTTCTGCAAATAGACAAAACAAAATAGCTAAAGGAGCTGACCAAGCATATCTAACAACTGTTTGTAAAATTGGTTTCTGGAGAAGTCATCTGTTTCAATGCTGGAAATACATTTTTGGGAAAAAATGATTCACAAGGCAGGAAGTACATTATATAAATTAAGCAATTCTTCTTATTAACTTTCACTTAAAATAATTTACATAACTGTAAATATTATTTAGCATGAATGAATGATTCCAATTTTATATATATTTTGTTTAAAGGATCATCCAATCCTATTTCAGAGAAAGATATTTTTAATGTGAAATGTTAGCTGTTTATCTTGTGCTATACGCTTTACAACTGCCACACCATCTTTTATCAAACACTTGTTTGTAAGTTTAAATCCCAAAACTGAATTGAAACTTTGAAACATAATATTATGAATGAAGTGATTAGAGTCCAGCTGTTGCAAAAGTTCATTTACACTTTGAATCTCGTGGAAATGTTCAATCTCAACTCAGCTCAGGCCAATTTACTCATCTCCCTCATGTTTGATCATGTTCACTTCCAGTTAACAATGGCTCCATTTTAAAATTTGTTTATTTGTTTTCAAATCTCTCCAACTCATTGTTCATCTCTATCTCTGTAACCTCTTCCAACCTCACATTCCTCAAATTCTGGCCCTGCACCTCCCTCATTTTCTTTACTGCCCTACTGATAGCCATACATTGCTACGGTCATAACTCTGGATGTTCCCTCCTCCTCTCTTCCCTTCTTGAAAATGCTCTTTAAAACCTACCTCTTTGAACTAGCTTTTGGTCACCTGTCCTAAAGGATCCTTACATACTTTAGTATTGACTTTGGTAACATTTCCCTAAAAAGCCAGGCCATTTTATTATGCTAAATATTCTGTATTAATATGGAGAGAGGAAAATAGTGTTTTAAATGTTTCACACCACATTTTACGAGATCATTTCAAATATCAAACATTCTTGTGTTACTAATTCTGACATACTATATTATTGATATGCATTTTGCTGCACTAGAGCAAAAAAGACAAGTATAATTCTTCAAGTATAATGCCATGCATGGACTAAAAGAGAAGAAGGAATAAGATAATAAAATCATGGGCTACAAAATTGGTCAGGATGGCCAATATAAACAAGGTTAAGATAATTGGGTGATAGAACACAACATGAAAGGTTTGTATACATGACATGTATATGTATATGACATGAAATGTTAGAAAACAGACATTTGTGGAAACAATGAAACTCCTTCTAAATGAACATCACATATAAAACAATCAAAAAATGACAAAAATTCTACATTAATCCTTTCTGCTTCTTGGTAGCTGTAGTGGGAAGCACTCATCATTCAGATGTCAGAAAATTTAAGCAGCATTCCAAAGACTTGGACAAACAATCTAGACTAATACTTTATTGCAACACAGATAAAGTGCTACAATGTTGGAAGCACCACTTTGCAGTTGAGCCATAAAATATTCCATAAAATGATTGAAAGCATTATAATACTGCCTTGGCATTAACTATCTCTCAGCCAACATCACAAAAACAAATTTACTTACTTGCTGTATGCAAATTTGCTGCCATATTTCCCTGTAATGACAAAGGTACTTTCATGGACTGCACTGCCTTACACACCCAAAGGTCATGAAAGGTGCGGTATAAATGCAAATTCTATTTTTATGTTTGCAGAAGAAATCTCAAAGGAGCCATTGTACTTCAGAAGTAGAATTTCCAGAGAATCTTAGATTCCAAAGAAAATACACATAACTGATAGATGATGGATGAGGTTATGCGTAAATTGAAGGCATTCAAGGAAGCTATCGTTCAAGGTCTAAATAATTGCAGCTTAGAGTAGTTAATGAAGTAGCTCACAAAATTACAATGTCATCTTGGATATTTTAAAGAAACAGGGACTGTTCCCAAGGATTAGAAAAAAGAATATGTGAGGTCCATCGATAAAAAAGGGGAAATAAACTCAGCGAATTGCAGGCAATCAGGCTGACATTCATTTTGGGGAAATAACCTGAATTAATAACCTGAAGTAGTGAATAGTGAATAATCTGAAGAAATACACAATTCTGGCAAAGTTTTATGGGTAGGAGACTATCCTTTAAACTATGTTGTATGGGTTCAAATTCAAGGAATTTACACAAACTTTAAGGCATGGTTTTGTTTCCCCCCCCCCCACATTACATTGGTGGAAATAAAACTGTAGGAAATTTTTTTAGATCGTTTTTAAAAGAAAATGTTCAGAAGACACTGCTTGTATATTTCTATCCTGTCAGCTATTAGTTAAAATAAAGATTTGCATTTATTTCATGATCACTGGATGCCCCAAGTGCTTTACAGAAGCACTACTGAAGTAGAGCCACTGTTGTAATATAGGATTGGGTAAAAGTTCATCAGATTTTCAGACTGGAAATCAGGTGACCTTTTGCATGCTGAAAGTTTCCTATTTGCTATTCAGTGACTCAAATGGGTAAAATAACTGCAGGAGTACTTATATTTTATAAATAGAATGATGATGCTTCTATATTTACCTCATGAGGCTACAGTTGTGCACTACCTTTCTTTATCAGTATTTCTGTGGGTTTTCACGTCTGCTATCAGGCTGGAAAAGCCAGTTTGAATGACTTAAATTCAGGGAGCCAGTACACAACTGCCTGACTCCTGCAATATGAAGTATCAAATATATAGGCCTAATAAGAGATTGATTACATTTGTACTTTTGCAGAGTGATACACAGGAGGATATGTGTAACCTTCACTTCTGTTTTGCTATTTTTATTGCCTTTGTGTACCACTGAGGTCCTTTTAGAGAAAGGTATTTGATTTTACAAGCCTTAACTGTCTACCCTCAAAATCCCATGGTGTCATTGAAGACTTAGGGTTTAATCTAATCTAAATTACAATAACCTGGGGTTGCAAAATATTATGTATCTGCTTAATAAGAACAAGATTGAAAGTATTTATGAAGATATCATAAATGAGATTAACTTAATGTAAATATTAATGCAGCAATTTAGTAAATGTTATGCTAGGCACAGAAGCATAAAAAGAAACAGAATTTCAACTGATCACATGTACCTCATGCATGACTGTCAGAAATGAGCTTTGCATTGCATCAGTTTCAATAAGATTAGATCTATAGTCAGAGAGTCATACAGGTTTACAGCATGGAAACAGGCCTTTTGGCACTTGTCCATGCCACTCCTTTTTTTTTAACCCTAAACTAGTCCCAATTGCCTGCATTTGGCCCATATCCCTCTATACCCATCTTACCCCATGTAACAGTCTAAATGCTTTTTAAAAGATAAAATTGTACTCACCTTTCTTACTACTTCTGGCAACTCATTCCAAACACTCACCAGTCTGTGTGTGAAAAAATTGCCCTTCTGGATCTTTTTGTATCTCTCTCCTGTCACCTTAAAACTATGTCCTCTAGTTTTAGACTACCCTACCTTTGGGAAATGATATTTGGCTAATTCCCTTATCAATGACCCACATTATTTCATAGATCTTTATAAGATTACCCCTAAGCCACCTCTGCTCCAGGGAAAAAGTCCTGGTCTATCCAGCCTCTACTTATAACTCAAACCATCAAGGTTTCTGCTTCTTGGTAGCTGTAGTGGGAAGCATTTGTGCAACAATTATACTTGTCTTTTTTGCTCTAGTGCAGCAAAATGCATATCAATAATATAGTATGTCAGAATTAGTAACACAAGAATGTTTGATATTTGAAATGATCTCGTAAAATGTGGTATGCAGTAGCGTCCTAGTAAACCTTTTCTGCACTCTTTCTAGTTTAATAATATCCTTTCTATAATAAAGTGACCAGAACTGTACACAGTATTCCATATGTGGCCTTGCCAATGTCTTGTACAACTTCAACAAAACATCCCAACTGTTAGGCTGACAAGAGGCAAGTAATATTTGCGTTGCATAAATGCCAGGCAATGACCATCTCAATAAGAGCCACTCTAACCACCACCCCTTGATATTCAATGGTGTTACCATCACAGAATCCCCTACTGTTAAGATCCTTGGGATTACCATTGACCAGAAACTCATCTGGACTCACCACATAAACACAGTGGCTACAAGAGCAAGCCAAAGGCTAGGAATACTGTGGCAAGTAACTCACCTTCTGATTCCCCAGAGCTCATCCACCATGTACAGGGCAGAAGTGTGATGGAATACTCCCCACTTGTCTGGATGGGTGCAGCTCCAACAACACTCAAAAAGCTTGACACCATACAGGACAAAAGAGCTTGCTTGATTAGCACCACATCTACAAACATTCAATCCTACAACCATTGACACTCAGAAGCAGCACTGCACTGCAGCAATTCACCAAAAATCCTTAGACAGCACCTTCCAATCCCACAACCACTTCACCCTAGAAGGATCAGGCAGAAGATAAATGAGAACATCACCAGCTGCAAGTTCTCTTCCAAGCCACTTACCATCCTGAATTGGAAATATTTTGCTATTCCTTTGCAGTCGTTGTGTCAAAATCCTGGAATTCCTTTCCTAATGGCATTGTGGGTCAACTGACAGAACATGACTGCAGCGATTCAAGAAGGCAGCTCACCACCACCTTCTCAAAGGCAATAAATGCTGGTCAGCAGGCAACCACAAATGAAAAAAAAAGGAATGGGAAGTTTCCACCAATGTGTCTGTATTGTGTGCCAACACCCAATATGAACAATACCCAGATCTTGTTGCATTTGAACATGGACTATTTCAGTTTCTGAGACATCCCGTATGGTGCTAACCATTGTGCAATCATCAGCGACCATCTCCACTTCTGACCTTATGATGGAGAGAAAGTCATTGATGAAGCAGCTGTAGATTGTTGGGCCTAGGACATTACCCTGAGGGACTCCTGCAGTGATGTCCTGGAGTTGAGGTAACTGACCCTCCACAACCATCTTCCTATACATCAGGTATGACCAACCAGCCAAGAGTTTGCTCTCGAATACCCATTGATTCCTGTTTTGCTAGGGCTTCTTGATGCCACACTTAGTCGAATGCGGACTTGATGACAAGGGCTGTCACACTCACCTCGACTCTGAAATTCAGCTCTTTTGTCCATGTTAGAACCGAGGCTGTAATGAGCTCAGGAGCTGAGGGACCATGGTGAAACCCAAACTGGGCATCACTGAGCAGGTTATTGCTGAGCAGATGCTGCTTGATAGCATTGTCAATGACCCCTTCCATCACTTTGCTGATGATTGAGAGTAGGCTGATTGGGCAGTAATTGGTCAGGTTGGATTTGTCCTGTCTTTTTTGTGTATAGAGCACACCTGGGCAATTTTCTGCATTGGTGGGTAGATGTCAGTGTTATAACTGTACTGGAAGAGGGTTGGCTCGGGGAGCGGCAAGTTCTGGAGCATATGTCTTCAGTACTATTGTTCAGCTCCAAGGTTATCTCCTATAGAAATGAACTTGGAGCTGGGGGAGGGAAATTCAGCTAGATGTTAGGAAAATTGCCCAGAGCATTTTACCTCTTGTGTGCTACCCAGGGTGAGCTGCCATGGGGATTGGAAACATACTTTACAAAGTGAGCAGCCAATTAAGGTCATTTTCCGAACCTTTCTGCGTTTTCCCAGCATGGGATGAGTAGTGCTCCACCATCAAGTCCAAAGTCTTGGAGAAACTTGGTGCTGGCCTCTCAGGTGCAGTTGGATGAACCACTGGTATCTCCTCTTGATAACCCAATGAAAGGGGCCACCAGGATGAAATGGTCACAATTCGTCTTTTGGAGGAGTTTCTGCTTTGCATAGGTGACCGTAAAGGCTGTGGACCTTCTTGATTTTGGAACACTGCAGACATGTGAGAGCACTGTCATTTTGATCTCTCCTTTCTGCTTCACTCGTGTCCACCTTTGCCAGTGGGGCTGTTTGCTGTCCAGTGCTGCAAGTCGTGATTCAGCCTTTCATGTTTCTGTTCCACCCACCCACAATTGGACAGTGAATGCAGAATCAGCCTCTTAACTAACCACCTCCAATAATATTGTGCCTGGGTGTGGGGACTTCAGACACCAGCAGAATCGAGACTCAAATGGTGTTGACTTTGCATTTCCCAATACCTGGAGCATAATTGTATTAATAGCAATTTGTCTCTCTTTCAATGTCCAAATATGAATCTTCAGAAAAAAAACGCTGAGTTTCCTACTATCTATTCACAAAATTCCTTTTAATATCAAAGCCTCATTCTATGGTTTTCACACCATAAATACACTTAGGAATATACTGCCTAAAAGTGAAGCATGTTCGAATCAGTTCTTGGGTAGTGGTTGCTCAAATTAAAGGTTGAGGCAATGATTTCATATTGAGGTGTGCCCCTTTAAAAGATTGCATTATTGGAGTATTTATCTGCTCAGGATTTTGAGGGGATTTTAACATGGAATTGTCAAACAGGCAAAGACTTATGAGTTTATCGTGAGAGATGTGATAAAATAAAACTTCAGCTGCAATCTTTCAAAAAGGACACCAAAATCACAGCTTTTCCACGGTTGTTCAACAATGATAAGCTGCTGCATTGTTTTCCTGTCCAGATGGAGCAAAACTTCCAATGGGCACACGGGAACATGAGAAGTAGCAGCCTGGAGTTGGATGTTGTTTGGGAGGGAATCTACTGGGTCTTTAATGATTAAGCAGCTAATGCTGTGTTTCAAACATAATGCTTCAACCAAATCTCTTCAAGAACAATCAGAATTCTCAGTTTCCTCTTTTAAATCAGCAATGACGCAGATTCTGAGAGTCTTACAAATACTCATTTTGTGCAGGGAGAGATTCCTATCTGCTCTGCTCAAGGACCATCCTTGCTACATTCTTTACTTTTAGATCTCTCTGCGGACAGCACCCCACCATACTTATTGCAGCTGTCACATCTCCACCTTAAGAAGCTTACAAAGTCCCATCTTATCATCTGAACCCAATAACTCATTATCCAAAGATAGAGTTGGGGGAGATAATGTAAGTGATACAGTGCCAGGACTGTTTTCTAGATCAGCATAATTTTAGATGGATAAAGGAGGCAATGTGGAATCTATTGCTAGGAAATTAAGTGGGTAATTAAACTAAAGCAAGTACATCTGGGATACAGTGACCAGACTGGATATGAAAATTCTAAAGTATAAAGAATAATCCTTAACAAATGTGTTTTACAGGGACAACTCTCAGAGACTACCGTTCACAATGAGGTCCAATATCAGGTCAGCTATGCCAGTTCAGCCTTCCGCAAACAATCACAACAAGTGTTGGACAATATATGCCTCTGCTGGTCAACAATAACCCCAGTGTACAAAGCAGTTATCGTCACTATGCTCCTGTACTGCAGTGAGACCTGGTTTGTGAATCAATAACACGAGAGCACTAGAGAAATTCTTTCAATACTGCCCTTACTGCATCCTTTAGATTTAATGGAAGAGTCATTGAACAAATGCTAGTAATTCCCTTGAAGCTAGGTTCTTGAGAAAAGCATCTATAAAACCAACTTCATTGGACTGACTGTTGCTGTATCCAGATAGCAGAAGGCCAAGTCTCCAGCAAGGTCCTACTTTCTCAATTTCAAATTCAATGGCCAAGTTCTAGGGAAGGAAGAAGATGCTTCAAGGATACTCTGAAGCTCCTCTTGAAGTGCAGCAGAACTGATCTTAATAATTGGGAGGAGCTTATTGTCAATCATTCAGAATGGCAACAACTTGTCCATCAAATTGCATTGCACTTGAGTCCCAAGGTCTTAATGATGAGGCAGTGCAGTGGCAGAGAAGGAAAGAAAAGGAAGTAAGTCCTGCACTCCCTGGGTATGCATCATACTTGAATTAAAGGACAGCCAACAATACAATTGTGGCCTATTTCAACAAGTCAAAAAGGGAAGTAGCTTGGATATTTTTGAAATAGAAGATGGCAAACAGGTTAGAGCACAAACCCAAGGAAATGACCTCACAAAGTTCCACAACTAAAAGGGGTGCTGCAATAGCTGAAATTCATTAGATGAGAAGAGAAACTGAAATTGAGTCATCAATGGTGAATGCTACAAAAGAGAATCAAACCAATTATTGCAAGGAATAAGAAATAATTATAAAAGCTGAGAGGCTATGAAGGACCATTGACAGAGAACAAAAAAAATGATAATTTTATAAGGATATAAAAGAATAGTTGATAAAAAAGCAGACCCAATTTTAAATGCAACAAAAAAATCTTATGGAGGAGGAAATAATGGGGACTTGGCTTCATTCTTCAAAGAGTTGTTAACAGCTATACAAGGATACAGAAGAGTTGCTGTAATTAGATAAGGAGGTAGCATTGAGAAAATGGAACTGAAGATGAGTCAACACCGATCTCATGGTTACATCATAGGACAATGAGGAAAAAGTAGAGGTTCTGACCACACACAGTCTTTGATATGGAAGTTTTGCCAGATGACTGGGCAGTTACCAAAGTAATACCTCGGTCAAAAAGGGATAAACCAGTCAAACCAAAACTAATAGTGCATAAGGAGATTATAACATAGAATAAAGTGAACTCACTTAAAAAGATAATGGATTATAACAAAAAAATTGCATTTATATAGCACCCTTTTTGACCTCATGAATTAATGTAATGTGCTTTATAGCCAATGAAGTATTTTGAAGTGTACCATATCAGTCAAAACTTTTGTCCTGTTTGTTTAATTTACCACAATGTTCCACTCTCCTTACACTCTTCAAACTTGTAAATTACAAACATAGAATCGCTATGGAGGAAAAAGGATTAACGTTAACACTCATCTGCTAAGACAGCAGTGATTTTGCAATAGGAAACCAGTGGAGCAGCAATTTGTGTAAAGTCCCAAAAACTGCAATTAAAGAATGATCAGACAATCTTTGTTAACAATATTGGTTCATGAATAAATATTAGGTGGGGCTCTTCTCAAAATTGTGCCAAAGGATCTTTAACATTCACCTGAAAGGTTAAAAGGTACTTTGGTTTCATGTTTCACCTGAAATGTAGCACCAATGCAACACTCCTTCATTATTACACTGATGTGTTTGTCTGGATTATCTGTTCAAGTCTGTAGAATGGGCTACGAGCCCACAATCTTCTGACTCATAGCTGAAGCTGCTGGGTGAATTCCAGAGTTTAGGGCTGAAGCATCTGAAGGCACAACTACCACTTGTGGACCAATTAAAGTCAGGAATGTGTAAAAGATTGGAATTGAAGGAATGCAGGGAATGATTTATCAAAACACTTTGCCAACAGATGCAATATTCTAAAACAGATTAATAAATCAACTGACGAACTAACTAATGAGTCTTATTTAAATGAAAAAGACAACTCACTTTTTTATGTCAGATACCTTTATTTTAAGAGTTTGAGCCAGACTTTTTTTAATGGGGGCAGGTAGCTCGAGTTTGAAAATCCAACCTCAGAAGCAGATAGTAGGTGCCCATATGGTGGGCAAATGCCGAGGCAGGCTGTTTGGAAGGGACACCTCAGTTTTCTGGAACTTTGTTCATGTTTTTAAAAAACTGATTGGCTCTCTAGCCCTCATGTCTTTATACCCATCATTTCCTCATACCCCTTCATATCCTCCATCTCACCTTATGCCCCCTACATGTTACTTCATATGCATATATCACCTCCACAGCTACAAGTTACCACAATATGCTGATCTCGGGAGCCATGTGGAAATCTTAACAAATAAACTCCTAACAATCTGATCACTCATATATACTTGATACTGAACAAAAATTCATTTGTGAAACTGATGCAAAGATTTTAAATTCCTCAAGTGTTCAATCTGTTATTAGAACAAAATTGTATTCAATGACCACATAAAGAGAGCTAATTCTTTAATAGCTCCTTTAAACTGTCAATAAAATGTCAACTCAATTCCCTAGCTGAGATTAATGATTTTTTTTAGATTTTGAAACTCAGGCAAGCATTCACAATTACTTCAGCTATAATAACAGTTGTTAGGAAATGTCAGTAAAGAACTCCATGCAGAAACAGATGGTAATGGTTTTTCTAACCTACACAGATTGTCTTTCAATCAAAGCGATCCAACAGAAGGTGTTTCTTAAAACTCTGAAAGCCGGAAATCTTAAAAAAACTTCAGATTATGATGCTTTAATAGACTTTATCTATTCTTCACAAGCATTTATGTTGACTCCTTAAATTTGTAACTCTCAGACTGTAGGTTAAGGCCCTTAGGACAGTGAATATGGGATCTGTTTGAATTCAAAATTAATTACAAACGGTTCTGCTGAGGTCAGGTTTCCTGCCGATATATCATGTCCCCTCGCAACAACTGTGGGATCAGTGAGAAATTGGGGGGGGGGGGGTGAGACTTATGTGAAAAGATGTCTGAAAATGTAGAGCTTTGGCTGTTGGTTTACGGGATGGTGGAATTGGCATGTCTGAATGTGTTTCTGGCAGGAAACTTGTGTTAATTTGCTACTGGGTTGCACTAGTGCTTTGAAATATTGGTCCAATTCCTGTGCAGGATGGCTGGGAAGAGGACATAGGGGACTACTAGCTTTCAAAAATAGGGTGGGCTTTGATTACTCATGAACTTCCAGGTTAATGGCAAGGAGTGGATTTTGAGAAGGTTGTGTTGGAATCAGGGAGGAGTATGGGAAACAGGAGGAGCCAGAGGAGTTTCTGATTTACCTATGTTCTACCAAGGCATGTCAGAACTTATTTTGCTTCTTTTCCTATGAATATCTGCATTTCCCTCTTCTGCTGTTCTAATCCTTTTAAAATGCTGTTCATCTATAATATCTTCAAGCCCAAATGCTGCAAATTTGAAACACTCTTTTATTTGTTATCTGTATGGATTGATTCTGTCTGACCTGCTAAGTGTTCCAACATTTTCTATTTTAATTTCAAGATTACCAACATTTACAGTATTTAGCATTTTAATCATGAAAAGTTGTTACGTGGGAAAAATAAAATGATCTCCTTTGGATTAAAATTACAATATATGGGTGGATTTTACAATGTAGTGATTGTTATCACTACATTAAAGCTAGCACAAGGGGACATAGCTTTAAATTAAGGGGTGGTAGTTATAGGACAGATGTCAGAGGTAGTTTCTTTACCCAGAGGGTGGTAAGGGTATGGAATGCCCTGCCTGCTGCAGTTGATGTGCCAGGTTTGGTGGCGTTTAAGAGGTTAGTAGATAAGTTTATGGATGAAAAGGGAATGGTTTAGGTTAGAGAGTCATTGCTTTTTCTTAATTGGTCGGCGCAACATCGAAGGCTGAAGGGCCTGTTCTGCGCTGTAATGTTCTATATTCTATGTTCTATGTTATTGCTGGGGTCATGTATAGTTAACTGCATGTTACTGTAGGTTTTTGGACAAATTCTACCATGCTTGTCAATCTCTTGACACTGCTGCCTTTTTGCCGTGCAATTTTATAGCTGACCAGCAGAGCTTCAGAACTGATTAAAATCGTTTGCCAGGACATTTAATTGATTGTCCCAAATGTGCAGAAGGACACTTTCCCAGAAAAAGCAGTGGTCTAGCAAGACTGAGAGCAGATTTTGAGGTTTTCTTGAGTTCATCACCTGTGCACATCAAATATAGGAAAACCAGGCGGATCCAAGAGCACAACTGTAACAGAATCCATTCCCATGATTTTCAAATATTCACTGGTGATCCATTAAAATCCTCTGCTTAGCAAATGAGTCAGGAAGGAAAAACAGCTGACCTGCAGAATGCTGTAATGGTAAACTAAAATGCAGCTGTCAATGCCAAGTATCTGCTGCAGTTCAACGTGCTATGACATGTCACTTCACAAAGTGAAATATGTTAGGCTGAATCAGCCAAGGATAGTTTAGAAGCTGTTATGTGCAGTTTTCATGTTACAGAAGCAACCCACCAATTGCTTAGGATGCAGTTTGGGGAGGGTGGGGTCGGGGGAGGGGGGGGAGGGGAGAAGGGTGGGGGGAGAGGGAGAAGGGGTGGGGGAGAGGAGAAGGGGGGGGGGAGGGGGAGGAGGGAGAAGGGGGTGGGGGGAGGCGGAGGAGGGAGAAGGGGTGGGGGGAGGCGGAGGAGGAGAGGGGGTGGGGGAGGCGGAGGAGGGATGAGGGGGTGGGGGGAGGCGGGGAGGGGGAGGGGGTGGGGGGAGGCGGAGGAGGGAGAGGGGGGTGGGGGGAGGCGGAGGAGGGAGAGGGGGTGGGGGGAGGCGGAGGAGGGAGAGGGGGTGGGGGGGGCGGAGGGGAGGGAGGAGGGGGTGCGTGGGGAGGCGGAGGAGGAGGGGGTGGGAGGAGGCGGGGAGGGGAGGGGGGGGGGGCGGAGGAGGAGGAGGAGGAGAAGGGGTGGCGGAGGAGGAGGGAGAGGGGTGGGCGGGAGGAGGGGGAGGAGGAAGGGGGGGGGGCGGTCGGGGGAGGAGAGGGGTGTGGGCGGAGGGAGAAGGGTGGAGGGGAGGAGAAGGGTGGAGGGAGAGGAGGAGAGGGAGAAGGGGTGGAGAGAAGGGGGAGGGAGGGAGAAGGGTGGGGGAGAGGGGAGAGAGAAGGGGGGGGAGGGGGAGAAGGGGTAGGGGGAGAAAGGAGGTGGGGGAGGAGAAGGGAGAAGAGAAGGGGGGGAGGGGAGAAGGGAGAAGGGGTGGGGAGAGGGGAGAGGGAGAGGGGTGGGGTGAGGGAGAGGGGGTGGGGGAGAGGGGGAGAGAGAGAAGGGGTGGGGGTGGGGGAGAAGAGAGAAGGGGTGGGAGAAGAGAGAAGGTTGGGGGGGAAAGCGGGGGGGGAGAGACGGGGTGGGGGAGAGGGGAGAAGAGGAAGGGGTGGGGGGGGAGAGGAGGGGAGAGAAGGGGTGGGGGGGGAAGGGAGAGGGGGAGAGAGAAGGGGTGGGGGAGAGGGGAGAAGGGGTGGGGGGAGAGGGAGAAGGGGAGAGGGGTGGGGGAGAGAGGGGAGAGAGGGGAGAAGGGGTGGGGAGAAGAGAGAAGGGGGGGTGGGGGAGAAGAGAGAAGGGGTGGGGGTGGGGGGGGGAGAAGAGAGAAGGGGTGGGGGGGGGTGGGGGGGGAGAAGAGGGGGGGAGGGTGGGGGTGGGGGAGAAGAGAGAAGGGGTGGGGGTGGGGAGGGGGGAGGGGGAGGGGGAGGGGGTGGGGGAGGGGGGTGGGGAGAAGAGAGAAGGGGTGGGGGAGGGGGAGAAGAGAGAAGGGGTGGGGGTGGGGGAGGGGGGAGAGAGAAGGAGGAGGGGGGGAGGACGAGAAGGAGGGGGGGGGGTGGGGGTGGGGAGGGGGGGGGAGAGAGAAGGGGTGGGGGAGGGGGGGGGAGAGAAGGGTGGGGAGGGGGGAGAGATAAGGGGTGGGGAGGGGGGAGGAGAGAGAAGGGGTGTGGGGAGGGGGGAGGAGAGAGAAGGGGGGGAGGGGGAGAAGAGAGAAGGGGTGGGGAGGGAGGGAAGAGAGAGAAGGGGTGGGGGAGGGGGGAGAAGAGAGAGGGGTGGGGGAAGAAGGGGAAGGGGAGGGGGGGGGAGAAGAGAGAAGGGGGTGGGGGAGGGGGGAGAAGAGAGAAGGGGAGGGGGGAGAGAGAGGGGACTAGAAGAAGGGTGGGGAGGGGGGAGGAGAGGAAGGGTGGGGGAGGGGGAGGAGAGAGAAGGGTGGGGAGAAGGGGGGAGGGCGGGGGGGAGAGAGAGAGAAGGGGGGGGAGGGGGAGGGGGAGAAGGGAGAAGGGGAGGGGGGGAGGAGAGAGAAGGGGTGCGGGAGGTGGGGAGTGGAGGGGGTGGGAAGGGGGAGGGGTGGGGAGGGGGGAGGAGAGAGAAGGGGTGGGGAGGGGGGAGGAGAGAGAAGGGTGGGGGTGGGGGGGGGGAGGAGAGAGAAGGGGGGGGGTGGGGGAGGGGGAGGAGAGAGAAGGGGTGGGGAGGGGGGAGGAGGAGAAGGGGTGGGGGGGGGGGGGGGATGGGGAGGGGGGAGGAGAGAGGATGGATGGTGGGGGTGGGGGAGGGGGAGCGAGAAGGGGGTGGGGAGGGGGGAGGAGAGAGAAGGGGGGAAGGGGGGAGGGGGGAGGGAGGGGAGGGGTGGGGAGGAGAGAGAAGGGGTGGGGGGGGGGAGGGGAGGAGAGAGAAGGGGTGGGGTGGGGGGGGGAGGGGGAGGAGAGAGAAGGGGTGGGGTGTGGGGGAGGGGGAGGACCGAGAGAAGGGGTGGGGGTGGGGGTGGGGGGGTGGGGGAAGGGGGGAGGAGAGAGAAGGGGTGGGGGTGGGGGTGGTGGGGGAGGGGGAGGAGAGAGAAGGGGTGGGGGTGGGGGAGGGGGAGAGAGAGAAGGGGTGGGGGAGGGGGGGGAGAGAGAAGGGGTGGGGGAGGGGGGGGAGAGAGAAGAGGGTGGGAGAGAGGGGGGGAGAGGGGGGAGAAGAGAGAAGGGGTGGGGGAGAGGGAGAGAGGAGTGGGAGAGGGGGGGGAGAGGGAGAAGGGAGAAGGGGTGGGGGAGAGGGAGAAGGGGTGGGGGAGGAGGGAGAAGGGGTGGGGGAGAGGGGAGAAGGGGTGGGGAGAAGAGAGCAGGGGTGGGAGAGGGAGAGAAGAGGAAGGGGGGGGAGAGGGAAGAGAGAAGGGGTGGGTGGGGGTGGGGGAGAAGAGAGAAGAGAGAGAGAAGGGGTGGGGGTGGGGGTGGGGGAAGAAGAGAGAAGGGGGGGGAGAGAGAGAGAAGGGGTGGGGGTGGGGGTGGGGAGAAGAGAGAAGGGGTGGGGGTGGGGTGGGGGGAGAAGAGAGAAGGGTGGGGAGAAGAGAGAAGGGGTGGGGGGTGGGGGTGGGGGAGAAGAAAGAAGGGGTGGGGGTGGGGGAGGGGGAGGGGGGGGGGAGAAGGGGGTGGGAGGGGGGAGAAGAGAGAAGGGGTGGGGGTGGGGGAGAAGGAGAAGGGGGGAGAAGAGAGGGGAGGGGGGGAGAGAGAAGGAGTGGTGGGGTGGGGGTGGGGGGGGGGAGGGGGGGGGAGGGGTGTGAGGGGGGGGGAGAGAGAAGGGGTGGGGGAGGGGGGGGAGGAAGGGTGGGGGGGGGAGGAGAGAGAAGGGGTTTGGGGAGGGGGAGAGAGAGAAGGGGTGGGGGGGGGGAGAAGGGGGGGATGGGGGGAGGGGGAGAAAGGGGAGGGGGGGGGGAAGGGGGAGGGGGGAGAGAAGAGGGAAGGGGAGGGGAGAGAGAAGGGGAGGGGGAGGAGAGAAGGGGAGGGAGAGAGAAGGGGTGGGGAAGGGGTGGGGGAGAAAGAGAGAAAGGGAGGGGGAGGGGGGAGAGAGAGAGGGGGGGGAGGGGGGAGGAGAGAGAAGGGGTGGGGGAGGGGGGAGGAAGAGAGAAGGGGTGGGGGAGGAGGGGGGAGGAGAGAGAAAGGGGAGGGGGAGGGGGGAGGAGAGGAAAGGGGTGGGGGGGGGGGGGGGAGGAGAGAGAAGGGGGGGGGGAGGGGGAGGGGAGGAGAGAGAAGGGGGGGGGAGGGGGGAGGAGAGAGAGAGGGGGAGAGAAGGGGTGGGGAGGGGGGAGGAGAGAGAAAGGGGTGGGGGAAGGGGGGGGGGGAGGAGAGAGAAGGGGTGGGGGAGGGGGAGGAGGAGAGGGGGGGGGAGGGGGAGGAGAGAAGAAAGGGTGGGGAGGGAGAGAGGAGAGAGAAGGGGGGGGGTGGGGGAGGGGGGGAGAGAGAGAAGGGGTGGGGGGGGAGAGGAGAAGGAGGGGGGGAGGGGGGGGAGAGAAGGGGGGAGGGGGGGATAGAGAAGGGGGGGAGGGGGGAGAGAGAAGGGGAGGGAGGGGGGAGAGAGAAGGAAAGTGGGGGACGGGGGGGGAGAGAGAAGGGGGGAGGGACGAGAGGGGAGGGAGGGAGGGGGGGGAGAGAAGGGGTGGGGGGGGGAGAGAGTGGGGGAGGGGGGAGAAGGATGGGGGGGGGAGGAGAAGGGGAGAAGAGGGGGGGAGGGGGGGAGAGAGAAGGGAGGGAGGGGGGAGAGAGAAGGGGAGGGAGGGGGGGAGAAGAAAGGGGGAGGGGAGGGGAGGGGGGGAGGGGAAGAAGGGGTGGGGAGGGGGGAGAAGAGGAAGGGGTGGGGGAGGGGGGAGGAAGGGGGGGGAGAAGGGAGAAGGGGGGGGGAGAAGGGAGAAGGGGTGGGGGAAGAGAGAAGGGGTTGGGGGAGAAGAGGAGAAGGGAGAGAAGGGGTGGGGGTGAAGAGAGAAGGGGGTGGGGGTGGGGGTGGGGGAGAAGAGAGAAGGGGTGGGGGTGGGGGTGGGGGAGAAGAGAGAAGGGGTGGGGGGGGGGGGGGAGGGGGGGGAGAGAGAAAGGGTGGCGGAGGTAGAGGGGGAGAAGGGGGGAGGAGGGGTGGGGAGGAGGGGTAGGGGATGGGGAGGCGAGGGGGAGACAGGAGTAGGCGTGGAGGGAGGGGAGAAGGGGGTGGAGGAGAGGGAGGAGGGAGAAGGGGAGGAGGGAGAGGGGTGGCAGAGGGGGAGACAGGAGTAGGGGTGGGGGGAGATGGGAGAAGAGGTTGGGGGAGGGGGAGGGGGAGGGAAAGAGGAGGAGGAGGGGTGGGGAGAGGGGGAGGAGGGGAGAATGAGGGGGAGGAGGGGAGAGAGAGGAGAGGGTGGGGGAGGTAGGAGATCCTGGAAAACAGGGTGAGGTGGATGAGGAATGGGGAGGTGAGGAAAACGGGGGTGGAGAAGGGAACGGTGGGAGGGAAGTGTACGGGGGAAACAATGGGGGGAGTGGATAGGGAATGATGGGGAGACGGGGTGTAGGGGAGGGAAATGACGGGGGGGAGTGGATGGAATGATGGGGAGACGGGGTGTAGGGGAGGGAAACGACGGGGGGGAGTGGATGGGAATGATGGGGAGACGGGGGTAGGGGAGGGAGTAGAAGAAGGGGTTAGGGGAGGGAGTGGATGGGAATGATGGGAGACGGGGTGTAGGGGAGGGAGTGGATGGGAAGATGGGGAGACGGGGTGTAGGGGAGGGAGTGGATGGGAATGATGGGGAGACGGGGTGTAGGCGAGGGAAACGACAGGGGGAGTGGATGGAAATGAAGGGGAGACGGGGTGTAGGGGAGGGGAATGACAGGGGGTGGAGTGAGGAGGGGAGCGACAGGAGGCAGGGAGGGGAATGAAGGGGAAGAGGAACGAAGGGATGTGAGACAACTCACCTTTACCACCCTCCCAGGCAGTGCATTCCAGACCATCACCATTGTTAGATAGAAAGGGTTTTCCTTATATCTCTCACTAAACCTCCTGTCCTTCACCTTGAACCTATGTCGTGACTGACCTTTCAACTGAGAACAGCTGCTCCCTATCCATGACCCTTGTATCTTGTACACCTCAATCAGGTCGCCCCTCAGTCTTCTTTGGCTTTGGTCTTTGGCTTTGATCTTCATGTCGTCATTGGCCACAGGTATAGTGCCGGAAGACTGGAGGATGGCAAGTGTTGTCCCTTTGTTCAAAAAGGGGAGTAGGGACCATCCTGGAAATTATAGACCAGTGAGCCTGACTTCTGTTGTGGGCAAAGTCTTGGAAAGAATTATAAGGAATAGGATTTATAAGCATCTAGAGAGAAATAAATTGATTAGGCATAGTCAGCACGGTTTTGTGAAGGGTAAGTCGTGCCTCACAAACCTTATTGAGTTTTTTGAGGAGGTGACCAAAGAGGTAGATAAGGGTAAGGCAGTTGATGTAGTGTATATGGATTTTAGCAAAGCGTTTGATAAGGTTCCCCATGGTAGGCTACTGCAGAAAGTGCAGATGCATGGGATTGAAGGTGATTTAGCAGTTTGGATTAGGAATTGGCTAGCTGATAGAAGACAGAGGGTGGTGGTTGATGGGAAATATTCAACCTGGAGTGCAGTTACAAGTGGTGTACCTCAAGGATCTGTTTTGGGGCCACTGCTGTTTGTCATTTTTATAAATGACCTAGATGAGGGTGTAGAGGGTTGGATTAGTAAATTTGCTGACGATACCAAAGTGGGGGGAGTTGTAGACAGCGAGGATGGATGTTACAGTTTGCAGAGGGACATAGATAGGTTGCAGAGCTGGGCCGTGAGGTGGCAAATGGAATTCAATACGGATAAGTGTGATTCACTTTGGTAGGAATAACAGGCATATGAAATATAGGGCTAATGGAAGGACCCTTAATAGTGTTGTCGAGCAGAGGGATCTCGGGGTACAAGTACATAGCTCTTTGAAAGTTGGCACCCAGGTTGATAAAGTTGTTAAGAAGGCGTACGGTGTGTTAGCTTTTATTGGTAGAGGGATTGAATTTAGGAGCCGTGAGGTTATGTTACAACTGTACAAAACTCTGGTGCGGCCGCACTTGGAGTATTGCGTACAGTTCTGGTCGCCGCATTATGAGAAAGATGTGGAAGCATTGGAAAGGGTGCAGAGGAGGTTTACCAGGATGTTGCCAGGTATGGTGGGAAGGCCTTATGAGGAAAGGCTGAGGGACCTGAGGTTATTTTCATTAGAGAGAAAAAGGATATGCGGTGACCTAATTGAGGCTTATAAGATGATCAAGGGACTGGATAAGGTGGATAGTGAGAGTCTTTTCCCTCGGATGGTGATGACCAACACAAGGGGACATAACTTTAAATTAAATTAGTTATAGGATGGATGTCAGAGGCAGGTTCTTTACACAGAGGGTGATGAGGGCGTGGAATGCCCTGCCTGCAGCAGTTGTGGACTTGCCTACTTTGGGGGCATTCAAATGTTCGGTGGATAGGCATATGGATGATATTGGAATAGTTTAGGTTAGAGGGTCCATTGGCCGGCGCAACATCGAGGGCCGAAGGGCCTGTACTACGCTGTAATATTCTATGTTCTCTGTTCTCTGCTCCAATAAAAACAACCCAAGCCTACTTCATACTTAAATGTTCCATCCAAGGCAGCATCCTGATGAATCTCCTCTGGAACCTTCCAGTGTAATCTTTCCTATAATGTGGTGATTAGAACTGCACACAGTATTCTAGCAGTGGCCTCAGCAAAGTTCTACACATCTCCAACATGACTTCCCTGCATTTGTAATCTATGCCTCAGTTGATAAAGGTAGATGTCCAATATGCCTTTTCACTATCCTACTAACATCCCCTTCCTCATTCAGAAGCCGATGGAGAAACACACCAACGTTCCCTTGTTCCACGGAATTTCCTACTGTCCCGCCATTCATTAAATACTTCCTTGTCAAATTACTCCTTTCAAAGTGTATCACCTCACTCTTTTCAGGGTTCAATTCCATCTACCACTTACTTGCCCCTTTGACTATTCCATCTATATCTTTATAGGGGACTTTAACTTTACTAATATTGATTGGAATAGCTATAGCTCTAGCTCGTTAGAGGGGTCAGTTTTCATACAAAGTGTGCAGGAAGGTTTTTTGACTCAGTATGTAGATAGGCCAACTAGAGGTGAGGCTACATTGGATTTGGTGCTGGGCAATGAGCCAGACCAGGTGTTAGGCTTGGAAGTTGGTGAACATTTTGGTGATAGTGACCACAATTCGGTTACGTTCACCTTAGTGATGGATAGAGATAGGCATGAAGCTGGGGGCAGTAGTTATAGCTGGGGGAAGGGTAATTATGAGGCCATAGGAGAGAATTAGGGTGCGTAGATTGGACTCGGAAACTACAGGGACTGGGAACATCTGAAATGTGGAGCTTATTCAAGGAGCAGCTGCTGCGAGTCCTTGATAAGTATGTCCCTGTCAGGCAAGGAGGAAATGGTCGAGTAAGGTAACCTTGGTGTACGAAAAAAGTTGATTCGCTGGTTAAATGGAAAAAGGAGGCTTATGTCAAGATGAGGCTTGAAGGCTCGGTTAGTGCAATGGATAGCTATAGATTAGCCAGGAGGGAGCTAAAGAGTGAGTTGAGGAGAGCTAAGAGGAGACACGAGAAGACTTTGGCTGATAGGATTAAGGAGAATCCTAAAGCTTTCTTTAGATATGTTAAGAGTAAAAGATTGGTTAGGGCAAGATTAGGGCCAGTCATAGACAGCAGTGGGAAGTTGTGCGTGGAGCCTGAAGAGATTGGAGAGGCAATGAATAAATATTTCTCTTCGGTATTCACGCAGGGTGATGTAAATGTAGTTATGGAGAACACTGAGGTACAGGGTTGCAAACTGGAAAGTATTGAAGTAGATAGGGAGGATGTGCTAGATATTCTCGAGGGTTTGAAGTTGGATAAGTCCCCTGGGCCGGACGGGATTTAACCTAGGATTCTCTGGGAGGCAAGAGAGGCGATTGCAGAGCCTCTGGCTCTGATTTTCAGGTCGTCGTTGGTTACGGGTATAGTGCCGGAAGACTGGAGGATAGCGAATGTGGTCCCATTGTTCAAGAAGGGGAAGAGAGACCTTCCAGGGAATTATAAGCCAGTGAGTCTTACTTCTGTTGTGCGCAAAGTATTGGAGAGAATTATTAGGGATAGGATTTATAGTTATTTAGAGAGAAATGAATTGATTGGGGATAGTCAGCATGGTTTTGTGAAGGGTAGGTCGTGCCTTACTAACCTTATTGAGTTTTTTGAAAAAGTGACCAAGAGGTGGATGGGGGTAAGGCAGTTGATGTGGTATATATGGACTTTAGTAAGGCGTTCGATAAGGTGGGCCATGGAAGGCTTCTGCAGAAAATGCAGATGTATGGGATTGAGGGTGATTTAGCTAATTGGATTAGGAATTGGCTAGCAGATAGAAGACAGAGGGTGGTGGTTGATGGGAGATATTCATCGTGGAGTTCGGTGACAAGTGGGGTATCTCAGGGGTCTGTTTTGGGGCCCCTGCTGTTTGTAATTTTTATAAATGATCTGGATGAGGGTATTGAAGGATGGATTAGTAAATTTGCAGATGACACTAAAGTCGGTGGAGTGGTAGATAGTGAAGAGGGGTGTTAGAGTTTGCAGAGAGACTTGGACAAGTTGCAGAGCTGGGCCGAGAGGTGGCAAATGGAGTTTTAATGTGGAAAAGTGTGAGGTAATTCACTTTGGCAGGAATAACAAGTGTGTAGAGTATAGGGCTAATGGTAGGACTCTTAATAGTGTTGAAGAACAGAGGGATCTTGGTGTATATGTACATAGATCCCTGAAAGTTGGCAATCAAGTCGATAAGGTTGTTAAGAAGGCATACGGAGTCTTAGCTTTTATTGGTAGGGGGATTGAATTTCAGAGCCGCAACGTCATGTTGCAACTGTACAAAACTCTAGTGCGGACGCACTTGGAGTATTGTGTGCAGTTCTGGTCCCCACATTATAAGAAAGATGTGGAGGCATTGGAGAGGGTACAGAGGAGGTTTACCAGGATGTTGCCTGGTATGGAGGGCAGGGCTTATGAAGAGAGGCTGAAGGATTTGAGGTTGTTTTCGTTAGAAAGGAGGCGGCTAAGAGGGGACCTAATCGAAACATATAAGATGATTAAAGGTTTAGATAGGGTGGACAGTGATAGCCTTTTTCCTAGGATGGAGAAAGCTAACACGAGGGGACACAGCTTTAAATTAAGGGGTGATAGTTATAGGACGGATATCAGAGGTAGGTTCTTTACCCAGAGGGTGGTTAGGGAGTGGAATGACCTGCCTGCGGCAGTTGTAGATGCGCCAAGTTTGGTGGCGTTTAAGAGGTTAGTTGATAAGTTTATGGAAGAGAAGGGAATGGTTTAGTTTGGAGGGTCATTGCTTTTTATAATGGTCGGCGCAACATCGAAGGCCGAAGGGCCTGTTCTGCGCTGTAATGTTCTATGTTCTATGTTTTGTAGCCCAAGGCACTCAACCTCACTGTTAACTACCTGGCTAATGTGTCATTTGCAAATTTACTAATCCTATCACCCACATAGTCATCTATTTCATTTATATGAATGACAAAAAATAGGGGACCTGTGGTTGCCATTGGACATTGGCTTCCAGTCACTAAAGCAGTCTCCTGTCATCACCCTCTGTCTCCTACAACTCAGCCGATTTTGAATCCACTTTATCAAATTATCCTGTGTCTCTTGTGCATTATCTTCTCTACAGGTCTCCCATGTGAGACCTTGTCAAAGGCTTTGCTGAAATCCATATAAATGACATGAACTGTGCCTTATGTACACATCCAGTCACCTGAAAAAATTCAATCAAATTTGTTAGGTATCAAATTTATCCTCTCTATGACGAAGTTATGCTGACTATCCCTGATCAAGCCATGCAACTCTAAGTGAAAACAGATGTTCTCCTTAAGAAGTTTCTTCAATCGTTTCCTTACTACTGACATAAGACTCACTGATTTGTAGTTCTGGGGTTTATCTCTACAACCCTTTTTAAATCGTGGAACCTTTTCTCTTCTCCAGTCATCTGGCACCTCTTCCCATGACTGGAAAGGATTTGAAAATTTGTGTCAGAACCACTACAATCTCCTCCCTTGCCTCCCATAGCAGCCTAGGGCACAATTCATCCAGACTGGAGATTTTTGGACTTTTATAGCTGGCAACACCTCCAATATCTTGTCCTTTCATATGTCAATTTGCTCAAGAACCTCACAATCCCTCTCCATAAATTCCATACCTTCATCCTCATTCTCCTAAGTGAACATGAATGTGAAGTTTTCATTCAACAGTTTGGCTCCAGCCACAGATTGATCTATTGGTCCCTCATAGGCCCCATCTTTGCCTGGTTATCCTCTTCCTATTGAAAAAACGTACAGAGTATCTTGGAATTTTCCAAACTTTTACCATCTAGAGCTCTCCCATATCCCTTCTTTGCTTTACTAATTGTTTACTTAAGCTCCACTCTATACTGTCATTAATGCCTCTGCTGATTTGCTCCCCTTGTACTTGGTAAAAGCCTTCCTTTTCCTCTCATCATGTCCTGAATATCTCTGGTCATCCATGATTCTCTCAACTTGTTACTCTTTCCTATCATGCTAGAGTCCCCCCACCCCGCCATTGCTCTTCTGTAGATTTCCCTATTAACTGCTTTTCCCTGTGGTACCCTGGCCAGATCCTGTCTTATTTTACTAAACTCCATTGTCCCCCAATCCAAAACTTCTTTTTGCAACTTGTCTATCTCCTTAACAAGCTTAAATTGTGCCATGTATGATTGCAATCACTAAAACACTGCCCCACCACTGTCTCAACTATCTGTCTGGCTTCATTCCCCAGAATTAGGTCTAGTACAGCTCCTTCCATTGTTGGATCCTCTACATATTGATCTAAAGAGTATACAATTCAAGAAATCTATGCACCCAAGCCCTTAACACTCTTGACTATCCCAGTTAATATTGGGAAAATTGAAATCACCTTATTCTTTTCACACATCTCTGCGAATTGTGTATATATTTGCTCTTTAATATACTGCTATCTAGAGGGTCTATAATAAACACCTAACAATATGGCTGCCATTTTTTTATGATGGTGGGAAATGATAGACAGATGGGGGCCAGAAATGATAGGGCAGGGAAGTGAATGCAAATAGAGTGAATGCAGAGAGGGAGATGGAGATGAGGGGAAGAATACAGAGGACTTGGGAATAGCAAGGGGGGAAATGACAAGGGGGGGAACGGACTGGAGGGGGATAGGGGGGCGACTGGGGGGGGAGAGGTGGAGGGTGACCTGGGTGGGAGTGATTGGGGGTGGGGAGGGAGGTGATGCAGGGGTTGGGAGGGATGACCAGAGGGTGGGGGACGGAGGGCAGGGGGAGGTGTGACAGGAGGGGGAGAGTGACAGGGGAATGGTGGGCGATTGATAATGATTGGGGGAGTGATGATGGAGCGATGAAAGGGAGTGGGGATATGGGGATGAGATGGGGTGAGGATGGGGGGCTGAGGATGGAAGTGGGGTGATGATGGAGTGTGAAGGTAATGATGGTGAATGGGGATTGATGATGGTGAATGGAGGTGATGATAGAGAGGATGATGATGGAGAGATGAAAGGGGATGGGGAAATGGGGATGATGATGGGGGGAGTGAGGATGATGATGGTGAGTGGAGGTGATGTTGGTGAGAGGATGATTGTGAGTGAAGGTGATGATGGAGAGAGGATGATGGAGGGATGAAAGGAGGGAATATGGGGATGAGATGGGATGAGATGGGGAGAGATGGGATGATGATGGGGGGTTGAGGATGGTGAGATGATAATGGGGGTAATGATGGAGAGAGATGAGGATGGAGTGAGGATGATGGTGAGTGGAGGTGATGATGGTGAGAGGATGATGATAGTGAACGAGGATGATGATGAGGGGGTAATGATGGAGAGAGGATGAGGATGATGATGGTGAATGGAGGTGATGATGGAGCGGGGTAATGATGGAGAGAGGATGAGGATGATGGTGATTGGAGGTGATGATGGAGAGAGGATGATGATGGAGTGAGATGAGATGATGGTGAGTGGAGGTGATGATGGTGAGAGGATGATGGAGTGTGGGGATAATGATAAAAGATGAAGTTGGTGAATGGGGGATGATGATGGTGAATGGAGGTGATGATGGAGAGAGGATGATGATAGTGAACGAGGATGATGATGAGGGGGTTATGATGGAGAGAGATGAGGATGGAGTGAGGATGATGGTGAGTGGAGGTTTTGATGGTGAGAGGATGATGATGGAGTGTGGGGGTAATGATAGAGGATGAAGTTGGTGAATGGGGGATGATGGTGGTGAGTGGAGGTGGTGCTGGGGGACTGAGAGGCGGGCCGCACTCTCTCCAGCGCCGCACCGTTTCCGCCGCCGCCTCCTGCAGCGCGGATCCGGCTCCCTCCGCCTCTCCCTGTGGCTGGATGTCGGCGCGGAGGCCCGGCCGCCGCTCTCGGCCTGCGAGCCGGGGCCGAAGCCGGCTGGTTTACCGCTCTCTGCAGAGTGCTCAGGACTACCTGGAGCGGGAGGATTTCGGCACCGCCTTCGCCCACTACCTGCTGCTGCTCAACCTGGCGCCGGAGTTGAAGGACATCATCAGGGTGAGTGCGGGAACCCGAGGCCCAGGCTGCGGGCCCGGCCTTCAGTCACTTGGGTCAGCCCTGACCATCCACTGCTCCGGCCCCAATTAAAAACCGGCCGCAGCCCCGCTGAGAGGAGCCAGCATTTTCTGCTTTAGTTCAAATTTCCCGCAACCGCAGTGTTTCAGTGGTATTAATGTGTCCTAAAGCCAAGAGATGGATTGGGGTTTGGAAAGCAGCATCTGATGAGAATTATTTCGGTCTGAACATAGCAGCAGGATATCTGAGTGCAAATTAAAGTCAAAATTAAACAACAACTCTTGCCAGTCGCTAAGGATAAGTTTTAAATCCCCCAAATATCCAGTTTTGTCGTTTACCAAATCTCAACTTGACTTGTAAAACACAATGTCAAATATGTTGATCATATTTAATGTTTTGTTTTGACATTAAGATATGGAATTAAAAATACTAAAGTTCAGATTAGGTTCTGGACAATTCAGTTCCGCCTATCGCTGACAAAACGTCAATTATGCTGTATTCTTTGTTGGTATGAGTATTTTCCCATGGCTAGGAGGTTACATATGATTCACTCTGGTCTGATGTTGCAACCCCATTTACGATTAATCAATCAAGATGTTTTGGGATGGAGGCAGCTGGCTGCCAGTGACCTCGACAAAGTTGTTTGTAGGGAAGAAGACTTGCTTTGAATTACATAAAGTATACAGGCAAGTCAGTCCATTGGTGTTGTTGGTGTCCCACACAAGCTTCCTCAGCTAACTATCAGCATAACCTCTATTTCCTTCTCCCTCATATACTTAATTTAGTTTAGTTTATTTCGTAATGTCACAAGTAGGCTTACATTAACACTGCAATGAAGTTACTGTGAAAATTGCCTAGTCACCACACTCTGGCACCTGTTCAGCTATACTTAACATAACCAATGCACCTAACCAGAACGTCTTTAGGACTATGGGAGAAACCTGAGCACCTGGAGGAAACTCACACAGATACACGGAGAATGTGCAAACAGCACGCAGACAGTGATCTAAGCCAGGAATCGAACCGGTTCCCTGGAGGTTTGAGGTAGCAGTGCTAACCACTCTGCGCTTCTTAAGTGCATCTCTGTTATTTGCCTAACTTTTCTTAACGCCATCAAGGTTTGCCAATTTTATGAAAGCTGATAATTGATATTTTTCTATTTTTTTAATTTGGATCTTCTCAGCCATTCCTTCAAATATGTTATCTTTAGACTTTTCTCACTCTTTTAAAGTATGTTGATAGGGCAGCATAATGGAACCTCTTACCCTAAGCCTAACCTGGAAGCTAACCACATCAAAGTGGGAGAAGAATTTTCATTTCTATCAGTGGCTTACTTGATCTTACTGAACACAACCATCTTTGAATTTTTCCCCTGCTGTCTCTGCTCTTCAAAATCCTTGAAAATGTGATTGCTTCCCAAATTGTGCCCATCTATTCTGCATTTTCTCATTTGAAATATTCTGATCAGGTTTCTGACCCTGCCTCAGCACTGAGATGGCCTATATCAAATTTACAAATGATATATTGCATGAATGTGACTGTAGTCTATTAATCCTCCTCATCCATCTCAATTTATTTGAACCTTTCAAAGAATCATAGAATGAAACGCTATAGAAGGAAACCATTCAGCCTGTTGTACTTCTGCCAGCTCTTTAAAAGAGCTATCCAATTAGTATCGGTTTTATCCCCACAACCATGTGAACTTTTTTCCCCCCTCAAAGTTTTTCTCCAGTTTCCTTTTGAAAGTTATTACCAAATGTGCTTTCTCCACTCTTTTAGCCAATGTATTCCAGATGCTAATAACTTGCTGCATACATTTTTTTTTCTGCGTGGCATCTTTTGTTCTTTTAAGAACATTGCAGATGTCCTAACTATAATTTTCCGTAATTATTTGATTTGGGAATGGTTCCTTTGGATTGGAAAATTGTGCATGTCAATTGTTATTGAAGAAAGATACAAAGGGAAACCAGGGAATTATAAACCATTCAGCCTCTGGATATAAATTGTCCCATTCATAAGATGCAGCATGGGTTCATGAAAGGAAATTCATGTTTGACTAATTTGATGGAATTCTTTGAAAACGTTACATGTGCAGTGGACAGTGGGGAACCCATAGATGTGATGTATCTGGATTTCCAGAAGGCATTTGACAAGGAGCCGCACCAAAGATTGCTACATAAAACAAAGATTCACAGTGTTATGGGTAATGTATTAGCATGGATAGAGGATTAGTTAACTAACAGAAAACAAAGAGTAGGGGTAAATAGCTGTTTTTCTAGTTGGCATCAGTGGTGTACGTCAGAGATCAGTGTTGGGACTGCAATTGTTCACAATTTACACAGATGATTTGGAGTTGGGGACCAAGTGTAGTGTGTCAAAATTCATAGATGATACTAAGATGGGTGACAGAGCAAAATATGCAGAAGTCGCTGAAAGTCTGCAAAGGGATATAGATAGTCTAAGAGAGTGGGCGAAGGTCTGGCACATAGAGTACAATGTTGGTAAATGTGAGTCATCCGTTTTGGTAGGAATAACAGCAAAATGGACTATTTTTAAATGGTAAAAAATTGTATTCTGTTCAGTATCCTTACTTGAGAAAGGATATACTGGCACTGGAGGGAATGGTATAGAAGAGATTCACTAAGTTGATTCTGGAGTTGAGAGGGTTGGCTTATGAGGAGAGACTGAGTAGACTGAGCTATACTCATTAGAATTCAGAAGAATGAGGGGAATCTTACAGAAATATATAAGATCAACAAGGGAATAGATAAGTTAGAAGCAGGGAAGTTGTTTCCACTGGCAGGTAAAACTAGAACTAGGGGGCATAGCCTCAAAGTAAGGGGAAGCAGATTTAGAACTGAGTTGAGGAGGAACTTCTCCACGCAAAGGGTTGTGAATCTGTGGAATTTCCTGCCCAATGAAGCAGTTAAGGTACCTCATTGAATGTTTTTAAAACACCGTTAGATAAATTTTTGAACAGTAGAAGAATTAAGGGTTATGATGAGCAAGGGTAAGTAGAGCTAAGTTCACAAAAAGATCAGCCATGATCTTTTTGAATGGCGGAGTATGCTCAAGGGGCCCGATGGCCTATTCCTATTCCTGCTCCTAGTTCTTATGTTCTTAAACCTGTTGTTGGTGAATTACTTAATTCTATAATTAAGGATTGGCTCTCTGAATACCTTGAACGTTTTTCAGCTGATCAGAGAGATCCAGCATTACTTAGGTTTCTTATAAACAGTTAGCTAAACTTTAAATTGAGCCAAATTATTAATCTGGTTAGGAAATTGGCTGAGCAATAAGTGACAGAGTAATGGTATCAGACAGGCACTCTGAGTGACAGGATATGACTCATTATTCTGATATGTTCAGTCCTTATCACTTAATCTGAGCTTTCAATCTATTATCAAGACCACCTATTTGTTCCTCTCTAATATCACTTGTTTCTCTCCCCTACCACTGATGTCTGCCACTGAAACCCGTATCCACGCATTTATTGCCTCTAGACTGGACAATTCTCGTGCCTTCCAACTTTCATTTCGATACTTCACAAAAACACAATCAGAATAATCAACTGAAAGAAAGAAGAAAATATTAGGAAGGATGATTATACCTTGGGTTTTAACAATATCTTTATTCTCAAAAAGCATTGAGACAGTTACATGGATAAGATGCGGATAGAGGGACATGAGTCAAAAGTGGGCCATTGGGATTAGTTTAGGGATTTAAAAAAAGGGGGCAGCATGGACAAGTTGGGCTGAAGGGCCTGTTTCCATGCTCTAAGTCTCTATGACTCTAATGCCTTAAAAAAAAATAGGGGATGAAAAGAGACAAGAGTTGGGAAGAGAAATACAGAGATTTATGTTTAGACTGCCAAAGAGGAATAACCAAACTAGGATTAAAGTAAATTAAAAGCCAAAAATGTCAGTATAGTTAGTATTGAGTTGTTGCGCTTCTGACAGCCCATGCATCCACTTTCACCGTTCTGATGCATGGAACACTTTGTTTATTCCCTGTACTGATCAGCATTGATTTTGGAGTGCACCTTCAGATAAGTGCGTCTGCAAACATAAACTTATTTTGTGCATCAAAAAAAAATGAAAACTCTAAAGAAAACTGAAAGATAATGTAATTATTTCCTTTTTAAAAATATACATGGTTTCACCTGAGACTTCTCTCAGATTTATTTCCCTTGTTTCTCCTGCTTTGTTCTCAATTACCCCATTTTGTCTAAATGATTGTTCGTTTACAGGCCTAGAAATGTTGGATTAATTACAACAGGATCATCACAGTCAACCCCAATCTTGTTTTCCTGGTGTGACTCTATTCAAATGTAATTTTTAACTGCAATGACTGAGTTATCAAGAACAAGTAACCGAAAGATGTGCTGGTTAAGTGCATCGGCCATACTAAATTCTCTCTGCGCACCCAAATGGGTGATGGAGTGAGGCAACTAGGGGATTTTCACAGCGACCTTAATGCAGTGTTAATGTAAGCCTGCTTGTGTCAATAACAAATAAACTTTAAAACTTAACCTGAGCGATTTTTGAAAATCCTTAGTCCAAGGCGATTTGAAGCTTTCACACTATAACCTAAGTGAATATACCTAATTATCAAACTTTGATGTACGTGTGATATTCTGTATGTTCATAAAAATGGATTAATAATTTATTGAAGTTTATAGCAATAACTATAGACATAGATGACCAATTACTATATTGAACATTAACTGACAATGCTGGTAAATCCCAGCAGGTTCAGCAGTGTTCATAGGAAGAGAAAACAAAGTCAACATTTCAAGTCTGTATGACCCTTCTTCAGAATGAAGGGAGGGAAAAATGTGTTGGATTATACACTACATAAGTGGGAATGGAACAACCGAAACAGTGATTAGTGAAAGGTGAGAAAGATTGCAACAAAGATGTAGCAGAACGCAAGAACATTTCAGAAATGACTTGTTGAAGGGGCAAGGAGAGTTTTTGCATAGGAATGAAAATGTTTGGGATATTTTAAAAAAAGGTCAAGATGGAGGAAAAAGGTCACAGTATAAAGTTATTGAACTCAATGTTGAATTCTGATGGCTGTAATGTGCCTAATCAGAAAATGAGATGCTGCTCCTCCAGCTTGAGTTGGGCACCATTAGAGCATTTCAGCAGGCTAAGGGCAGATGTGTGGATATGAGAACAAGATGCACAGTTGACATGGCAACAACTGAACAGTTGGGGGTCATGCTTGCGGGCTGAGTGAAGCAGTTCCACAAACCAGTCACGCAGTCTGCATTTAGTCTCACCGAATGTAGAGACCATGCTGGGAGAAGTGAATACAGGAGACCAAACTGGAGGAGGTGCAAGTGAAATGTTGCATCAGCTGGAAGGTACACTTCAGGCTGTGAAAGGTGAGGAAGGAGGAGGTAAGGGGTTACACCTTCTGCAATTACAAGGGAAGCTGTTGTGGGATGTGGAGTTGGGCATTATGGAGGAGTGGATCAATATGTTACAGAGTGAATGCCTCTGTGAATGCTGTAGGAGGTGAGGGGAAGATGTGTTTATATTGAATGTTCTTTGTTCATCATCAGAATTTGATCACTCCTTAGTCTTCTCAGCTAAACCCTATTATCACAGGATCATCCTGAGCAATGAGTTCCAATACGAGACTCTTTTTCTGCATATAAACCATCCCCATTAGCCTTTTATCTAATCCTAGTCATTCCAACATCATATCCCAATGTACAATCCAATGTCTTTGTGGGGTTCCTCAGCTCTTAGGTTGTCGATCAGAGAACATTTGTTTATTCTAAGGTTAATTTTTATGCCACACATTAGGTGATTCTTTTGGCTAAGATCAAGTGTAGTATCGACATGCTGTACTTGATTGAAGTTATTAGGTTACGTTTTAGCTTCATTTGAGACAATTTTTAAAAGTGGCACCTCGGCCTTTTGGCTAGGATGCAAATGAGATCAAGACTTGGAGGACGAGCAATGCCTACTCCAATCAACTTGGACCCTGTAGATCAAGCCGAAGACAGGAAATGAGAGCCCTGTCTTGTCAGCTTGGATCGGGAATGTCTCAACTTGTTGAGACTCTGAGTTGGACTTCATTTGATTGAATTGGAATAAAAACAAAAATAAATTAGGTGATCCTCAGATTTGTTCCTAATAAATTATTTTATGTTTTAAGGGTGTAAAATTTAATGATATGCAAGCTTTTCTTATTATTCTCTTGCAGTTAGTTATCATATTGCATATTATCCTGTTTCCAATCCAATTTTTCCTCCCCTCTGTTTGTTGATTAGCTTGTGATATCTGTCAGCAAATCTGAGATATCCTCCCATGTTTCATCAGGATCCTTAGGGGCATAATATCCATCCGATGGAGTGTTTTAATTTTGAATAAGCATATCTAAGATGTACATACAAATATTGTCAAGGTATAATTATAAATTTGTTATGGTGGTTAGCATGTTGCTAATTTTTCTTTAGTGAATACTAGGAGTGTTCATGGTGAGGCTGCATCCTGTTAATCAGTATGAAGTTGATGTACTGCTGCAATAAAATATATTTTTGCCTGTGTGCAATATACATTGGAAGCTATCAAGGGTGGATACATTGGCAAAGCTGGGCTGTTATTTTTAGGGAAGGTAAGAGTGTACGTTTGATTGAAGTGTTCAAAATAATTTGGCATTTAGTCAGTGAAGAGAGAGACAGACAAGAACAGGGGATTCTCGAAAAATTCAGCAGGTCTGGCAGCATCTGTGAGGAAAGAAAGCAGAATTAGTGAATGCAATTCTCCCGAATTAGATCTAAGTATTGGTGCCAGCAGGAAGAAGTCTCACAACACCAAGTTAAAGTCCAACAGGTTTATTTGCTACCAAATAAACCTGTTGGACTTTAACCTGGTGTTATGAGGCTTCTTACTGTGTTTACCCCAGTCCAATGCTGGCATCTCCACATCATGGCAAGTAGGAAACCCAGAATGTTTCCTGCTGGTGTTGGGTGTTCAAATGGCGCAACTTTCTCCCCAACATAAATCACGCTGATTTCTTGACTCCGCCAGTGCCTTTTTTGCCAGAGTCGGGGATCAGCTGTATAAGCAGAAGTAGGATATAAACGCTTCCTTCAGCACCCACTTTCATTCCAAACAGCTGTAAGAAGAGTTGTCCCAAGGTTCCTGGATGTGGATGTGGACCAGATGTAATGGGAAGGAGGGCTAACTCTTTCATAGGGAGTCCATTTGCCAGTGTGGTATAGGAAGCCTGGGATGTGGTGACAGAAGTGGTCAGCTCCAGCAGGATTACCAGGAGGACCAGATTTCAATGCTGCAAGAAGCTGAATGACTGTCTCTGAGTTGCAAGGATAAATACCCACCTATCTTATGAAGAGAGGCTGAGGGATTTGAGTTTGTTTTCGTTAGAAAGAAGGCGGCTAAGAGGAGATCTTATTGAAACATACAAGATGATTAGAGGTTTAAATAGGGTGGACAGTGATAGCCTTTTCCCTCAGATGGAGAACGCTGGCACGAGGGGACATAGCTTTAAATTAAGGGGTGGTAGTTATAGGACGGATGTCAGAGGTAGGTTCTTTACCCAGAGGGTGGTAAGGGTATGGAATGCCCTGCCTTCTGCAGTTGTAGATGTGCCAAGTTTGGGGGCGTTTAAGAGGTCAGTGGATAGGTTTATGGATGAAAAGGGAATGGCTTAGGTTAGAGGGTCATTGCTTTTCTTAATTGGTCGGCGCAACATTGAGGGCCGAAGGGCCTGTTCTGCGCTGTAGTGTTCTATGTTCTATCTGCCTTGGCATCACTCCTGCCCCTAATGCGTGGCATCTCACCTTAAATCCTTGCAACTGTAAACAACTGAGCTGCCAGCATTTCCTATAGTACAGTCCCACCCCACTGCAGCAATCCCTATCACAAGCCCTGTCCACACACGGCATCTACTGTGATTCCCCCCACTGTACCTGCCAGGGCATCACCTTACAATGTCCTCTTTGTGTTCCTGTGGGACACAGTAGCCCATAGCAGGAGAGACCATGGGAAGACAGGCGGGAGCACATTTGAGCCATGCGTCCTCACCCACTTTGAGCAGAGAGCACTGGTAATTGTGCGGGAAGCGTCGGAGCGGACTGTGACAGAATGCGAGGTCGGCATGCCTCGCTAAGAGTCACTTAAGTGAGTCGATCATCTCCCGTACTCTTGATATTCCCAAAAGCTGATCCCATATCCTGTCTCTTCCAGGATCTCCATCAGATGAGGCTGAGCCATCCAGTATTGCAGCACTTCCTATACACCTCAGAGGCCCAACTTTCACCAGCACCATCCGCCAGTGCAGAGATACTCACCACGGTGGATATGTTAATGGACAGGCTTCTGGGCATTCTCTCGGTAGCCCACATAGCTGCTTTGTATATTAGGTGAGGCAGGGACTTCCAAGGGAGTGGGCAGATGAAGGTCTGCTAGCTCTGAGGAAATAGTTGCTCCAAGTCAGCTGTCGAATCTGTGGAAAATGTTATCCCATCACTGTTCCTGATGCAAAAACAGAGACAAGCGTTGCAGGAATGGCTGTTATTCCTGCAAATGCAAAACCAGCTGAAGGAGTCCGCAACCTTTTCACAGGGGATGGTGCTGGCATTGCATGGTACTCAGACCAATACTGTAAGAGTGGTATCCGCAGTGGAAGCTTGAGGCATGATGTTTGAACAATGACGACGTTTAAGACCTGGCTCACTTTGTAATATCCATTGCTGAGGCCCAGAACAGCATGGCCCAATCACATGTGACATTGGCACAGGCATAGTTGGACGTTGCGGGGGGACTCCAGAGCCCAATCACACAGGACCGTGACTGAGGGCACTATCAGTATGGCCTACTTGCTGAAGGACATGTTCCAATCACAGAGAACCATGGTGGATAGCTTTGACAGTCTCATCCAGTCACAGAGGGCAACACCCTACTCATAGAGGACTGGGGCGGAGGGCATTGGCACCATGTTTCAGACTATGGTGGACCTCCAGATCTGGCAGCTCCAGTACAGGGGTCACCAAGAACCTGAGGAAGGAGGAAGCACTAAAGCCCATGCAGAAGTCTTCCAGCAGGCAGACTCTGGCAGTTTCCAGCTCTTCTGAGTGCCTCCTTCTTGACCACAGCAGGAGAACATGGTAACACAGTGTCACCTGTGACACCCAAAAGTTGGCTGGGGCAGCCCTCTGGGTCCGGGCCCTCCAGAGGATGCCTGCCAAAAGCACCGTAAAACCACAGGGCGTGGAAAGCAGCAGGCCACTTCCACTTCTGAGGTATTATCCGGGGGACATCTGGAAGGATCAGAACGCTACAGAAAATTAGGAAGCATACCAGTCTGAGACATGCTGGCATCACAGCATCACTAGTTTATGAGGCTGAACAGGCCAAGGATCCACTCTTCCCCCATACTGTGGCCCAGAAGAAAATGCCCCTACTGCATACTCAGGAAAGCCTGGAAATCAGTGCACTGTCAAGAGCTGAGTCGCACTACAGCTTTCATCAGTGAGTCACCTGCCTTGCAAAGAGACCTCTATGTTATCATCCTTCTGCCTTGCAAAGAAGGTGAGGGGAGTGAGCATTGGTTGTGCGTCAGGAGAAAAGGTTGAAGGGCTGACCAAATTCAGGAGAGAGGAGAGAAGCCGGTCAGATGTCTGAAAGATGTCAGGAAAGGGGAGAAGGCATTCAGGCAAGGCAGAGTTTGAAGGTAAGGCAGAGATGGGGTTGAACTGCCAGATTGAGGCTCCTATGTTTCAAACCTGGAGGCTGTGGGGGCCTCTCTGATCCTGTCGGACCCTGGCCACTCGCTGTCTGTCCAGCATCATCCAGGCCCTCCGTGGGTTCCTCTTCTGATGAGATTGCCTTTTTCTCCTCTTCATCCACTGCATTGTTCCACTGCTCTGCCACATTGTGGAGGTCACAGCATACGGCCACTATCTGCTTGATCCCCTGGAGGCTATGCTGTAATGCTCCATCAGAGTGCTGCAAACAATGAAATTGCATGTTCAAAAGGTCTAGTCACTGCTCAATCACATCCTTGGGCCACACTGACATGTTTTGCCTTGGTCTTGGGCCTTCGTGCAGCATCATGAGTCATGATCTTATGGGTTAACGTTAGTTTCCACACTAATCAACCCTTCAGCTGAGGATGACCCTTGAAGGCACTGAGTATCTCTAAGTGCCATGATGTAGGCATCATGTACATGCTCAGGGTAGCGTGCATAGACATGCATGATATTCAACTGGTATCAATGAAATAGGGCTGCCTAAAATTTATGAAAAAGCAGCAGTGGCGCTTTGGTTAGGATTGACCTGGTCTACCTATGACTTCAATTCCACAACACTGTGGGACTCTACCCCCTCGGTGGCAAGCTACTCAGTTATATAAAGTCACTACCAGGGCAACTAAGGATTAACAATGAATGCCAGTCTTGTCAACGAAGCAATTATCTCGAGAAGCATCAATAGTTGAAGTGAAGCCCAAATAGGTTGTCAGAACAATGGATCATGTTTGCTAGCAATCAGTTAATTGGTGTTTGTGTGGTGGGTAAAGTATAAAAAAAGCACAAGTATTAAAATATAGCGCTGCTGCCTTTCAGTGCCAGGGGCACAGATTCGATTCCCAGTTTGGGTCATTGTCTGTGTGGAATTTTGCATGTTCTCCCTGTGACTGTGTGGGTTTCCTCCAGATACTCTGGTCTCCTTTCACAGTCTGAACGATGTGCTGGTTAGGTGTATTGACCCGAACAGGCACCGGAGTGTGGCGACTGGAGGAATTTCACAATAACTTCATTGCAGTGTTAATGTAAGCCTTACTTGTGATTAGTAAATAAAGTTTAACCTTTAAGTCCTAAACTTAAGGTAGCAGCCATTGATTATATTTAAAGTCCAATGATGTGCAGGTTATGTGGCTTGGCCATGGTAAATGTATGGGGTTAGGATGAAGAGGAAAGCCTGGGTGGAATGCTCTTTGAGAGTCGGTGTAAACTCGATGGGCTGGATGACCTCTTTCTGTAGGGATTCTATGGTTCTATGTTGTTGGGAGCAAGGGATTTCAATCTGGCCATGACTAAGATGAGGCATGGAAGATGAGGGGAGTACGTGGGTGGGAATTGCATCCTTAAAGTATGATCAGTAATGCTGAAATGAAAATAAAGGACATTAATTTTTAGCACTATCTAAAATGACATTAGGAATACGTTTGCAATCTGTCAATTTAATTCTCACTGCAGCAAGACCAGTGGTAACAGTAGATAAAGTAGCTAAGACGGTTAGCGCCACGGACCCATGTTTGATTCCCAGCTGGCGTCACTGTCTGTGTGTAGTTTGCATGTTTTCACTACGTCTGCATGGGTTTCCTCATGGTGCTTTGGTTTCTCCCACGCTCCAAAGATGCTCAGGTTAGGTGGATTGGCTATGCTAAATTGCCTCTTAGCATCAGAGGACGAGTTTAGGGTAAATGCATGGTGTTATGGGGATAGGGCTTGAGTGAGATTGTGGTCAGTGCAGACTTAATGGGCCTTCTATACTGTAGGATTCTACAATTTACGAGGATGCTGCCTGGATTGGGGGGCAGGCCTTAAGAAGATAGGTTGAGGGAGCTGGGTCTCTTCTCACTGGAGAGACGTAGGTTGAGAGGCGACCTGATAGAGGTTTATAAAACGTTGAGAGGAGTAGATAGGGTGGACTCTCAGAGACTGTTTCCCCGAGCTGAAATGGTCACTACGAGAGGCCACAGATTTAAGGTGCAGGGAAGCAAATACAAAGGAGATGTCAGGGGTAGGTTTTTCACTCAGAGGGTGGTGAGTGAATGGAACCGACTGCCGTCGGAGGTTGTTGAGGCAAACTCACTGGGGTCTTTTAAGAGACTTCTGGATGAGTATATGGAAAAGAATAGGATAGGGGGTTATAGCTAGGTCTGTGGATTAGTAGATGTGATCGGCGCAACTCATGGGCCAAAGGGCCTATTTGTGCTGTATTGTTCTATGTTCTGTGTAATTCTTTGATATGCAGGGAACTGGGCAGGAGAAAAACTGAATGCTGACTGAGAGCAGTGGAAAGAGAAAACAGCAAGAAATCCAGGGGAGTCCAACAAAGCCAAACCAGGAAAGGCAGAGGATGCAAACAAGATATAGAACAAGTCAGACAATGATGGAAGGAGACAGAAAAAAAGACTGAAAGGTTACAGCAAGAAAATTAATATAAACATGTATAACACTGTCCACTAAAAATAGTGTGCACTACTCTATGGCAGCAAATGCAATAACAGGAAGTGTATGCATTTGTATGACTTTTGATATACAGGATATTCCCAAGGGAGGTGCACTTTTATTTTTTCCCACGACCACTGTATAACTTTCATGTCCTTGGGCAAAAACAGCAATTTAAAATCCTGTCCAACTCACGGCACATTAGCATTAAGACAGCCAGCTAACTTAGGACTCTACATCTGTTACACATTTAGCTGGGGCCTGTAAAATCTGAACCATTGAGAAATGTGACAAAATAACTGAAGCATGTTACAAACCCAATTCCTTTAAACTACGCACCAACCAACTTTGAAAGGCTCATCTTCATTGCAGCAGTAATGGGGATAGACAGCAGCTAAAAAAAACTTGGGCTAATAGCAAATGGAATGTTTATAATTAAACATTATCTAGCATGTAGATTATTACATTTTTTGAGGCACTAATGAAGTGGTAAATATTGAGGTATCTATGGATGTCCTGACTTTCACGTGAAATTGTTAGCGAGGCAGTCAGCCAGACTGCATTTAGTCTCCCCAGTGTAGAGGAGACTGCAATGGGCACAGCAAATGCAATAGACCAAATTGAAGGAAGTACAAGTGAAATGTTGCTTAATTTGTTTGGGGCCTTGAATGGTGAGGAGGTAAAGAGGCAGGTATTGCACCTTCTGCAATTGCAAAAGAAGGTACTCTGGGAAGGAGATGGAAAGTTGAGCGTGAATGAGCAGTGGACTGGGGGCATGAAAGGAGCATGGAAGATGTGCTGGAGTTGGCAGAAATCACGGACGCTAATGGTGCAATAAGTGAGACAATGGGGGACCTGATCATGGTTCTAAGCAAGAGAGGAAGGATTGAGGGCAGAGTGCAAGAAATGGATTGAACCCAGTTGAGTGCCCTGTCCCTGGTGTGGGGTGGGGTGGGAGGGCACACATGTAAGAAGCACCATTTTCGTAGATGACCTCAACAGAACAGATGTGGCATAAGTGAAGAAACTGAGGAATAGGCTGGAGTCCTAACAGGGAGCGGGATATAAGGAGCCGCAAAGAAGGTAGCTATGGGAGTCAATGGGTTTGTAATAAATATTGGTGGTCAGTCTGTCACTGACAGAGAGGACAGGGAAGAGAAATGTCAGAGATGGACCATGTGAAGGTGAGAGAGGGGTGGAAATTACAAACAAAATTGATAGTTTCCAGGTTCAGATGAGGGCATGAAGCAGCATCAATACAATCATCAATGTAGTTGTGCAAGCAGGCCTGAGTAGGACTGGAGCAATTAGTATTCCACTAACGCACAAAGAGAAAGGGGGCCCATGGGTATCCATAGCCACACCTTTTATTTGCAGGAAATTAGGCAAGTTAAAGGGGAAATAACTTAGTGACACAACAAGTTAATCAGATGGAGGAGAGTTGTGGTAGTTGGGGATTGTTCAGGCTTGTGCTTAAAGAAGAACAATTCTTGATTGGATAATTTCCTATGGGACTGCTTAGAGTCAGTGGACTGGCCAGAATTTAGAAACTCTGTGACCAACCTGAACAAGTATGCCACCTTAGTAACTGACTTCATTAGTAAGTGTGTGGAAGACAGTAGGCCAAAGAAGCAAATCTGCATGTTTCCCAACCAGAAATCATGGATGAACAAGGATATCTACTGCTTGCTGAAGTCTAAGTCCGAGGTGCTCAAGTCAGGAGATCCTGACCTATACAAGAAAGCCAGATACAATCTAATGAGATCTATCAAAGATATCAAAAGACAGTACAGTCCCAGGCTAGCTACACGGATCTTTCCAGCCTGGCCAACTTGGTGACAGCCCCACTGGCCTAAAGTGGAGACCAATCATAATTCAGGGCTAGGTGGTGAGGTAAAAAGACATCCATGATCAAGCTTAAAGCTTGTGTAAATCACAGTGGGAGGAGACATGGCTGCGAGTGGGCAGGGGGACATTGCAGATTTCTTTGAGGGGCAGAGTGGAGATCCCTTAGAAACATAGAAACAAGAATCAAGAGTAGGCCATTCAGCTCTTTGAACCTGCTCTTCCATTTATTATGATCATGGCTGATCATCAAATTCAATATCCTGATTCCCTGATATCGCTTGATTCCTTTAGCACCAAGAGCTATATCTAATTTCTTTTTGAAATCACACAATGTTTTGGACTGGACTACTTTTTGTGGTTCTGAAATATATATTTTTATATTGGTCGGCGCAACATCGAAGGCCGAAGGGCCTGTTCTGTGCTGTAATGTTCTATGTTCTATGTTCTATGAATTCCACGCATTCACCACTCTCTGGGTGAAGAAATTTCTCACCACCTCAAGTTCTGAAAGGTTGACCCCTAAAGGTTAATCCTCAAACTATGACCCCCTAGTTTTAGAGTCCCCTGCCATTGGGAACATTCTTTCTGCAATGTTAGAATTTTATAAATTTCCATTAGATCCCTCTCACTCTTGTAAACTCCAGTCAGTATAATCCTAACTGATTTAGTCTCTCTTCATATGACAAATCTATTGTTACAGGAATCAGCCTGTTAAACCTTCGCTGTACTCCCTCCATAGCAAGGACATCCTTCCTCAGATAATATAATCACTACACTACAGAAGGAGGCCATTCAGTCCATGAAACCAGCACTGACAACAATCCCACCTAGGCACTATCCCCATAACCCCATCTATTTACCTGAGAATCACCCTGTCACTAAGGGGCAATTTAGTATGGCCAATCACCTAACTTGCACATCTTTGGACTGTGGGAGGAAGCCAGAGCACCCAGAGGAAACTCGCACAGATGTGGGGAGAATGTGCAAACTCCACAAAGTCAGTCACCTGAGGCCGGAATTGGACCTGGCTCCCTAGTGCTGTGAGGCAGCAGCGCTAACCACAGTGTTACCCTACCAAAGGACACCTAAACTTTCAGCGACTAAAATACGAGGACAGTAAGGTGTTGCTGATTGGCCATCTCTCTCAATTTACATCCATTTAAATAATAATCTGCCTTCCTATTATTACTGCCATGGTGGATAATCTCACATTTATCCACAATATACTGTATCTGCCATGCACATGCCAACTCAGTCAACCTGTCCAAATCATTTTAAAGCATCTTTCCCTTGCTTGTCTTGCCCATAAGGAGTGCTGAAGAAAGCCTCTGGAAGACACGCACAGTAATATAATATTGAAATTTATTTCCTAATTATAGTGGTGATGGATTTAAATATGCTAATGATGTGCCTTGTTCAGGTACCTCACTGGATAAATGCAACATGTATTAGGTAGTGTGTGTCTTCCCCCCTTTTCACTTTGGCTGGTGAATGGGTGATTAATATCAATGCCAGACTGCCTGTTATCTGACTAGAAGGATAGGAAATATTGTGGAACAGCTTGACTTTTATTCTGGAGTATATCCTAGATTTTTCAAATAGAAGGGTGCCACTCAGTTGATTTGACATGTCCGTGAGCCATTGGAATTCTGTTGTTTGCAAAAATGGTGGTGGAACATCAACCAAATGCTAACGCAATTTCTCTGGAATTTTCCCGGATCTTCTGGCAAAGTTACTACAACAAATTCCAGTTATATAATAAATGCAACACAAAAACAGTTCCAGCCATTTCACAGAGGTGAAATGCCAGGGCAAAGATGATTTTAGGAAAGATAATGAATAGCTTTGTCAAAGGAGTAAGTTTTAAATGGGATATATGAGTAAGAGAAAGAAAGATTTTTGGAGGGAATTCTAACTGCGGGGGTTAAAGATAAGAAGCCCCAAAAGAAATCAAACGGAGGGAGCATGCATGAGGCCATTTAGAGTTTTGAGGGTTTTTGGTTGTAAGCCTGGAGAGATCTTTAATAGTTAGATGGAAGGCCATGAGGTGATATTTATATCAGCACAAGGTTCTAGAATTTCAAATGAGAGCATTGGGAGCTGAGAGGCAATGTGGCCTATCAAAGGCAGGATGATGTATGGGTAAGACTTGCTTACCCATACATAGAGGGTGATTTAGCTAATTGGGTTAGGAATTGGCTAGCAGATAGAAGACAGAGGGTGGTGGTTGATGGGAGATATTCATCGTGGAGTTCGGTGACAAGTGGTGTGCCTCAGGGGTCTGTTTTGGGGCCCCTGCTGTTTGTAATTTTTATAAATGATCTGGATGAGGGTATTGAAGGATGGATTAGTAAATTTGCAGATGACACTAAAGTCGGTGGAGTGGTAGATAGTGAAGAGGGGTGTTATAGTTTGCAGAGTGACTTGGACAAGTTGCAGAGCTGGGCCGAGAGATGGCAAATGGAGTTTAATGTGGAAAAGTGTGAGGTAATGCACTATGGCAGGAATAATAAATGTGTAGAGTATAGGGCTAATGGTAGGATTCTTAATAGTGTTGATGAACAGAGGGATCTTGGTGTATATGTGCATAGATCCCTGAAAGTAGGCAGTCAAGTCGATAAGGTTGTTAAGAAGGCATACGGAGTCTTAGCTTTTATTGGTAGGGGGATTGAATTTCGGAGCCGCAACGTCATGTTGCAACTGTACAAAACTCTAGTGCGGCCGCACTTGGAGTATTGTGTGCAGTTCTGGTCCCCACATTATAAGAAAGATGTGGAGGCATTGGAGAGGGTACAGAGGAGGTTTACCAGGATGTTGCCTGGTATGGAGGGCAGGTCTTATGAGGAGAGGCTGAGGGATTTGAGGTTGTTTTCGTTAGAAAGGAGGCGGCTAAGAGGGGACCTGATCGAAACATATAAGATGATTAGAGGTTTAGATAGGGTGGACAGTGATAGCCTTTTTCCTAGGATGGAGAAAGCTAGCACGAGGGGACACAGCTTTAAATTAAGGGGTGATAGTTATAGGACGGATATCAGAGGTAGGTTCTTTACCCAAAGGGTGGTTCGGGAGTGGAATGCCCTGCCTGCAGCAGTTGTAGATGCGCCAAGTTGGTGGCGTTTAAGAGGTTAGTTGATAAGTATATGGAAGAGAAGGGAATGGTTTAGTTTGGAGGGGCATTGCTTTTTATATTGGTCGGCGCAACATCGAAGGCCGAAGGGCCTGTTCTGTGCTGTAATGTTCTATGTTCTAAGACTTGGCATGGGAGAGGAAACAGATAATGTTGGATGAACTGAATGGGGAAGAGGATGGGAAATGGGATAGTCAAGGCTAGAGGTGACAGAAATAGGACTGGACCTTCATGGAGAAGGTGAAGAAATTGAGTTGGGAAAGTTGCTGATCCAGCAGATCTTCCTCCTTTTAAAGGGCGTTGTAATGATTTCAGTGAAGCCCATAACGGTTGGTCTCTTGGAGTATGAACTCCCTGATTGAGGTCATAATTGCCTGCCCAATCAGGGAGTGTCGCCTGTAATAAAAATAGCACCATCAGTCCACTGGCACTCCTGATTTTGACTTTGTACCTGAATCAGTCTAGGAGTGGAATAGAGTTTGTAAATAAAGAAATCTGGTGAAGGGACACCAGCCTCTGAGGTCTTATTTCAGGCCCTCCCTGTCATATTTTAATACCAACGTGATGGGGGGGATGAAATGGAGCCTAGCTCACTGCTTCCAGAAGTAGGTGTGAGGTAGCAACAGGGGAAGGTGGATGACCTGGCCAGCAGACTAGAACATCTACTTCCATTTACTGGGGCATTGCCCTCAAACCCTCATCCCTCAACCCCCACCCACCACCCACCATCATGCCTTCATGTCCCTTGTGTCTCTCATATATACTCCATATCCTCTCACCCCACATCTACAATGGGAAGACTCTGGAACTCAGTAAGAATTTAGCAACACTAATTTTAAATCCAACCGATTTATTTGATAGTAAAATTGTGAGCTTTCGACACTCTGTGTCTTTGTCAGGCAAAAAGACACAGAGTGTCGAAAGCTCGCAATTTTACTGTCAAATATGGATTTAAAATTGGTGTTGCTAAATTCTTGCTGAGTTCTTACTACCCCAGTCCAATGCCGGCATCTCTACATCAAGACCTCTGGAGCCATGCCTTTGAAATAGGCATTAAAAAATGTTCAAACATTGAATAGATCTCTTATTCAAACATGCTTCATATAGAAAAAAGTCATTTTTAAACCTCATTCAAAAATTTTAAATCTCTAAGTGGTCAGTCTATTGTAAAAATAAACATGACATTTCACTAACCACATTAAAGATCCTCGAATGACTTCTTAAAACTGGTAGATCTGGAGGACAGATTTCCTTCCCTCAAGGGACGTTTGTGAACAAGCTGGTATTTTTTTGAAAATTGGTCATCAGTGCACTTATAATTCTAGATTTTTTTTATTGGGGACCTGGGAGAGAGTTACAGCATTATCCTATTATCTATTCTGGATATTTCTAGATTATTAGTCCAGTGACAATACCAGTATGTCACTGCCTCCCCAGCATGGATGGTGAAGTAATAGAACTGGTTGTCAACAGCACATTTGTGTAGCTGCAGATGCTGCTGGATAGAACTTGGATGAATAAGAGAGGATTAATGGTAGATCATTGATGAACTTGAAAGCTAAAAGTGTGGGATGGAAAGGGAAACCAAATTTTGGAGATTCTCTATGAAATTGATAGGTACTAATGGACAATAAGGTTCTGTGGGCCATCAGCAGCAGCTGATTTGTAATCAACCACGATCTGTAATTTCATGGACTGGCAAATCACTCCACCACTACCACCAAATCCAGGGATCCATTCCTGGATCATTGAAGAACTCAAGAAAGCATGCCAGAAGCAGTAGCAGGCATACCATAAAAATGAAGTGTCAACCTAGTGAAGCCATGCCAAACAACAGAAGTAGAATAGAGTAGAACCGTTGAATTCTTGTAGTGTAAAAGGAGGCCATTCAATCTATCGAGTCTGTACTGACTGTTCAAAACAGCATTCTACTCAGACCCATCTCCCTGTCACATCCCCATAACCCCATGCATTTAGCATGGCTAATCCACTAAACCTGCACATTTTTGCATTGTGGGAGGAAATAGAACCATTCGGAAGAAACCCATATAGACACAGGGAGAATGTGTAAATTGCCCACAGACAGTCATCCAAGAATGGAATCGAATCTGAGTCCCTGGTGCTGTGAGACAGTAGTGCTAACCACTGTACCACTGTGCCACCATACCGCCCAGCATCTATCAATCCCAAATCCTTTAAACTTTAAAAAAATACAGCTGCTGTCACTAAGAGTATTTAAAAAGTTCTGCTAGACTGCTTTGGCTGAGAAGCCATATGCTTCACATTAGAAAAGTAACAGTAACACCTGATAACTTTATTGAAACTGTATTTTGTTTTTACCAATGTTTGACCAAGTTTCAAAAGTTATAATTATCTCAGCTGGGGAAGGACGAGTGTTCTGAGTTTCCATTTTGATGGACAGTTTAAAGAGCTATGAAAAGATTAGTGTCTTTGATGCAAACTTCTAAATAGATGTTTGTTTATTTTTATAAGAGGTGGAAAAGAATGGGCCCGAAACCAAAATTCTAAACGAGGGGAATGCTGATTTTAATAAGATCAGATATGATTTTGCCAGAGTGGGCTCAGAGCAAATACAGATGGAAAAGCGGGACGTATTCAAGAAAGAAATAGGGAGAGTACAGGGTCAACATGTTCCAGTGGGGAAAAAAGTAAAACCAACAAATCCAGTGCACCCCAGATATTGAGGGATGTATGACATTGGATAAAGTGAAGAAGGGAGGCTTATGGCAGACATTGAGTGCTTAAAACAATAGAAACCCTAGAGGAGAATAGAATATGTGAAAGGGAACTTAAAAAAGAAATCAGGAGAGCAAAAAGGAGGACATGCAAGGATACAAGTTAGAATAAAGGAAAATCCTAACTTGTTGTACAAGTACCTTACGTGTAAAAGGATAACTAGAGAAAGAGTAGGGCCAATTAAAGACCACAGTGGTAATGTGGGGTGTCACAGTGGTTAGCATTGCTACCTCATGGTGCCAGAGATCCGGGTTCAATTCTCAGCTTGGAACACTGTCTGTGTGTAGTCTGCACGATCTCCCCATGCCTGAATGAGTTTCCTCTGGGTGTACCAGCTTCCTCTGTCAGTCCAAAGATGTGCAGGTAAGGTCTGTTGACCGTACTAAATTGTCCCAGATGTGTTGGTTAAGAGATTTGCAGTGTAACTGCATAGGGTTACAGCGAGAGGGCAGGGGTGGGTCTGAAAAAAATGCTCTGTTGGAGAATTGGTGCAGACTTGTTGGGCTGAATGAAAAAGACAGTTTGCGATTTCTTGTAAAATATGTGTTATCGCTTTGCATACTGAAAGCAGCTTTCACATTTACACAATTCCTTCTGTACTGTAAGGATACCGTGATTCTCTGAATCACTCGGGCAAACATCTCTTGTGATATATAACAGTTGTAAAATTAGATCATTAAGCCAGTGCCAGCCTACTTGATGCATATCTATAGTGGAAATTTAGTGCAACTTATCACACAATTAGAAAAGGTAGCTTGTTAGTGATCCCCAGAGATAGGAAAGAGCATGACATTGTGCCTATGATTTTTTATTAATTATTCAGCCCTTCCAGACAGGAAGTGAGAATTCCGAGCAAATGTTGCTTGCCCCGAGTTGAGTGTTCAGTTCTTTGAACAGGATAATCTCTTGTTTCACCCTTATAATATTATTTAAATTGAACAAGTTGCACACTATTTTTAGAGGAAATATTGCAGGAATATTTAGAGGAAGTATACACCTTTAGAAAGCAAATTTTATTTTATACTTGTTTTAACATCTTTCTGATCTTATTTACACTTTGAAGATTTCATTTAGTCCTGAGAAGTGAATTACAATAGATTCTGGAGCAGTTGAAGACTATCAGTAGAGGAAAATGTACCAAATAGCGTCCATGCTGTTGTCGTATGATTGTATCTAATTCAAAATGACCTTTATTCTTCTGTTATAGTTTCTAGGCATTGTTTGGATTAATTATTCTCCTGCTTTATAAATTCCTAACTTTGCTTTATTTTGTAGTGAACGATAACAAAATATCCTTTTGCAGCTTTCATGACTAAAAGAGTACGTCTGCATTTTCAAAGCTATGAGGTGAACTGTCAGAACTCAAAAGACATAAATATATACTTTGTTCTTAAACCATGTTCTATTTCAGATAAAAGGCAGTTTGGGGTTTCCCGTAAAACATGTGCTATCCCTTTGCATGTTGAAAGCAGCTTTCACATTTATACATAATTTCTGTAACACAATATTTGCAAAGTGAAATATACATATGCAGCACTGCATAATTTATAAAATTTAAAAAAAGATTGAAAACCAGGTTATTTCATTCTGTTTAATTTGACACGGGTTCTTTATTGTAATCCTCAAACAAAAGGAGAAAATAGGAAGAAATGACTTATTAATTTGTAATGGCTAGTACAAATAATAAAAGTATTAGCGGTTTAACATTGGACTGGAGAAACTGTTTTGATATGGTTCCTATCAGCAACTGGCTAAAAAGCTACAATGTTCATTGCAGGACATCAATGATATGTGAGCAGGTTAAGCAATGTTATATCTCGTTAACTACAAATCGAACAATCATTAACGAGCAGCACAAGTCTGAAGTCGGAAATGCCAATAAGGAAATGAAATTCAAAGTCAAATTAGATGCAGAAAGAAATGAAGAAGAAAAGATTTGATTGAGAGAATGATAAAAGACAAAATAAATAGATTTTTTTATTAGAAATATCTAACAAATAATTAAAATCCGAAAGGAGCAGGCTTGTAAAAATTCATTTTCAGTGTCACAACAGGTTGTCGACAGTAATTATGATTCAATTATAGATACTTCAGGCTGTATTTGAATGACATGACAGAGAGCAAGATGCTGTTTTCATGAATCTTTTACAGAACTAATATGTCCTACATAGTAACTTCCAGATTTCCACATTTAACATTGCAAATATAGTCATTGAATGTTGTTGTCCAATTTACTTACCAATAACAATGTGCTGTTAATTTTACCACTATTTACTGAAAAACCTATCCGTTATTCTTTAGTTCAGAGAGTGAGCTTTCAAAGACAATTTGATTAAACTGTTTTCATGGAATTGGAGTTTGATGGTTTCAGTTAGAGTTAATAGTTCCAACTGTCAAAAAGAGACACCATAAGATGGTTCTTTTTTTTGGAACATGGGAATTATTAGATGGTAAAACATCAACTAGTTTGTCCTCTATTCTCTAGGCAGTAACATAATACAACAATAGATTTTAACAAATGAATCACATTGTAAAACAGGCTTACAACTTTTGTTCTGAATATTAACATGTCTGCCTAATCATGGATAGTTTAATAACTGATCAGGACGATTTGAATCCTTCTGTCTAATCTGATTTCTTGGATGGAAATATTCATTCTGTGCACAGTGGTCTGAGTGAGATAACTGGTGTACAGCCCGCAGACTACATTGCTGAATTTCCTCTCCAGTTCACTCAGCATTCTGCAGAAAAATTTACACTCCTTAAACATTTGTCCCCCTAGTACTTGACTTTTCTATCCTACTAAATAGCATCTGATTCTCCACTCTGTCCATGCTGTGAGATGTAAGGTCTGCATCTTCCATGTGCACGCCTATATTTGCAGGTCAATAGCTTTGGTTATTTCAGTACAGAGCTGGGAAACCTCTGGTCAGATAACAGGATTCTGTAGGTGGAAAAGAGTTGGAGCTCAATGCCATCCATGGTATGAGGACATGAGGCAACTCAGTCTATGGGTGGAAGAAGGGATTCAAGTTTATATAGATTTAGAAATAATTTTAGACCAAGAGGGTGTTATACCCAAGCGGTTTCGCTATAGTAATTGATAATGTAAGAATTTGCTGTGAATTTAAGCTCAGTTTCACAAAGTGAAACTGAGAAATACACTTTCGAGCAGACTTCTTACTGAAGTAGATTAAATATAAAACCAGCAATTTAGAAGCACAATATTACGATGGGGTGGTTTTAATATCATCATCTTTGTAGAAATTAGTTTTATTTGAGACAATAGTGGGGAATAATCTATAAAATCGCAAAGGAAAGAAGCAGAGAGAGATTATTGAAGCGCTGTTTCAAATTGAGTTTCCTGCAGAAGAATGGTACATGCCATCATGTTGTGGGGCAGGAAAGAAAAGGCTGGCAATGTGGAATCCTGAGTGTCTGAGTCTAGTTTTGCAGCCATGGCATCATTCGCACTCATGGTGAATGTGGGGCGCAAGATCGCAACAATTGTATGTATCTTTGCTTTAAATTTTTTCTTCTTCATGTGTTTTACGTCATTTGTTTTTATTTCTAAAATTACAGGAATCGTTCCAACACACACTTTTTAAATGGGCCGAAGAACTTGACTCTTTAAGTCGGATTCAGGATATATTTGACTGCTATGAACAGGCTTTGGAGCTCTACCCCAATAATGAAGTGATATGGAACAGCATGGGAGAACATTTATTTAGGTTTGTGAAAATATTTTCCAATTGTATGTCAATATCTATTATATCAAATGGTAATAAAGTTGGCATTTTTATATAACTCCTTAGCTGTTACTGTGACCTCTCATTCTCTTCGAGGCTCATCCATATACCACATACAATTGTGTGAACTTGAGCTGAGTATAATGAATTCAATCATAAGCATCACAACAGTGTAGCACAATTTAGTTTTCATCTAAGGTTTAGAGATGTTAACTTTTCAGTAAGTCGTTCGATAGAGACTTTCAAAAATAGATTCTGCCTATTGTATTTTGCCCGATTGGCATTATTAAAGCTTACTCACTGAGTTACACATAATCAAGGATTATCAGCTAAACCTGATCTCTTCCTCACCTGATGTCCTTACTATATGGACTCATTTAGATGAGTTGCCAGATGATAATATCCAAAATATCATAATTTCAACTGCAGGCTTTACCATTGCTTTAACTGAAATCAGCTCACTTGGCATATTTCAATAATTTAACCTGGGGCCCTTTTGATTATATGGCTCACTCACTTGGATAAATTTGCTGATCCATGGGAGGAGTCGTTCTGGTCACCCCAGTTGAAATCAATAAATTCAGTGCAGAACAGGATTCAATTGGGGAATTTCTTGGTCTTCAAGACTGAGTTTCATTTGATAGAAACAAGGAAGTATCACAGAATGACATTCACTAAGTTTGTGCCAATGCTGGATCCATAACTCTGATGATTTAGTCTCATGTATTTCGCTGTTCTTTGACCTAGAACTCCATTTACCTTCCCTAGTTTATGTAAAAGATAATTATTTTTAAATAACGCAGAGGAGTTCTCCTCAATGTCCAGTCCAATATTTTGGTTTCAATCAGTATCATAGAAACAGATTAGATGATTATTATCCCATTGCTTTTTGTGGGTCCTTGCCCATATTAATACAATGCACTACTATATTTCAATCAACTGAATGCAAAAATGTGGATGGGATTTTCCTCCCCCCACCTCCCCAGCACCATGATTTTTGGTGGCAGAACCAGCTTGTTTTTGGCTGCTAGTGGGATTTTTTGACCTGCCAATGTCTATGATGTTTTTGGTGGCTTGTCCATCCCGCTATCAGGGCGGTACAGCAGCACAGTGGTTAGCACTGCTGCTTCCCAACTCCCAAGTCCTGAGGTCAATTCTCGGCTCGGGTCACTGACTGTGTGGAGTTTGCACATTCTCCTTGTGTCTACGTGGGTTTCCTCTGAGTGCTTTAATTTCCCCTCACAGTCCAAAGATGTGCGGGTTAGGTTGATTGGCTATGCTAAGAAATTGCTCCTTAGTGTCCAAGGATGTATAGGTTAGAGGGATTATTGGGTATAATATATAGGGATGTAGGGGTAGAGCCTGGGTGGGATTGTGTTCAGTGCAGACTCGATGGGCCAAAGGGCCTCTTTCTGCACTGTAGGGTTCTATGATTCTAATCTGCCACAGGGATTGCCGTTAGTGGAACTGGAAAATCTTGTCTGCGAAAAAGACCGGAAAACCCTGCCCTTTGTTTCTATTGAGTTTTACCCTCCTAAGATCCTAATATTAATCATCACCAGAATGGTAACAGTACAGAGATATGCATGACTTTTATTTATTATTGCTATCCTTCTCAGTAATTAAAGAAATTAATCATTGGTTAAAAATGAAACATTAACAATGTAAGCTGCTTAATTTCAAATGACTGCTTGTTTTAAATTTCCCACCTCTGTTCTATCTGTCTGGGATACTGGCAAACTTGACCTATATTATTCAAATGGTTATTGTATGTGTAAGTAGGAAGTATGGACTTTGTAATTGAATTCATTCTATTATTTACTAGCATGAAGTTTCCAGTATGGATCACTGGGCAGAAACCTTGAGATATATCCGCTGCCTTAGTGGGGCATGGAGTTAAATTATAGCCTGCCCTGCAATCCTGACTGACAGCAGCTAATGCAAATTGAGTAGACTTGGAATCTAGAGCCTTCTGAACACAGTGGATTACTGCTGCTCTGCAAAGCAGAAGGGTATGCAGTGACATTCACTACATTCCTGGTACAGAACCTTGCCCTCCCCCTCCAGGAATACTTATTAGAAAAGTATAGCCCCTCACTTTCTATCTATTAAGTATAAATTATGGGAGAACACATATGATTTCATGATCATAGAATCCCTAAGTGCAGAAAGAGGCCACTGAGCCATCCAGGTCCCACCCAGGCCCTATGACTGTAATTCCGCATATAAATCCTGCTAATCTCCTGATACTAAGGGGCAATTTAGCATGATCAATTGATCTAACCCGCATACCTTTGGGAGGAAACCGGAGCACTTAGAGGAAACTCACGCCGATACGGGAAAATGTGCAAACTCCACACAGACAGTCACCTGAGGCCTGAATTGACCCTGGGTCCCTGAAGCTACGATATATTCTTCAGGCATTTATAAATAGTACCCACTGGAGAAGCAAAGAAGCCAGAGTGTTTTCTGATAGCATTTAAGTGTAAAGTAACAGTCTCATCAACAAGAAATTTAGTCCATATAGCAGTGATTTCTGGAGGAGTGTTAAAATTTCAAGTTTGAAACTCGATCCCAATACTCATTGAACACGCATAACAGAGATAATTGAGTTTGCAGATGACTTGCTTGCTCTTGAGAAATGGGTCAGCTATTTATAGATGCTGATGAGGCTGTGTGCCACAAATTTGAACAGATTTTTAGTTTTAATTGCTGGGTGCTAGTTATTGGGGCTGGGAAACTCGAGTGGCTGGAGGGAAGTAAGAAAAATCTGATCCAACAGATAAGCATCTTCCCAGCAATGGTTGTAAGCCAAGAAAAGGCTCTCTGCAGCCCCTCAACTAAACCTGCTTTCTTCTCCACACTTGGTCTCCACTTGCTGTGCCTACTGCGTGATTTGAAGCCTTAATGTACAAAGCTTTCAATGAACAAATATTTTACTATATATTTCCAGTACAGCAATTGACTTCGTATATAAGTATGTGAAAGACTGTATGCCAAAGAAGCAAATCTTTATGTTTCCCAACTGGAAACCATGGATAAACAGGGATATCAATTGCTTGTTGAAGTACGGGTCTGAGGTGTTCAAGTTAGGCAACCCAGACCTAAAGAAGAAAGGAGTGGGAGAGAGATGGGTGACAGGGTAAGTCCAGAGGGCAGGAAGGAGGATCAGAGAGGGCCTGAGGGTCTTCAGTGCATGTGTTTTAATGCGAGGAGTGTGACTGGCAAAACAGATGAACTGAAGGTAATAATGTTCACGAGGAAGTTAGAAGTGGTGGCAGTGACTGAGATGTGGTTAAAGGAGGGGCAGGACTGGCAATTGAATATTCCAGGGTATAAGTGTTTTAGGCATGACAGAGGTGGTTTAAAGAGAGGAGGGGGAGTGGTGTTATTAGTTAAGGATCACATCATAGCGGTGCAGAGGGAGGGTGGTATGGATGATTTAGGAATTGAGTCGCTATGGGTGGAGTTGAGGAATAGGAAGGGAGAGGTTACTATGTTGGGTGTGTACTACAGACCACCCAACAACCCACGTGCCGTGGAAGAAGGGATATGCAGGGACATTTTAGATAAGTGTAGGAAGAATAGGGTAGTTGTAGTGGGAGATTTCAATTTCCCTGGGGTAGATTGGAAGGTGCCCAGAGCGGAAGGTGCGGACGGGGAGGAATTTGTACAGCGTGTTTTGGAAGGGTCTTTGGAGCAGTATATGGATAGCCCAACTAGAGAGGGGGCTATACTGGATTTGGTTCTGGGGAATGAGCCAGGGCAGGTGGTTGACGTTGTAGTAGAAGAGCATGTGTCAAATAGTGACCACAACTCTGTCTGCTTCAGGATATTAATTGAAAAAGATGAAGCCTGCCTTAAGGGGAGGGTGTTAAACTGGGGGAGGGCTAGTTACAGCCAGATTAGGCAGGATCTTAAGGATACTGACTGGGATAAGCTGTTCGAGGGTAGGTCGACGCTGTACATGTGGGAGTCTTTCAAGGGAAAACTAAAATCTTTGCAGGAAAGACACGTGCCGGTAAGGAGGAAGGATGGGAAAGGTAGGATTAGAGAACCGTGGGTTACTAGGGATATCGAGGACTTGGTCAGGAAGAAGCAGGAGGCATACGTTAGATCTAGGCAACTGGGGACAGAGACAGCGCTGGAAGAATATAGAGTGTGTAGACGGGATCTTAAAAGGGGTGTCAGAAAGGCAAAAAGGGGCCACGAGATGGCTTTGGCAGGTAGGATTAAGGAACATCCTAAGGCATTTTACTCCTATGTAAGGAGCAAAAGGATGGTTAGAGGGAAGATTGGACCTCTCAGGGACAGAGGAGGGGAACTATGCTTAGAGCCTGAGAGAATGGGGGAGATCCTGAATGAATACTTTGCGTCGGTATTCACGCGGGAGAGGGGCCTGATGTCTGGTGCCGGCTTTGAGGAATTTGAGGACCCGTTAAAGGAAATATCCATTACGAGGGAACAGGTGTTGGGGCTTTTAGGCAGCATAAAGCCTTATAAAGCTCCGGGCCTGATGGCATTTACCCCAGACTGCTAAGGGAGGTGAGAGATGACATTGCTGATCCTCTGACGCAAATCTTTGGCTCTTCTTTGGACACAGATGAGGTCCCAGAGGATTGGAGGATAGCAAATGTAGTACTGTTGTTTAAAAAGGGTCAGAGGGATAACCCAGGGAACTATAGGCCGGTGAGCTTGACTTCAGTTATAGGTAAGCTAATGGAGAGGATCCACAGGGACAGGATGTATGAGCATCTGGAGCGCTGCGATCTGATCAGGGATACGCAGCATGGCTTCGTTAAGGGGAGGTCGTGCCTTATGAATCTAGTGGAATTTTTTGAAGAGGTGACAAAAACGGTTGATGAAGGACAAGCCGTTGATGTCGTCTACATGGATTTCAGTAAGGCGTTTGACAAGGTTCCGCATGGTAGGCTGATAGAAAAGGTGAAGGCGCGTGGGATACAGGGCCAGGTATGTAGGTGGGTTGAGAACTGGCTTGGGAGGAGGAGACAGCGGGTAGTAGTGGAAGGCTCTTTTTCCAACTGGAGGTGTGTCACTAGTGGTGTGCCACAGGGCTCAGTACGAGGACCTCTTCTATTTGTGGTTTATATAAATGACTTGGAAGAGGGGGTGGGTGGTGTGATCAGCAAATTTGCGGATGACACTAAGATGCTTGGATTGGCGGGGACTGAGGAGCAGTGCCAGGCAATACAACATTACATAGGTAGGCTGGTAGATTGGGCAGATAGGTGGCAAATGGAATTTAATCCAGATAAATGCGAGGTGATGCATTTTGGCCGGAATAATGTAGAGGGGAGTTGTAGGATAAAAGGTAAAACTATCCGGAGTATAGAGACGCAGAGAGACCTGGGGGTGCAGGTTCACAAGTCTCTGAAGGTGGCAGTACAGGTGGAAAAGGTGATAAAGAAAGCGTATGGTATGTTAGCCTTCATAGGAAGGAGTATAGAATACAAGAGTAGGAGTCTGATGTTGCAAGTGTATAGAACATTGGTTAGGTCTCACTTGGAGTACTGCGTCCAGTTCTGGTCGCTGTACTACTGGAAGGATGTGGAGGCCTTGGAGAGAGTGCAGAGGAGATTTACCAGGATGCTGCCTGGTATGGAAGGGCTGTCTTACGAGGAAAGATTGAACACACTGGGGTTGTTTTCCCTTGAAAGACGTCGGCTGAGAGGGGATCTGTTAGAGGTATATAAGATTATAAGGGGTCTAGATAGAGTAAATGGTGGTAAGCTTTTTCCACCATTAGAAATGGATAGAACGAGGGGTCATGGCCTTAGGGTGAGGGGGGGCTATGTATAAGACGAATATTAGAGGGCAGTTTTTCACACAAAGGGTAGTGGGGGTGTGGAATGCACTGCCGAGTAAGGTGGTGGGAGCAGGCTTGCTAGGGTTGTTTAAGGGTCTCTTGGACAGCCACATGAGCGGTCTGCAGATAGAAGGATATAGCAGGACTGTCTAAATATCTTATTTGTTTCCACAGGCAATTCGGTCCACCTTGTTGACCAACAAGGTGCATGCATTCAGCAGGTCGTGCGAGAGCTGCTCTTGGATGTTACTTCAGGAGTGGCCTAGTGCTTCAAGTCGTTAGTGTATGCTTAAATTGGACCATCTGATGGGCAACATGACAGCTCAGAGACTATCGCTGTTGCTGTGCAGACACATGGATTTGGGCCTGTGTCTGCGGGAGTTTGTGCGTTCTCCCCGTGGTTGCGTGGGTTTTCTCCGGGTGCTCCGGTTTCCTCCCACATCCCAAAAGTGTGCTCTTAGGCTGATTGGGTAACAAATTGTCCCTATATTGGTCCCGATATGGGAATCTTCCACAATAGGCATAGCCTAAAGTCATGGATATGTCATTAGGACGTTAGGACGGCGGCGCGGGCTCGTTGGGCCGAAGGGTCTGTTTCCCGTGCTGTGTTGCTCTTTGTTCTTTGTAAGTCTCACAACACCAGATTAAAGTCCAACCAGTTTATTTGATAGTAAACTCACAAGCTTCGGAAACGCTGTTCCTTTGTCAGATGTGTGGAAAGTTCTGATCAGAGAATATTCCACACACCTGATGAAGAAACAGTATTTCTGAAAGCTTGTAAGTTTACTATAAAATAAACTGGTTGGACTTTAATCTGGTGTTGTGAGACTTTTTATTGTGTTTGCCCCAGTCCAGTGCCAGAACTTCCACATCATGACTATACAAGAAATCGTTGGAGATTAAAGACACCAAAAGACAGTCCTGGACTAATCTCGAGTCTCAGGCCAGCCACACGGATTCCCACCGACTATGGCAAATTCTGCAAGATGTAATAGACTACAAGATGAAGGCATGTAGAATTGCCACCAATGCACCCTACTCTGATGAGCTGAACACATTCTTTGTTCATTTTGCATAAGAGGTCAACTACAGTTCAGCCTTCAACACCATTATTCCTACAAAACTCATCTCCAAACTCTATGGCCTGAGGTTCAGCTTAGCTCCTCATTCTGTGACTAGATCCTAGATTTCCTAACCCACAGACCACAATGAGTAAGGATAGGCAGCAACACCTCCTTCGTAATCATCCTCAAGACCAATGCCCCACAATGCTGTGTCTTTAACCCCATACTATACTCCGTATACACTTATGACTGTGTGCCCAAACTCCTCTCCAACTCGATTTTTAAGTTGCTGATGATACCACTGTAGTGGGTTGGATGTCAAACAATGATGAGTACAGGAATGAGATAGAAAATCTGGTGAACTGGTACGACAACAATTTGCAAGTAAGAAAATGTTTTTTTTAAATTCATTGTATCCAACAATTGAAGTTAATTCTGGGCTTCTTTGTTTTTTGAGCAGCATGGGGTTCCGAGATGAAGCGGCTGGCTATTTCCACAAAGCTGTTAAACTCAATCCTGACTTTGCAGATGCAAGGGAAAATTTTTATCGTGTTGCCAACTGGTTAGTGGAACGGTGGCATTTTTTAATGCTGAATGATAAGAAGAGGAATGTTGCCTATCAGAGAGCAATCCAAAAAGCAGTGCAGTCTGGTTGCACATCTGTTCTGGATATTGGAACAGGAACTGGCATTCTCAGGTTTGTACAGTTTTCCTGCATGTAATTCTCCTAATTACAATGTCATTTATACAGGAAATGTATTTGTTAATGTAGCAAATGTGTATCTATATATGCATATTATAAAGATGGGATTTGGAGTGCAAAGCTCCAGATGGAAGAAGTGAAAAGTTGGTATCAGCAGTTGAAAGGAAAGGGAGAAGGTGGGCCAGAAAGGGCTAAGGTAGAGATTAGAAGTTTAGTTTTGGAGAAACTGCCAAAATTGGTATACAAACGAACATAGTTTTGCACATGGAAGAGACATTATGAAAGAATCGAGTTGAAGTTGTATCAATGCGATCCCAGTAGGGACCGTTAATGTTTAGAGAAATTTGGACACCCAGTGACTAACTGAAAGAAATTACACAAGATTTCATTTTTTAAACCAAAACAAACTTCTATTAATTTTAAAAAATACAATAAAGCATAGCTGTCTTATTCAAAAGGACCAACAAATGCAATTGACTCACCTTTCCTGCAAACTTTTCCTGCTTTAAATGTGTGTCTACCTGTGCCAGATTTCTGACTTCTCTCACCCTCTGCTCTATTAAAACCTTGGAAGGCCAAGGGGAGGAGAACTTTATCACAGAATGCAAAAAGATAACTGCTCCCTAAGGATAAAGTCTTTGCACTGGAACATAAGTCAATGAAGTTATTGTGAGCCATCTTTCTATTTCTTGCGTACACTGACAGGGCCATGAGTGCACAAGCAGCACATCACTTCTTGCATTTATATGTAACCTCAGCCAGTGTCCTTGGCTCATCATTTATGGGAAGACCAGTAGATGCTGCATATTCAACCACATTGCAGTGCCTTGAGCAGATTATCATGACACGCAAATTACTATGCCATAAAGAGTGTCTTTCTAAACATTGTTGTCTAAACAAGTGAAATGTCCCTCAATAGCTTCCACTCAGTAATAGCTACTAGCCATGAAGCTTGACAATGCAAAGTGCCCTCTGATGGAGGACATCGCAACAAATACATAGAATGCACAAAATATCAAGTGAGCAAAATATAATGGGATATAATAAATATATATAAAAACATACATGTGCATAACTTTGCATTAACTGAACACCTGTGCCACCATTGTGCCTTCAAGAGATCTTAATTTTTCTCCTATGTTCACTACACCTTGGTATGACCCTGACAGAAACTAATGAAAAGACAGGTTGTTAAGAGCAGTGCTCTGTTGCTTGTGATGACCGTCGCATATGTCTTTCGTGGGTCAAGGCCTTGAAGACCCTTGCCAATTGTGGGGTCTGCTGCATGAGCGCAGGGGTGTTCTTCTTGATCTTGTCTACACGAACCTCTGGTGTCACTTACAGAGGAGATGAAGATACCAGCTCACCCTGTACCCTAAGAGGTTATCCTCAGGGTGGCTAACTAGCACTGCTTCTCCATCTAGATGTGCAATGTCACCTCCCTGTAATACCTGAGGAAGGTCTAGGTGCCTTGTTCTTTAGTCTAGCCACTGCTGTGCTAAGCTTATGATCAGAATGACAGAATGCAGATCCTCTTGTACGTTGGTCATTTGATAGACCTGGCTGTTCAAAGCAGTCGTCATCTCTCCATGGAAGAAAGAATTCTGCACTCACATATTGAGCCATGGTAGAAATTAAGCATGGATGAACTCTTCTAATATCTGCTCAATGTTCCACATAGTCTCGACCAGATTTTCCTTGCCTGCTCTTCATCTTCAGCAGGTTTATTATAGAAGAAATCCATGCCCAACATCAGTTTGGAGCACAGCATGGATCTTCTCCCCAACTATCTTCTCACCTTCGGTTACCTCAGCTGACACAGCCTCCCTCAGCTCCTGGGACATAAACTGTGAAATGATCACCAGCATATGTTTCTATACACAAAATCTCCAGAACTTGTATAACTGTACTGATGGAAGTTGAGGGAGAAGCAGGTAATGGTGCATCTTCTGGGTGTTCTTGGTTTTCATCAGAGACAGAGTCATCAGTTTACACTGAGTTTGACCTTCCTTGTCTATGGCAATAACTTGCAGTGAAGAACACCAAGAAAAGCATCAGGCAAAAGCTCAATCCAACAGGAAACACAGTTTCATTTGTCTCTGTATTGTGCTGATGTTTCTTCATTAGCCTGAGTAAGAATGAGTCTAAACTAATTAAATCTAGACACCTAATTCCCTTGGCTTCATGCATCTCTCAATCTCATCACACTTCCCCAATTGCCTTATTGTTCACAATTATCACGCAGGAAAGCCTCTTTTGCCATGTGTTACTGATGATGAGTATGCTTCCCAGTTGCAGAGTTCCTTTGCTTGCTACCCTCATCATTTGATGCAATGCCATATTGCCGTTGATCATGCCTGACCAGAGGGAATTGTTTTTTTTTGCAGCACTGCACTAAGTTCAGGCTGTGCCCCATGGCTGCGCAGAATCATAGAGGTTTAGAACATGGAAACAGGGTGTTCGGCCCAACTTGTTCGCGCCACCCTTTTTTTTAAACCCCTATTGCCCACATTTGGCCCATTTCCCTTTATTACTCATCTTATCCACGTAACTGTTTAAACGCTTTTTAAAAGACAAAATTGTACCCATCTCTACTACTACCACCGATAGCTTGTTCCAGACACTCACTGCTCTCATTTATCTACTTGGTTACCCCTTCAAAAAACTCAATCAAATTTTTGAGAATGATTTTCCACTCGCAAAGTCATGCTGACTGTTTCTAATCAGTTCTTGCATCTCTAAATGCCTGCAGATCATGTCTCTCAAAGTACCTTCCAATAACCTACCCACCACAGGTGTGAGGCTCACCAGCTCACTTCCTTTGTTCTCTTTGTCCAGCTTCCCTTGATTAAGCTAAGCTTAATTTTGGACATGTACAAAGTTCTTGTAGGTATAAGGCAATGGTCATTGAACATTGGCCTGTATGACTTAACTAATTATTGGATAAACTTGCAGATCTATCAAGGAAGTATTTAAGTTGATAGCAGCACAGCGGCCAGAAGACACCAGCGAGGTTTGCCTCCATGTCAGCTCCATGTCAGAAATCGACATGGAGCTGGTTATCTCCATTTGCATATAATTAGCAGGCCCAGGATGGTATTCATTGGGTTTGCTAATGTCTTCTCTCCACAAGCACACGTACACACAAATATACATGCCAGTGGGGTTTACGCCTGCTCCCCACTAATGTGGAATAGACATCCTGACTTCACCGATGGGAACAAAGGCCATTGAGCACCCCCCACTCCCCAGAGGTTGTGGGAGGGGCAAAGCGGGAGTGCCTGGCCTGGCACCCTGGACTGTCTAAGAGGCAAACTGACGTTGCGCAGCAGGCAGTGTCAAGGGGCAGGGCTTAACGGGGCAGGCCACTTGGGGGTAGGGCCTATTGGGAGCAATCAGTAGGAAAGGTCAAGGGGAGACCCACTGCTACTTTGTTCTTCTCTCCCCTTTCTCCCAATACTAATAGTGCCTGGTCGTTGGGGTGTGGTGGAGTCTGGACTGGTCATTGGGGAAGGCAGGGTAGATTGGGACTGGCCGGGGGCTGAGCAGCCAGCAATTGAGGGGATGAAGATGTTGGGAAAGATGGCATTCAAGAGGGTTGTAGGGCTGGCCAGCGTTGGGGGCCTGTGTGCACGCGCCGATCTTTGCATGACAGATGACCTCATGCAGTGGCCTGCTCAGGGCTATGCTGCCGGCCTCTCGGGCAGAAATAGGCTCTGTCCCCTACTTCTCAGGGTGAATCATGCTGAGGCATTCTGCATTGTGCAAAATGTCGGAAATTTGCCCTGTTAAGTACACCCAAAATTCGGGCGGAAAATACTCCTGTTTTCCGTTCCATTGGGCACTTCGTTTTTTTTGGGAGAATCATGATCTATGTCTTTTAATAAATCATTAATGAGCATCAATATTCCCTCTAAACAACCCAAACTTCCCAGTACAAGTGTGCAAAAACCAACCCCTTAATGTTGCTGTGTGTGCATGGCAACAGAAATAAAAGCATTGCACTTAAAATAAAATACCTATACCTGCCAATAAAAAACTCAAGGCAACTTTGAGGATCATTAAAATTATTTTTCTTTATTTTAACTGTAAGCGGTTTTTTGTCCGAGTACTGGATTTTTGTTTCCTGATTTGAAGGAAACTCCCTAAATTTTCTCTGTCCAAAAATCAGAACCTGAGATGTGGTGGATGGCTTCAGTGACATCAATATGCATAACATGTGTCATGATAACTTCACACGTGCAATGTGAAATCGTCTCTCAATCTAATGCTTTGTGCAGAAAGCGAAACAAAAGAGAATATCAATGATATTTTTCAGGTTATGTAATAAATTAGCATGACTCCTCCACAAAATTAGGAGAATGAGGATACAACGACAGCCGCCATATCAGGACAGAATCTAAAGATTATTTGGATCTTTTTTAATTGATCATTAAAACATTGAGCCCAAAAAATTTACACAAGGTGATACTTATTTACCAGTATTATCTTGAGAGAGTCAACTATGGCATGAGGAAATAGACCCACCATTTTTCCGAATGCAGTCCAATCAGGATTAGAATCCTGAACCCCATATGTACTCACTACAGCAGAGCTCCTACTTTTTATGTGTGCACCCGAGACACCTGGTAAGTGTTAATGTAAGCCTACTTGAGACTAATAAATAAATTTTAATGGTAATGTAATGGGGAAGTAACAATGAACTTGGATATGCTTTATTTCTTTGTTCATATATCATTTTATGAGGTTAAATAAAAAAATTACTATTGTTGATTCTCCTTAAATTTATCTAGTTTTTTGGATTCTTATTTATAACTCAGTTTGGAATTAGGAAAAAAAATCAGCTTTTAAATCAGCAGATATAAGAATGATGTTAAGTAATTCGCCACTTGAGACTGGTTGAACGAATACACAAGTATTTGACTAAAAATAAGATTGTTCCTTGGATAGTGTTAACTCTTGTGGTGTTCCAGTGAACAGCCTTGTTCAGCCTTCTATAATGGGCAGGGAATGCTACGGAGTTAGTGGCCAGGCAGTGGTGTTTATGATGGGGATTGAGGATACTGAGGAGAATTCTCCCAGCTGGGACCAGGTCCCACGGTAAGGTAGGATGCAGGAATGTTTCCTGTTGCAGAAGCCAGTAGGAAATCATGCCGTATCTTTCAGCTTGACCTTGAAGAGTTTGCACCCTATTCCATGAGCAGGTGGGCAAATAGCCCAAGCCCCACTATGATATGGATGTCATATTAAAAAGACTTTGAACATTACAAACGCACAGTTGAAGAAAAAGGAATGGAACTCTTGAAAACAAAGATGGATCTCCAGAACACTGAGGCAACGATGGACATCCTTATGAGGCTTCAACTGAACAATTCACCTGCAGATGCTGCCCCCGGCCAACCCCCACCCATTGCGATGGTGTTCTGAGGTCCAGGGTTGCTGGAAGCCTTCATTCCCAAACTCCAGAGACAGCCACTGGCATTGTTCAACTGAGTTCAAATTCTGCATGTACATTGTTCCAGACATGTTCTGGACTGGCATGTTTTCCCACCGGTGTCCTGGAGAATCGGGCAGGGAGGACTCTGGTTCCATTAGTATGTTTCACACTGGCCCCCAGCAGGTTTCCTCATCCACTGTGGTAGGCACCAATAAAAGATCCTGTGGGAATAGTAATGCCGGCATAAACTGATTTTACAACTCCTGCCAGTGGGGTCATGGGAGAATTTTGCCCAATTGTTGGAATTTAATGCCCTATCCCATGGCAAGTTTGATGGCTGGGGGAATTAGATGGGATGGCAGGTGGCGATCCTGTCATCTTTGTGTCTCTGCCCTAAGTAGTTTATTTAATCACAAGTAAGCTTACATTAACACTGCAATTACGTTACTATGAAAATCCCCTAGTTGCCACACTCTGGCACCTGTTCAGTTACATTGAGAGAGAACTTAGCATGGACAAGGCACTTAACCAGCACATCTTTTGGATTAACTCTGGTAGGAAGGGTTGTGGTTAGCATTCCAATTCTACCATGAGTTGAGGCTGTTAAGTAGGCAATTAATGCTTGTAAAGTTCAGCTATTTCCTCAGTATAATCTGTGTCTTAATATCCACAAGAAATAATTTCTGAGATCCTAACTGCCAGGCTCAAGGTTGGAAGTGAAGAAAAATATGTTCAGTTTATGTAGAACAAATAACAGATAACAAATATGTGGAACTGAACAAAATTTGTTCAGTTCTACACTTTCATCATCTGGTTAGACTAATTATAAAATAAATAGGATTGTTAGCTATATTCTTCCGTCCTTACTTTTAAAATCTAATTTTTTTGTTTTCTACCATTAAGTATGTTTGCAAAAGCAGCTGGAGCTTCTCGTGTGTATGCCTGTGAGCTGTCCAAGACTATGTATGAACTTGCCTGTGAAGTGGTAGCTTCCAATCAAATGGCAGGAGAGATCAAGATTTTGCACATGAAATCGTTAGACATGGAAGTACCTAAAGATCTGTCCAGCAGGTATGTTCTATTATAGCCTAACAAAAGTAGTTACAGGCTAGCTATGTATTTTAAAACTCTGTTTCTAATTCTCTTGTAAGTTCATGCTATAGCAAAACTCAGTAAAGGAGAAATTTATTTTGGCTATGCTTGCCAATCTTTCAGTAAAACACTAGTATCTGGATTTTGTTGAATGGTTTGTTCAAATTTGCATTTGGCAAAAGGTTTCTACCCCAGAATTGGCAATTGGTTGTTTAACCACAAGAAATACTTTGAATTTTCAATATGCACTTCTCTATTTTATCATATATTTCATTATATAACTTTGTAAAATGTTGTTTTAAACAGCTAAATCTTTATAACAAATGTGAGTTAGAGAAATTTAGAGAAGCACAGATAGCAACAACTCTTATGTTGTACTTTTAACATAATAAAACAGACCATAAGTTAGGAGCAGTGCAATAGTATAATGGGTAAGGTTGCTGTTGTGTTCTCTGTAACCTGAGTTAATGGATCTTGGAATATTAAGTCAACTTTCTATAATGTTTAACATTTTGGGCCTGTTGTCAATGCAGGTAAAATATTGAAGAATGCTTACAACAGAAAAAAATCATTCTCCTGTTCATTATGAATTTCATATTGATTTTATAGGAAATTTTATTGCATTTTGAATCATGGCACAGTAGTTAGCACTGCTGCTTCACAGCACCAGGGACCCAGGCTCGAATCCCGGTTGAGTGACTGTCTGTGTGGAGTTTGCCATTCTCCCTGTGTCTAAATGGGTTTCCTGTGCATGCTCTGGTTTCCTCCCACAGTCCAGAAATGTGTGGGTTAGGTTGGTTGGTCATGTTAAATTGCCCCTTAGTGCCAGGAAGATTAGCAAGGTAAATATGTGTGATTAAGGGGTGGGGCCCTGGGTAGGATTATTATTGATGTAAATTTGATGGGTCAATGGCCTCTTCCTGCACCGTAGAGATTCTATAAAATTGGTAATATCAGTCATATTTTCCCAATAGACTAAATTATTGGACATGCTTATTCATAGATTGAATTATTGATAAATGCATATTGCATTCATGAGATATTGAACAGTCTAAGTAGCATTAGAGGTTTTAATAATTATTATGGAGTTAATCAAAAAAAATGAAAATACACTTTGAAATCTTATGGAACTTACACTGGTGTACATCCCAGAAAGAAACACATACTTCCATTTCTCAGCAAAACAAAACATAAGTGCAGTGCAAATACTAAAGCAAAAGCTTCTACAAGATTTAATTCAACACGCACGCACGCGCACGACTACACATAAATAGTTACACACATGCGCACACACGCACACACACACATCCCCGCACACACACACATCCCCACACACACATCTTGGTGCTGAGACTTTGATTCCTGGCTTGGGTCACTGTGTGGAGTTTGCACGTTTTCCCCATGTCTGCGTGGGTTTCCTTTGGGTGCACCGGTTTCCACTCATGTTCAGGAAGACTTGCTTGTTAGGTGCATTCACCCAAATAGGCGTCAAACTATGGCGACTCGGGAAATTTCACAGTAATGTCATTGTGGTGTTAATGTAAGCCTTATTTGTGGCTAATACATAAATAAACTCTTTTGTTCCCTGATTCTACCCACCCTTTGCCAGTGATGTAACAAGGGGAGGGAACCTCATTTAAAACTATTATAAATTTACATATGCTTTAAGAGCTTCCTGTCATATGTTTCCCAGGCATAAAGAATTCCCCCTTGTCAATGTGACATCATGTTGGCAGTGTTTGCAACAGGTATTCAAAATTGTGGGAAACCCACAAAAGGCACGAAGTATAGCCCCTGGGAAGGGAGAGATATATGCCCTAGCACTGCTCCTGACATACTTTAATCAGACCCCGCCCCAGCAACATAACAGCAAAAGCCATTCTCCCAGATTTTTATACCATACGTGCAGAAAATCATAAGCAAAAACTCAACTGTACAGCTGGAGAGCTGCAGGCTGACTTTCTCACCTCAGCATGCATACTGCATATTGTAAAATTTTGCCTGATTTGTAAGATTTGTTTACAGGTTTGTGCAACAAACGCTTGGTTTGCAAACAAACCTTGTTCAAAGCATCTTTAACTTAATTATTTTTTATGATAAGAAGCAAGTACTTTTCTTGCATGTGGTTGAAGATTTTCTGGAAATATAGCATGGCAAAATACTTATTTCTTGAAAAAAAGCTATATTGCCAGTAAATCAGAGACCCCATCATTGAATTAAAATGTTGATGCATAATTGGATTGGCCAGCAGCTCTCTTAGACAGGATTCTTAGCCAATTACCACTCCGCTGGGTGTTAAATGATTGCAACACAGCCAGTGTTGGTGGAGATGCATCCTCTCATAGAGTCTTAAAATTTTACAGCATGGAAACAGGCCCTTCGGCCCAACTTATCCATGCAACCCTTTTTTAACCTCTATGCTAGTCCCAATTGCCCACGTTTGGCCAATATCCCTTTATTCCCATTTTACCCATGTAACTGTCTAAACGCTTTTTAAAAGACAAAATTGCACCTGCCTCTACTACTACCTCTGGCAGTTTGTTCCAGAGATTCACCATCCTCTGTGTAAAAAAAAAAATTGCCTCACTGGACGCTTTTATATCTCTCCTCTCTCATATTAAACCTACGCCCTCTAGTTTTCGACTTCCCTACCTTCGGGGAAAAAATGTTGACTATTTACCTTATCTATGCCCCTCATTATTTTATAGACCTCTTTAAGATCATGCCTAAGCCTCCTGCATTCCAGAGAAAAGTCCCAATCTATCCAACCTCTCCTTACAACTCAAACCATCAAATTCCAGTAGCATCCTAATAAATCTTTTCTGCATTCTTTCTAGTTTAATAATATCCTTTCTATAATAGGGTGATCAGAACCGTTCACAGTATTCCAAGTGTGGCCTTATCAACGTCTTGCACAACTTCAACAAGATATCCCAAATCCTGTATTCAATGTTCTGATCGCTGAAATCAAGCATGCTGAATGTCTTCTTCACCACGCTATCTGCCTGTGACTCCACTTTCAAAGAGCTATGAACCTATACCACTAAATTTCTTTGTTCCACTATTCTTCCCAACACCCTACCATTAACTGAGTAAGTTCTGCCCTAGTTTGATCTACTAAAATACATCACCTCGCATTTATCTAAATTAAACTCCATTTGGCATTTGTGAGACCATTGGCCCAATTGATCAAGATCCTGTTATAATCATAGATAACCTTCTTCGCTGTCCACTTGCCACCAATCTTGTTGTCATCTATAAACTTACTAACCATACCACTATTTTAAGCTGTATCCTGTGAGATTTAACCTTTTGCAATAATCTACCATGTGGTGCCTTGCTAAAGTCCATGTAGAGAACATCAATTGCATTGCCTTCATCTACCTTCTTGGCTACCCCTTCCAAAAACTCTGTCAAATTTGTGAAACATGATTTTCCACTCACAAAATGGACTCCCTACTAGGGACACAAATTAGTGTCCCTACTCAGTTCTTATGTTTCTTGAAAGTCTGTTCCAAAGAATATGTTGACTCTTTGAGTAGTGAGCTGGGGATATGCCTTTTACTTGAAATTTCATCTTCCTAGGTAGGACCAGCCAGTCTGGCAGCCATTATCATTTTAAGTATTTTCCATTGAAATGGTAAAAGTAGTCGGTCAGCATTTGGCAGGATCATTAGCATTTTAAATAACTCTCCAATGATAAGTTCAGACATACCTGTTTCTGTATAGAAACCACAGAAGAATTTATTCTACTCTGTAAGGTCCATTTCATGAAGATACATTAAAGTGTCTATCTCCCAATAAGCTTTATAGGCATATGGTGCGAACAGTTTTGTTAGAAGTGGAGTAGCATTCCTGATTTTTGCACAGTGGAAAAAAATATTCAATTAGTGTTTATAAATATTTGAAGCTAGTATAACTTGTCGTCTGCTCACGTGAGAAATCATTACTTGTTTGCAAATTTTGGTTAGAAATGAAGGTTTGCTTCTAAGTTTTCAGTGTTTGGCTAAAATCTTAATTTTACACAAATCTAAAGATACTCATATAAAGATAATTGCAATTTTCCTCTGTTGAAGGTTTTTAAAATATAACAGATACTGTAAACAATATCTGCTGTGCTCAGAGCTGTTGGCAATAATTCATAATAGATTTGCAGCACATCAATGAAGCAGAACATAAAATCAGTTTAATCACAGTATTCACACACAGGTCATTGAGCATTTTCATAGTTTAATATTTTTATTAAAAATATATTTGATAAACTGTGGGCTGAAGATCCTACTTTCATTAATTAGTGTTCATGAAAAAGTAGATTGTAGTAAAATGTGCCATAGTATTACGTTATAGACCTCAAAACAAAAAATGCTAGAAAAGTTCAGCAGGTCGGGCCACATTTCCACAGATCCTGTTGCATCTGCTGAGTTTTTCCAGTGTTTCCTGTTTTTCATTCAGGTTTCCAGCATCCAGAGTATTTTGTTTTCACTTCATAGCCACATCAATGCAGTTAATAAAATTAGAAAAGACAGGAATTTTGGCCCTTATTTTTTATAAATATGTTTTCTATTTTATCCTCAGGGTGTCGCTTGTTGTCACAGAGACTGTGGATGCGGGGCTGTTTGGTGAAGGAATTGTGGAGAGTTTAATACATGCGTGGCAACACCTTCTTCTACCACCACGGGTGTGTGTTATATACAACAATCACCTAATATTTCAACAATAGAAATGTTTTGATGCTCCAATATCATATTCAGTCCTGCATCTCATACTTAGTTACTTCCTTTTCCTGTTAAGTGGGTATGCTTTGTTGGTATTATATTTTGAATATGATATGATTGATAATAGTTATATTTATGTTGCTTCTGACAAAGTAGCTTTTATTTATTCCCAGTGTAGTTTGGTGCCAGCCAGAATGACCTGAAATGATTATATAGTTTGTCCAAAGATTGTTAGAAGCGCACGTGAAGTATTCTCTGCCCTTTAGACAGTCACTGGGAACCAAACATTTTGCGCCTTTAATTCAATAACATTATCATGATGTAGCATAGACCATAATAATAAAATATTAAGAAATTAGCAGTGTATTATTATCAAGATGGTATATATAATTGCAACTGAGAACCTTGTACTTAGTAAAGGAATGGAAGACAGCAGACATGCAGAGAACATGTAATAATTTTTTAAGTTCCCTATTTCATATTTTGTAAAATTATCTACAATGATTATTTATAAATGTGATATATAATTTGCACACAGCAAAGTCCCATCAACAAGAGATGAGTTGAATAATTGATTAATCTGTTTTTGGTGGTGCTGATTGAAAAAGTAACAGTAGTATCAGATACAAGGCTGTTCTTCAAGTAGTAGCACCAGTATAGCGTACAAGAAGCAGTACTTTTCACTGTATACTAATACATATGACAATAATGAGTAAAATCAAATCAAGAGTTTCCAACTATCTGAGCTGACAAAGGGACATCACAAAACTTTCTCATAATGAAACTTGAAGTTAATTTTGGTGGTTACAGCTTCTGGTTGTAAAGCTTGTTCTAATAGAATTCTTCCAATAGCTGGCAGTTAATGTTGCAGCTATTCGTCCTATTTTGTGGGGTACAGTAATTCCATTTAAACTGTGTTATATAGTCATTTGGTTTTATAGTCATAACAGTGTTAGCTATTCTTGAGAGTATGAAAATAGATAAGCCCCCTGGGCCTGCTGGGATTTATCCCAGGTTACTCTGGGAGGCTAGAGAGGAGGTTGCAGAGCCTTTGGCTTTGATCTTCATGTCGTTGTTGGTTACGGTGTAGTGCCGGAAGACTGGAGGATGGCAAATGTTGTCCCCTTGTTTAAGAAGGGGAGTAGAGACCATCCGGCAAATTATAGACCAGTGAACTTTACATCTGTTGTGGGGAAAGTTTTGGAAAGAATTATAAGTTTATAATTATAAATTTATAAATTTATGATCTAAATAAATTATAAAATTATAAATTTATAATCTAAATGATTTATAGTCATTTAGAAAGAAATGAATTGATTAGGCATGGTCAACGTGGATTTGTGAAGGGAAGGTCATGCCTTGCAAACCTTATTGAGTTTTTTGAAAAGATGACCAAAGAGGTGGATAAGGGTAAGGCAGTTGATGTGGTGTATATGGATTTTAGCAAAGTGTTTGATAAGGTTCCCCATGGAAGACTACTGCAGAAAATGCAAATGCATATGATTGAGGGTGATTTAGCAATTTGGATTAGGAATTCGCTAGCAGATAGAAGACAGAGGGTGGTGGTTGATGGGATATATTCAACCTGGAGTTTAGTTACTAGTGGTGTACCTTAGGGATCTGTTTTGGGGCCACTGTTGTTTGTTATTTTTATAAATGACCTGGATGAGGGTGTAGAGGGATGAGTTAGTAAATTTGCTGACGGCACCAAAGTCGGAGGAGTTGTAGACAGTGAGGATGGATGTTACAGTTTGCAGAGGGGCAAAGATAAGTTGCAGAGCTGGGCTGAGAAGTGGCAAATGGAGTTTAATGTGGAAAAGTGTGAGGTGATTCACTTTGGTAAGAGCAATATGTGTGCAGAATATAGGGCTAATGGTAGGACTCTTAGTAGTGTAGATGAACAGAGAGATCTCGGTGTACAGGTGCATAGATCTCTGAAAGTTTGTACTCAAATTGATAAGGTTGTTAGCATTTATTGATAGAGGGATTGAATTTAGGAGCTGAGATGTCATGTTGCAGCTGTATATGCGGCTGCACTTGGAGTATTGTGTACAGTTTTGGTCACCACATTACAAGAAGGATGTGGAGGTATTGGAAAGGGTGCAGAGGAGGTTTACCAGGATGTTGTCTGGTATGATGGTAGGTCTTATGAGGAAAGACTAAGGGACTTAAAGTTATTTTCATTAGAGAGAAGGCGGCTAAGGGGTGACTTAATTGAGACATATAAGATGATCAGAGGGTTAGATAGGGTGGATAGTGAGAGCCTTTTTCCTCGGATGGAGATGGATAACATGAGGGGGCATAGCTTTAAATTAAGGGGTGGTAATTATAGGACGGATGTTAGAGGTGGGTTCTTTACTCAGAGAGTAGAAAGGGCGTGGAATGCCCTGCCTGCAGCAGTTGTGGACTTGTCAAGTTTAAGGGCGTTCACATGGTGAGTGGATAGGCATATGGATAGCATTGGAATAGTTTAGGTTAGAGGTCATAAAATTGGTTTCCTTGGTTGGCGCAACATCGAGGGCTGAAGGGCCTATTCTGCGCTGTAATGTTCTATGTTCTAGAAGATTTACCAGAATGCTTTCAGTAATGAACAATTTTAGTACAGATTAGGTTGGGAAAGTTGAGGTTACAGTGATGGAGATGAAGGGGAACAAAAGAATCTGGAAAAACTCACCATCTGTGGGGAGAAATAAAGTTAACATTTTGAGTTAGTGACATTTCATCATGGGGATTCAGCTTAATGTCTTATCCAAAAGTGAGCACAGCACTCCCTCGATATTTCACTGTCAACCTTGATTTTTGTTTTGGGGTGGAACTTGAACCCAGGACCTTGGGCAGAAGCTTCCTCTTCTGTCATCAGTGGAATTTGTGGGGGGCCGGGATGCAAAAAATCAGTTTTCCGAGGTCAGGAAAACAGGTTGGGATCTTCCCCATCTGGCGTACATAATGGATTGATGGCAGGTCAGATTTCCTGCTGAAACTTGGTGGGTATCTATTTTACATCTCATACGTGCTTATTAAAGCCCAAGGCTGGAATTGTGTGTCCCTGACAGCCTGAACTTATTTTAATTTGATTTTACTTATTGTCACATGTATTAGTATACAGTGAAAAGTATTGCCTCTTGCACACTATACAGACAAAACATAGAGAAGGAAACAACAGAGTGCAGAATGTAGTATTACAGTCATAGCTAGGATGTAGAGAAAGATCAACTTAATGCGAGGTAAGTCCATTCACAAATCAGATGGCAGCGGGGAAGAAGGTGTCCTTGAGTCAGTTGGTACACGACCTCAGAATTTTGTATCTTTTCCCTAACGGAAGAAAATGGAAGAAAGAATGTCCAGAATGCGTGGGGTCCTTAATTATGCTGACTGCTTTGCCATGGCAAGTGGAAGTATAGATAGAGTCAATGGATGAGAGGCTGATTGAACTACATTCACGAGCTTATGCCATTTTGTTACCCAACTACACGTATATGTGTACACCTGGCTGCGGAGAATTTTAATGTACTCCTCTTAGAGTGAGTCAAAGCTGCCTGCACTACTGGAACTGACTGCAGCTGTGATGTGTGCAGAGACATGAATGGGTAAAGTCCGGAGGACATGAATGAAGCAAGTGTTGGGTGGAAGTGATGAAGGTGGGGTAATTGGAAGACATGAAGTGTTGTGTGTATGTGCAGGATGTGTGCGTGTGTGTTGGGTGTGCATGCAGGAGTCTGTGTGAGTGCGCAAGGCATGTGTATCTGTCTGTCTGTCTTGGGGGGTGGGGGGATGGGGAGGGCGGTGTGTGTCCAAAGGTGGAGAAGGGGGGCTAGGGTTGGAGTGGATGAGAAGAAAGTGAGACCGGATGAGAAATGGGTTGACGTGGATGGAGTGAGTGGATAAGAAATGCACGACAGTGGAGGGAGGAAGGCTGAAGGGAGAGAGAGTCGGTGGGATAGGGGAGATAGGAAGGAATGGTAGGGGTGTTAGGAAGGGATGGTGACTGTGAGAGGGGAAATGGGATGTAATTGATTGGTAGGGTCAAGGTCCAAGTATGGAGGGTATTGTTTTCACTTTTGGGGGCAGGGTAAGGGCACTGAAAGGAACAAGGATGGTCACACAGATTATGGAAGTAGGGAGGATCAGGATGCACATAGAAATGATGACTGGTGTGGGTTCAGTGGGAAAGGAAGGCCCACATTGAAAAGGTCCAGGATGATGAGGAAAGGCTGAAGGGAATCAAAGGAAGTATGAAGGTGACAAGGTGTCCATGATAGAGGGGTGACTGGAAGGTAGAAGCGGTGGTGACATTCTGATATAAGATGTGGATTGTCCTGAGACCAAGGCAACCTGAGCAGTATGTTCCAGGCTGCTGCGTGGCTGTACAGTGAAGATTTAGTGGGAGTACTGCTTGTAAGACTCAGAGACACTCACTCACTTTTATTGATTCTATAAGATTTTGGTTTCAAGTAATATGCTGCCCTTGTGGAGAAGCTGGAAATTGTGGAAATCTGTGGACTTTATCTGGGATATGCAATCTAGGTCAGAGAAGTATGAAAGATTTCTGAAGCTCCTTATCAAAATAAAAATGTGACATGTTTGTGAATGTGACATGACTTGTATCCAGTTCAGGTATTTCTGAAAGTTGTTGTGCCATCTGAGTATCTATATTTGGCTAACTGTTAGGAGGTAATGGAGGGTGTCCAGCATCTTTATCGTAGAATCCTTATACTGCAGAAGGAGGCTATTCGGCCCATCGAAACTGCACCGACCACAATCCCACCAAGGCCCTATTCCGGAAACCCCACATATGTTAATCCCTGACACTAGAGTCACTTTAGCATGATCAATCAACCTAACCCGCACACTTTATAGCTGTGTTCAGCCTTTAAAGGAATCTTATTGGTATTGTTGGAAAATATGGGGCATTTTTTCCAATTATTGATCATCTGCATTTCCGAGTGTTTAACAGGCACATAGGACTTGATTTTAAACTTTGTGCCAGTTTTTGGGCAGACTCCCCTCCATGATTCAAAACCACCACCACCACCACCACCACCCGGTGCGATCGATCCTTCCTGAGAGGCAGGCCCCAGCAGAGCACACCTCCCAACCTATCTGATTGCTGCTGCCCTTGTGCTCACCATCCTTCTGACTTGCTCTCATTGATGTGGAGATGCCAGCATTGGACTGCGGTAAACATAATAAGAAGTCTTGCAACACCAGGTTAATGTCCTGTTGGAGCAGCAATCAAGGTTGGGGGTGAGCTCTGCTGAGGGAGACGGGGGGTCCTGATCACGGCTCTTTCCCCTCCCTCCCCTCGCATGTGCAGTCCGGAGCTCCGATTGTTCTGGCAGTGCTAAGCCCTGCCCCACAGCGCAGACCGGATCGGAGCCGACAAAAAGTGTATGGAAACGCTGGAACGCGGATTCCGGGCTCAGATTCATTTTAGTCTGGATCCACCATTTAGCCTTCGATTGGTAAAACCTGGATCATAGTGTTCTGATATCAGACTAAGAAGAAAAGGGCACTTTGGTTTTGTTGTCTTTTCAATGCCCACAAAGTCCCAATGCAAATCAAACTTGTGTGACACGAGATGTGTCCAATCCTATCATTGTTTACAACTCCTAAGCATACAAGGGAAAAGCTCTTCTGTTCCATGTGTAAGGTTCAAGAACAGCTTATGAGATGGGTTTCTGGAAAAAAAATGAATTGTCTAGCATGAGGATGGGTTCCATCTTGCATTGTCCTGCCACCAATTTCTCTGGGAGGATTAATGGTATATTGTCTCTTTACAAATTCCCTCAAATAGGGACTAGATTGAGCATTTGATGATGTGTGCTTGGTATGTGGTATAGGTCTTGAGGGTCGAGAACAGCAAGGTAGCTGTGATAACACAGCTTCTTTTTGTCAATCCTTTCACCAGACAGAAAATGGATAACCATCATGCAACAAAATTTGATAGCAAGCCTCATAAGAAGATATTAGTCCAGTTGATCAAAATCTTAGTTGGAGAAGTAGATTTTAAGGAGAGACTTAAAGGAGAGAGATTTGTATTGGAACACCATTTCTTTAAAAATCATAAAAACTGCAATCAGAGCTCCCCGTCTGCCAGCTGATGTCGTGGTACCCCATTCCTTATTTTGTATAAGTACCTAAAAATATGATGGAGGAAGCCATCATTGGAGCCAGTGGCTTTCACCCCATTCTTCCCATCTGCTGTGCCATTCTGCCAAAACATGAGAAAATTTTACCCATAGTTTTTTTTTTCTCCAGAAGCACTTGGACAATTATGATGATCCAACTTTAATAGAGTAAGAACAGACCTGGCATGGATAAATTGGAATCGTAGGTAGGCAGACAAAACTGTAAATAGAACAATGAACTGCCTTGAAAAAGCAAATAGTTCACATACAGCCAAGGCACATTCCTCGAGGAGGAAAAGTTAGAACAAACAAATACAGAGTTCCCTGGAAGATAAAAGAGATAGATAGTGATATGAAGCAGAAAAAGGGTTATACGACACATACCAGGTTGATAAAGCAAGTGTGATCTAAGATAAATGTAAAAAGCTTAGAGGGGAAGTGTAAAAAGAAATAAGAGTGTGAAAAGAAACTGGCAGCTGATATAAAAGGAGAATTGAAAAGTCATCTTAATGAATGTGCATGGCATGAAGTTGCTCAAAGGAGAAGTGGGCTAATTCGGGACCTAAAAGGGATTTATGCCAAGAGGAGCATGGCTGAGATAATGAATACTTTGCATCATCTTCACTAATGAATAAGATGCTGCCAAACTCCAGTAAAAGAAGAATTATTTGAGACACTGGAGGGACTAAAAATTGATAAAGAGATATTAGAAAGATTTGCAGTTCTTAAAGTTCATAGGACAGGATTGGATGAGATGCATCCAAAGATACTGAGGGAACCAGGGGTGAAAATAGCAGAGGCACTGGCCAAAATCTCCCAAACCTCTTTATGTACAGGGATAGTGCCAGAGGACTGGAGATTTGCAAATGTTAGACCTTGTTCAAAAAAGGGTGTAAAAGTAAGTTCAGCAACTAAGGCCAGTCAATTTAGCCTTGGTAGTGGATAATGGGTGGCATTTTATGTGGCAGGATTTTATGGATTTCTGGCTCACTGCAGTTGACATCCTTGCTTCCACCATGATGTTTCATGGTAAGCTCTTGATAGACATGGTGACTATACTTAGAGGGTAGGAGGGCATTGTAGCATCCAGATGGTCAGGGACGTGCCTTGAGACTTAGATTAATGAGAATAGTTGCAGAAATGAAGAACTTCAGTTATGTGGATTGGAAGGTTGAAGGGGCCTGGGCTGTTCGACTTAGAAATGAAAAGATTAAGAATTTGATTAAACTATTCATAACTGTAAGGGATCTGGACATGGTAGATAGAGAGAAACTTTGCCCGTTGATGAAAGAATGGAGATCCAGAGAGCACTGATTTATGATAATTTTCGAAAGAAACATCAGTGACATAAGCAAAAACTTTTTTATGCCATGCGGGATAAAGATCTGGAATGCACTGCCTGAGATTGTGTCACCAGCAGATTCAACTGTGGCTTTCAAAAGAGAATTGGATAATGAACCTGAAGAGAGAGAGATTGTTAGGTTACAGTGAAAAAGCAGGTTAGTGGGACAAGGTGAGTTCTTACAGACACAATGGCCCCTGTGTTGCAATGATTCTATACTTCTGGAGTTTGAGAGTGAGGCTTTTTTTTGCTGAATAGTTGGATTTACTCAGTGATTTCATGTTGGGTAGCTTTTATTTTGTCCTCACCAAGCTATGAGATTCTGTACTGGATAGTGGAATTCTTTCCTTGTACTCCCAAGGCAGGTATGGTAATTACTGGATGAAGAATAAGTTTTCTGGATTTTTCCATAATGACATTCTTTGTTAATAATAGCATTCTTTGTATAATAACATCTGCAACCCAAGAAGTGAAATCCCTTTGGCATTTACAGTCCTCACCATTTCTCCTATCAGCCAATTTTATGGATCTTCTGAGCAAGATGGATAAATAATGCCAAATTATGGAAAAGATCTTACTGTCAAAGCTCTGGCCTGGATTTGAACCATATCCAATGTTTTAATTCACTGCATCTTACAGTCTTGCAGATTAACCACAACTGCCACATGATTATGGGTCTGGGAAGAAAATCTGCAGAAATGTGTTTTGAATTTAGAGCTAGAAGCTCCATCCTTCCACTTTTACTTTAGTTTAGTTTTCCTCTTAAAAATATGGTATTTTGTTTTTTTGTTTCTCAGCCAGCAGGACAGGAAGGTCCCGCTGAAGAATTTGGCTGTGTCATCCCATTGCATGCTGTTGTGTTTGGAATGGCAGTGGAGTGTCAAGAGATCCGCAGACATCACAGGTTAGCTACTGGACAATGATTGGAGGCAGTAATGAAATGGCTGCATTGTATGTTTGAGCTACTTGTTTGTTTTAACTGTTTCTTTTTTGGGTTTATTTTTCTTGCAATGAAAACTGTGTGATTGATATAAATGATAAAATATCCCTAATCCCATCCTTTAATAGTATTTCCTATTGAACCAGTATATTTTTCACACCTACTTTATATGGATATTCTTTAAGTGTGACTCAGTTTTCTGCTGTAGATTTCTGTTGTGGATCAGGAACGTTATAAGATTACCCTCGCTCATTATATTATTCCTAGACTGAATAAATTTTCAACCCAACTGTTTGGCTTATCTTTGGAGCAGATCAGAGCTGTGTTGAGGGAGGACATGTTAGAGGCATGATGGATGGAGCTCAGGAATAAAAAGGGTGAAATCACAATGTTGGGAGTGTACTGTAGACATCTCAACAACCCACAGGAAACAGAGGAGTGGTTGTGTAATCAGATACTGAAAAGGTGTGAAAAAAGCAAGGTAGTTGTGATGAGTGACTTTAACTTCCTTCATATTGACTGGGAATGCCTTACAGATAGGAGCACGTATGGAGAACAATTTGTCAAATGTGTCCAGGAGGGCTTCTTGATAAAGTATGTTGACAATCTAACCAGTAAGGAGGCCATTCTAGGCTTAGTATTGGGGAATGAACGAGGCCAGGTGATTGATGTTTCAGTGGGGGAGCATTTTGGGCCTAGCGACCATAATTTCATAAGATTTCAGGCAGTCATGGATAAGGACAGGGGCAACCCTTGGGCAAGGGTGTTTAATTGGCAAGGGCCAATTACATCCAAATTAGACAGAAACTTGCGAATGTTATTGGGAGTGGCTATTTGAGGGCAAATCCATGTCTGACATGTGAGAGACTTTTGAAGGCCAGTTAATTGAAGTGCAGGATAGGCATGTCCCCACAAAAATGAAAGATAGAAATGGCAGAATTTGGGAACCGTGGATGACGAGGAAAATCAAAAGGGAAAAGAAAGCATACAATAGGTCTAGGCATTTAAAAACTGACAAAGCCCTTGAGGAGTTAAGTGAAAGTGAAAAAGAATTTATTTGTGGAATTAGGGACGGCTGAAAGAAGCCATGAAATGTTTTTAGCACATGGGGTTAAGAAGAATCCCAATGTTTTTAATGCATATATTAGGAGCAGGAGGGTAGCAAGAGAAAGAGTAGATCCACTCGAGGACAATGGAGGGAAGTTATATGTGGAACTACAGGAAGTGAGTGAAATCCTTAATGAGTACTTTGCATTGGTATTCACCAAGGAGAAGGATGTGACCAATGTTGAGGTCAGGGATAGGTGTATGAACGCTCTTGAGAATGTCAGTATGTCAAAAGAGGAAATGTTGAGTATCCTAAATTACATTAAGATAGACCAGTTCCGGGGCCACATGGGATCTATCTCAGGTTACTGTGGGAGGCAGTGGGAGAAATAGCTGGGGGCCTTAGCATACCTTCATGTCCTTTTTGACCACAGGCAAGGTGATTAGTACTGCTGCCTTGCAGTACCAGGGACCTGGGTTTGATTCCTGGCTTGGGTCACTGTTTGTATTGAGTTTGCATGTTCTTCCTGTGTCTGCATGGTTTTCCTCTAGGTGCTCCAGTTTCCTCCCAGTCCAAAAATGTACAAGTTAGGTGAATTGGCCACGCTAAATTCTCCCTCTGTGTGCCTAAACAGGCACTAGAGTTTGGCAAATAGGGGATTTTCACAGTAACTTCACTGCAGTATGAATGTAAGCCTACTTGTGATTAATAAATAAATCATAATATGGTAGATTGGAGACTTGGGCACAGGAATGGCAGATGGAGTTTAATCTGGACAAATGCAAGATGATGTATTGTAGAGGGTCAAATTTGGCATGAACTATACTGTAAATGGCAATACCCTTAAGAATATTAACATATAGAGGGATCTGGGCATGCAGAACTACAGTTCCCTAGAAGTGGCAACATAGATGATCAAGGTGAATAAGAAGACATATGGTATACATTGAGTACAAGAGTTGAGAAATCATGTTGCAGTTTTTTAAAAGCTTGGTTAGGCTGCATTTGGAGTATAGTGAGCAGTTCTGGTCACCACGTTATCAGAAGAACATGGAAGCTTTGGAGAGATTGCAAAACAGGTTCAGCAGGATGTTGCCTGGTCTTGAGGGTGTTGGCTTTGAGGAGAGGTTGAATAAATTAGGATTGTTTTCACTGGAAAGACGAAGGCTGAGGGGAAACCTGATAGAGATCTACAAAATTATGAGAGGCGCAGACAGGGCGGATAGTCAGAGACTTTTTTCAAGAGTGGAATTGTCATTTACAAGTGGGCACAGGTTTGAGATAAGGTGGGAAAGTTAAGGTATGGGAGAAGTTTTTCATGCACATAGTGGTGGGTGCCTGGAATGTGGTGTAAACAGGCCCATTAACAACATTTAAGAGGTATCTGGATGGATACATGAATAGGGAGGAAATAGAGGGATATGGACGGTTTTCTTAGTTAGACATCACGATTGGCAGAAGTTTGGAGGGTCAAGGGGCCTGTTCCTGTGCTGTACTTTTCTTTGTTCTTCCTTTGATACAACATTTTGTGGTGTGAGAGAGTGTGTTAATCTAATACCAATTTTTTATATAACTAACAATATCAGCAGCCAGTCCAAGATAAAATGGTCTCTAAGTCTTAACTTGGATTTAAACAACTCATGGATAAGAAAAGGTTCAATGTAGTAAATAACCTAATCTCACTTTTTAAAACATTTTTGATTCTATCCCACCCAATCTTTCGAAGTCTAGAACATCTTAAAGAAGCATTCCAGGTTGGCTGTTTGAAAGTAAGCAATGTGAGTAACAGCAAAATTGAGTCCCGGTGATTAGCTGTGAACTCGCTGCTGTCTCAGTTGAGCAGATGACTAAGTGAATCCCTCCCACAGTCTGAGGAGTATGGACTCTCCCCAAGGTGAATTCAATGGCGCACAGTGAGATCAGATGATGTCTTGACCCACAGTGACAGCAATGAAAAGTTTCTCATCAGTGTGAATACATTGGTGGGTCATCAGTCTCCCAGAAATTTTGAAACATTACAGGTACTTCGGTCCGCCTTGTCTAACAAGGAGGATACATGTGATGGGTCGTGAGAGGTCTGCTCTTGGATTTTTTGAGAGTAGCCTACTGCTTCACATCGTTAGTGTACGCTTGACCTGGACCAGTTGATGGGCAACACAACAGTTCTGTAATGGTTGCTGTGCTGTGCAGATACATGGATTTGGGCCTGTGTCTGTGGGAGTTTGCACATTCTCCCTGTGCTTGCGTGGGTTTTCTCCGGGTGTTCCGGTTTCTTCTCACATCCCAAAGATGTGCTCTTAGGCTAATTGGCAGAACAAATTCTCCCTAAATTGTCTCAAATTTGGTTCTAATGCACAGATCTATAAACATAGACAGGGATGACAGTGATCATGGGTAGAAGTGGGAACATTGAGGTGGTGGCGCGGGCTCGTTGGGCCAAAGGGCCTGTTTCGCGTGCTGTTTTGTTCTTTGATCTTTGAAAAGCAACATCTAGTTGAGTAGGTAATTTCCCCAATAATCAGTTATTCAAGTTCTTAGGTGTCCAAATCACCAAGAACCTGTCCTGGTCCTTCCATGCTAACACTATAGTTAAGAAAGTCCACCAATGCCTTTACTTTCTCAGAAGACTAAAGAAATTTGGCATGTCAGCTACAACACTCACCAACTTTTACAGATGCACCATAGAAAGCATTCTTTCTGGTTGTATCACAGTTTGTTATGGCTCCTGCTTGTCCAAGACCACGAGAAACTACAAAAGGTCGTTAATGTAGCCCAAAACATCACTCAAACCAGCCTTTCATCCATTGATTCTGTCTACACTTTCTGCAGCCTTGGCAAAGCACCCAGCATAATTAAGGACCCATGCACCCTGGACATTCTGTCTTCCACCTTCTTTCTTTTGGAAAAAGATATAAAAGTCTGAGGTTACGTACCAGCTGACTCAAGAACAGCTTCTTCCCTGCTGCTGTCGGACTTTTAAATGGACTTGTCTTGCATTAAGTTGATTTTTTTTCTACATCCTAGATGACTGTAACACTACATTCCCCACTCTTTTGTTTCCTTCTCTATGAACAGTATATTTTATCTGAAAAGCACGCAAGAAACAATACTTTTCATGATATGTTAACACATGTGACAATAATCAAATCAGTTTGATTTGATTTATCTTTACTAATATGCTGTCTTTTATTTAACGCACCATACAATGGCGATGCCAGGATTTCCTGATTTCTGCGCTACCTCCCATTGACAGGGAAGAATTGTAAATTGTTGTAAATTATCAGATTATCATCTTCAAAATATCATTTAGAATATGCATAATGGTGTAATCACCATTAACCTGATGTATGTGTGATTTAAAGTGGCGTTCTTAGGTATTTAGACATTTTGGCTAATGGATTTCATTAAAAGTAAGCTTTCAATTTTAGTAAACAGTTTCCAGTAATCTTATTGAAAGGATTCTGACATAAATTTCTGATGTGTTGAATAAACTAGGATTAAAGAAATGCTAATCCATTGTTAGGGCAAGCAATTTGTTGTGACATAGCATTATTTCATTTGCCACATATACCCTGACTTTGATTTAAAGTTCTAAAGCTAGTCATTACAGGTTTCCTCCACTGGCATACAGGAAATAGTGACTGTATAGTCTACATACTGTGATGGCACATGAAAATAATCATTGTCATGGAAAATGCCCACTATCAAAGGATCAACATGGAGAGTGCAGTAAGCGAACAAATGATGCAAAGAGAGGCATGTCAAGACACTTCTAATAGTCTTTGCAAATATTTGTAATTTTCAGCACCGATATTCATCCTATTTAAAATAAAAACAGTTTTTTGGATTGTTTCACTCTGGTATTACATCTGTAATTCTCTCAGTGTTAATGGGATTTTAAAATTATATATAATTTATAAGACGAAGTTAAGCAGAATTAATTATAGAATGATTAATGAGAATTTGGCATCATAGTTTGTTGTTACCCTGTTTGATAGAGTTTGCTTCAATGAGGTTGGTGGATTGCGTGTGAATGAAGCAATAATGTGGTACAGTCCTGTTAGCAATGAACCCTGTATTGATGATGCTGCTGAACCCTACACTACTGAGAGAATGAGACAAGTTCCCGGTGGATACACACCATTGACTGACCACTTCCAAGCCATGACCATTGATTTCAATAATCCACAGGTATGAGAATGAATTCTATTCCAAAAGCATATTCTTAGTTTGAATCTTGCTTGTTACACTTGTTACTTTTTGCAAATGAGACAGAATTAGTATTGTTAACGGCCTTTTAATTTTATTGAAAGGTCAGAGCTACACAAAACTATGTATACGGAGAATTGGTCACAAGAGCATGAAGGTCATTCAGTACTTTTGATAATGTTTAAATTGTTCCATCGTATTTGTCTCCCAGAGTGTGATAACTATCTGGTCAAAAATGTAAGGGTGATTCTACCAGTCTGCCTGCTGGGAGAAGCAGGCTGGGAGATTCAGAGAAGGCTTTTTCGCATTCTCCCTTCAGCGCACCACAGTCTCTGTGAGTCTCTAGCAGCCAGATTTCTGGTGTCATCAGCACCATGCCAGAAACCAGCATGGAGATGCATAATTTATGCAAATGTTCGTTTGTATATAATTGTCATATCATTAGTGGGTCCAGAACTGACAGAAAGACTCATTGAAACTTTGCAAATATATCTTGGAAGATTTTGGACTGTGCATATGCAAGCTTCCAATATGTGCTTATAGCAGTCAAGGCTCCTCCTGAAAGTATAAAACTAATGTAGAGGCCTTTCATATTCATATTAATCTATCAATAGCAAAAAACTTTCTAAAGTGAAGTATCTACTTGTGCACCTGTTTCCTCGGACTGCCATCTTGCCATGGTGGAGAAAATTGAACATTTTGTTGATCCCAATGCTATCTGTAACCCATGACAATAAGCTCAGAGGGGAGGAACCTGATAAGGTTCAATCCAAAACAAGTCCTCAATGGCAGATTAGGCAGAAGATATTTGGATGGTATCAATGGCGGCGATGGCAGATGAAGGCCGCAGCAGTAGGGAAATCTTCAGTCCCACTATTTTACCACATTGTAGTTAGAACTATAAGTAATTTTCTTAGTTAAAAGGAAAATAAAATCATTGCTCATTATTTTGAACATATTGCACATAGAGTCTGCAGCAATTTGTAACCATCATTTGCGTCCATTGTATTAGGAATTGGAAGAATTGACCACCAGGAAGCCTTGTCGACTTTGCCTTCCAGTAACTAAGGAAGGTGTGCTGGATGCTATTGTAGCCTGGTTTGTTCTGCAGCTGGATGAAGATACAAATCTTTCCACTAGCCCTGATGAAGAGACCTGTTGGGAACAGGCTGTGTATCCTGTACAGGGCATGCTTGGTAAGTGTGAAATAATGTAAATGGAGGAGTTGCCATTAATTTGAAGGAAAAATTTAATTGAATTTTAAATCCCATAATCTACAAAACTTCAAAAATAAAAAAGTTTATTTATTAGTCACAAGTAGGGCTTACATTAACACTGCAGTGAAGTTACTGTGAAATTCCCCTAGTCATCACGGTCTGGTGCTTGTTTGAGTCAATGCACCTAACCAGCACGTCTTTTAGAAAGTGGGAGGAAACTGGACCAACAGGAGGAAACCCATGCAGACATGGGGAGGATGTGCAAACACCACTCTGTCTTCACGTGCTGGGATAGACATCTCCCTCTCTCACTGAGGATTGAGATGCATTGGCTATCTTCACCTGGTTTAGCCAACTTGTTGAAGCCGTTGCCTAGGGTGTGTCGCATGCAAACAAATACGGGGAGCCAGAGATGAGAGCTGAGTGCCAGGTGGGACAAAAGATGGGACAAACTGTCTTGAAAAGGATGTGACATGTTCCCCCACCAGAGGTACTACCCCTCCCTGACAGCCCACATACAACCACTATGCTACTGTACCACTTGCTGACAGGAGATTGAATATGAGGATTTTGGTCGAGCAAGTAGGAAGAAACAGTCTGCTCTAATGAATGTGTTGTTAACCAATGGTGCTAGATTTAAACTAATTGGAGAAAACCAGAAGGAAAAGGAGTAGAAATTTTTAACATCGGATTTGTTAAGTCTGGGCTATATTACCTGAAAGGTATGAATCAGATTCTGTAGGAACTTAAATACAGTATTTAAAAGGCGAATTGCTGATCCAATTAGAAAGCACAGACTAAATGGGCTAAATGGCCTTCTATTTGCTTGTAAGGGAAGTCTATTTTGTGAATCAGATGTGAAATGTATTGCCTATTGTTAGGTAGGGAATAAAACAAGCAGGGTTAGACATTTAACCGTGATATAACAATAGTGTGTATTTATATATGATCTTTAATGTAGTGATTTATCCCAAGGTGTTTCACAGGAAAGTTATCAAACAAAATTTGACAAATTATATAAGAAAATATTAAGACTGGTAATCAAAAGATTGTTGAAAGTGGTAGCTTTAAGGAGGCGAGAGAGACAGAGAGGTTTGGGGAGAAAATTCCAGAACTTAGGGTTTATACAACTAAAGGCATGGTTGCCAATTATGGGGAAAAAGAAATTTGGGATATACAGAGGATTGCAATATGAAGAAAAGCAGAAAGAAGTGAGGTTATGATAAGGTTTGAAGACAGCTTGAGAACTTTGAATTGCAAGTATTTCTGGATCTGGAATAAACTTGGGGAAACAAACACAGGGGCTGATGGATGAACTGGATTTGGTGCAGCTTAAGATATGGGCATGATAGTTTTGGATGAAAGAGGGGAGCAGCCCAACATCAAGAGGTAATAAAAGTCTAGAGAGTTTCAGTAGAAAAATAGTCTGAGGGGAGGGCAGAGACAGTGTAATGAACAGAGGAGTAGGCTGTTTTAGTGACAGGGAGGATAAGGAGTTGAAGCTCAGTTCAGGTTCAACTTTGAGCCAAGGTTGCACTTTCTGCTTCACTCTCAGCCAATGGTCAGGAAGAAGAAAGGAGATGGTGGCTAAAAAAATGGAGTTAAAGGGCTGAAGACAATGCCTTCACTTTTTGCAATATTTAATTGGAGGACATTTATACTGCTACTTGATTTGACTACAGAGCTTTCAATACCTAAATAATTATTGAGCTATAAATAGATAAGTGATTTGATTGATTTATTATTGTCACATGTATTAGTATACAGTGAAAAGTATTGTTTCTTACACACTATATAGGCAAAGCATACTGTTCATAGAGAAGGAAAAGAGAGAGTACAGAATGTAGTGTTACAGTCATAGTTAGGATGTAGAGAAAGATCAACTTAATGCAAGGTAGGTCAATTCAAAAGTCTGATGGCAGCAGGGAAGAAGCTGTTCATGAGTTGGTTGGTGTGTGATCTTAAAGTTTTGTCTTTTCTCGATGGAAGGTGGTGGAAGAGAGTATGACCGGGTGCATGGGATTTTTAATTTTGATGGCTGCTTTTCCAAAGGAGCGGGCAAGTGTAGGCAGTGTCAGTGGGTGGAAGGCTGGTTTAAGCGATGGACTGAGCTTCGTTCATGTCCCTTTGAAGTTTCTTGTGGTCTTGGATAGAACAGGGGCTATATCCAACTATGACACAACTGGAAAGAATGCTTTCTATGGTGCATCTGTAAAAGTTGGTGAGAGTCGTAGTGGATATGCCAGATTTCCTTAATCTCCTGAGAAAGTGGAGAGATGGATGAAAATGAGACATTGGCTGGAATTCTCTGATCTTGCACATCCCATTATTGTTGCCAGTAAAATGCAGAATTTGGTATTCAGCTAAACTTCCGTTCACAGAGGTAGGATTGGAAAATTCCAGCTGCAAACAAGGTCAGAGATTTCCTGCCACTATACCTTTTTGTGCATGTTCTGTATTTCATGTTAATTTATATCAAGTCTGTTAAAAATATGCAGCTTCAAATCTTTCATCTCATTACTGTTCGTGACTTTTCCTCACAAATGCTGAAAATATAGCATTAATACAAAAGCAAATTATTATGAGTAAAGAAGGAAAATATTGGAAGTATTCACAAGTCAGGTCATTAATGTAAAACATTGAGATAAATTTAATGACCATACAATGGTTATCTGTCCATTAGCTAAAAATCTGGTGACAACCCTGCTGCAATTAATTCCAGCAGCCCTGATGGGATTCAGTGACCATCAAGTGGTTAACTGTCTGATGTTGAGATTTCCACTCTTTAAAATGTGAGGATCCTAACTTAAAGAGTTGCCAGGCAATCAGTGACCAGTCTGAGTAGTGTCATCAGGAGCTGCAGCCACTGGTGGGCCTGCAAAGATTGCAGGGATGATGTGGAGATGTCGGCGTTGGACTGGGGTAAACACAGTAAGAAATCTCACAACACCAGGTTAAAGTCCAACAGGTTTATTTGGTAGCAAATGCCACTAGCTTTTGGGCCTCCAACCCTTCATCAGGTGAGTGGAGAGTTCTGATCACAAACGGGATGTAAAGACACACGCAGTTTACAGAATACTGATTAGAATGCAAGTTTTTACAGCTAATCAAATCTTAAAGATGCAAATAATGTGAGTAGAGATTGCATTAAACATAGGTTAACAATATTGTCTCCAGACAGGACAGTTAGTGAGATTTTGCAAACCCAGGCAAGCCTTGGAAGTTACAGATAGTGCGACATGAACCTGAGATCCCAGTTGAGGCCATCCTTGTGTGCAGAACTTGCCTATCAATTTCTGCTCAGCAACTCTGCGCTGTCGTGTGTCGTGAAGGCCGTCTTGGAGAACTCTTACCCAAAGATCAGAGGCCAAATGTCCGTGACCATTGAAATATCACTAACAGGAAAAGAACAGTCTTGCCTGGAGATTGTCGAGCGGTGTTCATTCATCCATTTTCGTACATCTACATGGTCTCCCCAATGTACCATGCCTTGGGACATCCTTTCCTGCAGCGTATCAGGTAGACAACATTGGCCAAGTTGCAAGAGTACGTACTGTGTACCTGGTGGATGGTATTCTCAATTGAGATGAAGGCATCCATGTTGATGATCCAGCATTCTTGCAGATGTTGCTGTCGCAGGGTTGTGTGGTGTTGTGGTCACTGTTCTCCTGAAGGCTGGGTTGTTTGCTGCGAACAATGGTCTGTTTGAGGTTGTGTGATTGTTTGAAGGCAAGAAGTGGGGGTGTGGGGATGACCCTAGCGAGATGTTCATCTTCATTAATGACATGTTGAAGACTCCGGACAAGATGTCGCAACTTCTCCTCTCCGGGGAAGTACTGAACGACGAGGGATATTCTGTCCGCCATGTCCCATGTTTGTTTTCTGAGGAGGTCTATGCAGTTTTTTACTGTGGTGCGTCGGAACTGTCGATCGATGAGTTGAGTGCCATTTCCTGTTCTTATGAGAGCGTCTTTCAGCACCTGGACGTTTCTTTTGTGATCTTCCTCATCTGAGCTGACCCTATGGCTTGTCTGTAGGGGATGGCTTCTTTAACATGTTTAGGGTGGAAGCTGGAGAAATGGAGCATTGTGAGCTTGCGATACAGTGTGAGGTGACCATCCTTAATGGAGATGCGTGTGCCCAAAAATGCAACCGATTCCAGAGAATAGTCCATGATGAGTCTGATGGTGGGATGGAACTTGTTGATGTCATCATATAGTTCTTTCAGTGATCACCATGAGTCCAAAGGAAGAAAATGTCATCGATGTATCTAGTGTGTAGCATCGGTTGAAGCCCCTGTGCGGTGAAGAAGTCTTGTTCAAGCCTGTGCATGAAGATGTTGGCATATTGGGGACCAAATTTGCACCTCAATATGGCAATATCTTCATATACAGGCTCAAGCAAGACTTCTTCACCACATAGAACCTTCAGCTGATGCTATACTTTAGATAAGAACAAAGAATAGCACAGCATAGGAAACAGGCCATTTGGCCCTACAGCCCGCGCCGCCCTTTTTAACACTCAGTGAGTGCTTTATTCAAGTCTTTCGTTGATCAACGATGTTTTTGCCTACATAGGGAATTTTATATGCGCCAGATTAAGGGAGATCCAATTGAGGGACAATTAATTGGTACCAATCAGCCTAAAAAGCATTTTTTGGGACGTGGGAGGCAACCGGAGCCCCCGGAGAAAACCCATGCAAGCACAGGGAGAATGTGCAAACTCCCACAGATATTGATCCAAGCTGGAGATCCGACCTGGGTGTCTGTAACTATACAGAGACAGTGATAGTCACTGAGTTGTCGTGTTGCCCGTCAGTTGGTCCGGTTTAAGCGTACACTAACGGACGAGAAGCACTAGGCAACTCTAGAAGCTACGTCCAAGAACAGCCCTTGCACCACCCACCGTGTGTAAGCCCATTGTTGGCCAATAAGGTGGACCAAACCGCCTGTGGATGTAAAACATCAATAAACATACAACAGGTAAATCGATACATCCATGACATTTTCTCCCTTTGGACTCATGGTGAACAATCACTGGAACAACTATATGATGGCATCAACAAGTTCCATCCCACCATCAGACTCTCCATGGACTATTCTCTGGCGTTGGCTGTATTCTTGCACACACGCATCTCCATTAAGGACGGTCACCTCAGCACTTCACTGTACCGCAAGCCCACGGACAACCTCACGATGCTCCACTTCTCAGGCTTCCACCCTAAACACGCTAAAGAAGCCATCCCCTACGGACAAGCTCTCAGTATATACAGGATCTGCTCAGATCAAGAGGATTGCAACAGATACCTCCAGACGCTGAAAGATGCCCTTGTATGAACAGGGTATGGCGCTTGACACTTTGTTCAACAGTTCCGATACGCCACAGCCAAAAATTGCACTGACCTCCTCAGAAGACAAACACCGGACACAGTGGAGAGAGTACCCTTCGGCTTCCTTGGAGCAGAGTAGCTCCAGAATCTTCAACATGTCATTGATGAAGATGAACATCTCGCCAAGGCCATCCCCACACCCCCACATGTTGCCTTCAAACAAATCGCACAACCTCAAACAGACCATTGTTTGCAGCAAACTACCCAGCGTTCAGGAGAATGGTGACCACAACACTACACAACCCTGCCACAGCAATCTCTGCAAGACATACCAGATCATCAACACGGATGCCATCATCTCACGTGAGAACACCATCTACCAGGTACATCGTACGTACTCTTTTGACTCGGCCAATGTTGTCTACCTGATACGCTGCAGGAAAGGATGTCCCAAGGCCTGGTACATTGGGGAGATCATGCAGATGCTATGACAATGGATGAATGAACACCACTCGACAATCATCAGGCAAGACTGTGCTCTTCCTGTTGGCGAATACCTCAGTGGTCACCAACATTCGGCCTCCAATCTTCGGGTAAGCGTTTTCCAAAGCGGCCTTCGCAACAAATGACAATGCAGAGTCGCTGAGCAGAAACTGGTAGTCAAGTTCTGCACGCATGAGGACGGCCTCAGTCGAGATCTTGGGTTCGTGTCACCCTCATGACTTGCCTGGAGTTGCAAAATCTCACTTATTGTCCTGTCTGAAGACAATACACATCTCCTTAATCTATACTTAATGCTATCTCCATTCACATTGTCTGCACCTTTAAGACTTGATTAGCTGTTAAAAACTCACATTCTAATCAGTATTCTGTAAACTGAGTATGTGTCTTTACATCCTCTATTTGTGATCAGATCTCTCCACTCACCTGACGAAGGGTCAGAGGCCCAAAAGCTAGCGGCATTTGCTACCAAATAAATCTGTTGGCCTTTAACCTGGTGCTGTGAGACTTCTTACTGAGATTGCAGGGAGGCAGAGACCACTGGGTGAGGTACGTGGTGTCCAATCAGGATCATTTCACCCCCTACATGATCCCACTTGGAGGATATTGTGAGCAGCCATCCGCTTTTGAGTGGACCTACCTTGCATTAAGTTGATCTTTCTTTACACCCTAGCTATGACTGTAACACTACGTTCTGCACTTTCTCGTTTCCTTCTCTATGAATGGTTTGCCTGTTCCGCACGTGAGAAATGATACTTTTCACTGAATGCCAATACATGTGACAACAATAAATCAAATCAAAATCACTTGGTAATGCTCCCCTGCCTCTGGTAGTCTACTATGCAGTGGGAGGAGACTTGTAAGTGTTCCATAATTAGCCACTTGAGGGCCTCAATTAGTCTCCATGGTAGAAGACTGACTTTGAGCTTTCCACTGCTGCTTAATTAACTGTACGTTTGTCACCAACAATATGATCTGATTGCTGAGTATTTCCAATATTTTGTGTTTTTTTAATCTATCATGTGTATGTTTTTGTGATTTGTCTCCGAATCGCACCTTGCATAAAAATCTCCCCTTCCGATCATTTCCTCCTGGTTACAACTCATATATTGCAATTATTTTCTACTACATTGTCTACTTCATCAAGCTTTGGCAGTATTGTTTGAACTTCTGATTTTTGGTACAAAGTATTCGTCTCCTGATTCAAGTGTCTAATATTTTGGCACAAAATTGATTACTTGCAGCAGGCTTCATGTGCCTGAGTGATTTGAATAAATTGTCATAATTCCAGTGGTTCTTATGCGTTATAAATTATTCAACATGCGAGTTATGGTATATCATCCAAATTCCTCAATTAATATGTGGACTGTTGTTTTTTTTTAATGGTAATTCGATTCAAATGCAATGCTCTATTTTTCTCATCTCTGTTTTTTTCCCTGTTTCAGGCCAGAGAGTGAAACCCGGTAATACTCTGGTAGTTGATGTTTCCTGCAAGAACTCATACCTGGTTTTTCACAGTATTGCTGTACTGAGCCATGAACACAAAATGGAGATTGAAGTGAATACTATGAGTGATCAAATGAGTGATAATCTTGCAGGTGAAGCTGAACTTTGCGATGCTTTGGCCAACCTTCAGACTACGAGTGAACCCAGAATGACCCTGCTACACTGTATGCTCGAATCTTCAGAAATAGCTCGTCTCAATAACACTCAATATAATGACCGTTTCAAATCTGCCTTAAGCAGTATATTGTCTTCATTAATATCAGTGGATGGTGGAATATGTTTCTCACAGACCATAGAAGACAGGAGTTTAAATATGAATATAAACTACCAAAGTTCTTCAGATCTAACCTGCGATAAGTTGTGCATACTGGATGTATCAGAGGGTTTTTCCATTTTGCCTTTGATCGCTGCCAAGTTGGGACCTGTTAAAGTTTTTAGTTCCTTGGAAAAAGTACAGCAACAAGCTGCATTAAGCGCTTTGGCAGAGTTCAATGACATTTCAAAAGATGTGTTGGAGTTTTGGCACAATTATCTGGAGGATGACTCTACGCTATTACAAAGACCTCAAACAGGCAAACTATGGAGTGTGATTATTCTTGATGCAATAGAGACATGTGGACTCATACGACAAGGTTTGGTGGAGAAAGCAACTCTAGCTAGGTATGTCAGCTTTTCTTTAATTGTTTAAAAAGATGTAACTGAACCCTAAGATCCGCTGTCGCCATTGTCAACAATGGTGAAATGGAAGGAAAATTCACAGGTAACTTAAGTTTGACCTAATTTGTCACATTTCACTGAGATAGTTGGGTTCTCTTCTGAACCACATCTGTGTGTATATCAGAGCCTGAGATGGAGTGGGGGCAGATGGAGTGCTGAATTCCATATTCCTGATAATGTGTGTATATGTTAAATTGCTGCCACTAACAAAACCTGGATAAATTAATATTTATCCAGGGGTTAGGCAATAACTTTAAAACGGCCTTTTCCAACTGTTAAGGTCCACAATTTTCAAACAGAACAAACAAATGAAAAATGAGTGTAATTAGAACTGTTTAAGGCTCTAGCACATGGTTGCCAGTTCTAAAGGACAGTGGATTGGGCAATCCTGTTGTAGAAGGTGATGTTAGAGCTGCAGTGAGGTGTGAAAAGGGCTGCCCAATAGGCTGGGGACTGTTGCCTAGTAAATATGAAGGCCGGAACTGCACTCCTATCAATTGTTACAGTATTTATTCCCATATCATTGAATGATTAGAATATATTTTTCCATATGACATTTAATTTCCTTTGGAAATTATTCTAAAGTTGTTCAGTAACACAGAACCTGAGTATTGCTGATTTTTATCAGTGTTTTTCATCTTGTTCTCATCAGGACAATTGGAAAGAATACCAAATGTAAAAGGATAACAATATATACTATAAGCTTTGAAAAACTTTGACAGAAATTTCTTCAGCAATGCTGAAAATATTCTAATGTACATATAATTACACTGCATCACAATTCTTCTGCAGTTAATGTTGATTCTAATTTCTGTAAGTCTTTAAAAAAATACATTCTATAAAAACTTAACCTACAAATTCTTCCTTTATGAAATTTAACAACTGAATGAATTTTGCTTAAGCACATCTAAACATTCGCTTTTGAACCAGATCTGCCTGCCATTTACAGACCAGCTTCAACCAGGAAAAATATTAAATGCTATGAGCATTCCTTTTTTTCACTAAATTTGAGACTTGGGAGATTTTCTTTAAAATGTTTTCTTGGGTACAGCTAATCCACATACTCTGGCATGCACTGCAAACTCCATATTTTAATGATTCTACATTCTCTTTGTCGCAAAGATTGTTTACTTCTGTATGCCATCGGACGACTCCTCTTCTACCTCACTACTGCTCCAACCCTTATCTATGCCTCTGTCCACTCCAGATTAACTATTCGAAAGATCTCTTAGCCGCTCTTCCGCTTTGATCTTTCAGAAACTTTCAGAAACTTCAGCTCATTCCAAGTTGATTGCATTAAGTCCTGCTAGCCTTTATCTTCCTGTCCTTTCATTTTACATTGACTATTACTCACCAATACTTCAAATTTAAATGCTGACACTTCCATGTAAATCTCTTCATAGTTTTGCTTCTCTTTAGGCCCACAGACTCTTCCAGCTCTGCAACTTCCTTCTGTTTCGCTGACCTCTTGCACACCAACCTCCTTTCAATTTGTACCTCAAACCACACTTTGAAGTCATTTGTCTAAATCTCTGCATTTCTTCATTTAATCATGTTCTTAAAAACAACTTGTTTCAGGTCACTTTTCATCCTTTCAATGTCTAATCTTTTGATTCTATCTCTAGGAAGTGCTTTGGGAAGTTTTATTACATTTAAAGGCTCCTAAAGAACTAAGTAAATTCATGTTTCGTTTAAATCTGCATCATTTCTAGCTCTGAAAAATGCAAGATAGTGCTTAAAGCAAAGCATGTTGATATACAAAAAAGGACAAAAGGAACAAAAACAAAACAGCACGGGAAACAGGCCCTTCGGCCCAACGAGTCCACACCGCCACCTCAATGTTCCCACTTCTACCTGTGATCCTTGTCTATGTTTGTAGATCTATGCATTGAAACCAAATTTGAGACAATTTAGGGAGAATTTGTTCTGTCAATCAGCCTAAGAGCATATTTTTGGGATGTAGGAGGAAAACCGGAGCACCTGGAGAAAACCCACGCAAGCACAGGGAGAATGCGCAAACTCGCACAGGCCCAAATCCATGTATCTGCACAGCACAGCGATGGTCACTGAGCTGTCATGTTCTACTGATCTTGGAAAGATACAAAGCTTAAAGTTTATTGATGAATCAACTTCATTATTGGGACATGTAATATTTCTGTATTTTGTTTTTAGATGTTTGCTTCGACCTGAGGGAAAGTTGTTGCCTCAGTGCATAAAAATATATGGGATGTTCATCGAATCTGAGACATTACAGCAAGAAAGTTCTGTCCAAGGAAAAGAAGCCACATTGGGGTTCAATATTGCACCTTTCATCAATCAGTTCAAGGTTCCTCAACTACTTTTCATGATTAAATAATAGACTTAAAATTCATTTTTATAAGTGATTGCATTTGTAAATAGCTTTAATTTAAATATAATTATTTTCATTACAGGTACCAGTCCATGTATTCTTACATTTATCAACATTGCCTCATATCCGATTAAGTGAGCCAGTGGAATTGTTAAAGCTGGATCTGATGAGTCTGGCTACTGATGATTTGCACAGTGAAATCAGGGTAAGATCACACCTTTCAAAAGCTAAGTCATCCAGTGTACAAACTCCACAAACGAATTTTCCTGTCCTATCTGTGATGGGTTTCATGGTGAGTAGAAGTGGAAAATTTGGAGAGATGTCAAAATTCAGGTTCCTGTTGTGGGGAAAGGTTAGACTGCTTCCCCCACCGCTTCCATGGTGAGCTGGAGGTGGTTTGGGTTTCTCACTGATCCATGGTGGGAATGCTGTTTTCATGCATTGTCATGAATGCTCTTAATGTATGCTGTTTAGAATCATAGAATCCCTACAGTAAGTGCATAAGGAGGCCATTCAATCCATCAAGACTGTACTAACCACAATCCCATCCAGGCCATACTCCTTTAACTCCACACTTTTACCCTGTTAATTCCCTTGATACTAGGGTCAGTTTATCATAGCTAATCGACCAACCACATATCTTGGATTGTGGGAGGAAACTGGAACATCCAGAGAAAATCCTCGCAGACACAGGGAGAAAGTGCAAACTCTACACAGTCAGTGGCCCGAGGCCAGAATTGAACCCGGGACACTGGCGTTATGAAGCAGCAGTGCTAACCAATGTGCCACTATGTCACCCCACTTGCTGGAACCATGTAGTCCCTTCCAGTATAGCGCTATATCAGAAGGAAGTTAGACCGCTCTGAATCATATTTGGGAGTAAGCGCAGTTGATGGTAGTGCTTTTGTATGTAATGGAGTGGCAGCTGATAATGGGCAGTAGTGGGATTAAGGGAAAGAGAGGGGGGACATTGGTCAATGGTAGGGTTTGAAGGTCAGATTGAAGGAAAGTAGAAGATGAAGAAATATTGGCAGGCAAATGGGAGTCTGAGGGTGGGGAAGCTGGAGTCTGTCATAAAACGTAAAATTCAGACACAAAATGGGGAGGATGTGAATTGAATTGTATGAATGTGAGGGTGTGCTTGCATATTCGGGTATATGAGATGGATGTTGTGTTAGTGTGATACCTGATGCATGGGTTGCACAAACTCCTAGAGATGCGGAAGGGTAAAGCCTTGCACGTGAGCGACGTGTTGTTTAGAGACTCATGGAGGGATGGGAGAGGGAGATCACGTTGTGATCATTTATTAAGGAATGGGGTAACTCAGTCATATTTCCTGGTCTTGGACTAAAAACTCGAGATGACAGATTATAGACAGCTCTGGGACTTCCTGGGCCACGTAACAGGGCTATACGTCGTATGCATGTCATAATCCTGTTCCAGGAAGAGGCAAGGCCTGTGTGCTCACTTGGTATAAGGTACCAGTTTATGTGAAGGGCATATTCATAGTCTTATAGTCAACAAAGGTGGGATTTTCTGGCTCAATATTAAATTGCTTATGGGACGATCATGATTAGCAGAAGCACCTGCAGCATGTAAAGTGCAAATATGTAATTCAATATAATATGTAATACCAAGGTGGTATTCAAAACTCTCCTAGGTGGCATGGGGCTGGGGTTGGGGGTGTGATCCTTTCCTGTGTGTGACTATGAACACAGCCTCGAGATGGGGAGGGGTAAGGTTCACATTGGGTATGGCAACATCAACAGTAGTGAGTTCAGGTGGAATGGTTGGAATGTTGCCTGCAATCATGATGGGATCCAGGATGACTGGAGAATAATACTGGGAGCTCTAACTGTACACTGGAGTTCCAGGAGGACTGGAGAGATCCAAACATTCACAGGAGTCGGGTTGAATTTAGTCTTAAAATAAAAGCACATCAGCATCATCTTGGAAGACTGATACTGCTCACTGTGGTGAGGATGTGTCATGAGGTGTTTTTGCTTGAAGTAAACAATTTTATGCCAAAATATTAAATACTTGAGTCAGAAGACTCGACCAAAAATCAGAAGTTCAAAACAGCACTGCCAAAGTTTAATGAAATTAGACAATGCAGCAGAAAATACTCGTCTTCCCGAAATCTTTATTAAACCTTAGGGCATCTTTCTTCTTCAATGCAGATTTTTTTTAAGTGACCCTACAGTGCAAAAGCTCCCTCACAAAGCTGGGCTGAAGAGAATCAATATGTGTTTAAGTAGTGTTTAAATATGGTGCCTGGACCTTCAGCATTATTGGGCATGGCAGAACCAGTTTCCATCGCATGATTTGGAGAGATACTGATCTATGCATAAGTAATGAGCTTTCAAGCACAAAATCGAGTGTGATTTCCCTCCACGACACCCAGCATGAAATACGCTGTGGAATTTGCCATCACTTAGTTTCACAGGCAGAGAATTCTATCCTAGGTCTTGTTTTAGTTTTAATATGTTTTATGATTTAGAATCACTAAACTTCAAACAAATAAACTAAAATCAGTTCTGATCTTTTACTTTGAATTAGAGATCTTACTATGCATTGTTTCCTGTTGAATTTAATTAAACTAAGACCCTTCATTATCTATAATAACTGTGACCCTTATGGACAGCATGATGGCACAGTGGTTAGCACTGCTGCCTCACAGCTTCAGGGCCTGGATTCAATTCCTGGTGTAGTCCACTGCCTGTGTGGAGTTTGCATGTTCTCCCGTGTCTGTTTCCTCCGAATGCTCCAGTTTCTTCCCCCAGTCCAGAGATGTGCGAGTTAGGTGCATTGTTATTGCTAAATTGCCCCTTTGTGTCACCACTTAAACACATATTGATTCTCTTCAGCCCAGCTTTGTGAGGGAGCTTTTGCACTGTAGGGTCACTTAAAAAAAATCTGCATTGAAGAAGAAAGATGCCCTAAGGTTTAATAATGATTTCGGGAAGGCAAGTATTTTCTGCTGCATTGTCTAATTTCATTAAACTTTGGCAGTGCTGTCTTGAACTTCTGATTTTTGGTCGAGTCTTCTGACTCGAGTATTTAATATTTTGGCATAAAATTGTTTACTTCAAGCAAAAACACCTCATGACACATCCTCACCACAGTGAGCAGTATCAGTCTTCCAAGATGATGCTGATGTGCTTTTATTTTAAGACTAAATTCAACCCGACTCCTGTGAATGTTTGGATCTCTCCAGTCCTCCTGGAACTCCAGTGTACAGTTAGAGCTCCCAATATTATTGGGATGAGTAGGTTAGAAGGATTAGTGGGTTAAATATGTGGTGGGATTGTAATCAGTGCAGACTCGATAGGCCAAATGGTCTCCTTCTGCACCATTTGCATGATTTCTATGACCCCAAACCAGAAGATGATGGAAATTGATAAATAATTACAATTCCCCAAATATTGTTTTTTTTTATATGATAAAAAGAAAAGTTAAATACAAATTTAAAAAAAATTCATCAAGGCAAAGAGAATTAAGTGTAAATGTTAAAAGCGTGCTTATTTTCAACATTAATGCAAGTCTTTATCCAATGAATTGTTTTTGCGGGGTGGTGGGGAATAATTCTGAAGGAAGATATTGGAAATTCCATTACACTTGTCAATAGCCCTATTTGACAGTTGAAACAGTACAATGGTGAAAACATATTCCATCCTCTGCTGCGCCCCCATCATTGTAACTTTTTCTAAAAGCATAGGTAGTTGCTTAACTGAGAACAAAACCTGCCGTATTTATCAATGATGCAGAAATTGAAAATTCTCACACTTGTGTTTAAGTCTGTTTAGAGCTCCACCTCTCCCATGTCTGCAACTCACCCAACTCCCACAACCCTTCAAACAACTTCAGTCTTCTCCCAGTTCTAATATCTAGTACATCCCCAATTTTATTTTGCCCTCACAACCTCCACTGGCAGCTATGTGTGCCATTGTCTGCACTACTGGACTCTGAAATCCTCTCGACAAAATATTGAACTTCTCTAGAGATTTTTTGATAGTTTCAAGTAAATTTGAGGCAAAATTGGAAATGAAGAAAATACATTTATGAAAATTACCATCATCAGTGCTATGAGGAGTGCAATATAAAATATATGGTAACCAAATCTTCAAAAAAAAATCAGATTCTTGAGCCATGGCTATTGCACATTCTTTTGCATTATCTTTATGGAAATACAATCTCATTTCTGTTATTCTGTTTGAACATATAGGTTCAAGTGCATTCCTCTGGAAGAGTAACTGCAGTTCCATTTTGGTATGAAATTTATCTGGATGCAGAAATCAGTCTGAATACTTGGAGTGATACTTCACATTGGAAGCAGGCTGCCTTTGTTTTGGATAATCCAATCCAAGTTAACGCTGGAGATGAACTTGTACTGAAAATTCACTATCACAAGAGTAATATCTCAATGATTGTAAACCATGGATAAAGTCTGATTCAGAATAAGTACATTTATCAGACTGATCTATTTCACAATTAAGAGTACCCAAACACCAGGCACCTTAAATGGAAAGAAAAGACCAGTACAAAAATAAAATTCTACTGATGTTGGAAATTTGGAATTAAAAGACAAAATGTTGACAGGATATTCAGCAAGTCTAGCAGAATCTGTAGAGAGAGAAAAACAGAATTAACACTTCAGGTCAATGATCTTTCATCGAAAGTTCATGAAAAACCTTAAACCGGAATTGGGGCAGGTGCAGCTTGCAGAACAGAATTCTCTGTTGGCCTTGGGAGGAATTTTATGAGCGTCACCCGAGCAAGGTCGTAAAATACCGGCTTAAATGATAAGCAGAAGAAGATTCAAATTTGCTAGCTACCATCTGCTAATGTAAGGCAAGAGGAATAAAAGAAAGAATTTGCCTCCATTCAAAATCATATCATATCGTCAAGCTTAGTCCTTAATCCTTCATTGTATGTGCAGTGCAGTCACTGATGTAGGCAAAAGAGGTAGTTAATTTATCAATGACTAAAAGCAGATGAGATTAAGTTCCAGTTTGATCTTTTTGGTGAGGGAGAAATGGTGACCAGAATATCAAAAGAATTTTCTGCCCTTCATCAAATAATGCCACTCATTTCACAACAAAGGCACACTATTAAATATCTCATTGAAAAATTGCAACAAGCATTCTCTAACCACTGAGATTAAGTGGCTATATGTTTGAATATCTTGGGTACATTCTTGGATAATTACATATTTGTACAAGCACGTATTTTGCTTTACTTTTATCGCAAGACTTTTGTATCTGTATTGTTTACCAATTTGTCATGTTATTAATGTTACTTATAAAGACAACATATTTGGAAGAAAACTGTTCTTTGGTGCTTATTTATTGGAAGTAACCATTCTTGGAAGAAGGTGTTGCTAATGCTACAATTATATTTTGCAGCTGTACAGTGTAGAAAGTTAATTCAGCGAGTATTAACCCAAGATTTTTGTGATGATAATTGGATGTAAATCACTGCAGTTTGCAATCGACCACTGAAATTACAAAAAGACAAATGCAGTCATTTTGGAAGGCCGCAACTTCTGACTTGTGTCAGGAAGAGATGGCCCATAGAAATTACAAAAAATAAGATGTATTTAACCATCCTTGACAATTACGCTGACATTTCTGATTGCCAGGTCTGCAGGAAAAGATTCTTTGCAGGCTGCAGCACAATTCAGAGGCCACATCCTCTTTAAAAAAAACTGCACTAGCTGCTGTAAAGCAGGTAAGTTGAAGGGCCCAGTGAAATTGACAGGTGAAGGAGAAAGTAAGTGAATAGGATTTTGCAATGGGGTTGGGGAGAGGAGGCGGGATGTGTTGGAGTCAGGACAGGAGGTCAGGGAAGAATCAGACCTGCTGGTCAATGGGATTTGGCTTGGAACCTATGTTGGCCTTGTGGATTGGGAGCGGTTGCTGTTCAGAGGAAGTTAGCACATATGGGCAATTGCCGCACAAATGCTTACCTGAGAATATCAAAGAGGGATTTCCCAGTGAATCTACAGCGCGTTCCACCTCACCCCTCCCCCTCCCCCAATCAAATCTGACATTGAGGGACTTTGGAAGTTAGAGATCCCGTTGTCCAACCAGAGTCCTGGATGCTTTACCACCTCCCAAATGCAAGGGCATTGTGGAATGACAGCATCTACTCATTGTCCAAATAGGAGTTTAGGAAGCAGGACTTCAAAAGGTGATAATCTCAGAATTATTGCTCCAGCTAAACTAAGGAAGAGTTGAAAGATGAGAAAATGGTTAAAAGGGATGACATAACTGGGTTTCCACTTTTTAGCAATATTCTGGAAGAATGGGCTAAATCCAAATGAGAAATGTAGAAAATAGGAGTAGGCCATTCATTATGATCATCCAATTCTGTAACCTGTTCCTGCTTTTCCCCCATATCTGTTGATCCCGTTAGCCGCAAGTATATCTAACTTCTCCCTGAAAAGTAATAATTTTGCCTCAACGACTTTGTGATAGCAAATTCCACAGGCTGACAACTCAACTACATATCCCCACACTGTGATCCCTGGTTCTGGGCTCTCCTGCCATTGGGAACATGCTTCCTACATATACCGAGGCTGGTCCTGTTAGAATTTTATTTGTTTCAATGAGAACCTCTGCATTCTTCTAAACTCCAGTGAATATAGTCCTATCAATCTCTCCTCATGCCAGTCCCACCATCCCAGGAGCGAAGGATAAGTAATGAACATCTATTCAGCTAGGAAGGAAAGGTACAAGGTGAGGAAAATAAAACACAATTATAAATAATAAGTAAAAGGAATGAAGGAAATAGAGGAAAATCAAAACTTAAATAAATGTAAGACTTAAAGTGTTGAAATCAAAGAAAACATGAAAAGATTGGTTCTAAATACAAGTACACATATTGCTCATTGTGGAAAATGTGGAAGTTGATATTTTTAAGGAGCTCAACATAATATGTGAAGTAGAGAAAACAAGAAATGCACAAGAGTTTCAAATGGAGTCAGAAATTAAGTTAGAAAAAGGAAATATATTCATAGCGTTGAGCTACATGATTGCCTACAGATTTGAGAAAATAATTTAAAATGTACCATCATAAACTGACTAATCCCCTTTTAAAGTTGACAGAGTAGCCACTTGCATTTAACAAAATTAGATCACTTTTTGTCTTGTGTATCTGAATTTTGGTTATTGGTTGAAGTTGCTTTTGCAGATGGTATATTGATCTGAATAGGAAAGAAAACTTTATCTGCAGAAGAATCAAAACAAGTACGAGAGTTATTTAAAAAATTTACATGATCCGAATGTTTTATTAAGCAATTGGTAACATAAGTTCCAAGTTTAACTACTATATGATGGTTTAACAAGCAAAATTCAGAAAATTTCCCACTTTTTCTGAACATTATGCCCAATGTATATTGTACAGATCACCAGTTTATTGCAGTTGTCAAGTTTGATTCACACAAAAGGCAATCTATTATTCAACTTGCACAGAGCTTGCCAACTTAACATCTGTAATCATAATTTCAGTTTAATTGGCATTCGGACAGTGAAAAAATTTTTATTGTTAAAACATTATTGTAACAGAATGGATATACGGTACACTCTGAATTCACACCTTTTCCAAGTTACAGTAATGAGAGTAAGAAGTGCAAAAGTCCCCATTTAATCAAATTTGATTAGCAGCTCAGTATTGTAATGATTTTGGTGTAGATTATTGAAAGTTATGTGGCTCAGGTATACTAGAATAGTATTAATCCCCGAATAGATTATAGTCCAAAAGAAGCCTTCACAACATACAAGAAACAAGTAAACATTGATTTAAACAACAAGCCAAATTACTATAATGACTAACAACCAATTTTCGCTTTAAATATATAGGAGCCACAAGTTTGTGTTTTCAGTAATAGGCAGCAAGAAATAAACATATTAGACCTGTGCTGCTGATCTAGCAAAATGGGCTGTTTTAAAAACATTTTATGATCACTTATTTGCTGCTGTAATGACAGTCTGGAACAAGGTTTTATGGAAACTGAAGTGTGGACTGTACAAAAATGTAACAAATGTTTAATTCTTTTATATCGTTTCACACCTATCTTTCAAAAACAAAATCAATTCATACCAACACAAGGGATCCTTAAAATCACTGCAGTTCTACAGGACTTTTACATCCACTTGAAAGGGTATTTGGGACTTTGCTTTAACGTCTCATTTGAAAGACAGCACATCTGAGATTGCAATACTCCCTCATTACCACAGTGAAGCGTTAGCCAGGATTATGTTGTTAGGACGTATATTAGGGGCTTGTCATGTTAGACTTTTGCCTCAAAACAGAGCATGCTGCTATTGAATCAGCGTGGAACTCGACATAACTGGAAGGATTTATTTTTTAAAATTCATGAGATGTGAGAATCACTGGCAAGGTCAGCATTTACTGCCTATCCCAAATAATTGAGTTGTAAATTGCAGTTTTGGATTCGATGAAACTAGGTCTTTAGTATCCCAGTAGCACAGCACTTTCCAAGACACATCTCAATTCAGCCATTTGATGAATTAGATAATGAGTAAAGCTATACTGCTTCGAAATACCCTACTGTTTATCCAAGCAAATGGTGGTATTTGCATAAAGATCATCCATTCCTGAGAATGGTGCACAACTTTCAAAAAAATCACTTAAAAGCTAGCGGGAAAAACCACAGTATAAAGGTTGGGGGCAAGGGAAAAAAATTTTAAGCTCTGACAAAGAGTCGTCCAGATTTGAAATTATAGCTTTCTCTCTCCACAGATGTTCTCAGATCTGTTGAGATTTTCCAGCATTTTCTGTTTTTGCATCTGCAGAAATTTGCTGTTGTATTAAAATCTTATGGTTCATTATTTTGTCAACATCCTTGCAGCTACTCTTCTATCTTTTAGGAATTTGCAAATAAATAGTGCCAAATGTTCATCCATCAAATCAACAAAAGATATAAATGCCTTATAGTATTAGATATCTAAATGTTTCCATTCCATGTAATTCCAGTGCTACCACTTATGGATAAACTGATGGAAAGTTTCTGCATTTTAGAAAATATCTGAATGCTGAAATCTTGTATGTAACCGATGTCAGCTAAACTGTACAGGGATGAGTGAGATTTTTAAAAATATGTTCCTTACCCCTCTATCATTTCAGATTATTAGCCAGCATAAGTTTCTTGCATACTACAATTCATACTGAATTTCACAGAAAACATGGTAAGCTGGGAAGATATGGAATGGCAATTAGCTGGCTCAGGAAAAATGAAATACCATTTTTTTTAAAGCAAAACTGAACCCTCACACTGATGGCCATGCTTCCAACCTACTTAACTACCGTGCTTCAGTATTTACAGCTGGTGCTCATTTTTTCTAGCTATCATATTTTTCTCTTAAATTTAATAGTTGGCATCATCAGGGGTATGGAAGTCATGTTGCAGTGGGTAATATTCTGATCTCTGGACCAGAAACTCTGGGCCCCAAGTACCACCTGAGGCCAAAAAGATTGAGTATCAACTTGAAAAACCCTTCCAATATGCCAATAGCAGGGGTAAGAGCAGGACAGTCTCCTGGTCAGCCATACTTGATGTGGAGTGGCATCCCTCAAGCTGTAATCCTTTCGTCGTAGGTTAACAATCCGTTCCAGGAAAAAAGTTCACTATGGGAACAGATGAAAGTCTGCCTTGCACAACACTTGGTGAGGGAAGTGAAACACTAATCACCAGGGCAGCTGTTGTGCAAGAACTGTTTCTTTTCATATCACTTCCAAATAACAATTCTCAGTAACATACCTAAACTCATAAGAAATAGGAAGTACGATACAAATGCTTGGTCACTTTGAAATAATGGGCATCATATCAAACAGGGCTAAGAAATGTTCCTGTAATTTAAAGTAGAAAATAAATGAAGAGTGTTTTAAGTGTTGGTTGCTAATATATCACAGGACTATTACAGTTCAGAATACATAAGCCACTTTGGATGCTAAAATTACTTGTTAACTCGTAATTTCAGAAACTACTGCATGGAAAGATCCTTTAATGTTCTGGCCAATATTTTAGAATTATTGGCTTAATATGTGGTATACTCAAACTTGTTTCATCCAGAATTTTGTGCATCTATTTGATCATTATTTACCATCACTTCTAGTTAGCCTTCTTAATTTATTATATCAGATTTTTAAATGTTATGCTAGTTTCATACTGAGTCCATCCGTAATATTCAGCATGTTTATTTAAAGTACTAATAAAAGATGTGACCTCAAAGCAAACCTCGGAGGTCAGAAGTTGAAGTAACAGTACACACATCTTGATCAGTATCATGCTGAATCATTAGGCACAGGGTTTAAGGAGTCTTCAACCTCTTGCTCTTTGGCTGAATTGTCAATAGCATCATTCGTTGTTGGGAACGAAGTTGTAGGATGGGGCGCAAGAGCTGCATGTGTTTGTCCAAATCCTTGGTAGTATCCCATTGGAGATGGTGGGAGAGATGGGGTGTCAGAATTCAGATCCTGGCTTGCTGAAGACAGAAGGCTGGTGTGTTCATTGTGTTCCTCTTCTACAACAATATTTGTTTTCCTTGGTCGACCCAACACTGTCCTTCCTATAAAATTTAGATATTAGATATCATTCGTTTCTACACATCAGCTCCATAAAAGTAGCATCCCCTACATTTACATAGCATTCACTGAATTCAGGTGTTTTAGAATGGAGTGCATTTGTCCTGCAGTTATCAGTCTGAAATAAATAGTTTAGTTTCCAACTTACTTAGAGCCCAATTTGCATTGATTTGCTGGAACTTTAACTGTGGTGCCAGAAGGGATTCTGCTTGATTGGATATATTCTTTCAAAACTCTTCTCCACCAGCAAGAAATTATTTTGGAGGACAGCAAGGTACAATCCTAGTGTCTGAATGTTTAAATTTAAGATGAGGTAGATCCAAACAGCATTCAGGAGATTGGTCAGATCTTGACAGAATCTTACAAGAGGGATTCCAAGTGTCCAGCTAGTGTGAAAATGGGAGAGTGCCTGATCCATTTTTTGGATGAGTTTTTATACCCAAGGTTATGTACTCAATCACTGCAAAAATGGGCTAGAGTGTTTCTAGCTGCTGCAGGCAATGGGCTGGGTTTATTTTGCCAATCAGCATGTAAAGGTGGTTATTATGCAACTGCAGTAGCTCCCTCTTTAGGAGACAGATAGAGATCTGTCAGGCCCCTGCTGCAGGCAGCCTCAACCAACACTGCCACCCTCCCACCCCATGAGCAATTGCAGGGGTCTGTGATCAATCGCAAGCCCCAGAACACAAGGTTATCTTGTCCCCAGCATCCAAAATCGATTTCATCTCCTCCTTCCCCCAATTCAATCGTGTTGCAGAGTAGCAAAGAGGCCATTCCCCCCCCCCCCAGCACTGCACGGATTGGGCTGTCCATTAACATCCCCACACCTCAGGCAGTGACCAGTGAGCATTCATCAGGTGCCTAGAAGGCATTGCTCAGATGCTAGGCTGACACTGCCCAAGAGGCAACTGCCCCCATTGCCTTTGCCTCCCCAGAGGGCCTCAACGGCATTCAGTTCCGCCAGCGAGGCCAATGTGACTGCTCCCCATTCATAGGGAGGAGGTGTTTTCTTTGCCAGTGAGAACCTCTCCAGATGAAGCCATAAAGGAAGCGAGCCCAGATGATTGGGCATCAGGCTCACTAAACACAGGCAAATCAATATTTCATTTAAATAAATTATTCAGCCTCTCATCCATTTCTGGCAAGAGACTGAGCTTGCCGAAAAGCCGGCTCTCATAAAATGGCAACAGCTGAGAAATTGGGCATGATCCTGATTTCTTGGCTTCACGCGATTTTACCAGCTCACTCTGCCCATCAATGGGCAGGGCGAGCTGGTAAAATTCCACTCCATGAGTATTTTGAATACCGAGTTTGCCACAGCAATGTATTTAGTCTGTCATTGTATTGCTACAGTTTGTACAGTTGTAGTTTGACAATGCATAATGTCATTTAGAACAAAGAACAAAAAAAATTGCAGCATAGGAATAGTCCTTCGGCCCTCCAAGCCTGCACTGATATGCTGCCAACTGAACTAAAACCCCCGAACCTTCCAGGATCATATCCCTCCATTCCCATCCTACTCACATACTTGTCAAGACACCCCTTAAAACTCATTATCGTACCTGCTTCCACTACCTCCCCCGGCACTGAGTTCTAGTCACCCACCAATCTCTGTGTAAAAAAAACTGCCTTGTACATCTTTTTTAAACCTTGCCCCTCACACCTTAAACCTGTGCCCCCTAATAATTGACTCTTCCACCTTGGGGAAAAGCTTCTGACTATCCACTCTGTCCATGCCTCTTATAATCTTGTAGACTTCTATCAGGTCGCCCTTCAACTTCCATCGTTCCAGAGAGAACAGATCAAGTTTCCCCAACCTCTCCTCTTAGTAATACCCCCTGTACCAGGCAAGATCCTGGTAAATCTTTTCTGTACCTCTTCAAAGCCTCCACATCTCTCTGGTAGTGTGGTGGCCAAAATTGAACACTGTATTCCAAGTGTGGCCTAACTAAAGTTCTATAAAGCTGTAACATGACTTGCCAACTTTTAAACTTAAAGCCTCGGCCAATGATGGCAAGCATGCCACATGCCTTCCTGACTACCTTCTCCCTAGGCCTTTCTTGACTATCTTCTTGTGCTCAAGTATGGTGGCTGCAAGTTTAATGATACTAAACTTGTCAAAGAACTGCATCATTTATAAACAAAGGAGATAAGGTTCATCAGCCCAGTTGCTAATGTTTCGAGATCAGGTATTATAATAGTCAAGAATCCTCAAGTCAAAACAAACTTTAATGCAGGGCAGATTTTGATCCCACAACCGGTAACATAATTCCTCTCTATGGAACTTGTAAAACAACTTGCATGAAAACTGCCAATTCAAACTGCAGCTTTTAGACTGTGGTTGATCAATCTTCAATTATACATGAAATTTTACTCGCTACCCAATCCATTTAGAAATATGGACTGTATATTAGAGATCAACAGTGCAAAAGCCTGTCTTTTTTCTCTATTAGTAGTTTAAAAGCTGTGATGAGCAGGATGGGGGATGGCAAGTGGAAAGTGGATAATAAAGCAGGCCACCTTGTGATTAACAGTGGAATAGCAGTAGTACAATATTTTGCCGTAGGTTTTATGAAGCAAGTCTTTAAAGGTAATCATGTTGAACTAATTTGATTGAATTTTTTCAATTGAATAACAGAGAAGGTTGTCAAACGTATTACAGTTGATATGATGTGCAAGGACTTTCAAAATGTGTTTGACTAAAGTGGAGATATTAGCCTAAAACTTAAAAATGACTTGTTTATTCCTAGTGTTTACTGTCTGTTAATCAATCTTCTAGATCCATGCTAATATACTGCATCAAATTTTGTGCATATTATCAAATTGTTTTTGAAAATCATATATTGCTCCCCCCTCAACTGGCTCATCAGCCAGTTAAAATTAAAAAAAAACTTGAACAGACTAGAATGAAGATTTAGAATCATGGTGCTATTATGGCACAGGAGGATATTGATTTGATAGAGGTCTGCAAGGTGATGAAAGATTTAGAACAGGTGGACAAAAAAAGCTGATAGTACAAGGACAGATTAAGTGATGTAGAGAGTTGTGAAGAAGAATTTTTTTTTAAGCTCAATTTAGCTCATGTTGGCTGGACAGCTGTGATGTGGAGCAATGCCAACAGCGTGGGTACAATTCCCATGCCAGAATTCCCATGCCAGCTCAGATTATTTATGAAGGTTCACCTTCTCAACCTTGCTCCTCACCTGAGGTATGATCCTCAGACTAAATAGTCACCTGTCAGCTCTTCCCCTCAATGGAAAGAGCAGTGCATGTTGATTTGGGACTTTGGTGACTTTTTTTTTAAAATTAAATGTTTATGGTCTGGGTGTCAATGGTGAATTGAAGATAAAGTTTTTATGAACAAATTTTAAATGGAAAAAAAAGAACCATCTCACCAAAACTTGATTTCCTTACCAACATTCCGTACTTGCTCAGATATATCTGCTCTGATGTCAGAAATATCCCACATGGCTAGAAAAGAGTCCAAGCAGGAGCCTTCCTCAGCTTCCTGTACATACGGCTTGTAGGAAAAGCTATAATGATGACCAATCGCTGCAAAGAACATTTCAATACAAATCACAAAATCCTGGGAAAAATACAAAAAAGCAGTTGGAGAAATTTTGTTGTTTTGGGTACACAATTTCCACACTGATATACTGTCCAACCTATTAGGCTTAATTTTGTGACACCTTATCATTTCACAGAATCCCTATGGTGCAGAAGACGCCCTTCAGCTCTCAAGTCTGCACTAATCCTACCTGGATCCTATGCACTGATCATGGCCAAGCCAACTAAATTCATATCTTTGGAGTGCCTTTTCAAAATCCAAACCACAACATCCACTGGTTTCTCTTTATCGCCTGGCTAGTTACATCTTCAGGTCATTTGACTGTGTGCAACTACACACCTTTAGCTGAATGTAATTATGAGGATATGCTGAATGCTAGTGATGTAGGTCAGAGAAGGTTTGTCTGTGGCATTATTGACGGCAAAGAAAGTTGAACTGAATGACCTGTTTCTGTGCTGTGGATTCTGTATAATTATACATCCACTCCAGGACTGACTATCTTAAATTGCAAAATTTCTTGTGCCTTTTCTTGATTATTATTGCAATTATTGCCAGTTCTTAGTTTTCAGTGAAATCTGTTGCTAGTTAAGGCATACTTGCCAAGAAAGTCCATTTTCATCATGCCCAAACAGACCCCACTGACATAACTTACCCTCTTTTACCTTCCCTAACCAGAAAATTTCTTGCTTGTACAAACAGGGCAGAATCCAGTTTCCATTCCATTTTCTAATCTCTGACCTGGAGTTATTACAAGCAACACAAATTCCCAACTGCAATTTTAGGCCAGTATGGTTCATACACTAATATTCCATTCCTTCTAAACAGTACATCCTCCGACTCACTAAGTATCATAGGTTGATTCATCATGCTAAATTGACTCTCAGTGTCAGGGAGACTAGGAAAGTAAATAGGTGGGATTAAGGGGATTGTGTCTGGGTGGGATTGTTGTCGGTGCAGGCTTGCTGGGCTAAATGGTCTCCTTCTATACTGTAGGGATTCTATAATGATAGCAAACAGTTTTAATTTTGCATGTACTTTTTGATATTTTTCACTGTTTACATAGCTACCAAATACTAGTAAATATATATTCATTTCTATGGCTTCGAAAAATTAATTTTTAAGACAAAGAATGGGCCCGATTTTAAAAAAATCTACAACAAATACAGATTTTCAGATAGATTACTGTGGATGTGCGATTGTTAAATTTACCTGTAGACCAGTCGCAACAGCTTCTACACTTTCCCAATCCCATGTACGTTTCTCAGAAATTACACCAGCTTTCACAAGTAGTGCAATCAAAGCAGCTTGCCTACAATGAATTGTCAAATAAAACAGCAATTAAATGAACTAAATTTTGCATAAGGCACTTACAGTTATAAGTTAGCGGATTTCAGTCTTTGTTTGAGAACTAGAAAATAGAACATAGAACATAGAACACTACAGCATAAACAGGCCCTTTGGTCCAGAAGTCTGATCATATCCCTACCTATCAGGCCTATCTATAACTGTCAATCCCATTAAATCCCATGTACGCATCCAGAAATCTCTTAAAAGACACCAATGCGTTCGCCTCTACCATCACCAATGGCAGCTGATTCCACTCACTCACCACTCTGAGTGAAAAACTTACCCCTGACATCTCCTCTGTACCTGCTCCCCAGCACCTTAAACCTGCGTCCTCTCGTAGCGACCATTTCAGCCCTGGGAAATAGAGTGGATTCTCGGAAGCTATCTATACCTCTCAACATCTTATAAACCTCTATCAGGTCGCCTCTCAACCTTTGTCTCTCCAGGGAGGAAAGACATAGCTCCTTCAACCTTATAAGGCATGCCACCCAATCCAGGCAACATCCTTGTAAATCTCCTCTGCACCCTCTCAATACTGCCACATCCTTCTTGTAGTGAGGCGACCAGAACTGCACACAATACTCCAAGTGGGGTCTGACAAGGTCGTATAAAGTTGCAGCATTATCTCCTGACTCCTGAACTCAATCTCTTGATTAATGAGGACTAGTACACCATACACCTTCTCGACTACATCCTCCATTGCAAGGGCGATTTAAGAGTCCTATGGACCCGGACCCCAAGATCCTTTTGCTCCTCTACACTGCTAAGAGTCCTACCCTTGATATTGTACTCCTTCGTTTCATTGGACTTGACAAAATGGACCACCACACATTTATCCGCGTTGAAGTCCATCTGCCACTTCTCCGCCCAGTCTTGCATCCTATTTTTGTCTCGCTGCAACTTCTGACATCCCTAATTATAGTATTCTTAATTATCAAAATATAAAAGTCATAACGTAGTTTTAAATATATTTTCAGCCATGTCTAAAATTGTCAGTAACATAAAAAAATTTTCATTTAAATTAGAAGTATAATCTTACTTTAAACTTACCAGAAGGATACAAATACAACTAGTTTCACACAGAGAAACTTGCCCACCGGTTGGATAGGATTCAATTCATTTCGCAGCACTTTATAAAACAGCACAAGGCAATACATGGCGAACTACAAAAACAAAACAAAATTCAATCCCAAAGATAGGAGAAATAAACAATTTGCGATTACAAAGAAAAAATATAACTGAACGTGAATACAATTTTGAATTCATAAAAAAGTGTTCTAATTAGACACTGATTTTTAAATTTCAAAACACAGCATATTTTTGCATCCAATTCATATGCTTTGATTGACATTGTTGGTATAACTAAGGATATTTTCTGAATATTTGTAATAGAGAGTAAGCTTTCTTCAAAAGAAAACAATGCTTATTTTTAATAAGGTGGTCAAATACCCTATACTTGATGAACTTGATGTGACATAAATACTAAATTCCAAGTTAAAAACATCTTTTGTTGTCAAGGGATAAACACAGTTTACATTAACTTTGTCACATTTCTTAACTACAAATGTAAGAATGTGTAAATTTCCTGCAGCAAATATAATTGAAAAGAAGTTATTATAGTTTCGAATGTCAATATAGGGAAGGTATGGAAAGAGAATTTCTTGAAATATTCAAAACTACATTTAAGACTAACACAGCAGATAAATCAGCTCAAAATATTTGATTCAAATGCAACAAACTAAGAACATAAAACTTACATGTTTTATAGGCAGATGTATACTTTGTAAAACTTACTATTTGTGAAAGATTGTTAATTATAACCAAATATGTCCAAGCATTTTTGAAGCTGAAATTCCCCTCATCATAAACTCCAACCAGTTCGCAGATTCTTTGGGAGAAAGAAAAATGTATTTTAGAACATCCAATGTTCAGTGCTGTATGCCATTTGATAACATAACTACTTGCCTACCTAAACTTAAATACTGAAATTCCAAAGTGTAGCAAATATAATGATTTTTATGTTTGTTCCAGTGTGCCCTGCTAAATCCTTTTAAGGGTACTGCCTCTAGTTCTCTGAACCACTGTTTACACAACTGGGAAATTCCAACTTCCACTCTGTGAATACTCATTATGTTTTAAAGAAATTGGTAATATTGTACAGACTAATTGCTCTATTGCTGAATTTACTTTCAAAAAGTTGCAGTTTAAATGCCAATTATCCATCAACACTCAACTGCCTCCTGTCATCACTCCAAAATCTTAGTAAGTCTTGCCAAGAAGAAAAAGCTGTGGTAGAAATTCCATTCCATTGGACCATGCCTTCAGCTGGTTAGTCATGGAACTCTACATAGAGAGAGCTCTCTGTGAATGAGGCTGAATCTTTAACAATGCAAACAAAAGATGGTGACAGGACATAACGTTAACACCAGACATTTGTGTTTCCCTCAGTCCTGTCTTACTGGCAGTAACAGAATGGTCAAATGTTTTCACTCCCAATTTAAAAGTCCTCTGCAACACTTGCAAACAATCACCTGATTTAATAACCATTTGGCTAATTGGCTCAGTTATGGCTTCTGTCCCCATCTGGGAGGAAATCCTGTCTCTGAAAGTCACCACCCTTTCAGAAAACACAATGATTTCTGCTGGAACTGCAGCCAGTTTTCTCTTGGCTTTCTCTTCTTCAAGGAAAACAGTCCCAACATTTCCAATCTATCTTCAAAACTTCCTCATTCCTGGAACTATTTACATGAATCTTTTCTGTATTCTCTCTAATCCCTTCATATCCTTCCTGAAGTGAGGTGCCCAGAACTGGACACAATACTCAAGCTAAGGCTGAACTAGTGTCTTACACAAGTTCAACTTAACTGCCTTGCTTTTGTATCTGATACCTCTATTAATAAAGCCAAGGATACTATATGCTTTATTAACTGCCCTCTCAACTTGTATTGCCATCTTCAACAACTTAAGCATATATATGCTCCTGCACCCACTTTAGAGTTGTGCCTTTATTTTGTATTGCCTCTTGATTTCAGTCATCACAGAATCTTCAACTTGCTCTTCTAACCATGACGATATTTACTCAATCCAGTAGTTAGATCCAAGATAAAACCAAAAAATGCTAGAAAAAAGGTTGAAATGTTGAAGTTGAGATACATAACAACAACAGTGCTTCTAATTGTCAGGAGGAAACTCGCTTGGCCTTTTTGGTTGAAAATAGTAATAGGCTGATAAATGTCAAGCAAAACCTAGATGTTGTTAATGTCTTTTCAATTGCGTTGATCAAGATTTGTTAATGTCAATTACATTTTGAAGGGATACAGGTAATGGGTATTTGAGTGCATATCAAGTGATAGATAAAAATTTAAAAGTTTATTTACTGGTGCCACAAGAGGCTTACATGAAGTTACTGTGAAAATCCTGTAGGTGTGCGTAAGGAGTGTTGACATTGCACAAAATCAATAAACTCCCACAACAAGGAAAAGCTCTGTGTTTTAGTTTTGATTTTAACAAACAAAATGGATCTTATTAACATTGGTAACAGAGAATGGTTGACCTAAAGGTGAAAACTGGAAACCAAGGCATCTCTTCAGACGTTAGATTGTAGAAAATGACTGAAACCAAATACAAACGATCAGAATGTGATATTCCACCTTTACTCTGAGGAACTGAATCTTAAGATCAATAGAAGAATGAATTGAAAAAATGGACATAGATCATGTCCTTAGCAAAAAAAGGTAAGGCATGGCCTTAGTACTCTCACTTCCCATCAGAAGTGAGATTAGGCAAAGTATTTTCAGAGCCAGAGGCTTATCATTTGCATATGGAGGAAGATTTGGATAATCTCTTAAAATTTATGGGGAAAATTTATAAGGTCTGTTAAATGCACACGAAGCATGGTTAGGATTTTGATAAATTTAGAAGGAAGACTGGTTATTCCATGGAAGAATATATCATGGCATGTAACAGATTGCAGAAATTCTATTTGGAGATTTCCAATTCAGTGCTTGGGTTCAATCTGCATAAAGTATCCAATATGGAAAGAGATTATATTGTCAACTATTTATATAAAGAGAGGTGTTTCTTCTAAGAAATCGTATGAGGTATACTGGAAAATGGATGCTTTGTGTTATAAGAATGTGGGAAAAAAAATCAATATTTTCTACAATTGCTTTATAATTATTTATAAACAGTCAAGAAGAACAAAGGTTTTTATTTAAAGAAAGGGGATTAAAGGATTTATTAATTGTTGGTTGCATTGTGTGAGACAAAAATATAATTTTGCTTCCTTTTCATGTGTTTGAAAGATCGTTGTATTTTCAAAAGTTTAAAAAAAAAGAATCTGTCAATGCTTTACTAAATACATTGTTACAGGAAACAGATAAGTTTAATAGGGGATCCTTTAGGGACTAGTGGACCTTGTGGAAGCCCCCCCCAGAATGATATTTTGATTTGATTTTATAAGTTCCTTTTGAAGTTTTGATGTTTTGTACAGTGCACCGTCAAAGGCTGTCACCCCTCTCATTTTTCATCTTTTAATTTGTTGCCTATTTTTGCTCTTGATAGTCAATAGATAGGACACTGGATGTGGGTGACTCTGAACTCAGTGAATCAACAATCCGACACAGCAAGGAGAAAAATTCAGGCTGAATTCAGCAAAAATTGCTGGCCTGAAATTCTTTTTACAACTATCTATTCAACAAATCTGTTTAATCACTTTCACTAGGAGGCCTGCTATCGCAGATCTGAGTCCCACTGCAGCCACTACTACAAGGCCTGCAACTCGAGGCCTAAGCGTGTTGGAATTGTCAGAAAGAAATAGAACAAGGAGATTATGAGAAGTTCAGGACGGATGATTGCAACACCATTAAAAATCAATTTTCTCAAAAACAACCTTGTGATGGGTGCCTGTGGAAATTTGAGGGGCTGAGAACTGTAGTGGCAGACAGAGGTTGAGAGCGAGAGAGCGAGTGCTCAGGGACTCGAGAGTAAACCATTAATTTCAGCTCTATAAAGACCTCACCATCTCTCTTTGTCTGGTGCTGCCCAGTCAATTTACCTTCTTATTGAAATCCAGTTTCAATGACTGTGCCTGGGCAATGCAGCTACCTAGGTGAAAACATCCTCCTGCTCCAGCAGAAGACCAAAATAAAATTACATCCATCAACAGCTCCTTTTGCCAACCCAGCACATTCTTGTAAGGATGAAGGATAAGTATAGCAAGTTTTGCAAACCTTGGATAATGAGGGATATTGTGAGCCTACTCAGAGAAAAAGGAAGCATTTGTCAAAGCTAGGAGGCTGGGAACACATGAAGCAAGTGTGGAATACAAGACAAGTAGAAAGAAACTTAAGCAACAAGTAAGAAGAGCGAAAAGGGGATTATGAAAAAGCATGGGCCAGCAGGATTAAAGGAAAATCCCAAGGTTTTTTTTTAAACACATCTTTAAAGAGCAAGAGGACAGCCAGGGAGAAGGTTGGCTCATTCAAGGTCAAGGGAGGGAATCTGTGTAGAGCCAGAGGAAATGGGTGAGGTATTAAATGAGTACTTTGCGTTAGTATTCACCATAGAGAAGGACTTGGTGGATGATGAGTCTGGGAAAGGATGTGTAGATAGTTTGAGTCATGTTGAGATCAAAAAGGAGGATATTGCGGTTCTTGAGAAACATCAAGGTAGACATCCAGGGCCTGATGGGATATACTCCAGAACACAGAGGCAAGAGAGGAAATTGCAGGGGCTTGACAGAAATCTTTGTATCTTCACTGGCTACAGGGGAGGTCCTAGAGGATTGGAGAATAGCCAATGTTGTTCCTTTGTTTAAGGATAGCAAGAATAATCCAAGTAATTACAGGCTGGTGGTAGAGAAATTATTAGAGAGGATTCTTCAAGACAGGACTTATCTCCACTTAGAAATAAATGAACGTATTAGTGAGAGGCAACATAGTTTTGTGAAGGGGAGTCGTGTCTCATGAACTTGATTAAGTTTTGAGGAAGTAACGAAGATGATTGATGACGGTAGGGCAGTGGATGTTGTTCATGTGGACTTCAGTAAGGCCTTTGACAAAGTCCCTCATGGCAGACTGGTGCAGAAGGTGAAGTCGCATGGGATCAGTAGTGAGCTGGCAAGGTGGATACAAAACTGGCTCGATCAAAGAAGACAGTAAGTAGAAGTGGAAGCACAAGTGCACTTGTGAATGGAGGGCTATGACAAATGGTATTCCTCAAGGATCAGTGCTAGGACCTTTGCTGTTTGTAATTAATGTATATATATATATATATATATATATAAAAATGATTTGGAGGAAAATGTAACTGGATTGATTAGTAAGTTTGCAGACAACACAAAGATTGGTGGATTTGTGGATAGCAATGAGGACTTTCAGAGGATAAAGCAGTTAGAGATCAGGTGGACACTTGGGTGAAGAGATAGCAGATAGAGTTTAATACAGACAAATGTGAGGTAATGCATTTTGGAAAGTCTAATACAGATAGAAAATATACAGTAAATGGCAGAACCCTTAGGAGTACTGATAGGCAAAGAGATCTGGGTATATAGGTACACAGGTCACTGAAAGTGGCAATGCAGGAGGAGAAGAAGATAGTCAAGTTGACATATGGCATGCTTGTCTTCATTGGTTGGGTATTGAGCTTAAAAACCAATGGTAATGTTAATGCTTTATAGAACCTTAGTGAGGATGCACTTGGAATATAATGTTCAGTTCTGATCGCCACACTACCAGAAGGATGTGGAGGCTTTGGAGAGGATACAGAAAAAATTTACCAGGATGTTACCTGGTATGGAGAGCATTAGCTATGAGGAGAGGTTAGAGAAACTTGGTTTGTTCTCACTGAAGTGACAGAGTTTGAGGGGAGACCTAATAGAAGTCTACAAGATTATAAGAGGCGTGGACAGAATGGATAGTCAGAAGCTTTTTCCTAGCGTAGAAGAGTCAGTTACTAGGGGGCATAGATTTAAGGTGCAAGGGTAAGGTTTAAAAGAGATGTTTGAGGCAGTTTTTTTTTTTACACAGAGAACAACAGATGCCTGGAACTCGTTGCTGGAGGAGATAGTGGAAGCAGACACGGTAGTGACTTTTAAGGGGCTTCTTGATAAGTACATGAATGAGATGGGAATAGAGGGATATGGTCCCTGGAAGGGTAGGGTTTTTTTTTTAGTTAAGTCAGGCAGCATTGTTAGTGCAGATCTGGAGGGCCGAAGGGCCTGTTCCAGTGCTGTAATTTTCTTGGCTCTTTGTTCAGTGTTACCCATCACTGTGTGTACTTTCACCCTCCCTTTGTATTTTTATAAATGCATTTGGGGAGACTATTTATTATTTCATCTTTGTCTCCCTGTCCACTACACTGTTTCAACCAGAAGGCACAGAGTGAATATAACTCATACTCTTAAATGGGGTCACCACTTCTGCCAGTGACAGATTCTACCAAAACTAATGCAAAAGTAGCTGCTTCTTCACCTCCAGCTGTTGCCTTTGCTATTCATGCTCATTTGTAGATAATATGAAGTGAAGAGCTACACCCATTTCAACATGGCAATTGAGGCCTGTCTAAAAACACAAAGGTATGTCATAGCTTTGTTCTTCCAGAGGGCAGGTGGTACACCTAGCCCTGAAAAGGGCCACATGGTGGGTGGATACTCCTGTCAGTGGGTTGTAATCTCAAATGTCCTGCCTTTCTTTCAGCTATATTTGGAGATGTTGGCATTGGATTGAGTAAGCACAATAAGAAGTCTCATAACACCAGGTTAAAGTCCAACAGATTTATTTGGCTGCACAAGCTTTTACAGTGCTGCTCCTTCATCAGGTGAGTGAGGACTTGTATTCACAAAAAAGATGTATGTAGACAAACTTTGTTTGTGACATTTAGTGCCAGGCCTCCAAACGTGGGCATGTGACAAAACATTCCAAGGTTGGTAACAATGCCCAGGCAGCCACACCTTGCCCGACCACTCCATCCCAAATCCTGCTAGGGAGTCAATTTGGCAGCCATTGCAATCTCACCCAAAGACCAGTGGAGAGCATGTGCTTAAACTGAGTTCACAGCCATTCCTCCCAATTCTGTGATTGTGCCTGAGCCCATGTCCACTCAAGTGGGTGACCCCAGGCATAGGTGCAGGAGCACTGATACACAGGAAGGAAGAGAACAGGAAGCTTCTTTTGAAAGGGAGATTCCCTCCCACTACACCCTCCTGGAACAGGAGTAGGAGGAGCACATGGATGTTCTTTTGCCCTCTGCTGTGACTCCCGTGGCATCTGTCTCAAGGAAATCTGGGAAATTCTGGAAGCCAATCTTGGTGACCATGATAGGGTTCAGCTAGGCCTGACTATTGGTTAGAGTTGATGCTGCTCATTAGGTCGATGCGCTTGGCCCAAGAAGTCCCAGACTTGTATTAGAATGAGCAGCGCAGACTGAAGACGTTCCTTGCTGTGCTCCTGAAGGAATGGAAGACTATGTAATCCTCTATTCAGGTGATGATAGTGTCATTCTACTCCTGAAGTGAAGATACCCATAGCCAGCCTCAACATCAACAATACAAGTTTCAGAACTTCTCATTTCTGAAAGAGGGGAAGTGTGAGGCGTAGTTTCTGTAGGAAATCCACACCATTCCTGGAGACAAAGATACTTGACACCTACATGACAAGGAATGGTCCATCATTCATTAGGTCCAAATTTCTGGCAGGGTGGTTATGTTGTTAGCCAGGATCTTGGGAGACATGGAGCCCAAGCCAGAGAGTTTGCCCCACTTACCATCCATTTTGGTAACATGACACTTCAGTCTAAATATGGTGGGATTTCAAGTGCATCCCAGAAGTGAGGGAACATGCCGTTGCTCCACACCATACAACACTATTTTGGTGGGGGGGGATGATGTTGAGACACCTAATCATGTCCTTCAATTTAGTGGACATCTGACAGAATCTCCATCTTGACTCCAACATCATAACTTCTGAGAGGCCTGGAGTTAGAAAGTCCAGAATTGACTGCTTTTACATTTCTAAGGTGTTTGTGTCCTGTGTACTAGTGGCTTCTCTGCAACCGGTTCTATGTTTGAACCACTATTCAGTACAGGCAAAATTCATTCCATTCTGTGCTTGGATGGGTCTGCATATTGGCACTTTAACAATTGCCATATGGAGATCAAGCGGATTTAGAACTCGCTCTGGTGCTTCCAGGCTGGATGAGGAAGGAGGAAGACTCCCCCTTGTTGAGACGATGGTGGGAAGTAGGTATTGCATCATCTTAGAATGTTCTATTCTGTGGATAGCACTAAATAAGTTGTTGCTTTGTGGCCCTGTTATCACGTGCATAATTAGCAAGAATTTGTAATTCACAATAGTTCTATAGGTATTCTGCAACTGAACAAATATTAGCATTTCCATTGTAAACATAGTTAATTTCCATGCAACATTCCCCCACTCCACACAACCCGATATAAGGCCCCTCAACCATTCCCAGCCCCTACCCACCATGTCCCAGACAGCCTCGATCTCCAGCTCCCTCCAGTCACCTTCCTGGCACTGGGAGACACAAACCACAAATGGACCACAAACGCTCGCGAGAATCCCGCAAATCACCTCCCCACATGTTAGAGCACCTATTTATTGACAGGATAGATAGTCATAGATGCAATCAAATGACACATGAAAGATCACAGATAGCCTCACATGTAATGAATGATCCTTCATCAGAACTGACAGTCAAGCTGCAGGACAAATTTACTTTCAAAAGGATTTTTTTTTTTAAAATCAGCTAGTCAGAATGTATTCAAGAGGATGAGATTTACAACTCAAATGTGCCAGCTACTTTCAGGAAAAAAAAACAATAAAAATCAAGGTGTTGGAGAGAAGTGCAAAGATCTTACAATAGTCCTGAGAAGGAACGTTACACTCCCTCAGTGCAGGTTCTGAAGCTGGATGGGGGTGGCAGGGGAAAGAGATGTGATGATGGAGAAAAAAAAGAGAATCAAATTGAATGGACAGGAATCCCCGGGGAACCTGCCAGCTCAAAGCCAGACACAATTTCACATTTGGGTGGGCAGGGCCTTGGGCTAAAAACCCATACCTTCACCTACTAAGGCCCTTATGTGACCACTTAGCCATCTGGCCTCAGTTTTTAGGTTGATGGATGTAGGTAGGTAGGTAGGTAGGTAGGAGACAGACATTTCCACGTTTCCACATTTCAGGCAAGGAAGAGGAGGGAGAATGCCTCATTCTCAGTCCCCTTAGAGTTGTGTCCACCTACTAAATCTGATTTGTTGGCAGCTTTCATGAGTGAGATTTCCTTCCAAGGATGAATGGAAACCTCACCCTCTGTCAATCAAAGCTCAATTGAGTGTGGAATGGCTGTAGGAGTGAGAGAGTCTGCAGCTGAAAGTGCTCAAAATTTTACCCTTGGAAAAGGCAAGGAAGAAATTTATGATACTGGTACCAGAGATAAGGGAATTCATATAAGTGAAGATATGATTATTACTTTTATAGTAGAGAATGTTAAGAGGAGATTTAATGATGTTCAAAATTATCAAGGATTTCCAATGAGCAAATCAGATTGAGAAAATAAACTGCTTCTCATTGGCATGGTTAACCTGATGGACATAATTTGTTATCTCCTGCCCCTCCCCCCCACCACCACCAATCCTAAGGTATCATAGTGGCACAGTGGTTAACACTACTCTCACATCGTCAGGGACTCGAGTTCGATGTTCAGGTGATTGTTCAAACTCCACACATTCCCCTCGTGTCTGTATGGGTTTCCTCCCACAGTCTAGAGATTTGCAGGTTAGGGGATTGGCTATGCTAAATTGCTCCAGTGTCCAAAAATGTGCAGGTTAGGGGGATTAGCTCTGGGAGGTGCATGGAGCTGTGGGGATAGGGCAGACGGTGGGCTTAGGTAAGATGCTCTACTGGAGAATCGGTGCAAACTCAATGGGCCGAATGGCCTCCTTCTGCACGTGGGATTCTATGACACATTAGAGATAATCTGCAATGAAGTAGAAAGGAGGGAATCTAATTTTTGCTCCGTGCAATGATTTATGACCTGGAATGCATTGCCTAAAATTGTGGTGGAAGCAATTTCATGAGAAACTTTTGAAAGGAATTGGACAGTCTCTGGCACAGGCACAATTTAATTTTTCTGTGTTGTGATTCACCATGAAAGGGACTTCAGATACAATGAAAAAAGATTACAGAAAAGATAATGGATTGACTTACATTAAAGTTATTAAAAATAAGCAAAATTATACAGGGAGAATCCAAAAGAAAAACAGGGGAGATAACTAAATGCTTAAGAACATGAAAATGAAACAATGTTCTGTGAATCAGGTTGAGATCAGCTGGAACTACACAACAGACCAAAAGGATGAAAAGACCAAAGCTGGAGTGGTATAGGGAAGGTGCAATGGGACTCTTTATAAGAGAGAGCAAGAATCGTCATGGCAATTCACAGATTGTCAAGATAATCTGATGTGTGAAACAATAATTCTCAACAAAGTAATCATGCTTCTATATTAGGCATCCCAATAAAGAAACTATGCTATGAGTATGCAAATACAATATACTAGATTGGAGAAAATACAGACTGTTGCACAAACGTCTAAAATCCCTAAGAAAATGTAGCAAGCCAAACAAAGATTGAAAATACATATTCTCATTCATTCCTCCAAAACAATATTACTTACAATGCAATTATTGTTGTAAATGGTCTGACAACGGTATACTGCAAAACTCCAAGTTTGCATCTAAACAGCAACACCCTACCAAAAAAAGCACAAACCAAAAGGTTATCAGAGTATACATTGTGAGCAATATTTGGAAAGTAATAGAAACCACTGCAATGAAAGCTTCAACAGTGAAACATAGTTAAAAATAGCATTCTGAATAAATGAGTTATAATGACTGAATTTGTAATTGTAATCATTCTAAGACAACTATTATGGCATAAATCAATTAAAATGCTGTAACAGGCAAATATTATGGAATTTACAAACATCTTATTTCTGGATCATAAGAAAAAATTTAAAAAAATGTATACTGGAACTTGCAGCAATAGAAAAATATACAACAGGGCAATACAATTCAAATACAACACCTTTCTTAATTCAATATTTGTAGATATACAAATAGACTTTTCTGAATTACCATTTTGTCTTAAAGAAAGTGAACACAATCTGCTGAAAACAAGCTATCAATTGCGAGATGTTGAAGTCAGATGGCAACTTCTGATCTGTTGAAAGATCCTTGAACCAAATTGTTAATTCTGCTTCTTTCACCATAGATGCTGCCTCGCCTATTTATTTCCTCAATCAAAACCCTTGATAATTTTGAGCATCGACATCCCACAACGGATAACTAGCTTGTTTGCAGTAGACTGTGATCATTGTCAGGGGGGCATTGTAACACAGTGGTTACATTGCCACCTCACTGCACCAGGAACCCGATTCGATTCCCGTCTTGGATCACTGTCTGTGTGGAGTTAGTATGTTCTCCTTGTGTCTGCAGGGTTTCCTCTGCATGCTCCAGTTTCTTCCCAGAGTCCAAAGATATACCAGGTTAGATGGATTGGCCACGCTAAATTCTCCCTCAATGTACCTGAACAGGTGCTAGAATGGAGGAGATTTCTACAGTGACTTTATTTGCAGTGTGCATAATGTACATGGATTACAAGATTTTTCTTTTTCAATTGTCTCAGAAAACAGGTGAAGAAATCATCTGTAATTTGCTACTTTTTATATAAAGCCACGTCACAGAAAATGTATAGTAAAATCTTTAAAAGGATTAGAAATGTCTCCACTATGTCATCAAGGCACTTATTTAGGTTTTCTAAAAATTGAAGAAACATTAACATTTTGCATTACACAATTACATCAACGTAACTGAAAGGAGCAACCAGCAATTCTCTCAGAAATTAGGAAGACTGCTTCTCAATTTAACAATCATTAAATCATAGGATGATATAATGATACAGCAACAGAGACCATCTGGTCCATTGTGCATTGAAAGGGCTATCCAGATAGTCGCACATACTGTCTTACTCCCTTAGCCCCGCAAATCTTTTGCCCTTCATGTATTTATACAGACCCTTTGAAGGTTATTATTGAAGTTACTTCTAATGTCTCTTCAAGTCCATAACTTGTTTAGATATTTTTTCTTTATGTCATCTCTGGCTTGTTTGCTTGGTAGCTTGAATTTGGCTTTTGGAAACAGTTTTTCTTTGTTTACTCTAGCAAAACACACTTTATGATTTTAATACCATTATCAAGTCTCCTGTTAACCTTCTCCGCCATAAGAACAAGCACCCCCTTTTTAGTCACTACATATTACTAGACTCTCATCTTTGCATCTTTCTAGTAAATTTCTTCTACACCCTCTTTCCAAGATCTTGATATCCTTCCTAACATGAAATATCTAGAATTGAACACAATGCATCTGCTGAGGTCTGACTGATGTTTTATAAAAAGTCATTGTAACTTTTTGCTTCTATACCTCTATTTATAAAGCCAAGGACCCCAAGTTTAAAAAAAAACAGCCTTTTTAATTGTACAGTTTCAACACTGGCATTTTTCCACACTGTTGATGAATGTCAAAGTATTTCCTGTTCACAAAAAGATGGACTCATTAATACTCACCTGCTCACTAATGCCTTGCATGGCTTCTACCAGGATCATTCACAAAACAAATTAATTCTTACAGTTAAGAACTGTCTTCCAATGGTACCAAATACATACTACAACTTATAACAACAGTCTTATGATACAGGTTTTTCTTTAGTGCTCTTTCTAAAGGCTTATTTAAAGGCAAATTTCACAAACTGCATTTTGTATAAATTAAAATTCAACCACGTGAAGTGACCAAAAATAGTATATCCGTTCATACTATACCAATATAGCACTGGAGTGTAAATACAGAAAACACTACTGAGCAATCCTTTATATAATGTTGATTCATTTAATGTAATAAACACTGACAGGCCATCTAGTTCAGGCTAAACCCACTAAATTCAAATTTTAGAGAAAAGAAAATATTACATTTTATATTTTGCTTTTCACCTCATGCTTTATAGGCAATTAATTATTTTTGAAGTACTGTCACCTTCATAATTTAAGAGTTGAAAAATGAATTTATGCACAGCATTTCCCCAAAATAGAAGTGAGATAAATGACATTTCTTTTTAAGTGATGGTGGTTGAAGAATAAATACTGTGAAGAACAATGGGGAAACTGTTGCTTTTTTTTACGCAAGTAGCTTGAGATTAGAGTGGACAGGCAGCACTTTGTTTTAGTGTCAAAGACATCATTTTAAGACCAAAATATCCTCAGTATTGGACTGAATGTGAGCCATGATTACATGTGTCTGAAGTGAGACTTGAAGCCACAACATTCAGCTTCAGAAGAAAGAGTCAAAGCTAACACAATGGGCTCCCAACCATCTTGATCTTACAATGATTTTACACTAGGGTGGGCAAGGCCTTGGACAGGAAGCCTATTCTTGCCCAACTGAGGCATTTAAGTGGCCAATAAATGGCCATTTCCTGTCAATCTCAATTTTTAACTGGCAAGGCAGGTTGAAACTCCATAAGGGAGACTCAGAAATAAAGTTCAATCTCGGGCAGGCACCTTCATCTAAAGTTCCCATCTTAAGCCTGATGGCCTTTTGCATCTCCTTTCCCTACACCCTCCCCACTCCTCAAAAAGTGAGAGCACAAGGATTTGGGTGGGAATGTATTGGCATGGATTGTAAATTGGTTAACGGACAGAAAAGAGTAGAATAAAAGGGCTATGCTGAGGTTAGAAGACTAACTGATGGGGTTCAAGGATCGGTGTTGAGGCCCTAGTTATTCACAATTTATATCAATGATTTGGATGTGGAGACAAAATGTAACATTTCCAAGTTTGCTGATGACACACTGAGGATGCAGCAACATCAAAGGGATTCAGGCTAAGTGAGTGGGCAAGATCAAATGAGATGAAATATAATATGGGAAAATGTGACGTTATTCACTTTGGTTGGATAAGCAGAAATACAGAGTATTTCTTAAATGGGGGGAGATTGGGAAGTGTTGATATCGAGTGAGTGACTGAAAGCTGGTGTAACAAGTAATTAGGAAGGCAAATGGTATGTTGGTCTATAGTGTGGGAGAGAGTGAGTGAGAAGTAAAGATACCTTGCTGAAATTGAATGGAGCAATTCCTCTGGTCTTCTTAAGGAAGGATACACTTGCCAGAAGTAGTAAAACAAAGATTCAGCAGACTGATTCATGGAATGATAGGATTTTCCCATGAAAAGAGAACAAAGAGTTTGAGCTTATGTTATTTAAAAAAATGAAAGGTGATCTCATTTACACTCAAAGTTCTTACAAGGCTTGACAGGATACATGCAGGAAGAATGTTTGACTGGCTGGAAGATCTAGAACCAGGAGTCACAGTCTTAGAATAAGAGGTAGACTGTTAAGAACTAGGATGAGGAGGAATTTCTTCACACAAAGGGTGATGAATTTTCAGAATTTTGTACACCAGAGTGCTGTAGAGGCTAGTCATTTAATATATTCAAGAAGAGATTGATAGATTTCCAGATGAGTAAAAAACGAAGGGATATGGGAATGATGCAGGACAATGGCATTGGGATGGAAGGTCACCTATGGCAGAACAGGCTCGGGGGGCATAGTATCCTCCTCTTGCTTCTATTTATATTGCTCCCACTATCTGTGAACTTTAGTTAATTCAAAATTCTGCTGCCCTTATCATAACTTCTCTGGTGAGTAAGTCACCTCCTGACTTCCAAAGTTTGTCAACCAATTACAAGTTAGGAGCGTGATGGAATATTTGCCTGGATAAATGGAGCTCCAGCAACATTCAAGAAGCCTGACATCATCCAAAACAAAAGTCAGTTTGTTTGAACCTTATACACAAACATTCACTCCCTTCACCATTGATGCACATTGGCAGCTGTGTACATCATCAAAAATATACACTGTAGGAACTTACCAAGGCTCCTTTCACAGCATTTCCCAAACTCTCAACCACTAACATCTAAAAGGATAAGATTGACAGCCACATCAGAATACCACCATCTGGAAATTCCTATCCAAGCCATACACCATTGTGACTTGAAAATATATCACCATTCTTGTACTGATACTGGATCAAAATCCTGAAACTTCTTAACAACACTGTATCTACATTTCAGGGATTGCAACAGTTTAAGGCAACATCATCACCACCAATGACAACTGGGGATGGGCCATAAATGTTGACCTTGCTACAAGCCAGAAATCAATTAAAAACAAACCTCACATCAAGTTTAATCCATCTATCACACCTGTGCTTACTGATCTAAGTTGTTCCTGGTATGGTGAGGCCTCAATTTTAGAATTTTCATATTTCTTTATGACCTCATTCCTCTCTCATTTTCTCTAGCCTTGAAACTCCCCAATATCTCAAACATTCCTGATTTTAATTTTTACCACTGCTGGCAGCTGCCTGGGCCCTAAGCTCTGGAATTTCTTCCCTAAACCTGTCTTTGTTTCTAGCTTTTTTTTTTTTCTCTTAAGATGCTCCTTAAAACCTACCATTTTGATAAAGCTTTTATTCACATGACCCAAAAGCTCATGCACCTCATAGTCATGCAAAGTTGTTTCTGCTCCTAATGTGATTAGACTGGGAAAGCTATCTGCAGAAAATTAATTCAAACCTGTGATACAGTACATGTTGTAATTTTTAAATTAATGACCCAAGATGGGCAAATGGTTTTTCTCATTTGCCCTGATCGCTAGAACAATGCTTATTTTTAAAGTTTAGTATTATGAGCAAAATGGTTAATTCATTACATGGCATAGATTTTAAAATGTTACGTAAGGAGAGTACAGCAGAAAAGATACAAGCCAATCACTTCCGTTTAAATCTCTTGCAGGAAAAAATTAGCTAGGCATTAGCTAATTAGCTAAAAAATTAAGCAAGGCATTAACAGCTGAATTACTACTTACTCTCCCATATGCCAAGATGGACAGCAGCAGAGAGGAGGCAGATGTTTCTGTTGATCTTTAGCTTCCAGCAGTATCACCAAATTTGGGTATTGATATGTCAGATAACTCAATAGGAATATCATGAAGTTATAGATGACATATGCTTCATAGCACTCACGACATGTATCAACATAGATGGCGATATGAGGATATTTCAGAGCTATCCACTGGTGGGAAAGAAAATGATTTCACGTGACAATAAGTAATTAGATTTTGCCATACCACACAAACTTCAGCATCTGAATGAAAAATACTTTGGATCTGTATTTTTAAAGAAACACTGAATCAAAGCAATAAAAGTCAAGTGAATTTACTCTAATTAGACCATGAATAATGAATATGCAACACATATCAATCATCTTACATGTCAATGCATTCAAAACATAGAAAAGTTACAGCACAGAAGGCTGTTCAACCCATTGTCTCTATTGATAATCCAGCCTATTCCACTTTCCAATTCTTAGCATCTGGTCAGTTACAGCACTTCAAGTGCTTATCCGAGTATTTGTTTAACTTAATGAGGGTTTCCACCTCTACCAACCTTTCAAGCAGAGAGTTGCAGAACTCCATAACTCCTAAGTGATAATATTTCATCACTCTCCCAGTCATTTTGCTAAATTATTTAATCTACACCTTTTGGTTATTGGCCTCTCTTAAGATAAATAGATTCTTCCTATTCATTATCTAGGTTGCTTGTAATTTAATACAACTTCCCCTTAGCCTCCTCTACTTCAATCAAATTATGCCTCATAACTAAAATTCTCTGGTCCTGGCAATGTCCATGTACAACTCCTCTCTACTCTCTCTTGAGCAATCATATATTTCTTCTGTATGCAACACTCTAGCTGTGGTCCAAGCATCACAAGTTACATACCCTCATATTGCATACCTGGCCCTTAAAGAAAATATCTCTTAATCACCTTATCTACCTGTTCTGCTACCTGAACAGATCTAGGGGCATTCACTTCAAGAACTGCCATTTATTGTGTAGTTGCCTGTCTACACAATGCATTACCTCTCTCTTCTCTGGATTAAATTTAGTCATTGCTTTTCTGCCCACCAATCATATCCTCCTCCAGTTTCTTCCTATCGATCACATTGCCCATTTTTGTGCATCTGCTAACTTTTTATTCACACCTCCTAAATTTAAATCTGAATCATTGAAGCGAGGAACCAACTATACAGCCCTATGGAATTCATTAGAATTCCAGTCACACAAAAAAAAAAAGAGCCTTTCAATCACAAATCCACCCATTGACTATTACTTTTTGCATCCATCTCCAAGCCAATTTTGGACCCAATTTACCACTTGTCTTTGAATCCCACAAGCTCTTACTTTTGTAATCAGTGTGACAGGTGGGACCTTAAAAAAGGTAAACTACTACCTGAATGGCTGTAAATTGGAGAGGGGAGTGTGCAATGAGACCTGGGGGTCCTTGTATATTAGTCACTAAAAGTAAGCATACAGGTGCAGCAGGCAGTAAAGGAGACAAATGGCATGTTGGCCTTCATTGTGTGAGGTTTTGAGTACAGGAGCAGGAATATGTTGTTGCAATTATACAAGTCTTTGGTGAGATCACACCTTAAGTATTGTGTGCAGTTTTGGTCTCCTTTTTTGAGGGTGTTCGTGCTCTCGACAGAGTGCAGCAAAGAATTACCAGGCTGATTCTGGGGATGGTGGGACTCATGTATGAGGAGAGATTGATTAGGTTAGGATTACTTTTGCTGGAGTTCAGATGAATGAGGGGGAATCTCAAAGACTTATAAAATTCTACAAGATTAGACAGGGTAAATGCAGGGAGGATATTCTTAATGGCTGGGGAGTCCAGAACCAGGAGTCACAGTCTGAGGATTCAGAATAGACCATTAAGAATGGAGATAAAGGGACATTTCTTCGTCCAAAGAGAAGTCAGCCTGTGGAATTAATTACCAAAGAAAGTAGTTGATGCCAAAACCCTGAATGTATTCAAGAAGCGGTTGGATATAGCACATGGGGTGAATAGGATCAAAGGTTAAGGGGAAAAAGGCAGGATTAGGCTATAGATTTGGATGATCAGGCATGATCATAAGAAATGGTGGAGCAGGCTCAAAAGGCCAAATGGCCTCCTCTGATTTTTTATGTACATTTCTATCAAATGCATTTTCTTGTCAATTTTTCTTGTACCATAAAAAAACAGACAAGACCTTCCCTAACAAATCCCAATTGTGTGAATACTGAATTCTTCTACCTCAGTTGAATCCATGTATCTTCACTTGATGGTCTTACTAGATATTACCCATCTAAAGGTTAAGATTGTTTCTTGAACTGAAAGTGTAATCCCATCTCCCCTCAATTTTGTCTTGATATCGTTATTCAGTACATTACCATTTCTGTCTTAAGTCGATACAAATACTTAGTCAAATTTAAATTGGTACATAGCGCCATAGATTGTTAGCACCTACAATCAAGTGTTTAGAATGAAACTACTCTTTTCTAAATCCTAATTTTCATTTGGTGCATGCACCATGGAAACCCATATTACTTACAAGAAGGTGAATGCAAACACACAATAATCTCATGATTTAGCTTACTTCATTTACCACTGAATGAACATGCTCCAAAAATACATTTAATGGGAAATGGGTAAAAGAAAAAAGTTCAAAGAAGTTTTCTTCAAATGAGTCATCATATTTTAAGAGTGAAACCATGAATCACTATAATAAGAGGTAATTTGAAACATCACATTTAGAGGGCCAGAGAGCGTGATTTGTATTGAAAAAGGTTATCAGACAATTCCTTTCAAACACCAGCTAACATTAATATTACACTTCTAATGTAAAAGTACTTCAAAGACAAAAACTGACATCAAGCCAAAGAAAAATCATTAGATGGGTGCTAGATACCTCATCCAACTGATGGGTTTAAAGGTTGATCTTAAGAGAGCAGAGGTTCAGAGAGGGAATTCTACCATGACCAGCAATGGTGACCTAGGGTTGCAGGTACACAGCAGCCCAAGTTGGAGGAACACAAAGCTCTTGGAGAGTTGTTGGGCTGGAGAAAGTTAGACATGGAGCCACAAAAGCACTGGAATAGCCGAGTCCAGAAGTGAGGATCAGCAGTAAGGAGTGTGGGCGGCACAGTAGCACAACGGTTAGCACTGTTGCTTCACAGCTCCAGGGACCTGGGCTCGATTCCTGGCTTGGGTCACTGCCTGTGTGGAGTTTGCACGTTCTCCTCGTGTCTGCGTGGGTTTCCTCAGTGCTTCAGTTTCCTCTCTCAGCCCAAAGATGTGCAGGTTGGGTTGTTTGGCCATGCTAAAAAATTGCCCCTTAGTGTCCTGAGCTGCATAAGTTAGAGGAATAAGTGGGGAAATATGTAGGGATATAGGGATAGGGCCTGGATGGGATCTGCTATAGACTTGATTGGCCAAATGGCTTCTTTCTGCACTGTAGGGTTTCTATGGTTTCTGATAACAGATGGGTTGAGGTATGGGTGGAGTTAGAACTAGACATCCTTTGTGATAATGAGGATATGGGATGGTGGTGGTGATAGAGGGGAGGGGGTTGTTAAACCAGGAGTTAGAAAGTGAGGAAATAGTTGGGAATTCTCATGTTCCTGCAGAACTGGGCGGTCTGCTATATTGAGGAAAGCAGGAAGGGCATCAAGGTAAATATGAGAGATGGGTTAAACAAACTGATAGAAGCCATTGAAAATTACAGCTCAGAAACAGGCCTTTTGGCCATTTTTCTGTCTGTGCCAAACCATTTTTTGCCTTGTCCCACTGACCTGCACTTAGACCATATCCCTCTATACCCTTCCCATCCATGAACCTGTCCAAGTTTTTCTTAAATGTTAAGTGACCCTGCATTTACCACCTTATCCGGCAGCTCATTCCACACTCCCACCACTCTTTGGGTAAAGAAGTTCCCCCTAATATTTCCTTTAAACTTTTCTCCTTAACCTATGCCCTTTGTTTTTTTTTCTCCCCTAGCCTCAATGGAAAAAGCCTGCTTGCATTCACTCTATCTATACCCATCAAAATCTTATCCATCCCTATCAAATCTCCCCATATTTTTCTACGCTCTAGGGAATAAAGTCATAACCTATTCAATCTCTCTCTGTAACTCAGCTTCTCAAGTCCTGGTAACATCCTTATGAACCTTCTTTGCACTCTTTCAATCTTATTTACATCCTTCCTGTAACTAAGTGACCAAAACTGTACACAATACTCTAAATTTGGCCTCACCAATGTCTTATACAACCTTATCATAGTATTCCAACTTTTATACTCAATACTCCGACTTATAAAGGCCAATGTACTAAAAGCACTCTTTACGACCCCATCCACCTGTGGCATCACTTTCAGGGAATTCTATACCTGTATTCCCAAATCCCTCTGCTCAACTGCACTCTTCAAAGTCCTACCATTTACTTTGTACGTTCTTCTTTGGTTTGTCCTTCCAAAGAGCAATACCTCACACTTGTCTGCGTAAAGTTACATTTGCCATTTTTCAACACATTTTGCTAATTGGTCCAAATCCCTCTGCAAGCTTTGAAAACCTTCCTCACTGTCCACTACACCTCCAATCTTTGAACCATCAGCAAATTTGCTGATCCAATTTACCAAATTATCATCCAGATCATTGATATAGATGACAAACAATAATAGACCAAACACCGATCCCTGCGGCACACCACTAGTCTCAGGCTTCCACTGACAGAAGCAATCCTCCACAACCATTCTCTGGCTTCTTCCATTGAGCCAGTGTCTAATCCAATTTACTACCTTCCCATGTGTACCTAGCGACTGAACCTTCCTAACTAACCTCCCATGAGGGACCTTGTCAAAGACCTTGCTGAAATCCAGGTAGACAACATCCACCGCCTTCCCTTCATCCACTTTCCTGGTAACCTCCTCGAAAAACTCTAATAGATTAGTCAAACATGGCCTACCGTGCATAAAGCCATGTTGACTCTCCATAATAAGTCCCTGTCTATCCAAATATTTGTAGATCCTATCCCTCATCACACCTTCTAATAACTTGCCCACCGCCGACATCAAACTTACTGGCCTATATTTTCCCAGATTTCTTTTGGAATCTTTTTTAAACAAAGGAACAACATGAGCTACTCTCCAATCATCTGGCCCCTCCCCTGTGAATATTGACATTTTAAGATGTTTGCCAGGGCCCCTGCAAGTTCATTGCTAGCTTTCTCAAGTTCTGTGGGAATACCCTGTTCGGCCCTGGGGATTTATCTACTCTGATTTGCCTCAAGACAGCCAGCACCACCTCCTCTTTAATCTGTAAAAGTTCCATGACCTCCCTACTTGTTTGTCCTATTTCCGTAGGCTCCATGCAGATGGAGTAATACAGATGTAGAAAACCCATTTAGTATCTCCCCCATCTCTTTTGGTTTCATATACAATCTACCACTCTGATCATCAAGAGGACCAATTTTATCCCTTACCATCCTTTCGTTTCTTACATACCTATAGAAGCTCTTTGGATTTTCCTTCACTCTCTCTGCCAAAGCAGAAGATTTCCCTCTTAAGTAGCTTCTTGCACTTTTTATACCCCTCGAGCATCTAATCTGTTCCTTGCTGTCTGTACATTTCATACAACTCAATCTCTTAATCAGTGTTACAATCTTCCTAGAGAACCACTGTTCCTTATTCCTATTACTTTACTTTTAATCCTGACAGGAACATACAAACTCTGCACTCTCAAAATTTCTCCTGTGAAGGCCTCCCACTTTCCATTTACATTCTTACCAGAGAACAGCCTGTGCCAATCCACACTTCCCAGATCCTTTCTCATTTCATCAAGTGTGGCTTTCTTCCAATTCAGAACTTCAACCCGGGGACCAGATCTATCCTTATCCATGATCAGGTTGAAACTAATGGCATTATGATCACTGGATCCAAAGTGATCCCTCACACTCACATCCATCACCTGCCTTAACTCATTTCCCAATAGGGGATCCAATATTGCATCCTCTCTAGTTGGCACCTCTACATACTGATGTAGAAAATTCTCCTGAACACATTTTACAAACTCTATCCTGTTTAAATCTTTAACAGTATGTCAGTCCCGATCTATATGTGGAAAATTATAATACCCCACTATCACAACTTTGTGTTTCTTGCAGCTGTCAGCTATCTCTCTGCTGATTTGCTCCTCCAATTCTTGCTGATTATTGGGCAGTCTATAATACAATCCCATTAATGTGGTCATACCTTTCCTGTTTCTCAGCTCCACCCATTTGGCCTCTGCAGACAAACTCCCTAATCCATCCTGCCTGATTACCACTAACATTTTCCCTGACCAATGCCACCTCCCACACCACCCTCCAAATCTTTTACTCTCTGCCTCTATCACACCAGAAACATTGAAACATTGAACTATGGAACACTGAGCTGCCAGTCCTGACCCTCCTGTAGCCAAATTTCACTAATGGCTATAATGTCATATTTCCACGTGTCAATGCACGCTCTCAGCTCATCTGCCTTCCTCACAATACTCGTGGCATTGAAATAGACACACCTCAAAAAGATTATTTCCACCACACTAAACCCTTCCATTTGTGAATTTGCTTGAACTAACCTGCCTTTTTACCACCCGCTCTGGCACTCTGGTTCCCATCCCCCTGCAATTCTAGTTTAAACGCTCCCCAATAATACTAGCAAACCTCCCTGCAAGTATATTGGTCCCATCTCTCTTGTATAGGTCCCACCTGCCCCAGAAGAGGTCCCAATGATTCAAAAATCCGAAACCCTACCCCCTGATCATCTGCCCAAGATTCTACTCTTACCCTAACGGCACATAGTGCAGGTAGCAATCCTGAGATTACTACCCTCGGAGTCCTGCTTTTTAACTTCCTTCCAAGCTCTCTATACTCATTCTTCAAGACCTCCTCACTCTTCCTTCCTACGTCATTGGTACCGATGTGTACCATGCCATCTGGCTGATCACCTTTCCACTTGAGACTACTGTGCATGCTTCACTGACCTTGGCACCCAGGAGGCAACAAACCATGTGGGAGTCTCTGTCCCAACCACAGGACTTCCTGTCCATACTTCTGACCATTGAGTCCCCTATCACTACTGCTCTCCTCTTCTTCCTTCCACCCTTTTGTGCTGCAGAACCAGCCTCAATATCAAGAGTTCTGGCTGTTGCAGCTTGTCCCAGGTAAAGCATTCCCCTCAACAGTATCCAAATCAGTATACCTGTTGTGGAGGGGACAGCTACAAAGTTGGAAATAGAAAGCCAAATGATAAGCAATTAGTCATTTGAAAGCATCTATGTTACATTGTATCTTGTGCCACACTCACCTATCCAGTGTAGCTCATTTACAACTGCTCTAAGGCAATTGTCATCAAACTATACCTAAGATGACCCCTTTTTCTATTGGCCTCCAGCAGAGATCTCTGTAACTTTTCAGCTCTGATCAAATGGCTGAAGTACTGACATTTTCTTCTTTGTCAATTATTTTTGCTCTTGCAAATTCAAGCATCTCTTCATTTGTATACAGAATTTTAACAGAAGCCCACATATTAGAGATTAGATTTGTTTAGATTTCTGAGGTCTACAGCAAAGTGCTAAAAAATGTAACAGCTCATGAATTTTTTTCCCTGGTTGTTAACACATCCTTCATCTTGACAAAGTTATTGCTTATTAACTCTATCCTCCTTCTCCATTATCATTTGTCCAAGCAAACTCGATCCAGTGTGACATCATCCATTTCAATTTTCACTCTCCTTTCTTCTTATATACTCTACCGTTGTTTTTCCCTATTTAGTGTTCAAAGACAATCCATTTCCCAAGCTTCTAGATTTTATTTATCTATTATTTTGTAGCATCTCTTCTGAGTCTGCAAATAATGCTGTGTCATCAGCATACCACAAGTTTCTTATATTCTTGCCTCTAACTTTTACCCTTGGGAATATATCCGACTCCCTTAATACTTGTTCTGTGTACAGATTAAATAATTGTAGTGACAATACACAGTCTTGTCATATATCTCTCTTCACTTGAGGTATAACATGATTTGATTATGGTGGGAAGTTTCCTTCTCATCAGGGCCCACTAGTGAAAATGACTACAGCCATGAATGTCCTACGTCCAACTGAATACACAGGTTGTCTGGGTGTTCTGTTAATAGTTCAGGAAATGGAGTCATTCACATTCCTCTAAGCTGATTACCTCTGATGTGCTCTTCTAGAGAGCCTGACTCTGTTTTAATGGCTTTGTAATTTGTAGTATACAATTAAACAATATTTGTCCACCTTAGAAGATGTAGTTTTGTGTCACTGAAATGTAGCTGCTCAGTATTTAAAACACAATCAGTAGTTTCAGCCCACTACATAAATTAGTTTTGATATAAACTTGGCTAAATTATTTAAAACCAAAATCAGGAAGCATTTTTCACACCAAGGATGGGGCAACTATGCAAAATATCCTCCAAATGACTGTGACTGCTGGGTCAATTGAAATTTTCCAGACTGAGATTGATAGAGTTCCTTGATCTGGATACCAAAGGACATGGAGCTTAGACACAAATTAGCCATAGTTTAACTCAATAGCTGAACAACTTATTCATGTTTTCACATGATTAAAGTTTTAATTCTCTTCCTTGGTGAGCAGTGGAGGCTGAAGCATTGCACGTATTCAATGCTGAATTAGCAGATCTTTGATTGACGAAGATGATAAAAATTTAAATTCATTAAAAACCAACAGGATATATATTTAATTCTTCAACATCTTCATAATAAGAGGGAGTTGGGGAGAAAGAGCCTAAAATAACAGTGCCATTTTCCATTTACAAATTCCCATAAATTTATGATCAAACTATATTCATGCAACCAAAATATATAACGTTTAGGATACCATGCAAAAAAATACTGAACTTTAATCATATCCCATTATAATCAGCTGAGCAGAAATGCTTTAAAAGAATGATCAGACTATTTTAAGAAGAAAACAAACAGGAATAGTCAGGAGTTCACTTTTAGTCAATTCTAATTATGGCTATTACTCTCTTGTACATCCAATGACAACTGTTACCACTTTTTTGCTAGTCTTTTATTTTGTCAATCTTTTGTGACACATCCATTTGTTTTCAGGGTTATTGGTTATACACTGATCACACTGTTTTCCTATCAGACGGTTTCTTTCAACTGCCTTAACTTCTCATGAATTATCTTAATTGCACTGAAGTTCATTTTAAATGCAACACATTTACGTCCACCTTTGATGGAAAACTAGAGCGAAATTAAATAATCACAAAGAAAATATTGTTTTGTGTGCACAATGTTATCTTAGTTATACTATCATAAATATTGCCTCAAAAAAATTAATTCATGTCTTTCACTAACATTTATATAACTCACGTATATTACAACACTAAAAGGAGCCATACTTTGATTCCCCAAATATGGAGTAATTGCAAGCCTAATTGTTTTACTTACGGACATTATTGAAAAGAAACATGTTTCTCAAATTGTTAATGTAAAGATCCATCCAAAGTAACCAGCAATAGGACAATTTGGCTTTATTATATCCTAAAATCCAGTTTATTCTAGGTTTATTGATTGTAAAAATGCTCAAGATTGCAAATTAAAATCAATAAGATGTCAAAGTCAAATTCTAATTGGTATCAATTTATCTGAGACATAGAATATTAGGTACTTACATGTAACTTCAATACAAATAAGCGTTTGTTGAAAACAGGTGAGTAAAAGCAACAGCTAATCCGACAGCAGGTATAATAACACAAACACCAATATCAAAGGAACAGGAATATGTCTTCAGCCTCTCAACACTACTCTGCCATTCATTAAGTGGCTGGTTTGATTGTAGTCTTCACTCCATTATCCTGCTTGCCTCAACATAACCCTCAAATCCCTTGTCAATCAAAGATCTGCTAATTCAGCATTGAATATGTGCAATGAATCAGCCTCCACTGCTCACCAAGGAAGAAAATTAAAACACTAATTACCCTGTGTTAAATGGGAGACCCCTTATTTTGAAATTGTGCCTCATAGTTCTAGATGCCCCCACAAGGGGAAAACATTACTGTAACAATTCTTATGGTTCAAGGACTCTGCAACCCCACATTTAACTAATTGTCTAGTACATGAATAATATGCTTTAATTCAAGGCTTAATTGTAACAGATGTTATTTATAATTTTAAAATAAACTTACACTGTCTAAACTGTAAATAGGTACCATCCATAGGATTCTGTAGATAGAAAATTGACAGGAAATTAAGGTTTCTAAATAGTCTGCATTTTCCAGATGCACAACTAATATTGTAATTAGTAAAAGCAAAGATATGTCAAGTACCTTATTATTGGCTTCTGCAATTCTGGCTGAGTATAATGCACGAGATGCTGCAAGATGCCCCAAAGTGATATTGGAATTGTCATAAATACAAAAATTCCAGCAGTGAACCATGCTTTATTGTGAGTTCCAACCTTGATTTAAAAAATAGAAAGAACACATTATAGGAAACAGCAAAATATAATTGAAACATGAAGCTGTAGTTTTGTTACCTGCAATTCAGTTGCAGAAAATTCTTGAGTTAGATTGTTTGAAAGAATTTGGTTTTAGGAACTATGCAGAACTATGCCATACATTGTGTAGGGATATTTCCTGTTTTTTTTGTTACTGACAGCCTGTGTTATCAGGCAAGATGCTATATTAAATGGGCATATTCATTAAGTATCTATAATTGCTAATCGCCAACAGTTTGAGTTGCCTGTGCATTTTGTCAACTTCTATTATAAACACCAAGCCGGCCAAGAATTTAACTAACTTGAGTGAAGTAACTTAAAAAACAGATGAAGATGATGCAGTCTATAGACTTTCAATAAGTGTTTAATAAAGTGCTACAATAACAGGCTTATCGCAAAATTGAAATTCATGGAATAAAAGTGACAGTGGCAGCATGGATACAAAATTAGTTGAGTGATGAGAACAGAGAAAATAGTTGTAAATGATTGTTTCTCAGACTGGAGGAGAGTATACCAATGGGATATCTCTTGGGTCAGTATTAGGATTGACTACTGCTTTTCTTGATATACGATAATGACTTTGACTTAAATGTAGATGGCACAATTTCAAAAATTTGCAGGTGACACAAAACATGAAAGTATCTTGTACTCAGAGGAGTGTAATTACAGACTTCAAGAGAATATAGATAGGCTGATGGAAGGAGTAAGCACGTAGCAGATAAAACTTAATGTACCAAAACGTAAATTGATACGTTTTGGTAGAAGTAACAAGGAGAAACAATATAAAAATAAAAGATACAATTCTAAATGGGATGTGAAAAGACAGACAATTCATTGGAAGATGGCATGTTCAGAAAGCAGTTAAAAAGGCACACAGGATCCTAGGATTTATAAATTGAGGCATTAAAGTTATGATGAACCTTTATAAAGCACTTCTTTTATCTCAACTGGAATACTGTGTCCAATTTTGGCCATCACACCTTTGGAAGAATGTGAAGGCTTTAAATTTTCTTTTTACTCCATTTTTAAGTTACAAAACCAATGTGCGGAGTGCACTGGGCAAACCCAAATCCATCTCCTTGCTTACTTCAAAACCCAAAAACAATCGAATACAAAAATGATCCCAACAAGAGATCCAAGCCGACAAGACAAGGCATTAGCCTCATCTTCGACTTCATCTGACGTTTGATCTAAACCAAAAGACTAAGAAGCGATTAAGCATTGTTTAACATGAAGCTTGAACCCACAAACTCTGAGATTAAGAGTCTCATGCTCTACCGATTAAGTCTGAGAAAGCGCTCGGAAGAAAATGAGCACTGTTACAGGCATAGGAAACTTCAGTACATTAAGATTGGAGAAGCTGGGATTGTTCTGCTTATAGAAGGCGGCGTGGAGAGAAAATTCAATAAAAACATGAACAATCGTAAGCAGTTGAGACAGAGTGTGAAAGAGAGAAACCGTTCCCATTAGCAGTAAGGTCAAGAATCAGAAGACAGTAAATTTAAAGTGATTGGCAAAGAACCCAGGGTGATGCAAGAAAAACATTTCCTAAAGCGAATGGCTACAACTTGGAACGTGCTGCCTGAAAACAGTGGACTCTTTTAAGGTCAAACCAAATAAACAAACTCAAGTTAAATAAGGACAAAATAAAAGGGGTAGCTCCCCAAAAGGAAGGGGAGCAGCCTGAACAAAGTCAAAGTATAAAGGAAACTTGAAAACACTGAATTAAAATGTGATTAGTAGGGTCAATAATGCACCCCAGCCCCTGCAGTGCCAAACAGCTGCGGAAGGCATCTACTGTGCCTGTGGACACCGCATGCTCCCTCTCCAAGGCCATCTGGCTGTGAATGTAGCTGCAATAGAGGGGTAGGCAATCAAGGTGGACAGCCCCCTTGATTGCCCACTGCCTGGACCTGTAAATGGCATGTTTTGCCAGGCCCAGGGGGAGGTTCATGAGGAGGTCACCATCCTGACCCTCCCCTCTCCGTACCAGGTATCCGTAGATCAGGAGTGTGGGACTGAAGTGCAAACAAAGCATCAATAAAAGGTTCTTCAGAAAAACAAAAAGGAAGTGCAACATAAGACACGAAACATAGACATGGTCCACGAACTCAAGGCCACAGAAGGGGCAAGCTTCGGAGCCCGTGAACCCTACGATCGTGCGGAACTGCTGTATGTATCATCCACCATCCCAGGTTCCCGATGCAATTAGGGAGATTCGCTCCGTAACGGGACCTCCACTGGTGACCTCCGCCACCCATTGACAACAAGGCCCACCCAGGTGTATCCGGGCGACAGGTGAGGATGCCATAGTGGAAAGTGTGCAGCCGCGGCCCACACAGGAAACGCCTCCATGCAGTGGAAAAAGGCATGGAGGACATTTCCACGAGGCGGCTCATGCTGTGGGGCACCCGATCCGAGGAAGGGGGCTGAGGCTTTGGATCAATATGGAATTTCGTCCCAGCAGGGGAATGCTTGGATAGGATCCCACCGCACGCCTGCACCACATTGAGACCGCGTGCACTTTCAGGGCCGAGCGTGACTATTCTAAGGTCTTGGATGACTCTGGTCACATGCCAGATGGACACTTCTGAAATCAGTGGAAGCAGGTTAAATCTGGGCATTGAAAATCAAGCTGCTCAAGGACCTGAAGGGAAATAATCTGAAAGGCTACTAGAAAATGGCATGCGAGAAGGACTGGATAAATTATTCTTATCAAGAACTGGCAAAGTCTTCCTTCTATGCTATAACCAAGTCACCATTATTTACATGGCAGAAACTTTTCCAAATTGGAAACATGAAGAGAAACTGAATATTCTCAGGCTTCTTTCTTGCTCTTTTCTCCTGGCTGTGCATCATTCAGATTGTCCACTCTTTCCATTTCCAATTCCAAACATGCATTCCTTACATCTTCCTCCTCTTTTTACAATTTCCCAATTGGATAATAAGTACCTGCTCCTTCTAAACCCTCCCTGTTTCCATCTCTTTTCCACCAAACTCAAGATCAAGCATCTTTCTTCTTGTTAGAACATAGAACAATACAGCACAGAACAGGCCCTTCGGCCTTCGATGTTGTGCCGACCAAAATAAAAAGCAATGCCCCTCCAAACTAAACCATTCCCTTCTCTTCCATATACTTATCAATTAACCTCTTAAACGCCACCAAACTTGGCGCATCTACAACAGCTGCAGGCAGGGCATTCCACTCCCTAATCACTCTTTGAGTAAAGAACCTACCTCTGATATCCGTCCTATAACTCATACCCCTTAATTTAAAGCTGTGTCCCCTCGTGCTAGCTTTCTCCATCCTAGGAAAAAGGCTATCACTGTCCACCCTATCTAAACCTCTAATCATCTTATATGCTTCAATAAGATCCCCTCTTAGCCGCCTCCTTTCTAACGAAAACAACCTCAAATCCTTCAACCTCTCTTCATAGGACCTGCCCTCCATACCAGGCAACATCCTGGTAAACCTCCTCTGTACCCTCTCCAATGCCTCCACATCTTTCTTATAATGTGGCGACCAGAACTGCACACAATACTCCAAGTGCGGCCGCACTAGAGTTTTGTACAGTTGCAACATGATGCTGCGGCTCCTAAATTCAATCCCCCTACCAATAAAAGCTAAGACTCCATATGCCTTCTTAACAACTTTATCCACTTGACTGCCTACTTTCAGGGATCTATTGACACATACACCAAGATCCTTCTGTTCCTCAACACTATTAAGAGCCCTACCATTAGCCCTATACTCTACACATTTATTGTTCCTGCCAAAGTGCATTACCTCACACTTTTCCACATTAAACTCCATTTGCCACCTCTCGGCCCAGCTCTGCAACTTGTCCAAGTCACTCTGTAAACTATAACACCCCTCTTCACTATCTACCACTCCACCGACTTTAGTGTCATCTGCAAATTTACTGATCCATCCCTCAATACCCTCATCCAGATCATTTATAAAAATTACAAACAGCAGGGGCCCCAAAACAGACCCCTGAGGCACACCACTTGTCACCGAACTCCACGATGAATATCTCCCATCAACCACCACCCTCTGTCTTCTATCTGCCAGCCAATTCCTAATCCAATTAGCTAAATCACCCTCTATTCCACACATCTGCATTTTCTGTAGAAGTCTTCCATGGGCCACCTTATCAAACGCCTTACTAAAGTCCATATATACTACATCAACCGCCTTACCCCCATCCACCTCTCTGGTCACTTTCTCAAAAAACTCAATGAGGTTAGTTAGGCATGACCTACCCTTCACGAAACCATGCTGACTATCCCCAATCAATTCATTTCTCTCTAAATAACTATAAATCCTATCCCTAATAATTCTCTCCAATACTTTGCCCACAACAGAAGTAAGACTCACTGGCCTATAATTCCCTGGAAGGTCTCTCTTCCCCTTCTTGAACAATGGGACCACATTCGCTATCCTCCAGTCCTCCGGAACCACACCCGTAACCAACGAGGACCTGAAGATCAGAGCCAGAGGCTCTGCAATCTCCTCTCTTGCCTCCCAGAGAATCCTAGGGTAAATCCCGTCCGGCCCAGGGGACTTATCCAACTTCAAACCCTCGAGAATTTCTAACACATCCTCCCTATCTACTACAATACTTCCCAATTTGCAACCCTGAACCTCAGTGTTCTCCATAGCTACATTTCCAGCACTCTGCGTGAATACCGAAGAGAAATATTTATTCAGTGCCTCACCAATCTCTTCAGGCTCCACGCACAACTTCCCACTGCTCTCCAAGGTCCAAATTGTTCCTGGCCCTTTCCTTCCATTTATCCCGAGCACGCATCCTTTGCGCCCCAGCCCTTTATAGCACTACCTTACTCACCTAGCTCTCTGGAAACACCCCGCTGTTCCTTCCTTGTCTGTTATCTTTCCCTCCTCCCATCCATTACCAGATTCCCTTTCTTACCATACCTTGCCTTCATGAGGAGAAAATGCTAACTTCTGCTTAGATCTCTTACCCAGCCTTTGACTTGCAGCCCAAAGTCCATGATTTGCTATCACATCCATGCCTGGTACATCTGTCAGCTGCACAGAATACTGCCTTCTTCACCACACCAACTACTATCTGGATCAAAGCCAGACACAAAGCAAAACAGAAAAGGGAAAAGAAACCCAGAAGATGAAGAACATGCAGAATAGAAGATAGAAACATACTCAGCTAAGAAAGAGACTGCATCCTCCAACTTACTATGAGCATACTCCAGAAAATCCACTAATAGAAAAATACTGTTTAAAATAAATCAAAACAAACTTTGGTGTGACCTACCTCCTTAAACAGAAAGGGTGCAATTTGTTACTGGAATTACAGGTCCAAATTAAAACAACATTGTGATACTTTCCAGTGAAGGCTTTGATTTAAATAAAATCAATTTTCAAAAACAGAGATGTTTCATAGTGTAATAGAATGAGCCTGCCATGTTACCTCAGACTTTCGCAGCTCCCAGACACAGAGAGGAACAGCAACCACAACACCCACTATGTACAGGAATACCACCAAAGGCCGGATCCACCGTCTCCAGTTTCCACAGGTGCATGGCATGGTTCCAGGATATGAATGTGCTTCTTTCAACCAAAGTGATTCAGATAATCAGATCCTACTAAATTCACATTTAGCAGGAACATAAACTACACTTTCTCAACCAGCCCAATTAAATACTTTCCCTGAGTGTTAAAAAAGGATTCTGGTTCACAAGTAATGGGCTTCACAACAATTCATGGATACCTTCACCATGTGTCCTTTGAACAACCTGGACACTCATTGAAATGAATGCACTTACAATAAAGGACACACCATCCTCTGGACACCCCCACTAAATGGGCACCCTACTCCCTGGACAACCCCCCTACAATAAGCATCATGCTCCTCAGACACCCTCAGTGCAAAGGGCACCCTGTTCCCTGCACATTCCCACTGTAATGGGCACCCTGTTCCCTGGACACCCTCACTGCAATGGGCACCCTGCTGTCTGGACACTCTCAGTGCAATGGGCACCCTGCTTCCTGGATACCCTCAGTGCAATGAGCACCCTACTCTCCAGGGAATATGCAGGGTGTTGGTGCTGCTGATTGGGGAATCCGGGCCTCTCACAAACAAACAGGCCGAGTCGCTGATAGATCCCGACTCCGGTTTCATTCGTTCGGCTTGAATTCACACATGGCTATGAAACCTGCGACTCGCTTCTCCTGGCACCGACTGCAGCATTTTCCCGGGGATCAGTCACATCTCCGGCCACTTTCTAAAGCCGCTCCATCTGTAAACAGCATCCAACCGGAGACCCGCCCCGCACCGCTCCCATTGGTGCTCAGCCCGTACGCTCCAGCGGGATCTCCACTCCCATTGGTTACTGCCGCTGTCAATCACTCTGGCGGAAATGATCATGTGCTCGGGCCCAGGTACGTTGATTGGTCACATGAGGAGGGAGCTGCAGCCCCCAGCACGGGGTTAGGAGTCAGGACCCAGACCAAGGGGGGAGGTCTGGACCCAGGCCCCAGGCCCCAGGCCGAGGGGGTCAGGACCATCTAACAGAACACCCAGACTGAGAGGGGTCAGGACCCATCCCGCAGCACCCAGACTGAGGGGCTCAACCCCCAACCAACATAGCACCCAGCCCGAGGGGCTAAGGTCCCAGCTCTCACTCCCCAACCAACAGCACCCAAACTGATGGGGTCAGGACCTAGCTCCCAGCCCCCAGTCAACACACCGCCCAGACTGAGGGGGTCAGGACCCCCATCAGCATCCACACTGAGGGGCTCAACCCCCAGCCAATACAACACCCAGGATGAGGGAGTCAGGATCCAGCCCCCACCAACACCCCACCCAGACTGAGGGGGGGCCAGGACTTCAGCAGCACCCAGACTGACGCATCAGGGTCCAGGCTACATCGCCCAGACTGAGGGGGTTAGGCCCCAGCCAACACAACACCCAGACTGGGGGGGTTAGGCCTTAGCAGCTCCCAGACTGAGGGGGTCAGGATCCAGCTCCCAGCCCCCAGCCAACACAGCAGCCAGACTGAGGGGTTAGGCCCCAGCAGCCCCCAGACTGAGGGGGTCAGGGTCAGGCCCAGCCCCCAGACTGAGGCATCAGGATCCAGCCAGCACAGCACCTAGACTGAGGGGGTCAGGCCTCAGCCAACAGCAGCACCCAGATTGAAGGGTCAGGGTCCAGCCAACAACACCACCTAGACTGAACTGTCAAGGTTAGGCCCTGGACTGAGGGGGTCAGAGTTGAGCCAACAGCAGCATCCCACACTGAACTGTTAGTACCAGGCCCAGATCCAGACTGAGGGGCTCAGGCAGCAGTAGTACCCAAGCTGAACTGTCAACGTGAAGCCTAGGCCCAGATGAGAAGCTAAGACCCAGGGACCAAGCAGCAGCACCATCACCACCCAGCTGGAACTGTCAATATCAGGCCTCAGTCCTTGATTTTTGCTGCTTCTTCTGAGATTAATTTAGGTACAGTTTTATAACCCTCATAGGCTACTACTTAAGAGATTAAATGAGCTACTTTTGATTAGATTTTGACTGGTATTTAAACTTAACATACACAAGTTTCTCATAATCTAACTTTGTTACTCATGTACTCTTATCTCTTGTAATAAAATCTAGGATACTGTCTGCTTTATTAACTGCTCTCTCAAGCTATCTTATCACTTCCAATATGCACATGTAAACCCAGGTCCCTCTGCCTCTACACACCCTTTAGAATTGTGCCCTGTATCTTATCCTCATGTTCTTCCTACTAAAATGAATCACATTCATGTTTCTCACTGTTTTGACCATCTGTCATCTGTATGTCTACTCCATCAACTTGTCTATTTCTTTTTGAAGTCCTATTGTCTCCTTATAGTTGACAATGTTTCCAGTTTCATATTGTTTGCAAACTTTGAAATTGTGTCCTACATATCAAGGTCGACTTTGGATCAGGAAAGCAAGGGTCCCAACGTTGACTCCTGGGAAACTCCACGGCAAACCATTCTAAACCCAAAAAGTATTCATTAACTACTCGTTGCTACACAGCCAATTCTGTGTCAATGTTGCTGCTGTCCCTTTTATTCCATGAATTATAACATAGTTCGTAAGCCTGTTATGTGGCATTGGATGAAACACCTTTTGCAAGTCCCTATATGTCACACTAACTGCATTGTCCTTATCAACCTTTTCTGTTACGTTTTCAAAAATTTCTAGCAAGTTGCAATTCTTTAGTCCTCAGGCATCACCCTAAGCCTAAAAAGACTGAAAAATTATGGCCAGTGTCTCTGAAGTTTCTACTCTCATTTCCATCAGTATCTTTGGAGGCATCTCATCCAGTCCTGTTGTCTCATCTATTTTAAATACAGATAGCCTATCTAACATCGTCCCCTTATCAATTTTAAACCCTCAGAGTGTCTGAATTACTTATTGTTTCAACACAGCCTGGCCACAACCCTTTGCTTAATGAAAACATGCGAAGTATGTTTTTTTTTGGTGTGAAAATATACTTCTAAAATGTCTGAAAACATTTCAAATTGGCTACAACAGTGCAGTAATATTCAGGTTTTCTATATAGATCACGTTGCATTCTGAGGAATTTCAATATAGTAAAAAAAAAATAATTAGTTCCTTCAGAATGGTCGTTACAACTGGTACAATGATATGTAAGTTGTCTTGTAGCAGTCTGCAACTGTTCGAATAAAATAGAATCATTGGAAGGGAACCAGCTATTGACAGCCATGAGGCCAGAAATGCAAGCACAGCAGCTGCAATAAAAACAGGCTATAGAAATTGGCCAAAAAGCAAGGTATGATGGTATTGCCTCAGTTCAAATTAATAGAGACAATTCTGTCCGGAGACAGGCTTTTTGCAAAATTCAAGCTCAGACAGTTGAAAACCACAAATGCAGCAGAACAAATTTAGCATGTTTAAAAGGGCAGTTATACATGTCCAGACAGACAAAACACCATTCAATGCAGTACAGTGAATGTTCACTGGATTAGTTCCTGGGATGAGAGGCTAAATAAATTAGGTATATATATTCTCAAATTTAGAAAAATAAGAAATGATCTCATTGAAACATATACAAGATTCTGAAGGAGCTTGACAGAGTGGACATTAGTTGATTTTGCTGACTTCGGAATCTACAGCATAGGTGCACAGCTTCCTTGTGAATTTTTGGAATTCTCTACTCCAGAGGTTTATGGATGCTGCATCGTTGACTATTTAAGGCTGAGAGGCAGACTTTTGGTCTTTCAGGAAATCAAAGGATATGGAAAATGGGCAGGAAAGGGAAGTAGAAACCCAAGATCAGTCATAACTATAATGAATGGCAGAACAGTCTCAATGGGTTATGTACTCTATTCTGCTCCAATCTCTTGTCCTTGTTTGTGACTCCTCGGATACCGATGTAGTGTGCATGATGTGGAGATTCCAGCGTTGGACTGGGGTAAACACAGTAAAAAGTCTCACAACACCACGTTAAAGTCCAACCAATTTATTGATAGTAAACTCTCAAGCTTTTGGGGTTTGCCCCTTCGTCAGGTGAATGGAGAGTTCTGACACACATAGTTTACAGAATACTGATTAGAATGCGAGTTTTCACTGCTAACTTGTTATTCAAGTTTTAAAGATGCAGACAATGTGAGTGGAGAGAGCATTAACTTAAAGAGATGTGTATTGTCTCCAACAGGACAGTAAGTGAGATTTTACAAACCCAGGCAAGTTATGGGGGTTACAGATGGTGCGACATGAACCCAAGATCCCAGTTGAAGTCGTCCTCATGTATGCGGAACTTGACTATCAATCTCTGCTCAGCGATTCTGCGCTGTCGTGTGTCGTGAAGGCCGCCTTGGAGAACGCTCACCCAAAGGTCAGAGGCTGAATGCCCGTGACCGCTGAAGTGTTTGCCAACAGGAAGGGAACAATCTTGCCTGGTGATTGTCGAGCGATGTTCATTCATCCATTGTCATAGCATCTGCATGGTCTCCCCAATATTCCATGCAGGAAAAGATGTTCCAAAGCATAGTACGTGGTGAAGCATAGTGAAGGTGGCCTTCGTGACACACGACAGCGCAGAGTCGCTGAGCAGAAGCCAAGTTCCGCGCACATGAGGATGGTCTCAACCGGGATCTTGTGTTCATGTCGCACCATCTGTAACTCCCATGACTTGTCTGGGTTTGCAAACCTCACTTACTGTACTGTCTGGAGACAATACACATCTTTTAACCGAATGCTCTCTCCACTCACATTGTCTACATCTTTAAAACAGGTTAGCTGTAAAGACTTGCATTTTAATCAGTAATCTGTAAACTGTGTGTGCTGTTATATGCTCTGTCTGAGGCCAGAACTCTCCATTCACTTGACGAATGGGCAAAAAGCTTTTGAGTTTACTATCAAAATAAATTAGTTAGAGTTTAACCTGGTGTTGTGAGACTTCTTACATATGAGTATGACCAGACAACATCCCCTTTGACTTTCGGTGCATTGCCATTGCTGAATCTCCTATTATCAACATGCAAGGGGCTAGCTAGCATTGACCTGAAACCTAACTGGCCTAGCCATATAAATACAGTAGTTCAAAGAGAAAATTAAATTATGCAGCAGGTAATTCATCTGACCCTCAAAGTTTGTCCATCATCTACAAGACATGAGCCAGGAGTGTGAGGAAATATTCTCCGTTTCACTGAATAAGCACAGGTCCATCAACACAGTAAAAGCTTGACTCCGTTCATCAAAGCAGCCAACTTGATTGGCACCCCATCCTTCATCTTAAACATTCGCTTCCTCACCACCAGTGCACAGTGGCAGCAGTGTGTACCATATACAAAACACAGTGCAGCAATTCTCCAGTTTACCTCTATCACTTAGAATGACATGGGGCAACAGATGCATGGAACGCCACTACCCTTGGAAGACATTCTGTATTGAAAGTAGACTGTCGTTCCTTCACCGTTGCTGAGTCAAAAATCTGAAATTCTCTTCTGAAGGGCACCTGTCCACATGGACTGCAATAGTTCAAGAAGGTGGCTTACCAGCCACTTCTCACAACAATTTGGCATGGGCAGTAAATGCTGACTGCCGATGAAGCTGATATCCCATGAAAGAATTTTAAAATGTTTGCAATTCCTTAGTTCTCTGGTAACACCAACATTGGATGATTATGTCCAAATTTCCTTCCTTCCCTCAGCATCCTCAGATGCACCCCATCTAGTTATAGTGCCTTATCAGTATTACGTACAGTCAGCCTTTCTAGTACTCTATAAATTTTAAGCAACCCAACTCGTCATCTTTCACCATGACTTTGACAGCAACTTCTCACTTGGTAAAAAACAGATGCAAAGTACTCATTTATTATCTCAGTCATTTCCTCTGCTTTAATGTGTACGGTTTCCTTTTAGTCCCTGATCACTGTACTCCTTCCCTTTTTCCAAATATACACCAAAAGAGGTCTTTTGGATTTCATTTTATGCCTTCTGTTGGTCTTTTCTCACCCTGTTTCTTTGTCCTTCTTATTTCCTTTTTCAGTTCCTCTCTGAACTTTTTATATTCACCCTTGTTTTCATCTGTCATTTGCAGGCCTTTTCTGCTTCATTTTACTCTCAATCTCTTTCACAATCAATGGAGGTCTGGTTTTGGTTGCCACATCTTTCCAGCTCGTGGGAGTGTACGCCAATGTACCTGAATCATCTCCTCTTTAAAGGCAGCTCATCGTTCCTATATAGTTTTGCTTGTGAGTCTTTGAGTTCAGTTTACCTTGGCCAGATCTGTTCTCATCCCACTGAAATTGCCCATTCTCCAAATAATATTTTACTCTAGGTTGCTCTTTGTCCTTTTCCATAGATAACTAAATGATATCATGATTGTTGTCAAAATATCCCACTGCTCACATTTGAGTTACTTTTGTCCCATTTCAATCCCCAGAATCAGATCCAACATTGCATTCTCCTTCAGTGACCCCCAGAACATACAGATCAAGACAATTCTCTTGAATACACTTCAGAGACTTCTTGTCTTTGCCCTTTATAATATTGCTATTCTGGTTTATCTTAGCATAATTTTGGTTCGATTTATTATTGTCACATGCATCCATCATACAGTGAAAAGTATTTTTCTTGCATATTGTGCAGACTAAGCATGCCGTATGTAGAGAAGGAAAGGAAATGCAGAATTTAGTATTACAGTCATAGCTCAGGTGTGGAGAAAGATCAATTTACTTTGAGGTAGGTCTATTCAAAAGTCTGACGGCAGCACAGAAGAAGCTGCTCTTGAGTCGGGGTTGGTATGTGATCTCAGACTTCTGTATGTTTTTTCTGATAGAAGAAGATGGAAGAGTATGTCCATGGTGCATGGGGTCCCTGAATAGAGTAACTCATAACTACTTTTTGCACTGTTCTGTAATTTGCTTGTAGGTTTGTTCCTCTATAACTTACAACCTAATTGTGGCCAGTAGTTTACACCTAGTAGTATAATGGCGAATCTGTTTTCTTAACTCTAACGAATACCCTCCAAGACATTCTCTTTCTCTCGAGCACTTGAATATTTGCCTTAACTTAGGTTTTGTTAGGGCATCATGATTGGCACAGGATTGGATGGCCGAAGGACCAGTTCCTGTGCTGTACTTTTCTTTGTTCTTTTATCCTCAATGAAAAATTGTCTTCATTTCCACAAAGACTGTGTGGTGATCACTGTGTGACGGCACTGTGTGGTGTCACCCTTCCTCATTTCTCTCCTTCCATAAGTTTCCTGAGCAACTCGTTTCACAGAAAATTTAACATCTAGTCCAATTCTTTTTAAGCCAGGTGCCCATTATCAGGACATTGTCATATTCCCAAGCAGTTAACAGTGTCTGTGGTTCAACCTAACCTATCACACTTTGTATGTTTACGCACATGCATTATAAATCAAATTTAGATCTTCCTACACTCTCTCTTTGAGACTCCACCTAATACTTTATTATTCATCTTTTGTGCTATATGTCTCATCAATGTGCACTTTGTTTCTCCTTTCCAATGCACTCCCCTCCCAAATTAGTTCAAACATTCACCCAGATGCATGGTTATCTCAGTTAAGTGATCTCAACCATCTGAGTTACTTGGGTCAAAATCATTTATTTACTGGATCTCAAGGATCTGAGAATTACTCCTGCAGAGTTTATATGTTAGGACCAGCTCACTAAGTCTTTTCTCCATTAGGGTACGTCTGTTCCCTTCTCTATTAGGGAAATAGGGGAAGTGATGGATTACTGGATTAGTAATCCAAAAGTTTGTGCCAAAATTGGGATAGCTGTCCCACAAACTCAACAAGCAACAGCATGACAGAGTCATAATCATCAATCATTCTTTTCATTCAATGTCCCAGACACCACCAATGACATCACTGAATATATTGATTCTGGACTTCATGAAATTTCATGGCATAAAGTCAAATGTGGGCAAGGGAACCTCCTGCTGATTACCATGTACTGCCCTCCACCCCACAGCTAATTCCCATCCTGCTGATGAATCAGTACTCTTGGTACAGAATATTTGCTGGGTGGGGATATCAAAGTACATGACTAAGAGTGACTTGGCAGCATCACTACTGACTGAGCTGGCTGAATCCTAAAGGACATACTGGATCTGCGTCAAGTGGTGAGGGAACCATCAAGAGATGCATTGAAGATTAAAGAAAGAACAGAGAAAAGTACAGCACAGGAACTGGCCCTTCAGCATCTAATCCTGTGCCACTCATGATGCCCTAACAAAACTAAAAAAAAATCTGCCCTTACTTGATCTGTAATCCTCTATTCCCTCCCTATTCACAGACCCATCCAGATGCCTCTTAAATGTTGCTTATTGCCTCCTTCCACTATCTCATCTAGCAGCACATTCCAGACATGCAACACTCTGCATGAAAAATGCCCCCGCACATCTCCTTTAAACTTACCCCCTCTCACCTTCAACTTATGCTCCTTTGTAATTGACACTTTCACTCTAGGAAAAAGCCTCTGACTATCCACCCTGTCCATGACTCCCATAATTTTGTAGACCTACATCAGATCTCCTCTCAGCCTTTGTCTTTCTAGTGAAAACAATCCTAGTTTATTTAACCTCCCCTCATTGTCAACACCATCGAGACCAGGCAATATCACTTTCTCTGACACTTCCATGTCCTCTGGTAGTGTGGTGACTAGAACTGCATGCAATGCTCCAAATATGGCCTAACCAAAGTTTAATATAGCTGCAGTATGATTTCCCAACTCTTGTACTCAATGCCTTGGCCGGTGAAGACAAGCGTGCCTTCTTAATCATTTTAGCCACTTGTGTTGCCACTTCTAGGGAACATTGGACCTGCACAGCTAGATTCCTGTATATGTTAATGTTCCAAAAGGTTCGGCCATTTACAATATAATCCACACCAAAATTGGATCCTCCAAAATGCATTACCTTGCATAACTCCATCTGCCATTTTTGTGCCCAGGTCTCCAAACAAATACCTTGATATATCCACTGGCAATCCCTGGCACTATCAGCAACTCCAACAACCTTTGTATTATCCACAAACTTACTAATCAGACCCCCATTTTTTTCTCCAGATCATTATATATACTATAAACAACAGAGGTCCCAGCACTATCTCTGCGGAACACAACTAGCTACAGATCTCCTTTTTGAAAAGTACTCTTCCAACACCATTTTCTGTCTTCTATAACCATCGAACCAGCCAACCCTGAATCCCATGTCATTTTAATTTTTGTATCAGTTTGCCATGTGGCAACGTGTCAAATGCCTTACTAAAGTCCATATAAACTACAGATTCCAGCATCTGCAGTAATTTGCTTTTATCCACAGCTCTTCCCTCGTCAATTATCTTTGTCAGCTGTTCAAAAATTTCAATCAAGTTGGTGAGACGTGACCTTCTCTGTACAAAATCATATTGTCTTCACTTAATTAGTCCATTTTCTTTGCCCATCTGACTTATCCATTCTACATGTAAATTAAAATCTCCCATGATTGTCTCCATATCTTTTTAACAAACTGCAATTATTTCTTTTATACTCCACCTTACCATGTGATTATTGTTTGGGGGCTTGTATACAACCCTGTCATTGACTTCTTGCATTTATCATTTCTCCTCTCTACCAAAACCATTCCACGTTCTTTTTCTTGAAATTAGGCATCTTCTCTATTGTGCTTATACCATCATTGATTATCAAAACCATTTCTCCACCTTTTCTTTACATACTGTCATTCCTAAGTATATCATATGCTTCAGTATTCAGGTCCCAATCTGTGAACTTCTGCAGCCATCTCTGTCATGGTTCTCAAGTCATATTTATTTATTTAAGAACAAAGAACAAAATAGCATGGGAAACAGGCCCTTCGGCCCAAGGAGCCCGCGCCGCCACCTTGATGTAGAAGATCACTTCTACCCATAATCCCTGTCTATGTTTATAGATCTATGCATTAGAACCAAATTTGAGACAATTTAGGGGAAATTTGTTCTGCCACTCAACTTAAGAGCCCATCTTTGGGATGTGGGAGGAAACCGGAGCCCCCGGAGAAAACGTACGCAAGTATGGGGAGAATGTGCAAACTCCCACAGACACAGGCCCAAATCCACGTACAGCACAGCAATAGTCACTGAGTTGTCGTGTTGCCCATCAATTGGTCCAAGTCAAGCGTGCACTAACAACGTGAAGCACTAGGATACTCTCTCAAAATCCAAAAGCAGCCCTCTCGTGACCTATCGCGTGTATGCCCCTTGTTAGACAAGGTGGACCGAAGTACCTGTAGGATAAAACAAATCCATCAATATCATTGACAATTTACACACTTCCCAGGGAATTCTCAAGGCTCATGATACCTATTTTAAATCAGTTTTCTATATCCATCCATTCCCATTCTGTTCATGTGCCCATCTAAGTGTCTCTTAAATAACTCCAGAATGCCTGCCTCCACCACTTTACTTGGCAGTGCATTCCATACCCCCACCACCCTCTATGAGAAAAAACTCCCTCTAGCATCCAAATTATACCTTACACCCCTCACCCTAAGCCTGTGACCACTCGTGCTACTTGAGTCCATCCTAGGAAAAAGTTTAACCCTGTTTACTCTATCTATACCCCTCATAATCTTGTACACCTTTATTACATCTCCTCTAAGTCTACGTCTTTCTAAGGAAAACAGCCCCAATTTACCTAACCTCTCCTTATAACTCAGACCTTCCGTACCAGGCAGCATCCTGGTAAACTTCCTCTGCACTCTCTCCAGAGTGTCCACGTCCTTCCAGTAGTAAGACGACCAGAACTGGACGCAGTATTCCAAATGAGGTCTAACCAGCGGTTTATACAACTGCAACATTAAAGGCCAGCTCTTGTACTCTATACCCCTTCCTATAAAGGCTAGCATACTATATGCTTTCTTCACAATCTTCTCCACCTGCTCTGCCACCTTCAGAGACTTGTGCATCTGCATCCCCAGGTCCCTCTGCGTTTCTATACTTTAATAGGTCTACCCTTTATCATATACCTCCCCACTATATTCTTTCTCCCAAATGCATCACGTCGCATTTATCAGGATTGAATTCCATCTGCCATCTATCTGCCCAAGCTACCAGCCTATCTATGTCCTGCTGTATTGCCTGGCAATGCTCCTCACTATCTGCAAATCTAGCCATCTTTGTATCGTCTGCAAACTTGCTGATCACTCCACTTACTCCCTCTTCCAAGTCATTTATATTTATTACAAATAGAAGAGGTCCCAGTACCGAGCCCTGCGGCACTCCACTAGTGACCGACCTCCAGCTAGAAAAACACCCTTCCACTATTACTCTCTGTCTCCTATTACTAAGCCAGTTAGTTATCATATAGCTACCTGTCCTTGTATGCCATGAGCCTTGACCTTTTCAATTAACCTCCCATGAGGGACTTTGCCAGACGCCTTACTGAAATCCATGTAGACAACATCAACGGCTCGCCCTCTCGTCGATCATTTTCGTCACCTCCTCGAAGAATTCTACCAGATTCGTAAGGCACGACCTCCCCTTAACAAATCCATGCTGCGTATCCCTAATCAGATCACAACGCTCTATTTGCCTATGCATTCTATCTCTAAGAATCCCCTCCAACAGCTTCCCTACCATTGATGTCAAACTCACCAGCCTATAATTTCCAGGATTATCCCTACTACCCTTTTTAAACAACAGTACAACATTAGCTATTCTCCAGTACTTTGGGACCTCACCTGTGTCCAAAGAAGAGACAAAGATTTGCGTCAGAGGCCCAACAATTTCACCTCGCGCCTACCTAAGCAGGCTGGTATAAGTGCCATCAGGTCCTGGAGATTTCTCAGTTTTAATGCTACCTGAAAGCTGTAACACTTCCTTCCTCGGTATGGATACTTCCCTCAACTGATCTACAGCTCCCTCAGAGACAGGAACGGTCAACAAGCCCCTCTCCTTCGTGAATACTGACGCAAAGTATTCATTCAGGATCTCCACCCATTCCCTCGGGCTCTAAGCACAGTTCCCCTCCTCTATCCCTAAGAGGTCTGATTTTTCCTCTAACCACCCTTTTATTCCTAACATAGGAGTAAAAAGCCTTTGGATTTTCCTTAATCCTATCTGCCAAAACCATTTCATGCCTCCTTTTTGCCCTTCTAACTCCCTGTTTGACTCCTTCCTACTCTCTCTATATTCCTCCAACGCTATCTCTGTTCCCAGCTGCTTTGACCTAACACACGTCTCTCTTTTCTTCTTAACCAAGTCCTCAATATCCCTAGTAATCCACGGCTCTTTAATCCTACCTTTCCCATCCTTCCTCTTAGCCGGCACGTATCTTTCTTGCAACATTTTCAATATTCCCTTGAAAGAATTCCTCATGCCTACCGTGGACTTACCCTCGAACAGCCGTTCCCAATCAGTTTCCATAAGTTCCTGCCTAATCTGGCTGTAGTTAGCCTTCCCCCAATTCAGCGCCCTTTATCATATACCTCCCCACTATATTCTTTCTCCCAAATGCATCACGTCGCATTTATCAGGATCAGTCAGCTCATCCATCCTGCAGCCTCCACTTTTATTCAGACAAGCTGAAAAATCCTCATGCCTGTTGAATAATTGTAAAAGCTGAGACTCTTGTGCTCCAGCTATTGGTGTTCCCTTATTTGCCTCCCTTGCAGTCACACTCTCCTATCCCTGACCACTGTCCAAATCAGAAGGTGTTGTTGTAAGGGGAATGACTGTATGTTGGTTCAAAGAATCCAGGTATTTTTTCATAGAAACAGAAAATAGGAGCAGGAGTAGACTATTCGGCCCTTCAAGCCTGTTCCATCATTCATTATGATCATGCCTGATCATCCAACTCAGTAACCTATTTGTGCTTTTCCCCCATATCCATTGATCCCTTTAGCCCCAAAAATAATATATCTCCCTCTCCCTAATGCCTCACAGGGTCTGTAGTTCAGTCTCCAACTCATAAGCTCTGAGCTGAAGCTGATTGAACTTTAAACACTTATTGCAGATATTTGCCCTGCATCAAACTGGCGGCCAAGAGCTTCCACATGTTGCAGTTTTTGACTCATCACTTGTCCTGTCACTCTTAGTGTGTTCTAGTTAACTATTTGATTATTTTATTGAATTATATGTTTTAATTTTGATTTTGTATGTTTTATGAACCCCTACCAGCAGTTGCTAGACTGTTTTGAACCAGTTTCTCATGAAGTAACAAACTTTTCCTCCTGTAGCAGAATAAGACTACTTCTGGTCTGGCTGAGAAATTTAAAAAGCAAATCAGCACCTCTTTCCCCTCCACTCAGCTCCCAGCTTTCTATTTTAAGTCATCTTTATAGTAAACCTTATCTAGAGCACCTCTTTTCTCTCATGCATCAAACGTACTCATCAGGTCTCTGTCTCACTCAGGCCAATGTCTCCTCTCATTGATGGTATTGATCCTTATTGATATATGAAATAACACACAGTGGTGTGATATATGGACTAACAGTATGCAGTATGATATATGGAATAACATTGACTGTGATGTGATATATGGATTAACAGAGAGAAACAGAGTAAATGTTTCAAATGCATATGATCCTGCTTCAGAGTCATATACTGAAAACTCTGAAGCGAAGTTATATGGACTAAGTTTCTCTCTCCACAGATGCTGCCAGACCTGTTGAGTTTTTCCAGCACTTGCTGTTTTAATAAAGCAATAAGGATGCCTAGCTAAGTTCACAAACATTATCCATCCACTACATGACCAAATATAAATATCAGTCTTATGTAATGAGTCCACTAGGACCCCTTCCTTTTCAACATAGCCATGAAAGAGGAGTTCCAGATATGTCATTCACCAATGTTATTCTCTACCTTTCTAGTAGCAACACTGCAACCTACTACTAACACCTTTGTTAGTAACCTCTTCAACTACAGACAAACAAAAGGCCAAGTCCAACTGTGTAACGAAATGACAGTATGTTGACAATGCACAAGTTAATGCTTACTTTGGGAAAAGTACGACAGATAGCTGATTTATTCATCAAACGCACAAGAGCACGACACTTGCTTTGAACTTCAGGATAATATCAATCCTCATTAAATGGAACAAATCTTATGTCATGAATTGAGATTCATGAAGAAATATTGGAAAGTGTCCCTCACTTCCCATATCTTGGAAGCCATTCATCCCAAAAAGCTGACATTGAGGTACAAGAGGTACACTACTGAATCCAATGTGCAACTCAGTCTATGAGAAATCATTTATTACAGTTCATGAGAATCCTGATATCACACCTGACAATAATTCAAAATCTCTGGGCAGTGGCTCTTCCTATGCTTCTCTGGGGTGCTGAAGCTTGGGCAACTTATAATGCCATAGTAAGACCGTGGTACGACATGATCAATGCTGTCTCAGAAGGATCTGATGAATCAAGTGGGAGGACAAATGATCAAATATAAGCATCCTTCAAGGCACCGGCATGCCAAGTATAGAGATCATGATAATATCAGCTGAGAAGGACAGGAAATGCGAAAGCACAAGTTAATGCCTGCAGCATCTCTGCATCCTTTCTGCTTCACAGTCCTTTATTGATCATAATTTCTGAAGTCTGCATAAGATCAAAAATGTGGCATTGGCTTTGAAGGATGCCATTTCTCATGCATCCTCTTAGTCAGATTCTGTCTCACCCTTGGAGACAGTTCATACAATTGTCAAGATACTCTCTTGCATTGGTATCAGGACAGCTCCATGGGTCATTTCCAGCCCTATCTTTAACCCGTCTCCCAGGCATTATGCACTGCTCTCTGCAAGGTGAATGAGAGCAGAATCTTGAATGATAGGATTAATCCGCAGTTAAAATAGTACTGCACAAATGAACTATTTGCATACCATATTAGTTATACTGCCATTCTTATGTTTTCCATGTTCCCATGCTCCTATGTACATTTCTTGACCCAGGACACACATGGCTCAGGGAATTGTATCTTGTGGATATTTGCAGTGCAGAATTCAGCAGTGCTCACAAACTCCTCACCTCTGTGACACACAGATGCCATTCATCTTACCAGACCTCAGAAAGGCATTACAAATAATGTGCTTCCAGTTCTGTATCTCCTCTTCTGACAACACTGAGGCTGGAGACACTGTGTGCCATCTGCATCCAAATCTCTTTTGTCAAAACGGCTAACTATCTTTTTCCACTCTCTGGACAAAGTGAATGTCTGCATGCCTGCACTGACTCCACCATTAGCTTAAGGGAGGTGGCTCTGAATTTTGGCATAGTTCTTCTACATCTACCTTCCATCCTGCTCAGCTTGGGTATTTCACTCAGTCCGCAGTTAAATGCTCTCCAGGAACACAGCAGTCTGGTTAAGCCCACATGAAATTGGCTTGCCTTCCATCATGTTCATCCTTTTGAATTGAATGCCAATTGCAGAGACAGGCTAGCAATTGGCTGCATCCTGGAAGGTTTTCCTTCCAACTGCACCTGTGACCTCTTTGATGCCAGGAACTGGAAATGGACCTGATTCATGAAAATATTCTGTCTTTGGAAAATTCTGCCCCTGGTCATGAAGGCAAATGGAAGCCGTTCATGCTGGCTGTCTGTAGAGCATTCCAGTCAGTCCATTGCCCCATTCTATCCCCATAGTCCTCCAAGTTTTATTTCCTTCCAAACCTGATACAATTTCTTTATGAAATCATTAGTTTTACTGTAGGCAACAAGTTTCAAGTAATTCACATTCATTGCATAAAAAAGTTCTTCTTCATGTCCTGTGTACCATTTACCCAAAATTTAAATCTGTGTCCTCTAGTCTTTTGGCCATCCGCTAATAGATCGCCCCTCAATCACCTATTCCAACGCTGATTACCCCTATTTCATAAGCCTCAAATTTTATAAACCACTCTTTTATGTGTACTTTTCAAATGCTTTCTTAAAATCGAGAAAGACGTCATCTATCACATTTCCTTCATTAACTTTCTTTGTTACTTCATAAAAAAATTTAATTGGATTAGCCAAGCAGCTTCTGCCTTTGAAATTAGCCCGCTTCTAATTTAAAAGTCAGAATTCAGATTATTATAATTACTACTGTTTACCAATCTATGCCTTATTTTATGATGAGTAATATTCTTCCATAGATACTTGGTCCACTTGACCCTCTTCATTCTGCACACCAGATCTAGTAATGTCTTCTCCCTTGTTGAACTGTGAACATACCAAGTTCTTCTGAACATATTTCAGAAATTCATTCCTCTCTTTTCTCTTTGCTCTAACATTATCATGATCAATATCTGGGATATGAAAATCCCCGAATATCACTGCTCAATTCGTGCACATCTCTGTGTATTTCCCTGCAGATTTATTTCTCTGTCTTTTTCTCATTGTTTGGAAGCCTATAAAATATCCCCAATAATGTGATCCTGCTCTTCCTACTTCTCAGCTTTATCCATATAGATTCTGACCTTATCCCTTCAAGAACATCCTTTTCACAACATTACAATGGCCACAATTCTCCCATTTTGAGGCTAAGTGCCCATGCCACTGAATGTTTCCTGTTTGTGTGATAGCACCTGTCAGATGGGATTCACCCACCTGAAAATGCAGATGAGCTCATTGCAAGCAACCCACTGCTCAGACCCACTGTTCTGAGTATAGGTTGCCATTATTAATGGAGAATTCCACCCCACTCCTCCCCCTATTCCCAATATCTTTCCTGCCACTCAACATCCAGTTTTCCTTCCTTGTCTTTTCTAAACACTTTGGGTGGAATTTTACCAGCACGTCCACCCAAGCTTTGCATGATCCACCCGAGGCTAACGGAGAATGCTGTTCTCCAAGTCTTGGGATGGGCATGCCGGTAAAATTCCAGCCTTTGTATCTGTAAATAGTAAGATCCCAGCTCTCATATCTTTGAACCATATCTCTGATATTGCCACTCCGTCATATAGCCACGTGAATATTTGTGCTTGTAGCTCATTAACCTTATTCACCACACATTGTGTGGAGTAAGCATCATGGAGTCCAATGCTACAGTGTATAGCTTGACAGTATTATACTTGGGGGATTTTGGGAGGGAGGAAAATTTAAGGGTTGAAATCTTTCTAAAATCTAGTCAAATTTTGAATTTATCATGTAGCTTTATCCTCACTTTGTTCTTCTTTTCACATTGTTAGCAGGTAGTAAACAAGTTTCCTGTTAGTGATAGTTGCAGTTAATTAGGTGGTTAGTTAGAACTAGTAATTCCAGTCAGCAGGAACTCAGTAAAAAAGCACTACTTTCACAGAGTACTGAACTTGAGAATTTGGTGAATGGGGGAATTCTTCTTGTGAAGTAGGTGTTAATATGGCATGTTACACTTATCACAAAACTATGAGGAATCTGATTTTTATTGGGAGGTTTAAATTTTTTCAGTCCTCGTGAATTTTCATAAATGTATCTTTGATAACATGTATAACAAGTAACTAAGCAAATACAGGAATGCTGGTTTGCAGAAGGACAACACACAGTTAAAATATCCAGTTATAAAAGGCTGAGCAAACAGAAAACAAAACTCATCTTGGATGTCCAGAAACAGATACAAAATTGTGAGTGTATGTTAAGTGCTGTTGAAATCGTCCTTCATTCTTTCGTCAGTTTCAGTTGAAATGATCAGAGATTTAAAACTCAAAGCAATGCAGTTTTGCAACAATCCTGCTGATACTTTACATATTACTTTACATTTACTACAAAATGTGAAATTATAGATCCAGGGGCCAATAATATGAAAATTTGAAATTGCATCCTGTGTTAGGAAACCATGTAACAGTTATTCCACTATGTCAGTTATTCTACTACTTACCACAAGAGAGCTCCAAAAACCAAGAGATGTTATACAATGGCAGAAGAAGGCATAGAAAAAGAGAATTAAAACTGTTTTTCTTTAAGCTGGTGTTAAGTTGAAAAAGTGGACTCCTGACTTGGGACATGCTAGATCCTTCAATTTATCCCCAATTTTCTGTCCTTTCTACTTACAGATCACACATTAAGATCTTCGAATAGTTGTTTCTGCATAGTGGTGGCTTTCCTATGGGTAACTGCATCAGCTCACAGAATAAATAGAACAAATGTGTTTATATCCTGAGTGATATCTCCTCATTGCATGAGAAAAGTTGTCATCAGTTAGATAAACTGGATAGATAGGCTAACCTTTCTAGCTGAGAGTATAGCTTGAAAGTCTGCAATGGCACCAAAAACAAAGATGTAATTTTAAAATTGGATGCAAATATATCTATGAATAGAGTGGAATGATTTAAAAGAGCCAGTCAATTGCCTAGGATTGAATTTTTTCTGAGGGCAGTCAGTATCCTGACGCCTGCAGGTATAAAGAGGCTAAAATTTTTTATGCCATAAGAAAGGCCACGTGTTAAAATAAGTAAAGTCTACTGTGAAACAGTAATACATCACAAACCCAGTACATCAATACAAAAGATAAGGCCAAAGCATTCATAGCAATCTTCAGCCAAAAGTACCGAGTGGATGATTCATCTCTGCCTCCTTCAGTACACTGCAGCATCTCAGATGCCAGTCTCCAGCCAATTCATTTCACTCCACGTGACGTCAAGAAATGGTTGGAGGTATCGAACACTGCAAAAGCAATGGGCCCTGATAACATTTCAGCAATAGTACTGAAAACTTGTGCCCCCGAACTTCCCGTTCCCCTAGCCAAGCTCTTTCCAGTACAATTAGAACATTTTCATCTACCCAACAATGTGGAAAATTGCTCAGGTATATCCTGTACACACAGAACAGGACAAATCCAACCTGACCAATCATCAGTGAAGTGATAGAAGGGGGTCATCAGCAGTGCTTTCAAGCAACACCTGCTCAGCAATAACCTGCTCGGTGCCCCTCAGTTTAGGTTTTGCCAGGGTCACTCAGTTTCTGAGTTCATTACAGCCTTAATTCAAACATGGACAAAAGAGCTGAATTCCAGAGGTGAGGTGAAAGTGACAGTGCTTGACATAAGGATGCATTTTACCGAGTGTCAAGGAGCCCTAGCAAAACTGGAATCAATAGGTAAGGGGACGCAAATATTCTGCTGGTTGGAGTTATACCTGAAGCACAGGGAAGTGTTTGTGGTTGTGAAGGGTCAGTCATCTCAGCTTCAGAACATCTCTGCAGGAGTTCCTCAGGATAGTGTCCTAGGCCCAACAACCTTCACTTGCTTCATCTTTCCTCCATCATAAGGTCAGAAGTGGGGATATTTGCCGATGATTGCACAATGTTCAATACCATTCAGGACACCTCAGATACTGAAGCAGTCCATGTTCAAATGCAACAAGATCTGGATAATAGCCAGGCTTGGAGTGACAAGTAACATTCATGCCACACAAATGCCAGGTAATGACTGTCACCAATAAGAAGTCCATTCATAGCCCCTTGATGTTCAATGGTGTCATCATTACTGAATCCCCCACTGTCAACATATTTGAGGTTACCATCGACCAGAAACTCAACTGGACTCACCACATTAACACTGGCTACAAGAGCAATTCAGAGGCTAGGAATACTGCAGTGAGTAACTTACCTCCTGACTCCCCAAAGCCATCCCCAAGGCACAAGTCAGGAGTGAGATGTAATATTCCTCACGTGCCTGGATGGCTGCAGCTCCAACAACACACGAGAAGCTTGACACCGACCAGGACAAGGGAGCCCACTTGATTGGCACCACATCTACAAACATCCATTCCTTTCACCAACAACACCCAGTACTATCTGCAAGATGCACTGCAGCAATTCACCAAAGATCCTTACACAGCACCTTCCAAACCCACAACCACTTTCATCTAGAAGGATAAGGGCAGCAGTTAAATGGGAACACCACCATCTGCAAGTTCTTCTCCAAGCCACTCACCATCCTGACTTGGAAATGTATCACCATTCCTTTGCAATGCTGGATCAAAATCCTGGGATTCCCTCCCTAATGGCATTGTGGGTCAACCCACAGTACATGGACTGCAGTGATTCCAGAAGGCAGCTCACCACCACCTTCTCAAGGTCATCTAGAGATGGGCAATAAATGCTGGCCTGCCACAATGCCAATATACCATGAATGAATAAAAAACAATGGAAAGTCCAAAACTAAGGATTTAAATGTTCACTCATTGTTCAATGTGAAAGTGGGCAAGGTAACCCAGGCCACTGTGATGCTTTTGGTAAATAGTAGGCTTTTAAAGCTGAAAGTTGATATGGGAGCCTCTGCTATGGTGATTGGAAAACACACATTTTGGTGTTTACAAGAAAGGGTCCAGCCATTGAGTTTGAGGGTCACCACAGCAAAATTAACAATTTGCACAAGAGAAGCCATTCAAGATTGTGGCTATTACAGTACCTGTAAGCTATCAGCAGCAGTCCCATTAATAATTGTGTCAGGCCAAGGGCCAAGTCTCTTGGGTCTTGATTGATTCAAGATAATCAAGTTAAACTGATGCTGGCCTTTAATGTTGCAGGTGTATAAAACATTGGTTAGACCTCATTTGGAATACTGCATCCAGTTCTGGTCGCCTTACTACTGGAAGGACGTGGAGACTCTGGAGAGAGTGCAGAGGAGATTTACCAGGATGCTGCCTGGTATGGAAGGTCTGAGTTACGAGGAGAGGTTAGGCAAATTGGGGCTGTTTTCCTTCGAAAGACGTAGACTTAGAGGAGATCTAATAGAGGTGTACAAGATTATGAGGGGTATAGATAGAGTAAACAGGGTTAAGCTTTTTCCTAGGATGGACTCAAATAGCACGAGGGGTCATGGGCTTAGAGTGAGCGGGTTAAGGTACAATTTGGATGCTGGAGGGAGTTTTTTTGCACAGAAGGTGGTGGGGGTATGGAATGCACTGCCAAGTACAGTGGTGGAGGCAGGTACTCTGGACTTATTTAAGAAATACTTAGATGGGCACATGAACAGAATGGGAATGGAGGGGTATGGAAAACTGATTTAAAATAGGGATCATGAGCCTTGGGAGTCCCTGGGAAGTGTGTAAATAGATGATGATATTGATGTACTTGTTTTTATCCTACAGGTGCTTTGGTCCACCTTGTTGTCTAACAAGGGGCATACATGCAATGGGTCGTGAGAGGGCTGCTCTTGGATTTTTTTCGAGAGCATCCTAGTGCTTCATGTCGTTAGTGTATGCTTGATCTGGGCAACACGACAGCTCAGTGACTATCGCTGTGGTGTGCAGATACATGGATTTGGGCCTGTGTCTGTGGGAGTTTGTGCATTCTTCCCATGCTTGCATGGGTTTTCTCCGGGTGCTCTGGTTTCCTCCCACATCCCAAAGATGTGCTCTTAGGTTAATTGGCAAAACAAATTCTCCCTAAATTGTCTCAAATTTGGTTTTTAATCCGTCGATCTATAAACATAGACAGGGATCACGGGTAGAGGTGGGAACATCGGGGTGGCGGCGTGGGTTCGTTGGGCCGAAGGACCTGTTTCCCGTGCTGTTTTGTTCTTTGTTCTTTGATGGAGATATTCCAAGTATGGGAAGGAGGACTGCCTATGTTAGAAGAAATATAAGCATGTTTTTTGCAATTAATTTTGTAAATGAAGATCTATGTAGGTCCAGAAGCAACTCTTCATTTTTTTTTAGAGCAAGACCTTGCAAGAAAAATTGGACACAGAATTGAAGAAATTGAAAGAACTGGGTGTTACTTGGTCTCACTTTACGTTCTTGTCTAGACCTGGAAAAAATTAATCTAGTTTGTTTCCAATTTCCACTCTGTATCATTTTCATATGGTCCATTTCCAACACTTCCTTACTCTTCCTTAATCTCTCTGTATCCATTTTGATGATAGATTGTCCAATAATGTCCATTATAAACCTACTGACTCCCTCAGCCACCACAATTACAGTTCTTCACACCTCACATCTTGAAAGGACTCCAGCATTCTCTCAGTTCTTTTGTCTTAGTCACATCTGTTTTGATGATGCCATTTTCCAAAATGGAGGTGCGACAAGTCTTCCTTCTTCCCACCCCCTGTGGTTGTCAGGGATCTCAACAATGCTTGACCCATCTCCCATGCCTCCATATTCACCTCTTGCCTCCTACCCAAAACCAGGATAACGTCCCCCTTGTCCTTACTTTTCACCCCACCAGCCTCCACATTCAAAGGATCATCCTTTGCTGTTTCCACCAACACCAGCATGATGCTACCGCCAAACACATCTTTCCTTCACTCCCTATGTCAACATTCCATAGAGACCTTTCCCTCTGTGATACCCTGGTCCACTTCTCCATCACCACCAACATGTCACTCTGATCCCATGGCATCTTCTCATGAAATTGCAGAAGGTACAACACCTGGCCCCATCTAAGAGTCTAAATAGTTTTCAGGTGAAACAGCACTTCACGTGCATGTCCTTCAATCTGGTGGATTGCATTTGTTTCTCCTAATACAGTCTACTCTACATTGGAAACACTAAACACAAATTGGGTTATTGCTTTGCAGAACACCTTTGGCCCATACACAAGTAGGACCCAGACCTTCCGGTCATTTGCCATTTCAACACTCAATCCTGCTCACATGCTCGGATACCCATCCTTGGCCTGCTACAATCTTTTTTAGTGAAGCCCAATACAAACTGAAAGAACAGTTTTTTGATTAGGCATGTTACAACTTTTCGAATGTAACGTTGAGTTCAACAGCTTCAGAGCATGAACTCTGTTTTCCATTTCCACTCCATTTTTATTTATTTCCATTTATTTTCATTTCTTATATTTGATTCATTTTTCCATGTTCTATTTTATCCCATTTCCCATTTTTCTCTTTACCTCAGACTTCCCTCCATCAACCCACTATCATCTTTTGTTTCTAGTCCAAGGGTTTCCTTTGACGCACTGCTTTGTTCTGCCTTTAATATTTCTGATAACTTATTATACCACCATCAGCACCCTTCTTAACCATGATCACCACCATTTACATTCTCTTTTTGTCCACATCATCTTTGCCAATCTTTCTGTAGCTTCCATCTATCGCTGGCACTCTAAACACCAGTATAAGCCTCACATTATTTCCCTTTTTTTAGCTCTGATGAAGAGTCATCCAGACTTATTAACTTTGTTTTCTTTCCATCAATGCTGTCAGACTTGTTGACATTTTCCAGCATTTTTTGTTTTGTTATTATCCAGCCAGTTCAATTTGCAGAGTGGTCAGCACCTATAATCCCTATGGTAAAAGTCTGAAATCGCTGTATCTGTGGAGGCAATAAATTAACAGTTAATCTGGCTGTTAGATAAGTATCCAATCCTGAAGACTGAAGACGTGTATGCAAAGCTGGCCAGGTACCAGTATTAGGATTTTGGAACTAGGTAAACCACGAATTTGAGATGAAAATAAAAATAACAAGTAACAGATCAACATGCATCAAGAGGAATACTGAGATGTGATTTGCTGGCGTCTAGAGAAATTGAAGTGCAAACTGCAATATCAAACACATTATTTACCAGAAATCAAAGGGGATAAAACAATTGTTACGTTCATCAGGTTTATTAGTGCATTTCAACCCATCTAATAATATTCCATAAGATCGATGATGGATCTGAAAGACCTATAAGTTATGTGTCGAAAACACTTTCAGAAGCTGATAAAGGATACTCCCAGATTGAAAAAGATGGCTTGTCAATAGTATGTATATATATATGGGGTAAAGAAATTTTACCAGTGCATATATGGGAGGCACTTTACCATTGTTATAGACTACATTACTACCCTTGTGTCTTTTTAAAGAAGACAGGCTAGAATTGCCTGTGCCTGAAGAGACGCCTATCATTGTGGTTTTGGATGGCAACAATCCTGCGAAAGCACCCAGGTGGAGGAGTTATGCTGTTCCACAAGAATATGGAAATGCCTTAAAATGCTTAATTTATAATTGATTAGATTTGTGTACTAAATGTTCAATTAAATTGAGTATTGATATTTGTATAAAAGGACTTCAAGGGGGAGAGATGTGATGGTTGTCCCTTTAAAGATCTATTTGCAGAGTAAGAGTCATGTGATCCAGGAAACCATTAGACACAGTAAGAAGCAGCACAGTATATATGGCCCTTCAACTTACAGTGCCGAATTTCACAAGGTCAGAGGGCCCATTGCTGATTAATTATTTATTTAAAATGGCCTGCTGATTTTGTTACCCACCCAGTGTACACTGCATTTGCTTGACAAAGACACAGAGTGTCGAAAGCTCGCAAATTTACTATCAAATAAATCGGTTGGATTTAAAATTGGTGTTGCTAAATTCTTACTGAGTTCTTACTGGCAACATCCAGGATGCTGTGTCTCCAGGATGGCCTACTCACTGTCGCTCATGGGGCCTCATACTTGTCCCAGCTATTCCACTGCCAAATCACTCGTGCTGTCCCAGGAGGAATCTTCAGGGCCTCCCTTTGAGGTGTCATTTGAGGAGTCCTGGGAGTTTCTTCATGAACGGCAGGGATGTGTGCCAAACCTGAAGAGTCTAGTGAATCGGAAGGCCACTGACGTCTGGGGCATGGGGTGGAGAGGGGGTGGGTGAGAGGTCATTGAGGTCCATGGGAAATGAGTGAGGGGGGTGAGAGGCCAGTGATGTCCTCTGCTGACATGGAGAATGGAGGTGGTAGCTGAAAGGCTATCGATGCTCATGGTAGGGAGTATGGGGGTGGTGAGAGGCCAGCAATGTTTGTGGGGGTTTGAGGCCAGCGATCTCAATGTTGGGAGGTCTTTTTAGGATCTCCCAGAGGGTCCCAATAATCTCGCTGATTTCAGCCTTTTCATGGGAACAGGCCCCGTGCCCTGGTTTTTAATGATAATCATGCCAATGGCCTCTGCAGTGCACAATGTGTGGGAAATTCATTTTGGGGGACATGCTAAAAAAACCAGCATGACTTACTGCAGTTTTGTTGCAAATTTGACACTGAGGTTTATTTTGGGAGAATTCCGGCCTATTTCTTAAAAGAGAATGTAATGCCAGGAAACGAACTCCTGTAACATGCCTGTCAGAGCTGTTCCTTAATTTGAATATGCTGTACACTCTTTAATGAGAAAGACATAGCGCAGCTGGAAAATAATTGACTTTCCTCATCAAGCTCGTAATAGGCCTAATGTGTGGCCGACGCTGGAAAATATGTCTTCATAATGTATTCATAGACATTAACCTAAATCTCAATTAATAATTCTTATATTTGAAAGGATGCCTTTCTTAGCTATCATTATCAGCAACAGTAGAAGCCTTTGTGATACAAAGGCCTGTTTAAGTAAATTGTCATTAGTTCGCTTGCTAAAACATTCAGGAAAAGATTCCACTTACTACATTAAAATTACATTACAATGTAATTAGAATATCCTGTCTGTAGTCAAACTGGAAGGAGACTATCTATCTGGTCTTAATTTGTTGAATTTATTCAAGAATCTTAATTGGACAACTTAAGTAGATTTGATATTATGGATATATATTGGCATCTGTTGTCATGCATCCTTTTTGGAAGGTGATGGACTATACCCAGAGTGCATGTCAATTCTGAACTGAATGTCATCTATTATGTCTGTAGCAGCTAATTCATGAGAGACAATCCCTTTCACAGCTGATACAGATGAACAGTTTTGCTTTGAGATCTACTGATGCTTTTTTTGCTTTTGGTAGACTCCCTTTTCTATCATCTGGTCATTTATTTTGTCCTCTGCTTTTTCCACATTCTTGCTGACTGCTTGTCTCCAGGTGCTCTGGTTAGCAGCAAGGATGTCCTATACATTCATTTCGATCCTGGTCAACTTGAAATCTTGCTTGCAGACATCCTTGTATCGCAGACATGGGTGACTTGTTGACCATGGACCAATAGCAGACTTGTCATAGAGCATATCTTTGGAGATGTAACTGTCCTCCATTCAGCTCACATGACCCAGCCGAGCTGTTACTAACGCAAGAGGGCAAGCATGCTGCGAATCTCAGCATTCTAGTTTACTTCCATATTCAACACTATGGCTTGCCAGCAGATGCCCAATATTAATCTGAGCAACAAAGGTGAAAGCAGTTCAGCTGCTTTTCTTGGGTTGCATAAGTTATCCATGCTTCATTTCTATCAACATTGACAACTACACTCTGAAGGTAGTTGACAAGTTCACATATCTTGGATCAACAATTGTCAGCAACCTATCGCTTGATGCCAAAATCAGCAGGATTACCAAGGCCACTGCTGTCATGTCAAAATTGAGAAGCCGAGTGTGGACCAGCAGCAAATTTACTGAAAATACAAAGCTTTGTATGTACCTGGCTTGCATTTACAGCACTCTCCTTTACAGGAGCGAAGCGTGGACAACTTTTGCAATTATAATATTACATTAAGCTTTGGCATAATTTGTTACAGATTTGGTTGGAACAGCAATTATAAGTAAGAGCAGATTTTCCTTTGTGCCACAGTCTTTGTTTACTGGTTGCCTGTGCCCTGACTGTGGTGTATTTTTGAGTGTGAGGATGGTTTAAATAATTATATACTGTAATTTAGTTAATACTAAGGATTGTAATAAAACACAAGATGTTAATACATTTGCAGAATAGATATACCTAAGAGGAAGGCAGATCCTCTGTGGGGATGGCAGTGTTCCTGTAGCCTAAGATGCCAACCCCAGAGCCAGGCACCTTTGTTAGGGGTGTTGAGTGGAGGCCTGAGAAGCAATGCCAACGTTGTTGGACTGCTGGAACCATTGAATGGGTGGTGGCTGTGGTGGTGGTGGTGGTGATGGTGATGGGAGGGGGGGTTGGGAGTAGAGGTTGGTCAGGCACCAAGGCAGCGCAGTGGGAAAAAGGCTATGTTCCTAAGCAAGGTGGTGTGGAAGGTAGTCTTGGGGAGGTTGCCATTGGCAGGACTTTGAGGGAGAACAAGTGCAGGGGGAATTTCTGGATATTCGGGGACATGGTCACTCACCTTTGCCAGTTTCTTTATGAGTGAGCACCACATGGCCTTGGAGGCCATTCAGTCTAGGCACCATCATTGCTACCAGGATATCTGGCATTCACTTGCAGGATGCACTGAGTATGGTCATACACAAGATGAATATTGAGGGAATGGAACATCCTTCAGCTGGGTTATGGTTCTGAATTCACATGCAGCACCAGACGTGTGCAGTCAATGGCACTCTAACCAATGATGAAAACTGTTAATCCTTATAAAGCTGAATACTTGCTCAGTCAGCTTCTCAGTGACAAAAGAAGAGATACCTCAGCGTTCTTTGCATGCAAAGCCTCAGCAACCTTCCCGTACCCAACAGTGGACAAGGAACTGCAGGTATTAGAAATAACACCTCATCTAGCCTGGATAAAATCTGATGCAAAAAGTTGTAATGGTACTATACCTTTAAGAAATTTTTTAAAAATGATTTTCTCTGCACTTTGTAAGCAACTTTATTTTCTTCTCATTGTTGCCAACTTGTCTGTTTAGATGTCATTTTATTGCTGTTTATATGGTATAAATGGGAGTTTCCTTATTTTTAATCTTGGCTTAATGCAGTCCGGGATAGTCCCTTTGAATTGTTATAGGAAAGTTGATCAACAGGTCAGGTGAGACAAGTTTTTTTCTCTCCCAGGAGTTCTTTATTTTCAGTTTTAGACTTCAGGCTGGATACACAGTGTTTCTGTACCTCTCTCTCTGGTGTTTTGGAAAGCTGTTCTGACTCCTAGCTTGTCTGTATGTCAAGAAAACGGTGTCGATAGTAGTCATGATGTAAAGATGCCGGCGTTGGATTGGAGTGGTAAGAACTCAGTAAGAATTTAGCAACACCAATTATTAATCCAACCGATTTATTTGATAGTAAAAAAGCGAGCTTTCAACACTCCCGTGTCCTCATCAGGCAAGTGCAGTGTTCTGGTCTGCAATAGCACACATCAGCACAGACAGTCAGAGATTGCTGATTAGAATGCGAATCCTTACATCTAACCTGCTATTCAAGTGTTAAAGTGGCTAACAATGTGTGTGAAGGGGATCCTGAGCATGTAAGATGGTATTTCTCCAGACAGCACATAAGAGTTTTTGCTAACCAGCATTACGGGGTACAGAATTGCATGAGCACCTTAAGTCTTAACAGGGATCTTGGCTTCATGACACACTATCTGTAACCCCCGTAACTTGCCTGGGTTAGCAAAAAACCTCACTTACTGTGCTGTCTGGAGAAAATACACAATTCTCTAACAATGCTCAGGATTCCCTTCACACACATTGTTAGCCACTTTAACACTTGAATAGCAGGTTAGATGTAAGGATTCGCATTCTAATCAGCAATCTCTGACTGTCTGTGCTGATGTGTGCTATTGCAGACCAGAACACTGCACTTGCCTGATGAAGACACGGGAGTGTTGAAAGCTCGCTTTTTTACTATCAAATAAATCGGTTGGATTAATAATTGGTGTTGCTAAATTCTTACTGAGTTCCTGTCAAGAAAACTGCAGAATCCAACAGCATTGCATGAGCATCCTTGTTTTCTACATTAAACCTGTGGTTGGAGTATGTTTATAAGGAGTTTTGTTTGGTTGGAAAATTGCATTTAATTGTTAAGGTTTATACTATAACATGGTTTTTTTTTTCTTGTGTGTAATTGGTACAAACTATTGCTAATTTTCTTTCTGTATGTTAATTGTATTCTTAAATAAACTTTGATAAAAAATCCCTAGAGGATCATTTGAATCAAAGCTGAAGTGAAATATCTCTTGCTTATTCTAGCTAAATTCAAAATGCAAAACATATGGTCTTGGCTCATAAAATACCTTGGAGATTCTGACCTGGATTATAACAAAGTTCAACTTTTCAACCACTGATAAAGCTGTCCTTGCCTAAGATTAATATTTTGGCTGCAACACATGGCAGATTTCAGAACTATTTTAGTGAAATGAAAATGCCATAAACACAATTATTCACTGATATTGGAACAAAAGAAACTGTCCTTGAAGATCGTAGGTGAAGGTAACTTCCTGCTGAAAATCAATCTCCCCTTCTGCTCTCCCCAGTTTTCGTCTTCATCTGTGACACTATTCTGCCTATCGTGCTGCAGATCATAGGGATAGAAACTACTGCACCCAGTAATTGGGAGAAAATTGTCTGAACAGAACCCTTGAATAAAGAGTTGAGGCCTTCAGTTTGGGCCATACCATTCCCTGTCGGTTTCACTAATTTTAAATATCAGCACAAATCATAGAATCTCCAAACACTTCAGCTAACTCAGCATTAGCTATTAGAAATCAATCAGCAATTAACTTGCAAATAGGGATTCTCCCTACAATTAGTCTTGGTAGTGGTGTTCTTCCTGCTGCTGAATGAATGTGTGAGGTTAAGGGAATGCATTAGCTGCAGCATTAGGATGAGAACAAAGAACAAAGAACAAAACAGCACGAGAAACAGGCCCTTCGGCCCAACGAGCCCGCGCCGCCACCTCGATGTTCCCATTTCTATACGCGATCCCTGTCCATGTTTATAGATCTATGGATTAAAAACCAAATTTGAGATAATTTAGGGAGAATTTGTTTTGCCAGTTAGCCTAAGAGCACATCTTTGGGATGTAGGAGGCAACCGGAGCTCCCGGAGAAAACCCACGCAAGCACGGGGAGAATGCGCAAACTCCCACAGACACAGGCTCAAATCCATGTATCTGCACAGCACAGCTATAGTCACTGCACTGTCGTGTTGCCCATCAGGTGGTCCAGGTCAAGCATACACTAACGATGTGAAGCACTAGGATACTCTCGAAAAAGATCCAAGAGCAGCCCTCTCACGACCCATCGCGTGTATGCCCCTCGTTAGACAACAAGGTGGACCAAAGTATCTGTAGGATAAAAACACGTACATCAATATCATGGTGCCACTGATATGAAATCAGCATTGTATGCTGATTTATGTCATGATGCATCTATTTTGTATACTTATGCAGCGCATTCCCATGCTTATGATCTACCAAAAATAGATCCAACACAACCTGTACCAAATGTGTGAACGTGAAGGTAATATTATGCTGGAATAGAAATGGCACCTGTAGAGTAATAAATATGGGTATTATGCAACCAAATTTTGCAATATTATTTTCCAAGAAGTTATTGCATATACCACAATTTTTGGTATTACCAAGTGCTTTTGCAGATATCTCTGCAATATATACCTTTCAGAAACATACCAGTTACAACTGATCCATCAACTTTCAGGCATAATTAAAACTTAGCTAAACTTAACACTATTAACTATTAATTGTCACTGGCTTAAGTCACAAATTGGGTTAAATTTCTGTTTGATAATTCTACACTTCCTTCAATTCTTAGCCACAATTTATCAGTGAAGTACCACTATCCCCTTTTAAAGTCCTTATTTTGTTTACAATTCAATGCATTTAGCAGATTCACTCAACTGTGTCCTCTCTGAGGTCAGTGCTGTCTTTCCTTTTCCTCATCTTCCTCCTACCCGAACCCCCCTAGCCATTGCTATGGCGAATCTGCAGTAAGTGGAAACAGAAACTAAAAATAAATTAGCATTTGTTTAGGTGTAAGGGGACAAAGAATGGATGAATGTGTAAGTCTGTGTGAACCTTTGCATGGATTCAAGGATGACAATGTCAATGTTCAATAACTTTCTTGACACTGGCAAATAGTGGCTCAGAACTTGTCACTGTTTTACAGATTTGCCCATTCAAGCCACATTGTCACTTCTCACACTATTTGAGGTGTTTTAAGGTAGGAATGTCCCTCAGTGACCTTTGGTGGCAATTGTGCACCAATCTCTCCTGTAGGAAAGTTGAGTTAGATGGCGAAATTAATTGAATGCATGTTAAAAGGCCTGTGTCTGGAGGAGCTGAATTAAGAGATGTGGATGGATCAGCCTGGTAAAACAGAGGAACGATTTTAATATTGTGCTTGTAAGTATTTGCTGTTGATGGGGCTAAGTAATCATTGGGTAGGAACCTAAGTGAAAGCAACCAGAGTGCAATGCAATTCGTTAGTTGCAAAAATGTTCCTTTAAGAGGATAAAGAGTATAATTGTAATAAATCAAGGGAAATTTGATGTGGCTTAAAGTAACAAAGGATTTATTGCCATGATAAAGTACTTACAATAACAGGGTTATACAGAATTAACAATGCGACTATACAACATTCCTCTTGGCTCCACTGAGGATCCTCCCCAACCTGAAATACATGCCCTAGCAACAAATTGGCTCAGCTTCCCACTTTGATACTCCATAGGGTCCGGCCCAATCATGTGGCCCTTAAATGGGCCACATACCACAGTAGTGATACTTGAGGATAAACATTTGATTTGTCTCATATGTTAATTTGCATGCCATTGAATTCATTGAACATTTTATGGTACTAGTTAGCAGTCCCAGGGTTGAAAGTTAGCAAGCAGAGCTGTTTTCCTCCATGTCACCGGAGTAAGATTTTTGTACGCTGCTGATATGAGTTGCTAGCATTTTGTACCTTCTGAGCTCAGTTTCCTCCAGGAAGTCTTGCAGGTTCAAGTCTACAAATTGTCCTTGAACCATATTATAGACATGTCGAGAAGCATCAAGTGAATGAACCAAACAGAACCTTTCTGCTTGTCCCGCAGAGCATTGCTAAAATCTGCAGACCACCCATTTTTTGAAAAAAAATCATGCCATTATATTTCTGCATTGTCTTGCAGCTTGCATTTTTACATAATCATGTAAAATCTACAGACAAATGGTTATGGGGTTATATTTCATTTTTAATTGATCTAATAGTCATTTAATTCACTCTGGAAATACCCTTCTTCTTAATTTGCATTTCCTTTGCTTTTAAGATATAAGTATCAACAAGATGTTGGAGAAGGAAGAAACATAGGTCCAGAAAAAGGAAACTGGTAATGAGAAGATGGGAGAGACAGAGATTTGAGAGAAAATTGATTCTGGATCTGCAATCAAACCAAGAGTTTTGAAGGAGTTTTGTTGATTCTGATGCTGGAAGAGGTTGTTGTAAAGGTCTGCTTACAGCATATATAAAAACAGCCTGGTTTCCAGATGAACACAGTCATTATATTATAAAGTTAACATTTATATTTTCTGTAATATTTCAATTGATATTAGTAGCTCTTCCAATCCTTTTCAAATCACATATTAATTTAGCTTCTATTTGTAAGAACAGTCAAATAAGTTTTGTTTTAAATTCATTCCATTTATTTACAACACTCCTGAGAAAACATTTTCTGACCAGCAATTTCTATGGTAGTTTTGTGGCATTCCTGCCATTTCTCTAGGACTTCTGCCAATCCTCTGCCAAAGTTCTGGGGAGGGTTTGCAAAAACAACTATAAAAATTCTATGTCACCATGATTCATTTGAACTTATAAGTTTTCTTTGGCACTTTTCAAAGAAAAGCAGTGGAATTGTCTGGATGTCTTGACCAATATTTATCCCTTAGCCAATATCACTTAAAAAGAACAGAATAAGTTAGAAATTAGCCCCATCATTGCTTAACCAAACAGAGATGCCTGAAGTTAGCCTGGATTTTGGGATTCATCTACATATTCAATGGGTATTGCACCCCAACTGCACAAATATCTCTGGCTATGAGGAAAATTATTTGCATGTTATTTGCCTTGCTAGTAGTGATTAAGTTCCAGGAATGAGGGTTGGAGCGTGCAAAAGGTGGGTGTAATGATCACCAGGACTTTGAAGTTTGGGAATGCATTCCTGCTCCTTCTGACTCCAGAGCAAGATATTTATATACAAAAAAAGTTAGCATTTACCTTTTCTGGTGGCTGCAAGGGTCACTGAAGAATCCTGGATGGGGCACACCAAACATGTGCTTCATTAATCGATAACTAATTTTGTAAATGAATTTTTCAAATGGCAATATTCGGTCACTCATTCATTTAGAACATAGAACATAGAACATTACAGCACAGAACAGGCCCTTCGGCCTTCAATGTTGCGCCGACCAATATAAAAAGCAATGCCCCTCCAAACTAAACCATTCCCTTCTCTTCCATATACTTATCAACTAACCTCTTAAACGCCACCAAACTTGGCGCATCTACAACTGCTGCAGGCAGGGCATTCCACTCCCGAACCACCCTTTGGGTAAAGAACCTACCTCTGATATCCGTCCTATAACTATCACCCCTTAATTTAAAGCTGTGTCCCCTCGTGCTAGCTTTCTCCATCCTAGGAAAAAGGCTATCACTGTCCACCCTATCTAAACCTCTAATCATCTTATATGTTTCGATAAAGTCCCCTCTTAGCCGCCTCCTTTCTAACGAAAACAACCTCAAATCCCTCAGCCTCTCTTCATAAGACCTGCCCTCCATACCAGGCAACATCCTGGTAAACCTCCTCTGTACCCTCTCCAATGCCTCCACATCTTTCTTATAATGTGGGGACCAGAACTGCACACAATACTCCAAGTGCGGCCGCACTAGAGTTTTGTACAGTTGCAACATGACGTTGCGGCTCCGAAATTCAATCCCCCTACCAATAAAAGCTAAGACTCCATATGCCTTCTTAACAACCTTCTCGACTTGACTGCCTACTTTCAGGGATCTATGCACATACACACCAAGATCCCTCTGTTCATCAAGACTACTAAGAATCCTACCATTAGCCCTATACTCTACACATTTATTATTTCTGCCATAGTGCATTACCTCACACTTTTCCACATTAAACTCCATTTGCCACCTCTCGGCCCAGCTCTGCAACTTGTCCAAGTCCCTCTGCAAACTATAACACCCCTCTTCACTATCTACCACTCCACCGACTTTAGTGTCATCTGCAAATTTACTAATCCATCCTTCAATACCCTCATCCAGATCATTTATAAAAATTACAAACAGCAGGGGCCCCAAAACAGACCCCTGAGGTACACCACTTGTCACCGAACTCCACGATGAATATCTCCCATCAACCACCACCCTCTGTCTTCTATCTGCTAGCCAATTCCTAACCCAATTAGCTAAATCACCCTCTATCCCATACATCTGCATTTTCTGCAGAAGTCTTCCATGGGCCACCTTATCAAACGCCTTACTAAAGTCCATATATACCACATCAACCGCCTTACCCCCATCCACCTCTTTAGTCACTTTTTCAAAAAACTCAATGAGGTTAGTAAGGCACGACCTACCCTTCACAAAACCATGCTGACTATCCCCAATCAATTCATTTCTCTCTAAATAACTATAAATCCTATCCCTAATAATTCTCTCAATTTATTCAGAAGAACACCTATTTTGAGTTTCCATTAATAATGCCTAAAGTATGGATCCCTTGCAATGTCCTCTTGCTGACTCTGCTGTCTTTGGCAGCATCATGGGTAAATGTAATTGACAGGTAGATTCCAGTATTTATTAGCACTAGCCTATGGATTTTCAGCACTTAAGTTAAAGTTTCTTTAAGCAAACAAATCAATTCATCCCAATTGATAGAATTGACTACATAATACAGATCCTAAAAGCATAACTGCAACATTGGCTTTCTCATACAAGTAGAAGGTTTTGTTCCCACCAGCTCAAGCACAACTTTAAATTTCATTCTGAAATGTGGAATTATTTCAGGTTGTGCAATTTGACCAAAGTTCAGACATCTAAATTCCTCCAGATTTCTTGACCAATCCATATGGACACAAAGATGACCTGCACTTGTCAGTTGAAGAATCTCTAGCAGAGGTAGAGTGGTGCCATTGCGTCTCTATCTCTGAGATTACAGCAAGTGGGATGAGTGCACAATGTGGCAAGCCTGCACCTTTCAGTTCTCTGAGGCTTTTCTTGAGGTCATAATGTATTTGAATCCCTGAAGAAAAGTCTGCTTTGCAGCAAATGGGAGGAGGAAGCAGTCACACTGATCAAACAGACATTTCTGGAAGTAGCTGAAGAAGCGAGCAACTGGGTTCAGTACTACAAGAGGTTCAATTCCCTCATGAGAACAGGAGCGATGAGTGGCATACCACCTGCCTATGCCAGTCCCCATGCTCTGACTTCCCTAACATTCTCCTGCACAGTACTCTTCAGACTAACTCATTTTGCAGCTCCAAAGATATAAAATTCTGAGAACATGTACCAAATGACTCAAGAACAACTTCCTCCCTGCTCCCATCAGATTTTTGAATGGCCTTATCTCACATGAAGTTGATCTTTCTCTGCACCCTAGCTATGACTCTCACACTACATTCTGCACTCCTTTCCTTCTCTATGAACGATATGCTTTGTCTGTATAGTGCACAAGATGAACTACTTTCCACTGTATATTAATACATGCGCCAATAATAAATCAAAGCCAATCAAATTCCTCAAGACAGCTCCTGACACTCCTATCTCAGCAGACAATACATGTGCTCTCATCTTTGTGTCATTTCACACCCATTGTTCTGTCAACTTTCACAAATGTTAGTTATTCCATCATCTCCATAAAATCCATTTGCTTTCGCCCCTGGCAGGAGAAAAGTGTATAGAACTTCAGAGAGAGAGACAGAGAAGCAGGACAGGATGGCCTCACATAATAGCCACCCTCACTGTTATGGAGAAGGAAGCCATGGAGATGGCCAGTTTTCGCGAGTGCATGGGTTTACTGCAGCAGAAATCATGTATAATCTTTCCATCTTGGGAGCTGGCATCCATTTCCCTTGACTTGGCTGCAGGCCATTCAAGCCCAATGACTGATCTCCATGTGCAGATTCCACTTCTTTACTACCATCTAAATTGTCCTACTTGATACTCCTACTAGAGAGAGGGCTATACAGGACCTGATAGTGGGAAATGAGCCCTTTAGGTCATTGACATTTCAGTGGGGGGGACATACGGCAAACAGCGACTACAATTCTGTAAACTTTCAGATAGTGATGGAAAAGGATGAGTGTTATCCTATTGGCAAAGTGCTGAATTGGGGTAAGGCTAACTACAGCCAGATTAGACAAGATTTGCTGGTTGTTGATTGGGAGAGGCTGTTCAAGGGTAAATCCATATCTGGCATGTGGGAACCTTTTAAGGAGCAGTCGATAGGATGCAAGACAGGCATATGCCTTCCTTTAAGGAAGGACAGGAAAGGTAGGATTCAAGAGCCGTGGATAACCAGAGAAATTGTGAGCCTAATCAAAAAGAAAAAGAGGCATACATAAGGTCCAGGCAGCTAAAAACAGAGGAAGCACTGAAGGAATACAGAGAAAGTAGAAAAGAACTCAAACAAGGAGTTAGAAGGGCAAAAAGGGGTTACAAAATGTCCTTGGCAGACAAGATTAAGAAAAATCCCAAGGCATTTTATACATGCATTAGGAACAAGAGGGTTGTCAGAGAAAGAGTCGGACCTCTCAAAATAAAGGAGGGGAATTATGCTTGGAACCCAAGGAAGTAGATGAGATCCTAAATGGATACTTTGCATCAATATTCACACAAGAGAGAGACACATTGATTGGTAGTGTCTCAGAGGGATGTGTCGATCCATTAAAACAAATCACAATTACAAGGGAGGAACTGTTAGGTATTTTAGGAAGCATTAAGATAGACAAATCCCCAAGACCAGATGGCATCTGCCCTAGTTTACTGAGGTAGACAAGAGATGAAATTGCTGTGTCTCTAACAGAAATTTTTATTTCTTCATTGGACACAGATGAGGTTCCAGAAGATTGGAGGATAGCAAATGTGGTCCCATTGTCTAAGAAGGGTAGCAAGTATAATCCAGATAATTATAGGCCAGTGAGCTTGACGTCCGTGGTAGGGAAATTATTGGAGAAGATCCTTAGAGATAGGATCTATATGCATTTAGAACAGAATAGTCTCATTAGCAATAGACAACATGGTTTTGTATGAGGGAGGTTATGCCTCAACATTTGGTTGAGTTTTTTGAGGAGGTGACAAAAATGATTAACAAGGGAAGGACTGTGGATGTTGTCTATATGGATTTTAGTAAAGCAGTTGATAAAGTCCCTCATGGCAGGCTGGTGCAAAAGATTAAATCACATGGGATCAAGGATGAACTAGCTAGATGAATTCAGAATTGGCTTGGCCATAGAACAGAAAGAAGTCTCACAACACGGCTTGAGTCCAACAGGTTTACTTGTAGCAAATGCTATAAGCTTTCGGAACAGGCTGTCCCTTTGTCAGGTGGGTGGGAGTTCTGACCACAAACAGAGCACAAAGACACAAACTCAATTTACATGAATAATGATTGGAATGTGAGTCTTTACAGCTAATCAAATCTTAAAGGTACAGACAACGTGAGTGAAAAGAGCATTAAGCACAGGTTAAAAGGATGTGTATTGTTTCCAGACAGGAAAGTTAGTGAGATTTTGCAAGTCCAGGCAAATTGTGGGGGTTGCAGATAGTGTGAGATGAACCCAAGACCCCAGTTGAGGCTGTCCTCATATGTGCGGAACTTGGCTATCAGTCACTGCTCAGCGACTCTGCGCAGTTGTGTGTCGTGAAGGCAGCCTTGGAGAATGTTTACCCGAAGTTCAGAGGCCGAATGCCCCGTTCCCCAACAGGAAGAGAACAGTCTTGCCTGGTGGTTGCGGTGTTTGCACGGTCTCCCCAATGTACCAAGCCTCAGGACATCCTTTCCTACAGCGTATCAGATAAATAACGTTGGCTGAGTTGCAAGAGTATGTACCGTGTACCTGGTGGATGGTATTCTCACATGAGATGATGGCATCCACGTCGATAATCCGGCATGTTTTGCAGAGGTTGCTGTGGCAAGGTTGTGTGGTATTGTGGTCACTGTTCTCCTGAAGGCTGTGTAGTTTGCTGCGGACAATGATCTGTTTGAGGTTGTGCAGTTGTTTGAAGGCAAGAAGTGGGGGTGTGGGAATAGCCTTGGTGAGATGTCCATCTTCATCAATGACATGTTGAAGGCTCTGGAGAAGATGCTGTAGCCCCAATAATGTTGGAATTTGTGAGACTTCTTTCTGTTTTTACCCCAGTCCAATGCTGGCATCTCCACATCTTTGCCAAAGAATACAGAGAGTAGCAGTAGAGGGGTCTTTTTCTGATCGGAGGTCTGTGACTATGATGTTCCGCAGGGCTCTGTACTAGGATCTCTGCTGTTTGTGATACATAGAAATGATTTGGAGAGAGATGTGGCTGGTCTGATTAATAAGTTTGCAGATGACACAAAGATTGCTGGAATTGCAGATAGTGATGAACATTGTCAGAGAATACAACAAAATATAGATAGGCTGGAAAATTGGGTGGAGAAATGGCATGGAATTTTAGCCAAATAAATGCAAAGTGATGCATTTTGGTAGATCTAATGCGGGGGGGAGCTATACAATAAATGGCTTAACCATAAGGAGTATAGACACACAGAGGGATCCAGGTGAGCAAGTCCACAGATCCTCAAAGTTGGCAACACTGGTGGAAAAGGTGGTGAAGAAGTCATATGGCATACTTGCCTTTATTGGACAGGGCATAGAGTATAAAAGTTGGCATATGATGTTGCAGTTATTTAGAACGTTGGTTAGGCCACATTTGGAATACTGCATCCAGTTCTAGTCGCTACACTACCAGAAGGAAGTGGAAGCTTTGGAGAGAGAGCAGAAAAGATTTACCAGAATGTTGCCTGATAAGGAGGGTCTTAACTATGAGGTGAGATTGTGTAAACTCCCCGGAAAGACAACGGTTGAGGGGCAACCTGATAGAAGTTTATAAAATTATGAAGGGTATAGATAGGAAGAATGGTTGGAAGTTTTTTCCCAGGTCAGAAATGACAAACACAGGGGGTCATAAGTTCAACATAAGGGGGGGCAAGGTTCATGATATGCGGGGGATGTATTTTACACGGAGGGTGGTGGGGGCCTGGAATACCAAGCAAGATGATTGAGGTAGAAATGCTAGGATCATTTAAGGCTTATCTAGATAGCCACATGAACAGTCTGGGAACAGAAGGACACAAATGGATGGTCTAGTTAGGAACACATGATTGGTGCAGGCTTGGAGGGCTGAAGAGCCTGTCCCTTGCTGTATTGTTCTTTGTTCTTTGTAAAGTATACGCAGTGCCAATATCTGAGCTGGTGGCTGCAAATGTGAGATCGAGTGATGGTTTTTCATCATGATCAGCCATTGAATAGAGTCACAAGAGTCTGCTAATGAAATTTTAACAAAAGAATAAAACATTTAAAGAAAAGATCATTCATCAGAAAAGATCTTATAGAACATACAAATTTGTAGAGGTAACACAAGTTACAAAATATATCATAGATGCTACTATTTGCATTAAGTATGCAGTACATATAAACTAATAGGTGAACCATGGTCAAATACTCAACTTACTTGAATAATGTTTGGAATGTGAGTCTTTACAGCTAATCAAATCTTAAAGGTACAGACAACGTGAGTGGAGGAAGTTCTCACCCAGCCTCACCAGATGCTTGTCAAAATATGAGCTAAACAGTATCATGGAAACTCTCTCCCAAGGACTTCCAGGCTTCATATGTGAAGAAATTGCTTGAGAATTCTTTCCCAAATGATGCTTTCACTTGGACATCTCTAATCAGGATCCATCTCCAAGGGTTTGAACTTGCCATCCACCATTCTCCCTTGGATTTCCATGTGCCTTCAGGTTTCATGGGGCAGCACAGTGGTTAGCACTGCTCCCTTGCAGGGTCAGAAACTCTGTTTGACCCTGTCCTCGGGTGACTGTGTGGAGTTTTCATATTCTCCTTGTGTCTGCGTGGGTTTATTCTGGGTGCTCTGATTTCCCCCCATAGCTCAAAGATGTGCAGGTTAGGTGGATTAGCCATGGTAAATGCACAGAGTTATAGAGATAGGATGGAGGAGTCAGCCTGGGCAATATATTCTTTCAGAGAATTGGTGCAGACTCCATGGACCAAATGACCTTCTGCACTGTAGGAGTTCTATGGATTCTATGGCTCTACCCACACTATAAATACTCTCAGATATTCGGTGGTGCCAAAAAGGATACCACTGCTGTGAAAGCCTGTAGTAAGAAGTCACTGACCTTCAGCTATCTCATCACATCTTTTGGTTTCTCACAAGCCCACCTTATTCCATGTCTGTTCCCTGCAGCTCTGTCCCTTTAAATTCAGAGCTTTTCCCACTGCCTTTTACTTTCAATTCTGCGGAACAGGATCTGTTTCCAATTCCTGTTTTTGTTCCTTGATTTAAATGTCATCCTGGATCCTTCTTCTATCCTATTCCTTGGTTTTTGGGTTGTTCTTTTTTCCCTTGGGATCTTCTCCCTCCTGTTCCTGTCCTGCCTCATCTGGCATTTTCTAGTGAATGGTGTTTACTTCTTGGTCACCCCCAATCTCTGTGGGGCTGTTTCTGATTCCCTGCAATACCAATATAAATTGAATAAAACTGTTTCTAGTTCAGAACAGAATCTGACAGAAGAATGGTACAAAGATAGAATTATGGTGAAGTAAGTGGTACTGGAGAGGTGGCAATATGGCGGTGGGGGTGGTGGGGGAAGATGCAAGTGTGGAAGGAGAGAACAAGAGGCACATTTGCAACTGATAAATCTGAAAAGATTATAGGATATGGTAAAGATGGATTGTGAGAATGTGGATTGAGTTGGAAGCATCATCACTATTAATATTTTCAGCTCCACTACAACCTCAATCATGTTCACTCCAATAATGGCAAACACTGTATCTCCACGGAACTGAGGTATAAAGCTGTGGTATTCCTCTGCCAGAGAGCAGCACATTTTCTTCTTGTAGCACCTACTGCAAGACAGCAGGGCAATAAATTTGGGTCATTGCCTGTCATACTTGAATAGCTGGCAGTGTGTGCAAACTTTAAGAGTTTGGTATGAGGCTCACAGAAGTCCAAGTTGGTTTTTAAAAATTTTTTATTGGGATGTGAGCATTGCTGGTAAGCCAGCATATTCGTCATTGTTAATTGCCCTTGGAAAGTTGGTAGTTGGTGGTGAGCAGCCTCTAAATGAAACTGAATGTGCGATATGAGTCATGACTAACAAAGTTTGTTGGTAGATGAGTGAAGGGGGGAGCTAGTGAATTGTTTAGTTGTGAAAATATATATTGGCCATGCATTTAGATTGCTAAACGCCTGTGACAGTGCAAACAGGCTGTTGGGATTGTGATGCTGGTATTAACTATGATATCTTCTCCCACAGCCTTCTCAATCCACTTGGAGGGCCTCTTTAGGCAGAATTTAATGTCCTCCATGTGGTGCGTTGCTGGTGGGTTTTTAATCAGGCAGGAGGATGGGGTGGGGAGTCCTGCTGCATTCTAATTTCCACCCTGATGAAGTCTTTGATAGGATGTTCCCCATTAGGGCCTCATTCTGCCACTACTGGGATTAGCAGTGGGCAGGTGGGTTCACGATGTGGGGAGCATGACAAGCTAATCTATACAGAGATGCTAATGGCACCTAGCCTCAGTAAAGAGAGGGCCAACTGAGAACCAACCCCTGTCCTTTCCTGACAGCCCCCTGCTCTTCCTGCACAATCCCCAACCTGTGAACTCTGTCCTCCATCATTCACCTGCCATCCAGTTACAATCCTGGACCTCAGGTAGATTTAGCAGGCTTCCGATTGGTGACATCTCTCAGTGGGTGGGACTTTAGTCCCTTGGGCCCTTGATCCCTGGGATGGCCTGCTGCTGTCTGATTAAGCACCTTCCCTAAAAGAGGTGGTGAGGGGCTCTTGCCAACTTTCCTGCGGGCTGGTGAGACTCCCATCAAATGGTTTCATTGGGGTAGAGGATTTCTCTCCATCTCCTACATTGAGACCTCCAGTCTGCAGGAAAACCTTGGAGTATGCTGACTGCCCTCTTGTGTCATTTAGTCACTGCTCTTCTTGGAGTGTCTTCTCCAGCCAATTCTAGCAACGTTTCTGTCAAAATGCATCTCCCCTTTAACAATGTCAATTAAATAATGTCAGCCTCATACATATGTGGACCTCTGCTGTGGAGTTCAAACCCTCAGCAATGCACTTAATACAGTGCTGCATCTTACATTCAAATTAGTAGACAACATATTCAGGCCTGATGCAGCCTTCCCCCCAAATTGTCCATTGTGGGTTATGCAGAAACTATTTTCTCATGAAAGTGGATCCATTTCTGAAGCTTAAAGTAAAATTAAAAGAGAATGAAGTGTTATTTTAATTTTACAGTGTATAATGGCTGTTCACATTTTAAAGTCATTAATGCTTTTAGCTTATCTGAAGACAGTGGCTGAAAATCAAATGCACATACGTAAGTAAATTTTTCTGTGAGGCCATTAATCACCATCAGAGTACTTGTTGCTTGGCATTTAAAAATTTGTCAGACGTGATTTATTTAACATCTATGAAACAAATGTATGAATGAATGACAGATGGTGTATAAATCATATGGAAGCAGTTTTTATGTATTTTGTTTGCCACATTTCATTAAATAACAGCAATTAGGCAAAATTACAGCAATGAAGAATCATTCTTCTTTTTATTGCATGTGGGAGAGGTAGGGGATTCATTACAAATACAAATAAATCAGAGCTTGTCTTAGACATGCTTCATTGGTAAACCCTGTAATTTACATAATTAAAAAACAACTTTCATGTGGAATTTATGTTCTTTTGATGATATTGCCATTGAGGCCTTTATATTTTTATGTACATCCATGGGACATTTCAAAAACTCAATAATATGCTCACTTAAACAATATGGAATAATCACAATTGGTTATACATAAAAAGGGAAAGGATATATATTCCTCTAAAACTAATCACTTAAAGACATCTATAGTTTTTCAGAGGTGATGGGGATGGCTGTTTAATTCCCTTTACATTGGCTACAGTATTTAAACAACTCCTTACTACAAAGTATTGACTTGCAATATCTTTTGTCAGTCAACAATTGAATTGATTTGAATCATATCTGTCTCATTGCAGTACTTGTCACATTCATGTGAAACTATCATTGTAACCCCTGATGGTAAAAAAACACAGGTTTATTTGCTGAAAAGATATGTGAAACAAATTTTCCTTCCTGGATTCTAGCATCTAACAGCTTAGTGAAATATCACAATAGACTTATCCAGTGGTTTCAATTTACACAGCATGCCAAAGGTGAATAAAAACCTATAGTGGGTCCTAAAGACCTTTTCAAGTAGATAGTAAGCCATATGGATGCTCAAGCTGGTGGACAATACCAATTATCAAATATTGTCTGTTGATTCTCACAACAAATAAAAATCAACGCTGGTTCATGACTAACTGTTTACAACAGGTAATCACAGTTCTTTGGGAGCCCAAAATGAGTCAAAATCGATGAGTTCAAGTCACAATCCATCCTCTCTTCAGTTCTACCGCAGAGGGTGTTAGAGATACAGTTTAAGACATAGAGGAGCATGTGAATTCCACTCATGCTGCATTTCCCATTGCTGACTGCAACTATCCTCTTTTCAGTTCATGCTATCCTTCCGGCTGCTACGATCACCAGGGTTATTGGGTTCATGGTTTTTCCAATGCAAGCTTACATGTTTGGAGGTATCATTCATGGGCATCATGTTCATGAGAGCCTGGCTTTGACAACAGCAGCACAAACAGGACTGAAAGATACATCAACAATTAGCATATTAGCTTTCTACTTCCCTACCAACATGTACAGCTGTGATACATGACTGAAAGAAAGGGCACACAATAAAGCCATGTTACTCTGTTTAATCATAAGCTGAAACAGGCATTAATTATAATTCAATGCAGAAATATAGGTGACAGATAAGATTGAGGCCAGGATTAACTACCAGGCCTCATTTTAATATTGCACGCTTGAAGCTGGCTAGAATAATGTCAAGGTCAGTGGAGGGGAGCAAGAATGGGATATGAGTCAGATGCCATCAGGGACTATTGGGAACAGTTTGGCAGGAAGTTGCAGAGCCAATGCTGGTTAGGAGAGGGAGAGTAAAATTTCTGCTGGCAAAGTTCAGAGACCCTGTGCTGTTAGCTCCTCCTCCCTCTAACTAGCCTTCTAAAATTTAGTCCAGTGAGAAAGCCGGGAAGGATATCCTCCCGAAGCTCTTAAAGTCCTTCCCTATATAAATATGTTAGGTCCAATAAAGTCACAGGCATCAGAATCTCCCACTAACTTCATGTCCCATCCAGGAAGGAAGTTTTGCAGACTGATTTAAATGAAACCCAGATGTTAAAAATAGCTGAGGCCTCATAGCAGGAACATTGGATGTGTTTCCAATTCACCGAGCTTCCCAACTGTCAAAAATCTAACAGGAGGTAAAAACAGGGCTGATGTGTTCATTTGTCATGTAGTAGTTAATAGCAGAAAACAACACTTTTGACTTTTGAGCAAAAGACCAAGCTAAGATTTGAGGAAGGCATTTATTCCAATCGAAAAAAGGCCAACCTTACCAAGGATACTGAGTTCCCTGCAGTGTGAGGGTCTGAATATTCCATGAAGAGAAACTGAAAGTCATTTTCCTGATGCTATCTGCCAAATGCAAAATCTTGTTTTCTCCCCCTCATTGGTAGGAATACTGATGTAGATAATGAAAGACCTTTTTATGTAAAATTGTAACACTTCAATTTGTTTTGGCAGAGTATGCCTGCCAGTGGCTATGATAGTCTATCAGGTTAATTTGTAGATGAGAGAGAGGGCTATAATATTTATTTTTTTAAATTCAATTTGAAGATACAAGTATAGTTTTCCTGAGAACTTATTTGTGGTTGTTGGTGATGCTGCTATGATATGTGATATTTTTTGCTGGCAATGATAGGGAAACTATTGGAGAAAATTCTGAAGGGGAGAGTTAATCCACACTTGGAGAGAGGTGCAAGGTTTGATCAAGGATAGTCAGCATAACTTTGTCAGACGGAGGTCATGTCTAACACATGACCTCTATCTGACCACATGATTGAATTTTTTGAGGAAGTGATTGGGTGTGTAGATGAGGATAGTGTAGTTGATGTAGTTTATATGGATTTTAGCAAAACCTTTGACAAGATGCCTAATGGGAGACTGATAAAGAAGGCAAAAGCACATGGGATCCAGAATAACTTGGCAAGTTGAATCCAAAACTAGCTTAAGTGATAAAAGACAGAGGGTGGTGGTAGAAGGCTGTTTGTGTTAATGGAGGCTGGAGTTCACTGGCATACCACAGGGATCAGTGCTAGATCTGTTATTGTTCATGATAAATACAAATGACATAGATGAGAATATGGGTTGGGGAGAGCGGTGGATAATGATAGTTTCCAGATGATATAAAGTTTGACAAGGTAGTTAATAGAGAAGAAGAAGGTCTTAGTTTGCAGATAGATATCGACAGGTTGGTCACCAGGGCAGATCAGTGGCAGGTGGAATTTAACCTTAAAAAATATGAGGTGATGCACTTTGGAAAGAGTAACAAGTCAATGAAAATAGGACACTAGGAAACTCAGAGGAACAGAAGTAACTTGGGGTGCTTGTCCACAGATCCCTGAAGGCAATTGGGCATGTTAAGGACACTATTCAGGACACTTGCCTTTATTTTTCATGGCACAGATTATAAGAGCATATTGGTTATTATGGAGCTGTATAAAACTTTGGTTAGGCCTAAGCTGAAGTATTAAGTGCAGCTTTTTCTACCTCACTATAGGAAGGATGTGACATCACTAGAGGAGGTACAGAGGAAATTCACCAGGATGTTGCCTAGGATGAAACATTTTAACTATGAAGAGAGGCTGGATATGCTCAGTTTGTTTTTTTTAGAGCAGAAAAGACTAAGGGGATCCTGATTGAGGTGTATATGGTTATGACGGGTATGGGCGGGGTGGATAGAAAGCAGCTGTTCCCCTTAGTTGAATGGTCAATAATGAGGCTGTAATTTTAAGATGAAGGGCAGAAGGTTTAGAGGGGATCTGAGAAAAATGTTGTCAGAAGGTGGTGGGAGTCTGGAATGCACTGCCTGGGAGGGTAATAGCATTAGAAAACCTCACAATCTTTGAAAAGTACTTGAATGAGCACTTGAAATGTCACAGTATTCAAGGGCAAATGTTAAGTGCTGGAGAATGGGATTAGTGTAGTTTTAATGCCTGTGCAGACACAAAGGGCCAAAGTGCCTCTTCTATATTATTCAAGTCTGACTATGACCCAAAGCTCTGGCTTATACTCCCTTTGAACATGTTCAGTACAGCAAATATACTTTGTGGAATTTGTTCTTTTATACATCATACCTAATTTATAGATTAAATAAATATGTGTGATCTCATGCATTTTCAATCAAACATATTCTAATGACACATCTTTAGAAACAAGGTTCCTACCTGGAAGCAATTTTTAAATTTCTTGCTCACAAAGTACAGAGCGATGGGATTTATACAGGAGTTCAGAATCGCTAGATTGAGGCCAATAAAATCCAAGACTAGCACAAAGCTGAGGAAAGCAACAAATTGTATTAGAGTTAATATCAATACACTATCACGTAGAAACATAGAAAATAGCAGAAAAGCATATCATTTGACTCTTCAAAACTGCTCCACCATTCAATATGAGTATGGATGATCCTCTATCTCAATACCATACTTTCATGCTCTCCCCATTGTTACACCATTTTTATTTGATTTGATTTGATTTATTGTCACATGTATTAACATACAGTGATAAGTACTGTTTCTTGCGTGCTATAGCCAAAACATACTATTCATAAAGAAGGAAATGAGGGAGTGCAGAATATAGTGTTACAGTCATAGCTAGGGAGAAGAGAAAGATCAATTTAATGCAAGTTAAATCCATTCAGAAGTCAGAGGGCAGCAGTAAAGAAGCTGTTCTTGAGTTGGTTGGTACGTGAATTCAGACTTCTGTATCTTTATCCTGGAGGAAGAAGGTGGAAGAGAGAATATCTGGGGTGTGTGGTGTCCTTAATTAGGCTGGCCGCTTTGCCAAGGCAGCAGAAAATGTAGACAGAGTCAATGGACGGGAGGCTGGTTTGCCTGATGGACTGAGCCACATTCACAAATTTTTGTAGTTCCTTGCGGTTTTGGGTAAAGCAGGAGCCATACCAAGTTGCGATACAACCAGAAAGAATGCTTTCTATGATGATCAGTAAAAGTTGATGAGAGTTGCAGCTCACATGCCAAATTTCCTTAGTGTTCTGAAAAAGTAGAGGCGTTGGTTGGCTTTCTTAACAATAGTGTGGGCATGGGTGGACCAGGACAGGTTGTTGGTGATCTAGACACCTAAAAACTTGAAGTTCTTGGCCTTTTCTACTTCATCCCCATTGATGTAGACAGCATCATGTTCTCCTTTACGCTTGCTGAAATCGATGACAATCTCTTTTGTTTTATTGACATTAAGGGAGAGATTATTGTTGCCGCACCAGTTCACCAGATTTTCTGTCTCATTCCTGTACTCTGTCTCGTTTTTGTTAGAGATCTGACTCATGACGGTGGCGATGTCAGTAAACTTGAAAATCGAATTGGAGGGGAATTTGGCCGCCGAGTCATAGGTGTACAAGGAATACAGCAGGGGGATGATAACACAGTTTTGTTGGGTACGAATGTTGAAAATGATTGTGGAGGATATGTTATTGCCTATCCTTACTGATTGTGGTCTGTGAGTTAGGAAATTCAGGAACCAGTTGCAGAGGGAGGTGCTGAGACCCCTGCCAGAGAGTTTAGAGATGAGTTTCATGGGAATAATAGTGTTGAAGACTGAGATGTAATCAAAAAATAGGAGCCTGACATAGGTGTCCTTGATCTCTACGTGTTCCAGGGTTGAGTGTAGGGCCAGGAAATGGCGTCTGCTGTGGACTTTTGCGGCAGTAGGCAAACTGTAGTGGATCCAGGTAATCCGGGAGGCTGGAATTGATTCATGCCATGACTAATCTTTCAAAGTGCTTCATAATGATGAATGTCAGAGCCGCTGGCTGGTAGTCATTAAGGCACGCTGCTTTATTTTTCTTAGGTGCCAGGATGATGGTTGTCTTCGTGAAGTAGATAGGAACCTCAGATTGTTGTAAAAAGAGGTTGAAGATGTCTGTGAATACCCCTGCCAGCTGATCCGCACAGAATCTGAGTGCATATCCGGGTACCCCATCTGGGCCAGTTGCTTTCCATGGATTGCATCCTATCAAACTCCTGATGAATGAATGTTGCTGCTCAAAAGTTCACAAAATGTCTCTGGACAACAACAAGCATAATAAACAGTGAGCACCAATCCTTCTCAGTTGTCTGCAAAATCTGGCCAATGAGCAGTAAATAAGTTACAAGAGGTTGGTTGAGGATAAATATTGAGCCACAACATCAAGGAGAACTGCAATTCTTCTTTGAAGTGTTTTCACTAAAGTGGGCAGATAGGACCTCATTTTACATTTCATCCAAAAAATGGCACTTCCAACACTGCAGCATCCAGTCAGTACCCTACTGGAGTGTCAGCTTAGATTTTGTGCTTAAGTCTCCACAGAAGGTCTTCAACTTACTTTTTTCAGAGTTTATAATTGTGAGATACTTACGCAATGAGTATACTTAGAAATGAAAATGCTTTGGGATATTTTGAGGATATGAAAGACAAATTCCCCATACTGTGAATGCTACTGGGATTTTATGAATTGCTTGTTTAGTACAGTACTTAGTACAAAGAATCCTAAAATAGGAGGGAAATCAGATAGATGTCATTGTCCACACTGGCACGAATGGCATAGGTAGAAAGAGTACCATGGAAATTGCGCATCTAGTTAAAAAGAAAAAGGATGCATACATAAGATCCAGGCAACTAAAAACACTTGAAGACTACAGGGAAAGTAGAATATACGGAATTAGGAGGGCAAAAAGGGGTAATGAAAAATCCTTGGCAGGCAGGATTAAGGAGAAATCTAAGGTATTTTATTCATATGTTAGGAACAAGATGGTAGCCAGAGAAAGTTGGTCCACTGAAATGTATAGAACATAGAACATAGAACATTACAGCACAGAACAGGCCCTTCGGCCTTCGATGTTGTGCCGACCAAAATAAAAAGCAATGCCCCTCCAAACTAAACCATTCCCTTCTCTTCCATATACTTATCAATTAACCTCTTAAACGCCACCAAACTTGGCGCATCTACAACAGCTGCAGGCAGGGCATTCCACTCCCTAATCACTCTTTGAGTAAAGAACCTACCTCTGATATCCGTCCTATAACTCATACCCCTTAATTTAAAGCTGTGTCCCCTCGTGCTAGCTTTCTCCATCCTAGGAAAAAGGCTATCACTGTCCACCCTATCTAAACCTCTAATCATCTTATATGTTTCAATAAGGTCCCCTCTTAGCCGCCTCCTTTCTAACGAAAACAACCTCAAATCCCTCAGCCTCTCTTCATAAGACCTGCCCTCCATACCAGGCAACATCCTGGTAAACCTCCTCTGTGCCCTCTCCAATGCCTCCACATCTTTCTTATAATGTGGGGACCAGAACTGCACACAATACTCCAAGTGCGGCCGCACTAGAGTTTTGTACAGTTGCAAAGGAGGGAAATTATACATAGAACCAAAGAAAGTGGGTGACATCCTCAGTGACCACTTTGCATCAATATTCACAAAGGAGGGATACATTGATGGTGTCTCAGAGGGTATGTAAACCTCTAGAGCAATTCATCTTTATCAGGGAGGAAATGCTATGTGTATTAAAAAGCTTTAAGCTAGAAATGCCCAGGGCCAGATGGCATCTATTCCATATTACTGCGGGAGACAAAAGAGGAAATTGCTGGGCCAGAAATCTTTGTTTCCTTGTTGGCCACAAGCAAGGTGCCAGTAAACTGGAGGATAGCCACTCTTGTCCCGTTATTTAAGAAAGGTAGTAAGTATTATAGGGCAGTGAGCATGACATCAGTGATAGTGAAATTGTTGGAGAAGATTCTTAGGTATCTATACATATTTGGAATTGAATGGTCTTATTAGTGACAGAACAGCATGGTTTTGTGCAAGGGAGGTCATGTCTCACTAATTTGATTGAGTTTTTTGAAGAGGTGAGAAAAATGATTGATGAGGAAAGGGCTGTGGATGGTATCTACATGGACTTTAGTAAAACATTTGTCAAGGTTCCTCATGGCAGGTTGGTGCAAAGGGTTAAATCTCACGGGATCAAGGGTGAACTAGTTAAATGGATTCAGAACTGGCTTGGCTATAGAACACAGAGGGTAGCGGTGGGAGGGTATTATTCTGAAAATTTATAAATGATGATGTTCCGCTGGGTTCAGTGCTGGAACCTCTGCTGTTTGTAATATATATAAATGACTTGGAAGAAAACATAGCTGGTCTGATTAGCAAGTTTGTGGATGATACTATGATTGCTGGAGTTGCAGATAGTGAAGAATGTCTGAGAATACACCAGGATATGGATAGGATGAAAATTGGGCAGAGAAATGGCAGGTGGTATTTAATCCAGACAAATGTGAGGTCTTACATTTTGGTAGATCCAATTCAGTTTGGAGCTATGAAATAAATGGCAGAACCCTCAGGAGCATAAACACACAGAGATCTGGGAGTATAGGTTACAGATCCTTAAAAGTGGCAGCACAGGTGGAAAAAGTGATGAAGAAAGCATATGGCACTCTTGCTTTCATCAGCTGGGGATCGAGTATAAAAGTTGGCAAATGATGTTACAGTTACATAAAACATTGGTTAGGCCACATTTGGAATACTATGTCCAATTCTGGTCGCCACTTTGTCAGAAGCAAGTGAAGGCTTTGAAGAGGGTGCAGAAAAGGTTTACTAGGATGTGGCCTGGTATAGAAGGTATTAGTTATGAGGAGACTTTGAATAAACTGTGATTGTTCTCCCTGGAAAGACAGAGGCTGAGGGGTGACGTGATAGAAGATTATAAAATTATGAGGGACATTGATAAGGTGAACAATTGGAAGCTTTTTCCCAGGATAGAAATGACAATTACAGAGGGGCATAAGTTCAAGGTAAGGGGGGAAAAGTTCAGTGGAGATATGCAGGGGAAGTTTTTTTAACACAGAGGGTGGTGGGGGCCTGGAATACACCGCCAAGTGAGGTGATTGAGGCAGATACATTAGCGACATTTAAGACTTATCTGAATAGACACATGAATAGGCAGGGAATAGAGGGATACAGGCATTTGGTCTAGATAGGACAACATGATTGGCGCAAGCTTGGTGGGCTGAAGGGGATGCTCCTGTACTGTACTGTTCTTTGTACTGCAGATATTAACAGCATATTTTAAATTGGTAATTTTTATACAGATTCATAATTATACATGTTAAGATTATAGGAGAAAAAATTTCTTGTCAACTTGTTAATAATTCCTTTCAGCATCCCATACGGTGAATTTGACATTTATGCAAAGCATTTGTTCATCTCACTTACTTGAGGAATTCACATCTCTTACTGTCATTTTGTTTATACCGGTAATTGGTTTTCTTTAAAATCCTGCCAAGATGAAGGGGGAACCAGCACAGAGCAAAAATCACAACTAAAAACAAAACGGTTTTGGCCACCTCTCGGCGCTGAAAAATAAACATACAAAAACAATCTTCAGTACAATGGGTACCAGCTATTTATACAGAGACTCAAACAAAACAGATATTTTTCCACACAAGCGTTTGTAAATTGAAGGCTTGTGACAGGAATCCTTTGGATATATTTATCGAACAAATGGATCTAATCAAACAACACATGGCATGAACTGGTAAAAGGTTATGGGACGCTAGTTTTGACTTTGTACCATAGTGAAAAACGTGCAATAAAATAAAAATGGACTTATAATGGAGACACACAGGAAGATATAAAAGCAGCCTGGGAGAGAGAATTACAGAGAGAAACCTAGAGGAGAGAGAGACAATACAGCGAGGCCAGAGAGTTATAGAGAAGAAGCACAAAGAAAGAGATAGCACAGAGAAATCACAGAGATTATAGAAGGGAACCTCATAGAGAGATAAAGAGACAGCAAGACCAGAGAGAAAGTTATAGAGATGATTTATATCGAGTTATGAGGAGTTATAAATCGGAGACTTGGAGTTTCATGAATCAGCACATGCTGACTGAGTTTGAAAAAAAATCATTCTCTCACTCGAAAGCCATAAGATAGTTGTTTGGTGTGTAACTGCAGTTATAAAGACTCTTGTTGATAGTGAACAGGAGAACAGTCGACTTCAGAATGATATCAATGGTTTGGTTGTGTGGGCAGAGAAGTGGCAAATGGAATTCAACCTGAAAACATGAGGTAATGTAGTTGTGGAGGGCAAACAAAGTCAGGGAATATTCAATAAATGGGAAGGTACTACAAGGGGGTTGACAGTATAGGGAAACTAGATGGTCTAGATAGCAAATGACAGGTTTTCCTTTTTAGGTGAGGTATTGAATACAAGACAGCAATGGTGGAGACTGTATAACATGTTAGTCACTAGGATTCATAGTTTGAGGATAAAGAGGTAAACCTTTTAGAACTGTGAGGAAAAATTTCTTCACCCAGAGGATGGTGAATGTGTGGAATTCATTATCACAGAATGTAGTTGAGGCCAAAACATTGTCTGATTTCAAAAAGAAATTAGATATAGCTTTAGGGTCCAAAGGGATAAGGAGATAGGAGGGAAAGGGGGATTATCATCATATTGAATTCGATAATCAGTCATGATCAAAATGAATGGAAGAGCAGGCTCGAAAGCCCAAATAGTTACTCCTGCTTCTAGTTTCTATGGTTAGGCCACAACTGGAATTTTGTATATCACGTTACAGAGAGGACATAATTACTCTAGAGGGAAGGTGGAAGAGATTTATAAGAATGATCTCATGGCTTAAAAATTGCAGCAGTAGAAAAGGTTGTTTCACTTAGAACTGAGGAGGCTAAGAAGTGTACAAAATTATGGTAAGCAGTCTCACAACACCAGGTCAAAGTCCAATAGGTTTATTTGGTATCACAAGCTTTCAGAGCATTGCTCCTTCACCAGGTGTTGAAGGCCACAGCTCCACTCACCTGATAAAGAAACAGTGCTCCAAAAGCTCATGACACCAAATAAACCCATTGGACTTTAACGAGGCATTGTGAGACTTCTTACTGTGCCCACCCCAGTCCAACGCCAGCATCTCCATAACATGGCTATAAAACTATAAGAAGTCTGTCAGAGAAGACAAGAAAAATTTGGTTCCACTAGCAGAGGGCTCACTTACCAGGGACATAGATTTAAGATGATTTGTGGAAGGATTAGCAGGAACAGGAGGAAAATACTTTTCATTAAGAGAGTGGTGGGCATCTGGAATTCACTGCCTAAGTTGGTGATTGAGGCTGAAATGCTCTATTTATTTTACAAGTACCCTGGATCTGCATGAAGTGATTAAACCTGCAAGGCTGCAGACCAGGTGTTGGAAAGCGAGATTAAAATGAATGATCTGCTTTTTTGTTCTCTTTTTTGGCTGATGCAGACATGTTAGGCTGGATAGCCTCTTTTTGTACTGTAATTTGTCTACGGTTTGATAGTAAATGGTTAAGTTAATACACTACTCTTAGGGGTGTGTGTAAATAGCTGTAATTAGATAAGCATAAATAAAACTCAACTAGTTTTGTCATAATTAATTAGGAAACACAATCAGAAAGGAAGAAAGTAGCTAGTCAGTCTACTGGTTTATTTTAAGCAGTAAGTTTTGATGCATTATTAATGTTTAAATTATTATGATAAGTGATTGGGAATAAATAGAAATATAATGGTAGTAAGGGACAGTGTAGTAATGAAGATTGAAAGTTCAGTAGACTGTGTTGCCTGACTGCTGCTAGGGTTCAGAACATGTCAGAGCTAGAGAAGAATTTGCAGTGGAATAGGGAAGATTCATTATCATGATTAGATGACATAAATGGGACCAGGAAAGAGATTTTGTTTCAGGAGTAGAACAACTAGGGGCTAAATTACAAAGCAAAGCCACAGTCACAAACAAAGTGGTACAGAGTTAAAAAGGTTAGAGAGTTGAATGCATGGCTCAAAGTTTGGTACAGGTGAAATGAATTTCAATTTATAAGGCACTAGCACAAGTACTAGGGAAAATAGGAGCTGTACCTTTGGGATGTCTTGAGGGCAGCACGGTGGCACAATGATTAACACTCCAGGGAACTGGCTTCAATTCTTGTCTTGCGTCACTGTCTGTGTGGAGTTTGCACATTCTCCCTGTGTCTGCATGGATTTCCTCTGGGTGGTCTGGTTTCCTCCCACAGTCCAAAGATTGGTGGGTTAGGTTGATTGGCTATGCTAAATTGTCCCTTAGTGTCTTGGAATGCATAGGTTAGAGGGATTAGTGGGGTAAATATATGGGGTTATGGGGATAGGGTCTGGGTGAGATTGTTGGCAATGTAGACTGAATGGGCTGAAAGGCCTCCTTCTGCATTGTCGGGATTGTATAATTCTGTGAACTATGCTGGAACCAGTATTTTTGTGAGTCATACAACTAAAACAGGAGGGAAAGGCTTTAATATAAATAATGAGGGCAAGAGATTATGTGAGAGAAAGGAAAGCAAAGGAAGAAGATGGCAATAAATACTCTTCGGTATTCACGCAGGGTGATGTAAATGTAGTTATGGAGAACACTGAGGTACAGGGTTGCAAACTGGGAAGTATTGAAGTAGATAGGGAGGATGTGCTAGATATTCTCGAGGGTTTGAAGTTGGATAAGTCCCCTGGGCCGGACGGGATTTACACTAGGATTCTCTGGGAGGCAAGAGAGGAGATTGCAGAGCCTCTGGCTCTGATCTTCAGGTCGTCGTTGGTTACGGTGTGGTTCCGGAGGACTGGAGGATAGCGAATGTGGTCCCGTTGTTCAAGAAGGGGAAGAGAGACCTTCCAGGGAATTATAGGCCAGTGAGTCTTACTTCTGTTGTGGGCAAAGTATTGGAGAGAATTATTAGGGATAGGATTATAGTTATTTAGAGAGAAATGAATTGATTGGGGATAGTCAGCATGGTTTTGTGAAGGGTAGGTCATGCCTTACTAACCTCATTGAGTTTTTGGAGAAAGTGACCAAAGAGGTGGATGGGGGTAAGGCGGTTGATGTAGTATATATGGACTTTAGTAAGGCGTTTGATAAGGTGGCCCATGGAAGACTTCTACAGAAAATGCAGATGTGTGGAATAGAGGGTGATTTAGCTACTTGGATTAGGAATTGGCTGGCAGATAGAAGACAGAGGGTGGTGGTTGATGGGAGATATTCATCGTGGAGTTCGGTGACGAGTGGTGTGCCTCAGGGGTCTGTTTTGGGGCCCTGCTGTTTGTAATTTTTATAAATGATCTGGATGAGGGTATTGAGGGATGGATCAGTAAATTTGCAGATGATACTAAAGTTGGTGGTGTGGTAGATAGTGAAGAGGGGTGTTTTAGTTTACAGAGTGACTTGGACAAGTTGCAGAGCTGGGCCGAGAGGTGGCAAATGGAGTTTAATGGGGAAAAGTGTGAGGTAATGCACTTTGGCAGGAACAATAAATGTGTAGAGTATAGGGCTAATGGTCGGGCTCTTAATAGTGTTGAGGAACAGAAGGATCTTGGTGTATGTGTCAATAGATCCCTGAAAGTAGGCAGTCAAGTGGATAAAGTTGTTAAGAAGGCATATGGAGTCTTAGCTTTATTGGTAGGGGGATTGAATTTAGGAGCCGCAGCATCATGTTGCAACTGTACAAAACTCTAGTGCGGCCGCACTTGGAGTATTGTGTGCAGTTCTGGTCCCACATTATAAGAAAGATGTGGAGGCATTGGAGAGGGTACAGAGGAGGTTTACAGGATGTTGCCTGGTATGGAGGGCAGGTCTTATGAAGAGAGGCTGAGGGATTTGAGGTTGTTTTCGTTAGAAAGAAGGCGGCTAAGAGGAGACCTTATTGAAACATATAAGATGATGAGAGGTTTAGATAGGGTGGACAGTGATAGCCTTTTTCCTAGGATGGAGAAAGCTAGCACGAGGGGACACAGCTTTAAATTAAGGGGTATGAGTTATAGGAAGGATATCAGAGGTAGGTTCTTTACTCAAAGAGTGATTAGGGAGTGGAATGCCCTGCCTGCAGCTGTTGTAGATGCGCCAAGTTTGTTGGCGTTTAAGAGGTTAGTTGATAAGTATATGGAAGAGAAGGGAATGGTTTAGTTTGGAGGGTCATTGCTTTTTATATTGGTCGGCGCAACATCGAAGGCCGAAGGGCCTGTTCTGTGCTGTAATGTTCTATGTTCTATAAAGGAAATTATTATTAGCATGTGGCAACATGCACAAACCTAACAGTGTGCCAATTGGTAAGGTCAGGATGTGCAAAACAGTAGAAAGACAATAAAGGTTCAGTATCTGAATGCACATAGCATTCATAACAAAGTAGATGAATTTACTACTTTGTATGAATACATACAGAAATGAATGTGTATGATCTGTGGCTATAAGGTGACCAAAGCTAGGTCCTGAATAGTCAAGGCTACTTTATATTTTGGAAGGACATGAAGCTAAGAAATGCTGGTGGAGTAGCACTCTGAATGAAGGATGATCTTAGTACAAAAGTAAGAAATGACCTTCGTTCTAAAGGTCAAGATGCAGAATTACTTTAGGCAGAGATATAGCAAATGGAAGAAATAAATTGTGGAAACAGTTTATAAGCCTCCAAACAATAACAATGCTCTAGATTGGAGTTTACAGGAAGAATAAGATACAGAGATAATCATACATGATTTTATTCTACAATCAATTGGATGAATCAGATTGGCAAAGAAAGCCTGAAAGCTGAGTTTCTTAGAGGAGCATATTCTCAAGCCAACTACAGAGCAGGCTATTCAAACCTAGTAACGTGCAATGAGACAGGATTATTTAATGACAATTAGCAAAGGAGATTCTAGGTAGCAGTGATCACAAAATGATTTAATTTTGGATTCAGTTTGAAAGAGAGAAAAGTGGGTCCAACACTGATGTTTTAAACTCAATTAAAAGCAATTACAAGATCATTTAGGCTTGTTACCAAGCTAAGAAATTCTGATAATATGCTTAAAACCTTTGGATTGTGAAGTCTAGGTGTCCCAGACTTAAAATGTTAGCTCTGTTCTCTCTCTACAGATGCTGTCAGACCTGCTGAGATTGTCTAGCATTTTCTTTTTTTGTTCCTTGTACTTCTTTTTAGAATTATTAACGCTGCAATTTGTTTTATACGTTATTCATTTGTCTACAAAAGTTGTCACTACATAAAACTGAAAAGGATGCAAACGGTATATCTACTGAGACATATTAATTTAGTCGAATGTCTGAACATTTTGGAATTGAAAAACTGGGATATGTTTAGACTTGGGCACAGTTTGTTTCTTATATTAATTGATAGTCAAAAGATTTTACCCGTTTCAAGTGTTCACTCAAGGCAATCCTCAAACTCTTATTCCTCTTATTTAACATCTCACAGGTCATTCGAGTGTAGAAGAAAGCAGTGCAGACCAGAGGCATGCAGAAGTAAAACCCAAACAACCACCAATCCTTCACATCGATGTAGAACTGAAAGAAAATAAATAATATTCCGAGAAATCAAAACAGAAGAGACAGGACATTCACAGATATCTGCAGTGTCATTTTCTTTTAATATTGTAAAATCTACTTGAAAATATAAGGCATGTTATAGAACAACACAATGGCTGAAAAGAGTAACCAATTTTCTAATTTCCATGTAACTTCAGATTCACAGCAATGTAGTTGACTTTTAACTGCCCTCATAGACCAGCAATAAATGTTGGCCCATCCAGTGATGCCCATATCCCAAGAATGAATAAAATGAAAATTTATAAGATACATACTAATGTTTCATTAACATCTTTCTTCAGTCTTAAATTATTTTCCACCCAGTTCTGAATTTTTCATTGGTGCATATTGTCCTTAGATTGACAAGGCAGAGAAGCTTTCCCGTTTGTTTTGTACCCAGCTACAACAGGAATGTGTGAAGTCAATCATGATTTATCCTAAATGGTTTTGTATTGTTGTTACCTTCACCATAAACAAAAAGAAAAAAAAAACTGTACACTGACAATTCATGGTTCATGAGCTCCAGAGGCCCCACTATTTAAAGACAAAATGGAATGTTGACCTTCATTGCTAGAGAGATGGAGTTAAAAACAGGGAGGTTATATTGCAGCTGTGTAAGGTACTGATGAGGCCATACCTGGAGTATTGTGTATAGTTTTGGTTTCCTTACTTGAGAAAAGATATACTAGCACCGGAGAGGGTGCAGGGGAGATTCACTAGGTTGATTCCAGAGTTGACAGGGTTGACTTATGAGGAAAGACTGAGTAGACTGGGATTATACTCATTGGAATTTAGAAGGATGAAGGGGGATTTTATAGAAACATGTACAATTATGAAGAGAATAGAGAAGATAGAAGCAGGAAGGTTGTTTCCAATGGTGGGTGAAACCAGAACTAGGGGCATAGCCTCAAAATAAGGGAGAGCAGATTGAGGACTGAGTTCAGGAGGAATTTCTTCATCCAAAGGGTTGTAAATCTGTGGAATTCCCTGCCCAGTGAAGCAGTTGAGGCTATCTCATTAAATGTTTTTAAGGCAAAGATAGATTTTTGAATAGGAAAGGAATTAACTAATGGTTATGGTAAGCAAAGCTGAGTCCACAAAAAGAGCAGCCATGATCTAATTGAATGGCGAAGTAGGATCAAGGAACCAGATGGCCTACTCCTGCTCTTAGTTCTTATGTTCTTACTTCCTATTTGTCACAGAGCTTGTCTGATATCCATCACTGGATGGACACAAATTCCTTCTTTAAGTATTAGGAAGATAAAAGCCACTATTTTTGACCCTTCCCCTTTAAACAGTTCCCTAGCCACTGACTCCATCCCTCTTCCTGACTTAGGTTGAACCAGACATTTGTCAACCTTGGTGTTGTTATTAAGATGAACATTCATCTAAATACCCACTCCATTACCATGGCTGTCTATTTCCACTTCTGTTAAATGGCTGATTCCACCCTGCCTCAACTCATCTGCTGCTAAGATACTCATCTGTGCCTCTGTTACCTCTAGACATGACTAATTGAATGGTTTCATGGTCTACCCGTATCCTAAGTCCTTTTTACTATCTTTGTGCTTGCTGACCTAGATGGCCTCCCAGTCGCACAATACCTCAATTTTAAAATTCTCACCTTGTTTCATATTTCTTTTTTAAACAGTCTACCTGTCTCTGTAAGTTCCTTGAGCTCTACAGTCTTCTGAGATCTCCCGTGCTCCTCCAAACATGGGCTCTTGAGCTTTGCTGATTTTAATCGCTTTACCATTGGGAACCATGCTTTCACCTTCAGAAAAGATATGGTAAATTCTGGAATTCTTTCCCTAAATTTCTCTTCTCTCTATAGCTTAAGACACTCCTTAAAATGTACCTCATCATTCAAGCTCTTGGTCTCTGTTCTAATATTCTTTTACTTGCTGTTAAATTTTGTTTGATTATAAAGTACCTTGGAATGCTGTATTAAATCAGAGGTGTTATGAAAATGCAAGTTGTTGCTAATGTCGTTATTTAATGGCTTTCATAACCTTGGGCCATTAGAAAGCACTTTCTAGATAATGAACAATATTTGAATTGTAGTGACTGTTGTAATGGGGTTGTTTGTTACTATTAGAGCATTGGAAAAAGTAAACATTTAGGAGATATCTGGTAATAGGTAACTACAGATCAACTCCAGCAGCCAAATAGATACTAAAGAGATTTAAAGATCAGTCATCAGATTTAATGTAAAATTAAACCTGGCTGAAAGAGTTGCTCAGTGATTTTTGGACATTTGTTTTTATTACATATAATTTTTTCTACAGCGCGGAGGATCGAAGCACTGTTCTTGCATGATCTTTGTTGTGTAACTCCCTGCAGGACCAGGAAAAAATTAATATCAGGGTAAGCACAAAGATCACATGTCAAAGCAATTTATTTTTCATGACGAATGTTTTCTGGATAGATTCCATTTATAATTTTGTCGCTGTGAGGCACTAACATCATATTTCAATTTGTGCGATCAATAGAGGACAACTGGGATGATATTTTAATGTTTAACAGACTCAAAAAAAAGCACCAGTCTTTTAAATAGAGGTAACTGTTTGGGGAGGGAGAATAAACAGAATGATTATATATTATGGACTGGATTTTATGGGGTGCCATGATTTCCAATCTGCCAGATAAAACACAGGGATAGGGAGCCCACCCATGATCCAGATGGGATGGGGGAAGCAATGTTAATTGCTTCAAGGAAGGCCTCTGCCTCTTTATTGGGAGGAAGCCAAATCTTAGGGAGATGTTTAAGAAGGGAGTTAAGCAGCAGACAGGAAATTGTAGACTGGTTAGCCTGACTTCGGTCATTGGCAAGATTTTAGAGTTCACTATTAAAGATGACATCTCGGAGTACTTGGAAGTGCATGATAAAATAAGACTGAATCAGCACGGCTTCGTCAAGAGGAGTCATGTGTGACAAATCTGTTAGAGTTCTTTTGAGAAGGTAACAAAGAAGTCAGATAAAGGAGAACTAGTGGTCGTGATTTTTAGATTTCCAGAAGGCTTTTGACAAGATGCCACATAGGACACTGTTAAATAAGTTAAGAGCCCATGGTTAAGGATAAGATCCTGGCACGGATAGAGGATTGGCTGACTGGCAGAAGGCAGACAGTGGGGACAAAGGGGTTTTTTCAGAATGGCAGCTGATAACTAGTGGTGTGCCTCAGGGGTCGGTGCTGGGATCACAATTTTTCACAATATACATTAACAATTTGGAAGAAGGAACTGAAGGCACTGTTGCTAAGTATGCTGGTGATACAAAGATATGTAAAGAGACAGATGATATTGAGAAAGCGGGGGTCTGCAGAAGGACTTGGATAGGCTAAGAGAGTGGGCAAAGAAGTGGCAAATGGAATATAATACGGAAAAGTGAGAGGTTATGCACTTTGGAAGGAGGAATGAAGTCATAGACTATTTTCTAAATCGAGAAATGCTTAGGAAATCAGAAGCACAAAAAGTTTTGGGAGGTCTTGTTCAAAATTCTCTTAAGGTTAACGGAAAGGTTCAGTTGGTAGTTAGGAAGGCAGATGCAATGTTGACATTCATGTCGAGAGGGTTAGAATACAAGAGCAGGGCTGTATAATGCTCTGGTCAGACCTCATTTGGAGTATTATGAGCAGTTTTGGGCCTTGTATCCAAGGAAGGATGTGCTGGCCTTGGAAAGGTCCAGAAGAGAACAAAGAACAAAACAGCACAGGAAACAGGCCCTTCGGCCCAACGAGCCCACGCCGCCACCCTGATGTTCCCACCTCTACCCGCGATCCCTATCCACGTTTATAGATCTATGGATTAAAAACCAAATTTGAGACAATTTAGGGAGAATTTGTTTTGCCAATTAGCCTAAGAGCACCTCTTTGGGATGTGGGAGGAAACCGGAGCACCCGGAGAAAACCCACGCAAGCACAGGGAGAATGCACAAACTCCCACAGACACAGGCCAAATCCATGTATCTGCACAGCACAGCGATAGTCACTGAGCTGTCGTGTTGCCCATCAGATGGTCCAGGTCAAGCGAACACTAATGATGTGAAGCACTAGGATACTCTCGAAAAAGATCCAAGAGCAGTCCTCTCACGACCCATCACGTGTATGCCCCTCATTAGACAACAAGGTGGACCAAAGCACCTGTAGGATAAAAACAAGTACATCAATATCATCATCTATTTACACACTTCCCAGGGACTCCCAAGGCTCATGATCCCTATTTTAAATCAGTTTTCTTACCCCTCCATTCCCATTCTGTTCATGTGCCCATCTAAGTATTTCTTAAATAACTCCAGACTACCTGCCTCCACCACTTTACTTGGCAGTGCATTCCATACCCCCACCACCTTCTGTGTGAAAAAACTCCCTCTAGCATCCAAATTATACCTTACCCCTCTCACCCTAGGCCCATGACCCTTCGTGCTATTTGAGTCCATCCTAGGAAAAAGCTTAACCCTGTTTACTCTATCTGTCCCTTTCAAAATCTTGTACACCTCTATCAGATCTTCTCTAAGTCTATGTCTTTCTAAGGAAAACAGTCCCAATTTGCCTAATCTCTCCTCGTAACTCAGACCTTCCATACCAGGCAGCATCCTGGTAAACCTCCTCTGCACTCCCTCCAGAGTCTCCACGTCCTTCCGGTAGTAGGGCGACCAGAACTGGATGCAGTCTTCCAAATGAGGTCTAACCAGCGTTTTATACAACTGAAACATTAAAGGCCAGCTCTTGTACTCTATACCCCTTCCTATAAAGGCTAACATACTATATGCTTTCTTCACAATCTTCTCCACTTGCTCTGCCACCTTCAGAGACTTGTTCACCTGCACCCCCAGGTCCCTCTGCATTTCGATACTCTTAATAGGTCTACCCTTTATCATATACCTCCCCCTGCATTCTTTCTCCCGAAATGCATCACCTCACATTTATCAGGATTGAATTCCATCTGCCATCTGTTTGCCCAAGCTACCAGCCTATCTATGTCCTGCTACATCGCCTGACAATGCTCCTCACTATCCACAAGTCCAGCCATCTTTGTATCGTCTGCAAGTTCACAAGAATGATCCCTGGAATTCAGAGCTTGTTGTATAAGGAACGGTTGCAGACTCTGGGACTATACTCGTAGTTTAGAAGGATGAGAGGCGATCTTATTGAAACTAACAGGACACTGCAAAGCCTGGATAGAATGGACATGGACAGGATGTTTCCACTAGTAGGAAAAACTAGAACAAGAGGGCACTACCTCATATTAAAGGAATGATCGTTTAAAACAGAGATGAGCAGGTATTTTTTCAGCCAGAGTGGTGAATCTATGGAACTCTTTGCCACAGAAGGCTGTGGAAGCCAGGTCATTGACTGTCTTTAAGACAGAGATACATAAGTTCTTGACAAATAAGGGGATCAGGGGTTATGGGGAAAAGGCAGGAGAATAGGGATGAGAAAAATATCTGCCACGATTGAATGGTGGAGCAGAATTGATGGGTCGAATGCCTAATTCTGTTCCTATGACTTATGTCTTCTGCCAGCCAATTGGTAGGCTGGTATTCCTGTAATCCAAACAACACCAACCAAGAGTAGTGGCCATTTCTGGGACTATAAATACTTTCCAATGTTGAGTGGCCCAGACTATCAGGGAACAGAAGGCTCGGCAAGGGAGTTGATGGTAGTGAGGGGGTGACAGTAGAAGTAGGTGGTTAGGTTTGAGAGACCAGGAGTTGGGGACTAAATGAGGAAATGAAGTTGGAATGAGTGTCCCCACTGGGCACAGGAGGCCAAATAGGAGATCCCCAAATATCAGTGCACGTTGCTAACGCTGTTGGGCATGTTGCTTTACTTTGGCATTCCTATGCCATGGGCAATACACCTGTGGCAGTAGAATGAAGTCTTTAGGTGGCTATTAATAAGCTGCTTAAGGGTTTCAATAGGTCCAAGGACCACACCCTATAAAATTTCAGATTGGGCAGAGGTAGATGGCAGGAAGGCCAACAATTTGATTTTATATACCACCCCTTACCAAACCCAGTGACAGGGGAGTGTAAAATCCAAACCCATTGAACTAATTTGATAAGTTAACAAGTAAGCTCTGGATTTGGTGATGATAGAATCATAAAAATTTCAATAGAGCAGAAGGCTATTTGGCCAATTATGCTCACATTGGTTGCAAATGCAGCAATTTATGCTAATTCTATTACCTTGTCCTCCTCCAGCACTCTTTAACATCTTTCATCAAGTCTTTCTCCAATTCTAGCTGTTGTGATTTATTGCCTTTCAACAATCATCGTGGTAATTTATTTCAGATCTTAATTACTTTTTATGTTAAAAGCTTTATAAGAGGAGGCCTTTAAAAACATTGATTTCTTAGGAGAAGGTGAGACTGAAGCCTCCTTCAAATTCAAGGCTGGTTTCATGGAGTTCTTAAATTTTGTTTTTCTTCTTGCCGATTGATGATCATGTCATAACAGATCTTCAGCTTCAAATTCATTTTCCCGCTCCCAATGAATTCCTTGATTCCCTAAGAGACCAAATAGCGTATATCTCAACTGTGAATATATTCAATGATGGAACATTCATGCAGAAAGACCAATGAAATATAATGTACCACAATCATAGGCACAGAAGATGCCCTCTTTTGCTTCAAATAAAGGCATGTTGGTGTTGTGGCAGGAATAGAACCTGATAGAATAGGTTTAAACAAAATGGTGGGAAAGATTGGCCTGAATTTTGGGGGCAAAACACATTAAAGGCAATCAAAGAAAGCAAAGTTAAATTTGATTTGCAAGCAAGAGGGATCAAGGGTTCACTTTTCTGAGATGGTTATTTTGAAAGGGAAGCAGGTCTAAGAAAAAAGAATCGCTCAGTTTACAAAATGCACTGCATGAACTTAGCAAGGCTCCTTAGGTAGCACCTTCCAAACCCATGTAATCCCTACAATTCAGAAGGAGGCTATTCGGTCCATTAAGCCTGTACTGACAACAAACAATCCCACCCAAACTCTATCGCGGTAACCCTGCTAATCCTGCTGACACAATGGACAATTTAGCATGGCCAATCAACCTAACACCTACATGAGGAGAATGTGCAAATTCTACACAGACATGTACTGAGGCTGGAATACCCTGGTCCCTACAATGTGAGGCAGCAGTGCTAACCACTGTGCCACCATGCTATGCTTTGTTTCTCATTCACTAATCTGTGTATATCTCTTTATGTTCTCACAGCTTGCATTTCAAGAACAAAGAACAAAGAGCAACACAGCACGGGAAACAGGCCCTTCGGCCCAACGAGCCCACGCTGCTGTCCTAACGTCCTAATGACATATCCTTGTCTTTAGGCTATGCAAATTGTTGAAGATTCCCATATAGGGACCAATATAGGGACAATTTGTTACCCAATCAACCTAAGAGCACATTTTTGGGATGTGGGAGGAAACCGGAGCACCCGGAGGAAACCCACGCAACCACGGGGAGAACGCTCAAACTCCCGCAGACACAGGCCCAAATCCATGTGTCAGCACAGCAACAGCGATAGTCTCTGAGCTGTCAACTTGCCCATCAGATGGTCCAGTTTAAGCATACACTGACGACGTGAAGCACTAGGCAACTCCTGAAGCAACCTCCAAGAGCAGCTCTCGCACGACAGGCCGCATGCATGCCCCTTGTTGGTCAACAAGGTGGACCGAATTGCCTGCGGAAACAAATAAGACTTAATTAAACATGCTAAAAAAAAACTAAGACATTCCCGAGACGAAACTAAAAGATAGTCTACTACTATTTGGTCCTCCCGATATTCAAACAGTCCTGCTATAACCCTCTATCTGCAGACCCTCATGTGGCTGTCCAAGAGACCCTTAAACAACCCTATCGTGCCTGCTCCCACCACCTTACTCGGCAGTGCATTCCACACCCCCACTACCCTTTGTGTGAAAAACTGGCCTCTAATATTCGTCTTATACATAGCCCCCCCTCACCCCGAGCACGTGACCCCTCGTTCTATCCATTTCTAATGGTGGAAAAAGCTTACCACCATTTACTCTATCTATACCCGTCATAATCTTATATACCTCTAAAAGACCCCTCTCAGCCGACGTCTTTCACGGGAAAACAACCCCAGTGTTTTCAATCTTTCCTCGTAAGACAGCCCTTCCATATCAGGCAGCATCCTGGTAAATCTCCTCTGCACTCTCTCCAGGGCCTCTAAATCCTTCCTGTAGTACGGCGACCAGAACTGGACGCAGTACTCCAGATAAGGCCTAACCAACGTTCTATACACCTGCAACATCAGACTCCTACTCTTGTATTCTATATCACTTCTTATGAAGGCTAACATACCATACGCTTTTTTTACCACATTCTCCACTTGCACTGACACCTTCAGAGACCTGTGAACTTGCACCCCCAGGTCTCTCTGCATCTCCGGATAGTTTTACCTTTTATCCTATAACTCCCCTCTACGTTATTCCGGCCAAAATGCATCACCTCGCATTTATCCCGATTAAATTCCATTTGCCATCTATCTGCCCAATCTACCAGCCTATCTATGTCATGTTGTATTGCCAGGCACTGCTCCTCAATCCAATCCAATCATCTTAGTGTCATCAGCAAATTTGCTGATCACACCACCTACCCCCTCTTCCAAGTCATTTATATACAGCACAAATGGAAGGAGTCCTAGTACAGAGCCCTGTGGCACACCACTAGTGACAGACCTCCAGTTGGAAAAAGAGCCTTCCACTACTATCCGCTGTCTCCTCCTCCCAAGCCAGTTCTCAACCCATCTACATACCTGGCCCTGTATACCATGCGCCTTCACCTTTTCTATCAGCCTACTATGAGGGACCTTATCAAACGCCTTACTGAAACCCATATAGACGACATCAACGGCTTGTTCTTCATCAACCGTTTTTGTCACCTCTTCAAAAAATTCCACTAGATTCATAAGGCACGACCTCCCCTTAACGAAGCCATGCTGCGTATCCCTGATCAGATCGCAGCGCTCCAGATGCGCATACATCCTGTCCCTGAGAATCCTCTCCATTACCTTACCTATAACTGAAGTCAAGCTCACCGGCCTATAGTTCCCTGGGTTATCCCTCTGACCCTTTTTAAACAACGGTACTACATTTGCAATCCTCCAGTCCTCTGGGACCTCCCCTGAGTCCAAAGAGGAGACAAAGATTTGCGTCAGAGGCCCAGCAATGCCATCTCTCACCTCCCTTAGCAGCCTGGGATAAATACCATCAGGCCCTGGAGCTTTATAAGTCTTTATGCTACCTAAAAGCCCCAACACTTCGTCCCTCGTAATGATTATTTCCTTCAACGGGTCCTCAAATTCCTCAAAGCCGGCATCAGACATCAGGCCCCTCTCCCGCGTGAATACCGACGCAAAGTATTCATTCAGGATCTCCCCCATCCCCTCAGGCTCTAAGCATAGTTCCCCTCCTCTGTCCCTGAGAGGTCCAATCTTCCTCTAACCATCCTTTTGCTCCTTACATAGGAGTAAAATGCCTTAGGATTTTCCTTAATCCTACCTGCCAAAGCCATTTCGTGGCCCCTTTCTGCCTTTCTGACACCCCTTTAAGATCCCGTCTACACTCTCTATATTTTTCCAGCGCTGCCTCTGTCCCCAGTTGCCTGGATCTAACGTACGCCTCCCGCTTCTTCCTGACCAAGTCCTCAACATCCCTAGTAACCCACGGTTCTCTAATCCTACCCTTCCCATCCTTTCTCCTTACCGGCACGTGTCTATCCTGCAAAAATTTAGTTTTCCCTTGAAAGATTCCCACATGTGCAGCGTCGACCTACCCTCGAACAGCTTATCCCAGTCGGTATCCTTAAGATCCTGCCTAATCTGGCTGTATCTAACCCTCCCCCAGTTTAACACCCTCCCCTTAAGGCAGGCTTCATCTTTTTCCATTAATACCCTAAAGCAGACAGAGTTGTGGTCACTATTTGACACATGCTCTCCTACTACAACGTCAACCACCTGCCCTGGCTCATTCCCCAGAACCAGATCCAGTATAGCCCCCTCTCTAGTCCGGCTATCCACATACTGCTCCAAGGACCCTTCTAAAACACACTGTACAAATTCCTCCCCGTCCGCACCTTCCACTCTCGGCACCTTCCAATCTACCCCAGGGAAATTGAAATCTCCCATTACAACTACCCTATTCTTCCTACACTTATCTAAAATTTCCTTACATATCCCTTCTTCCATGGCCCGCGGACTGTTGGGCGGTCTGTAGTACACACCCAACATAGTAACCTCTCCCTTCCTATTCCTCAACTCCACCCATAGCGACTCAATTCCTAACTCAGCCATACCACCCTCCTTCTGCACTGCTATGATGTGATCCTTAACTAATAACGCCACTCCCCCACCTCTCCTCAAACCACCTCTATCATGCCTAAAACACTTATACCCTGGAATATTCAATTGCCAGTCCTGCCCTTCCTTTAACCACGTCTCAGTCCCCGCCACCACTTCTAACTTCCTCTCGAACATTATTGCCTTCAGTTCATCTGTTTTGCCAGTCACACTCCTCGCATTAAAACACATGCACTGAAGGCCCTCAGGCACTCTCTGATCCTCCCTCCTACTCTCCGGAATTACCCTGTCGCCCATCTCTCTCCCACTCCCAGTTCCCTCTATCTCCCCACCTCCCCTCCATATTAATTTAAACCCTGCCGAAACACTCCAGCTAACCTCCCAGCTAAAATATGGGTGCCCTTTCCAGACAACTGTTCCCCGTCCCTCTTGTATAGATGCCCCTCCCTCCTGAAGACTTCCCAATGGTCTAAGAATCTGAATCCCTCCACCCTACACCAATCCCTCAACCACGCATTCAGTTGGAGCACCTCGTTGTTCCTAACCCTGTCATTCCCAGGCCTTGGCAGCAGCCCAGAGAATGCCACCCTGGAGGCCCTACACTTCAGCCGAGCCCCCAACTCCCTGAACTGCCTACGTATGTCCCCCCTGCACTTTGTTCCTACATCCTTCTCTCCCACGTGGACTATTACATCAACCTTAGCTCCTCCACCCTTCAAAATTCCCTCTACCCTCTCCGTAACATCCTGAACCCCTGCTCCAGGGAGGCAGACTACCATCCTGGATTCCCCTTTTGCCCACAGAACTGCCTGTCGATCCCCTTGACCTTCCCATCCCCCACCACTATCTCACATCCCGCTTTCCTGCCGTCCTCCGGGGCATTCTGATCCCCCTCCCTTGCCCTCTCTACCTCAGCTGTTGCCCCACCCTTGATGTTCTGGGATGCCTCCTCTGGGGTGATCTTAGTGCCGTGACTCCTTTTCTTTTTCAACTTCCTATCTGTTACCCACCCATCCGTCCTCATAGGCCCTGGGGTCCCTTCTGGACTATGGTCCCTGTTCATTAGCCCCTTGTTCTCTCTGACTATAAACATGTCCTCCAGTCTCAGCTCCAACTGCCTCACCCGAGCCCTCAATCGTTGCAATTCCAAACACTTTGTGCATATATGGGCTTTAGGGAGACGTGCTGCCTCCAAGAATGTCCACATATGGCAGCGAACACAGCTGACGCGTTTTATCATGGACCCTGACATTTTATACACCCCCTTTAGAGGTATGGGACCTAGAGTTTGGGTGGGACAGGAGTCCAGCCACTTACCATGTCCAAGCCTGCGCTCGCTCAATCCCTGTTTTGCTGTTTTCCTACCTGTTTTGTATTATTAGCAAGCTTACGTACATTATACTAAATCTCTTTGTCTAATTTATCCCTACAGATTTTAAATAGCTGAGTTCTCAGCATTGATCCTGAGGGTACTCTATTATTCAACCTTACCAACTTAAAAATGTCCCATTTATCCTTACTCTTTGCTTCTAATCTGTCAACCAATTCACTACCCATGTTAACTTATTACATCCAACTCCATGAGCCCTTATCTTCTGCGTTTAGCTTTTAGTTAGCATCTTATTGAATGTCTTTTAGAAATCCAAATATTCTACATCTACTGATCCCCCTTCATCTACCTGATTATTTATTTCCTCAAAACATATAGCGAGCGCAATTTCTCTTTTGTAAAACCGCGTTGACTTTGCCTGATTGTGTTACAAATTTGTAAGTATTTGGGTGGGATCTTGAGCCCACTTTCAGCATCTGTAGGATTGGCAGCAGAGGCTCAAGATTTGGGATTTTGTCGGCAAGATCGCAGTTTTCAATTTTTGTCGTCATTTACTGGCAACATAATCAAGGTGATAATGGGTGTGAACCTGAGTTTAATACATTTGAATATAGTTTACTACAATTAAACACTCCTCCAATCATGTCAGTAAGGTTTACACCAGGTTCACAACCAGATGTGAACCTGTCTTGGAAATCACCTGAGAGGCTTAAAGGTGAGTATAGCTCATTAGGGAGAGGGACTTAGCCAGGCAGTGGCATGGCAATGTCCCCAGCCCTGCCCTCTAGCACAGGTTAGCATTGCCTAGTGTCTAGTGGGAGCCTCATGGGGTGGGGTGTGGGCAGAGGTAGGTTGGCTGGTGGATTCATCTATTTGTGAATATGGGGAGAGCAGACATGAGAGCTGAGGATATGGCATTGAGTGTTAAGGTGAAGGGTTGTGGAGAGAGGTTCGATGTTCGGGGGGAAGGGTGTCAGCATTAACTGTTGGGTGGGGAGGGGAAGTGCCAGCTCTAATCGGGGGCAGATGGGGAGGATTAGCCTCTGAGACCAACATGGCAGGGTGGGGTGGGGGATGTGGTGTTTTTCAAAGAACAAAGAACAAAGAACAAAACAGCACGGGAAACAGGCCCTTCGGCCCAATGAGCCCGCGCCGCCACCCCGATGTTCCCACCTCTACCCATAATCCCTGTTTATAGATCTATGGATTAAAAACCAAATTTGAGACAATTTAGGGAGAATTTTGTTTTGCCAGTTAGCCTAAGCCACATCTTTGGGATGTGGGAGGAAACCGGAGCACCCGGAGAAAACCCACGCAAGCACGGGGAGAATGCACAAACTCCCACAGACACAGGCCCAAATCCATGTATCTGCACAGCACAGTGATAGTCATTGAGCTGTCGTGTTGCCCATCAAATGGTCCAGGTCAAGCGTACACTAACGACGTGAAGCACTAGGATACTCTTGAAAAAAATCCAAGAGCAGCCCTCTCACGACCCATCGCGTGTATGCCCCTCGTTAGACAACAAGGTGGACCAAAGCACCTGTAGGATAAAACAAGTACATCAATATCATCATCTATTTACACACTTCCCAGGGACTCCCAAGGCTCATGATCCCTATTTTAAATCAGTTTTCTATACCCCTCCATTCCCATTCTGTTCATGTGCCCATCTAAGTATTTCTTAAATAATTCCAGAGTGCCTGCCTCCACCACTTTACTTGGCAGTGCATTCCATACCACCACCACCCTCCGTGTGAAAAAACTCCCTCTAGCATCCAAATTATACCTTACCCCCCTCACCCTAGGCCCGTGACCCCTCGTGCTATTAGAGTCCATCCTAGGAAAAAGCTTAACCCTGTTTACTCTGTCTATATCCCTCATAATCTTGTATACCTCTATTAGATCTCCTCTAAGTCTATGTCTTTCTAAGGAAAACAGCCCCAATTTGCCTAATCTCTCCTCGTAACTCAGACCTTCCATACCAGGCAGCATCCTGGTAAACCTCCAAAAGGACTCCTAATCTCAGTGCAGCCAACCTTTACCAGCATGTTTAGGCTCTGTGCCTCAACTATGACAGCTCAGAACATCCCTTTATTGATAGTGTCAGAAGATCTGGAGAGAAAACCTGGAGAGGAGTACACTAATTTTCAGTCAGGCCCAAACACTGCCAAATTCTGGTAAGGTTGCCCACAGCCACCTTACATTCCAGCACTTTCCTGCTGATTGATGTCCTTTAGTTCCCTATTTTCTCTCACCTCCCTTTCCTGAATGGCAGCATTATAGTTGCTATCTTCCAATCTGCTGGGAATTTCCTAGAATCCAGGAAATTGGGAAAATCATAGCTGGTGCACCCACTATCTCTACAGCTATCTGTTTTAGAATATCAGGTCCCGGGGATTTGCTGAATTTTAGTTCCTGAGTTTTCTCTAGTACTTTTTCTTTACTGATATTAAATAACTTAATTCTCTCACATGTTTGAGTGCCAAGGTTATCCTCTATTTCTGGTATGTGACTTGTGTCTTTTACTGTGACTCCTTAGGGAGATGGGTTTAAAGGAATAGTTGACAGTGGAGAAGAGAAACCAGGGATTATTTTTGCTGTCTAGGATGATTCTAGCATAGTGGGAGGCTTTGATAGAGCAGATAGAGAGCCAAAGGCATTTGATGTGGCCCAGTGTGATTTGGCGATGGATAATCAAACCACTTGTGTAACAGATGCACTCAGGACATTACCCTTTAGATGTGCGAGAATGAAGATAGGCATTTTCCAGATTTGAGTAAAAGTTTAAGGAAAAATCTAGTTAGTATGGAGAGATTTTGGGCCCGATATAAATGGGTGTGAAATCGCGGGTAAATTTGGGCATCGGGCCGTAACGTGATCCGCAGCCGAAACCAAGTAGATCGCGCCGTTACCGACACCCAATTTGGGCGCGGATCCAGCATGCATTTAAATTCACTTAATGAACCACATGCCCAACTCAACAGCCAAATCCCATTTTACCGTCTTCAGATCCATTCCGGATCCGCACTGTTATCAACCTGCAGAATATCCCTGAAAGTAGGCAGTCAAATCGATGAGGTTGTTAAGAAAGCATATGGAGTCTTAGCTTTTATTGGTAGGGGGATTGAATTTCAGAGCCGCAACGTCACGTTGCAACTGTACAAAACTCTAGTGCGGCCGCACTTGGAGTATTGTGTGCAGTTCTGGTCCCCGCATTATAAGAAAGATGTGGAGGCATTGGAGAGGGTACAGAGGTTTACCAGGATGTTGCCTGGTATGGAGGGCAGGTCTTATGAAGAGAGGCTGAGGATTTGAGGTTGTTTTCGTTAGAAAGGAGGCGGCTAAGAGGGGATCTTATTGAAGCATATAAGATGATTAGAGGTTTAGATAGGGTGGACAGTGATAGCCTTTTTCCTGGATGGAGAAAGCTAGCACGAGGGGACACAGCTTTAAATTAAGGGGTGAAAGTTATAGGACGGATATCAGAGGTAGGTTCTTTACCCAGAGGGTGGTTAGGAGTGGAATGCCCTGCCTGCGGCAGTTGTAGATGCGCCAAGTTTGGTGGCGTTTAAGAGGTTAGTTGATAAGTGTATGGAAGAGAAGGGAATGGTTTAGTTTGGAGGATCATTGCTTTATATATTGGTCGGCGCAACATCGAAGGCCGAAGAGCCTGTTCTGTGCTGTAATGTTCTGTGTTCTGTGAATAAAAATCCAAAGCAGATTCCTATTCTGCAGGAGAACTCCTTGGGAGGCAGATCCACTCGGCAGAGCACAACCCCCCCCCCCCCCCACCCCCTGGCGATCAAACCTCCCCTGCGATGCAGCCCTCCGACAGACTGCCCCCCCACAGTCAGACTCCCTGGAGGCAGGCCACTGCCTCCCACCCGCAATCAGACCCCCCCCACCTCCCCCGCCAGTAGCAGCAATCCAGGTAGGTAGGGTGTGATCTTTGCCAAGGGGGGGGCCTGCCTCCCGAGGGGTTGATGGAGGGGGAGAGTGGATCAGAGGAGGGGCTGCCTCCCAGGATCAGATTGGGGGGGGGGCGTCTGTTGGGGGAGCCTACCTCCCAGGAAAGTCCGATTGCGGCTCATCCTCCCCCCCACCCCTGGCTTTCTCTCTATCTTGTCTTTCGCGCCCAGGCGCGTTATTTCAGTTTTTTTTCAAACTGCGCATGCGCAGTTCAGACCTCTCATCATTCCGGCAGCGCTAAACCCAGCTCACAGCGCGGACTGGACCGGAGCCGGCAAAAAACACATGGGCGCACTGAAACGAGAATTCCCGGCTCGGATACGTATGTATACCTAATAACTGAACCTCCGTAACTAACCTCCCATGAAGGATCTTGTCAATAATAAGCTGAGTAAAACAGCCCTCATTCCCATCCACTCCCAGACCACCATAAAGATCTCAGGGCCTTACTTCTCCATCCCCAATCAGAGTTGGTATTTCTCTAACCCCTCTCCCCAATCATTGGCCCTTTCTCCACACTTTCCCCTCCTAATCATCAGGTCCCTTATTCTCCTCCCTCCCCCACCCGATCATCATCGGCAACCCTTGCTCCTTTGTATGCTCCCAGCCACCATCTCATCTAAATGAATCCGTCCACCATAAGGCTCCCACTGGGGCCCGGGCCTTGGCATAGGTTGACATAACCAAGTTGGCACTGCTTGGTTGGCGCTGCCAGGTTGACATTGCCTGGATGGCAAAGGCATAGTGTCACCCTTACTGTGCCAACCTTTGCCAAGGGGTAGTGCCAGGTATTTTGCCACTGTCTGGCCATGTTCCTTTTCTCTGGGGGCTGTACCTATCATTATGGTCCTGGAGAGACACTCGCGACAGGTTCAAATTGAGGTGAACCTGTTGTAAACTGCACCCTCAAAATATGCTGGGGGCAAGATTTGACAAGGGGGTGGGTTAATAACATTTACATCTATTCAAATTCATGTTATGGGCATGAATCTAATGAAACCGCTAGTGAGGCGAGGAGAAGATCCAAAATCGTGTTCTTGCCAGCGAGACGGACAACTTCCAGATCTTGAGCTCCCACCAGCATTGGCACCGACAGTGAATATGGGCTCAAGATCACCCCTGATATACTGAGTCCTGAGAAAATATGTGGCATGGACCCATTTCCTGTTCTGGTGACTTTTCGGGAATCTATCTAATACACAATGCTGTTGCTCACTTGGAAGATATTTGATTGTGACTGTTTCCAAATGAATATTCCCAACATATTTTCATATCAAAATAGATTTTTAAACAGCAAAAAAAACCATCAAAAATCAGAGAAGGACAGAAAATGCACAGAAAGATCATATCAAAAGCTACTATGGAACAACAGCATTGAACAAATTTTTGAAACAACAACTGGAAAATTCAATCTGCTCTCTCAGGATCTTTTTTCAGACCGGAATGTTTCCCTGTGGGAAGCACAATCCCATTCCACTTGTTAGACAACAAGTAATGATGTGTGCTAGAATTTACATAAATGTGAGTTACATTGAAATATTAAATATAAAACCCTAGCGAGAAGCCCACAGGACTTTACAATCCTGTCAATTTTACTCACTATTATAATCAATGACCTGAGATTTCCAGCTGGGAATTTAGGTTAAAGAGTGCAAGAGCAATTTACGAGGATATTAACCTAACTAAAATTCCACAGGGCCTGACTCTTGCTGGTGGGATTACTTTCTCTTACAGCTGCCTATATTTGTGTTAGGGCTGATTTCAGGGTGACACAGTGGTTAGTGCTGTAGCCTCACACTGCCAGAGTTCATTTCTATGTCTATGTGGAGTCTGTATGTTCTTCCTGTGCCTGTGTAGGTTTCATCCAGGTGCTCCAGTTTCCTCCCACAGGATGAAAGATGTGCTGATTATGTGCATTGGCAATGCTAAATTTTCCCTCAGTGTACCTGAACAGGTGCTGGAGTGTGGTGACTAGGGAATTTTCATAGTAACTTCATTGTTGTGTTAGTGTAAGCCTACTTGTGCCTAATAAATAAACTTTTAAAAGATATCATTCAAGTACTTCTCCCCTTTAAACTAGCAAACTATCAGATTTGATCTAGGGCAGGTTTTTTTGGCCCTTCCTGCCAGTGAGATCTTCAATTTCCACCAAAGGTGAACCCTTTGTAAGTTTCTTGGTAAGGAACTTGGTAAGTTTCAGATGGGCAAGTCACACAAAATGGAGGGCTGATTCCCCCAGTTCGCCATGCTGCTTTAGTATTGCAACGGGCTGGGAGGCGTTGTTGGAAGCCGTTTAGCAGGCTCCCCACTGAGCACCGTGGCCTCCACGCAATTTTACTATTGTTAGCCTTTTCCCTCCCCTGCTGCAAGTGGTTCACTCCAGTGGGGCTTACAGCAGCTCCCCACTAATCGGGAGCTGGAGTGAAGGGAGGCCTTGAGACCACCCCCCCAAGAGTTCGGTGGTAGGAGAGGGGGCTGCCCCCAGGGCATTGCCAGCCTGACACTGCCATTCTAACTCCCTAGCGCTGCCCAAGGGACAAAGTGACAATGCTCAAGATGTACCTTGGCACTGCCTAACAGGCATCTGGTGGGGCTAGTGGAGAGGGGCCTATGGGGAGTGATTAGCTGGAGTGGAGGGGTCTCACTGCCAATCTGTAGTCAGGATCCGTGGCAGAGGAAGGGAAGATGGCGTTCAGACTGACCATCGCGGTTGGGGAGTCGGGGGGGGGGGGGGGAAGGGAATACCGGGGAGGTCAGGGCTGCCAGTCAGGGAGATTGGGGTTTGTGTGAAGTGGGTGGCATGGGGCTGGCCAGAAAATGTGTAGGAAGCCAGCAATTGGGGAGTGGGGCATTCAGATGGCCAGCAACAGAAGTTTTGGGGCTGGCCAGTGATCTGGAGACTGGCAATGGAGTACCGCTGCGCATGTGCCAATCTTGGCGTTGACAGAGCGATGCAAGTGCAGCGGCCCACTCAGTGTTATGCTGCTGGTCTCTCCAGCTGAAATAGCCTCTCTCCGATTTTCAGCGTGAATCACCCTGAGGCACACTGCTTTGTTAGAGTGTGGGGGATTCATTTCGGAAATCCTGTGAAAAGGAGCAACAAAAGTTACTTCAGTTTTGATGCAAATCGGACACAATTTTTTGGGAGAATCCCAGCCATGGGATTGGCAGGACTGGACAGAATGGCTAAAGTTGAGCCACCCTGTTGCCAGTAGACACGCTACAGAGTGGTGGGATGGGTGAGGAGACTGGAAAATACGGTCCCTTGAATACAAAAACTAGTTCTTATTTGAAATTGAAAGGGTCTAAAATAGGAAATTAAATCAGTGATTTTTGATTTTATATTTCATACAGTCATAGAGGTTTGCAGCATGGCAACAAGCCCTTCAGCCCAACTTGTCCATGCCACCCTTTTTTAAGCCCCTGAGCTAGTCCCACTTGTCTGCAATTGGCCCATAATCCTTTATACCCTTCTTACGCATGTAATTGTCTAAATGCTTTTTAAAAGGCAAAATTATACCCACCTCTACTACTATATCGGGCAGCTTGATCCAGACACTCAACATCCTCTATATGAAAAAATTCCCCCTCAGGACCCTTCTGTACCTCGTCCCTCTCACTTAAACCTATGCCCTCTGGTTTTAGAATTCCCTACCTTTGGGAAAAGATATTTTCTAGCTGATATATACTCCTCATTATTTTATAGACCTCTATAACATCACCCATCAGCCTTCTACACTCCAGAAAAAAAAAGCATGAATCTATCTAGCATCTTCTTATAACTCATAGAACATAGAACATTACAGCACAGAACAGGCCCTTCGGCCTTCGATGTTGCGCCGACCAATATAAAAAGCAATGCCCCTCCAAACTAAACCATTCCCTTCTCTTCCATATACTTATCAACTAACCTCTTAAACGCCACCAAACTTGGCGCATCTACAACCGCTGCAGGCAGGGCATTCCACTCCCGAACCACCCATTGGGTAAAGAACCTGCCTCTGATATCCGTCCTATAACTATCACCCCTTAATTTGAAGCTGTGTCCCCTCGTGCTAGCAAAGCCATTAAATCTTGGTAGCCATTAAACTCAAGCTATTAAATCTTGGTAGCATCCTACTAAATCTCTTCTGCGCTCTTTCTAGTTTAATAATATCCTTTCTATAATAGGGTGACCAGAATTGTACACAGTATTCCAAGTGTGGCCTTACCAATGTCTTGTACAACTTCAACAAGATGTCCCAACTCCTGTATTCAATGTTCTGACCAATAAAACCAGGCATGCCTTCTTCATCACTCTGTCCACTGTGACTTCACTCTCAATGAACCTGTACCCTTAGATCTCTTTATTCTATAACTCTCCCCAGTGCCATACTATTAACTGAGTAAGTCTTGCCCTGGTTCAATCTACCAAAATGCATCATTTAGCTACCTCAACCTGGATTCCGTGAGATTTAACTCATGCATAACCTACCATATGGTACCTTGTCAAAGGTCTTGCTAAATCCATATAGACAACATCAACTGCACTGCCCTCATCTACCTTCTTGGTTACTCCTTCAAAATACTCAATAAAATTTGTGAAGCATGACTTTCTACTCACAAAGCCATGCTGACTCCCTTATCAATCCTTGTGTCTCTAAATGCCTGTAGATCCTACCTTTCAAAATACCTTCCAACAACTTACCCACCATAGATGTGAGGCTTACTGGCCTGTAGTTCCCAGGCCTTTTCCTGCTGCCCTTTTTAAACAAAGTCACAACATTTACTACCCTCCAAGCTTCAGGCACCTCACTTATGACTATCGATGATTTAAATATCTCTGCTATTCCTCCCTAGTCTCCCACAGTGTCCAGGGATACACTTCATTAAATCCTGGGGATTTATTTATCTTGATGCACTTTAAGACTTCTAGCACCTCCTCTCTGTAATGTGTACACTCCTCAAGACATTGCTATTTATTTCCTCAAGATCTATACATAGATGACCTTGTCGATCCTTAAGGGGCCCCACTCTCTCCCTAATTACTCTTTTGGCTTTTATGTATTTGCAGAAGCTCTTTCGATTCTCCTTTGCCTTATCTGCAGAACAATCTCATGTCCCCTTTTTGCCCTCCTCATTTCTCTCTTAACTCTATTCCTACACCCCTATACTCTTCAATGGATTCACTTGATTTCAGCTCCTATGCATGTCATGTACCTCTTTCTTCTTCTTGACCAGGGCCGCAATATCCTGAGTCATCCAGGGTCCCCTACTTCTATCAGTTTTGTCCTTCATTCTAAGAGGAATGTGTTTACTCTGAACTCTGGTTAACACACTTTTGAAAGCTTCTCACTTATCAGATGTTCCTTTGCCTTTCTATAGACTCCCCCAGTAACTTTTGAAAGTTCCTGCCTGATAAAATTCTAAACTGGGGCAAGGCCAATTTTGATGATAACTTTTGGGCCAGACCTATCATTCTCCATTGCCATCTTAAAACTAATAGAATTATGATCACTGGTCCCAAAGTGATCCTTCATTAATACTTCTGTCACTTGCCCTTCCTTATTTCCCAAAAGGAGGTCAAATTTTGCCCCCTCTCTAGTTGGACCATCCACAAACTGAACGAGAAATTCCTCCTGATTACACTCAACAAATCTCTCTTCATCCAACCCTCTAATATTATGGCTGTTACAGTCAATGTTAGGAAAGTTAAAATCCCCTACTATTACCACCTTATTTTTTTTGGAGCTATTTGTAATTTCCTGACATATTTGCTCCTCAATTTCCTGCTGACTATTTGGGGGCCAATAGTACAACTCTATCAAAATGATTTCCCCCTTCTTATTTCTCAATTCTACCCATATAGACTCAATTGCCAAACTCTCAGGTATATCTCCTCTAACACTGCTGTGATGTTTTTCCTAATCAAAAGTGCAATACCCCCTCCTCTCTTACCTGCTGTTCTATCTTTCTTATAGCATCTGTTCCCTGAAACATTGAGCTGCTATCATGTCTGTTCAAGAGGGACAAGTTACATCTGTCCCTCCCTTATCCATATTTCAGTAATTGCTATAATATCCAGTCCCACAGGCCTCTAACATTGACATAAATGCAGTTTAGTCTGGACTTCCTTGCTCTCTGTCTTGCTTTTGCCTGATCTGTTCTGGTATTAAGATTACTGACACTGTCTTTAATAATTAATGTGCTGTCTTTAATTTCTGTGCTATCCTTAACCTTCTCTTTTGTCTCCCTACTGCTTTGGGTCCCACCCTGCTGCCAAACTAGTTTAAACCTTCCTGAATGGCTCTAGCAAATCTCCCCGCCAGGATATTAGCCTCCCTCCAGTTCAGGTGTAACTTGTCCCTCTTGAACAGACATAATGTAGAGATGCCAGCATTGGACTGGGAAAAACACAGTAAGAAGTCTGACACACCAGGTTACAGTCCAACACTACCTAGTAAACTTGTTGGAATTTAACCTGATATTGTAATACTTCCCTCTTGAACAGATCAGCCCTTTCCCAGAAAAGATCCAAAAATCTAAATCCCTGTCCCCTACACTAGCTCTCAAGCAATGCATTCGTCTGTTTAATCTTCCTATTCCTATTCTCACTCACACATGGCACCAGTAGGTCCAGAATTACTACCTTTGAGGTTCTGCATATTAGCCTTCTGCCTAATATTTCAGGTTCTCATCTTCTTTCCTACCTATGTTGATACTAATATGTACAACAATCTCTGGCTGCTCTCCCTTCCCTGTAAGAATGTCTTGCAACTGCTCAGTGACGTTCTCGAACCTATCACCAGGGAGGCACCACACCATCCTGGAGTCTTGATTGCGGCTACAGGAATGCCTTTCTGTGCCTCTAATTAACAAATCTCTATTACTACTGCTCGTTTGCTCTTTCCTGACAATCTCCACAGCAGAACAGCTGTGATGCCACCAGTCTGGCTGCTGCTGCTGCTATCTCCCCCTAACAGACTTTCCCTCACAAAATGATATACCTGTTTGAAAGGGGAATAGCTATGGAGACTCCTGCATTTGCTGCCTGTCTCTCCTGTGGTCACTTGTGATGTGACAATCTCCCTGTAACTAGTGTCTATCACACTGTCTGCCTCCTGTATGCTCTGCAGTGCATTTACCTGCCGCTCCAACTGAACAATGCGTTCTTTACATATTGGGATAAAGCAGATACATTTACTAATCTTCACAATAAACCTTACCTTATTAAATTCTGTTCTTGGAAGAAGGAGACACACACTTAAATTCTGTTCACCATACTGTATATTTTCTATATCAAAGGCGATGGCTTCAGGAATAGCCAAGATGATAGACAGAATCCAGATACTAATGATCTCTAAGGCTGTCAGTAGAGGGACTCCGATTCCCTGAACCCGACTCCAGGAGACGACAGCCCGATACCTGTTTCGTAACAACAGAAGACTGAGATTTATTTCAGCAGAATGACTTTTTCCTTCCACGACCTATACAAAATACTTAAATAGAAGATATACAACACATTCATTACATATATATATATTGTATACGTGCACACACACAAATATGCTACAATACATAAATGTATTCCAATTATGACCAGAAGTGAAGTTTGACTATTACATTAACAATATATGAACTTCAAATTCCATTACTTCCCAAAAATATTGTTTGGCCCTGCCTGTTAATAGTTACACTGTAGAGAACTTACAATACAGAAACAGGTCATTTGATCCATCCAGTCTTTTTAGGCTGTTATGCTACACAAGGGACTCCTCCTGCTCTATTTACTAAATTTCACAGTGTATCCTTCAATTCCTTTCTCTCTTATGTACTTTTCCAGCCACCACTTAAATGCATTAATGCTATGGCGTAATTTTCCAACCATTCACCATCTTTCCCCCCATCACTGCTGCAAGCGAGTATGGAGAATTTGATGCTAAGCCATCGCTGCAGCGGGACTGGAGAATTCCAGCCTATGTGTTTCAACTATCTTACGTGATAGCACATTCTATATTCTCACCACTACTTGAATAAAGAAGTTTCTCCTGAACTCCCCACTTGATTGATTAGAGACTGTCTTATTACCCTATGTGTGCCAATGGCAAATAGAGCCTCCAGGGAATTTGGGTGAATGAATCAGGATTATAGAACTGTATTCCTATTTCCAATTGCAGACCTAGTGCAACTTTCCTTCTGAAAGTGTGGGATTGCACAGAGATAAATATAAAGTTTAAAATTTATTTATTAATGCCACAAGTAGGCTTACATTAATACTGCAATGAAGTTACTCTGAAACCTCCCCCCCGCCTCGTTGCCACATTCCAGCGTCTGTTCAGGTACATGGAGGGAGAATTTAACATGGCCAACGCACCTAACCAGCATGTCTTTCAGACTGTGGGAAAAAACCGGAGCACCCGGAGGAAACCCATGCAGATATGGGGAGAATGTGAAGATTCCACACAGACAGTAACCCAAGCCAGGAATAGAACCCGGGTCCCTGGCACTGTGAGGCAGCACTGCTAACCACTGGGAGATTGGTGCATATGCAGTGGTCAATGCAATGCGCTGATGCCTGCTTCTTGGGTGGGAGTAGGCCCCTGCGCCACCCTACCAGTGTGAATCCTCTGGCGAGCTCTGTGAAACACAGAGTACAGATTCATTCAACTAAGTATTCCCAAAAGACAGGTGGGAACATCTCCTGTTTTCCCATCCATGGGCACTTCATTTTTCTATGGGAAAATTGCTCCCCTTGTATTGTCCGGAAATTCTGAAACTGTTTCCTGTACACAAACATCCAGATCATTAATAGTTTTCTGAAAAATCAAAGGTCCCAAAATCAACCCACTGGGAACTCCATTACAAACGTTCTCCCAATCCTAAAAATATCCATTAATCATTCCACTTTATTTCTTGTCATTCAGCTAATTCTGTATCCATATTGCTACTGTTCATTTTATTCCATGAACTATAAGCTTTCCAACAAGTCTATTGTGCAGGACTGTTTTGGAATCCATAGGTGGAGTTCTCCCATTTTGAGACTAGATCCTGTGGCAGGGCAGGAACATGGAGTGTTTTCCGCTGTGGAGGTTGGTGGGAAAACACAACATTTTTCAGCTTTGACCTCATCAATTATGCAACCAAATGTTTTGTGCTGTATTTTGTGGGGAGCAAGCTTAATGATATGTAATCTGTTGTGGAGTCTCATATTTCCAATAAGAGACAAAGTCTGGTAGTAAGTTTGGATTGAGTTTTATTGCTTCACACATGATGGCTACATTTCAAAAAGGTGAGAGACAGCACTAAAAGGTCAAGCCTTATATACATATACTTTTTGGCAACACCCCTTCTTTGTCTCCCGTTGGCTCAGCAACACTAAATTGCAACTTTCTGATTGGTCACACCCAACTCTGCAATCAATGTACGTCAGCAATTTGTGTCTGTGACTTGTGTCTGCAGTAGGTGGGCTACTGCACATTTCTGGCTTAGTTTTAAAAGTCAATGTGTCACTTGCCACATCTGCCTTCATATCTGGGTGCCATATTGAAAAGGTGCCCAATGTCACTGGTCCACTAGTAAAGAAAGAAGGTGGACTTCCTCCAGGAATAGTCTGGGGAGTGGAAAATGGACTTCCCCAGAAAGAAAATGGAATGAAAAGGAACATTCTGAGGCTGGTAGATGGATCCCTCCACAACACCAAATTTGGAACGTCCACCTGCAGATGTTTCCACCCACTCGCAACTGCCCTGGGATCCAGGAATGTTTGCAACCCAAACTCCAGACACAGCCCTAAGCATTGTTCAGGTGAGCCACAGTATCTGCACGCCACATTTTTCCAAGCATGTTTTGCACCAGCATATTTTGTTGTCAGTGTCATGGAGAATTGGACATGGATAGAAGATTCTGGACAAGCTTTCATCTGCACCCCATTAGCGGGATGCAAATTAGTTTCCTGCCAGGCTCCAGTGGATTTTCTGACCCACCACAGTTGGTACCAATGGAGGATTTGGCAGGAAATTCATGCCAGCGTGAAATCAATTTCTGGACCTACCTGCATATCCTTCTCCCGCACTGCCTTTGAATCCACTATAAAATTTTCTCACAGCACCAGGTTAAAGGTTTATTTGGACTTTAACCTGGTGTTGTGAGAGTCTTACTGGATTTATCCCAGTCCAAAGCAGGTATCTCCACATCATGACTACCTTTGAATCTACTGTCAGGGATTTAGGAGAATTCCATCCTATGCAGACCACATCAACAGCATTACCCTCATTCAGCCTCTCTGTTACCTCTTCAAAACATTTTAGCATGTTAGTAAAATGAGATTTTGCCATAAGAAAGTCATGCTACTTTTCCTTAATTAACCTGCATTTGTCTATGTGAATATTAATTCTGTCTTTCATTATAGTTTTTGGAAATTTCTCCACCACCAAAGTTAAACTGACTCATCTGCTGTTGCTGGTCTTTCCTTACACCCTTTTTTGAACAAAGGTGTTACATTTGCAATTCTCCAGTCCTCTGGCATCACCCTGGAGTCCTAAGGAAGACTGAAAAGTTGTGGCTACTGCCTCTGCAAATTCCACTCTCACTTCCTCACTATTCTTGGATTATCTCACCTGATCTTAGTACCTTGTCTACCTTAAGTACAGATGGCCTACCAATTCATCTTATTTATCAATTTTAAACTCTTCTAGTGACTTAATTTCCTCCAAATTCATTTTCTTTCTTGGTAAAGACAGATTCAAAGTATTCATTTAATCCCACAGCCATGCCCTGTGTTTCTGTGTGTAAATCCTTTTTGTTGTTCCTAATTAGCCCTCTTTTTTTTTTAACCACCCTTATACTATTTACATGCCTATAGAAGACTTTATGATTCCGTTTTATGTTGGCTGCCAGTTTCTTTTCATACTCCTCTGTTTTTTTATTTGCTTTTTCATCTTCCCTCTTAAGTGTTTATATTCAGCTTAGTTCTCAATTGTATTTTCTATCTGACATCGGTCATAAGCGTACTTTTGCTTCTTTATCTTAATTTATACATCCATTGTCTTCCAGGGAGCTATGGATTTCTTTCTTCTGCCTTTGCCTTTTGAGAAAATATACCTTAACTGTGTAATCAGCATCTCTTCTTTGAATGGACGCCATTGTACAACTAGTTCTGTTTTCCCAGAACTTTTAACTCCAATTTATTTGGCCCAGCTCTGTTCTTACCCCACTGAAATTAGCTTTCCCCAGTTAGATTGTTTTCTCTAGATTGTTCATTGTCTTTTTCCAAAGTCATCTTAAACCTTATGAGACAATAAGCACTGTCCCCTAAATTTTCTCTCATTGACCCTTAAAAAGTTCATTTAAATAATTGTCTTTCCAGAAAACCATTATTTATTTACCTTGAACATATATACTCAATGATTTTTTGATACTTTTTTCTGCTTATTAGGAAGTGCTAACTCATTTAGAATTTCCATGAACTATTTGATGATGTAAATTGCTTCAGTATGTGTCTTCAAGTTGAAAATGACCCATACTTTTCTGGTTCATCTCATTCTTAGATTAAAATATATGTTTGCCAAATGTTTTTTCATCACGATAACATTACCTTAAAGTTATTTTTCTCCTTGTTCTGGGTTCTGGTCAAGCTTTACATAGCTCCCAAACCATCTGTCTGTTCTAGTACACACGCAATGGGCTTTCTCTCATTTCAACACAGTGACTTGGAAATTCAATTAGAGTTCTTCAGATACCCCATATATAGTGGCAAACTGGCAGAGTTTCAGGAAAAATGTGGATACAGCTAGTTTAACCTGTTTATGCTATTTCTCCAAAGGGACTGTTGGCCTCCTACCAAACTTACAGCTGGACTTTGAGAGAACCACCAAGGATCCTTAATCACACCATCCAAATCCAGGCCTTCTGCCACCTAAAAGGACAAGGGGGGCAGACACATAGGAGCATCACCAGTAAGTTCCCTTCCAAGCCATATGCTATCTTTACTGTTGCTGGATCAAAATTTTGAAACCTTCTTCCTAACAAGACTGTAAGTGTACCTATAATATATGGTTTGCAATAGTTCAAGAAGGTTGCTTACGATCACCTTCTCAAAGTCAATTTGAACAATAAATGATGGCCCCACCAGTGACGATCATGTCCTATGAATAAAAAAATCTAGGGCTACTCAAGACCCTTCCTTTATTTCACTTATATGACTAAATTCTTCAATAGAACATAGGACATAGAACATTACAGCACAGTACAGGCCCTTCGCCCCTGATGTTGCACTGACTGGTGGAACCAATCTAATAACCTTCTAACCTAAACTATTCCAATATTACCAATATGCCTACCCAATGACCATTTGAATGCCCTTAAAGTTGGCGAGTCAATAGCATGTCTGAGTTTGGATTCTGGGGAATCATGGATATAAACCCATATAAACCCATATCTCATCATTCTCTGCCACAGAGAATTACAGCATCATTATCCATGTGCCTATAGCGCAGTAAATATAATACAGTCTTAACTCATTTATATTTTTGTGCTGGAAAATGGCAAGTGAACTTCATTTCAGAAAACTCCAAGTCAGGCATATCATGGTTAGGTACAAAGGAAAGTTACTGGTCAATGATGTACCTCAGTGTGAATTTCAGGCAAGAGAGAGAAAAAGCAATAATTCTTTTGAATAATGCCATGGAGAGCCCACCATAAAAGGAGAAGCCATGGTAATGCCTGAAATATGAACTAATTTATCACAATAGCACAGTAGAAGTGACTGGAAACACTGTGTCCAACCACGTGGATAAGTAGGTATTTTGTTGCGAAAAGTGTCCTAAAGGAGAATGGTACTAATTGGGTCCATTGTTAACTGCACGTGTTCCACCTATCTGGAGACAGTTCACTGATTATGTCAATCATCCTGCTCCCTTGGATTTTCTGTAAATGAAAGTTTCTGCTTTCAGGAGTGAGCAAAGTGAGTAAGATATTCTGGTTGTGTTCAGTCTGAAACTGGAAAATTCTGTCCAAAGACAATGGACCTTTCCATGGTCTGCCCCTTGCCCACTACAGCTCCAATGGTGGATGGAATGAGAAAATTCACCCCCTGTATGTTTCTCACCCATTTCTTATGGGCCCATAACAACTTCTCCATCTTCTGGGAGATATCATTTTTATGCATTGTGCACAACTATTGCTATAGGCACCATGGTGGCACAGTGGTTATCATTGCTGCTTCACAGCATCAGGGACCCAGGTTTTATTCCTGGCTTGCTTCACTGTTTGTGTGGAGTTTGCATGTTCTCCCTACGCATGCTTGGGTTTCCTCTGAAATCTATTTCTACCTAAGAATAAATTACAACACCTTATGTAGTATACACAGAATGCTTCAAGTGTTGTAATCATGGTTTTCTCTCATGATTCGAAAGGCATGCTAGTTATGTGCACTGGCCATGCTAAAATTTTTCTTCACATATAGCCAAACAGGTGCCGGTGTGTGTTGACTCAGGGATTTTCACAGTAACTTCATTACAGTGTTAACGTAAACCTACTTGTGACACTAATAGATGAACATTTTCACTCATTCTTTCATTGTTCCTAAAGTAGATGTTTCACCTTTGTGAAGACAAAAGTGATAGTGTGGAACAGCAGGAGAATGGTGAAGCTTCCTGGCTGAGGTACTCTTTTGTTCCTAGTGATGGTCCCAATGGCACAGCAGCCATGTTTACTGCAATGTTAACCGACGTTCATTCACTGAGAGTTTCTCCTCCTTCAATTAACACAGCTCTCATATATTGCCACACTCTATTGGCATTGATGCTCCTTCCTGGATAGCAATCACTAATAGGCACAATTAGTACCTGTGATCAAATATCAACTAAATGTTAATTAAGGAGTCTTCCTGTCCTTGAAGACCACGGATTTGAAATTAAGACATTTCACAAACAATATTCCAAGTGATATATTAGTGAACTTTAGACGACAAATCCGTTGGACGCTAATGTTACAGCCCAAATCTATTTAACATTTAATTGAGAAATTGAAGTATCAGTCAGAAGGAAATTCTTTTTGTACAATATAATTTATGGTTAGCTATACTGTGACTGGTCAATGTAGCTGTCAATAATGCTAGTACACAATGATCAATTAATGTCATGTCAGGAGCTCCATTACCCAACATATGGCACATGTGTCTTCAATTAATGTTTGACAGCTTCTCTGCCCTCATTCCCCTCAAAGCAAGAATACAATTTGAAAGCTTCATGTGGTGCAGCTTGAATTCCCCACTTATTGAATAGGTTAAAGGTTGTTCATTGAAATCTATTTCTATCTAAGAATAAATTACAATACCCTATGTAGTATAGACAGAATGCTCCAAGTGTTGTCAGTATAAAAAGAAATACAACTGACTTCCCAACTACTGAATTGTGTGTCTCAAAGAAATAAATGAAAACACTAATATTATGTAACTGAGGCTTATGGTGGTTGAATAAAGGCAGAATGCATTCTGTAGTTTCTTTAGACAATCAGAGTCTCTTGAACACAGTCTCTTGAACTGTGGGATTGAAATTTCACTCATTTATGGATGGATTTATGAGACAGGAACATTGCTGGAACTACAATTTGAGCCTAAATCCACAGGAACTGGATTTTCATCTTACTAATATCACAGAACATTGTAACACAGGAGATTCTGGAGTTTATACCCCAACCCGCTAATATTGAAGCAGCAGTTTGTGGTATTATCTAAGTGCATCCTGGATTCCCTTTGCATTGCTATCTGATGCTCCCCTAATAGGCCGAGTAGAACCTACACAAGAGTGGAGAATTAGGCAATAGAGAGTAAGTTTCCTTGGGGCTTTCCCCACACTGCTGCTGTAACTTCAGCACCATTTATGCTCTAACAATAGATGGCACTGCCTGGACCTATTTTAGGCCACAGCCCTCAGCTATGGCATGGCAAAATTCAGAAAAGAAATAGGCTCATCTTTACTTTCAGACTCATCTGGCTTCTGGCTTCCACTCTTAAAGCTCAAAGCTCATGATACGCCTTCTGCATCACCTCTGTTGTGCCTCTAATGGAGCATTACCAGCCCCTATTATTTATATAATTTCACCCAGGACCAAGAAGTACGCTTATGGACAGATAAAAGCAGCAAGTGATTTTTTTTCCGCCTCTGTACCAATTTTTTTTAACATTAGCCACATCATCAATTTTCTTTTTATCTGAAACTAGAATTCAAATCAAACATTTCCAGCTAATTACTGATCATCAGTTGCAGTTTAAGTCATCAGATTTTATCAAAGCTGAGTTTTTCCAGCATTTTCTGTTTTTATTTCATCAAAGCTTGTTCTTTGCAAAGATACAATGTTTTATCTTGTTTTGATGTGAACTGAGGTATAATAACCCATATTATAATTTTGTGTTTTTTGAGTCAAACCAGAGGTTTACTGTAGACAACCTCGAAAGAAAGCACACTGACTAAATTATCCATATGTTTTGTTTTGACAAGCGGTTCTCCTGAGAATTCTCAAAGGCATGAATTTTTTTTGAATCTGTAACTAGTATTTTCGACAGGGCCAAGGAGCTCCTTTTGTCCACTTTGAAGCACTTCCTTGTATTTTACTGAGACTGCCCTGCAGCACTTTTAAAAAGAAACTTCACTGACTATGATCTGCAGACTCAACAATGGAGGTTTTATTTAATACTGCCTTAAAAATCCAGTAACAAAGGTTAATATACTGCAGCTTTCTTTCTTCCTGACTCTGTCATATTAATGTTGGCTATACAGCAAGCATTTGATACATACCAGTGGTTCATTATTCAGCCGAATGGTTTAAGTCTCCATTGAGTCAGCACTGAAGCTCATAAATCACCTAACCCTGACATATGTGTCCTTTTCTAATTTCAGAAATTTTTGTTTTCAGATTATTTTGAACAGAAAACATTGCTAAGAATATACTTTAGATGCAGTCTTGCATAACGTGACCAACTGGCAAACTTTTCTTCCAATGAAATCCAGAAATAAAAATCCCATTGACTATAAATTGTGTTTAGCTAAGGAATGGAATAAAGTGAGGAAAGAATTTATTTTTTAAAAAAAATCAAGTATAGAACAAGGGAATTTGCTTTGAAAATGTGGCCTTCCTCTTGGTGCTCCAGATTCTTTTCACATTCCAAAGATGTGCAGGTTAGGTTGATTGGTCATGCTATACTGCCCCTTAGTGTCAGGGTGATTAGCAGGGTAAATATGTGGGGTGACAGGGATAGGGCTTGGGTGGGATTGTTGTCGGTGCAAGCTCGATGGGCCGAACGACCTCTTTCTGCACTGTAGGGGAGCCTATGATTCCATGAAAACTGTGGTAGTGATATTTCAGAATCTTTTTCATTATTAAAATCACTTATTCTAAATCTGATGTAAAGGAGGTTAAATGCACTTGGGTTTAAACACGCAATCACTTTGCTAGAAACCTATTTTATGCAACAGGCAGAGACTAATTTCACCCCAAAAATATTCAGGCCCTGAAATTATGGTGCATGAGTTGCTATCAGATGCCTGCCAATAGCAACCATTGATTCACTACTGGAAATGTGTGTTTATGCTTAACTTCCTTGCAAGGGAGATACTGCAGCATTTGAGCGACATCTTCCTGGCTTATGAACTTAGCCTCTGTCCTCCTGTTCTGTATTGCCAAGCATTGGACTATGCTAACTCAGGATAAGGACTTGGAATAGTCTGGTGGTCTTGTTGGGGGCTAGGGTTAATGCTATACACACATCAATACAACTATAACAACAAAAAAAATTGTTTTAAAAATGAGGCTTTTAAAATTGCAACAATGAAAATAAAAAATAAATCATCAATGTGATCCTGTCAGGTTGTGATTTTATTTCAAATTTCTTTAAACCTTCACATTTCAAAGAACTTTCTTATTTCAAAGGTAAAATTCCTACACTTGTGCATTTAGCAGATGTAGAATGTTGATGAGATGCATGGAAAGATTCAATTACTAATTACGTGGTGTCAGTTATCACTCAAAACTGATGCTGAGTAAAGTCATGATGGAAAGAAATGAATAAGGACTGAAAATGGTTGAGGTTTTGAAATGTGTTTGTTGCGAAGCAGGCAACATTCAAACACATATATGTTACCTGCACATTTGCACGTTTCAACATCTAACATGCCAAGCACGCTGTTGAGTGGCTGTACAACAGAGCAGGGAGTGCAAACTCATGAGAGGTTAGCATAAATTCAAGCATGTTTACACTGTCTAAACAAGCCTGCACCTCAAATGGGACAAAAACAGAAAATGCTGGAAAATGTCAGCACATCTGACAGCATCTGTGGAGAGAGAATAGAGCCAAGATTGCTTGAAACATTGGTTCTATTTTCTCCCCACAGATGCTATCAAACCTGCTAAGATTTTCCAGCATTTTCTATTTTTGTTTCATTTTCCAGCATCCACAGTAATTTGCTTTCACCCTGTAAAGGGGAGATGCATTTTAGTTTGAAAAGATGCTGCCAAGGCTCCAAGGTTACCCAACATAGCACTGGAAGCCGTGATGCATATCCACAGGGGATCAGGTAAACCTCCAGACAGACTCTTAAAAGTAGTAGAGCAGATAGCCATGCAAGTCAATCCCTAACAGTGTAACCCTGAGAACCTGAATGCAGTATTGCAAGAAGTACAGTGACCACACACAAGTGGTCAAGGTAAGCAAATGCATCTTCAAGTGTCATTTCCTACCAGCTGCACCCCAAGTCTCACACACTGCTCAATTCAGTTCAATCATCTATCAACAATCTCTAACAAACATTGCTCATAGCTTCATCTCATTCTCATACTTAGCAAGCCTCAAATCAACATGTCACAGCAGGCATGCACTTCAGTAATGACAGCCATATCACCTAAACACACTCACAAACTGACTGACCCATTTTCCTGTCTCTTGCAGGAGAAGATGACATACAACCAGAGGCAGCAGTACCTAACTGATGGTGGACAACAACATCCCATTGTGAAAATGCAGCTCTGCTCAGTGGAGTGGCCACGACTGAGGCCATAGCCAGTGGCAAGGCTCAAAGAATTAAAAATGAGAGTTTGCTCCTAATCAATCTTTCTCACAACTCATTTTCCCTTATCCCAAAATCTCTTCTGATTCCCAAGCTGCAAAAGGTGTCAGCACAGATAGCTTGCTTCCCCCTTCCTTCACAACTCTATGTTTGTGCCTTTTCCCGTATGGATACCCATAGTCAGGCAGTGGTGCAGGAGCAGAAATTACAAAAGGAAGAACAGAGTGATAATGATGAAACACCATAACTTGAGCACACACTCAAGAGACACCAAGCGGGAGTGGCCTGTAGCCAAGGCAGGAGCGGCCTGTAGCCAATAATTCTCACAGTGTCAGCTTCCTGAGGTCGTAAGCTATAGAGCCCGATTCTGATACTATTAGCATCTTGTTACTGTTCAGCAACTGCAGTGATAGTTAATTTTAACCAGTCAATTGATACATATATGATAAACATTATAATTAGCATTTAAGATTAACTCCTGAAAATAATTTCATACATTGTATATTATATATAATTTTATATATATTTTAATGATGGAACTTGTTGCAATTTTTTTTCTGGAACTGAACACTGTGGGTAGAGTTCACTGTTAAGTATATCCTGTATAAAATATAGAGTGGAATATCAAACAGAAGTGATTGCACTGATTTTCATTACACACATTTAAATTACAGGAAAATTGAGTAGGCTCTATCATGGACTTGATGGCCGGGATGTTCCCAGCCTACTGCACTGCACGAGATATCAGCCTTTCGTAAGGTTTGCAACCAACATCTGGCTGATTATGAGTCTCTGAGGTGCTTTTTTTTATTAATAAACATTTCCATATGGTTAGCAGACCCAGAACAATAGTCTCCAGGCCGGCTAGTGCCTCTCTGTCCTCTCCTTGCTGGGAATGGTTCCCACCAGAGGCTTTATAACTGCTCTCCACTAATGGGGACTAGGTGCCTTACCATATTGGTGGGGGCAGACGCCACCAAGAGCACCCCCAGCAGCTCGGCTGAAAGCGTTGTGCATTATACAGTCGGGTAATGCCAAGGGGGCAGGGCTAGGGAAGCAGGGTATACTGGGGCAGAGCCTATTGGGGGTGTGCGGGCTGATCACTGGTGGTAGAGGAACATCCGCCTCTCTTCAAGTGGGATCAGTGGAGGGAGGAGGGTGATTGGGGCTGCTCGTTGGGGACAGAACAGGTTATGAGGGGGATCGGGGCTGGCCATCAGGAGGTTCAGAGCTGGTTATTGAGGGGATCCTGGCTGGCCATCGGGTGTGGGAGGGGGAGGGGCTGGTCATTGGCGGGAGGGTAGATCAGGACTTACCTGGGGTGGGGGATGGGCTGGCGGGGAGATTGACCTGGGAATGGGGAGAGGGAATGAAATGGTGGACTCTGTGCTGGCTCAGAGGGATCTCGTAAGCCAGAGATCAGATGGGGAGAGGTCGGGAAGGTTGGCAATTGGGTGTTTCAGAGAAGCCAGCGATTGGGAGGCCGGTGATGTGGGGCCTACCTCCGCATGTGCCGATCTCCCCACTGACAGATTGGCATATACGCAATGACTGCTCAGCACTACACTGCCAGCCTCTTGGATCAGTCTCTGCCCTACTTTATAGCATGAATCTCTCTAAAGCAGCCTATGTTGCACAGAGTGTTGGCAATTCATTCAGGTAAGTAAGCTCAAAAACTGGTGGGATGTTCTCCCAATCCCCAATCCATCAGGCACTTATTTTTATTTTGAGAGAATTTTTCTGCCTGATTTTTCTCTCCCTCCAGGTGATGATTTATATCCAAACAGGAAAGGCAAAAATTAACTTAAGTTTAAAATTGCAATAATCACAGAATTATTGATGGCACATCAAGGAAACTGTCAATGTATGGCTATTTTTGACATAATTCAGGAAGAAATATTTTCAGCCTTTTAAATAACTAACTTTAACTGCCAATTTAATTCTTCAATTGTTAAACAGATTGAATGCCGAAGTAATCAGTAAAATTATATCTCCTAAACACGATAGCAAATTCATTGAAGGAAATGTAAAGCAAATACCAAAAAAGCTCAAACAGCAGTTTACCAGAACACATGTATCTATTACCAGAGCTAACAGCAATGTGAAGCCATATTATTAAGCTGAAAGGTAGAAACACAGAAAATAGACCATTTGACCCTTCGAGTCTGTTCCACCATTCATTATGATCATGGTTAATCATCCAACTCAATAGTCTAATCCCATCTTCACCTCATATCCTTTGATCCCCTTCCCTCCAATGCTATATCTAACTGCTTCTTGAAAACATACAATGTTTTGGCCTCAGCTACTTTCTGTGATAGTGAATTCCTCAGGCTGATTACTCTCTGAATGAAGAGATTTCTCTTCATCACTGTCCTACATGGTATACCCTGTATCCTCAGATTGTGACTCTCAAGTTCTGGATACCCTCACCATTGGGAACATTCTTCTTGCATCTACCTTGCATCTAGTCCTGTTCAAATTTTATAGGTTTCTATGAGATTCCTCCTCATTCTTCATGTCAGTCCTGCCATCCCTAGACCTTCTCTGCACTTCCTCGAGAGCAAGAATATCCTTCCTCAGGTCAGGAGACCAAAATTGCATGCAATATTCCAGGTGTGGTCTTACCAAGGCCCTGTATAATTGCAGCAAGACATCCCTGTTCATATATGAGAATCCTTTCCCTGTGAAGGCCAATAACCATTTGTCTTTTTTACTGCCTGCTGCAGCTGCATGCTTCCCTTCAGTGACAGGTGTATGAGGACACCCAGATCTTGTTGCACATTCCCTTCTCCTAATTTATGCCCATTCAGATAGTAATCTACCTTCCCATTTCTTCTACCAAAACGAATAACCTCAGATTTATCCAAATTATACTGCATCTGCCGATCATTTGCCCACTTACTCAATTGGCCCTATTTTACAATTTTGATTCTAAGTGCTGGGATGACTTGAAACTGGGAATGTTTCAGACCCAACTTTTAGACCCATTCTCAGGCACCATCTCCCTCATATGCACTCTGCCTGCAAAAATATCAGTGATTCCAAATCGCACTGCATAAGACTGTGAGCAGGGCTTAACACGCCTAAAGCCGTGCAGCTCCTATCAGTACCTCCAAGCGTGCATGTGCGGAAAGAAATGATAGAATGCTGCTCCCCTGCCACATCCCTGCCGAGAGGATAATGCCTCCCCCTGGTCCCCACATACATTGCTCCACCTTCACAACATTACTGAGTCCCTTATCCCCCACAACCCCTTCCAGCCCAGACTGATCGCAGGCCCCTCCCCCCTTCATCACCCCTGATCTCAGGCAGGTGGCAGCAGACCACCCCCCCCCCCACCCCGATCACAGGCAGAGTGGCAGTGATCCTCCCTTCCTACCCACTAATCACAGGCAGAATGGCAGCAGACCTCCCTTTCCCCCACTGATCACAGAGAGAATGGCAACAGACCCCTTTTCCCCCAATGATCAAAGGCAAAGTGGTAGTGGACTCCCCTCTTTCCCCACTGATCACAGGCAGAGTGACAGTGGATCCCCTCCATTCCCCCACTGATCACAGGCAGAGGGGCCAGCAGAGCCCCCCCTTTTCCCCACTGATCACAGGCAGAGTGGCAGTGGACCTACCTTCACCGCTTCCCCCAACTTCAAGCGCAGAGCCATTAGACCCACTCCCCCCAATTTCCCCCCAACCTCCTTCCCCAACTCCTCTCAACCTCCTCCCAACCGACCTCAAGCCAAGAGCCACTGGATACTTGGCACTTACTTCCTCATGAACCCTCACTGATGGAGTGTCTGAATTGGACTTACATGGAGCATGTCTGTTTTGCAGTGATTCTGGATGGGCGAATGCTGTGGTAAAGAGGGAAGTGCTGGTAAAGTTGGGCGTGCAGCCCATTAAGTCAATTTAAATGAATGCAAATGCACTTAAATGGCCGTCATGCCCATTTTGGGCATGGTCCCAATTGTAGCCATTTTCGGGCCTTGATAAAAGGGGAACCGGTGCAGAGGCGGGCGTGGACCATGCCACTTGTCTCACGCCCGACTTTATCAAGTTTTTGCATACGAAAACAGGTGCAATGCAATGATAAAATTGGGCCCAACATGTCCAAATCACACTGCATCCTCCTCACAGCTCATCCTCTATCTAGCTTTGCGTCATCTGCAAATTTGGTGATATTACATTTAGTTCTCTGACCCAAATCATTAATATATATTCTGAACGCTGAGGATCCAGCACTGCTCTATCCTGCATAAATCACTGCCTGCTATTTGGAAAAAAGACTCATTTATTCTTTGAATGGCATTTTCCAGTCACCCTCACACTGAATCTAAAAAATCCCTCCAGAAGGCAACAGACCTTCCCACAGTCTGCCCCTCGCCTGTTACAATTCCTGTGGTCGGTGAAATGGGAAAATTCACATCTTTGTTTCCTGTCTGCCGATCAGTTTTCTATACATCTCAATACATTATTCCCAATCCCATGCACTTTAATTTACACATTAACCTCTTATGTGGGACTTTGTTGAAAGCCTTCTGACAGTCCAAATAAACCATATCCATTTGCGCCCCTTATCAACTCTACTAACTATATCCTTGAAGAATCCCAGTAGCTTTGTCAACCATGATTTCCTTTTCATAAATCGGTGCTGACTCTGTCTGATCCTGTCACTGTTTACCAAGTATTTTGCTATAAAATCTTTGATAATGGATTCTAGAATTTTCCCAACTAGCAATGCCACGCTTACTGGTCTATAATTCCTGTTTTCTCTCCACCTTCCTTTTTAAGATATATATATTTAACCTTCCATTATAAAATATACAATGTGCATATATTTATAAAAATGAAAATCTATCATTGCTGAATCTGTTTTAGCAAAAGCCATATATAATGTGATTTATGATTTTATTAATTATGGAACTCAAAACTTTCTGAGAGAATGGGACTTCAAATTCCCAAGTTACTTGACTCAGTTTTTTTTTCCAGAGTTTTTTTTTGATGTTGAGTGCCAGGAACATATTGTGCAATGTCAAAATAACATATTCCTGGTTGCAACATTGCCTAACATGCTAAAGAATGAATTCTTGAATAACTCCAAATTGGTGATTGTCATACGTTGTACAATAGCAGCATATTGTAAACGCCACAGAGATATAAGTGTGAGGCCTACCTGTCCACACTTAGTGCACACAGATTCAAAACCGTGATGCCCACTGAAGTTTTTTGAAGGAAAGGCACCAGTTTGCAAACAACAATTCCAAAAGGCCACTGGGGAGATAGAAGCTGGAGAAGATGATTGGAAAATGTCAATTAATAATGCCCAATAACATTGGAAAAACAATTATTAAAGGATGCAGAAGAAATAAAATTAAGACCATTTGAGTCCTGTTAGAATAGTAAAAAGAAAATTATAAGTTAGAAATTAAAAATTAGTAGACAGAAGAAGCTATAAAGGAATTATATCAAAATCAAATAAGGCTGGACAGTACAGAAAACTGCAATATGTATGAAGAACCAACCTAGATTGGGAGAAATGATGAATATAAGTAGAGGGAATGTGGTGTGAAAAGAATGGATTGATTAATATCAAAAAAGAGAGTAAAATAATTAGGAATGAAGAGAAATCCAGAATGCCATCAGGATCCTGAATCCTTTATCACTTTCTCTTAATTACTTTCTCTTAATTACTTTCTCTTAACATACAAAAAATAAAAATGCACCATGATACAATAGATAAAATAGTCTGAGAGTGAAATAAAGAGAATCTTCTGGTTAGTTCATAGAGTATATAATTATAACCACATTAAACATGAAGAAAAGAAACAGAATAAATGTTAGGAAACAAGATATGAGAGGAGGAGAAGCATGCACAGGATTGTAGATGCAAAAAAAAAATGAACGGCAAGGACTGGAGTGAAAGAGGGCAGACAAAGAACAGAGAATGTAGTTTGAAGTTTGAGCAAGAACTGAGAGAATAGAAGAGGAATGAGGCTGAGAAGGTGCTGAATTGTACAGGAGAATTGAAGGCGGATAATGAGGACAACAGAGGAAAGCAGATGTACCTTATAGACATGGATCGGAATGTCAATCGTGATGTACAGCAAGTCTCCCAGGGCCAGGCTCCCGATCAACAAGTTGGGACCATTTCTCATGCACTTGTTCTTGTAGATAATCCTCAGCAAAGTCGCATTGCCAATCACCCCGATTACGAAAATGGTACAGGAGAGCGCGGCAGTAATGTATTTGAAGGTGAGGCTATTGCTGGTCGGAAAGGAGCAGGTAAGAGAGTGGCTGGCATTGCCAGACGATGTGTTAAAATTAGCCAGCTCCTCCGTCGTATTGGGGGAGCCGCTGCGGCACCCATCGTGCATTGACCCGGCTGTGGTAGGGTGCAATAAATCCACATAATGAACATTGCCCGCAGTCTCATTCCCAGCTTGCACATACCCTTCGGTGGTCGTTTGTGATATTCCAAAGCCAATACACGAAGAGATCCAGCACAGAGTCACGCAAACATACCCCATTCTCAGCAAGCTTAGCGGAGGAGACTCACAAAGTAGACAAACTCACAGGAGACTTCACAAAGCATCCACAAGTTGAATTCAGATTCGGTCTAATTCTCTATTTCACTGAGTCAGAAGTTGGCCGTGACAGACAGCTGGGCTGGCACTGAAAGCTGACTCTGTCCTCACTTTCTCAGCTCTCTCCCTCCTCGTCCTGGGTTCTTTGTGAGCTTGGGAACCTCTGCGGGTGTGAGCGCCCAGGCTGACTGCGGAGCGCAGCTTCATCAGCTCAGGCTTGGAGGCTGGTCCCCTGGAGTTCGTCACTAGTCTCAGGCTCCCAAAAACTGCCCTGGGGGCGGGGGAGCGAAACACACAGAGATCCAGGCAGTAAGTCAAAAAGCCTTTCCCATCCCCGGGCTCAGTAATAATCCATTCCTAGCGGGATTGGGCAAGGGGGAGCTCTCAGGCTGACCCCAACAACACTTTACGCTGCATTCCATCGGTCTGGGCAGTAACTACACACATGTGATAATGTTTCATTTTTTTTTAAAAGAAGTGACTTGAACCAGCGAAAGCAATTGTGGAGCGTGCAAACTTTTCCAAATTTCGCTCCCCAATCTGTCCCACAAAGACACCACTGCATTCCTCGTTCTTTTAATGTTTCGAGCAGACAATTGATTTTGGTGAGTATTTACTCATTGCACACTGACCCCTTGTATCATATTAGATTTATATTAAAAACAGCTGAACACATGCCCCGAGGTGAAGCGGAAACCACGACTTTTTATAGACTTTTTTTTTGCTAAGCTTTTCTCCCTTCAATAAACATTTGTTGAATATCCAGGATTCACCATCCCACTTTCGGGAAAGCAAAATATCCGCAAAACGTTTGAACTCTTTGATTCGAGTTGTTTAACATTTTAATATGTCAAGTGGAGTTTTTCCATCTGTTTCGATAATGGTAAGATACGGGGAAAAAAAAGCAGTGCCAATGGACCTCACAGAATTGGGAAAGGTGAAAAGAATTGGGAAGTAAGGGATTAAAAAAACACGCAGTCAGGAATGTCTTTGAACAGGTTTTGATGCAGAGGGGAGAAGGATGGCTGGAGGGGGCAGTAGGGACCAAGTCCGAGGAGCGGCAGCAGTTTGGCTGAAGACTCTGCCCCCAATGATGGGGCGAAAATGGACAAAAGGCCAGACTCAGAGAACCCAGATACACGAACAGGGTGTATGTTAGAGGGTGGGGCAAAATCATGGAAGGATTGATAAAGATTACATGAGCCAATCATTGAGGATGGGGCGCATTAAATGAACAAGGCTTGGGTTGGAGCAACTTATGGGGCAACTGTGCTTTGGACAAATTGGAGTTTATATCGGATCGGAGGCTAGGATATTGGACAAATAGAGCCTAGAAATTAGGAAAATATAGGTAAGGGTTCCTGCTGATTTGAGAGGGCAACATGAACAGGGTTGTCTTCTGTTGTGGGTTTGGTAATGGATTGACAAACACGCAAACCAGCCTCCCATCTATCAACTCTGTCTGCACTTCCTGCTGCATCAGAAAAGCAGCCAGCATAATCAAGGACCACAGGCACCCTGGATATTCTCTCTTCCACCTTCTTATATTGGGAAAAAGATACAAAAGTCTGAGGTCACCTATTCAAGAATAGCTTTTTCCCTGCTGCCATCGGACTTTTGAATTATAGAACATAGAACATAGAACATTACAGCGCAGAACAGGCCCTTCGGCCTTCGATGTTGCGCCGACCAATTGGTGTACCATATGTTAAACGGATCTTTCTCTACCTAGCTATGACTGTAATACTATATTCTGCACTCATTCCTTCTCCCCTATGTACTCTATTGAACAGTATGCTTTGTCTGTATAGCTAATAAGAAACAACACTTTTCACTGTCTCCCAATACATGTGACAATAAATAAAATTGGTTTATTTTACATGGACTAGGATGCTAAAATTTTGCACAGCCTGGTTCAGCTTGGCTTTGTGAGCAGGAAGGGGAATCGAATCAGTGGCAAGGAAGCAGAGTCAAAAGAAGTGCATGTGAAGGGAATTTTATTACATGCCTGGGGTAAGCATGTGGATGCAAAAGAGGAGCTTGCTAAAAATACAGCCTTGCTAGAGTTTAGCACAGGATCAGGGCATTGCTAGCAATTGTTACGACCACATACAGGTTTTTTTCTATTCAGCCTCTTCAGATGGTCAGAACAAAGATTTTTTTTAAATTTATTTTCCCCGTTGTTGTCTTTTCCAAATCCCAAATGTATTTTTTACTTTCAGTGCAGTGAGCAATAAGGGATCAATCAAATGAGTGTTTCTTGAGTCAAAGAAAGCAAGTTTATTAATTACTAAACTGGAGAGAGAAAATAATAACAAAGGCAACATTACACATACACACACACAGCTATCAGACGGAAGAAACATTAGAGTCCAAATAGAAGTTAAGAAGTCCTTAAGGTATAGATTGTTGAATGTTGTGGCCAATTTAAGTTAGCTGCTTCCTTTAAAATCCCGATGTTAACTGAAGCCTATGTAACTACAGAAGGAGGCCATTCAGTTGATTGAGCCTGCACCAACAATCCCAGCCAAGCCCATTTCCTGTAATACTGTGTATTTACCCTGCAAATTCCCTGACACTCAGAGGCAATTTCGCATTGCCAATCAACCTAACTTGCACAGCTTTGCACTGTGGGAGGAAACTCATGCAGACATGGAAACTTCACACAGACAGTGACCTGAGGCTGGAATTGAACCTGGGTCCCTGGCGTTGGGAGGCAGTAGTGCTAACCACTGTGCCACCGTGCCACCTTTGGAGCCATTTTTTTTCCAAAGTCAGGAACCTGTCTTCCAGAAATTGATTTGTTTCTCCTCAAGTTCTCTCCTATAGACATTCACAATCTCTTATGCTGGTTTTTAGACTGTAGAGTTTTACTTAAGAGAGAGAGAGAGAACAGGAGAGAAATTTCCTTACTGTCCATTTGCAACTTCTCTAGACTCCTCTGCTTCAAGCCATGCTGTAGGTGTTTATTCCAAAGATATTTGATTATCATGTCTGCTGTTGTCATTTTAATAAGTAATCACATTTTGGGACATATAACACATTTAAAGACAGGTGGTGCATTTTTTTACATCCTCCCCAGGGAATTTCATTGCTTGTTAATAGTATACCTACTGGCTAGCAGTTTCCCATTATCTTAATATGATTACAGTTGATTCCAGCTCTTAGCATTTTAGTGTTGAGTTTCAATGTCTTTTGCTCTTCAGACTCATCTGAGTGTGTGTTGGGAGAGGGGGAAGGGGACGGGAACGGGGACGGGGATGGGTTTTGTTTGCTCCACTCCACTTCATCTTGGAAGGTGGTCTCACATTTTAAAGCAGCTTGTTCTGTCTCGTTTGAAATTCTAGAATTTCAGTTAAAGATATTTTTAAACACTCAAACAATAAAGCTCTAACTTCCTGACACAATGCACTGGCCATGTTTCTACAGAGAGGAGGTAGTTTATTGCAAGGGCAATTATCAGGGAGTGAGACAATGGTGGAGACTCTATTAGTGAAAGTTAATGTTGTCAATTAAATTCAAAGATAGTGAAGCAATGGAAATAGACAGGCGGGGGGGGGGGGGGGGTAGAATGATTGCACTTTTGAAAAGATGAGGGATGGTGACTAACAAAAGGAGCTTTAATTGTAACAGCAAAATCTGGTCCAGGAAGGGGTGAACACTTGTCAGAAGTTGAATGGGAATGGGGGATTTGAGGGAACAACAAATATGATCCATGGAAATTGAGATTGAATGGATGGCTGTATGAAAAAGGGGAGCTATAGAATGACAAAGGATTAAATACGGTGGTTGGGGGATTGTGGCCAGGTGAAGGGCAAGTGAAAGGTGGGTAAGTATTGCCAGAGATAGCTATATAGATGGTCTCAATGCTAGAGTTGAAATATTGATGAAATTTTCACTCTTTCTATTGGAGGTGATAATTAAGTGGGGAAAGGAAAAACTTTTGAAGAGGGACTTTAAAATGAAAAAAAAACACATTGGATTATGACAGCTGAGAGATAATTGTGGATTGGTGGAAGGATTTGGTTACGAATATTGAGTTGTGCTTATACGGCTGAGCAGCTCTAGACTTAGTAACTTTCAGACGTGCTTAAGGTTGCAGTTTTCAGAATTAAGGGGGTGAAGTTGGGGTATGTGCTGGAGGAACAAGCTTGGAGAAGGAAATCGAGGGATTGAGTTTAGGAGTCGGGAGGTAATGCTGCAACTAAGACCCTTGTCAGACCCCACTTGGAGTACTGTGCACAATTCTGGTCACCTCACTATAGGAAGGATGTGGAAGCTATTGAGAGGATGCAGAGGAGATTTACAAGGATGTTGCCTGGATTGGGAGGCAGGCCTTATGAAGACAGGTTGAGGGAGCTGGGACTCTTCTCCCTGGAGAGACGAAGATTGAGAAGCGACCTGATAGAGGTTTATAAAATGTTGAGAAGAATAGATAGGGTGGACTCTCAGAGACTATTTCCCAGGGCTGAAATGGTCGCTACAAGAGGACACAGATTTAAGGTGCAGGGAAGCAAGTACAGAGATGTTGGGGGTAAGTTTTTCACTCAGAGGGTGGTTACTGAATGGAATCGGCTGCTGTCGGTGGTGGTAGAGACGAACTCACTGGGGTCTTTTAAAAGACTTCTGGATGAGTATATGGGATCTAATGGGATTGGGGGTTATAGATAGGTCTATGGCTTGGTAGGTATAGATGTGATTGGCGCAACTTGTGGGCCGAAGGGCCTGTTTGTGCTGTAGTGTTCTATGTTCTATGTTAAGGTGAACAGTTTGGTATAAACCTGAACAGAGAGCAGATGGACACAGTAACAGTGCAGAAGTATCATGAGTAAGGAAAGAATGTTGGAAGTCTAAGTATAAAGGAACTGGAAGAGAGTTTTCTTCTCTGTAAATAGCGCGACTGATAGGTTAGGGGGAAGTTAGGTGAATTTGAATGGTAAAAGAAGAAGAGAAAGTGACCTGAGTTTCAATATCATACACATTACTTAATGGCAGTTTATGTGAATAATTGTTTATACATTGCAAGTAAACAGTTACATGTTCAATTCATTATTAAATGTGTAAAACTGATATTGCAAATCAGGGGGCCATTATAGGAACCACAACATTTTTACTTCTGTTAATTTTGGTGAAATTATAATCAAACAGTTTTTTTTATATAGTGAATGGACAATCCACAATGTCAGTTTTACAAATGGATAGCAAGTTGAAAATCTAACCTGTGGAACTTATGTCTGGAACTAATTAATCTCCCACTTCCTCAGACACAGGTAATCAAGATTAAATACAGTCTTCTGTGAAATATGGTAGATGATGATGCTAATGTTGGACCAGTGTTTACAGATATAATTCAGTCCTTATTTTGAAGTCATATATAGAACATAGAACATAGAACATTACAGTGCAGAACAGGCCCTTCGGCCTTCGATGTTGTGCCGACCAATTATGAAAAAAACAATGACCCTCCAAACTAAACCATTCCCTTCTCATCCATAAACTTATCAACTAACCTCTTAAACGCCACCAAACTTGGCGCATCTACAACTGCCGCAGGCAGGGCATTCCACTCCCTAACCACCCTCTGGGTAAAGAACCTACCTCTGATATCCGTCCTATAACTATCACCCCTTAATTTAAAGCTGTGTCCCCTCGTGCTAGCTTTCTCCATCCTAGGAAAAAGGCTATCACTGTCCACCCTATCTAAACCTCTAATCATCTTATATGTTTCAATAAGGTCCCCTCTTAGCCGCCTCCTTTCTAACGAAAACAACCTCAAATCCCTCAGCCTCTCTTCATAAGACCTGCCCTCCATACCAGGCAACATCCTGGTAAACCTCCTCTGTACCCTCTCCAATGCCTCCACATCTTTCTTATAATGTGGGGACCAGAACTGCACACAATACTCCAAGTGCGGCCGCACTAGAGTTTTGTACAGTTGCAACATGACGTTGCGGCTCCGAAATTCAATCCCCCTACCAATAAAAGCTAAGACTCCGTATGCCTTCTTAACAACCTTATCGACTTGACTGCCTACTTTCAGGGATCTATGCACAAATACACCAAGATCCCTCTGTCTCTATTTACTGTATTTACTCTATATACTGTCTCTATTTTAATGTAAAATGGATTTTATATTTTTTAGGGTTAGATACCAACATAGGGAAATGGAGTTGTTTTGAAACATTGAAGTACATGCTGAGGAACTGTGAAATCAAAGAAACTACAATGTCACTATTAGTAGGAGGTTGTGATAACAGTTTAGGTAGACAATTTCCATCATTGGAATATATGGTGTAAAAAGGTGAAATGTAAGTGTTACAAAAATGTTATAGTAGCAAATTATTTTTAGAGGAAATGCATGGAGAAATAGTTTTTGATTTTATAGTTATATATCAAGCATCTTGGCTGTGTACACATGGACCTTGATTATTAATTTCCAACTGTCTCAACTGGCAGGAGAGAATCTACCTGACTTTCAGTCATTGATTTCAATACCTTGAAAATTGTGTGGGTTCTACCATTGTTGGATGATCTGCTCTGCCAGATATCCACCCTGTAACAGTGAAGGTGAAAATTACCCCCTGAGTTCTCAGATTCAACAAGATCTCATCAGTTTGAAATTGAATCCATCATAATGTCTGCATATATTTGAAAACTGCATTTTAGGTTTTCTGTCAAACCAAGAAGACTAGAAGAACCAATTTCTGGACATTCTGTTCTGTTATGATAAACCAGATACACGTTTCTGGCTTACATGAGTGTTAAATTGTTAAGTTTTCTGAATGTACTGATTACATTTTAAAGAAGCAACCACAAAATTAAAATTGAGATGGAAATGCACATTCTTGTCATGGAAGACTTTTGAAAGTGTATGTGGTACTGGATCAGAAATAATTTGTACTTCCCTAATATTGGAATAAGCAATCCATAAGGTAAACTCTGACAAACAATGTCATTTGGAAATTATAAGCAATTTCTTCTTCTTTCTAAAAAATATCCAGACACATAAGGCAGGATTTTCCGATCTCTCCTGTTGGATAATGGAGGTGACTTGCTGCTGGTTGCTGATGAGATCTTCCAGTCTTCCGAATATCTATAGTGTTTTGCGTGGCCCATCTATCCCATTGTCAGGAAGCTCACCAAAGTGGTTGCCTTCAACTGGAATGGAAGATCCTGCTGGCAGGAAGGGCTAGAAAATCCTGCCCCAAGGCTATGGAAACTGGGAGCAGGATAACAAAGTATTTGTTGCATCAAAAATCTTTTGCAATGAGTAATGCTTCATTATTATCAGGATTGCACTATCAAACCCTGTGTGTAAGAAGCAATGGTCTCCTGAAATTAAAAACAACATGCTCCCTCCTTTGTTCAATAAGAAAGGTCTGTGGTTAAACTTAGAGACCAGTATTAAAATAACAACCTATCTACATATTCAATGGTCTCCTGATATTCCAGTTTGCTATTACAGGATAAACATACATATAATCTGGCCTCTTGCTAGTATAGTTGATATTAAATGGATAGGTGCTTTCTAGTGAACTTAATGACATGTTACATTTAAAACTTGCAAAACACTAGATGCAACACACCATTACTTTATTTTGTCATTTGACTCCCTAAATCCATAATGGGTCTCTCGAAATGTAAATAATTGAATGAATCCCCTTTCTCAGAGTACTAGTTTTGCCAGTGCTTGGGAATAATGGATTTGTCTTCATCTCATGCATGAGCTCATAGTTCAGTTGGAGTACCTAGCGATTCTCACACACCAGTCAAATCTCTTGCTCAGTCTACTCATTACAAACTCTACACTGCTTCCTGAGGCACAATTGTTATTTATATACTTGGCAACTTGTAATATATCCAGATAATCCCCCAAACTCTACAGAGCTGATTAAACTGTTCCAGCAGGTCCAACACATGGGCGTGGATTTCCCAAACCATGCTGTTTACCAGAGGATGAACAATGTTGCCATAGAGTCAGGCAATGTGTCAAGAAAAATGCAATGGAAATATTTTTCCCTCACTTATATCTGTCTTAAATTCTCCTGCCCTGATGTTTAGCCAGTAAGTACCAGAAAAATATTCATTTTGTTGTAGGCCTAACCCCTCCCCTATTAGCCAATGCGTGAGCATTTTCCAACAGAAATCAGTGCTTTTACATCATGAGCAGGAATATTTTCCCTTCCTGACCCAGTAAGAATAATTGCAGAACTCTACTGCCATTCCAAATGTGGTCTTCAGATTTTTGTGGCTTCATTAAGCATCAGGCAATGCCGTCATTACCTCATGAGCCACTGGAAGCTAACTTTAAAAATGTAAACAAATACACAAGCTTGTATTTCCCTCAAGAAATTCTTACAATTTTTAAAATCACAAATTGCACTCTGCATAAACATGTTTTTTTTTCCCTGTGAAGAGATCATCCCTCTCTAATCACCAGTGAAAATGTTGAAAAATTGTAACTCTCCAGCTCCCAATTTCATAGTCAAAAGTATCTAGGATCATCTGTAGGTTTTATTGAAACAGTGAATTGACAAAGCAATACATTTCTTGCGAAAATGCCAAATATATCAATGCGTCGACTGACCAACAGGGCAGGACAGACAGCAACTTACATGAAGAAATGAGACTTCACAAAATATTCAAATGAAAACAATTAAAATGCTCTCAAGATTCAGGATATTCAGATTCTGGTCCCTTACCATCGTACTGTTGTGGTTCGGATATCTTGTGCAATAATTTGGTGTGTCAAAAAAACATCTGACCACACACCACACAAAAGTCACACAAAGTGCCATTTGAATAAAATGCTTCCGTGCCGGTGCCCCTATACTGTATTGCTGTAGAATATTCAAGAGTGTGGATATAATCAATGGCTTGTTATTTTTCAATACTACAACAAATTAACCATTAGCACTTTATGGCTACTTTAAGAAATGTAATAGCAATAAGAAATTAGTTAAGTGCATGTAACTTAAACCATGGCTTTAGAGATAAAATTTTGTTTTAATTGTATTCAAGGCTTATGAATTTGAGCCTCCTCCCAAATATAAATTCACAGATAGGAAGCAAGAAGCATAAAAACAATGTAAGCAAATGTTACAACACTGTTCTAAATAAGTCGGTTTCACCTCCGTGGCGGGAAAGGTTTTGGAAAGGATAATCTTGGACAAAATTAACAGTCAGCTGGACAAGTGTGGATTAATTAAGGAAAGCTTGTTAAGGAGCCAATTGTGTTTCAATAATTTGATTGAGTTTTTGATCTTAGAGAACATAGAGGAGGGTAATGCAATTGATGTGGTGTAAATGGACTTCCAAAGGCATTCGATAAAATGTCACAATAATGATGCAAGGTTGAATTGCATTGGATAAAAGGGATACAAAGGATGGATACAAAGTTGACTGAATAGAGTATTGTCAAATGCTTTTTTCCTGGAAGGTATTTTTGAGATTCCGAAAGCTCAGTACTAGAATAACTGCTTTTCTTGATGTAGATTTATCAGATTGAACAAATTTTGGAAGTATTATGAGCTATGAGAAGGATGATGGTAAACTTGAAGCAGACTTAGGCTGGTGATATAAGTGGACATGTGGTAAATGAAAATTATAGAAGCATAAAGTTATACATTTTGATAGGGAGAACAAGAAAAGGAAATATAAAAGATTACTAAAAGGGGTGCAGGAACAGGGACCTTGGGGTATATGTGCACAAGTTATTAAAAATAGCAAAGTGGATTGAGAAAGCAGTTAATAAGGCATTAAGAATCGTGAGCTTTATTAAAAAAAATTCTTGGGATGTGGGTGTCGCTGACCAGGCAAGCATTTGTTGCCTATCCCTAACTGCTCTTCAGGAGATGGTGGTGAGCTGCCTTCCAGAACCACTGCAGTCCATATCGTGTTGGTACATTCACACTGCTGTTAGGGAGGGAGATCCAGGATTTTGACCCAGCAACAATGAAGGAACAGAGATATATTTGCAAGTCAGGATGCTGGGTGACTAGGAGTGGAACCTACAGATGCTGGAGTTTTTATATATCTGCTGCCGTTGTCCTCCAAGATGTAGTAATCATGGGTTTAGAAGGTACCGTAGAACCTTTGTGAGTTCCTATATATAGAGAGCCTGGGAAAACTCAATCTAGTAAATCTCACAACACCAAGTTAAAGTCCAACACATTTATTTGATAGTAAACCCACAAGCTTTTGGGGTTTGCCCCTTCGTCAGGTGAGTGGAGAGTTCTGGTCTCTGACAGAGCATACAGCAGCACACAGTTTAAAGAATACTGATTAGAATGAGTCTTTACAGCTAACTAACCTGCAATTCGAGTCTTAAAGATGCAGACAATGTAGGTGAAGAGAGCATTAGGTTAATGAGATGTGTATTGTCTCCAGACAGGACAATAAGTAAGATTTTACAAGCGCAGGCAATTCATGGGGATTACAAACAGCCTTGCCTGGTGACTGTTGAGTGATGCTCATTCATTCGTTGTCATAGTGATGTCAGTCTACACATCTCTGTGCTTTCCGAAAGCGTTCCCATCCCATGGGTGACTTTACCTGGAATTTCTGTCTTTTCAGTGCATAATGGAGTTTGGGAAGAATGTGGGTGCAGAGGTGGGTTGGTTAGAAGGCTCTCTTTGATTCTGCAACATAGCAACTACACCCCTGAAGCAATTTAAAGGCCCCTTAAACCTTCTTATTCATCCCCCACCTACCCAATGCCATCCCATGACCCTTCAGATTGTTCTTGCCAACTCCATGTCGCCTCAGCCCCCAACCATTCCCCTGCAGTCTCTGAGGGGTTGGTAGTTCTCCCCAGGACTGTCAGGGTCTAGAATGCCAGGGCACTCTGGCGATTGCCAACACAAAAGCATGCCTGGTGCATTTCCTGCAGGAAAGGTGAAAGGTGGGGGCTGGTGAATGGGTCATCAAAAGGTTTGCATAATTATTGGATTGCTGCTCACAATGCATGGGAACCTGATTGGAGCCATCGGGTCAGACTGGGAGTATCGTGACAGTGGGGGCCAAACCTGTTCTTTGCTCGATTTCTGGGCCATTCACTAAGGGCTGGTGAGCCTGGAGAATCTCCCCCATGTTGTCAGTACCCAATATAAATTCTGAACCTCCATTGTATTCAGAACTAATCGAGCTACAGAATCTATTTATTTTTCAAAGTTGAGTTAGACCTTTTCCAACTTGTTGTCGAGTAGTCGATAAAACATTTTGCAATTAAATATGTACTACTTCTACCTGTAACAAAATATTAAAATTGACTGAATCCCCAGTGGTTTTTTTTTAATACCTTGTGTATTTTGCCTGATTTAAAGGAGATCCACTAGACCATAGCAAGACAGAACTAATTCATGTTTGTCACATGTTTAAAGTCAGAATTATTGCTGGTCATCTGGGTTTGATTCATGTCAATATGCTAAAGTTGAATGAGTTCAATGACTTTCTCAGCCACAACTTCCTGTATTTTATATATGTTGCAGCTGAGTTTTGCTGAGTAGATACAGCAAAGTTCTGTCTGTGCATGAAGAGAGATAAGACAGGGATAAGACCCATGGAAAATATCTCCACACACTTTTATGCAGATAGCAGTATCAGGCAATTAAAGCATTGTCACATATTTTAAATACTCAATGACATTCTTACAAGTTGTGGAATATAGCTGTGTTAGCCGACCTTCACTTAATGATAATGGTTGCGGAGCTAAGCTGAACGTATATCTTATCTGTGGTTTGTATCTTCACAGACTGTGTGCTGCAGTGGACTGAGAAAAAGTCTGAATAATCAGTGTCTGCAAATATTTACTCTCAGTTTTAGAAACAGCACGAGATCTTTCTATGTGATGCATCTCACACTAAGAATAATCTCTGTAATTCCTTATTTGTAGCTTTATTAAAGACTGGGAAGGGCATCACAGCGTTGAATATTTCCATATCAATCATACTGCTGTCACATAAGAATTTTTACTATTAAACCTATTGAACTCTTGCCTTTCCTGCCCTGTCACATTATATTTTCCACAACCTTCAGACAGCAATGATGGTGAAGATTTGTGGCAATGGCACAATCTCAAGAATAACAATGACATGAGTGCTATATACCTAGAATAAGCAAATACCTCGGCTGGGATTTTCCTGCCCTGTCATCTCTGAGCTGCTGTCAGGATTCGGTTGTCCAGCCAGAGGGCCATTGACCCTCAGTGGGACTGGTCAATCCCGGTGGTGGGCACAGCCAGAAAGTCCTGCTCTTTGGAGTTTGCAGTTTGCAAACCTATTGAGTTTTGCTTTCTTGAGGTAACATGGAATTTGAGCCCTTGACTTTCTCTGTGTATCTTCCTATAAACCACATCCCCCTTGGATAATGTGAAGATGAGCTGGTGGTGTTGAACCCACACTATTGAGCAAATTTCTTAAATTTCCTGGAAATGAATTGGATTCCATCCCTAGCTGGGTGAACAGAACTCATGTTGCTGAGATGAATATTGTAGCTCTCAAATGTTTTATCTTGAAGGTAAAATGATATTTTGAGTCATCTGCAACTATGAGAAACCATTTCTGATTGTGTGTGAATAAATTAATGTATGCAGTATGCCAAGGTCGCGGTGGTACTTTAGTATCAGCTCCTCTTTTGGCTGTGCATTTCTCTATGACACACAATCCATGTAAAAACCATTCTATTGATGGGGTGGATGGGTCTCCCCATCAAGCAAAGTTAACATCTTGCTGACCATTAACCTAGCTGCCCTACAATAATTTGTTTGGGTGTGGGGGTCTCTAAATTGGGTGAGGGTATGATCTTCATGAGGGTGAGGGGAGGATTCTGGTGGGCACAAGGGACCCCCTAACAGAGTTACCCCACTTCCTGCCCAACAATAGCTCATGCAGTGAAAGATGTTGGCCTGCTTGCCTCACCCAGCAGAACAAAAAATTACAGTGGGGACGGACTGAGGCCCCTGATTAACTTTTAATTGGTTACTTAGAGGCCTCAATAGGCCTAAGCTGGGTAGGCTGCTTGATGCCTTATCTGCCTCCTGTAATATAGGACACAGGTTGGGGGTGGGCAGGAAGGCAGTGTGAAGCTCACCTGTTTTATTTTACAAGCCTCCCTACTGTCAGGTACACTGACGGAAGGCCTTAAAATTCAGCCCAATGTCTTTGTAGATAACTATCCAATGCACAACTGATTTGGTGCTGAGTTAACACTTCTCCATTTTCATGTGGTATTCACCTCTGGAGAAGTTCTTTCTGCATTGTTTTGAGTATGATGATTCTAGGTTTGACTGGGAAAACACCATCTTCTAATGAAATATCATCTCTGATGGCTGTGTTTGTTGTTGCTTATCAGACCATGCATGGATCATTTAGAGAGATTAGCCAAAATTCTACCACCTCACCCGCCTTGGAAACAGGGCAGGTGCAGTTCCCAGAATGGAAATCTCTGTTGGCTTTGGATGGGAATTTACGATCTCGCCTGACCGAGGTGATAAGATGCAGGCTGCCTTCGTTTCTGCTCTCGGTTCTAACTTGACTCATTTTGGTGATGTTGGGAGAAATTTTACCGTTTCGCATGGGAATCTGAGCAGGCGAGGGGCGGACCATGAAAAGGTCTGTTGACCCCAAGTGAGATTTTCTGGTTTTGGGGCTAGTGAGGCTGAAAAATCCCACCGATTATGTTTCATCATTATTCGATGAATCTTTCTGCCCAGAACTTTAATATTTTTCATGAGGTGACAACTGAGATTGAGCATCTGATTGAGCACCACTTCTCTTGTATTTCAGAGTGAAATCGTGACTCTGAAGCCTCAACAGGAAACTTGCAGTCTATCTGGTGCTCTATACAAATTCATCTTGTAGACCTGCTGGACAGTGATCATCAGTGGCTGATGATCACCGTCGAGCTATGAACTTTCTCCTACAGTAATGGAATTTTTTACACTCATACACAACTGCCCAAAGTTCTCTTTCAGTGTTGGCATAACTAATCTCAGCTGAGGTATAGCTATGGATGGGAATGCTATTAGCTTTCCTTCTTGCACCAGAGCTGCTCCCAGTCCTTTTGTAGAAGCATCTACTTGCAGAGTGACACTTCTGTATGTTGTAGTAAGACAGTAATATGTCTCCTTGCATACTACTTCTTTGAGTTTGTTGAAACTCCTCACTCTGGCCCCTAGTCCTCAACATTTCTCTCAACAGTTCTCATAGATTAGCATGAGATCAGAAAGATCAAGATGAAGAAACTTCTCAAATCTTTCTCATCTTTTGGAGTTTCCATTTCAGAAATAGCTGTGAGCTTTTTCAGATTCAGTGTGATTCCTCCACTGGATGAGTACACCAAAGCATTGGGATTATCACCTTCACAATGCACAATTCATAACAGCTCAACTCCAGAATAGCAGCAGCATCAATTTCAGTGACACAGTTAATATCCATACTTTGGTCCCTCTGATTTGGATTGTTTCTGGCTGTCAAATCAGTCGGCCCCCTTCTATGTTGTTAGCACGATGCTGCTCAGTTTCCCTTCACCTTCCCTTTCTTTCAAGTTTTCAGGAAAGTTTTTCTGTTATTGTCTGAATGGGATGATGTTACTTTCTGTTCTAGTATCAAACTTCAGCTTTGGGTTTATGGCTGTGGGCTTGTTTCTCACTTACTTATTGATCTGAATGATTGTGTGAATTTCTTTTCCCTGTGAGCTGTCACATCCAGACATTTCGTATAACTGCATGGTTCTTATGTCTATTGTATCCTTAAAGTCATTGTTATCTTCAGGTATGGTTGTCTTAGTTTCCTTTCCTTCTCATTTGCCCCTTCATTTTGTTTTGTGACAACTTGTTTACTCTTCTTTCCTTTTTTTGCAGTTATTGGGCCTTTCACAAACTCTAGAATTTGATCCATATACAAATATTTTTTTCTGTCTCTGAACTCACCTGGTCATTCACAGCTCTTCAATATCTTTACCTCTGTCTAATATACATCCTTTTGATGCTGTGACATTGCATTAAACTTGCTACCTTTCTCTTGATGTTACTGAAGTCCAGCCATTTGAATAGCCACCATCTTCAGCTGCTTGCTCATTGTTTCATGTGCTGTGGTGGCATCTACAGCCTGTAATATTATGAGCATACCCTTTCCAATCAAACCTTTTCATATTTCAGATTGTGAAAAACCCAAAATGAGCAAATTTACCAATACTTGCGACATTTTCTGGCTGTATTTTTCAATCTAGTTATCAACAAGCTCATCTGGTTCCTACCTCCAGCTTTTTGAAATTGATATTGGTAGATCCGATGACTTGACTTTGGCTGGAAATGTGCTGAATATTTCAGAAGTTTTGTTTGGGTTTTACTGCTTTTCTCACTAACCATCCAGCTGGTAAACTAACCCTTTCTCTCTTGCCCACATAAGGATGGAGGGAAAGATTTCTTTCCTCTCCGCTGGGGCCTTTTAGAAAGCTACTGAATGTCAGCCTGCATTTTTATTTAAGCTTCTCAAATGCTTTTACAACATCATCAGTCTCCCCATTCAATGTGGACTGTAGCTGTGCATTAATTGCTGTGGTGGTGTTCATTTCATTTCCACATGCTTCATTCGATTTTACTCTTCAGTAATAATTCGAGTTGACTTTTCTCAATCTAATTCAACATTAAATCTACTTAAAACATTTGGGTCTTACTCACAGAGATCCCCTGCCACAAAGTTAGGTATTCCTTTTCCCAGAAATTTGCATACTTTTAAGGGCTCTAGATGCTGGAACTTCATTGAGGTATTTCTTACTGTGCTCCTGGTGGACTGATACATTATTGTTTGGCACCTGACCACAGTACAGAGTAAATGTGAGACCCCAGATGTACATTCACACAACAATTAGTTCCAACTCTTCACGGTAAATAAAACAGTGCCATTGTTTAATTTTATGGGCTTCAGGGATAATTTTTTTTCATTAAAAATATGTAATCATGCAAATTTATCAAAATCTTGTATAAAATATAGAGAAAAGGAGATATTCTAATTTAAATTTAGAATTGATGGCTGTGCTAAGTGAAATAACAAAAAAGTTTTTTCAGAGTATATGTTAATAATGCTCCAGCTGTGGCAGCTGTTTAAAGGTCTCCATTCCAATGGTATTTATAGTATAGAACTGAATGCTTCAGTTTGAATTTTAATCGTACCCCAAGGTTATGTAAACAATCTTCTCTCTGAGGATTTTGAACAAAATTAAAAACATAACCAGACAATGTTCTAATGATTTATTTGAATAGTGCTTTGACTCTTTCACTCAGTACATTTTTACAATTGTATGTTCTCGTAAATGTATAAAACACTAATTGATTTCCCCTTGTTTACGCTCAGGAGTGCTGATTTGAAGCTTAGAGATCCAGTGGATGTTTGGAGTGAGAAGGAAGAAAGAAATTGGCTGTTTGTCTTTTTAGCTGAATTTTACAAACCCCCTAAGGAAGGGTTGGCAGAACATACGGTGCCTGTAAAATGGGGCACTGTGTCATGGGTACTGTCCTCGGGGGGTAGGGGGGTAGTGGGGGAGATGGGGGCAGTAGCGGGGGAATACTGATCTGCTGGTGGGCCATTGGAGATCCTAAATTGACAAATTAATGGTCACTTTAAAGCTACTTGATGCCTCAGATGCGATTATATCAGGGGCAGGGAGCCCAGTGCCAAAAGTTCAACCTGGCAGTACTCACTGAGTGAGGTGATTACAATCGTTAAAATGGGGCAATGCCACCTTTACGGGTCCCCTTGCCCAGAGGGACTGCCTTCCGATAATGTCCTTTCACCCCTGCAATTACCCCTTGCCACAGCCTGCCAATTGCCGTAGAATCCCAGCTACAAAGCAGCACATCTCCCTCATAACTTCCAGTTCCAGTAGTGGCTTTGCTGGGACCAGAGAGTTGCCAGATATTCGACTGGCCAACAGCTCTGGGAGATGTGACTTCCTGATAGAGTAGAAGGCCTGCCTCAAGACATCTCACATTTAGATAGCCATTAACTAGCTCAGGGTGAGCCCACCAAGCTTGCCTCTGACATTTAGGCTGGGTTATACAGATCTGCGACCCCCTCTCCCCCTCCTCCCAATCCAGGAGACTCTATCCCTTTGTATTTTTTCTCTCTGTTCCTCCTGTTCTGTCTTTCTTTCTCAGAGAATTGTATATAGAATATAAAATTTAAAGTAGCTGCAGACTGGGAGCAGGGAGAGGTTGTGAGGTTTGATACTTGTTGAGTCATTTATAACACAGAAGGAATACATTTGACCCATCAAGACTATGCAGGCTCCCTACAAAGTAATCCTGTCACTCCCACTCAATCTCTATAGCCCTGCAAGTTTATTTCCTTCAAGTACCCATTTAATTTCCTTTTGAAATCATTCAGTGTTTCCACTTCCATCATTGTAATCTGCAAATTCCAGGATATTAACTCTCGTTGCATAAAAAATGTTCTTCTTCACTTTCCTCTTGCATCTCTCATTTGAGGTCCTCTGCTGGCTTCGTATAGATATCCTTGGAATGGGGTAATGATCTAACTGAACTCTCCTGTTTACTGTTAATTTGTAATCACTCAGACCTTCATAGCATGGTCATGTTTCAGTACAGGGACGATGGGTGTGGCCCATCCAGAAAACTGCACAGTTTTGACAATGTCCATGTCTTCCAATCTCTTCTGTTCTACCTCTGTTTTCTGGCATCATAGAATCATAGAAATGCTACAGTGCAACAAAAGAGGCCATGTGGCCCATCAAGTCGGCACTGACCACAATCCCACCCAGCCCATATACCTACACATTTACGCGCTAATTCCTCGAACCTAAGAACCTCAGGACACTAAGGGGCAATTTCAGCATGGTCAATCAACCTAACCTACACATCTTTGGACTTAGGGTATTGAACATGCTTGGAAAAATCTAGGTGTAGCTTCAAGGTAGATTTTAGCTTTAACCCCTCTTAATTGACCCAGTTCTCTCTGGAACATCTGATATTTACATAGAAATTGTTTGAATCCCCTATCCTGGACAATCTTATCAAAATAAATTCTAAGTGTTGAACGAGTGAGAAAACGGGAGGATTTCAGACTCATTTTTTTGGTGAGTTGAAAAATATAATCTTACGACACTCAGTCAAAAAAAAGGTGCTGGGATACAATTCTTGCCAGTTGAGGCTGGAGTCGAACCTATTCTGACCAGTGAAGCCAGTCAGCACTAAGTGTGTCATTGCACCGGTGCTGTATACACACGTTGCATGGGAACATTTCCTGTCACTCTGCCCATCCACCCCCCCCCATCAACATTTGGACCTACCACCCATGACTTCCTTTGCTGGACTCCCCCAACCCACCCTACAAAGGAGAGAGCCAAGGCTTACACTGAGATTATTTCAATAGTCAATGACCACTGCCTGAAAATGGAGGTCAGCACTGCTGCTGCAGCTACTGTTATAGGAGTAAACTTCAGCCCTTCAATCACTATGATGAGTAGCTGACTGCTTCCGAGAGGATACAGCACAGAGGTTGTCCCCACTATTTAGTGTCTTCCCAGTGTATGTTGCCAAAGTCAATTTGAATGGCTAAGACTTGAGGGTTTCATCCCCCCTGGAAATGTCTGGACATTGCAACCCTACCCACACCCCCCCCCACCCCAGCCAATCTACCCCTCCATCTTATTGATTGCCACCCCGGCCGATCAGACCCCCACGACCCAATTGCCGCTTTGGGTGACCAACTCCCCTCCCTCAGGGTTCTCCCTTCTCCCTCAAGGAGCTGCCCCCACTCTCCTGTCGTGCTCCATCCTTTCAAGTCTCCTCTCACTCATGTCCTTCTTCCTCAGACACCACCCATTGGCACTGCCCACTCCAGTGAACAGTGCCAGGGTGCCATGTGGGCACTGCCAAGGTGCACACCAGGCTCTGCCCCCAGTCACCCAGGATCTTCAATGGCCTTTGTTCCAATCAGCGAGATCATCATGTCTGGCTCCCATTGATTGGGACCATTTGTGACCCTTGTTAGTGTAGTCCTCGACCGGTGAGCAGGTAAGGGCAAGTGAGCTTGGATGATTACATCCAGAACTTACTAATTACATCTAAATTAAGTCATAAAAGGAGCAAATCAGTACTGGTAACATTGCGAGAGACAAAAAACCAGATGCGAACCCAATTTTCCATCTCTTGCCCAATCTCACCATTTTACTCTCCGATCAACCATTGGGATGAGCTGTTAATATAGCTCCCTAAATATTCCCAGCTAGTTTTATTTGTTTCAAACTGTCCCGTCCTGTGAGACTGGGCCTCTGTCCTTCAATCCCTATGATGAGTAGCTGAGCTGACTGCTTCCGATAGGATGCAGGAACAAAGGTTGTCCCCACAATTTAGTGTCTGTCCAGTATATGTTGCCAAAATAAATAGTTAAGACTTAAGGATTGCAGTCCCTCCTGGAGATGTCTGTATGTGTTTACTCCTATAACAGTAGCTGCAGCAACAGGTTGACTTCCATTTTCAGGCAGTGGTCATTGACCATTGAAACAATCTCAGTGGACCTCATTGAATGTGTAAGCCTTGGCTCCCTCCTTTGATCCTCCACCAGCTTATTCACAGGGGTAATGTTCATCCTTGCCATTTTTTTCTGGCACATTCTGCGCAACCTGTTTCTCTCTATGACCCATCATTCTGCATCTGAAACGGATAAAATTCTTGCACAGGCATGTTTTTTTGGGGGGGGTGCCAAAAACATATCTCAGATCCTGGTACTGAATGACTCAGCTCAGGATTTGCTGCGAGGAATCACTCGGGCTGTTCCTAGCAGCTACTGCTTCCTGCCACAACTGGTTCGTCTCATCCCGCACACCTTGCAACTCCCACACACCCGGCTCACTGCACTCAGTCACTTGTGCCATCTCTACTGCTTTTTCTGGTGAAATTTTGGTTTCAGCGGCAGCTTCCTCTGTTTGTTGTCAGCAATCAAATGATCTCTCAACATGTCTCCAAACGAAAGCTTGAACTCAGTGCTCAGCCAGCTGTCAAAGTCTGGCCACAAAGCCCGAGACTGTCTCTTCTGGACCCCTCACAGCAGACTGCAATTTGTTCCTCTGTATGATAACAAAAGTCATGATGTGGAGATGCTGGCATTGGAACCTGACAAAGAAACAGCCAGTTCTGAAAGCTGGTGGCGTTTGCTAAAAAATAAACCTGTTGGACTTTAACCTGGTGTTGTCAGACTTCTTACTGTGATAACAGAAGTATAGTGTTTATAGTGACCCTTAACTACATTAACTAACTAGTCGAAGGTTTTGTGTCTGGAGCTTTGGGTAATTTCAAACTCTTAACCAGATAGTAAATCTGTGAGCCACAGACTGTGAGCAGCTTCACCTTCTGTTTATTCTGAGTTATCTTTTGTCTTGCTGCAAAAAAAAATACACTTTGTCAATGTGCCGCCCCTAATTCTTGACTTCAGGACCAAATTGCTCTGTTTTCCAGAAAAGCGACATCTTTATAATGGAATCTGTACCTTTTCTTCTTTGGACTTTGAGGGATCAATCTCCTTCTGCTCTAACTCTGCACTGTGGACATATAATGGTTTGTCCTCATCGCCAGTGTGATAACACAAGGTGACTCATTACGGCAGGTATAAAACAAGAAAATCTATTCAACAAGAATAAACTATTTACAATTAAGGGATTTGCAGAACTGCAATGCCGATCTGCTCCCAACCAACTTCCCAACTCGCTCTGCTGGCTTCCAGTCTTGGAGATGTGTGCTCTCTCTCCAGATTGGCCAGATTTCACAAGCTTGTTCGCCATTTGTTCTGACATGGTCACAAGCTACATGGCCTGCAAAGGAATCCCTCTTAAAGGGCCAGGCTACCATGATAGCCATTTTCATAACTCCTCCCTTTCAAGCTTCAGGTTATCCATTGTCTTTGCTCTGCTTCTACCAATACTTTGTCAAATTAACTTCTTCAGTAAACACTGATGTAAAGAATTTATTAAGTATTCTAGTTATTGGACCCACTCTATCTCTTACCACCCGCTTACAATTTACATTCTGGTTAAAGATTTTTGGATTCCCTGTTATCTTGATGTGTTATCTTTTATTTTCATACTTCTTTTGCTAGTCTTATTTTTCCCTTCACCTCCATTTTAACTATTTCAACTGCAGGTGGCTTGATGGCACAGTGGTCAGCACTGCTGCTTTACAGTGCCATTAATCCAGGCTCGATTCCAGTCTTGGATGTCTGTCTGCGGGGAGTTTGTATCTTCTCCTTGTATCTGCATGGATCTCCTCAAGATGCTTCAGTTTCCTCCCACGTTCCAAAGTTGCGCAGGTTAACAACTCTCATTGAATTTTAAATATATCTGTCTGAGAAATGCATCTTAGTTTGTTCAGGATGTAAGAGTTGGGCAGCATGGTGGCACATTAGTTAGCACTACTGCCTCACAGAGCTAGGGACCCGGGTTCGATTCCAAGCTTGGGTTACTGTCTGTGTGAAGTTTGCACGTTCTCCTATGTCTGTGTGGATTTCCTCCGGGAGCTCTGGTTTCCTCCCACAGTCCAAAGATGTGTGGATTAGGTAGATTAGCCATGGTAAATTGCCCCTTAGAGTCAGAGGGACTAGCTAAAGTAAATGCATGGATCTATGCATGGATCTATGGGTGGGATTGTGGTTGTATTGAATCAAAGGCCGAATGGCCTCCTTCTGCTCTGTAGGATTCTATAAGATGATGGAAATCTACAATTCTGCCTGGTAGTTTAAAATGGTGGATGGGTCATGGTAAATTGTCCCTTGGTGTGGAGGTTAGATAGATTTGATTTTATTATTGTCACATGTATTAGTATACAGTGAAAAGTATTGTTTCTTACGCATTATGTTTATAGAGAAGGAAAGAAAAGAGTGCAGAATGTAGTGTTACAGTCATAGCTAGGGTGTAGAGAAGGGTCAATTTACTGAGAAGTAGGTACATTCAAAAGTCTGATGGCAGCAGGGAAGCTGCAATCAGTTGGTGTGCAACCTCAGACTTTTGTATTTTTTTCCCAGCAGAAGATGGTGGAAGAGAGTATGTCCAGGGTCCGTGGGCTACTTAGTTTATGCTGGCTGCTTTTCTGAGGCAACAGGAAGTGTAGGCAGAGTTAATGGATGGAAGGTTGGTTTGTGTGATGGATCCGGCTACATTCACAACCTTTTGTAAGCTTCTTGTGGTCTTGGGCAGAGCCATACTAAACAGTGATACAACCAAAAAGAATGCTTTCTATGGTGCAGCTGTAAAAATTGGTGAGAGTCGCAGATGATATGTCAAATTTCCTTAGTCTTCTAAGAAGATACAGGCATTGATGGGTTTCTAAATTATAGTGTGGGCTTGGGACAACTAGGATAGGTTAATGGTGATTTAGGCAACTAAAACTTTGAAACTTTTGACCATTTCTACTTCGTCCCCATTGATATAGAGAGGGGCATGTTCTATACCATGCTTCCTGAAGTCGAGACAACCTCCTTCATTTTATTGACATTGAGGGAGAGATTTTTATCATTGCACCAGTTCACCAGATTCTCTATCTCATTCCTATATCCTGTCCTGTCATTGTTTGAGATTTGCCCCACCATGCTTGTGTCATCGGCAAACTTGAGTTTGAGTTGGAGGGGTATTTGGCCACTCAGTCATAGGTGTATAAGGAGAATAGTGGAAGCTGAGGACAAAGCCTTGTGAGGCACCAGTGTTGAGGATGATCATGCAGGAAGTGTTGTTGTCTATCCTTATGGTTTGTGGTCTGTGGAGTTCTTCCAGGTACTCCAGTTTCCTCCCACAGACCAAAGATGTGCAGGTTAGTTTGATTCACCATGTTAAATTATCCTTTAGTGTCAGGGGGATGTGCAAGATAAGCATGTGGGTTATGGGGATAGGGCTTGCGTGGGATTGTTGTCAATGCAGGCTCATTGGGCCGGATGGCCTTCTTCTGGACTGTAGGAAATCTATGATTCTAAAAGTGAGGTGAAGAGAAAATAGGGAACAATAGATCAGTGAGCATAATGTTGGTAGCAGGGAAGTTGCCAGAGTCTATTCTTAAGGATTTTATAACACAGATTTGGAAAGCAGTGGTGCAATTAGACAAAGTCAACATGGATTTCGGAAAGGGAAATCATGCTTGACGAATCCATTGGAATTCTTTGTAAATGTAACTAGTGGAGTTTACCAGGAAGAACTTGTGGATGTGGTTTCTTGAGACTTTCAGAAAGCTTTCGACGAGGTCCCACGGATCATTATGTAAAGTTAAAGCTGATGGGATTGCAGGTAGTGTCTTGAATTGGATAGAAAACTGGTGAGTTGACAGGAAGCCAAGAGTTTGAAAAAACGGGTCTTCTTCTGACTGGCAGGCAGTAACTAATAGGATATTATAGGGATTTGTGCTAGGATTCCAACTGTTCATGTTATACATTAATGATTTAGACAAGCAAACTAAATACGTTATCTCCAAATTTGCAGATGATATAGATGAGGATTAGCAAGAGGATGAGCTGTGAGAAGGATGCAGAGATGCTTCAGCATGATTTGGACAGGCTAACTGGGCAAAGGCATGGCAGATACAGTATAATGTAGATAAATGTGAAGTTGTCCACTTTGGTAGCAACAATAGGAACATAGATTATTATTTGAGAGAGGTAGATGCTCTGTGAAACCTTGGTGTTCTTGGCCAGGTACAGCAGGCAGTAAATAGTATGTTGGCCTTTATTAGTGAGAGGATTTGAGTAAAAGAATAGGGATGTTTTGCTGCGATTGTATAGGGTGTAGATGAGGCCATATCTAGAGTATTGTGTGCAGTTTTGCTGTCCTTATCTGAGGAAGAATTTCCTTGCTACAAAAGCAATGCAGCAAGGTTTACCAGGCTGAATCCTGGGATGGCAGGTCCATCATATGAGGAGAGACTAAATCAGTTAGGATTAAAATCATTAAAGTTTAGAAAAATGAGAAGGGATCTAATAAAATCTTATAACATTCTCACAGGGTTAGACAGGGTAGATTCAGATAGAATGATCCTGATGGTGGGGGAATCCAGGTTTAGGATCATAGTTCAAGGATAAAGGACTGAGGTGAGGAGAAATTTCTTCACCCAACGAGTGGTGAGTCTGTGGAATTCACTACCACAGAAAGTAGTTGGTGTCAAAAAGTTGTTTGATTTCAAGAAAGAACTAGATAAAATTCGGATGAAAGTGATCAAGGGACATGGGAGAAAAATGGGTTCAGGGTATTGAATTTAATGATCAGCCATGATCATAATGAATGGTGGAGCAGACTCTAGGAGATAAATGGCCTACTCTGACTGCTAGTTTCTATGTATGTTTTTATGTATGGAAAAATTCTATGATTCCAAGTCTGATGGGCTTCATAGCAAAAAGGGCAGGTTTCCTGGATTTATTTGTGTATGATGATTTTTTAATGAGGTTTTACAACCTTTCAAGTGAAGAAGTGGGTCACAAAAAGCTTAGGAGTTTAGTGATTTGGGGGAGAAAACAGAGTAGAAAGAAAATGCTGTTGCCCAACGACAGGGATCTCAGTGACATGTAGAGACACAGGAAAAGACAGAAAAGAAGTTCAGAGTGTGTATGTCAGAGAAAGAATACTTGAGTTCTAAACTCTGATTAGACGCATTGTAAAGTTGCTGGGGACTGAGTGGATGTCACTGATGTGTTTGCTCTGTAGTTGAAGTAATAGTGAGTTTAGAATGAAGTTGTGAATGCCTCAGGGAGAGATACTAGCTGAGGGAAGGAATGTGTTGGAAGGAAACCATTTGCAACTGGAAGCAAGAAGCCTCGTGTTAAGGAATGATAAATCTTCATTGAAATTTTGTATCTGTAAGGCTATTGCTGGAATAAAAGAAATGGTGTGAATCCTTACCTTGCATTTGTGTTGAGATCTTTCCATCCTTTTTGCCTGGTGTAATATACTATTTTTTCCTTGTTTTATATATGTTTTAATTTATGTTAAAAGTTCATCAGTAAACTGAATTTATTCAGTAACCTTCCTTCCAGGTTCCTAAAACAGAATAAATAAAGATCTATGAGACCAGTTTTCACTCTGGGATCTGACTTGTCTAATATTAACATCAGCTGTGACTGTAACACTGCAGGGAAGAGATTCAGGAAGAATAGGAAGAGGGAAAGAGCAGAAAAGAGTGGCAGAGTAGAAGGATGAGGAGAGAGGGAGATGAAGGAAAATTGAAAGAAAAATACATCGGGTGAGATTTTCCAGCTGTGCTCGCCCCAAGACTGGAAAATCCCACCCGAGATCAATGGACCTTTGCATGGTCCGTGGCCTGCCTGCTATGATTCCCATGGTGGATGGGATGGAATAATTCCGCCCAAGGTATTGTGGAAGAAGGTGAAAAGGAGGCAAAATGAGGGAGAAGCCAGAGATGGAAAAGAAATGGGGAGAGGACAAGTAGAACATAGAACATTACAGCGCAGAACAGGCCCTTCGGCCTTCGATGTTGCGCCGACCAATTAAGAAAAAGCAATGACCCTCTAACCTAAACCATTCCCTTTCCATCCATAAACTTATCTACTAACCTCTTAAACGCCACCAAACTTGGCGCATCTACAACTGCAGCAGGCAGGGCATTCCATACCCTTACCATCCTCTGGGTAAAGAACCTACCTCTGACATCCGTCCTATAACTACCACCCCTTAATTTAAAGCTGTGTCCCCTCGTGCTAGCTTTCTCCATCCTAGGAAAAAGGCTATCATGTCCACCCTATCTAAACCTCTAATCATCTTATATGTTTCGATTAGGTCCCCTCTTAGCCGCCTCCTTTCTAACGAAAACAACCTCAAATCCCTCGCCTCTCTTCATAAGACCTGCCCTCCATACCAGGCAACATCCTGGTAAACCTCCTCTGTACCCTCTCCAATGCCTCCACATCTTTCTTATAATGCAGGGAGCAGAACTGTACACAATACTCCAAGTGCGGCCGCACTAGAGTTTTGTACAGTTGCAACATGACGTTGCGCTCCGAAATTCAATCCCCCTACCAATAAAAGCTAAGACTCCGTATGCCTTCTTAACAACCTTATCGACTTGATTGCCAACTTTCAGGGATCTATGCACATATACACCAATATCCCTCTGTTCATCAACACTATTAAGAGTCCTACCATTAGCCCTATACTCGACACATTTGTTATTCCTGCCAAAGTGAATTACCTCACACTTTTCCACATTAAACTCCATTTGCCACCTCTCGGCCCAGCTCTGCAACTTGTCCAAGTCTCTCTGCAAACTATAACACCCCTCTTCACTATCTACCACTCCTCCGACTTTGGTGTCATCGCAAATTTACTAATCCATCCTTCAATACCCTCATCCAGATCATTTATAAAAATTCCAAACAGCAGGGGCCCCAAAACAGACCCCTGAGGTACACCACTTGTCACCGAACTCCACGATGAATATCTCCCATCAACCACCACCCTCTGTCTTCTATCTGTTAGCCAATTCCTAACCCAGTTAGCTAAATCACCCTCCATCCCATACATCTGCATTTTCTGCAGAAGTCTTCCATGGGACACCTTATCGAACGCCTTACTAAAGTCCATATATACCACATCAACCGCCTTACCCCCATCCACCTCTGTGGTCACTTTTTCAAAAAACTCAATAAGGTTAGTAAGGCACGACCTACCCTTCACAAAACCATGCTGACTATCCCCAATCAATTCATTTCTCTCTAAATAACTATAAATCTTATCCCTAATAATTCTCTCCAATACTTTGCCCACAACAGAAGTAAGACTCACTGGCCTATAATTCCCTGGAAGGTCTCTCTTCCCCTTCTTGAACAATGGGACCACATTCGCTAGCCTCCAGTCCTCCGGAACCACACCCGTAACCAACGACGACCTGAAGATCAGAGCCAGAGGCTCTGCAATCTCCTCTCTTGCCTCCCAGAGAATCCTAGGGTAAATCCCGTCCGGACCAGGGGACTTATCCAACTTCAAACCCTCGAGAATATCTAGCACATCCTCCCTATCTACTTCGATACTTTCCAGTTTGCAACCCTGTATCCCAGTGTTCTCCACAACTACATTTACATCTCCCTGCGTGAATACTGAAGAGAAATATTTGTTCAGTGCCTCTCCAATCTCTTCAGGCTCCATGCACAACTTCCCACTGCTGTCTCTGACTGGCCATAATCTTGCCCTAACCAATCTTCTATTCTTAACATATCTAAAGAAAGCTTTAGGATTCTCCTTGATCCTATCAGCCAAAGTCTTCTTGTGTCCTCTTTTAGCTCTTCTCAACTCACTCTTTAGCTCCCTCCTGGCTAATCTATAGCTATCCAGTGCACTAATTGAGCCTTCAAGCCTCATCCTGACATAAGCCTCCTTAAGTAAGGAAGATGAATAAAGGAGATGCAGTTTGAGGGGAATGAGAGTAAGGAAAAAGATATGAATAGGGCAAACTTAAGATAAAAAATTCATTTAAGTAGTCAAGATGTTCATTAGATGGTCAAAAAAATTAACATTTTATATTAGTTTCTGGAGCCTTCTCAACCCTAATAGCTGCCATGGCCTTGAATTCTGCACAACCAGCAAAGCAGTTGTAGCCCTGTATTAATATTGCTTTACAATATTTTTCTTATAGTAGCTTTGATGATATATTAAGTGCCACAATGAGATATTTTTTCTGGCACTCAATTAGATTACAAAACCTTTTTCTTTTGCTTTTGTCTGTCTCCTCAGTGTTTTTTTAATTTTGTAAGTATATTGTTAGGTTTACTGACTTCTGCAACTTTACTATTAGTTCCAATGTACATGCTTAATGGGTATAATAGTGAGATTAATGCTGAGACCATCAGACATTCATGTCTTTATCTTAAAATTTCCGCAATGTAATTATACATAATTATAAAGTTCAAGGGATTAGGTGGTACGTGAGTTTAGCACATAGTCTAATAACCTTTGGGACCAAGGTTTGATTTCTGGCCAAACTGGTGAGATGAAAGTCTGTTCTCTCTCTTTGTTGGTTGTAAAATTAGTGAAATTAGTTTATTCTGGAATTAGTCCATGACAAATTTAAATTTAGTTCAGCGCAAATTGGCAATCTCGCTTAGAAAGACTATGGAGACCGCTTCTGATTGAGATGGAAAATTCACAGCAATGCAGTAGCAAATTATTATGATTTGAAGTTCAAGTTAAGCAGATTACTGAGGTAAAGTAAAAACAGCTTTTTATTCAGTTCTGAGCTTCTTGACGCTTGTCCAAGAACAAAATGTGAGTTGCTCCCCTACAATAATACTTCTCCCTCATGTCAGTGAGCTCAATCATTTACTAACAAAGACAATTGCTAAAGTTTTCAATTCCACACAACTGTGCTGAAATTTACAATTTTATTTTCCCTGAATGAACAAAAAGGATAAGGGCTATATTTTCATGGAAATGGATCAGCTCCGATGCCATTTAAAAAGGATGGGTGGGATCCGATTCCAGCACTGTGCACCCCATTCCTGGTGCTGGCAATTTTCTCTGTTTTTTTTTATTTGATTATTATTGTCGCATGTATTGGCATACAGTTAAAGTATTGTTTCTGCTTGGTATACAGACAAAGCGTACTATTTATGCAGTACATGGTGAGAAAGAGAGGGTGCAGATGTAGTTTACAGTTATAGCTAGGGTGCAGAGAAAGATCAGCTTAAAGTAAGTTTGGTCCATTCAAAAGTCTGATGACAGCAAGGATGAAGTTGTTCTTGAATCGGTTGGTACATAATCTCAAGCATTTGTACCTTTTTCCCAATAGAAGAACGTGGGAGACAGTAGATCAGAATGCTTGGAGTTGTTGATTATGTTGGCTGGTTTTCCGAGACAGCAGGAAGTACAGATGGAGTCAATGGATGGGAGGGTGATTTGCGTGATGGACTGGGCTATGTTCACAACCCTTCGAGATTTCTTGTGGTCTTGGTCAGATAGCAGCCATACCAAGATGTGATACATCTGGAAAGGATGTTTTCTATGATGTATGTGTAAAAATTGATGAGAGTCGTAGCAACGTGCTGAATTTCCTTAGCTTCCTGAGAAAGTAGTGGTGTTGGTGGGCTTTCTTATCTGTAGCGTTGGCATGCAGGAACTAGGGCAGGTTTTTGCTGATCTTGACACCTAGAAACCTGAAGCTCTCAATCATTTCCATTTCATCCTATTGATGTGGATAGGGGCATGCCCACCAATACTTTTACTGAATTTGTGACTATTGCTTTCGTTTTACTGACATTGAAGGAGAGATTATTGCTGTTGCACCAATTCATCAGATTCTCTTTTTCTTTCCTGTACTCTGTCTCATCATTGAATGAGATTGGACCCACTACAGTATTATCATCAGCGATCTTGAAAATGGAGTTGGAATGGAATTTGACTACATAGTTATCAGGGCATAAGAAATATGGTAAGGGCTGAGGTCAGCCTTGCCTGGCACTGGTGTTGAGAACAATAATGGAAGAGGTGGTATTGCGTATCCTTATTGATTGCGATCTGTAGGTTAGGAAGTCTAGTATCTGATCGCAGTGGGAGGAGCCAAGCTCTAGGCCATGGAGTTTGGAGATGAATTTTGTAGGAATAATGGAGGTGAAGGCTGAGTTGTAGCCAATAAGTAGGAGTCTGACATAAGTCTGTTTGTTATCCAGGTGTTTCATGTTGAGTGTAGGGTCAGGGAGATGGCGTCTACTGTAGACCTTTTGTGGTGATAGGCGAACTGTAGTGGATCCAGGCAATCTGGAAGGCCAGAATTGATCTGTGCCATGACTAAACTTTCAAAACATGTCATATTGAAGGATATCAAGCCATCAGGCATGGGATAAGGGCAAGAATAATGAGCTTGCATTCTGAGCTTCTGACCTTGGTGGCTCCATTACATTAGCTCATTTCTGAATAAGTGTTCTATTTCTTTTGCATTTCAACACTTGCCACTGTTATTATCTGGTTCATTGGTATGTATATAATGCATACTGGGTGATGGAGCATGGCGATGGCATTGGGAGCAAGGAAGTGGCATGGAGAGCATGGTAGGGGCATGGAAAGGGTGTACAAATGGAATGGAGCACAGAGGGTATTGACAAGGCACAGAAGGCATGATAGGGTATGGAGATTAGATGGTGAGAGTGTGTTAGGTGTGACGGCTAGAGGACCTATTTGCTTCTAATACGAATGTTTTAATACAACCCGGAAGAGGTCCCAGAGAACTGGAACCTCCAACCAGCCTGCCTCAGCACTCAACCAACCCCTGTGGAGTTCCTAGTCCTTAATTATTGCTATTAGTCAATGAGTGGAAGTCGAGGGCCACAAGATTCATTCCGACCTAATCTGAGGCAAACTGGTGCTGCCAAGTTCTTTCTGTAATTGTCTGAAATGCTTTTCCTTTTGGATCTTTGAAAAAACACGCAATTGACGAGAAGTGAATAATAATTCAGAATAACATCTTTCTTCAATTAACATATTTTACATAGGTTTGGAACAGTCATGGTACAACCATAACTCAAGTTTAATTACCCCAGAGAAAGCACCACATCCGTTTCATTCCAATTACTCATTGTTTATTTCTGATCAAGCTCATTTTGCTGTGATGGCCCTGGAAGGCTCTCTCTGAACATTCAATGCAAGTTAAAATCACATTGTGGATAGTGCGGGGGAGGTGGGGGGGATGTAAATGTTACAAAAGTAATGGCTTTCGACCATGTCTTAATTTATTGTAGGTAAAATCGGTTAATATAAATAATTGTGTATTTATCAAGCAAACTTTTTGTTCTTAAATAATTTGAAATTTTCATGAACATAGGGGATAGCAGGAGATATTCTTATCGTGATACTATATTCCTTACATAATTATTGGGGAATAATTCTGCTCTTGTCAATAAATTCACAGCCTGTTAACTTATAAGCTCACATTTTGGAATAAATATCCATGGTTATCTTTCAAAGGGAAGGTAAATAATTGAACATTGGCCATTAAAAACAATAAACTTGGCTGGATTAATTGTAACTGTTCAATCAGACCTAGCCGCTGAAATCTTATTGATTAAAAGCTTTCCTCCATGTGAAGAAAAGTCCAGGATTCCATATAATTGCCTTATTAAAGGGAATAGTATTACAGATACCAAAAATGTTTTAATAAATAGTTCATTTTCTCACTATTCCAGGGGCTCTTAAGCCATGTATCATCCTCTGCCTCAGCTGGATCACTCAGTTATGTCTTTGATAGAGATCTTACTTGTGTGCCCTGGAATGGACACATAGAGAATATATGAGGTAATGACCCTGGAGTAATATGAACCACTCTTTGAGCCCGGACAATCTGAGACCATGCTGAAGAAGCACAATTTTTTCTTTTCTTGAGTAAGTATCAAGAAGCTTGCAGATCAGGAATAAACACGACTGAATGTAAATCTGTTTCTACTTAAAAGCAATAGTCTACTTAACTGTAGCTTCAAAAAGGGAATTTGCTACTGGACCGCTATGTATTTTCACCTCAATTGGAAGTGGTTTGTATGGTCTTTCTGAGTAAGATTGCCAATTTGTGTTGAACTAGTCCAATTTGTGATTATGGACTCATGCCTAAATAAACTAATTTCACCAATTTTACAACTGACAAGGAGAGAGAGCAAAATTCCCAGCCTTTTAGTCTTTTTTTTCTGTGTTCTTTGTCTCAGGAGTGACTGTGAGATGGATCCACATTTACAGCACCCTATGTAATATTCCTATGGAACCACCCCAAGAGGCACAGAGAAGCTGCTCATCAAGGAACCTACTTAAGTAGCTTAGTTAGAAGGATAACCCAATTTTACAAAATTGCTCCGACTTCCCAAAACATAAGTCAAACAATGGTTCAGAGCTTTCCATACTGTATTATTGACTTTAACCAGCTGTTTGCTTAGCATGACATTTCCATAAATAGGAACAACACTTTCCTTTGAACATTCATTTATTTCTATCTATTAAGAAAATGAAGATTTTTTAAGGAATTTATACTTGTATTGGTAAACATTAGAAAAGTATAGTTTTAAATGTATTTAATTTAATGTTTTGTGCCTGGTAGGGTATAGGCTATAGTTAAATTCATGGTGATGTTTTTGTGTGTTGGTTTCAATTCTAACTGTATTTCTGTTGTGCTTGGAGAGGGTTTTGGTATGAAAAATAAATATTAGTAGTAATAGTTGTTTATAAACAGAAGGCTTTTGTAAAGTAGGAAAACTTTTAAGCTTTAGTTTTAGCTGGATATATTGTAATTGGAGACAGGATACTGGAGAGTGAATATCTAAGTCTGCCAGAACCAAGAGTGGACAGGATGGGAGCTGCAAAGAGGCAGACTTCCTAAAGATGCAGTTACTGTCCAAATAATCAGGAATTGGGACAGAAGGTCTTAAGACAACTGAAGCTTAGAGAATAGAGACTGAAGTATTACTCAAAAGAAATAATATTCAAGAGACATCTGGATACATACATGAATAGACATTGAAAGGAGGTATATGGACCATGTAGAGGCAAGAAAATGTTAGATTAGAGAGGCATCTGTGTCAGCACAGAATTGGTGGGTTGAAGACCCTATTCTTGTGCAGTACTGCTTTTTGTTATTCAAGGAAGTGTAGTGTTCTGGGTTAGAGATAATTTCAGTAACCAGATTTAGAGTGCAAAAGCAGACTTCAGAGGTAAATCAAAGATTTGATGTCAATTTAATACAATCTGGAAATTGAGAGTTAGCACTTTGTAAACAAAGTATAAATAAAGAGTAAACAAATTTGTACAGGAGACAAGACAAATAAATCCCACATTGGGTAGTGTAAAACCTGAATAAATTTGCTGCTAAAAGTAGAACACAATCTTTGTTTAAATGTGTGATTTTGAAAACCTGGATTTGATTTTTGGAATGCAAACTGCTAGGGGAAAACATTATTGTTAGAGAAGATTTTAAAGCATGTTTTTGGGAGGGAGTGTGGAAACTCATGTGACACTCATTTGGGGGTATTCTGCGGAAAAATCCACAGGCACTAACTTGAGTTCAGAGTGGAGTATGTGTATTTGACCACATCATCTTGTGTGCTTAAAATGGATTTTGTATGTTAATGAGACCATTGTCGCTTAAGATGCATGTTGTAATCCATGCTAATCTTAAAATTTTTGTGCATTTGTTAAGATAAGAAGAAGTAAGGAGTATTGTATTATAGTCCAAATTTTTCATGTTTAATAGATATTTCTTCCTTATTGTTAAAACTAATTAGTGGTCATGTTGCTCTATTCCTCCAGGTTTTAAATTCCATTCCATTCTAGGATCTTCCTGTTCAATTATAACACCAAATGACATTGTAACGTATCTCTATTTATTCTGTCAATCTTGTTTCTAAATGTTTATTCATCCAGCTCTGTCTTAAACATGTTAATTGACATATTATTAGCTATGAATGATCACGAGTCTTGCTAAAGTTTTTACACTGCGAAGTTAATAATGAAGTTTGTTACAGCATTATTCCAAACCCAGTGAAAAACCACACCAAAATAAAGTACTGTCATATGTAAATGTCAGCCATTTGCATTTTAATTTTCTGCAGGTTTGTGGAAAACATAATCATGAAAATGAATAAACAGGCTTTGAACAAGAAGCCATGGATGTTGCAGAACTAAAATAAGACAAAATGTTGAGAAATTGTATCTGTGGAATGTGCCAATGGCTGGAATGCTATCTGAAACCCAGAGGGAGAAGAGTTGAACTGCTGAGGATTTCCATACTGCTAACATAAATCAGCCTCACACAAGAATTTGGTCTCATTATGAGAACATAAGGCACTTAAAAACTGATAACACTGAACTAATAAAATCAGGTAACTATTTTTGTAATCTTATAGTGAATTTCATTGTAATCTGTGACTGAAAACCATTTGGAAATATTATCCAATGTGATTGCAAAGATAGCTATTACCTTTACTCCACTTTAATTTACCTTGTGCATTTGAGTAACAGAAGTTACTGAAGCTTGGGAAGATCTGTTGACCTCAGGCAGGATTTTACGACTTCAGTACAGAAAAGGCTATAAAATCCCACTCAATATTTCTTGACAGTGAACTTAAGGCTTTGGTTCCATTCTATACTTCTGTTAGTGCTCATAAAGCATCTTAAGATTTGCTGTCAGAGTTCATGACATTTGATTTAATTTATTACTGTCACATGTATTGGTATACAGTGGTAAGCATTGTTTCTTGCGCACTATCCATAAAAAGCATACCATTCTTTGTCACAGGGAAAGAAATGAGAGAATGCAGAATGTAGAGTTGCAGTCATATCTAGAGTGTACATAGAACATAGAACATAGAACAATACAGCACAGAACAGGCCCTTCGGCCTTCGATGTTGTGCCGACCAAAATAAAAAGCAATGCCCCTCCTAACTAAACCATTCCCTTCTCTTCCATATACTTCTCAACTAACCTCTTAAACGCCACCAAACTTGGCGCATCTACAACAGCTGCAGGCAGGGCATTTCACTCCCTAATCACTCTTTGAGTAAAGAACCTACCTCTGATATCCGTCCTATAACTCATACCCCTTAATTTAAAGTTGTGTCCCCTCGCGCTAGCTTTTTCCATCCTAGGAAAAAGGCTATCACTGTCCACCCTATCCAAACCTCTAATTATCGTATATGTTTCAATAAGATCCCCCCTTAGCCGCCTCCTTTCTAACGAAAACAACCTCAAATCCTTCAACCTCTCTTCATAGGACCTGCCCTCCATACCAGGCAACATCCTAGTAAACCTCCTCTGTACCCTCGCCAATGCCTCCACATCTTTCTTATAATGTGGCGACCAGAACTGCACACAATACTCCAAGTGCGGCCGCACTAGAGTTTTGTACAGCTGCAACAGGATGCTGCGGCTCCTAAATTCAATCCCCCTACCAATAAAAGCTAAGACTCCATAAGCATTCTTAACAACTTTATCCACTTGACTGCCTACTTTCAGGGATCTATTGACACATACACCAAGATCCTTCTGTTCCTCAACACAATTAAGAGCCCTACCATTAGCCCTATACTCTACACATTTATTGTTCCTGCCAAAGTGCATTACCTCACACTTTCCCACATTAAACTCCATTTGCCACCTCTCGGCCCAGCTCTGCAACTTGTCCAAGTCACTCTGTAAACTATAACACCCCTCTTCACTATCTACCACTCCACCGACTTTAGTGTCATCTGCAAATTTACTAATCCATCCTTCAATACCCTCATCCAGATCATTTATAAAAATTACAAACAGCAGCGGCCCCAAAACAGACCCCTGAGGCACACCACTCGTCACCGAACTCCACGATGAAAATCTCCCATCAACCACCACCCTCTGTCTTCTATCTGCCAGCCAATTTCTAATCAAATTAGCTAAATCACCCTCTATTCCACACATCTGCATTTTCTGTAGAATTCTTCCATGGGCCACCTTATCAAACGCCTTACTAAAGTCCATATATACTACATCAACCGCCTTACCCCCATCCACCTCTTTGGTCACTTCTCAAAAAACTCAATGAGGTTAGTAAGGCATGACCTACCCTTCACGAAACCATGCTGACTACCCCCAATCAATTCATTTCTCTCTAAATAACTATAAATCCTATCCCTAATAATTCTCTCCAATACCTTGCCCACCACAGAAGTAAGACTCACTGGCCTATAATTCCCAGGAAGGTCTCTCTTCCCCTTCTTAAACAATTGGACCACATTCGCCATCCTCCAGTCCTCCGGAACCACACCCGTAACCAACGAGGACCTGAAGATCAGAGCCAGAGGCTCTGCAATCTCCTCTCTTGCCTCCCAGAGAATCATAGGGTAAATCCCGTCCGGCCCAGGGGACTTATCCAACTTCAAACCCTCGAGAATTTCTAACACATCCTCCCTATCTACTACAATACTCCCCAATTTGCAACCCTGTACCTCAGTGCTCTCCACAGCTACATTTCCAGCACTCTGCGTGAATACCGAAGAGAAAAATTTATTCAGTGCCTCACCAATCTCTTCAGGCTCCACGCACAACTTCCCACTGCTGTCTATGACTGGCCCTAATCTTGCCCTAACCAATCTTCTATTCTTAACATATCGAAAGAAAGCTTTAGGATTCTCCTTAATCCTATCAGCCAACATCTTCTCGTGTCCCCTCTTAGCTCTCCTCAATTCACTTTTTACCTCCTTCCTAGCTAATCTATAGCTATCCATTGCACTACCTGAGCCTTCAAGCCTCATCCTGACATAAGCCTCCTTTTTCTTCTTAACCAGCAAATCAACTCTTTTCGTACACCAAGGCTCTCTTACTCGTCCATTTCCTCCCTGCATGACAGGGACATACTTATCAAGGACTCTCAGCAGCTGCTCCTTGAATAAGCACCACATTCCAGATGTTCCCAGTCCCTGTAGTTCCCTAGTCCAATCTACGCAACCTAATTCTCTCCTGATGGCCTCATAATTACCCTTCCCCCAGCTATAACTACAGCCCCCAGCTTCATGCCTATCCCTGTCCATCACTAGGTGAACGTAACCGAATTGTGGTCACTATCACCAAAATGTTCACTAACTTCCAAGCCTAACACCTGGTCTGGCTCATTGCCCAGCACCAAATCCAATGTAGCCTCACCTCTAGTTGGCCTATATACATACTGAGTCAAAAAACCTTCCTGCACACTCTGTACGAAAACTGACCCCTCTAACGAGCTAGAGCTATAGCTATTCCAATCAATATTAGCAAAGTTAAAGTCCCCCATCACAATTACCCTACTACTTTCACTCCTAATCAGAATTGACTTCGCAATCCTTTCCTCAACCTCTCTAGAACTATTAGGAGGTCTGTAAAAGACTCCCAACAGGGTGACCTCTCCTCTCCTGTTTCTAATCTCAGCCCATACTACCTCAACAGACAAGTCCTCATCAAACTTCTTTTCGATCACCGTGATACAGTCTTTGACCAGTAACGCCACTCCTCCCCCCCTTCTACCTCCTTCTCTACTCCGACTAAAGCATTTGTACCCCGGAACCTGCAACATCCAATCCTGTCCCTGCTCTACCCAAGTCTCTGAAATGGCCACAACATCGAAGTTCCAGGTACTGGTCCAAGCTGCAAGTTCCTCCCCCTTATTGCGAATACTCCTTGCATTAAAGTATACGCATCTCAAACCATGCTCCACCCCACCAGTACGCCGCTGTGTTTTACAACTCTCCTCTATAACCCCCTTACTCTCATCCCTCTCAGCACCCCAACTACTTAGGATCCCACCCCCCCCCCGAATCAGTTTAACGCCCCCATCATAGCCTTAGCAAATTTTCCCCCCAAGATATTAGTCCCCCTCTGGTTCAGGTGTAGACCATCTCTCTTGAAGAGGTCCCACCTATCCCAGAATGAGTCCCAATTGTTAAGGAACCTGAACCCCTCCCTCCCGCACCATCCACGCAGCCATGAGTTCAAACTATCCCTTTCTCTGTTCATCTCTAAACTATCCCTTGGCACAGGCAAGAGTCCAGAGATAACCACTCTGCCTGGTATGGACCTAAGCTTCCACCCTAACTCCATAAATTTCTGTTTAATATCCCCTTCCCTTGTCCTACCTACATCATGTGTCCCCACATGAACAATGACTTGGGGCTGACTCCCCTCACCCTTAAGAATCCTAAAAACCCGCTCTGCGACATCCTGGACCCCAGCCCCTGGGAGGCAACACACCAGCCCTGAGTCCTGTTTATTACTATTTACCCTCCTATCTGTCCCTCTAACTATGGAGTCTCCTATAACTAGGCCTAATCTCTTATTCCCCCCACCCACCTGAGCATTCTCAGCAGGCTCACCCCCAGAGACCTGCTCCCTTTGGTCAGCTCCAGGTGATTCTTCCTCAACTGTAGCCTCCAAGACAGAAAATTTATTTTGGAGGGGAACAGCCCCAGGGGATTGTCTCCCCGATTGCTTCTTACCCCTCCTCCTAATAGTTACCCAATTATCACATATAGGAGTTACAATCTCTTTGTTACTCCTGCCTATATCCTCCTCAACCTCTCGAATTACTCTGAGCTCCTCTAATTCCAGCTCCAGCTCCTTAACACGATCCTCAAGGAGCTGCAAATGTGCACACTTCCTGCAGGTATAATCAGCAGGAAAACTACTGGTGTCCCTCACCTCATACATACCGCAGGAGGTGCAATGTACTACCTGCACTGCCATCACTGTTACTTTAATTTGCAGGAGAGAAAAAAAAACTACACACACACTTTTATTATTAGGTTAGAGGAGGAGGGAGGGTGGGATACTCTACCTGTGTAGAGTATCGGGTTTCCTCTCTGGACCAATTTATAGAGTCAGAGAGAAAAACTACAACTACCGGCAGCCTCCTAGTGTAGGGACAGATCAACTTAATGCAAGGTAGGTCCATTCAAAAGTCTGATGGCAGCAGAGAAGAAACTATTCTTGAGTTAGTTAGTACATGATCTCAGACTTTTGTATCTTTTTCCCAATGGAAAAAGTGGAAGGGAGAATGTAAGGGATGCATGGGGCCTTAATTATGCTGGCTGCTTTTCTGAGACAGTAGAAAGTGTAGACAGAGTCAATGGATATGAGGCAGATTTGTGTGATGGATTGGGCTACATTCATGACTTCTTGTGATCTTGGGCACAGCAAGAACCATACCAAGCTGTGTAACAACCAGAAAGAATGCCTTCTATGGTGCATGTGTAAAAGTTGCTGAGAGTTGTAGCTGACATGCCAAATTTCATTAGTCTTCTGAGGAACTAGAGGCATTGGTGGGCTTTCTTAACTATAGTGTTGACCTGAGGTGATCTGGATCCCTAAAAACTTGAAGCTCTCGACCATTTCTACTTCGTCCCGATTGATTTATTCAGGGACATTCCTGAAGTCGATGACAATTTCCTTTGTTTTGTTGACATCAAGGGAGAAATTATTGTCGATGCACCAGTTCACCAGATTCTCTATCTCATTCCTGTATTCTGTCTCGCCATTGTTTGAGATCCAATCCACTACGGTGGTGTCATCAGCAAACTTGAAAATTGAGTTGGAGGGGAATTTGGCCACAAAGTCATAAGTGTATAAGAAGTATAGTAAAGAGCTGAGGACACCAACCTTGAGGGGCACCAATATTAAGGATGGTCGTGAAGAAGGTTGATTATGGTTTGTGTGGAAGAAAGTCTGGGATCCAATCCCAGAGGGAGGAGCTGAAGTCCAGGCCATGGAGTTTGGAGATGAATTTCATAGGAGTAATGGTGTTGAAAGCTAAGCTGCAGTCAATAAATAGGAGTCAGACATAAGTGTCTTTGTTATCTAGGTCATCATAATTGTTACTTGGCTTATTGCCATGTAACTTTACTGGTCATTTACTATCTTATCAATGCTGTTTAACTACTTTGACCCTAAGATGTTGAATTCCCACAAACTGTGTGCTGCTGATGTGACATTCAAAAGTTTGCAGTCTTACTCATGGCTTTGCTTTTAGCTGTGTTTTTATATGAATCTCCAGTGGCCTCAACCAGTCTATTGTGTGTCTTCCAAAGCTCAACCCTTGCTAACTGCACTGCTCATATCGCAGCAGATGTGAGACTCTTTTCCCTGAATTTCATTGGTAGCAGAGTCCGAGTTCCCAGTGATTTTGATCTCTAGTGGGGATGTAACTTAACCTGAGGGAAGTATTTATGGAGTAGAGTGAAAAGATCCGAGGACAAATCAACAAGGGAGAAAATATTGCTGGCTGCTCAGTAAAAATAATGACAGAACAAGGTGGGAAAATTCAACATGACAATATAAAATAAAGAATGACCTTGTGTTTATATTGCACTTTTCATTTCAAGTTGCTAGAGAGTCAATTATTTTCTGAAGTGTATTTGAATCTTTTTATGTAGGCAGATGAATGAAGAGGAAACACTTTCTAAAAATATGATTTTTTTTATTCGTTTGTAGGATATCAGCATCACTCAAGGTCAGCATTTATTGCCCATCTCTAATTATCCTTTACAAGGTGATGCTGAGTTGTCTTCTTGGACTATTGCTGTCCATGTTGTATAGGTCAGGGAGAGTTGCAGGATTTTGACTCTGCAACAGTGAAAGAACATCAAATGTTCTTAAGTCAGGATGGTGTGTGACTTGGAGGGGAACTTGGAGAGGAACTTTCATATTGCAATCAATTGACATGATATATATCTAATGAACAAGGTCCCCAATATTAATAGAATACATGACAGGAAATTAACATAATTAAATTTGTTTCAAATATATTTGTAAACTGGCTGGAAAATACATACTGAGATTTATGTGTCAATACAAGTTTTTTTATGGGATCTGTGTTATAATCCCCACACAAATAATTTTTAAAGTAGGTTCAAACTTCCAATTACCAGCTGAAAGTGTGATACAGTGAGATTTCACGTTTTAAAATATTTACTGTAACAAATGACTAAACACTATTTTGTTTTTATAATGACTTATTTTACCAACTATGAAGAGGAACTTTCCCCTCTTAATACTTTTTATACGTCAAGCCCCTCACAGAATGACAATCCTTTTAGCAATAATTCACACAATTGCTTTCAGTTTCCAATTGGTTTCCGTATCCCCATATGTCTGTCCAGTCCAAAGCTGGATTCAGGTAAATTAACAGAAGTGCAGTTTCATTGATGGAGACCTTCTAAAAGGCTGATCATTATAACAATTATAGAATAACACATGCGTGGTCGTGTGTACACGAGAAATGAAAGTTAATTGGAAAGTGTGTTTTGGAAAAGCTTGCGATGAATGTAAATGGACAGTATTTAATGGAGATCACAGAATCTTGCTTATTGACCTTGTAACCTCCTTTCGGGAAGGTGTATTGAATGAAGGAAGACCAAGGAAGCCTTTTCTGTGATCAAAGATCCGGGGTGGAGGTCCCTTCCCCAAGTTCTTCTTGTTAATCAGAAGCTGGCAGTTGTACATTGCTTGGCTTTGCTACTGCAGGAATGGGTGCAGCAGCCAGCAATGTACCAACTCGAAGTCCAGACTGTCCACTGGTGAGCAATGGTGGGCTGAGGGTTGCAGGGGAGGGATCACTGGAGAAGGTACAGGGGACAGGATAGTCGTCAGCAAGGGCAGTGTTCAGGCTGTATCAGCCCATCTCCTAATGCCAGATCCCTTTGCTATGCAGCAGAGGCAAGAAGTCGATCCCCACCTATGACCCTCCATCCAGATTGAATGCCACTCCCCAACCCTCCCTGGGAGAGAGATTCTCCAGTGAATCTAATGAATAGAAAGATTTCATTATAGAAACTGCTGAAGCCAATACTGTTTAAATGGGCACAATCCATTTCCTCCAAACTCATGTGTTCTCCTGCTTGTATCTCCTCCCCATGCAGAACATTGTTAATGATATACTTACAATGTAGTTCTTATTTTTATATGTTCATGGGATGTGGGCATCACTGGCTAGGTCAGCATTTATTGCCCATCCCGAATTGTCCTTGAGATGATGGTGAAGAGTTGCCTTCTTGAATTGCTGCTGCCTATGTTTGTACTCACACCCACAGTATTGTTGGGAAGGGAGTTCCAGGATTTGGAACGGCAATATATTTCCAAGTTAGGATGATGTATGGCTTAGAGGGGAACTTGAACTCGCTGGTGTTTCCAGCACTTGCTGCCCTTTTTCTTCTAGGTAGTTGCAGGTTAGGAAGATGTTGTCAAAGGAGCCTTGATGTGTTGCTGCAATGTATCTTGTAGATAGTGTACACTACTGTCACTGTACATCAGTGTGGAGGGAGTGAGATGGGGTGATAATTATGCTAGATGATTTATTCTAGATGGTGTCAAGTTTCTTGATTGTTGTTGGAGCTGCACTCATCCAGGCAAGTGGAGAGAATTCCTTTACACGATTATGGACAAGCTTTGGGGAGTCAGAAAGTGAGTTACTCTCTGCTAAATTCCCAGCCTCTGACTAGCCACCATATTAATATCATAGAATCCCTATGATGCAGGAGGAGACCATTTGGTCTATCAAGTCTGCACTGACCACAATCCCACCCAGGCCCTCTTCCCATAACCCCATATACTTACCTTGCTAATTCCCTGACTCTATGGTGAATTTAACCAGGCTAATTCACCTAACCTGCACATCTTTTGGACTGTGGGAGGAAACTGGAGCACCCAAAATTGTTCCCTTGCTCATTGTTCCCTTGGAGCAGCACGGAGAGGCAGCGATTTGGGAAAGCGTGAAGTTCGAGTGTTAAGTACTTTTTTAACTTTTCTCTTTGTTTAAAATAGCGAGCAGGGGTAGTTTTTGCCGTTTTTATTTAAACTAACAAGAAACCGGAAGTCGTCATTAGGAGGCTGCCGGTAGTTGTAGTTTTCTCTGTCTCTATAAATTGGTGTTGCTAAATTCTTACTGAGTTCTCTATAAATTGGTCCAGAGAGGAAACCCGATACTCTACACAGGTAGAGTATCCCACCCTCCCCCCTCCTCTAACCTAATAATAAAAGTGTGTGGGAAGTTTTTTTTCTCTCTCCTTAAAGTAAATTAAAGTATCAGGGATGGCAGTGCAGGCAGTCCGTTGCAACTCCTGTAGTATGTACGAGGTGAGGGACACCAGTAGTGTTCCTGCTGATTATACCTGCAGGAAGTGTGCCCATTTGCAGCTCCTTGAGGATCGTGTTAAGGAGCTGGAGCTGGAATTAGAGGAACTCAGGATAATCCGAGAGGTTGAGGAGGATATTGGCAGGAGTGACAAAGAGATAGTCACTCCTAAAAGTGATTCTTGGGTAACTATTAGGAGGAGGGGTAAGAAGCAATTGGGTAGACAATCCCCTGGGGCTGTTCCCCTCCGAAACAAATTTTCTGTCTTGGAGGCTACAGTTGAGGAAGAATCAACTGGAGAGGACCAAAGGGAGCAGGTCTCTGGGGGTGAGCCTGCTGAGAATGCTCAGGTGGGTAGGGGGAATAAGAGATTGGGCCTAGTAATTGGAGACTCCATAGTTAGAGGGACAGATAGGAGAGTAAATAGTAATAAAAGTGACTCAGGGCTGGTGTGTTGCCTCCCAGGGGCTGGGGTCCAGGATGTCACAGATCGGGTTTTTAAGATTCTTAAGGGAGAGGGGAGTCAACCCCAAGTCATAGTTCATGTAGGGACACATGATATAGGAAGGACGAGGGAAGGGGATATTAAACAGAAATTTATGGAGTTGGGGTGGAAGCTTAGGGCCAAAACTGGCAGAGTGGTTATCTCTGGACTCTTGCCTGTGCCAAGGGATAGTTTAGAGAAGAACAGAGAGAGGGAATGTTTGAACTCGTGGCTGCGGGGATGGTGCAGGAGGGAGGGGTTCAGGTTCCTGAACAATTGGGACTCATTCTGGGATAGGTGGGACCTCTACAAGAGAGATGGTCTACACCTGAACCAGAGGGGAACTAATATCTTGGGGGGAAAATTTGCTAAGGCTATGCAGGGGGCTTTAAACTGATTCGGGGGGGGTGGGATCCTAAGTAGTTGGGGTGCTAAGAGGGATGAGAGTAAGGGGGTCATAGAGGAAAGCTGTAAAACACAGCAGCGTACGGGTGGGGTAGGGCATGGTTTGAAATGCGTATACTTTAATGCAAGGAGTATTCGCAATAAGGGGGAGGAACTTGCAGCTTGGACCAGTACCTGGAACTTCGATGTTGTGGCCATTTCAGAGACTTGGGTAGAGCAGGGACAAGAATGGATGTTGCAGGTTCCGGGGTTCAAATGCTTTAGTCGGAGTAGAGAAGGAGGTAGAAGGGGGGGAGGAGTGGCATTATTGGTCAAAGACTGTATCACAGTGACAGAAAAGAAGTTTGATGAGGACTTGTCTGTTGAGGTAGTATGGGCTGAGATTAGAAACAGGAAAGGAGAGGTCACCCTGTTGGGAGTCTTTTACAGACCTCCTAAAAGTTCTAGAGAGGTTGAGGAAAGGATTGCCAAGTCAATTCTGGTCAGGAGTGAAAGTAATAGGGTAATTGTTATGGGGGACTTTAACTTTACTAATATTGATTGGAATAGCTATAGCTCTAGCTCATTAGAGGGGTCAGTTTTCGTACAAAGTGTGCAGGAAGGTTTTTTGACTCAGTATGTAGATAGGCCAACTAGAAGTGAGGCTACATTGGATTTGATGCTGGACAATGAGCCAGACCAGGTGTTAGGCTTGGAAGTTAGTGAACATTTTGGTGATAGCGACCACAATTCGGTTACGTTCACCTTAGTGATGGATAGGGATAGGCATGAAGCTGGGGGCAGTAGTTATAGCTGGGGGAAGGGTAATTATGAGGCCATCAGGAGAGAATTAGGGTGCATAGATTGGACTAGGAAACTACAGGGACTGGGAACATCTGGAATGTGGTGCTTATTCAAGGAGCAGCTGCTGCGAGTCCTTGATAAGTATGTCCCTGTCAGGCAGGGAGGAAATGGTCGAGTAAGAGAGCCTTGGTGTACGAAAAAAGTTGATTTGCTGGTTAAGAAGAAAAAGGAGGCTTATGTCAGGATGAGGCTTGAAGGCTCAGTTAGTGCAATGGATAGCTATAGATTAGCCAGGAGGGAGCTAAAGAGTGAATTGAGGAGAGCTAAGAGGGGACACGAGAAGACTTTGGCTGATAGGATTAAGGAGAATCCTAAAGCTTTCTTTAGATATGTTAAGAATAGAAGATTGGTTAGGACAAGATTAGGGCCAGTCATAGACAGCAGTGGGAAGTTGTGCGTGGAGCCTGAAGAGATTGGAGAGGTACTGAATAAATATTTCTCTTCGGTATTTACGCAGGGTGATGTAAATGTAGTTATGGAGAACACTGAGATACAGGGTAGCAAACTGGAAAGTATCGAAGTAGATAGGGAGGATGTGCTAGATATTCTCGAGGGTTTGAAGTTGGATAAGTCCCCTGGGCCGGACGGGATTTACCCTAGGATTCTCTGGGAGGCAAGAGAGGAGATTGCAGAGCCTCTGGCTCTGATCTTCAGGTCCTCGTTGGTTACGGGTGTGGTTCGGAGGACTGGAGGATAGCGAATGTGGTCCCATTGTTTAAGAAGGGGAAGAGAGACCTTCCAGGGAATTATAGGCCAGTGAGTCTTACTTCTGTTGTGGGCAAGGTATTGGAGAGAATTATTAGGGATAGGATTTATAGTTATTTAGAGAGAAATGAATTGATTGGGGATAGTCAGCATGGTTTTGTGAAGGGTAGGTCGTGCCTTACTAACCTTATTGAGTTTTTTGAAAAAGTGACCAAAGAGGTGGATGGGGGTAAGGCGGTTGATGTGGTATATATGGACTTTAGTAAGGCGTTTGATAAGGTGGCCCATGGAAGACTTCTGCAGAAAATGCAGATGTATGGGATAGAGGGTTATTTAGCTAATTGGATTAGGAATTGGCTAGCAGATAGAAGACAGAGGGTGGTGGTTGATGGGAGATATTCATAGTGGAGTTCGGTGACAAGTGGTGTACCTCAGGGGTCTGTTTTGGGGCCCCTGCTGTTTGTAATTTTTATAAATGATCTGGATGAGGGTATTGAAGGATGGATTAGTAAAATTGCAGATGACACTAAAGTCGGTGGAGTGGTAGATAGTGAAGAGGGGTGTTATAGTTTGCAGAGAGACTTGGACAAGTTGCAGAGCTGGGACGAGAGGTGGCAAATGGAGTTTAATGTGGAAAAGTGTGAGGTAATGCACTATGGCAGAAATAATAAATGTGTAGTGTATAGGGCTAATGGTAGGATTCTTAGTAGTCTTGATGAACAGAGGGATCTTGGTGTGTATGTGCATAGATCCCTGAAAGTAGGCAGTCAGGTCGAGAAGTTTGTTAAGAAGGCATATGGAGTCTTGGCTTTTATTGGTAGGGGGATTGAATGTCGGAGCCGCAACGTCATGTTGCAACTGTACAAAACTCTAGTGCGGCCGCACTTGGAGTATTGTGTGCAGTTCTGGTCCCCACATTATAAGAAGATGTGGAGGCATTGGAGAGGGTACAGAGGAGGTTTACCAGGATGTTGCCTGGTATGGAGGGCAGGTCTTATGAAGAGAGGATGAGGGATTTGAGGTTGTTTTCGTTAGAAAGGAGGCGGCTAAGAGGGGACCTAATCGAAACATATAAGATGATTAGAGGTTTAGATAGGGTGGACAGTGATAGCCTTTTTCCTAGGATGGAGAAAGCTAGCACGAGGGGACACAGCTTTAAATTAAGGCGTGATAGTTATAGGACGGATATCAGAGGTAGGTTCTTTACCCAAAGGGTGGTTCGGGAGTGGAATGCCCTGCCTGCAGCAGTTGTAGATGCGCCAAGTTGGTGGCGTTTAAGAGGTTAGTTGATAAGTATATGGAAGAGAAGGGAATGGTTTAGTTTGGAGGGGCATTGCTTTTTATATTGGTCGGCGCAACATCGAAGGCTAAAGGGCCTGTTCTGTGCTGTAATGTTCTATGTTCTAAAAGGAACCTGCACAGACAGTGACCTGAGACCGGAATCGAACCCGGGTCCCTGGCTCTGTGAGATAGCAGTGCTAACCACTGTGCCATCCTGCCAGCGGTCAAATTTAGTTTCTATTCAATGGTAACCATTATGATGTTGATAGTGGGGGAATCAGTAATGATAATACCCCATTGAATGTCAAGGAGCAATAATTAGATTCTCTCCTGTTGGAGATAATCATTGCTTGACGTGTGTGCGGTATGAATATTATTTGTCATTTATTTGCCCAAACTCAAGTTACACACAACTATCAGAAAATTAGAACCCAATACACAATGCAATAAGTCAGGTTCAATAAATCATCTATTGTTAAAAATTAAAAATATAATGCAGGAATATCATTGGCTTGATTTCTCTTGCAAATAGAAATCTAAGGTAATTAAACTATTGAAAGGATTTCATAGAGAGAAGTTACTTGCTTTGGAGGAATTAAGAACAAGGTTGATGATATTAAAATTAGTGCTAGGATTTTATAGTGCAAGTAAAAGCAGTATTTCACAGCTGAAGGCAGAAGAAATCTCAAACCCTCTCTGCTAAATTGAGGCTGGTTCAGATGAAGCACTAAGACTGAGGCTGATGGTTAAGGCATAAAGGCAAATGAAACAAAGCAGAAAAATGGAATTTGAGATATGAATCAGCTATAATCTAATTGAATAATGGAACAGGCCAATGGAATGAATGGACTATTTCTTTTCCAATGCTTATATATGGCATAAATTAACGTGAAAAAGACATAGACCAGAATTTCACAGTCCCCTTCGGCTTAACAGTTTATTTGGACTATGGAGGGGAAGCATAAGCGAGAACAGGAAGGAGGGGAAGAGGGGTTATCTTTGGGAGCCCAGTGTTCCCTTCGGAGGGACAACCTCAAGGTAGTACCTACCTTCTGTCCATCAATCTTCAGTCTCTCTAACCTATTACTGCCCCCCCCCATTAAAATATTAGGATTGACTCATTTAAGACAGAGCTGAGGGGAAATATTTACTCTAAGGGTCACAAGTCTTTGGAACTCTCTTCCCCAAAGGGCAGTGTAAGCCAAGTCTTTGAATACTTAAGGCAGACATACATCCATAGATTCTTGAAAAACAAGGTGAAGAAATGATAAGGGATAGGTGGGAATGTGGAGTTGAGCTTATAACCGGATAAGCCGTGATTTTATTAAATGGCGGTGCAGACTTGAGGGGCTGAGTGGCCGATGCCTGCTCCTAACTTCATATTTAGGACTCCTTTTACTGTGGAATGAGTAAAGCCTGCAGTCCTCACTCACTTCATTAAGAACCAATAAATCATTTCCTCAATAGACTGCAAGTAGAGTTGGTGAGATTTCCAACTTTAATTGTTATTTGATGTTAAAATCTTTCAAATGTGATATGGACTATGCAGTTTACTGTGTGTTAAAGTAATTGTTTCCCGATTTTGCATTGTCAGCGGATTGGAAAGTGGGTGGAAAATTGTGCACTTTTTGCATTTTCAGTTGATAAGCCCCACCACATCAGAAGCATAACATTACAAAATTAATATTTTCATATCTTCAGGATTATTTTTAAGCATTCAGTATTTGGAATTTGAATGAAAAAAGGGAGTATAAACATTTCAAGAGCTCAAGTTATCCTGATCTTAAACTGAGGGTTAAACTAATATCTAATATCAACAGGGGAAAGCAAACTTTGGTGGGAAAAGTACTTTTGTCAACCACAGAAGCATTGCAGCTGTAGGTCAAAGATACCAGAAGGATTTAAGAAAGTATACACACATTATGTGCCCCTGTGCCTAAGGGTCTTCTTTCTTACCAAGGAAAATAACATGCTGTCACATCAATGTTACTATAACGATGCTACCTACGGGCTGTTATGGGAGTTGCTGCTATTGCTGAGACTTAAGAGGATTTTTCCAATGAAAGTTAGAACCAACAGTGTTGTTATGTGAAAGTCAGAAAAAACATTATGAATAAGGGTAATAATAGAACTGAAAGGTTAAGTCATGTCTTGTGGTTCCCAGAACTCCAAATAAATAACACTTTTGACACACATTCTGGAGCTTCTGTCATGTATAATTTCTCGCAGTGTTCCATATGTGGTCAAAGTGTGTTTGATACACAGACTGTAATACAGGAATGAATGATGTTGCATTATGGATAAATCTGTGTATGAAAACAACATAGATCCCAAATGATGTTGGAGGTATGTTTGTCAGGAAAGATTGAACAGCCTTGGGGAAGAGTCACTTTTCTCTGATCTTTAATATTAAGAATGGGCTTGAGAGGGTTAATGTAACACTTGTGGTGAGAAAACGATGGTCATGAATACTCGTTTACAAACTCGTATGGAATTTAGGGGGAACTTCTTTCCTCAGAAAATGGTTAAAATGTGGAACTTGCTGCCACAAGAGAAATTGAGATGAACAGACGTTCTTAAGGAGAAACTAGATTAACTCACAAGGGAGAAAGAAGTAGGATTGCAGATAGAGTTAGATAAAGAGGATGGGAAGAGGTTCATGTAGAGTATAAGCCCTGGCAGAGAGCAGTTTGCAAAATTGTCTGTCTGTGAGCTGTACACGTTAAATAATTCTATATAAAAGCATAGAGGTGAATTTGGACTGTGTGATATTGGTAACAAGCACATTAATGTGTTTATAGTAATAGAATGGTTACAGCACAGGAGGAGGACATTCAGCTTGCTATACACATGCTGGCTGTCTGCAAGAGCAACTCAGTGAATTCCCCTCTCAACCTTCTCTTTAACAGAACAATCACAGCATTTCCAATCTATCAATGTAATGGAAGAGCTTCATCCTTACACTTTTCATAAATCTTTTCTGTCCTTTCACCAGAACCTTTACATTCTTCCTAAAGCACAGTGTCCCGAATTGGACAAAATACAAAAGCGAAACTAATGTTTAGAACTGATCATAAACTCACTTGCATTAGTGCCCCAAAGGGGGAATCTTACCATGTGAAGTTTTGTAGGACTTTCAGGTTTCAGACCTTGACATTTGGAATCTAAACTCAACTTCCCTCTTAACTGCACACTTCACAACTTTAATTGCCTTCCACCTCAGCCATCTCAATGTTCTGAATTTCACTCTCTGGGCCCAATTTTACCATTGTGTTGAACCCGAAAACGGGTGGGAAAATATGGTGAAGTTGGGCATGAGGACATTATCTGCGCCCATGTTCGCGCAGATGGCCACTTTACAGAGGCCTGGGAATGGCTGTGATTTGATTCACACCCGAAATGGGTGCAGTGGCGATTTAAATGCTTATGCATGCATTTCAATTGAATTAATGAACTGCCCACCCAACTTTAATAGCATTTCCCACTTTATCATTGCGTTCGCCAATCCAAAAGCAGGCTGAAATGGGCATGGTAAATAAAAGTCTGATTCTGGCGCTTCATCAGTGAAGGTTGGCGAGGAGGTAAGTGCATGGCGTCCGATGACTGGTGCTTCTGCAGTGAGGTCCAGAAGCTCCGGTGTCACCTGGCACTGCCTGCCTTGGAGGATCACCTGCATCCTACCTATGGTGATCGATCCCTCTGTGATAGCCATGATGGCCTCAACAAGTGCTCTCTGGGACTGGCCAACACTCTGCAAGCCCTCAGCCGTCACCCTGTGAGACTGGGCCATGCTCTGCAAGCCCTTAGCTGTGGCCCACTGAGATTGGACCATCTTCTCAAGAGTTGCTGCCATTGCCCCCATGTCTCAGCTGGGTCACCTGCCAGCTCTTGAACTCCTCAGCATGGGCCACAGAATTTTGAAGCCCGTTCAGTCCCTCTGCTGTGGCCTGCTGTGACTCAGCCATTGCTTGGAACCTGCCACCTATGGTGACGATCCCCTGTGTAGAGATGCTGGTGTTGGACTGGGGTAAACACAGTAAGAAGTCTCCCAATACCAGGTTAAAGTCCATCCAGTTTTTTTGATAGTAATCACACAAGCTTTCAGAAATGGTATTCCTTCATCAGGTATGTGCAAGGCTCTGATCAGAGAAGGGCATATAAAGGCACACACACAGATTACTGATTAGAATGCAAGTCTTTACAGCTAACCTGTTCTTCAAATCTTCTAGATGCAGACAATGTGAGTGAAGATAGCATTAGCATAGGTTAAAGAGATGTGTATTGTGTCCAGACAGGACAATAAGTGAGGTTTTGCAAGCCCAGGCAAGTTGTGGGGATTACAGATAATGTGACATGAACCCAAGATCCTGGTTGAGGCTGTCCTCACGTGTGCGGAACTTGGCTATCAGTCTCTGCTCAGCGACTCTGCGCTGTCGTGTGTCGTGAAGGCCGCCTTGGAGAATGCTTACCTGAAGACCAGAGACTGAATGCCTGTGACTACTGAGGTGTTTGCCAACAGGGAGGGAACAGTCTTGCCTGGTAATTGTCGAGCGATGTTCATTCATCTGTTGTCGTAGCGTCTGCATTGTCTCCCCAATGTACCATGCTTCGGGACATCCTTTCCTGCAGTATATTAGGTAGACAATGTAGGCCGAGTTGCAAGAGTATGTACCATGTACCTGGTGGATGGTGTCCCCACATGAGATGATATCATCCATGTCGATGATCCGGTACGTCTTGCAGAGGTTGCTGTGGCAGGATTGTGTGGTGTTGTGGTCACTGTTCTCCTGAACGCTGGGTATTCTGCTGCGAATAATGGTCTGTGTGAGGTCTCAACATTGACAGCCCACGTCTCTCCTTCTCTGGAGAGCTCAAGCACCCACTCCTTATTGGGGGTGAGGATCCAGAGATCTGGCTCACCACCCCCTGACTTCACCCTCTCACGGGTGTTGTGCTCAGTCTTCTTCTGTGGAGACAGAAGGAATCATGAGATAAATGGCGGTGTGATTCATGCAGAGAATCAGGTCATGACACTTAGAGGGCAAACAAGAACAAAGAACAAAACAGCACAGGAAACAGGGTCTTCGGCCCAACAAGCCCGTGCCGCTCCTCTATATTCTCACTTCTACCCATTGTCCCTGTCTATGTTTATAGAACTATGCATTGGAACCAAACATAGTGGGAATCAATAGGGGGAAAGAAAGGAGGTGCTTGGGAGGCAGGAATGGAAGCATGCACGATGCTGAGAATGGGAGAATTGGGGAGAGATGTGGGGGAACTTGCTAAAAGGTTCTGCACTCACCCTTTCCGAGTTTTTTCTAGCACTGTTTCGTGGTTTGGTGGGCCACTGCTCTGGCACTGACTGAGATGGCGACTTTCTCCCATTCCACATTGCCATCAGCCTCCCCAGACTGTGCCTCCTGGCAGGAAGAGGAAGTGCTGTTTCGCCTCTGCTTTCCCAAGTCATCCTCAGAAAATGGGGAAGATAGTCGTGAGCTCATTTTCTCCCTCCACTGCCTGTCCATCCTTGGGATTTTTTATGGAGCTGCCCCTTGTTAGGGCAGATCAGCTGCAGGCAGTTTGCATTCAACAAGTTAGATGCTTGTTAGCATTGAGGGGAAGGCAAGTCAGCACTTGCAGGTGTGCTGCTGGTGTGGGGGATACACAGCTATTGGAGTCCAGAGGAGATGATGCCTTGTATGGGAAGGTCTGGGACGGGGGTGAGAAGGATCATTCTGTCTAATGTCGAGAGGGGGAAGGGTGGATCTCTCTGCCTGAGATCAGTGGGGGAAAGGAGAGGGAAGGGGCAGCTGCCACTCTGCCTGAGATTGGTGAAGAGGAAAGGGGGTTGGGCCTTGATTGTTCTGGGTAGCGGAGAGTGGAGGGGGATAGGTGGATCTGTAATGTTGTGGGGGTGGGACAATGTCTGTAGGACTGAGGGAGACATTATCTGGCCAGGGAGTGATGTGACAGGAGTGCAATTTTCAAATTTTTTTCTAACTGCGCATGTGCATTTCAGAGTTCCAATTATTTCAGACGCTCTAAGCCCTGCCCACAGCACAATTCAAACTCGTGATTTTTTTTCAGGCTAAGTGGGTATAGGAGCGCCTGAGAGCAAGTTTCCAAGTCAGATTTGAATTGCGTCCAGATTCAGCACTGAGAATGAAAATGGTAAAATCGGGCCCTCTATGAGTGAAATATTCTGTTTTGAAGTCTAAGTTCAATGGCAAGCATGGAAGCTGGAGTGATTTCTACTCTAAAATGAATGCCTTTCACTGTTCAGTTAATTACCTATGTATGCTACATGTCTATGGGGGGACAAGGTGAATCTCATGGTGGGGTGGGCAGGAGGCCATCTTCCTCACTATTACCTCATGAGCTTGAAGGTTCAGGTACCATATTAAAGAGCATCCAGGAACTCTGGACTCCGCTGCGACCAGGATGCCCCAGAAAAGAAAGCAATGTGTGGTCCAAAGGTTCAACAAATTTTGCTGGACATTCTCCAGGAACAGTAGCAAGAGGCCCGCCACTGTCTAACCATGGCAGCCCGGGCAGGTGACAAAATGGAGATTAGTGCCTGTGAGTTCACCACTGAAGTGTCCATTAGTGTCACTCGAGTATGAATTAACTGCAGCACTTTGCCAGGGTCAGTGCACCATCTATTCTCTGCAAAATGACAGGGCATTAAGCAGTCTAAGTGCACAAGGAGTCACGCAGGTCTTTGGATTGCAGCACTTGCCAATCGATGGAACAGTCGCACTAACTGTATGCCGGCCACTTCACTTTCTCAAATTTATATTAGTTCCTGAGAAAGGCTCAGCAACTACCAGAGGCACGCAAGTTTCTGAACTCCTCAATGACCCAGCCACTCCTGCTTTCTGGGAAGAGAATTCTGCATAGTAACCACTCCTTGAGAGAGAAAAAAAATCCTCATCTCCATCTTAAACAGTAGACAAATAGACAGTGTCTCCTTGTCCTAGGCTCTCCCATAAGTGGAAATATCCTCCAGGTATCCACCCTATCAAATTCCCTCAGGATCTGACATATTCAATAAAATCACCTCTCATTCTTCCAAATCCAGTGGGTACAGGTCCAATCTGTCCAACCTTCTATCATAAAGTAAGTCCCTCATCCCAGAAATAAGTTAAATTAACTTTCTCTGAACTGCTTTAAATGGAATTCTATCTTTTCTCATTTAAGGAGCCCAAAACTGTACACGGTATTCCAGATATGATCTCATCAAGGCCCTACACAGCTGTAGTAAAACTTCTCCTACATAAATATTCATTCCCCTTGCAATAAATGCTAACACTGAATTTGGCTTCCTAATCACTCACTGTATTTCCAGACTAACTTTTTGTGATTCATGTCCCAGGACACCCCACCCACATCACTTTTGTACCACCACGTTCTGCAATCTCTATTTAAATAACATACTGCTTTCCTATCCTTCAGTTGGTGTCCCAGCCCTAGGGGCATCTTAACCAACCTCTGGGTGCCTCTTCTCCTCAAGGAGTCAGGGAGGTGCCAGACAATGACCATTTCCAACAAAAGAGGATCTAACTGTTGCCCTTTGATGTTCATTGACATTACCATCATGGAATTCTCCACTATTAATAACATCCTGGAGATTATCATTGACCAAAAGCTGAGCTGGACTATCCACATAATTACAGTGGCTACCAGAGCAGGCCAAAGGCTAGGAATTCTGCAGTGAGTAACTCACCTCTTGATCCCCAAAGCCTATAAGGCATTAGTCAGGAGTTTGATGGAATACTCTCCACTTGCCTGAATGAATGCAGCTCCAACAACACTCAAGAAGCTCGATATCATCCAGGACAAAGCAGCCTGCTTTATTGCTACCACATTTACAAACATTCGTTGCCTTCACTACTAATGAATAGTGGCATCCATATGTACCATCTACAAGATGCACTGCAGAAACTCACCAAGGTTCAAAGAGCTAGGAGATGTTGGAGATCTAGAGAAGTATAAGGCTTATAGAAGAGAGCTTAAAAAGGAAATTAGGAGAGCCAGAAGGGGTCATGAGAAGGCCTTGACTGGTAGGATTAAGGAGAATCCCAAGGCCTTTTACAAATATGTGAAAAGTAAAAGGATGAGAAGAGAAGGGATAGGACCTATAAAAGGTGAAGGGGGAAAAGTCTGTATGGAACCAGAAGAAATGGCAGAGGTGCTTAATAAGTACTTTGCCTCAGTATTCACGGTGGGAAAGTGATCTGGGAGGATGCACTACAAGTTTGCGGCAGACTGAAAAGATTGAGTATGTAGATATTAAGGAAGCGGATATGTTAGAACTTCTAAATGCTATCAAGATAGACAAGTCTCCGGGACCAGATGGGATGTACCCCAGGTTATTGTGGGAGGTGAGGGATGTCATTGCAGAGCCCCTGGCGATGATCTTTGCGTCGTCGGTGGAGACGGGAGAGGTTCTGGAGGATTGGAGGATTGCGGATGTGGTCCCTATTTTCAAGAAAGGGAACAGGGATGGTCCTGGAAATTACCGACCGGTGAGTCTGACCTCAGTGGTTGGTAAGCTGATGGAGAGGCTTCTGAGGGACAAGATTTACGAGCATTTGGAGAAGTTTAGGTTGATTAGAAATAGTCAGCATGGTTTTGTAAAAGGCAGGTCGTGCCTTACGAGCTTAATTGAGTTCTTCGAAAATGTGACTGAACACATTGACGAAGGAAGAGCAGTGGACGTGGTGTACATGGACTTCAGCAAGGCATTTGACAAGGTCCCCCATGCAAGACTTCTTGAGAAGGTGAGAGGGCATGGGATCCAAGGGGCTTTGGCCTTGTGGATCCAGAACTGGCTTGCCTGCAGAAGGCAGAGGGTGGTTGTGGATGGCTCTTTTTCTGCATGGAGGTCGGTCACCAGTGGAGTGCCCCAGGGATCTGTTCTAGGACCCTTGCTGTTTGTCATTTTCATAAATGACCTGGATGAGGAAGTGGAGGGATGGGTGAGTAAGTTCGCCAATGACACGAAGGTCGGTGGTGTTGTGGATGGTCTGGAGGGATGTCAGAAGTTGCAGCAGGACATCGACAGGATGCAAGACTGGGCGGAGAAGTGGCAGATGGACTTCAATGCAGATAAATGTGTTGTGGTCCATTTTGGCAGATCCAACGGGATGAATGAGTACACTATCAAAAGTAGGAGTCTTAGTTGTGTGGAAGAGCAGAGCGATCTTGGGGTCCGGGTCCATAAGACTCTCAAATCGGCTTCCCAGGTGGAGGATGTGGTTAAGAAAGCTTATGTGTACTGGCCTTCATTCATCGAGGGATTGAGTTCAGGAGTCAGGAGGTAATGCTGCAGCTTTATAGGACCCTTGTCAGACCACACTTGGAGTACTGTGCGCAGTTCTGGTCGCCTCACTATAGGAAGGACGTGGAAGCTATTGAAAGGGTGCAGAGGAGATTTACAAGGATGTTGCCTGGATTGGGAGGCATGCCTTATGAAGACAGGTTGAGGGAGTTGGGACTGTTCTCCCTGGAGAGACGAAGGTTGAGAGGCGACCTGATAGAGGTTTACAAGATGTTGAGAGGAATAGATAGGGTGGACTCTCAGAGACTATTTCCCAGGGCTGAAATGGTCGCGACGAGAGGGCACAGATTTAAGGTGCAGGGAAGCAAGTACAGAGGGGATGCTAGGGGAAAGTTTTTCACTCAGAGGGTGGTGAGTGAATGGAATCGGCTGCCATCAGTGGTGGTCGAGGCGAACTCGCTGGGGTCTTTTAAAAGACTTCTGGATGAGTATATGGGATCCAATGGGATTGGGGGTTATAGATAGGTCTATGGCTGGGTAGGTTTTGATGTGTTCGGCACAACTTGTGGGCCGAAGAGCCTGTTTGTGCTGTAGTGTTCTATGTTCTATGTTCTATGATTCTTTAGGCAGCATCTTTCAAACCCACAATTGCTACCTTCTACAAGGAAAAGAGCAGAAGAAACTTGGGAATCCCACCACCTGGCAGTTTCCCTCCAAGTCACTCACCATCCTTTCTTGGAAAATATCGCTTTTCCTTCACTGTCCTGGAACTCTCTCCCTAACAGCACTGTGGGACAGCAGCACTTCAAGAAGGCAGCTCACCACTACATTCTGAAGGGCAAATAGGGATGACCAATAAATGCTGGCCTAGCCAGTGACACATCCCAGAACTCAGTTTTAAAACACTGGACCCCTTGGGAGGAGAAGCGCAAGCCAGGCAGTCTGAGCACTTTATCGTCTGCCACTCCAAAAAATATCTTCGCACCACCTCTCCTTTGCCACTGGCCCCATCACCCCGATTCCAGTTGAGGCTGTCCTCATGTGTGCGGAATTTGGCTATCAGTTTCTACTCAGCGACTCTGCGCTGTCGTGTGTCGTGAAGGGTGCCTTGGAGAATGCTTACTCGAAGATCAGAGGCCGAATGCCCGCGACCGCGGAAGTTTTCGCTAACAGGAAGGGAACAGTCTTGCCTGGTGATTGCTGAGCGGTGTTCATTCATCCCTTGTCGTAGTGTCTGCATAGTCTCCCCAATGTACCAGGCCTCGGGACATCCTTTCCTGCAGTGTATCAGGTAGGCAACATTGGCCGAGTTGCAAGAGTATGTACCTGGTGAATGGTGTTCTCACATGAGATGATGGCATCCACATTGATGATCCGGCATGTTTTACAGAGGTTGCTGTGCCAGGATTGTGTTATGTTGTGGTCACTGTTCTCTTGAAGATTGGGTAGTTTGCTGCAGACAATGGTCTGTTTGAGGTTGTGCGGTTGTTTGAAGGCAAGAAGTGGGGGTGTGGGGATGGCCTTGGCAAGATGTTCATCTTCATCAATGACATGTTGAAGGCTCTGAAGAAGATGTCGTAACCTCTCCACTCTGGGGAAGTACTGGACCTTCATGTCAGACTATCGATAACCCCCACAACTTGCCTGGACTTGCAAAATCTCACTAACCTTCCTGTCTAACAATACACATCCTTTTAACCTGTCTCTTTCTACTCACATTGCCTGTACCTTTAAGACATGATTAGCTGTAAAGACTCACATTCCAAACATAATTCATGTAAATTGAGTTGTGTCTTTATGTCCTGTTTCTGATCAGAACTCTCACTCACCTGACGAAGGGACAGCCTGTTCCGAAAGCTTGTGGTGTTTGCTACAAATACTTTAATCTGGTGTTGTGGAAAAAATTACCACTTTGGGGTCAGACTAGAGGAACAGCAATGCAGTTTATTTAACAAAGCCTCACGGAGAGAAGGCACCAGCACTCTGCACTACTGGGCAGCTACCTTCTCTTGATGAAACAATAGAAGCAATCCACCTTTTTACCCTTTACACAATAGGTGGACTGGACACAATTATCATATCGTTATAGTCAAATGGGTACAACATTACTTAGTTCATTATTATGGACAGGTATAACCATTATCGTTTCAATATCACGTTGTTCCATGAATGGGTACATTTCCTCTTATCGATGACTTAATTTATTCTATTCTTGTAGTACATGGTTCCTTTGTGTTTATGCATTCCTGTTCTTAATCTCCCTTAGCCTGAGACCAGAAAACCTTATTCACCTGACGAAGGGGATAACCTTGAAAGCTTGTGAGTTTACTATCAAATAAATCGGTTAGACTTAAACCTGATGTTGTCAGACTTCTTACTGTACTTAATCTCCCTATCAGACCCCAATTATCCCAGGACAATCTTTAGCTTTTTGAAGGTGCCTGGCTTCCTGAAGTGATTGTTCCCCGTTTTAATTCAATTAACTGTCTGTCCTGTGGTTTAAATTTGAAGTGATTGTCTGTGTTTGAAAGTCAGTGTCTATGTTGGAAATCAGCGCAGGTTTAATGCCTTTTAGCCCCTTATGTGCTGGACAGCTATTTTTATGCCAGGTGCCCATCTTTATGGCTTTCTTTCTGCCTTCACTGGTGTTGTGAGATTTCTTTCTGTTTTTACCCCAGAACAATGCCGACATCTCCACATCATGCCCATCACCCCCCGCAGGTCAGATCAAAGAGGATTCATCTGCACCTGAGCAGACCTCTGTAGTTTGGGGCCTATTAGGCCTCAGGCAACTGGAGACTATCCACCAAAATCTTTGCAGTCAAAAAGATCTAGCAGTTGGCAGGCTACCTCCACCTCAGCTGTAGATGTTGGGCTGCATAAGAAAGAGAACTATTGAGGGTACACAGGTGGCAAGGGTGTACAATGATTGTATATAATCTTGGCAATTGTAAATAAATATTCACTTGCATTTCATTTTGCTGCTAGTTGTTTCAATGTTTGTGGACATTTAATGGTCTGAAATGCCCCCTATTTGAGTCTGATAATCAGCTCTCATAGATTCACTCACTATCCTCATGTTATCAACATAGCGATTACTCAATAGTTCCATATAGACACATGTATGATTAAGGATTGGCCATCATCTGTGAGTGTGCTTCCTAGCCATGCATCCCGAAGTTCATTTCTTTTCATCCAGGACATTGTGGCTTCTGCTGCTGATGTGAGGTGTGAGTGGAGGCCACAAGTACTCAAGGAGAGTGAAATCTGCTTTATGAATGGCGAAGAACACAATAGCTGACAGTAGAAAACCAGAGGCTGCCCTATCTGGAGAAAATGGGCACATCCAATTGTTAATGGCCTTCCTTATGATTTGTCATTTTGAATGAACATGCAGGTGAACGCTGCAAGGAAGGAGTCAAGAGCTTTCGTGTTAGAGCGATTGAATGCAGGATTTAAGAGATGTGTGTCTAGTTGCTGAAGCCTTTCTGAGAATTGACATGGGGATTTGTTTAGTTTGCTCATTTCCTTGTCAAGGGTGATAGTTGATCTTTCTGAAAGAGTTTGCCACCAAAATGCATTGGGCTTCTCTGATGGACTGGGTTTTCATTAATGAGCTGTGAGAGATTAGAATGAAGCAGCTCTCACAGGGTTGTGCAGGGTCCATGCAAGAAAGAATTTCACCTTGGCTGGGATGTCCACAATGAAAAACCACCATCTCACTCTAATGCCATAGCCATCTAGGACTGGGACTTGTAGGAGCCCTGTACCTGGAGAATTCAGAATAGTTACAATGCAATGAGGCTTTTCCAATGAGTGGACAGTGAATTATCTTGAAACTTCTCGGCAGGATAAAGATGCCCAGGGATATGAGTTTATTATGGATGTATGGCAATCAGGGGGCTGCAGAACAGTCTTCTCTGATCAATCTGCATGGAGAAGCGATCTCAAAGGGCCAAATGGTGTTCCCTTGCTGCTCCTCCCTTTTGAACCAATTTCTTTGGTAATGCCTGAAAGAGCTCTATGTAGGCAGAGGAAGCAGATGTGGGGTAACATGAGTACATCCGTGCCAAGGTTAGATTTGTGGCCTCTGAACTTGGCCTGGTGACATCTGGACCTCTGCCAGCTCCATCCCCTTCACTCTGCTCATCATCAGAAGAAACAGCTTTCTCCTCAAACTCTCCCTCAATGAGGACACTCCCCCCCAACTCTGCCATCTGTTACAGTTCTAGGTTGTGCAGGGCATAGCAGACAATGATAGTCCACAACCTTCTCAGTGATGAGTATTAGAAAGCCCCATCCAAACCTTACTTTCAAGAGGCCTATTCTCTGCTCAGTCAAGGACCTGGAGGCATGTGTATCATTGTAGCTCTTCTCAGCAACACTCTGCAGATAGTAAACTGGACTCATCATCCAGAAGGAGCCAGGTCTGTGATACCTGGGAGTGGGTCAGAATGTAGGCATTGTGACAGTTCCCTGGGAACTGCACTGAAACACGCATGTGAGCTGCATGTTCAAAGTGTGGAATGCTTTTCTATTGATGAATGTGACTGGCTGTTGCCAGGGAGCTCTCAGAGCCATGTGTGCAGTCAATGATGTCTTGAACTTGTGAGAAATCTGATATTTCTGCAAAAACCCAATGTTGTTACAGGCTTACTTTTGAGATCCAAGTAGAATTGGACAAATTGGTGCACTATCATGAACACTTCCCAAATGGACTTGTGTATCAATGACTGGGAGATGCTGCCCAGATTCCCAGTGGAGACCTGGAAGGAGCTGTTGGTAAAGAGATTTCAAGCAGCAATAACCTTCAGACTCAGCAGTCTGAAGTTCCCTCCAAGTCTTTGCAGCTGCAGGTAGTTGTGGCGAAGTTGACAAATGTGTACAACCATATTACATGACATCTGAAGGCACCTTCACCATTGCTATTCACCCATCTGTAGATATTGCACTGCCTGTGATATAGCTGTGCTAGGGCCAGTTCTCACTGTGCAGTATACCCTGTCTACCAGTATTCTTATCTCCTTGAGGCTCCATCATCTCTTGTTGCTCAGGCTGTTGCTGCCCCTGTCACTGTACCAACCTGCAGCAGATCCTCCTCCTCCTTCATCTGAATGTGAGTCAATAGAAAGGTAGAGTTCAATGGAGCTTGCATCATCTTTGCCTCCGCCGATCTGTGAGCAAATTCAAGTAACAAATCTTGTGAGCATATTCTTTACATATTTGTCTCCATCTCAGAGCCACCCAGCCAGTGCTGAGCCCTCTGCCTGGTCTCGTTGAGATATGACATCCCCAATCCACCCCTTCTAAAGGAAGGACATCCTGGAGGATCAGCAGTGGTGTTTCTCCCATTCATACATCACTGTGTATGGAGATGTTGCTCCATGTGTGGGAACACTTCCTCTAGCACTATTCCCCTTGCTTCTAGAATGCTCATCTCTAGAAAGACCATTGCTTTGGCAGCATAGAAAGACTAAGCACATGAGCCCTTGTCAGCTATGACCTTTCACCTGGACATATGTTGGCTTGGAGTTGCAAATTAGTTGTTGTCCAGAAGCCGTGTCCCTTGGAAGCATCTACTTCACTTTATCCTTGCCTGTCATGGCAAGTGGCACAGAATGAAGTTCAGCTCTGGACTTTGCTGGATCTCAATGTTTTGAGACCCATGAGTCAGGAATAAACCAACTGCCCAGTGGGCTTCAGAGGAGAGCAGACCTGAGCATGAGTTTTCACCAATTGCTTCATAGTTATTAAGGTGTCCTTTAGTCAGCCAATTGTGCTGGTCTTGAATTTGACTCATCTCGAACGATCACAATTTTAAATCACATGTGTTGCATTGATGTTACTCTGTATCCTATGATAATCCTCAGAGATGATGCTCCTCACATCGCTGTGCTGCCTATGATCCCCACATGTAACATTCAACTATCTAACTATCTGGACCGACCACCCTATACTGCATTCCCCACACCCCGACTGTGACAATTCTCTCCTCTGCCCATTCCCCTGGTTCAACCCCTAGGCCCCCACTAATGACAGCACTGATCCAGCCTCTATGACCATATATTTCTCAACATCCATGCCCATAAAACCCATTCCCCCACCTAGACATGGGACCCCCAGACATGACAAGAAGGACCCTTCCCCCAATTCCACATCATTGCACCCTTGCAGCCTCCGTCCATCCCCTGGACAATCTACTTCTTCCTCATCCACGACATGGTGGCAAGGTGGCATAGTGATTAGCATTGCTACTTCACAGTGCTAGCGACCTGCATCTGATTCCTGGCTTGGATCACTGTCTATGCAAAGTTTGCACATTCTCCCCGTGTCTGCATGGGCTTCCTCTGCATTCTGAAAGACACGATGGTTAGGTGCGTCGACCTAAACAGTTGCTGGGCTGTGGCTACTCGGGAAATTTCACAGTAACTTCATTGCAGTGCTAATGTAAGCCTTCCTTTTGACTAATAAATAAACTTTAGCTTTACAAATAATTAAAGCAAATTTCTGCAGATGTTGGAATCTAAGACCAAAAACAGAAAATGCTGGAAAATCTCAGCAGGTCTGTCAGCATCTGTAAGGAGAGAAAAGAACTGATGTTTCGAGTCCAGGTGACCCTTTGTCAAAGCACTTTGCAATACACCAAACTGAAAGAGGTGCAAATGAAACACTGTTTAACCTGGAATGAATCTTTTGGACCTTGGATGGAGAGCATAGAAGAGGTAAAAGGGCCGCTGTTACAACTTACATCCTTAAAGGATAGGGGGTGTGAAGAGCTATAGTCCAGATAGCTGTGGGAGTCAGAGGGCTTGGAATAGACAATGATAGACAAACCATTGCTGGGAATGAAGACAGAAAGGTTAAGGAAGGAAAGAGAAGGGTCTAAGATAGACCAGGTGAAGGTGATGGAGGGGTGGAAACTGGAAGCAAAGTTGATGAATTTTTTGAGGTCTGGGTGAGAGCATAAAGCAGCACCAAAATAGTTATTGGTGTACTGATAAAGGAGTTTTGGGAGGGGACCTGGATAGGCTTGGAACAAGGAGTGTTCCACATATCCCATAAAAAGACAAGTGTAGCTAGGACCCATGCGGCACACATTGCTACTCCTTTGATTTGGGGAAAGTGGGATGAGTTAAAGGAGAGGTTGTTGAGAGATGCTGCCTGGTATGGAAGATCTGAGTTACGAGGAGAGATTAGGCAAATTGGGACTGTTTTCCTTAGAAAGACGTAGACTTAGAGGAGATCTGATAGAGGTGTACAAGATTATGAGGGGTATAGATAGAGTAAACAGGGTTAAGCTTTTTCCTAGGATGGACTCAAATAGCACGAGGGGTCACGGGCTTAGGGTGAGGGGGGTAAGGTATAATTTGGATGCTAGAGGGAGATTTTTCACACAGAGGGTGGTGGGGGTATGGAATGCGCTGCCAAGTAAAGTGGTGGAGGCAGGTACTCTGGAGTTATTTAAGAAATACTTAGATGGGCACATGAACAGAATGGGAATGGAGGGGTATAGAAAACTGATTTAAAATAGGGATCATGAGCCTTGGGAGTCCCTGGGAAGTGTGTAAATAGATGATGATATTGATGTACTTGTTTTTATCCTACAGGTGCTTTGGTCCACGTTGCTGTCTAACGAGGGGCATACACGTGATGGGTTGTGAGAGGACTGCTCTTGGACCTTTTTCGAGAGTATCCCAGTGCTTCACATCGTTAGTGTACACTTGACCTGGACCATCTGATGGGCAACACAACAGCCCAGTGACTATCGCTGTGCTGTGCAGATACATGGATTTGGACCTATGTCTGTGGGAGTTTGCGCATTCTCCCCGTGCTTGCGTGGGTTTTCTCCAGGAGTTCTGGTTTCCTCCCACATCCCAAAGATGTGCTCTTAGGCTTACTGGCAAAACAAATTCTCTCTAAATTGTCTCAAATTTGGTTTTTAATCCATAGATCTATAAACATGGACAGGGATCGCGGGTAGAGGTGGGAACATCGAGGTGGTGGCGCGAGCTCGTTGGGCCGAAGGGCCTGTTTCCCGTGCTGTTTTGTTCTTTGTTCTTTGAGATAGAACGAGTTCAGCCAGATGGAGGAGAGTGCTGGTGGATGGCCTCTTTTCAAGAAAGAAGCAAAGAGCTTTCAGGCCAGGTGTAAGGAGATTGTACATCCATGGTGGATAGGAGGCAGTTAGCATCTCCAAACTGGAAGCTGTCAATATGATGCAGGGCAGCAGAGGAATCCCAGCTGTAGCTGGAGAGGGAATGGGCCGGGGGCTAAGGATAGAATCAAAGTAGAAGGAAATAACTTCAGTGGGGCAGGAGCTTATTGACACAATGGCCCTCCCAGGATAGTCCTTTTTGTGGATTTTGGGAAGTAGATAGAAGTGGGCTGTTCAGGGTTGGGAAACTATGAGGTTGGAAGCTGTGGGGTTGGGGCGGGGAGGAAGGCATCAGAAGGAAATGAGATCTGTGATGATGTTGGAGATGATGGCTTGATGTTCAGTGGTGTGGTCCAGTGGGAGATAGGAGGAAGTATCTGAGAGTCACCACTCAGCTCTGCGGGGTCGAGGTCAGTACGCCAGATGATAATAGCACCCTCTTTGTCGACAGGTTTGATGACAATGTCAGAGTTGGACCTGAGGGAGTGAAGGGCAGAAAGTTTGGAAGGAGTGAGGTTGAAATGGATGGGGGGAGGCAAAAAAATTGAGATAGCCAATATCTCAATGACAGTTTCCAAATATCAAGGGCGAGTAATTGTTCTGGTGGGATGTCCAATTGAAGGCAGAATGTTAGAGGCACATGAAAGGATCTGTGGAACTGGGGAAGGACTCTTGCCCAAAGAAGTGGGCATGGAGACGAAGGTGATGGAAGAAGAGTTCAACATTATGTCGTATCTAGAATTCATTGAGGTGGGCACATGAGGGTATGAAGCTGAGTTCTTCAGTGAGAACAGCACACCTAGCCTCGGAGAGGGGAAGGTCGGAGAGTACGGTGAAGACACAGCAAGGACCAGGGCTAGAAGAGATGGTGATCAAAGGATTGGAACTAGTGGATGGCCTGGGATGGGCAGTGGCAGATTTGACAAAGGGTCATCTGGATTCAAAACATCAGCTCTTGTCTCTCCTTACGGATGCTGCCAGACCTGTTGAGATTTTTCAATGTTTTCTGTTTTGGTAACTTTAACTTTATCCTTTGCCTGACTCCCATGTTCACCTCAGCTCCACTGTAAAACCCACCTCCACTCTTTCATCTGCCTCCTATATTCAGCTTCAGCTCATCCTTCATCTGGCTTCTATATCCAGCCTCCTTTCCTCCCTAACCGCCCCCCAAATCCTTCACCTGCCTCCCCATATCCAGCTTCCCCTCCTCCCTAACCCCCTGCATCCTTCGCCTGCCTCCTATATCCAGCCTCCCCCACTCCCTAACCCCCTGCATCCTTCGCCTGCCTCCTATATCCAGCCTCCCCCACTCCCTAACTCTCCTCTACCTTTTGCCTGACTCCTGTGTTTAGCCTCTTTGCAGTTTATTTTCCTGGTACCTGACATATGTCAAGTTGTGAGTTGTTCCCAAGAAGGTGAAAGCAAGCTTAAAGTTGTGGAAATGAAGCGTGCCGGGTGCGAGCCATTAAGAATACAATTGTCAAAGTGAGCATTCTAATTTCTGACTGGTTGGGAATTTAATTTGGAGGGAAACTTAATTCTGGTGAAGTGGCCTTTAATGAGCATACGTCAGATGCTAATTCATGATGAAGGATTTCCTGACAATGTTTGGCTGGAAGTCTGACTCAGCTTTAAGCTACGTTTAAAGTCCTGAGAATTGCTAAAGTTCATCTGCAGTCGTGAAACTGATTTTCGGGCTCATGTCAGATTAAGTTCCCCTGCCTGCACCTTTCCTGCTGCTTTCAGGACTGGAAGATTCCACCTTGGGAAAGATGAAAAGAGGACAAATAATCAAGAAACAGGTCTGATGGCATAGTTTGCAATTTTCCCAGTCATCCCGCTTCCAAACTGACCTTCACCAGCTTGAGAGAATCCCCCCTGTTCTTAATTTACACAGCTACCTTCAAACGTTTTGCATTAATAGCTCTACCAGATTTCTCTGTTCCTGCACTGCCTTTGAGATGGTATCCTTTATGTGATGTTGCCCCTGCTTGTTCTTACTACAAAAAAAATCACTTCATATTTCTCTGTATTAAATTTCCCCTGTCACATGTCCAACTATTCCATCAACCTATCACATAATATAATAATAATGCTATCCAGTTTTGATCAGTTTATTGTGAGAAGGGGTGACATACTGACTTGCATGCTGGTGCTCCAACATAACATGGTACAGAGTTTCAGAACATGGGATTACTCTCATTATTTCCTAATTGTCCATCTGTAAAGCTGGAAATATATTGATTTAACATGAAGGAAAATCTAAGCCTCACACTCCATCATGGCAAATTCACAATTTGAGACGGGCAATTGGAGAGAGAAGCTGACTGGTTTCTCCTCAGGAGTGGGCAGACCACACACCAGTTTACAATGGGCTGTTTGTGTAGCTCCTTTCCCACCAAACAGTTTAAGAGGTATTCTGATTACAAATTAGTAACATATTGCTTACTGCTTTCTTAGGTTAAAGAATGAGGCATGGGGGAGAGAACTAGGAAAAAGAAAAGAATATTGAGATGCTTTAAAACTTTGTAAATGTTTGTCATCACTGGAAACCAGGAGTGTGGGCTGGAATTCTCCAACCGTTCGCACCTGCCAGCAAGAATGGAGAATTTGTCATCCAGCCAAATCTCCATTCACTGCAGTGGGCTGGGAGAATCCCAGCCCTGGATGAGATTGGAGAATCCAGCACAGTAACTTTGGCAATGGCACACATGCTTGTTTCTGGTATTCAGTATCAGGACCAAGCATTTCAGTTCAGTTATAGCATAGTTACATGCAGAGTAAAGCTCATTCTGCTCTGCTGAAACATACTTTAGATCAATCTCAGAAATCCCGCTAGCAACAGTAACCCCTTTCCAAAATAGGCAACTCGTAAAATTCATAAGTGAGATTTTCAATTTAGCCTAAGTTAAAGATAGTTTTGTGCTTTGGGAACTGGGTCAAAGTGCCGAGGTTGATTTTATGTCACATTTTTGTAACCAACAGAAGTGAAGGGGTGAAAGGACATTTGGTATCATCCAGAACCTGTAAGTTTACTTCTAAATTTGTATTTGGAAATGTGTGCTGTCTGTTATCTCTTGGACAGCCACATGAGCTGTCTGCAGATAGAGGGATATATGAGGACTGTTTAAATACTTTAATTGTTTCCACAGGCTATTCGGTCCACCTTGTTGACCAACAAGGTGCATGCATTCAGCAGGTCATGCGAGGGCTACTCCTGGAGGTTACTTCAGGCGTGGCCTAGTGCTTCAAGTCGTTAGTGTATGCTTAAACTGGACCATCAGATGGGCAACATGACAGATCAGAGGCTATCGCTGTTGCTGTGCAGACACATGGATTTGGGCCTGTGTCTGCGGGAGTTTGCACGTTCTCCCCGTGGTTGTGTGGGTTTTCTCCGGGTGCTCCGGTTTCCTCCCACGTCCCAGAAATGTGCTCTTAGGCTGATTGGTAACAAATTGTCCCTATATTGGTCTCTATATGTCATTAAGACGTTAGGAGCGGCACGGGCTCGTTGGGCCGAAGGGCCTGTTTCCCGTGCTGTGTTGTTCTTTGTTCTTTGTTATACATTCCTCCTGACAAGGAATAGCCTGAATTGTAGTATTTCTCCTCACATTGGTCTGCTTTTAAAGTGAGGTCAGCCGCAACGCAGCTGAGCCCTTGATATTACTAAAAAGTTTGAAAAAAAGTACAACCAGCGATCAATGATTTCTACATAATGTTGGCAGCAGTCATGGGAAAGTCAATGCTTCAGAACAGCTCCCACCCAACTGAAGGAGGACACACGGTGACCAGTGCCTACAACGGAAATAGAAAGAGGGCAAAAGGGAAAGGCTAAAAGATTAATGTAATGTTAAAATGCACACATGCTGAGATGAAGGATAGAGCCAGGTGTCCTCTATAATGTATAGAACAGGAAGTTATCAAATACATTTTTGCATGTGGGAAAGGCTTTGTGATAATTTAAACACAAGCCTGTAATCAGTCACATTTTACTGCAATGTCTCCAGACTATACACCCGTCAGGCCTTTAGAAAGTATTTCACTTTAGTAATAATGTGTAAGATTGTTGATTACAACCAGTGGCCTGTGTGCAGCAAACAAAAACCACTTCAATACCAGTTAACAGGGAAAGGAAAGAAGTGTGTTCTGGTTGTAGCACAGTGGGTAAGTAAGAGTTGTCTTGGAATATTTGTACTTGCATCACAAATTCCTGAAAGGCCAATGTGTTCTGGCCTAAGTGTAAGAGCTGGTTTCTCAAGTGTTGTCTGGATTGCAATCATCCCACACTTAGTCAATTTTTGAGAGAGTGGTGAGTTGTGTTTCATTTCTGAGGAGCAGTGAGGGTGGAGCCTCAGCACACTAGTGAGCCCTGCTGGTGTTTTGAATTGGCGCCCTGATCTCACAGTGCACTGGAAGATGCCCACCCTACCCCCATTCACTGACATCTGGACTGACACGTCCCCCACCTCTTCCCACTCCTATCGGCGGCAAGTTCCCCCATCCCATCCTTGACATGGATTACTGGTGTCTGGGTGCGAGACCCTACCAATGTGTCCCCCATCATGGTCGCTGACATACCCTATCCCATCATGACTGCCAACATGTCTGTATTGCTGCATGGCTCCCCCCCTGCACAACCCTCAGGCGCAGACCCCTCTACATAGACCCCCTGCATAGACATCCCCTGCCTTCAGTGGCCCCACTCCATCCTTAGACGTATCTCCTTGGTACTGCTCCGCCCACTGGCAGTGCCTACCTGGCACACTAGTAGTGTTGAACTAGTACTGCAGGGAGCCTGGTGGGCATTGCCAGGGTGCCTGGTGGGCACTACCAGGTAGGAACTGCTTGATAGGCACTGTTGAATCATGTCTACCACCCAGGGACTTCTATAGACTCTGAGCCTCCTGGCGTGGGCATTGAGCAGGCCTCTGCTAATGAGGACCAGAAATAATTCTTGCTGGTTCCACATTCCAAAGGTTGGAACAAAGAACAAAGAACAAAACAGCATTGGAAACAGGCCCTTCGGCCCAATGAGCCCACGCTGCCACCCCGATGTTCCCACCTCTGTCCCGCGATCCCTGTCCATGTTTATAGATCTATGGATTAAAAACCAAATTTGAGACAATTTAGGGAGAATTTGTTTTGCCAATTAGCCTAAGAGCACATCTTTGGGATGTGGGAGGAAACCGGAGTGCCTGGAGAAAACCCACGCAAGCACAGGGAGAATGCGCAAACTCCCACAGACACAGGCCCAAATCCATGTATCTGCACAGCACAGCGATAGTCACTGCGCTGTCGTGTTGCCCATCAAATGGTCCAGGTCAAGCGTACACTAACGACGTGAAGCACTAGGATACTCTCAGAAAAAAAATCCAAGAGCAGCCCTCTTATGACCCATCGTATGTATGCCCCTCGTTAGACAACAAGGTGGACCAAAGCACCGGTAGGATAAAAACAAGTACATCAATATCATCATCTATTTACACATTTCCCAGGGACTCCCAAGGCTCATGATCCCTATTTTAAATCAGTTTTCTATACCCCTCCATTCCCATTCTGTTCATGTGCCCATCTAAAGTATTTCTTAAATAACTCCAGAGTACCTGCCTCCACCACTTTACTTGGCAGCGCATTCCATACCCCCACCACCCTCTGTGTGAAAAACTCCCTCTAGCATCCAAATTATACCTTACCCCCCTCACCCTAAGCCCGTGACCCTCGTGCTATTTGAGTCCATCCTAGGAAAAAGCTTAACCCTGTTTACTCTATCTATACCCCTCGTAATCTTGTACACCTCTATTAGCTCTCCTCTAAGTCTACGTCTTTCTAAGGAAAACAGTCCCAATTTACCTAACCTCTCCTCGTAACTTAGACCTTCCATACCAGGCAGCATCCTGGTAAACCTCCTCCGCACTCTCTCCAGAATCTCCACGTCTTTCCGGTAGTAGGGCGACCAGAACTGGACGCAGTATTCCAAATGAGGTCTAACCAACGTTTTATACAACTGCAACATTAAAGGCCAGCTCTTGTACTCTATACCCCTTCCTATAAAGGCTAGCATACTATATGCTTTCTTCACAACCTTCTCCCCTTGCTCTGCCACCTTCAGAGACTTGTTCACCTGCACCCCCAGGTCCCTCTGCGTTTCTATACTCTTAATAGGTCTACCCTTTATCATATACCTCCCCTCTACATTCTTTCTTCCGAAATGCATCACCTCACATTTATCAGGATTGAATTCCATCTGCCATCTATCTGCCCAAGCTACCAGCCTATCTATGTCCTGCTGCCTCGCCTGACAATGCTCCTCACTATCCGCAAGTCCAGCCATCTTTGTATCGTCTGCAAACTTGCTGATCACTCCACTTACTCCCTCTTCCAAGTCATTTATATATATTACAAATAGAAGAGGTCCCAGTACCGAGCCCTGCGGCACACCACTAGTGACCGACCTCCAGCTAGAAAAACACCCTGCCACTATTACTCTCAGTTTCCTATTACCAAGCCAGTTACTTATCCATCTAGCTACCTGTCCTTGTAACCCATGAGCCTTGACCTTCTCAACTAACCTCCCATGAGGGACTTTGTCAAACGCCTTACTAAAATCCATACAGACGACATCAACGGCTTGCCCTTCATCCACCGTTTTCGTCACCTCCTCAAAAAATTCTACCAGATTTGTAAGGCATGACTTCCCCTTAACAAATCCATGCTGCGTATCCCTAATCAGATCGCAACGCTCCAAGTGCCTATACATTCTATCTCTAAGAATCCCTTCCAACAGTTTCCCTACCACTGACGTCAAACTCACCGGCCTATAATTTCCAGGGTTATCCCTACTACCCTTTTTAAGCAACAGTACAACATTAGCTATTGTCCAGTCCTCTGGGACCTCACCTGTGTCCAAAGAAGAGACAAAGATTTGCGTCAGAGGCCCAGCAATTTCACCTCGCACCTCCCTAAGCAGCCTGGGATAAATGCCACCAGGCCCTGGAGATTTCTCAGTTTTAATGCTACCTAGAAGCTCTAACACTTCCTCCCTCGGTATGGATATTTCCCTCAACTGGTCCACAGCTTCCTCAGAGACAGGAGCTGTCAACAAACCCCTCTCCTTCATAAATACCGACGCAAAGTATTCATTCAGAATCTCTGCCATTCCCTCAGGCTCTAAGCACAGTTCCCCTCCTCTGTCCCTAAGAGGTCTGATTTTTCGTCTAACCACCCTTTTATTCCTAACATAGAAGTAAAAAGCTTTTGGGTTTTCCTTAATCCAATCCGCCAAAATCATTTCATGCCCCCTTTTTGCCCTTTTAACTCCCCGTTTGAGCTCCCTCCTACTCTCTCTATATTCCTCCAATGCTGTCTCGGTTCCCAGCTGCTTTGACCTATCATACGCCTCTCTTTTCTTCCTCATCAAGTCCTCAATATCCCTAGTAATCCACGGCTCTCTAATCTTATCTTTCCCATCTTTCCTCTTGGCCAGCACATATTTATCTTGCAACATTTTCAGTATTCCCTTGAAAGAGTCCCACATGCCTAGCGTGGACTTACCCTCAAACAACCGTTCCCAATCAGTATCCCTAAGTTCCTGCCTAATCCGACCATAGTTAGCCTTCCCCCAATTCAACACCCTGCCCCTAGGGCAACAAGCATCCTTTTCCATCTGAATCCTAAATTAGACAGAATTGTGGTCACTGTTAGCCACATGTTCCCCCACTACAAGATTCCCGGAGTTAAGAGAATCTTACGTCAAACAGGCTGTGCATATTTAAATGCTACTTTGATCTGGTTTGTACCATTGTAAAGAGATGATGTAATCTGTTTGTCTCTGGGCAAAGCTGATTTTTAGGCCTTCATACTGTTTTCCAGGGTCAGCGTGATCTGTGCCAGGCCTGGTGTGGACATGGTATAGGAAAGATGCAGGTGTTGAGGACGGTATAGGAAAGGAGTAGGTATGGAAATGCTATAGGAAAGCAAATTATTGCGGATGCTGGAATCTGAAACCAAAAGAGAAAATGCTGGAAAATCTGGCAGCGTTTGTAAGGAGGAAAAAGAGCTGACGTTTCGAGTCCAGCTGACCCTTTGTCAAAGCTAAAAGCTGAGAAAGTGGGCGAGATTTATACTGCAGGGTGAGGGGATGAAAAATGAGTCACAGCCACAGAAACCAGGGAAACCAGTTAATAGTTATCTTAGGAGAGAACATTTCATTGTAAGTTTGACCCTGGTCAAGTGTAAATTTAAGACATATAGCATAGAACTAAAACAATAGATAGGACACACCTTCAAGAAAAGTAGTGCCAGAAAGAAAGTCTTTTAAGAAACAATTGGGTGCTGTAAGAAGGCTTCAGGGATTTTATAGATGGATGAATAAAGATGGACTGAATGACCTCTTCACCCACAAATATCTTCTGATCTTATGAATAAAAATTGAAGTGAGGACTCATTTGAAAAATGAATTGATAAATGCTTATCTGGAAATGGGATTACTGTCTACGTGGAGAAATGTAGACTGAGTTGACTAAACGTTTAATGAGTGAATGGTCAATGGGGTAGATTTGTTCTTTGGGCTCAAAAGATTGACTGAGTGCAGCACACTGAGTAAAGGGAGGGGGATACTACAGGAGAGCCTCACAAGAATTCCATCCATTTATTTAATGAGTTAGATAACGGAATGGATTCTGTTATATTTGTGTGAGCCTCCAGGCCCAATTTTAGCAACCTGTGTGAAACGGCTTTTAGTAAATTAAAATCAGGCACTCTGTGTCTAATTTAACTCAATAGACTGGTTTTTAAATGAGTAAAATGAGCACTATACTTGCCAGAATGTAAAATATGGTGTGATGATGTCAGGTGATGTTAAATACTCAGCTGACTGCAATTTTACATTGTCTGCTCCTTTTCCCATTAGGTGCATGGAGAAATGTTGGGGGTGAGTCACATCAGAAATGAGGATGTCTCGCATGAATGGATAAAAAGGCCTAAAAGCAGGATCCTGGCAGCAAATTATTCATTCATCCTGTTCAGGCTGCCATAACGATGAAAGCCGTGATGTAAAGATACCGGCATTGGACTGGGGTGGGACACAGTAAGAAGTCTCTCAACACCAGGTTAAAATCCAACAAGTTTATTTGGAATCATGAGCTTTCCAAGCGCTGTTCCTTCATCAGGTGTGTTGAGTCACCTGATGAAGGAACAGCACTCCAAAAGTTCGTGATTCCAAATAAACCTGTTGGACTTCAACCTGGTGTTGTGAGACTTCTTGCTGTAATGATGGAAGAGAATGAGAGGGAAGGAATGTAATGGAGGTTATGGCTCTGGCATAGATAGGAAATGGAGCTCACTATCTCCCACCAGGATTGTACACTTTGGAGTAGGCTCCTTCTCCAGTGAGGAGGCAGAGAAGGCCAGGGACAGGCGCACCCTGTGGCCCAGGCAGGCAAGGGACCTACTGCTGCTCAAGGGCTTCCAGAAGGAAGGCAACAACAGCATTCAGGCAGGCAGGTAGACAGAGGAGAAGCACTCTTCTCCCCACAGAGTATACAGATAGAAGAAGATGTTTAGCTGTCAGAGCCTCAGTGCTTTTACATACTGTATCTCTCCAGGGATATAGTGACCTCCCTTTGTGAATTATTGCCTGGAGACATCAGTTCAAGTTGTGTTGGTCGCCACCCTGTGCCTGTTTCTCTTAAGCTCCACAAACCTTTGAGCACAGGCATTAGCCAGAGAATGTTGTGGGATCTCATGTGCCTCCGCTCATTATTGTATAAAGGTTGTGACAAATGCATTGTTTAGGTGAGCGTATGATTTAATTTTATTTATTACAAAAATTGTTAATCAGTCTGAGAGAGCCAGAGCTTTCATATTTGTTACAGAGGATTCCAGTGTGCAACAGTGTCTTATAACGCAGCAATTTAACTAGTGATGTGAAATTTGATAAATGCTAAGAACTCTGTCTCACTCAAATCTTTTTTTGTATCTCCAATATATCAACACCATGTGCCAAAGATGAGGCACAATATCTGGCCTTCAGAGGGGACCCACATGAGAAAAAGAATTCTTTTTATATTAGTCAGTCAATCCAACTCCAAAACGGGACACCCAACATATTAAACACAAATGAAGCCAGAACAGTAAGCACGCACACCATCATTTATACTGAATCTAAAGCAACAATTTCTCCAAAAATGCTTTAAAAAATCACTCTTGTTAATCCATTTGTGACTAATTTATTTTTCCATTTTCCTATGAGTTCTCGACATGGTGCTTTCTTCTTGCTTCCCAGTTCCCAGACCTAGTGTGGTGGAAATCTCTGGCACAGTGGTAGACATCTCATCTGTTACCATTGGCATTCTGAGGTATTGGTGTCATTGGCAGAGGGCCAGAAGTGAGGCTGTCCCTATGAGGAGTTTCTTAGAGGTACCCCCAATTGGCAACAACAACTGTCCTGCTGCCCTCTTGCTGTTCATATGCCCATTCCTGTTTTCCAGAGAGGAACCGGGTCTTGGCTCTGACTCCAACTGCCTTGTTCCTCTCTTGCCTTGGCTTAGCACACCCAAGCTCTGAGATAAGGTGATGAATGCCATTCAGGACACACACCCAGTATCCCGTCTGTGACCTAGAGGCCCTGGCCTTCCAGTGACAGTCACCAGTCTCTCAGAGGAGCAACACATATTCTGAAGAGAGAGTGATCACAGCACTCGTGGCCTAGATTAACTCCTCCACTGTCTGCACAAAGACACACAAACTTTCGGGAAACTCTCCTATATATCCACATGCCTTGCACTGTACATCCAGCCTAAAGGACAGCTCCAGAGGCTAGTCATCAGCCTGGGACTCAGTATCTAGGTCACTTCCAGCCAGAAGCCTGTATTGTCCCAGTCTCCAATAGTTGATCCTGCGACAGTGCTTGCCACGGTCTATGTAACCCTTTCAGTTGACTTGCACGCTGAGGTGTGTGTATTTGTGCTGGTGCTAGGTATTGAGCAAAGATATAATGATGCACCCCCTGAGGCTCCCCTTCTCTTCAGAAGTTAAAGTGGGTCCCTCGGGATTGGTTGCCATGGCTTCAGCTGTGGGGGAGCAAACAAGGATTATAAAGAACACTGTCATCATTTTAGCTGAATTCTGAAAGACACACTCCCTACACATACTCTCTCACCATGGAAAATGCTAATCAGAGGTTAAACTTCAATTCCTTCACAATTAAGGCACACATTCCCCCTGAAATACAGCAAGATGCCAAAGTCAATCCTAAGAATCCTTCCATCCCGCATCCTTCCATAATTTCCCCCAAATCCCACTCAGCACCATCCTTCCAGGTGAAAGCTATCAGTCTTTGGAATCTCGCCACCCCAGGGCCACACTCCAGCCTCTCCATGGCTAATAATCCTGCACCATTGTCTACTTCTCATTTGCAAAACTTCCTCCTTTAGGAGGGTCGAAATAGGCAAGTCAGGGATAAGGTGCCCCTCCTCTGGTCTGTGATTTCTCACGGACATTGTGGATGGGATTTTACAGCCTTCCTTGTCCAGAAACCATAAAATCCTGCCTGAGGTCAATGGACTTTCCCATTGTCCACCCTTCGCCCGATCCAATTCCTGTGGTGGGCGGGGTGGTAAAATTCCAGCCTGTGTGTCTGCTTTCCCCTGCAAAGAGAAAGGGACACTATCATCAGTCTTCTGTGTAAAGTGTGTGTCTAACATGTACATTAATGACAGACACCACTTCACAATAATGCTTGCAAACTAACAAGCCTTAGACTTCAGAGTATCCCCCACCTGCCCCACAATATCCCAGTGTCACACAGTGTGGTATGTCCACTATATTCTGCCTTCTGCATGTGGCCCAGACACTCAGCAATCCTACTGACACACATCATACTCTCACACCATCCAATACAGGTCCATACACAAAAGGTTTGGATACTCACACTTATGTGAATAGATACATGTTTTATGACTGACGTGATTTGTATAGGTTATACAGGATGAGGTTTTCCTGGATGTATGTGTTGCTTTACAAGCGAACAGGGCTCTTTATTATATGGTTATAAGTATATCTGCTTATATACTGTATGTTACTGCATGTATATGGCCTGTATTCATATAGTTATATTTGCCTTTTGGATATGTAGGATGCAATTTTCCCAACTGTCCAAAGGGTGGGAAAACAGGAGGAATCCCTGCCTGTTTTTTGGCTGAGCTGAGTTAAATGAATTTACAGCACGCTGTGCAATACAGAGGCCGTGAGGTGATACACATCAGTGAAGTGGCAGGGCCTAATCCTGCTGGAGAGGCCAGCAGCAGAGTGCTCAGGAGGCTATTAGGTATCCACCAATCTCCCAGTATAATAGGAGATCGGTTGATATGTTCCCCAAACTCCTCCTCCCTGGCTGATCTTTGATACCAAACCCCATCCATTCCCCAGACATCACCGGTCTTTACCCTACCCACCCCCCCACCCCCTACCCCCCTCCCCAATTGCTGACCTCTTGATGGCTGGCCCTACAGCAGTCTCACCCCCGATGCAGAGTACTCCTCTCCTCTTGTACCTTCTCCCGGGTCTGTCTCTGCACCTTTCTGATCCTGTCCCCATGTGACGCCCTACCCACTTGGCACTGTGTGATGCATGGTGAGCACTGTCAGCGTATCTGGTGGGCACTGCCAGGGTGCCTGGCTGACATTGGCAGGGTGCTAGGCTGCCACTGCCCAAGGGGAACTGAGCCCCTCCTGCTCCCAATCTCATGGGGACATCTCAATAGCCTCCACTCCCACCAGTGAGGCCATCAGATCAGGTCCCGATTGCTGTGATTCCTGCTGTTGGGAACCTTCACCAACGAGGTTGGAAACATAAATGAGCCTGGACAATTGCATCTTGGGCTGGCTAAATAGATTTAAATTAGACTCTGAATATTTAAAACAGCCTCGTTAATAATGGCCTGAGAAGATCACGACTTCTTCATTAGACACTAGTCGTGATTCCTGTTATTGGCGTCTCACTATAATTTTCTGCTTTGTTACACAACCTGATCAGCACAGCGGAAAAATCATTCTTGTGATTGTACATGTATGCAGTTATATGTACATTTTGTTGCGTGTGTATATGATTCCACATGTATACTGATGACACCCAACTCCATGTCAACGCTATAAGACTATCAGAATTAGGAGCAGAAGTAGGTCATTTTTGGCCCATTGAGTCTGCTCCACCATTCAATGAAATCAAGACCGATCTGATATAATGCTCAACTCCACTTTCCTCCTTCATCCCCATGATCCTTGATTCCCTTACTGATTAAAAACCTGTCTATCTCAGTCCAGGACATACTTAATGACCCAGTCTCTACAGTTCTCTGTGGTAAAGAATTCCACAGATTCTCTACCCTCTGAGAGAAGAAGTTCCTCCTCATCTTTGTCTTCAACTGACTACCCTTTATTTTGAGATTATGCCATCTTATCTAGAATCTTCCACAAGGGAAAATCATCTACCCTGTCAAGTTCCCTGAGAATTCAATGTCTCAATAAAGTTGTGCCTGCCATTCTTCTAAACTCTAATGAGAGCAGACCCAACCTGCTTAACCTTTCCTCATAAGAAAATTCTTCCATATCTGGGATCAACTGAGTGAACATTCTCTGTACTGCCTCCAATGCCAAAGTATCTTTTCTTAGACAAGGGGACCAAAACTGTTCATGGTATTCCAAGTGTGGTCTAATTAGTGCTTTGTATTGCTTTAGCAAGACTTCCCTAATTTTATACTCCATTGCCTTTGAAATAAAGGCCAACATTTCATTTGCCTTCCCAATTATCTGCTAAACTTGCATGCTGATTTTTTTTGTGATTTATGCACGAGGATCCCCAGATCCCTCTGTGCTGCAGCTTTCTGCAGTCTTTCTCCATTTAACTAATATTCAGCTCCTTTATTCTTTCTACCAAAGTGCATAACTTTACATTTTCCTATGTCTGCCAAGTTTCTGCCCAGTACGTTACTCTCTTAACCTGTTTAGAGGGCAACTATTTGCTAGTGTGGTTGGTAATGCTTTTTTAAATATCATTTAAATATTACAATCAGCCTTGTGCCCTTTTCAGGCATGAGACTGATGTCGCCGGAGATTCTGATGCCTGATGAGAGGGGAGAAATTGGGCATGAAGCTTACTGGTAATCTTACTGGCTCATCACACCCACTGACCAGCGTGACGAAATGATAAAGTCGCTCTCATAAGGTTTAAGTTAAGAGCTGAATCCATGATTGCCTGTACACATGCCTCTGTCTTTGACAAGACTGTCCTCTAGACTTAGGTCACATGTTAAGGCATATGGAGTCTTAGCTTTTATTGGCAGGGGGATTGAATTTAGGAGCCGCAGCATCATGTTGCAACTGTACAAAACTCTAGTGCGGCCGCACTTGGAGTATTGTGTGCAGTTCTGGTCGCCGCATTATAAGAAAGATGTGGAGGCATTGGAGAGGGTACAGAGGAGGTTTTACCAGGATGTTGCCTGGTATGGAGGGCAGGTCTTATGAGGAGAGGCTGAGGGATTTGAGGTTGTTTTCGTTAGAAAGGAGGAGGCTAAGAGGGGACCTAATCGAAACATATAAAATGATTAGAGGTTTAGATAGGGTGGACAGTGATAGCCTTTTTCCTAGGATGGAGAAAGCTATCACGAGGGGACACAGCTTTAAATTAAGGGGTGATAGTTATAGGACGGATATCAGAGGCAGGTTCTTTACCCAAAGGGTGGTTAGGGAATGGAATGCCCTGCCTGCAGCAGTTGTAGATGCGCCAAGTTTGGTGGCGTTTAAGAGGTTAGTTGATAAGTATATGGAAGAGAAGGGAATGGTTTAGTTTGGAGGGGCACTGCTTTTTATTTTGGTCGGCACAACATCGAAGGCCGAAGGGCCTGTTCTGTGCTGTAATGTTCTATGTTCTATGTTCTATGTTCTATGTTCCTTTACATAGCTGTGTGGGTGATAGTGCACTCAGTTCCATGTTAGATATGCCAGACCCTAATACCATAGTCACAGTCTTTATACTAGTTTATATAGCCCCAGTGTCAACTTTGGCTGGATAGTTTCCAGATTTACTTTGGGACATTTTACTATGTGAAAGATGCTATATAAATAAAAGTTTTTTGTTGTGTATGTTGCGATTGTGAGTATTGGGTTATCTATGGGCACATGTGACTACAAGTGTGGCTATGTATGCATAATATATGTATAACTGCTGATGTTGTGTACAAGTAAGTAAATGTATGTGGTTCTAAAATTTCAACATTTTATCTGTACTCTGGCATGCAGGATCGTAATTAGATAAAACCTTCAGCTGTTTGAATGATTCACATGTTAGTTCTGAATCAGTGATCTTTCATACCAGACATCTTTAATAAGTAGTTTTTTTACTCAGACAATCCATTTCCCATTTATGAGTGATCCACATGAACTTCAAAGTCAATAAGCAGACTGCAAAATATTTTTACAACCCACATGTATTCTTGCAGAATACATTAGAGGCTAGTCACAGATATGTTTATATTGTACTTAAACATAACTTAAATGCCTAAGTACCATAACTTAAATGCTTATATAAGAGGTCTGTAAACAGAATATCAATCACCTAAAGGTAAGCATTTTAGTTATTATGCTTGTCTGTGCTGTAAGGTGTCAATATTTATGGAGGAGAGAGATGTGACGGGGTGGTGGAAAGGGTGCAGGGAGGCCCTTTCCTTGGTAGTGGGTGCAGAATCTGATAAGGCTGGGGCTATGGAAATGCTAGCAATCTCAGTGACAGCAACTCATTTAAATAACACTGCCTGACAGTCAGCTATGTGACTGCCTGGCTTGTGAGTGAACGTGGAAATTAGCATCGAGTGGTCATAGAATGGGAGCTGCACGAAAGTTCCAGGCGTGGAATAACAGATATAACAATTTACAGTTCAGTAGGTTGGGAAGGATCTGGGTCACAAAAGGGGGATGGATGAATCTGAAAGATTGAGATGGCCAAAGAGAGAGAACTATTGGGTGTCCTAATCCACAAGAAGCTTAAAAATGGGTAAAGTTATGAAGCTTACCTAGCCCTGTTCTGGCTAGTTGACTTCTCTCACTATTCTGCTGTTGTTGGGTATTAGACGTTCAGGGTTCCCTCTGCACTGAGGCTGAAAATAAATTGTTGTGCTGATGACATAATCAGCTCATAGTTTTTACATGTTGAGTAGACTCCATACCTGCTTTTAGCAAACCCCTTATCAAAAACCAGAATCATCTCTGTTAATATATGTGCTGGAATAAGGCCTGGTTACTCCATCCCAATATTGTAGCCTTCTTCACCAAATCCTCTCCTTCCCATTGGGATGGGATGGAGTTAAAATCGAGCCCAAAAATAAAGTTAACCACAAAGACATTGGTGAAAATGGAGAAAAAGATAATTAAAGAGTACTGAAAGAACTTTCTTGGAATTCATATGTATATTTCAGTTATCTGTGCCATGAAAACTAAGTTCATTTCAGTTAAATATCTATGGCTTGCATTTATAGGGGTTGTATATGCTGGGAGAAGTCTGGAGGTCAAGTGAAACCGAACTTAAGTCAAGACTTATAATATAAACAGAGACATCTGTTTATGACTTTCCCTCTGGGTTGTAGGAAACATATACACTGCAGTTAATGGCTGTCCGTTTTTCTTGGCTCAAGTTAATAAGAAGTCTCTGCCAATGAAACAGTGCTTTGGGAATAAAGTTTGCTTGGAGCATTCCATTCAGTGTGACCAGTGAAAGACTTGTGTGAAAACACATTTTTAACTCTCAGTGAGTTGTGCAGAAAGCAATGCTGAAAGTTTCAACTAGTTACATAAAATCTACTTCAGGTCACTAATGCTGCTTATATTGAAAGAAAAATGTATAATATCATTGACAACATAGTAAGGTAGTTTTTTTTTTCTTTTGTGAATCTTAACCGGAATAATAGCCATAACAATTTGTACTTTTTTGAATTATATATGATGAATCGAGAAAGGGCTTCAGCAAAGGCATCAAACATACTACGGATGACTAGGTCCAGTCTGGGCCCCCTCCAGCTTGTGTGTGTAAAGTGTGTTTGTGTTCATTCAAATGCTGACTGTATTATCTTCTGCACCTAACATGGAAGTTAGTAGTAATTTTAGCCACATATCTATCCTCACTAATGAATTAGAACATAGAACATAGAACATTACAGCACAGAACAGGCCCTTCGGCCTTCGATGTTGCGCCGACCAATATAAAAAGCAATGCCCCTCCAAACTAAACCATTCCCTTCTCTTCCATATACTTATCAACTAACCTCTTAAACGCCACCAAACTTGGCGCATCTACAACTGCCGCAGGCAGGGCATTCCACTCCCTAACCACCCTCTGGGTAAAGAACCTACCTCTAATATCCGTCCTATAACTATCACCCCTTAATTTAAAGCTGTGTCCCCTCGTGCTAGCTTTCTCCATCCTAGGAAAAAGGCTATCACTGTCCACCCTATCTAAACCTCTAATCATCTTATATGTTTCGATAAGGTCCCTTCTTAGCCGCCTCCTTTCTAACAAAAACAACCTCAAATCCCTCAGCCTCTCTTCATAAGACCTAACCTCCATACCAGGCAACATCCTGGTAAACCTCCTCTGTACCCTCTCCAATGCCTCCACATCTTTCTTATAATGTGGGGACTTTTTCCACCCAGACCTGATGCCTGGTGACTTCCTCACCCAAATCAGGTGACACCCTGCAAGGGCGGTAAACGGCTCTTCTCTCAGACCTTCCCCGAGGGATAACGAGTGATCAGACACTCAGCACGTGACCTCTGAAGTGAGCTTCACCCCACAGAAATTAGACTGGACTCTGTTGCCAAAGTTAAAAAAAATCATTAATGGTGCCTGCCATTATATATATGTAAATTGTACAAGAACTGTAGCAGACATATGGTTAAATGCCACTGCCCTAATGTTTTTATCTTAGTTGTGCTGCTCCATGCTTCACAAAAACAGCATCTTACTGTCTGCCTCACCATCAATGTGTTGAATGCACTAAAGTTGCTGTGTTAGCTAGTTGTTTTTAATTTATGCCAATGCAGATATTTAGGATCAGAAATTACAAGCCCAAGTACCATCTAATGATGTGACAATTGTTATGTATAGAGTTGACCTCTCTAGCTATGAAACTTAATTATTACAATGGTGAAATCTCATTCTTTCAGATTTTTTGGGAAGGTTTTATTTTTGAATTTTCTTCCCGTTTCTTTTATTTGTCCCTCAATCCACTCATTCTTTCACTCTATTTTTCCTTCTTTACCTCATTTGACATTGATTTTGCCCCTCTTAATTTATCTTTCTACTCAGTCCTTTCTCTGATTATTTCCCAATGCTTAAATCTATTGGTTAAGGAAATAGCTTTCTGATAATCCTGGTCACCCAGTTTCTCTCACTGTGTCACTATCAGTCTGGACTTTCAGCAACCTGTGGTGAAAAGTGATTTAAGCTGAAGGATACAAGGGCAAGTTTTGTTAGGCCAGACACAGTTAGATATTCTACTGCAGCAGAGTCTGGCCCTTATGTATTTTACTGACATACTACAATACTAATTAAATACCTTTTCAACCTGATATGCTGCTCTGATGTAGATGGACCCTGATTAACAGAAAACTACATTTCCAAAAATGTAATCAATCTTTCCCTCAGTATTTCTAAAAGCTGCAAGGAGAAAAGTCAGATCTATGCTATTCTGAAAACAGAACCTTACCATTTTCCTACTATCTCTTAGATTGTCATATTGATGCATGGGGGGTGGGGATGACCGGTCACAAGCAAAAATATGATGGAAACCAATGTTCATTGCTGGAAAAACAAAAGAAAATAAAATCCATAATAAAGCATAGTGGGAAATCAAATATTTTTACATTTGTGCTGGGGATTTAGGGAAACAAGTTTGTGGAATTGGAAATTAATGTTGCAGTAAATATTTAACATTTTAGGATTAACAGAGATCCAAGATGAGGGTAAAAGATGCTAGTGGTAAGAGTGACAGTGTCCTGGGATAAAGTTGGATTAATTTGTTGCTCTTAATTTAGCATGCCTGGCCGTGAATCAATTGTGATTCAATGCAGAGTACAGGAGGACATGCCTGGAGTAGCACCAGACATACCGAAAGGTGAGGTTGCCAACCTGGTGAAGTTTCAACACAGGACTACACGCGTGCTAAACTGCAGAAGTGGCATGCAATAGACAGAGCTAAGCAATTCCGCAAACAATGGATGGCAGTTTACAGCTTCAATCGAGCCAGAATGGAAAATCCTGCCCGAGGTCAATGAACATTTCTGTTGTCTGCCCCTCGCCTGCTGTAATTCTGTGGCAGGCATTAATTGAATGCATTAAATCAAAGCTCTGCATTCCAATCACACCCAGTAATGAATGGTGATGGGCAACTAAACAACTAATGAGAAGAGGAAGCTGCACAAATAGTGATGGGGGAGCCCTGCACAATGGTGCAGATCATAAGGTGAAGATAGTTGAATGATGATCTATCTCAGTCTCCTCCTGAAGTTTTTAAATCACAGAAGCCAGCTTTCACTCAATTCAATTCGCTCCGTGATATTAAGAAATGATTGCAGTCGCTATGTACTTCAAAGACTATGGGCCCTGACAATTTTTCACAGATTGCAGTACCCCTACTCAATATATTTCAGCAAAGTTACTACACTGGCTTTTCCCAAAAATATGGAAAATTGTCTACATATGTCCTCTTCACAAAAGCAGGACAGATCCAATTACCTGCTGACCTGCTGCCTATTTAGTCGTCAGCGATGGATGGCGTTATCTATGCTAGTATTGTTCAGCACTTGCACAACAATAACGGGCTCAGTTTGGTCCTGCCAGGGCCACTCAGCTCCTGATCTGATTACAGCCGGAGTCAAAACATGGACAAAAGAGCTGAGACGTGATAAGAGAAACTGCTGTTGACAATAAGGCCATATTTGCTGAATGTAACATCAAAGAACTCTAGCAAAACTGGACTCAGTGGGAATCAAGAGGAAAACTGTCTCTGATTCGAGTCACACCTGGCATAAAGGAAGATGATTTGGTGACTGAAGGCTAATCATCTCAGCTTCAGTGAATCACTGCCTTAGATAGTGACCTAGGCCCAACCATCTTCAGCTGCTTCATCAATCACCTTCCCTCCATCCTAAGGTCAGAAATGGGGATGATGCCCAATGTTTAGCACCTTTTAAGACTCCTCAGATACTGAAGTAGTCCATGTCCAAATGCAGAAAGACCTGGACAATATCCAGGATTTAGGCTGAGAAGTGACCAGTAGCATTTGTATCTCACAAGTGCCAGGCAATGACAAGAGTATCTAACTATCTTCCCATGACTTTCGATGACATTACTATCACCGAAACACCCAACCATCAACAGCCTTGGGATTACCATTGATTAGAAACATAACCATACAATTACTGTGGCGATAGGAGCAGGTCAGAAGCTGAGAATTCTGCAGTGATCAACTCAACACATGACACCCCATAACTTGTCCACCATTACCTTCCTAAGTGCAATTAGCATCAAACGCTGGTCTTGCCAGTGCAAAATCCCATGAAAGAATATAAAAGATTGTAAGGTAATTGTATGAATAAGTTGAACTTCCATTGTGGGAAATGAGATAAACGCATACTTACACAGTACCCTCTGATCAGAGTGACAGTGCATGCCCTAGTGACTCTGCAGGAGACCACATTAACAGTCCCATAGGGCCACATTTTAATGTCAAGCAGTAGGAGAGGCTGGCTGCAGCTCAGGAACCTGAAATATCACAGCTCTTTAATTGAGGCACAGTGATAGCAGACCATTTTTGAGACTCCCAATTGATCAGTGTGGGAAAGCATAATCAAGACTGCGAGGGATAGAATGAAAGCATTCTACAACTGGAAGCTGGATTGATGGAGTCAGAAAGAGGAAAGATTGTGTCTTGGGTCTTGGAGTTTTGCTTGGTAATCACATTGCTGGCTATAAATGCCCACAGAAAAATATTATTCTCAGTGAACAGGAAGAAGAATCCAAGCAGATTTGGTTGGAAGTGGCTGAGGAGATGGGCAGCAGGATTGTGGTCCCTTGCTCTTAATACAGTGACACAAGAAGTTCAGTGACATTATAGGACAGGAAAGTAGCAAACAACATTCAAGTGCCAACAGCTTAAGCCTGACCTCCTCAGACAAACACAGCTTACAGGTCCACCCACCCCTCACACTCAAGGCAATTTCTCATATCCGCATGAGAATGGCAAACATTGACACTCTTACCTTATAGTTCCTATCATATTCAGCCCTCACAGCCATTCTTCAGAAATATGGACATCCCATTCCCTCAACACATTCTATTTCCCACAAGTAAAACTCTCTTTCCCTTTTTAGATGAGAGTGCAGAATATCAAGGAGAAGCAGAGAACTGAGGTAGACACCCATTCAGTAACATCTTCATTGCTGCAGAGGATGGTATCCTGGGAATCAGCAGAGCCTCAGGATGCAAGGCCATTGGTGATGGAAAGATTTGTATGTCCCAAATTCCACTGACAGAGTTAGATATTACAAAGCTACAGATGGAGAAGGTAGTCAAGAAGGCATACGACATTCTTGCCTTCATCGGCCAGGGCATTGAATATAAAAATTGGCAAGTATTGTAGCCTAGGAGAACCATAGTTATGCCACATTTGGAATATGATGCTCAATTATGGTTGCCATACTACCAACAGGAAGTGGAGGCTTTGGAGAGGGTACAAAGAAGATTTATCAGGTTGTTGTCTGGTATGAAGGACATTAAATTTGAGTAGTTAGAGAAACTTGGTTTGTTCTTACTGGAATGACAGAGGTTGAAGGGTGACCTGACAAAAGTCTACAAGATTATGAGGGGCTTGGACAGAATCAATAGTCAGAAGCTTTTTCTCAGGGTGGAAGAGTTAATTATGAGGGGGATAGGTTTAAGTGAATCCCTTGAAGAATTTACAGCCTGTAGGAATAATATTAAGAGAAAAATCAAGAAAGCAAAAAGGGGATATGAGATTGTTTTGGCAGAAAAGGCAAAGGAAAATCCAAACAACTTCTCCAAATACATAAAAGCCAAGAGTAACTAGGAAGAGTAGTGTCTCTTACAGATCAACAAGGTCATCCACAAGAGATGAGTGAGATTCTAAACAAATGTTTCTCATTCATATTTATTGTTGAGAAAAGCATGGATCTTAGGGAGCCTGGGGAAATAAATAATGATGTCTTGAGGAATGTACATATTACAGAGAAGGAGGTGCTGGAAGTCTTAAAGTGCATCAAGGTAGATAAATGCCTGGGACCTGATGAAGTGCATCCCATGACATTGTGGGAAGGTAGGGAGAAAATTGTGGGTCCCATAGCCGAGATATTTGAATCATTGATAGTCACAGGTGAAGCGCCTAAAGATTGGAGGGTGGCAAACGTTGTGCCTTTGTTTAAAAAGGCTGCAGGGAAAAGCCTGGGAACTAGAGGCCAGTGAGTCTCTCACCGGTGCTGGGTAAATTGTTGGAAGGTATTTTGAGAGACAGGATCTACAAGCATTTAGAGATGCAAGGATCGATTAGGGACAGTCAGCCTGGCTTTTGAGAGTGGAAAATCACGTCTCACAAATTTGATTGAATTTTTTGAAGGGGTAATCAAGAAAATAGATGAGGGCAATGCAGCTGATGTTGCCCACATGGACTTTAGCAAGGCCTTTGACAAGATACTGCATGGTAGGTTGTTGCATAAAGTAAAATTTCATGGGATCAGGATGAGGTATCTAAATGGATGCAAAATTGGCTTCTTGACAGAGTAGTTTTTCAAACTACAGGCCTGTGACCACCGGTGTGCCTCAGGGTTCAGTGCTGGGTCCACTGTTATTTGTCATTTATATTAATGATTTGGATGAGAATATAGGAAGCATGGTTAGTGAATTTGCAGATGACACCAAGATCGGTGGCATAGTGGACAGGGAAGAAAGTTATCTCCAATTGCAATGGGATTTTGATCAATTGGGCCAGTGGGTTGACAATTGGCAGATGAAGTTTAATTTAGACAAATAAATTAGAGGTGATGCATTTTGGTAAATTGAACCAGGGCAGGACTTCTTCAGTTAATGGTAGGACACTGGGGAGAGTTATAGAACTAAGAAATCTAGGGGTACATATTCATAGCTCCTTGAAAGTGGAGTCACAGGTGGACAGAATGGTGAAGAAAGCATTCGGCATGCTTGGTTTCATCAGTCAGAACATTGAATACAGGAGTTGGGCGATTGGGATTAGTTTAGAAGTTTCAAAAAATGGGCGGCATGGACAAATTGGGCTGAAGGGCCTGTTTCCATGCTGTAAACCTCTATGACTCATGACTTGGTATTCAACATCATGTTAACACAATAGGTGGAATTTTATGAGAAAAATTCTAAGCATTTAGCTAGCGTGAAAATGGGAGAGTTGCAGATCCATTTTTGGGCGAGGTTTTACTCCCAATCTTGTGCACGTAGTGAATGACAAGATGGGCTAGACAGTTTCTAGCTATTACAGTCAGTGGGCAGGGAGCCATTGCACATGTGCAGACCACTGTGGTTGCATATGTGCAATTCCATTAGCAGAGAGAGATCTGTCATACCTCTGCTGTTGCAGTTGGCTTTAACCCTGTCCCCTCGGAATCCAGCAATTGCAGGGGTCCATTGCCGATCATGAGCTCCACACTGTCTGAAGACATAGCACCCCCCCCCCCCCACTGCCTAGATGGATCATACCCTTCACCCCCATCAATTACAGGCAGAACGGCAACGGCCCCCCTTCCTCCCCCTACCAATCACAATGTGGAACAGCAGCAGACCCCTCTCCCCCATCGATTGCAGGTAGAGTGCACAACAATTCCCCTCTCCTTGATCTGGCTGCCCTGGCCTGGCTCCACCTATTTGTGTCCCACCCTTTCATGCCCCGCCCCTTCATGCCAGGTCCTATGGGCCTGCCCACGTAGCCCTGTCCTTCAGGCCCCACCCTACTGAGCAGTGCCAAGGTGCACAGTGAGCATTGCCAAGGCGCCAGGCTGACAATGTCCAAGGGTCACTCCTCCCTTTGCTCGAGCCTCCCGGAGGTGGGGAGTCTTCAGTGGGGGCCTCCGGTTCTACTGGTGAGACCAACGCGACTGTCCCCCATTCATGGGGAGCAGGTTGTCTTGTCACTGGATAGAACCTCTCCTGATGTAGGCTATAAAGGCGAGTGAACCCGAATGATTGAGTGCCAGGCTCGCTAAACACGTGCAACAAACATTTAAATAAATTGAAATCATTTCTTCAGCCTCTTGCTGGGAACAGGCGAGAGGATGACAGTGCTGGAAATCTGGTAAAATCATGAAAGCCGTGAAATCGGGTGCGATTCTGATTTCCATCAATGAGCGGGGCGAGCTGGTAAAATTGTCAGCAGCCACTGGAATATGATGAACTGCACAGTGTTAAATATATTAATTATTTTGATAATTCTAACTCATGTTTTTCATCTCTTCCAGGTACCCCAAGCATTATTCGAGGCAGTGCTGAACATCTTGCACAGATGGTCATGTACCGTGAGGAAGCTCCATCACCTAATGCTTGGGCACTCTCCACCGGTACAAATACACACAGGAGTGGCACCCAGCACAGGCTTGTCACACGTGAGTGGGAAAGGTGTTATAGAGAGGGACAGCAGTGGACAGTCCTCATCAGTCAGTGACAAGCTGTGACGTGTCTGCTGGATGCAAATGTTGAACTTTGGGGGTGAGTGATGAAGAGGAATATTCCGCAGCAGCAGCAGAAAATGTGGGAACTTCGGTCAGCACATTCAGAAATACTGTGCAAGAACAGAAAGAGATGGAGGAGCCTGTCTCTGTCAAATCTCAGACCTTTAGGTTGATGTCTATCTCCATGGAGAGAGTGACCACCTGCATAAAGTGTGACATGCAGCAAGAAACCAATGCCCTTGACAGCTCCCAGTGCTTCAACTCAGCCAGTTTAAACAGGTTGGAGGAAATGGTCACCTGCTCCGCGTCAGTGGAGCATGGGATTGTGTTTCTTGTGACTGGCAAGAAAGTGCAGAAGGGCCACGACGGAAGAGATGGAGGAAGGGGGCACAAGGAAGTGAGAACGCTCCACCGATCCTTAGCCCTTGCACCCCTTCCTCAGTTAGAGTCCCACACATTGCTTCCAGTCCTGATGGTTGGGTCTGTACCTGTGCAGCTGCTGTGGTACAACTTTTGTGTCAAGGATTGAGCGAGATGTGCCTGAAGCTGGGATATCTGCTCCAGTGGAAAACATGATGGGTTCCCAAATCACATGATGCTAACTACATGGAATCTGTAAAATTCATTTCAAACACAAAGGGGGTTGTGTCAGATTTAAATTTGCGCCCCATGTATTCAACATCACAAGTGTGAAGATCCTGTTGCACAGCTGGCATCTCTGGACCAAATACACAATCCAGGTGATAACAACCTCCCACTGCTGTCAGTCATGGCTCAGCTGGGTAATATTTCACAATAGGTTTTGTTGGCTCATTGAAATATCTATCCAAATACTCTCCTACACTTTCCCTACAGCTGGATAATACTTGTACATCAGCAGTACAAAGATTTGGGTTCATGTCCTTCTCCAAGTCTTGAGCACAAAGGCTAGTGGTCCAGTGAAGGGAATCCTGTGCTATATTGTGAGCAAGACATTAAATCAAGAATGCATCTACTTTCTTGGGTAATGTATTCGATCTGATGGCACATTTTCAACAAGATCAGGGGAGTTATTGTTGATGTCTTGGCCAATATTTGTCCCTCAGTCTGGACATTGTCACGCTGTTGTTTGTAGGTATCTACTGTGCACACACTGACTGCTGAGTTTTCTACATTATAACAATGACTGTACTTCAAATGTACCTCATTGTCGGCAAAGTGCTTTGAGATGTCTGATGGGTGTGGAACATGTTATATAAATGAAATCTTTATTAATGTTTTTCAGAATAATAAAAGTCTACTGTGAAATATTCCAGTGACATTCTGAGAAAAACACCTTATTCTGGACACAAATTAGTTCGGAACAGTATTTGCTGCATGAAATGAATAACCATTGGCATTGAAGGAGGCCATTTGGCCCATTGTGCCTCTTCCAGCTCATTGAAATGTCTATGCAAATGCCCCCACTCTTCTACCCTTTCCCAGCAGCCCTGGAAGTTTCCCCTTTTCAAGCATATGTGGATTTTCCTTTTCAAATCACATTGTTTGCTGTCAGGGATAAGGTAAATGTTACTATTTCTCTTTAGCTGGAGCATTGTACAGAAACACTGCTCCTTTCCTCTGAGAGTCAAGGAAACCACCTCTGCAATCTCTGTTTGTTATTAGCTGATGTTTGAGTTAAATTGATAAGAACCATGAAGAAGTCTGCTGCACACGCCAGGTTTCTTTACTTATTGAAGGAGAGTGAGTGGGTGGGGAAATAGCTGGTTTGAAACAAAGCACAAATAGTTGAAAAAGAGTAAACTAATCATTAAAAATAATTACCATAACAAACTGAAGTTGTGAATAGATAAAGGCAATGATAGGACATTATTACAAAATTCAAGGAGACACAACATATAAGCAAACGTGCTAGTATTTGAATTGTATTGGTCTTGGCAAAGACAAAGAGATGACCGCTGCAGCTTAAACTTTACAGAAAAACTCACTCTTTTTAAATATCTAGTTTGTGACTTCTAAAAGAGATGTGTAGGTGGTTATTTTCATGCTGCTTTTATGGACTGATTACAATTTAAATGTAAATGCTGTGATGGCCTTGGTGATTTGCACAGAGTTCTTTGAGTTGCCATCTTTGATTAATGTCCTGTGGGCAATTTTCCTGCAACACTGAATGACCTTTCTCGAAAGGTTGCTCATTGACAGGCGTGGAAGTGTGAGGAAATTCTTGCTCCTTCTCAACTCCACTGGGTCTTCAGGGTGAGAGATCAATACTGGGGTCATAGGCTAATAAACTCACAATGTCTGGGAATAATTAGTACTATGAGGAAGAATCAAACTATTATTCAGGATTAATAATATTCAGGACTTCTTCATAGACTGAGAGAAAAAATTCTAATATTAGTTTATATCCATCTTGCTGAAAAATTTAGTTAAATTTGGGAGGCAATTTCTGTAAACTAAATTGACTTTTTGGATGGATGTTTGGCGATTACTTTAGGTGCTTTTCTGTAATTAATAAACCAATTCACCTACTGTTTTATGTGCTCACTGAACTTTGGAACTTTCAAACTATAGATTTTTTTAACAACCTGAAAATGTTTTTCTTCTTATTGTAAATTGATCTCTCCTAATATTCAATTGGTCACTGTAATCCCTCTAAAGGCTACATGTTATCAGCAATAACAAAAATAATGAGAATACACATGTGCCTGTTCGAAGTTACATATGCTCATAAGCAGGGATCTGCTCTCTCCAGGAAACAGGAACATGCCCAGGCACTGAGGGAATAATAGTTCCCTGGTGCAATCTCTATGGCAGTTCCTTGACTAATCAGAGCCAATTTGCCAACCAATTGGTATTTTTTTCTTCATACAGTATAAATTGTTGCTCCCTTTGAAATCTGGCACTCCCTCATTTGTCCTGAAGAGTGAAAGATGAGAAACTTCAAATACCCTAGTTCTGTATTACCAAATGATTGTTCATATTTTGAATCCATCTTTGTTTCCATGTGAATGTCTTTTTACCAAGTATCAACTCCACTTTAGCAGGAAGACAAGGACAGTAGGTGTCTGAAATTGTCTGTAATACAACATATTTATGAAGTTTTCTGTGTCGCCTTCAATCATAGCACAGTTGTGGAGCTCTCTGTGATGCTCATCACCAATTGATGGGGTTGTGATATTCTCCATGCTTCCCACCAATACAATTTCTAAGAGCTGATACTTTTTGTGACACAAGGCAGAGAGCATCATGGTTTGTACATTTGTTTTTACCCTTGCCTAGGACTTTGGATACTTACTTTGCTGCTATTTCCAGCCCGTTCAATCAGAGGCTGACTTCTCAGTGCATTAGTTGCTGATAGGCTGGCTCATGCACTTATCAGTAGCCAATGAAGAGTGAAAACAACCTCCAGCTGGACAATTTGGAAGGACAGCTTTTTCCAAATTTACAATGGCCCATCACATCATCTGGATTTCCCCAACAGAACCCTAGGGTTCTGCAGAACCCGGTTTGGGAAACCTTCTAACATGGGAATGCCCAAGGATGAATAAATTATTTTTGTCTACAGAACTGAAAGAGTAAATTGATAAAAGTATTTTGAATTTGCATTTTCTTGTGCTTTTAGTTTTTATGTTGTCAGAAAGACAACGATGTCATGCTTTTGCAGAAACTGTAGCATTCCCCTAGTGCAAGGTGATAGAGGATCTGTGAGACTATGAGAGTGTTAATGAATGGGAGATGTGGTGTTACTGTCCTCACAAATCTCACAGTCTGTGCAGAAAGAGGTCTATGCCTCCAGCCACCATTCTTTCTCTTGTTCCTTCTCTTCTCAGCCTCCTCTTCATTTTCCATATCCTAGCTTCCTCCTCCTCAGCCTCTTCCTTGGTTCCTGCTTCTCAGCTGACAGCTGGTGGCAAGGACTGCTCCCTCATGATAGCCAGATTGTGTACATGCAACATTCTGCATAAATAGCTGAGGACTGCAGGACTCCTCCGGATCAGTCCAGACAGCAGAGGCGCAGCTCAGGTATGCCAAAGGTGTGCTCTCTAATGTATTCCACGGTGTTTCTTGAGGTAGGATGACTCTTACTGTAGGCCTGCTGTGTTGTGTGTCTGTGGATTGAGGATTGGAATCACAAGCCACGATATCATGCTGACCAGTAGCCAGGCATTGATTTACTGTGGCGGTTCAGGTGGATTAAAGAATTGGCACAGAATGAGGGATTCATTTCTACACCAGGATAACAGGCATTCATCTGCAAGAAGCACTCACTGCCTGTTATTCCACATCACATTCTGCAGAATCCCTTTTACTTGATGAAAGTGACAGCTGAAGAGCACACAAATCAATATGTGTGCAGACAAGATGAGCGGTCACATGACACCAAGTGAACTCAATTCACTTGATGAAGGAACAGCGCTCCAAAAGCTTGTGATTTCAAATAAACCTGTTAGACTATAACCTGGTGTGGTGTGACTTCTCAGCTTGTCTATCCTAGTCCAATACTGGTATCGCCACATCATATACAGACAATAACACCTGGCACTAGGGGAATGCTACAATTTCGTCAAAGGTTTGTGCTGGCTCCTCCTGCTTGTCTTTGCCAAGAGAGATGAGATGATTGTATTTTCTGTGTATAGAGAATTTCTTTATTTCTCTTGTACAGCAAATTGCTGCAAACTGCAAAACGTTCTGCTTGTACCTCCAGCACAGCCTCCAAGAAGCCAGATGCATATAATTTAAGGATCACGATCACCTTTAAAATCACTGTCAGTGCTGTCCTTGCCCTGTTTTGAGGTTACAGTTACAGCTGCAGTAACATCATATACTTACATAATGCCTCCAATGGAATAAAACATCTCAATGTATTTCAAAGGAGTTTATAAAACAACTTTAAAAATTAAACCATATTTGGGAGCTGAACAAAAACCTGGCCAAAGAGGGGCTTTTAAAGAGTATCTAAAAAGAGGAAGGGGAGACACAGAGGTTTAAAGATTTGGGGAGGAAACTCCAGAGCTTAGGCCCTAGGTAGCTGAAGTCACAACCATCGATGATGAGGCAATTAAAACCAGGGATGATCAAGGATCCAGAATTATATTAAGTGCAGATATCTCCGTGGGTTGCGGGGATGGAGGAAATTACATAGATAGGGAGGGATGAAGCAGTGGAGGAGGTTTGAAAACAATGTTGAGAGTTTTTTAGATCAAGTCATATGAGCACAAGTGTGATAGGTGAACAGAACATAGTGCTAGCCAGGTTATGGATATCACATTGTAGATGACCTCAACCTTAGAGAAGGTAGAATGAGGAAGCCCAACCAAGTGTGCTCTTGAGTAGTCAAGTCTAGAAGTTACTAAGGCACAACTAAGAATTTCAGCAGTAGATGAGCTGGGGCAGGAGCAAAATAAGGCAATGTTACAGAGGTGACTTTAGTGATGACGTGGCTATGTGGTCAAAAGATCATCTCAGTTTCAAGTATGACACCAACATTGTGAATAGTCTGGCTTAGTTTTAAACTATTGCCAGAGAAAGGGATGGAGTTTAGAATGGAAACTGAGGACAGTGATGTCAGTCTTCATAATATCTAATTGGAGGAAATTTTTGTTCATCCAGTATTTGATTTGATTTATTATTGTCAGATGTATACAGTGAAAAATACTCTTTCTTGCAGGCCATACAAAGCATACCATACATAGGGAAGGAAAGAAGAGAATGCAGAATGTTACAGGCATGGCTTGGGTGCAAGATCAATTGGGTGAAAGATCAATTTAATATGAGTAGTTCTATTCAAAAGACTCTGGTGGCAGCAGGGAAGAAGCTATTCTTGAGCCGTTGATACATGACCTCAGATTTTTGTATCTTTTTCCCAATGGAAGAAAGTGAAAGAGAGAATGTCTAGGGTGTGTAGGGTCCTTGATTATGCTGACTGCTTTTCTGAGGCAGCAGGAAGTGTAGACAGAATCAATAGCTGGTAGACCAGTTTGCGTGTTGCATTGGGCTGCGCTTATGACCTTTTGTAGTTTCTTGTGGCCTTGGACAGAGCAGGAGCCATACCAAACTGTGATACAACCAGAAAGGATGCTTCTTATGGTGCATCTGTAAAAGTTTGAGAGAGTTGTAGCAGAAATGCCAAATTTTCTTAGCCTTCTGAGAAAGTAAAGCTGTTGATGGGCTTTCTTATCTGTAGCGTCAGCGTGGAGGAACCAGAAAGGGTTGTTAGTGATCTGGACATCTAGAAACTTGAAGCTTTTGATCATTTCTACTTCAGCTCCATTGATATAGACACGGGCATGTGCTCCACCATACTTCTCAAAGTCAATGACAATTCCCTTCAATTTAGTTATATTGAGGAAGAGATTATTGTCATCACACCAGCTCACCAGATTCTCTATCTTTTTCCTGTGCTCTATTTCGTTATTGCTTGAGATCCGATTCACTATGGTGGTGTCATCAGCAAACTTGAAAATTGAGTCGAAGGGGAATTTGGCCACACAGTCAGAGGTGTATAAGGAATATAGTAAGGGGCTGAGAACACTGTATTGCGGTGCACTGGTGTTGAGGATGATTGTGGAGGAGATGTTATTGCTTATTCTTATTGACTGTAATCTGTGGGTTAGGAAGTCTATGATCCAGTTGCAGAGGAGATGCTAAGCCCTAGGTCACAGAGTTTAGAGATGAGTTTTATAGAGATAATGGTGTTGAAGACTGTGCTGTAGTTTATGAACAGGAATCTGAGATAAGTGTATTTGTTATCAAGGTGTTTGAGAGTTGAGTGCAGGGCCATGGTGATAATATCTGCTGTGGACATGTTGCGGCAATAGGTGAACTATAGTGGATCCAGGCAATCTGGGAGGCTGGAATCAATGACTAAACTTTTGAAGCACTTTATAATGATGGATGTCAGAGTCACCAGATGAGAATTATTAAGGCACGCTGCCTGGCTTTTCTTTTGTACGGGGATGATAGTCATCTTCTTGAAGCTGATAGGGACCTCAGATCAGTGTAAAGAGAGGTTGAAGGTGTCTGTGAACACCCCTGCCAAATGTGTGTTTCAGATCAGAGTGTTTGCCCAGGTACCCCATCCGAGCCAGTAGCTTTCCATGGGTTGACTTTCGAGAAGGCAGATCTAATGGTGACTTCAGATATCAGTTTAGCCAAGGCTTCCAGGGTGGACGGTGTGCTATCGCTGACCTCTTGCTCTGAATGGGCATAGAGTGCATTGAGCTCACTGGGGAGGCGTGCATTGGTGTTGGTGCTTTTACAGACCTTCATTTTGTAGTCTGCAGGCCTTGCCATAGTTGATGGGAACTCGTGTGGCAAGCCAAGGACTATAGCTTGGTCTAGTACTGCCATTTGGTATCTTTAATGAGATCTCCTTAGATCATATCTGGCTTTCTTGTATAGGTTAAGGTTGCCTGATTTGAACACCTCAACCCGGGACTTCAGGAAGCAATGGATATCCCAGCTTATCCAGGGTTTCTGGTTTGGAAACACATGGATTTGCATCTTTGGCACACTCTTCCACATGCACATTGATGAAGTCAGTTACTGTAGTGGCGTACACATTCAGGCTAGTCGCTGAATTCTTATATATTGACCAGTCCACTGACTCGAAGCAGTCCTGTAGGAGATCATCTACTTCCTCAGACCAACATTGCATGCTTTTTTTTATATTTTTCAATATTAGATGGTAGAGTAAGCAGCAATGTTGGAAGACTCAAAAGAGGTGGTGGTGAGGTGTCAGTGTATGTATTCTTTTGGATAACGTCACCGAGGGATGCTTGCAGATGTGAAATGGGAGGGGAGAGCTTTGGGGCATACCATTAAACAATTAGAGATGGACAACAAATGTCAGTGTTGCAGCAATGCTCACTTCTCATGAAAATAAAAATATGGTAATAGTATGGGCATAGGAAGAGAAGATAACACAAGTGATCTTCTGGCTACAGTTAGATGGATGAGAGTGGGGTAACAGCAGTTCCAACTAACTGATTGACAGAGGAGAGGTAAATGATGAGGCCAACCATGTCAAAAGCTGCAAATGGTAAAACAGGACAAGGTGGGAGTTTACCTTGGGTCACAGCCACATAGAATGTCATTTGTGACTTTGATAAATGCAGCTGATTTCACTCACAATCTCTTTTCTGAAGTGAAGATGCCTCAAGTATTGCGGCAATTGAGGTTAGAGCTTATTCCCCAAGATCTTCAAAGGAGATTCCTCCTGAGTGCTCTTCTTGCCTTCTCCTTTTTAGGAACTTGTTCTGTTCTGCTTAGCCTCATTTCATTCTTTCAGTCATGTTAATTCCAAGAAAAAGCCTAGTAAAATACTAATGTCTGGAAACAACTTCTTTCATATGACAAATAAAACTGCGTCAGCCCCAGCTGGGCCTCTTCCTGTAGGTTAACCAAGAATAGGAAAACTCCAGCAACCAAAATAAATAATTTAGCAACAAACCTGTAAGTAGTTCACAATCCTGTCAAAGAACAAAGAACAAAACAATACGGGAAACAAGTCCTTCGGCCCAACGAGCCCGCGCCGCCACCCTACCTTCCCACCTCTACCCGCGATCCCTGTCCATGTTTATAGATCTATGCATTAAAAACCAAATTTGAGACAATTTAGGGAGAATTTGTTTTGCCAATTAGCCTAAGAGCACATCTTTGGCATGTGGGAGGAAACCGGAGCACCCGGAGAAAACCCACGCAAGCACGGGGCGAATGCACAAACTCCCACAGACACAGGCCCAAATCCATGTATCTGCACAGCACAGCGATAGTCACTGAGCTGTCGTGTTGCCCGTCAAATGGTCCAGGTCAAGCGTACACTGACGACGTGAAGCACTCGGATACTCTCGAAAAAAATCCAAGAGCAGCCCTCTCACGACCCATCGTGTGTATGTCCCTCGTTAGACAACAAGGTGGACCAAAGCTCCTGTAGGATAAAAACAAGTACATCAATATCATCATCTATTTACACACTTCCCAGGGACTCCCAAGGCTCATGATCCCTATTTTAAATCAGTTTTCTATACCCCTCCATTCCCATTCTGTTCACGTGCCCACCTAAGTATTACTTAAATAACTCCAGAGTACCTGCCTCCACCACTTTACTTAGCAGTGCATTCCATACCCTCACCACCCTTTGTGTGAAAAAACTCCCTCTAGCATCCAAATTATACCTTACCCCCCTCACCCTAAGCCCGTGACCCCTTGTGCTATTCGAGTCCGTTCTAGGAAAAAGCTTAACCCTGTTTACTCTATCTATCCCCCTCATAATCTTGTACACCTCTATTAGATCTCCTCTAAGTCTACGTCTTTCTAAGGAAAACAGTCCCAATTTGCCTAACCTCTCCTCGTAACTCAGACTTTCCATACCAGGCAGCATCCTGGTAAACCTCCTCTGCACTCTCACCAGAGTCTCCACGTTCTTCCGGTAGTAAGGCGACCAGAACTGGATGCAGTATTCCAAATGAGGTCTAACCAACGTTTTATACAACTGCAACATTAAAGGCCAGTTCTTGTACTCTATACCCCTTCCTATAAAGGCTAGCATACCATATGCTTTCTTCACAACATTCTCTACTTGCTCTGCCACCTTCAGAGACTTGTGCACCTGCACCCCCAGGTCCCTCTGCGTTTCTATACTCTTAATAGGTCTACCCTTTATCATATACATCCCCCCTACATTCTTTCTCCCGAAATGCATCACCTCACATTTATCAGGATTGAATTCCATCTGCCATCTGTCTGCCCAAGCTACCAGCCTATCTATGTCCTGCTGCATCGCCTGACAATGCTCCTCACCATCCGCAAGTCCAGCCATCTTTGTATCGTCTGCAAACTTGCTGATCACTCCACTTACTCCCTCTTCCAAGTCATTTATACATATTACAAATAGTTTTAATTACAAAGAAGTTTAATAAAATGGAGTTTAAAAGAAGGACAGCTGATCTCATTGAAATGTATAAAATATTTAGGCTGTTTGACAGGTAAATGTTGAGAGGCTGTCTCCTGTGGCTAATGAATCCAGAATTCAGGGTCATTGTCTCAGGACAATGGATCAGCCAGTTAGAACTGGGAAGAGAAGAAATTTAATCATTTAGACCTTATGAATGTTGGACATTCTTTAAGCTAGAGGGATTCAATACTCAACCATTGAGTGTATTCAAAACTGAGACCAAGTGGCCTCAAAGAAAAGCAATGAATCTGCGGAAACAGTGGGCACAGTGGAGTTGATGTCAAAGTTCAGCCATAATCTTATTGAATGGCAGAACAGGCTAGAAAAGCTTCTGGCCTACTCCTGTTCCTTTTTATTGTGTTCTTATGTTCTTTTGCATTCTACTTTTTGGATTAAAATTTAGAATTTGCAAACTATAAAGTATAACTTCACGAAACGGAACACAGTGGCAGCTGGGAAAATAACTTTGCTTGTCATCTTGTGAAACATCTCTAGAAGCTGATGATATCCCTGAGGGAACCAATTCCCTCATAATTAATAACAGATCATGAGAAACACTAGTTCAAAAAGTGAGCACCAAATTCAATGATCCCGATGCAATAAAATATTTGCATCCCTCCTTTCAAGTTCATTTTAAGTTCATTTTATGGTGATGTTATTGTTGGATTGCAAGGATATTTTATTATCCTTTGTGTGAGGAAAGAAGGCCAGCACTGGGGGTGAAGGTGTTTGTTCTCAATTATACTCAGGGAGTCACTCAGTCTGAGTAACCAAGCTACTATACTTTAAGTTCAGCAGACAAGGAAATAAAACCACATGTTATGGAAACCCAATCCTCTAACTAATTTGTCCGGATTATTTATTTTCAGTTATAATCTATAAGGGAGCATTTTCATCTCAGGACAATTTGGGCACAAATTGCAAGCAAAATTGGGCCTGTTCTGAAAAGTTTTTCTTTCTTTAAGTGTGTGCTTAAACTAATTTGCTGAGAACGGAATCTGGCATTACCAACACAAGCAGGTAGCTTTTTAAAATGCACTTTAATTTGAAGCATATTCCATGATAATATTTAAGAATGGCAACTTGGTACACTGTGGCTAATACAATTAAAAGCAGGTGAAGTTTTAATTAAAGCAAGTTTCAGATCTATTTGTGAATTATGTTGGGATACATTACTCAGTTACAGCCACCTTTACAATGTACAATTTAGGGCCCTTGTGTTCAAAAGAACCAACTCGCCCAAAATTCTCTGGTCTGCCACGGCCAGCGAGAACGGAGATTTTGGTGCTCCACCTCCAGTTAAAAGGAACCTCTGAAGATGTAGTCTTGGAAGTTTCTTAAGTTGAACAAATGCCCTTTATTTACAAGGTTGCTTCATTAGCTGCATGCTTTGAAGTAGTCCATAGTACAGTCCTTTAAAGAGATTCCCAGATTAGGTGCTGATTAGTCATTCAAATCACCTGATCCTTACTCAGTAAAGCTGGTCTTAAAGTGACAATCACCACAGTACCTTCCCTTTAAGGGAATTCAGGTTTTTCTTTACATGGTACTACTGTCCCCCTGCTGAACACTGACAAGGTGTGGGAAGTGTTCGCTGTACATTGCAATCATTCTAATGAGCAACTGTCATTAATTGCAACACAAAGTATGGTTTAAATGCCTACCCTGATCCTCACATTCATTTCTGGGAATTATCCAATCGCTGATTAAGAATTTGGTTCAGCTCTCAACTTTGATGTCACACTGGTGAACAGGAAGCAAAACACAAACATGGCCAATATTGTGCTGAACTCTAATTCATTATACACTTTTACAATCTTTATTGTTTTTAAATGGATGTCACTATGGGTTTATATTTTTAAGACATTGGTTTTTTTGGATTTATATTTCTGTATTCTTTCACTGCACTGTAAGGTTCTGAGAAAATATCAAAAGTATTACCACGGTTTTCATCCACTCAAGATTGTCTTTTATACCTTTAACCAACAATATTAAAATTAGGAATTTTTTAGAGTTTGATTTGTTTTATTGTTTTAAGCGTGCTATTTCTTTCCATTCCCCTAGTGAGACGGTGAAATTCAATTGTGTAGCACCACTTCTAGAGATATGCCTCATGCATTAGTGCAGGAGGCATCCTAATCGATTGCCATCTGGACTGTGAGATGTGAGGTGACTGCAGTGCCCCATGATGGTAGCCTCCCCCCTCCTCTTCGTGCCTATGTCCCCTGTGTGTGCCTGAAAGATTGGAGGGACAAGTTCACGATATCAATCTTAATGGGCTGCTGTCATACACAAATAAGGAAAATTGACCAATGATTGTGCAGGGACTGAATTCTTAATCACTCCGGAAACAAGTGGTAGGAAGCATTCTGGGCATTGCTCTGACTGCGGTTATTTAAAAAGCCACTGAGTAAACTAAAGCTGGACTGCTTTTGACTTGTGCTCAGGCAAAGCTGACAGAAGCACTCTGGTGAGTTACAAGGGGAGTTTGAAAGTTTCTGCTGACCACAGAAGGGCGTAACATTTTATAAGTACGGGGTCAGTAGTTGCAATACCATTTGCTCTGCAATGTGAATGGGACATGCAAAGAGGGGAATCCCTATGAGGAGAAATGAATTTCTCTTGAGAAGGTCCTACCCTAATACAGTTTTCATAGAGCATCGATCCTGTACTGGGATGAACCAAAGGCAGCTGGCCTTGCCATGTTAAGGTGGTGGTGATGAACTTCTATCACCTACTTTGCAAAGACTCAGAGCCTCAAACCAAAACAAGGACAGCCCTCCCAGTTTTTGGGACGATCACTGACACCTTTCCTTCTTCTCAACTGCTTCCTCCCAGGCAGCAGCTGGTGGCATCAGCAACATGTTGTAATTCACCAACCGAAGAAGTGTTCAGCAAGTGACAGAGGCAATGAACACAAGGAGAGGGGACTTCATCCTCTTCTCTCTGGAGAGAGAAGACCAGGATGCGCTGCTGGCAGCATGTGTCTGCTGGCTGTTGTATCAGCTCCCAGTGCAGCACAGGGGAATGTCAACCTGATGCACCCATATTGCACTGGAAGCTCAGAAATTTGATGGGAGCACTGCCTACTGGCATGCAGCCTCACACTGCTGTCAGCCAGGTTCTGTGAACTGGCATTTGGTTGCAGATGTCAGCGTTTGACAGGGCATGCTGTCACCTTAATCCAGCAATCTGTGATCCAGCAGTCAATGAAGATTGCTGAGGTGCTGACCTCTGTGAGTTGCAGTGGGAGTGACACCATGTCCTGTCCTGGGAGATAGGAAGCCACCAAGTGATCTTCAAGTACCAGGAAAAGGAACTGAATTTAACTCACTCAATGACTACGATTCAGATTTCAGTACACTGGTACTTTTGACATTGGAAATTCATCATGTGGGAATTAAACAGTCATCCTCACACTGCATAACAAATATGCTATACTTCATATGCATTATAATATTATATCGCATTTACAAAACACGCTTTTTACCAAAATAATCACAAGTCTGGACTAAAATCTTCAGTTTGTTTTAGTTATTGTCTACTCCCACAGAAAGCACAGCAGTACTGGCATTCCTTCAATATACAGTAACACGATGCACTACAACATTAATGCACAATGGGGTCAAACATTTTCATGTGATATTTGTTTTAATTGAAAACACACATGAATTTGAGTGAGTGAATGATTTTAACTGAACCAACCTGGCTTCAATATGTTTTCTAAGTTTACACATGGCCCAGGTTCTCGGACCAAATGATTACACTTGGCCTATTTCTACTCAAGACCTTCTGATCTTCATAAACATTAGGTAGCCCACCATGAGGGCCTGCTTCAGGTTTCTTCACATGTGGATATAATAATATGAGGCAAGCATTCATTTCAAACAGCTGAAGAAAAACAAACACAAATAGAAGTTCATGGAAACCAGCCAAGCAAATATTTTCACTTTTCCCTCAAATTGTTTGCTGCTGTGTAGGTCAACTGATTCCCTTTTAGAAGAAAAATTGTAAAATTAGAAGATAGATACCTTCTGTTAATTCCAATGAAGGGAGTTTTTGTGTGGAGAAATGTCAGAGAAGATGGTTAGCCTCAGGCTGAATGCAGCTGTAGATTTCAGAGAGATGGAAACTCTTTAATCCTGTCAATCTTTTATCATAAATATCAACTCTTTATAATTCCAAACAGCATCCCACTTACGGCCTGTTACAAGACTTTTCTTGTCAAAGGATCATTAGTCCTTCAAATCCTCTTACCATCTTCTGATCAACTAAACTAACAAACCAGCAATGTCCATGTGCTTGGAAGTTATGAAATAATACAATAAGGAGGGCACCAGTGAATGAAAGCTTAATATCACTGATCAAGTTTATTACAAAATAATATACTATTGCCACTAATATATATTTAAAACAGCATTAAGTTCATGAAAACGTTCTTAGAAAACCTTATTTTCATGCAATGGGTTTGCATTGTTAAAAATAACTATGAAAGAAAGTTGCAGGTTGCACCGAACGTGTGTGCTAAACATTTAAAGATTGTTCCCCTTTAAGTTCAATGTTTAACAATGGTTGGGGGGGGGGAGGTGGAATTTCAATCCTATTTCTTTCATTGACCACACTTTACAGCAGAAAAGTCCTGTAAAAACAATGTAAACTTCTACCAAAGTTGAGATGGATGAATGGGAGAACTCTTCCTGCGGAAATTCATCCAGACTGTTTAAATATTCCGGTTCTATCTTCTATCATTAACTGTACAGTTAAAAGGAAATGCACAGAATAAAAGTTTGCTTTTCTACACAACTTATCTCCCCCATAATGTCATTCAAATGCCAGTTGTTTGATCTGAATTTATCACCTAATCAGCCTCTGTGCAGAAAGCTGTTGGATCTGCTTTAATCCAGTATGCAGATTAAGTTATTACAACTATGAAGAAATTCATAACAAAGCTTCATTAATTTGAAAAGAGCACAATAAGCATGGATGACTGAAATCTGGCATTTTAGTCTGGATGTAATTCTAATGATCTAAATTTAAATTCCTATTCACACACAAGATTTTCTCAATTTTCTGGCTGTCTGGAGTCAAATTTCAGATTATCTGAAAGAAAAATGGGGAGTGCAACTTTGACCAAAATCTAAAAGCTCAGTGTCTCCAAACAAGGCTCTAGCTTGAAAGACACTCCCTGGGATATAAAGCTGCTCTGTCAACATTTGTCATAACTGAGTGTTGTGTTGAATAAGTGAAAATATGTAAACATCAATCAAGCTCTGGTAACTGTTCCTGATTCTGAATATAATTACTGTAACTCTGATGGGGCCATTTCTAATGAATAGCCACATAGGTATAAATTGAATGCTTTTAAAGTGTGCTAAAATGACACAACTGTGTTTCAGCTTCAGAAGAATTTTGAGATAATTATAGTGTCATAAGGGCACATAAGGAGGCCATTCAACCCATCAAGTTCATGTGGTCTCTCTGTGGAGCAATCCACTCAGCCCCATTCCCCCATTCTATCCTGTAGCCCAATAAATTTATTTCTTTCAACTGCTTATCAAATTTTGTTTTGCAATCAATCATTGCCTCCACTTTTACCACCCTCATAGGTAGCAAGTTACACATCATTACCACTTGCTGCATAAAATAGTTCTTCCTCAAATTCCCTTTGTATGTCATTTTCAAACCCTTGAATTTGTGCTTGTACCATTAGCTGACTTTTGAGAGATGACACAGAGAACTACGCACACTAAGTTATTCTCCACGTTTGCTACTCAGTAGCAGGGACATCATCCCCCATCTGTTTCTTATGATTAAAACACACTGGTTGGAGTCCTGTCTAACACAAAGGAAGATTGTTGTCTTTGTGGAGGTGAATCATTTCAGTTCCAGAACACAGTTTCAGGAATTTCTCAGGATAATGCTTTAACTATTAATCTTCAGCTGCTTCATCAATGACTATCTGTCTGTCATATAGTCACAAGTGGGAATGTTTGTTAATGACTGTACAATATTCAGTACTTATTCATGACCCATCAAATACTGAAGCAGCCAATGTACATTTGTAGTAGGATCTGGACAATATCCAAACTTGGCTAGATGATAAGTAACAACAAGTACTAATCAATCACCATCTCCAACAAAAGAAAATCTAACCATTGCCCCCTGACATTCAATGGCATTACCATCACTGAACCTTCCATTATCAACATCCTGTGAGTTATCATTGACCAGAAACTGAACTAGTTCTGAACTAAACTGAGCCATATAAACATAGTGGCTGCAAGAGCAGGTCAGAAACTGGTGGGTAACTCACTTGCTGACTCCCTGACTCATGTCCATGATCTGCAAAGCACAAGTAAGGAATGTGGTGAAAACTCTCCACTTGTCCGGTTGACAGCAACTCCAATAACACTCAAAGTACTTTGCACTATCCAGGACAAAGAAGCCCAACTGATTAACACCCATCTGCCACCTTCAGCATCCAGCCCCCTCACCACTGACTCACAGTGGCAGCTGTGTGTGCACTATTACAAGATATGCATTGCAACATATCAATAACGTTCCTTCAACAGCACTTCTAAACCTACAACCTCTACCCCCACCTAGAAGGACAAGGGCAGCAGATACATGGCAACACCACCACCTGCAAGCCACTCACCATCCTGACTTGGAAGTATCTCACCATAACCGTCTCTGGGTCAAATCCTGGAATTCTCTTGCTAGCAGCACTAACCCAAAGGGACTGCAGCAGTTCAAAGGGCAGCTCACCAACACTCTCCCAAGAGCAATTATAGATGGGCAATGAGTGCTGGCCTAGCCCGCAACACCCACATCCCATGAAAGGAGAAAAAAATGTAACTGTAAAGGTTTAATCCAGATAAATGTGAGGTGATGCATTTTGGAAGAAATAATGTAGGGGAGAATTACAAATGGTAGGCCCATTAAGAGTATAGAAACACAGAAGGACCTGGGGATGGAAGTGCATGAGGCCTTGGAGGTGGCAGTACAGGTGGAGAAGTGACGAAGAAGGCCTATGATAAGATTGCCTTTATAAGGAGGGGTATTGAGTATGAAAGCTGGCATCTAATATTGCAGTTGTATAGAACGTTGGTTCGCCTGCATTTGGAATACTGCGTCCAGTTCTGGTTGCCTACTACTGGAAGGATATGGAGACCCTGGAGACAGTGCAGAGGAGGTTTACCAGGATGCCTCGTATAGAAGGACTGAACTATGAGGAAAGATTGGGCAAATTGGAACTGTTCTCTTAGAAAGGCAGAGAATGAAGGGAGAGATGTATAAGATTATGAAGGGTATAGATAGAGTGAACAGTGGTAAGCTTTTTCCTAGGTTGAATACAATAATCACGAGGGGCCACGAGCTTAGGGTGAGGGGGACGAGGTATAATTCGGATGTTAGAGGGAGGTTTTTCACACAGAGGGTTGTGGGGGCCTGGAATGCCCTGCCAAGTAGGGTGGTGGAGGCAGGCATGCTAAGGTTGTTTAAGGCTTACTTAGACAGACACATGAGCAGACTGGAGATGGAGGGATACAGGAAACTTTTCTAAATAAAGATCAAGAGCCTTGGGACATCCCTGGGAATCAGTTGATTCCTATGGACTTTCCAACATGTTTCATGGCTCACTTGCTTTGGTTGTGTGCTTCTGGGGATTCCGTAAATGTCTGTCTAAGTTTTGCATGTTTATTGATGTCTTTTCTTTTACTTCACAGGTGATTCAGTCCGCCTTGTTGACCAACAAGGGACATACACGCGGTGGGTCGTGCGAGGGCTGCTCTTGGATGTTGCTTCGAGAGTTCCTAACTTGACGCGCAACATGACAGCTCAGTGACTATCACTGTTTGCTGTGCGGATACATGGATTTGGGCCGGTGTCTGCAGGAGTTTGCAAATTGTCCCCGTGATTGCGTGAGTTTTCTCTGGGTGCACCGGTTTCCTCCTAGACACCATTGATTGGTGTAACAAATTGTCCCTAAATTAGACTTCCCTCAATTTTCCCCAATAAGTGTAGACAAAGGTCATAGGTAGAAGAGAGCACTCATAATGTTAAAATGGCGGCACAGGCTTGTTGGGCTGAATGGCCTGTTTCCTGTCTTGTATTGTTCTTTGATCTTTAACAAACATTTTTGACCATTGTATTTGATTTCTGTCAGCATTGCTTTAATCATCAGTAACAAGTGGATATGGGCTCACACTGCAAAACAACAGCCAATTTCACACTAATTTCAATGAGAAAGGCCATGAGGGTGGCTAATGCCAGAAACATAACATTTCATCAAAAGTTATTTTCTAAGGTTGGTTAACTCACCAACTTGGGGCAGGAGAGAATTCCTAACTCTCAATGGTGGGACATAGTTGGTTAAGTTAGAATGTTGAGACAGATGTTAAGAGAACACTGCGTAGTCACTTTTCCTGGCACAAAAAGCTGGAGTCACCTCCAGCAGCACCATGTGTGGAAAGATATTGGACATGTTGCTTGGAAGAATCTAAACGGAAAGAAGCTCTTGGCCACATTCACCTTCAAGGCCATGAGTGATATTGTCCTTATCCTGCCCTGAGGTTGCAGGTCCGTCTGCAAGGGGTGGTAGATTTCAGTGATTTCAGTAGATTTCCTTGATAAAACAAATATATTGCAGATATTGTTCCTCACTGATGCTGAGGTAATGGAAATATTTTTGAAGATCATGCGGAGAGCCCTCCTCCCCATGCTCCTCTTCCTTCTGTCAGCAGCTTATTCTCCATTGTGTTTCCCCTGCCTGCAACTCCCTGCAAGCCAAGAAAGATGGGAATTACAGCAGGATGATTGGGAACAAGTGGTCTGAACAGAACCAAGTCAAAATCACGTGCAATAGCACTTTATGTCGACTTCACCTACCTTAATCAGCAGCAGAAAGCTCATAGCCTTTTTCCAAATTCAGCCAGGACTAACAGAAACAACCAGTATCTAATATAATTTAAATAGCCATTGTTTGGAGGCTTTCCTTTTGCTGAGTGTAAGTTTAGTTGTGAGTATTCAAGAGAAGGCATTAAATGTACAAGGTTGAAAATGTCAGTGTTGTATCAACTCTGTGTTACACACACATTGATGTAATAAAAATCTGTTTATGTATGTCTGGCACATGTTCCTCATGCCTGTGCTAATGTCTATCCCAAAATGATGACTGTTGCAGGTTGTACCGAATGTGTTTACGTGCATGATGGACATTATTTTGATAGCAGAACTCCAGCTGTGGCACTGAAACAACAGAGCTGAAAATTTGTGACCATTGATCCATAATTTAAGTTTATTATTGTTACAAAGTAGGCTTACATTAACACTACAATGAAGTTACAGGGAAAATTCCCTAGTTGCCACACTCTGACACATGTTTGGATTCACGGAGGGAAAATTTACCATGGCCAATGCACCTAACCAGCATTTTCGGACTGGGGGGAATCCAGAGTACTTGGAGGAAACCCACACAGACATGGGGAGAACATGTAGACTCCGTAGGCAGTGACCCAAACCAGGATTTGATCCTCAGTGCTAATCGCTGTGGCACCGTGCTGCTCCCTTAGGGCCCAACCCTCGGGTTGAAGGTCAGAAAAGAGCCCACCTACACTTTCTCAGTCTGTGTGTAGTCGTTTGATGGTGGTTGGGTCTTTAATGATCTTGAAATTGGGCTTCTGCCTCTATTGAAGAGAAAGTCTCAACATCAAAAGCTGCTGGTCAAGTAAACATTGCTAAGATTCTTTGGCTTTCCCTCCTGCCACACCAAGCTGTGCACTTTTCCTTTGAAGCACAAAGCCTTTCCCCTTCTCCAGCTTGGGTGCACCAAGATTACAATCATTGATCCTGCTGCTCCTTTCTCTGACTTCAGATTGAGGTTCATATATGCTCTCCATCCTCATTATTCCCCTTGCATTTGTCCTTCCAACATCCCTTCCTTGCACAGTCCTCCTTCCATTTGCAACCCTTGTCCTCATCAGCCCTTCCTTACCTACCTTCTCAGGTGAATACTGAAGATTACAAAAAGCAATTCTTTTATAATTTATCTTAATGCTGTTTTCGTAAGTATGCTCTGCACAAATTAGCTGCCCTGTTTCCTACACTACAACAGTGACTGCACTTCTAAAGTGGTTCATTGACTGCAATATGTTTTGCGGTGTCCTAATGCCATGAATGGCACCATGTAAAGGCAAGTTCTTTCCTTTCCAGATATGAGCAGTCATTATGGATCCATATTGGTGCTAGCCATGTCTTGTTTCATAAACACTCTTCATAATATGTTCTAATCAAACCTTTCCCCATTCTCCTCGTTCGTATGATTGCCATGGACTGTTAACTATTAAAGAAAAATTCAAAATCTAATTATTTACTGAAAGAATGAAGCTTCAAGATTCCACAGTTTTCAACAAGTGAATTTTACTTTACAGAAGTCAAGTAAACATTGCTAAGATTCTTTGGCTTTCCCTCAGTGTTTTTCTCGGCAATGGGAGGCAGTACGTGGTTCACACTAGTTCCCGCCACTGTCAATGGGAATTCCCATCAAAGCCACACAATGCTTCTAGGAAACCCGTGGCAGGGTGCACACCACTAGTGGGGATCAGTGAATCCCACCAGTGTGAACAGCCAGAGAATTAGATCCACTGTCTTCAGTGGTCATCAAACAGAACAATATAAAGGAAACAAATAAACTTTAGGCTGATATCCTCAGCTAAACATTCCCTTTTCAGTATAACTTCCCCAGAAAGTCTTTGGCTACCTATCGGGAACTTGCACTTTCTTGAGACCAACTCCAAACTTTCTACAGCTGCCTTGAATGGTGTGGGACTTTTCATATCAAGTCTGAGCTCCATTTACTGTGTAGTAACTTAAGCAGAAAATGAAGAGCATTGCTTGGGTTTCTCCTAGTTCAATTTTCCTGCTCCACAGCTGTTTCACTGCTCTTGGCAAGTCATTCTGCTTTGTCTTCTGATCTCAGGGTTTACACCCAAATTAATTGCTTCCTGTTCAAAGTCCAAAATATTTTAACCTCTCCAAAGTTGAATCACTTTTCTCTATGAGAGAAACACGCAGACAAATCCCCCAGAAAAAAGTATTTCCCTGCAATCTATCTCCATTGCCATGTGGCATACCTGGAAAGTTTCAAAAGGCAATTTAAACTGATTATTTTTTTACCTTCAAAACAACTCTTTATCCTGAAATGCATGCGGGTAATTGATGGGCCTGAACTTCCTCAGAGAGAGAATCAAAGTCAGATTGCCGCTCTGCTCCAGCTTTTTAACCTTCATTTTTTCCCAATCTTTCTAGCCTTACCTTCTCACTCAAACCCAGCGAGATCCAAGTATTGCAGCCCTACCCAGTGGCTTAGCATCAGAATGCAGCTTTGTTGAATGCATGACAGCCATACCTGAGATTTTAAGGAAGCAGCTGCTGGAAATGAGGTAAGTTAAAAATTCAGTGAGGTTTAAATGTCCTCAAGAGACCAGAGAAGAGATATGTACATAAGGCAAGTGGGCGTTGGAGCGGAGGGGAAGTTAGGCCTCAGGGGGAGGTTGGGTTGGGCTTTAGAGGGATCATGTTTGGCTCCAATGGAGGAGGGAGGGGATTTGGGAATGAGGTCAGGCCTTAATGGGCAAGGGGGGGGGCAGAGTCAAGGGGTGGTGGGTTGGGGTTGGGAGGTGGGGGTGGGTGGATTGTGGGAGATGGTGGGAGGTGTATCCTGGTCATTTGGGATTAAGGGATTATGGGATGTGGGGGATGTGCTGTGGGGGTTCAGAAGAGGTGTTTATTCTTCCAACTTTTCCTGGGTAAATATTGATGTGAATGTTGATGTGACCCAGTCAGATCCCAATTAGAACCATCCGAAGTTTGAGTTTAAATCACAATTTTCAGATGGTCCCGAGGGCCATCATAATCACTTCAACTCTGTCAATAACCTGGAATATGCTTCTTCCTAATTGTTAGAGACTCCATCCCATTCTCCTTCTTTCTCCAGGTACAATGTATCTATTCTTACTATGGTGTCTTTTGTATCAAATCTTGTGAAATCTCCTCCTTTCCCTTCAGCTAAAAATTCCTCTGTAGTTGTCAAAAAAACTCATTTTTTTGTGTTTCTTGATGCAGTATTCAATGCAAACATCGAATGAGACCACCTTGAGGAGTAGCATTACATCATAAAACAGATTACCTGGAATTAGATATTTTATTTCAACAGCAATTTATAAGTTTCTTAATAAATCAGTTTTCTGCATATATGCAATAACTTTACCGGAGTAAAGATTTTCAATGTAGGACTAATATTTATAAATAATGAGGTTTGAAAATAAATGCAGAAGGATTAATGTAAACCTATGACTTAGCCCTCCACATTAATCTCACTAAGCATCAGGTTACATCATGTTGCTTAATAAAAGACATAATTTGGACAATACTTCTCACTTGTGGTAGGAGTTTAATGTGTCTAATGTCCCTGTGACCTAATCTATGTTTACTTATTATGGAAGTACAAAGTTTGAGGATTTATAATAATCTGCTATATGTTTTATTTATGTGTGTGCTGTGTTATGTCCATAAATCTCTCAAAGAATAGAATATGACATGCAGAAAAGAATATAATTTGCAATATAAATTTCATTTTAATAATGCAGAAGCTAAAATAAAGTTTAACCTCAACGAAAACAAATAGACTCCAGTCAGAACATTGCAAATAGGGAGTCATCATTGGATGGATCGGCAAGATCAACAAAGCTTGTGGAAGTGCTGTGTTCCAATGACTGGCAACAGGACTGAAAACGATAATAGGTTAATATGCTTGTGTACTCCGAGCAGGTCTTATATGCTTCTACTCAGTCTGTGCTCCAAGGAGAACTCCCTCAGTACTGACATGTGACCCCTTATATACTTGCATCATTCCAGCATCCAAGGGGCGAATTTTACCATCCCACCCACCATGGGATTCAGAGCGGGTGAGGGGTGGACCATGGAAAGGTTCATTGACTTTGGGTGGGATTTTCTGGTTTTGGAGTGAGTGCTCACATGGGGAAGGTGCTCACATGGGGAGGGTGCTGATATGGGTCATATCGGAAGGATGCTCACACAGGAAGAGTGTTTTTTTTCCACTCTGTTTGCTCAGGAACCACCCAGTCTGTAAAACTGATTTTTAATACATAAATATAAAACAGATATTTATGATGATAGAAGTGATCCTGTGATCAAAAACCTGAGAAAGAGAGGTCTGGATTTTCTCTCCTGAGGCAGGTGCACAGATTCAGGAAATTTTCTGCCCTTCCTGAATCCAATTTAGGAGAAACATGTTTGAGTGGCCAGATTTTCACTCCAGAGAGGTGGGTGCAGGATGGAGTCAAGTCTGCTGACCCCAGAAGAAGAATAAATGTGCAGGATGAAAGGAGATCCTGCTGCAAGACAGAGAGAGGACGGAAATGCTGGTAGTCCTGGAAGGAGGCAGTGGTCAGGGTTCAGGTGAGAACTAACAAATTGCAAGTCCAACTGTTTGTTGATACTGGAAGAGTCAACTGGAAGAGATCCTGCTGCCTATTCCCATTGTAATGGAAGAGGACATTCTACAAATTTAAGGCTGAAAGAGTTTCACGAGATACAGCCATGTAGATAGCAGCATTTTGATACCATTAAATTCATAGTGTGCGAGGTTATACCTTATCTGAATTGCCAATTCTCATCATTTTGTGTATTTACATAATGTTTTCATTTCTTGCATTAAACCTGAAATACATTACGAACCTAACCTTTCAATGTAACTCCTGAGCACTTCACATGATACGAATGATCATTCTGACGGATTGGTACATCATCACTTAAGTGTTTATTCTTCAGACTGCACTGTAGTGGTTCTTGCAGTGTCATTTCCTGAGTACGGTGACTACTACTGGAAAGGAGCGGCACAGAGAAACAGTGATGCAATTTGATTCTCATTTCCACAACCATTCTGAAAGGTCCAATTTATTATTTTCCACTGCATTGCTCTGAAATTGGTGTAGGGAGCTTGCGGGTGATGGGAGTACAGTGAGAGCGGTACTTTAGAACGGCATTGTGGCTGCTATCAGTAAAACACCCAGTGTTTAGGGTGGAAGGGTTTCCAAAAATCAAAACAGGAAGTGAGAGATTAAACGGTGAAGTGGCTTCTTGGAAAAAAAACTTGACAATTCATGAGATTGTTTTCTCACATAGCTGACTGATTATTATTGGGCCTAGGGTATAAAGGAAAATGCTGTTGAACACTGGTCAGAATTTTACATTGCTGAGGTGGACGTGTGTCCCATCCAGAAGAATGTGACATTGCGCAGACTGATATCAGCATGGATCTTGATGCTATTGTGCACACATCAATATTTCATGCATGTACAAGAGTCAGAAGTGTGCCTGCCAACAATTAATAGACCAACTGAACACAATTTTATGTGGCTTGTCTTCATTTACGATTGCCAGGTGGCCTTTATGTTTGAGCTGCAACCTGGATCTGGAGCGGGATAAACTGTCTAGGCTGAAATAAAGTGATAAAGGTCTCTAGGGACTGAGGTTTGAATGTGACGTCTAGACACTCCACATAGTTTTTCTAAGCAGTTTCACAATGGCGATCTCCTTGAGGGAACAGATTGAAAGCATCAACTCACACCCTCCCTTTTTTCAGTATCTTCCCTCGTTCCGCCCTCCCCAGCAACGCTGAGGCTTTACCTGCGCATGCTCTGCACTGGATGGCCAACTAACAGGCAGCCAGTGTGGAGTCACGTCCCGGTGCCAATTACAGTTGGAAGTGTGTTTTATGCCCACTTACATGCCCACTGAGAGCGTGTGCCCGACAGATGAAAATTCAGTCTGGAATGTCAGTCATGTCAGTTACCTGTTCATCATTAGATGTTTGCAATGGAAAGGCTTGCTGACGCTCACCACGTTATAAGGCAGTGTGAAAGAAAATGTGGAGAAAGGCTCCCAGTGATGGGAATCATTTAACTGAAACTGTTGGGTTAGCATTCAACAGCTTCATTAGTACAGTTACCAACTGCTTTATTAATATTATTTCATGTGTAACTTCTAGATGCTAAGCTATTTATACTCTTTTCTCCACTTTACCATTACTGCCGCATCTCCTTCTTTTATTCTAAACAAACAGGGAAATGGTTAGTGCTACTTCACCACATCTCCATTGGATGGTTATCTGGTGTGCAACTTTTACTTGTCCTGTTGGACAAAGGATATTAGCCGATATTTTATGAGCTTGCTTGAGTGAGGCTCATAAAATCCCACCTGAGGCCAACACAAAATTCCATTCTGTGACCCTCTGGTGGTAAAATTCCATAGAACATAGAACATTACAGCGCAGTACAGGCCCTTCGGCCCTCGATGTTGCGCCGACCAATGGAACCAATCTAATGACCCTCTAACCTAAACTATTCCAATATTATCCATATGTCTACCCAATGATCATTTGAACGCCCTTAAAATTGGCTAGTCCACTACTGCTGCAGGCAGGGGCATTCCACACCCTTACAAACCTCTGAGTAAAGAACGTACCTCTGACATCTGTCCTATAATTACTACCCCTTAATTTAAAGCTATGTCCTCTCATGTTAGCCATCACCATCCAAGGAAAAAGGCTCTCACTGTCCACCCTATCTAATCCTCTGATCATCTTATATGCCTCAATTAAACCACCTCTTAACATTCTTCTCTCTAACAAAAACAACCTCAAGTCCCTCAGTCTTTCCTCATAAGACCTTCCCTCCATACCAGGCAACATCCTGATAAATCTCCTCTGAATCCTTTCCAATGCCTCCACATCTTTCTTATAATGCGGTGACCAAAACTGTACGCAATACTCTGAGTGCAGCTGCACCAGATTTTTGTACAGTTGCAACATGATCTCATGGCTCCAAAACTCAATCCCTCTACCAATAAAAGGTAACAAACCGTTTGCCTTCTTAACTCTATCAACCTGGGTGCCAACTTTCAGGGATCGATGCACATGGATACCGAGATCCCTCTGCTCATTCACACTTCCAAGAGTTTTTCCATTAGCCCAATACTCTGCAACCCTGTTACTCCTTCCAAAGTGAATCACCTCACACTTTTCCACATTAAACTTCATTTTCCACCTCTTAGCCCAACTCTGCAGCTTATCTAAGTTCTTCTGCAAACTGTAACATCCATCCACACTGTCTACAACTCCTCCTACTTTAGTGTCATCTGCAAATTTACTAACCCATCCCTCTACACCCTCATCCAGGTCATTTATAAAAATGACAAACAACAGTGGCCCCAAAACAGATCCTTGCAGTACACCACTAGTAACTGAACTCCAGGATGAACATTTCCCATCAATAACCATCCTCTGTTTTCTTTCAGCTAGAAGTCTGACAACACCAGTTTAAATTCAACCAATTTATTTGATAGTAAACTCACAAGCTTTCGACCCTATGGTCTTCGTCAGGTGAATGAGGTGTTCTGGTCTCCAACAGCACACATACCAGCACAGACTGTTTACAATTACTGATGCTAGTTGTGCTGTTATGTGTGCTGTTGGAGACTAGAACACCTCATTCACCTGACGAAGACCATAGGGTCGAAAGCTTGTGAGTTTACTATCAAATAAATTGGTTGGATTTAAACCTGGTGTTGTCAGACTTCTAGCTGTGTTTACCCTGGTCCAATGCCGGCATCTCTACATCATTCTTTCAGCTAGCCAGCAATCCTGGAATTCTTTTTATTCATTCATGGAATATAAGATTGTTGGCTCAGTTAATACTAGTTGTCTGTCTCTTATTGCCCCTGAGAAGCTGGCAGTGAGCCACCTTCTTGGATGCCGCAGTCCGTGTTATGTAGGTACACCCACACTGCTATGTGTTTCGATCCAGTGACAGGGAAAGAGAACGGCAACATCTCACAGATTTAGAATTAGCTGCTATCCAGAAGAAAACTGTAGGCCAGACCATCCTGTCTTTCCATATTGTTGCTTCCTGCCATATATTTTTCCCAATTTCCAGAAATTATCCCCCTATTTTCCTGAAAGCATCGCCTTGTTTTTCACTCATGAGCTTGACTTTCTGGTTGGAGTAAGTTAAAGAAGGCTTTGCAGTTTGTGATTATTTTGTACTGTTTTCTCATCTAACTGTCTGAAGTGGGCCACATCAGTTATAAATGCAGGGCTGACTTTATGTCCCTCATTTCCAGCAGCTTCTGAACTCCCGCTTCAGGCAGGCAGCCAGTGGCTTTGTTAATATTTAAATGTCAGGATTGAATGGCATTCAGTGCTTGGATCACTGGAAGAGAGGCAGCAGGAGAGAAATAAGGAAATTCAGGTCAATTGTAATTTTTTGTAAGTTTCCTTGAGTATCAGGAAGGACAGGAATGATCCTGCCTGCTTCCCTCTTTCTTACTCAGCCACTATTGCTTCCAGCCCCTTTATTTTTGATTGACCTCCCGTTTCCTGATTGCTCCCTCTTGCCTGCAGGCTTTTTCAGGAAATCTCCTGGGCCTAAAGCTGCTGGGATCCAGGTGATTAGCCACCCACCCCAGTCCCCGGATGTCAAGCTGATACCTCAGTTTATAACAGGGTCTTGTGTACTTTTGTTTTCTGGTCAAGCAGAGAGCATGGATGCAAGGTGGCCATTCCGTGTAATTCCCTTGTTGGTGTATAAGGAAAGGCTTGCTTCAAGAAGCAATGGGGGGGGAATGTAAAGATGCCGGCGTCGGACTGGGGTAAACCTGGTGTTGTGAGACTTCTTACAGGAATTCTCCAGCCATTCATGCTGGTGGGATTCTCTGGTCCCACTGGTAGCACACCCCCTCCATGAGTTTCGCAGTGGCACGAGGTGACATCAACCTATTGAAGCTGCAGGATCAGAGAATCCCGCCATCAATGAATACTATGTCACCTCCTGCTGTTGAGAAACATGCAGCTAGGAAGCTGGAAAATTTCCCCAGTCTTTCAGAAAAAGAGGATTTGTGCTCCTCATTGAAAACCGAACTGCTAGTATTCTCTCAAAGACACAAGCATAACATACTTTTAGCTTTTAACTTAAATATTGTCAATTTTGCATCATAAATTGCTTTTACTGCATAAATAAACATTTAGAGTGGGTGTTTTATTTTACTATCTGGAGAGACAAAAGAATTGGATCAGTTTTCTTGGTGTTCAGTCCAATATTTGTTCCTTAACCAGCCAGAACAGGCTACTTGCCAATGATCTTATTGCCATTTGTGAGATCTTGTTATACACACTTTGGCTGCTCAATTTCCTACCATTACAGCAATTCAAAAATACTTAATTGACTATGAGTTACTTTTGGATGTTAGTTGTGCAAATTGCAATATAACTAGCAGCTGGCAAATGAACTTTAAGTGTGAAATTACAATGATACAAGCTCAGATGACAGAAAATTCCAGTTACGTTGAAGTCACCAAGCAATCTGACAGAGAGAATAGAAAATCTCACAGGCATTTGCCCATAACTAAACAATATTGCACTCTGGTAATCCCAGGTTGGACAAACTTGTCTAAGCTTGTCATATTGTCTAAACTTGTTATAGAGGAGATGTCAGGGGTAAGTTTTTCATTCAGAGGGTGGTGAGTGAGTGGAATCGGCTGCCATCGGTGGTGGTGTGGGGTGAACTCGCTAGGGTCTTTTAAGAGACTTCTGGATGAGTACAAACTGATTTTTGCCTTATGCCAAATTAGGTTACCCTGCCCAGCAAGCTGCCTGCTGCAGACCGGACTGTAAGGTTCCATCCAGGGTGTGGAGGAATGGCCAACACACAAAGAGAATGCAGGGTAAGGTTGCGGGGGAGAAGGATTCTTATCTTAGCTATACTAGTGAGGTTATTAAACATCTTCCTGGGCTACAAAGGCATTTTGGATTCAAGCATGTGGCAGTCAGTATTGTAACCACTGCCTGTCACTGAGAGCACACTATATTTTTTGCAGTTTTTTTTTGTCCCTGACCCAAGTAATCTGTTACAACTGTTCTGAAAGAGCAGGGTGGACTTGCCTTCTGAAGTTTGCTGCTCTTTACCTCAGTGTGCATCCTTCTCACACTGATGCTGCTTCGCTCAGTGCTGCTGCATTTTTTTTAGCAGTGGCAGTTTGTATACTCTGCTTCTCCATCCAGGTTTCAGCTCCCAATCCTCCACTTTCCTATCTTTTCCCCAACTCTCCTCAAATCTTCGGTGTGTTTGGTCGTGCTTACATACTGCTTGGTCTGGCTTCTTGACAAAACCCATTTACTAGCTAATGACATTCACTCTGCAATCTCTCAGATCAATTATTTACTTTATTCGAACAAACATCTGCTTTCCATTTGCAGAAGGAAGAACTAAAGCTACATTACAACTCCGTATTAACAAACATCTTTAAAATGGATATCTAGAAAGAAAATTAGAGCTTTATTGCCATGTGGCTCACAACCTAAAGATTTATTTACTGTAATTTAATATGTCTCAAGCTAGCACGAGGGGATACAGCTTTAAATTAAGGGGTGATAGTTATAGGACGGATATCAGAGGTAGGTTCTTTACCCAAAGGGTGGTTCGGGAGTGGAATGCCCTGCCTGCAGCAGTTGTAGATGCGCCAAGTTTGGTGGCGTTTAAGAGGTTAGTTGATAAGTATATGGAAGAGAAGGGAATGGTTTAGTTTGGAGGGGCATTGCTTTTTATATTGGTCGGCGCAACATCGAAGGCCGAAGGGCCTGTTCTGTGCTGTAATGTTCTATGTTCTATGTTCTATGTTATCGTGGGGAGAATTTGTACATGATTCTCAAATACAATGCATGTTGAAGCAACAAGAAGTGAATTATCTTTAAACCAGGATCCAGCTTGAGACATATTAAATTACAGTTCACAGAAGCTGTGGAATCTTGAATGAGAATTTAAGGTTGCAGTTGCAAAGAGTGACATGGCGGCACAGTGGTTAGCACTGCTGCCTCACAGTTGCCAGGGATCCAGGATTCGATTCCCAGCTTGGGTCACTGTCTGTGGAATTTTCACATAGTCCCCATGTCTGCTTGGGTTTCCTCCAGGTGTTCCAGTTTCTTCCCACAGTCCAAACATATAGGGCCACGTGGATTGGCCATGCTAAGTTGCCCTTCAGTGTCAGGGGAGCTAGCTAGAGTAAATGTGTGGGGTTTTGGGATTAGATCCTGTGTGGGATTGTGGTTGGTGCAGACTTGATGGGCCAAATGACCTTCTTTTGCACTGTAGGATTCTATGATTCAATGCCAGCTATTCTCTTAAGAATGAATAAAGATCTAAATGCAATGTTACCAAAAGAGAAAATGCTGGAAAATCTCAGCAGTCTGGCGGCATCTCTAAGAAAAGAGCTGATGTTTCGAGTCCAGATGACCCTTTGTCAAAACTAAAAGACATTGAAAGTGGGAGATATTTGTACTGCAGAGTGAGGGAATGAAAGATGAGTCATAGCTGTAGAAACCAGGGGAAAAGACCGCTAATAGCCGTCCATAGCGAGAATAAGGGGTGTGATTGGCTAAACAGCAGAGAAGCTAAAATGAAGATGTTGGGGGGGAAGGGGGAGTGAGGAATGGACAGAGGTAAGATTTAGAGGAGAAGCAAAGGGAGAAAAAAGGTAAGGGAAGGGGGATAAAGTAATGGCAAACAGTTGGGGGGAAAGAAAAATGAAGAAAGACGATAAAGAAATAAAAGATAGAGAACAGTAAAAAAAATAACTAAAATAGAGCAAATCATCTGAAGTTGTTGAATTTGATGTTTAGATCAGAAGGCTGTAAAGTGCCAAGCTGAAAGATGAGATGCTCTTCCTCCAGTTTGAGTTGAGCTTCACTGGAACGTTGCAGCAAGCCAAGGACAGATAAGTGGATATGGGAGCAAGATTGTGTGTTAAAATGGCAAATAATCACAAGATCAGGGCCCTGATTGCGCACAGACCGAACGTGCTCAGCAAAGTTATCATCCAGTCTATATTTGGTCTCTCCGATATAGAGGACATCACGTTGGGAACAGTGAATGCAAATCACCACACTGAAAAGTGCAAGTGAAACGCTGCTTAACCTGGAATGAATGTTTTGAACCTTGGATGATGAGTACAGAAGAGGTAAAGAGACAGGTGTTACACCTCCTGCGATTGCATGGGGAGGTGCCATGAGTAGTGGGAGAGGTCTTGGGTATAATGGAGGAATGGACTAGGTTATCCTGGAGGGAATGGTGTCTGCGGAATGCTGACAGGGGGAGTGAAGGGAAGACGTGTTTGTTGGTAGCATCATGCTGGAGTTGGTGAAAATGGTGGAGGATTACGCTCTGCATGTGGAATGGGTGAGGCTGCTGGACTGAAATCGGAGAACAAGGGGGACTCTATCCTTGTTCTAGGAGGGACGGGAGGGGGTGAGGGTCATGGCCCGGGAGATGGACTGCAAGCTTTTGAGAGCTGTCGACAGCTGTACTTGGGAATCCATAGTTGAGGAAAAAGGAGAACATATTAGAAGCACCACTTTGGAAAGTGGCATCTTCTGGACAAACGTGCTGGAGGCGAAAGAGCTGAGAAAAAGGGATGGGCCCCTTACTGGATGTAAGGTGTGAAGAGCTGCAGTCCGGATAGCTGTGGAAGTCAGAGGACTTGTAATGGGATATTTTAGATAGTATTTTGCTAGAAATGGAGACGGAAAGGAAAAGGAAGGAAAGAGAAGGGTCTAAGATAGACCAGGTGAAGCAATGGAGGGGTGGAAACTGGAAGCGAAGTTGATGACTTTTTCGAGGTTTGGATGAGAGCACAAAGCAACACCAAAATTGTCATCAATGTATTGGTAAAGAAGTTGCGGGTGGGGACCTGGGTAAGCTTGGAACAAAGAATGTTCCGCATACATCCATAAAAAGACAAGTGTAGCTAGGACCCATGCGGGTACCCATTGCTACTCCTTTGATTTGGGGAAAGTGGGATGAATTAAAGGGGAAATTGTTGAGAGATAGAACGAGTTCAGCCAGACAAAGGAGAGGTAGTGAATGGGAATTTTTCATGTCTCCTTTCAAGAAAGAAGCAAAGAGCTCTCAGGCCATCCTGGTGTGAGATGGAGGTGTAGAATGGAGGTGTGAAATGAAAATCAAGGGGGTCGCTTCCTTGGTTTTCATTCTATTTTCTTTAATTTTTTTTTACTACTCTCTTCCTTTTGTTTCTTTATTATCTTCCTTCATTTTTCTTTCCTCCCAACTCTTCCTCCCTACTTTAGTTACTTCCCTTACCTTTTCTTCCCCTTTGTCCTTTATCTCCTTTCTAAACCTTACCTCTGTTTCCCACACCCCAGTAAGAATTTAGCAACACCAATTTTAAATCCAACCGATTTTATTTGATAATAAATTTGCAAGCTTTCGACACTCTTGTGCCTTCGTCAGGCAAATGCAGTATTCTGGTCTGCAATAGCACACATATCAACACAGACAGTCAGAGATTGCTGATAAGAATGCAAATCCTTACATCTAACCTGCCATTCAACTACCCCAGTCCAACGCCGGCATCTCTACATCATGACTACCCACACCCCTCCCAGCAACATCTTCATTTTAGCTTCTCTGTTGTTTGGCTAGTCACACCCTTTATTTTCTCTATGGACTGACGTTAGCAGTTTTTTTTCCCCCTGATTTCTATGGCTATGACTCATCTTTTATTCCCTCACACTGCAGTACAAATATCTCCCACGTTCCATGCCTTTTAGGTTTGACAGAGAATCACCTGGGCTCGAAACATCAGCTTTTTTCTTTTCTTACAGATGCTGCCAGACTTGCTGAGATTTTCCAAAATTTTCTCTTTTGGTTTCAGATTCCAGCATCCATAATAATTTGCTGTTATCTAAATGTAATGTTGTTATGTATTGTAAAGCAATGAATCTCTGTGTGATTAGTCATGATGTGCTGTGACATCACCAGAAGTGTCTGTGGGTTTTTATATCCCTACCATGTTGGACTTCACTCTGGCAACAGCTTGTAAATAAAGCTGCATTGGTTTGTTTAAGTAGCTCACCATGTGACAACTCAGAAATTCCTTTCCCTTGTTGTCAAATTTGTCAGTAAAATTGCTTATATACCCTGTGTATGTCTGTATTGAATGTTGCACAGTTGCATTCTCTCAATGTGTCACACGATCAAGAATGTGAACTTCTTCACATTCTGCTCTATTTATTTTGTTCAGTAACAGATAACACTGTTTCATGCCACCAGTTCAGTCCCAAGTTTAAGTTAATTACAAATTTTCTGTCTCTATCCATCCTTGGTGCAAGTTTGAATCAGCTTCCACTTTTAACTTTATTCTTCCCATTGTTCCAGCTCTGACCTGGTTTAGAAATTTGCTTGCTGCTCCTAAATTTCAAAAAGGATTCTCAGGACACTTAAACCTGGATAAAGGAAACTCAAGTTTATTGCAAATCTCAGCCTTAAAATACTTTTCATTTTGCTGCTTCCATGTGTCACCAATGGCATTCTAAATTCTAGAGGTGAAGTCATTCAAGTATTTAAGGCAAATGCAAAGGATGGAATTTGTGACTTTGACAATGGGTGTGCTATAATTAACAGTTCCCTGTTGTCAGGTATTGTACCCCTCCTCTTCAAATCTGATATTACCTCCTCAAAATATCAGCTTTTAATCCATCCGTCTTTGCAAACTACAACACCATCTCCAATGTTCCTTTTTCTCTTCAAAGTCCTTGAACATACTGTCGACTTTAGAAGTCTGGCCTATTTTTTCCACAATTCCCAAGGATTGAATCACTTTAATCAGATATCCACCTGAATTTGACCACAAATTTTTAACATCTCCTTCAGAAGAACAACTTTATTAATGGTATCAAATCCTCTGGGTTCAATGTATTTTTAAAATCATATTAGTGCTTTCAGTAAGCCCACAATGAAAGGTAATCCTGCTTCAAGTAGGAGTGGGTTCTACTTGGCCTATTAAGGATGAGCTAAATAGGGTTGTCAGGGTAACCTGGGAATGGCTCCAAATGCCCCTGGAAGGTCTTGAGTAACTTTATGGGAATGTGTCTAAGAAGCAACATCCTCTCTCAGACACAATTTTTCATCTTGTTATCATCAGGGCAGGAATCCAACATATCCTTGTGCTGCCCCTCTGGCAAAATTGTGCCTCAGTTCAGCTGCCGAGGGCTCCTATCTGCAACATTTATTTCTCTTCATTGGAGCAAAATTCACAGTAGATCAATAGAGTTTCTGTAACAAAGAACAGATAAAGGAAAACACAAAGATGGGAAAAGAAATAGGGAATTTTAACAACAGATGTTGAGAAATGGAGAAGCTTTAACTTTTTATTATTGTCCACATCCACGCTCACCTATAATAATTGCTGCCCTGAACAGCAAAACAGTATTGTCAACAAACTATAAAATCTTCGAAATAACTTTTACTGTTTGACTTTGATGTTTTCATCTGCAATGGCATTGTAACATATAACGGAAACAAGCAGCAACATCATTTGCATTTATAAAATATATTCAATATATTGCTTTCAGAGCAGGAAAGAAAACACATAGATAATAAACAGACGTGGAGAGGTGGCTGAAAACATGATTGAAAAAATTCAGGAAGATTTTAAAAGTATAAAGAGAAATGAAAGGCTGGAGTGGTTTAGGGAGTGGAAAGAAAGGCAGGGGCGTGGGAGAGGGGTGTTGGGGGCTGCTGGTGGTGGTGGTGGTGGTGGGGGGGGGGCGGGGTTCATGGTGCCGGGGTGGGGAGCAGCGGGGTATCTTGAGAGTATAACAAAGGCAGCTCATACTTCTGCCCCAGGGGAAGGATGTGAAGGAAGGGGATGTGAGGCTAGATGAGATTTCAGAGAAAGAGTGAGGAGATGTTTTGCAGGATTTGGATTTGTGAATGAGAGTTTTAAGTTCAATATTAGTTCAAATTTCCTGATTTTAGTTTAAAACAAATTATAGTGAATAACACTTGATGATCATGTGTTACTATTTTGAATTTCAGTGCAGGAATCAACCAGCAAAGCGCAGCAATAAATGTGGAGCTTCAGCACATATTATTTAAGTTTCATACCCAATGTTTATGTACAAATTAGCAGTTTAGTTTAGTTATAATACAAAATCAGAGGATTTACATATACTTTTTGTTTTAGGTTTAACTTTTACTTTAATCACTGTCCTTGTATCAACCATAACTGAATGTGTAACAATATTTTATATGGCCCACTTTGTAACTGTTGACAGTTGTAATCCATTCATGTTACACACGGTGTAGATTTTGAAATGTTACCCACTGTGTGATCCTCTGTATTAGGTTGATATTGTTTTGTTAAAATTCATAAATAACTTTACAATTGCTTTAAAATTAAAATAGCCTCTCTGAACACAACAACCAGAGTAAAATATATCACCCAGCAGGAGACCTTCCAAAAAAGCAGACAGATGTTTAAAATCTGATTGAATCAACAATACTTACAAACACTCTGATGGGGCGATCTTACCAGAAAACTTCTAAGTGCCTAACAAGCATGAAAATAGGAGAGTTTCAGATCCATTTTTTCGGGGAGGCCACAATGAAATCTTGCGCTACTTTGTGCAAAAAAATGATGCATAATCTGTTTCCTACCAGAAGAGAGTGGGGTTGTGGCTTAAGACTGCCAGAAAGCCAGCTGCTCACAATAGAGTGTGCAAATATGCATTGCAGATCTCTGTTCTGTACCAGAATAGAAAGATCTATCAGTCACATTCCCCTACCCACCACCCCCCCTATCCCACGATCGCTGATCCACCTGGCCAATTGACCCCTTACCCTCCTGGATATTGCCCCCCCACACCCATCACAGGCTGATCACATACCACCCCCCTCCCTGGCCCAACTGATCAGCCCTCCAGCCCACGCCCAGTGGATTGCACAGTTTGCAGTTTCCTATCACCCTTCCCCAGCTGGTTGTTGTTGCAGCGTGCAAAGCTTCATCCCCCTGGCTCAGCTAAACCCTGTTGCAGAGTATGCAGCTGCCCCCCACCCCCTCATTTCCCCTTAGGTTCAGCCCCCATCCTGACACCCTTGACATTGCTTGGACAATTGTGTCCCAGGCTCACTAATAATATTTAAATTTACATTTAAATATATTTAAATATTATCATCAGCCTCGGGTATGAGGCTGATTTCGCCAGAAATACAGGCCCAATAAGATTGTGAGAAGCAAGAAACTGGCCATGAAACCAATTTTTCACCCCTTGTGTGATCTTACCAGCAAATCTCATCCATCGAGCAGTGGGGCGAGCCAGTAACATTGCCCCCCAAGGTAAATGTATGATTTAATCAAGAATTCACACTAAATATGTAAAGTTTGAGACAATGAGCTAATCATGTTACCTGTCCGTGGGCAGCAAGGTGGCACAGTGGTTGACACTGCTGCTTCATAGTGCCAGGGACCCGGGTCCAAGTCCCAGTTTGGGTCACTGTCTGCGTGGAATCCGCACATTCTCTGTGTGGATTTCCTCCAGGTGCTCTGGTTTCCTCCCACTGAAAGAAGTGCAGATTACATTCATTTACCCAAACAGACACCGGAGTGTGGGACAAGGGAAATTTCACAGTAATTGCAACCTTCTTGTAACAAATAAATAATAAGTAAATTTTATTCAGGAACAATGGACATCAAGAGAGACCATGGACTTTACACACCTCACCTAGCCAACCAGAATCTAATTATGTACTACATGTAGCAACCATAGTTCAGGAATATCAGTGGTCAGGCTGTGACTGTGATCTAGAAAAGATTAATAGGGTCTGCTTGTCAGTGAGACCACATACAGAGAATAAAGCTAGAAGTTAAAACAAAGAAGAATTTCTGACAGACCGCATCCCAGCTGACTGAGATCCAATATTCATACACAGGGGCAGCTGTGTCTATTATCTGGTTAAGTGTTATTTCTGCTGTAATATTCAGAACTTCATGATTAATGAATCATAGTCTGAACACACTTATACCCAGACTGGTCTCATACTCCGATTAAAGTTAAATCGGAATCCAGAATCCGATAATTATGCAATATGGTGGTATGGTGGCACAGTGGCTAGCACTGCTGCCTCACAGTGCCAGGGACGCAGGTTCAATTCCAGCCTCGGGTCTGTGTTGGAGTTTGCACATTCTCCCTGGTGTGGGTTTCTGCTGGGTGCTTCAGTTTCCTCCTATAGTCCAAAACGTGTGGATTAGGTTGATTGGCCAAGCTGAATTGACCCTAGTGTCAGGGACATTAAGCAAGATAAACATGTGGGGTTATGGGAATAGGGCCTGGGTGGGATTGTGGTCAGTGTAGACTCCTACACTGAAGGGAATCTATGATCTTGAGGCCACATTCATCGTCTGCAAGTTTGCTGCAAGGGTTGAAGATTCAGAGGTCGTGGTTTTTACTGGCAAGCATGGATTTTAATATAATTAACACATCCTCTCGCTCTATCTCCAAACTGTGCTCACATGGCATCACATTGGCGCAGTTAACAAGTTCACATCAACCTGTTATGAGTTTCCCCAGGGCTGGGCTGGGATGAAGGGGTGCAGGGAGTGGTGGAGGGCTGGCGTAAAGGTGAGTATATATGCCAGGGTTTTAAGAACATGGCCAGGCAGTTTCCTGGCAACGATCCCAGCATCACCTTTGGCATAGGTTGGCACTTTCAGATTGGCATCATGACAATGCCAACTGATGCCAAAGAGTGAGTCACTATGGGTGCCCCATGGAGGGAGAGGGAGTTCATGCATGTAAGTGTGGCTATGGGCCAGGAGTGGACAGTTGAGAAAGGGATGCCAGCGATTACTAACATGGGCTTGTGGGGGGAGGTGTCGGCTCTGGTTTTGGGGGTGGTGAGAGGGGTCGATGATCAAGGAGGGGGAGAAGGTGCCAGTGATCCCAGGGGGAGAAAGAAGTGATAATCACAGGGCGGAGGGGCTGATCAGAGTGCATACTAGGTCTGATTGGGGGTGAGGAGGGGAGGAAACCCCTGAGGCCTCTATGATGGGGAGGAGCCGGATGTTCATTGTTGCTTTCTGTGCAGCCAGGCTTTGGCTGGTGTGTTGAGGTCCTGCTCCTCTGTATAATAGCATGAAACAAGCCTCTTTTTTTGGTAAAATGTCTAAAGATCTGGACAGAAATCTCGCCAGAAACAACACATTGCCATTTTTTGATAAATATCTATATTCTCCAAAATTGCGCATGTGCTCCTTCATTATTATTTAAATGTACTCAAAAAAAAATTGATGCCAGTGGCCAATTCAGTGAAGAGAATGTGATTCTGTTAATTAAAGCATTTCTGTTCTTTTACCCTGTTTCCTTACATTGAGATAGTCTAGCTTCAGTTTTTTGGCTGGGTAAAAGGGGTAAATGGGGGTTGATGGACTGATTTATCAAGCCACAGCTTCGTCAATACTAAAATACTAACCATTTATTTGAAGTAAGTGTGGAGGAGACACTGATTCCCATAGGTCATTGACTTTGCAAGTAGGAACCAGGCGTCAACACCTCAGACGTGCTGGGATAATCTGTCTAGACATTCCCGAGTAAAGGGCATTGGCACTAAGTTCATAGAATAGTGACTAAGGCGAGTTTAAAAACAGAAGTGAACTTTGGTTGAGAAAGCAGCCTGCCTTGGTGCAGAAGGAGAGGAATCCACATTAACATTTGTTTTGGCTAGAAAAATAAAATCATAATTGAAAAATGATTGGGGAAGTGAAGGAAGTATGAAATGCTGAAAATTGCAGACAACGGTAATGACAAATTCATCACTGCCAAACCAGATGAGTGCTTACAGAGAGCAGGAGTTTGCTGCAGCATTTATACTGCTAGCAAACAGGCTGTTAGCTAAGAATGAAAAATGTGAATTTCAAGTGATTTTGAACAGATAAGGCTGAGTCAAGACTTCAGTTACAACAAACACATCTGCTTCTCAAAAAAGGAATGAAACATGGAAATTGCAGCAGAGTGAGGATATTTTAACTATAACATTGTAAATGTAAAGGACAAATTTCTGCAGAAACCCTACTGAAAATAAATCCTGTTTGAAAATGTGGTATATAGTTTCACACTCCAAACAGCAAATGAAGAAAATCTTAATATAGTTTAACAGTAGTGGGCAATAGGAATGTTGCACAGTAGGAAGTAAATAATGTTATATGGTTCAAGATGTTTAATCAAGTCTTCATCTTTGCCCTCCAGATGTCGGTAAAATTACAAATTTACAACCTGGTGGTACATTGCACAATATTTTGCAACAGTTGAGAGGGCAAAATGGAACATAAGATGATACAGGTAGAATCTCTTGTGTTCTAAGCATTCTGATTACAGGCAGAGATAGGAACCTAATGATAATATTTCTGGACTAGTACTCCAGCTAATGTAGTGGTAGAATCATAGAATCTCTACAGTATAGAGGAGGCCATTCAGTCCATTGAGTCTGCACCAATTCTATCTCCCACAGAATGTCTTACATAGGCCCAGCCTCTGCTCTATTATCATAACATCCCGTATTTACTCTGCCAATATCCCTAATCAGTATTTGTTAGGACACTAAGGGGCAATTCTGCATGACCAATCTACCTAAGTAAACTTAGGTATAAGTTCAAATCCTATTCAGGCATCTAGGGAATTTAATTTAATTTAGTTAATCCAATAAATAATGAGCAAGATTTACCATGCAATCTGCCATGTGTTTCGTGGTGGCAGATGCAGCCTGCCATTGGCTGGCAGCAGAATCTTCTGGGGTTCCCCATTAAATGAACCCCTTTCCATCAGGAAACCTCTGATGGGGGTGTGCCGTCAGTGGGAGCCAGAAGATCCTGCCATCATGAGTGGTAGAAAAACTCCAGCCCTTGTTCCAATCCCAGTTGCGACTGTTAACATCTCAAGAGAAATTTGAACATCCAATAATTAACTGAAGGAACTATGCCACATAATTTCATGTTCAAAACAAAAACATACTTTACTGTACCTATAAAAATATTAAAACACAATGTATGTCAGGATTCCAGTTTTATTTCTTCTACCCCCCTTCCCAAATTCCCTTGTCTTACAAAATATTGATGGGTCAATCATTTCTCCAGGCATCAACCCAAATGTATGCCACAGCCCCGTAGAATTCACTTTGGTTTCTCCTCAACATTACAGCTACATATCCAAGTTCAAGATTTCCTGGAAATATTTCTAGTTACTGGTTTCCAGCTAGTTTTGCGAACTTGTGACGGTGGATTCCTCAGCTCAGGTTTTAGCCTTACTACCTTCTTGCCCTGACTGTTGGCCTCCAGGCTGCATTTTTTTCAGTCTGCACCTATAGCTTCTTTACAGTTGTCTCCAAGCAGACTGGTTTCTGCCTCAATGTCAATTGATTTTCACTGTGGAGGCCACTGAAGATTTTATATTCCAGCTCCAAGCTAAGCACATGGGATGACACAGTGGCACAGTAGTTAGTAATGCTGCCTTACAATGCCAGGGCCCTGGTTCAATTCCAGCCCTGGATGACTGTGTGAAGTTTGCATGTTCTCTCTGTGTCTGTGTGGATTTCCTCCAGAAGTTCCAATTTCCTCCTACAGTCCAAAGATATGCAGGTTGACTGGCCATGTTCAACTGCCTCTTAGTGTTCAAAGATGAGTAGGTTAGATTAATTATCCATGGTAACTGTGCAAGGTTACGGGGATAAGGTGGTAAGGGATGGGGCTCAGTAAGATGTCCAGATGCAATGATCTCCTTCTGCACTGTAGAGATTCTATGATTCTATGAAATGTTCCGGCTTGCTTTTCCCTCATGAATTCCAGATGAGCTACAATGTACACAAGATATAAAATAAAAAGTTAGCCTCAATAATGATGACCATAAAACTATTGGGTTGTCATAAAACCCATTTGGTTTGAACATCCTTTATGGAAGAAAATCTATTGCCCTTGCTTGGTTGGTCTGTGTGTGATTCTAAATCTTCAACAATAACTCTTTACTTCCTTCTTCGATGTTAAAGTGACACCCAACATTGATTTAGGCATTGAATTTAAGAAAGGCACATGTAATCTAATCAATCCTGTGAAGTCTATCTCACTAACATCTAGGAGCCAGGGATGACATTTGTCGAGCTGTCCACAGATTAGTCAAGCAACAGGCTGACAAACTCTTTCAATCATTGTCCAAGACATCCTTGGATATGTCCTATCTCACTGGTAGGATGGACCTACGAGAGATGATAGCACAGTGATACACAATTGGGAGGAAGTGTATCAACCTACTTCAATATTGACTCCAGCCCCATAAAGATTAATGGCATCAGGTTAGACATGGACAAAGAAAACTCCTGATGGTTACCACAGCCTTCTTTCAATTGATGAATCAGACTTTCTCCACATTGGACAATACTTAGAAGAAGCACTGAGGATACCAAAGACACAGAACATGCCCCTTGTGAATAAGTTCAATATCCATCACCAACACTATTTTGGAAACACTATTCCTAAGTCGCTGATTGAGTTCTGAAGAGTATATCTGCCGGACTGGGCCCATGACAGATGGTGAGGGAAAAACCTACTTGACTCCTTCCTCACAAACCTACAGGTTACTGATGAAGATGACTAAAGTGGCTAAAGGAAGGGCAGGACTGGCGATTGAATATTCTGGGGTATAAGTGTTTTAGGCATGATAGAGGTGGTTTGAGGAGAGAAGGGGGAGTGGCGTTATTAGTTAAGGAACACAGAAGGAGGGTGGTATGGCTGAGTTAGGAATTGAGTCGCTATGGGTGGAGTTGAGGAATAGGAAGGGAGAGGTTACTATGTTGGGTGTGTACTACAGACCGCCCAACAGTCTGCGGGCTGTGGAAGAAGGGATGTGTAAGGAAATTTTAGATAAGTGTAGGAAGAATAGGGTAGTTGTAATGGGAGATTTCAATTTCCCTGGGGTAGATTGGAAGGTGCCGAGAGCGGAAGGTGCAGACGGGGAGGAATTTGTACGGTGTGTTTTAGAAGGGTCCTTGGAGCAGTATGTGGATAGCCCGACTAGAGAGGGGGCTATACTGGATCTGGTTCTGGGGAATGAGCCAGGGCAGGTGGTTGACGTTGTAGTAGGAGAGCATGTGTCTAATAGTGACGACAATTCTGTCTGCTTTAGGGTATTAATGGAAAAAGATGAAGCCTGCCCTAAGGGGAGGGTGTTAAACTGGGGGAGGGCTAGATATAGCCAGATTAGGCAGGATCTTAAGGATACCGACTGGGATAAGCTGTTCGAGGGTAGGTCGATGCTGCACATGTGGGAATCTTTCAAGGGAAAACTAAAATTTTTGCAGGATAGACACGTGCCGGTAAGGAGAAAGGATGGGAAGGGTAGGATTAGAGAACCGTGGGTTACTAGGGATGTTGAGGACTTGGTCAGGAAGAAGCGGGAGGCGTACGTTAGATCCAGGCAATTGGGGACAGAGGCAGCGCTGGAAAAATATAGAGAGTGTAGACGGGATCTTAAAAGGGGTGTCAGAAAGGCAAAAAGGGGCCACGAAATGGCTTTGGCAGGTAGGATTAAGGAAAATCCTAAGGCATTTTACTCCTATGTAAGGAGCAAAAGGATGGTTAGAGGGAAGATTGGACCTCTCAGGGACAGAGGAGGGGAACTATGCTTAGAGCCTGAGGGAATGGGGGAGATCCTGAATGAATACTTTGCATCGGTATTCACGCGGGAGAGGGGCCTGATATCTGATGCCGGCTTTGAGGATTTTGAGGACCCGTTAAAGGAAATAATCATTACGAGGGAAGAAGTGTTGGGGCTTTTAGGTAGCATAAAGACTTATAAAGCTCCGGGGCCTGATGGTATTTATCCCAGGCTGCTAAGGGAGGTGAGAGATGACATTGCTGGGCCTCTGACGCAAATCTTTGTCTCTTCTTTGGACACAGGTGAGGTCCCAGAGGACTGGAGAATTGCAAATGTAGTACCGTTGTTTAAAAAGGGTCAGAGGAATAACCCAGGGAACTATAGGCCGGTGAGCTTGACTTCAGTTATAGAACATAGAACATAGAACATAGAACAATACAGCACAGAACAGGCCCTTCGGCCTTCGATGTTGTGCCGACCAAAATAAAAAGCAATGCCCCTCCAAACTAAACCATTCCCTTCTCTTCCATATACTTATCAACTAACCTCTTAAACGCCACCAAACTTGGCGCATCTACAACAGCTGCAGGCAGGGCATTCCACTCCCTAATCACTCTTTGAGTAAAGAACCTACCTCTGATATCCGTCCTATAACTCATACCCCTTAATTTAAAGCTGTGTCCCCTCGTGCTAGCTTTCTCCATCCTAGGAAAAAGGCTATCACTGTCCACCCTATCTAAACCTCTAATCATCTTATATGTTTCAATAAGGTCTCCTCTTAGCCGCCTTCTTTAATGAAAACAACCTCAAATCCCTCAGCCTCTCTTCATAAGACCTGCCCTCCATACCAGGCAACATCCTGGTAAACCTCCTCTGTACCCTCTCCAATGCCTCCACATCTTTCTTATAATGTGGGGACCAGAACTGCACACAATACTCCAAGTGCGGCCGCACTAGAGTTTTGTACAGTTGCAACATGACGTTGCGGCTCCGAAATTCAATCCCCCTACCAATAAAAGCTAAGACTCCATATGCCTTCTTAACAACTTTATCCACTTGACTGCCTACTTTCAGGGATCTATTGACACATACACCAAGATCCTTCTGTTCCTCAACACTATTAAGAGCCCTACCATTAGCCCTATACTCTACACATTTATTGTTCCTGCCAAAGTGCATTACCTCACACTTTTCCACATTGGCTTATAGGTAAGCCAATGGAGAGGATCCTCAGGGACAGGATGTGTGAGCATCTGGAGCGCTGCGATCTGATCAGGAATATGCAGCATGGCTTCGTTAAGGGGAGGTCGTGCCTTACGAATCTAGTGGAATTTTTTGAAGAGGTGACAAAAACGGTTGATGAAGGACAAGCCGTTGATGTCGTCTACATGGATTTCAGTAAGGCGTTTGACAAGGTTCCCCATGGTAGGCTGATAAAAAAGGTGAAGGCGTATGGGATACAGGGCCAGGTATGTAGATGGGTTGAGAACTGGCTTGGGAGGAGGAGACAGCGGGTATTAGTGGAAGGCTCTTTTTCCAACTGGAGGTCAGTCACTGTGGTGTGCCACAGGGCTCAGTACTAGGACCTCTTCTATTTGTGATTTATATAAATGACTTGGAAGAGGGGGTAGGTGGTGTGATCAGCAAATTTGCTGATGACACTAAGATACTTTGATTGCTGGGGACTGAAGATCAGTGCCAGGCAATACAACAGGACATAGATAGGCTGGTAGATTGGGCAGATAGATGGCAAATGGAATTTAATCCGGATAAATGCGAGGTGATGCATTTTGGCCGGAATACTGTAGAGGGGAGTTATAGGATAAAAGGTAAAACTATCCGGAGTATAGAGACGCAGAGAGACCTGGGGGTGCAGGTTCACAAGTCTCTGAAGGTGTCAATACAGGTGGAAAAAGTGATAAAGAAAGCATATGGTATGTTAGCCTTCATAGGAAGGGGTATAGAATACAAGAGTAGGAGTTTGATGTTGCTAGTGTATAGAACATTGGTTAGGCCTCACTTGGAGTACTGCGTCCAGTTCTGGTCGCCATACTACCGGAAGGATGTGGAGTCCCTGGAGAGAATGTAGAGGATATTTACCAGGGTGCTGCCTGGTATGGAAGGGCTGTCTTATGAGGAAAGGTTGAACGTACTGGGGTTGTTTTCCCTTGAAAGACGTCGGCTGAGAGGGGATCTTTTAGAGGTATATAAGATTATAAGGGGTATAGATAGAGTAAATGGTGGTAAGCTTTTTCCACCATTACATTCGGATAGAACGAGGGGTCACGGCCTTAGGGTGAGGGGGTTTATGTATAAGACTAATATTAGAGGGCATTTTTTCACACAAAGGGTAGTGGGGGTGTGGAATGCACTACTGAGTAAGGTGGTGGGAGCAGGCACGCTAGGGTTGTTTAAGGGTCTCTTGGACAGCCACATGAGCGGTCTGCAGATAGAGGGATATATGAGGACTGTTTAAATACTTTAATTGTTTCCACAGGCTATTCGGTCCACCTTGTTGACCAACAAGGTGCATGCATTCGGCAAGTCGTGCGAGGGCTGCTCCTGGAGGTTACTTCAGGAGTGGCCTAGTGCTTCACGTCGTTAGTGTATGCTTAAACTGGACCATCAGATGGGCAACATGACAGCTCAGAGACTATCACTGTTGCTGTGCAGACACATGGATTTGGGCCTGTGTCTGCGGGAGTTTGCGTGTTCTCCCCGTGGTTGCGTGGGTTTTCTCCGGGTGCTGCGGTTTCCTCCCACATCCCAAAAATGTGCTCTTAGGCTGATTGGGTAACAAATTGTCCCTATATTGGTCTCTATGTGTCATTAAGACGTTAGGATGGCGGCGCGGGCTCGTTGGGCCAAAGGGCCTGTTTCCTGTGCTGTGTTGTTCTTTATTCTTTGTTCTTTGTATGACTCATGTCACTTTATGGATGTTAACATTGACCTAGATCTGTAATGAATTTATCTCATTCAGCATGGTGGTAGCATCACACAACATAATGGGGGTGTGCTCAGTGTGAAGATGGAACATCCTCCCCACAGTACTGTGGGGTTGGTCATTTTCATCAACTCTGCTTTGGACATATGCTGTGTGCCAAAACCTAACAATCATATAACTTCATCAATATAATAACATTGATTTACTACAGTTCTCAGAAGTTTCAGTTTTGCATGCTTCAGTGGGGGCCTATTGACAAATCTAAATTTCAAAATCAGAATGTGCAGTGAAATCATAGAATCATAGAAACTCTTCAGTGCAGAAAGAGAGCATTTGGCCCCTCGAGTATGCACTGACCACAATCCCACCCAGGCTGCTATTCCTATATATTTCTGACCTACGCATCTCAAGGTACTAAGGAGCAATTTTAACATGGCCAATCAACCTAACCCGCACACCTTTGGACTCAAAATTAATCAAAATTAATTTCACTGAGGTTTATTCCTATTTCACTGATTGAAGTAATGTTGCTTCTAAGTTTTACTGACACGCATGCTGATTTACTTAAGTATATAGAACCTTTAAAATTTTTTGCACAGTTGCACAAATGTGGTCATTTGAAAGGGCACACTTGAGATAAGAAATATTGATCTGATGTTATGTGTAATGTAGGTATTTTAACATGGATAAAATGTTGATGGAAACAAGCAATGATGCACAAGACTCTCAGTACAGGCTACTGAATGGAAAAAATCCTTTAAAAAAACACTATGGAGCTTGAGAGTCATTGCAAGCTACAGAACTCCTGCATATGCAAAACCCCTTTCTGGTATAAGTTTCTTTCAAAGCTTGTTCAATCAGCAGTTTGTTGTTGCTGCTGATTTTGTCAGCCTCAATTTTCATAGATTTTTTCCATAGATCTTCATGTACCAAGCTATTAAAACGCTGCGTGTCAAACCACAATTTTTAAAGTTGTTTTGTCCCTTTTAACAGCTGTGGCTTTTTAAAAGTATAATATAATGTAATTGCACTTAATCCCACGAGATAACTTTATACAAAGCCCTTCAATCTATACTTCTGGCATGAATTTCAACCAGCAGTGGATTACTTCAGGGCTGATGAAATATTTGCCTATCTCTCATCAAGCTTTGCTCCATTTTGTTACTATTATGTATATCTAGATGAACACAACCTTTGATTACAAGCATTTACCTTTTCTGAGCCAAAAAAACAATAAATGAAAATTGCCTTGTTGATTTTGGCTTGCTAGATGGCATATTAGAAATAATCACAACTCCTATTACTATTATGCGTATGGCTAACGGCTCAACAAATGTAGGTCATAAGATTAATAGATGCATTTTAATGGCTTTACACAAACCAAACCCGGCTTACTATCTTGCGAACAATAGTTGACACTTGTTGGTTGACTGTATTGAGCTGTATGTTATGTTGCTTCTCTGTGATTATCAAGATAATCTGAACAGGCAAAGAAAAAACATCAACATAAAAGGAGCATGGCTGCCTTAGTAGGTTTGTAGCAATTTAACAGAAGGAAGCAATTACAAGTAACCTCGTTGGATACCAATTCAAAATGTCCTGTAAAAGCAGAACCTTACATCCTCTTCAAATTAGCTTCAATTATTTGCTTCCTGCTATGCAAATACCTTTTTTCTCTATTTTATGTGATTTTCCAGCATTTTCAACATCTGCACAAGCAGAACCTCACGTTGAACCATATATGCACAATAGGTTGTTCTCTATGGAAACGGTTACTGGCACATCCTTGGACATGCCTTCTGCAAACTAAGAATAGAAAGTTCACTTCTACCTTTATCATAGCTTTGTCATTTGAGACTGTTATCTTGCAAGACAGCAATTTATTTTAAGAGTCACTGCTAACATCGACACTGTTGCATCTATGCATTGAATGCATTCCTTAAATGGTAGTCTCAACTCCATAGCCCATTTTTTTCTAAATAGCTCAGTCCCTTTGTAAATTATTGACTTGTGTATTTTTATATTGTGGTAGTGAACAGTTTAATCAACTGTGTGCAGTCACATAACAAGCTGCAAGACGGTTTTGAGCATACCTTGGATTGCTATTTTTATTTTGATAACCAGGATATGGGCAAATCATCCACTTTCAAACTTGTAGTTGTGGAAATGCATTTTCCAATGGCCTGGTTGGATGTTTACACCAGAGTTCTGCAGGTTAACTCATTTGAGTATCCACTGGAGCATTCATGGTCATAAACCTTATGTGAAATTGGATCATTTGTTGGAGTACTTGAAAATTTGAGTGTAGACCTGGAAATAAAACCTGATAATTCTGCATGAAAATGGAAACAAAAGGCTAGTATAGCAGTGTGCTTGGCTCATTCAGTTCATTGTTCCTGACTGAATATCCCAAAAGAATTATTGTACCACTTTTCAACGACAGAACAGCTGGCATCGCAATAAAGGAAAGGTCATGGAACAAGTGCATAGAAGATCCCAATGCTTCAATGGATGGAATATAAATAGAGCAGAAGCGGTGCAGACTTGATGGGCCGAAAGGTTTCTTCTGCATGGTATGATTCTATGAAAGACAGATAAATAGGTCTCTATGAGATGAAGCCTCCAAAGCTTTTCTTTTGTGCAGGGAACTGCATTGCAAATGAATGCCTCAAAAAGCTCAGTGACTTGACCAGGGAGGCAAATAGCACACTAGGAACTTTCTCTTTTCCCCTCAAGTAACCTCAGATTAGCAAAGTTTTGAGAACTCCTGGGTACTCAGCTGAAAAGAAGGATGCTTGAGAAGCATCACATGCAGCATTTTTAAGATAACTCTTTGAGAAAGTGCAGCAATTCTAGTTTTCAGTTTTGGTAAGAATCAAGTTTTTTTCTTCAATGTAGATAAATTTTCCTTGCATCTTTTTTCTAAACATGGATGTAATATTTGCAATTCTCCAATCCTCTGGTGCTATCATTGTATTTAAGGGGAGATAGAAAATTATGACGATTTCCATTCTTACTTCCCTCAGTATCCTGGGTTATGTTTCATCTTGTCCTGGTGACTTGTCAATTTTATGTTCAGCCAATGCTCTTATCAATTTTTAACTAATCAAGTGCCTTGACTACTTCCTCATTCCCAATGACTTGGACAACATCTTCTTTCAGCCATTGTCTCTGCATTCATGCATGCATCACCTTTTTGGTCTGTAATCATTCCTACTTCTTTTAGTTGTAGAAGACTTACATTCCATGTAGAAAAAATCCGATTCCTTATTAAGTTAGCTGCTAGTTATTTCACATACTTTCTTGTTTCTTTTTTCTAATTTTTTCAAGTCCTCTCTTGATGTGTCTGCATCTGGAGTATTTTGTAAGTTCTGGGTTTCCTTATTTAGAAAAAGAATATTGTTGCATTAGAAGTAGTTCCAAGACGCTTCATTCAACTCATACTTGAGGTGAAGGATTTATCTGATGAAGAAAGGTTGAATATATTGAATTGGAGTTGAGAGATGATCTTATTGAAACTTATAGGAATTTGAAGGGGCTAAATAAGGCGGATACCAGGAGAATGTTTCCTTTTGTGAGGGAGACTAGAACCAGAGATGCAGTTTAAAAATAAGATACCTTCCTTTAAAGAAGGAAGTAAGGAAAAATACAGTCCGGAATAAGGGGAACAAACAGGAAAGTAGAATTGAAAGCACAAACAGATCACCCACAAGCTTATCGAATGGCCTTCCCATGCTTTGTGTTGCTATATTCGTTCCTATGTTGTAGCTGGTTTTCACTTCAGATATCTGGATGAGATGTCTGCTGCTTGAAAAAAAATTCCTGGGGAAACAATAATTTCTTTAATGCAACAAATGGGATGTTTCACACTGACACAGAGAAAATAGGGCTCAATGATTGTCAGATTTTGAAATGACCTATAAGGGTGAATTAATAGATTTAATGAACAGGGGATAGATCTAACACCTCTGCATTTGAGTAAGAGCACATGCAAATCAAATGCTTCACTTCAAGGTCCAAATATCAGCAGATCTCATTAGCAAAATTGTTTTACTTGTTCAAAGAACAGACAGTTTCTAGCTAACATACAAGCCATTGGGTGAAAGTTAAAACATGCATTGAATCACTGGCTAACCATCTGTATCTGTGACTCAGTGCAGAGTTACATTGGAATGCTCCCTCTGTGATTGCTATATTAGAGAACTGTAATAGAGCTGAGAGGAAGGTGCTACTGCAGAGATAATTCTCTCTATGCTTGAATCATGAATAAACCTTTGTAACCAATTCCTGGGTCTCCGATAGTTAGTTAGAAGAAGTCCACTTCAACACTTCCAATACTGGACACAGGTGTCAACATAATGGAGCAGTTACAGTCAGGTAGAATAAGGATGACAGCACCTTTAGCAGATCTGGCTATCTCCTACTGTAATCTTAGCAAATTATAGTAAAATAGAGGATTGGAACAACAAAAAATGGTGAATGAATGTTAAGAACTTCCAAGGAAAAGTTAATAAGTACTTTGGATGTGACTTAAAATATGATGCACTTGAGGTGAACTGCCAAAAGTCCAAAATGACATAGTTCTCAGGATGATGATAAAGATTCCTATAATTCAGGGAAATTTATACTAGTCACAAGAAATTTTTGTCTTACAATGAATATCATGGACTTGTTTAACTGTGCAGTACTGGATATTGCTTGTTCTTCAACAGTATGAACAATAGATTGTCACTTTAATTTGCTAAGTAGGGAAAACTGACACAATGATAAGAAAAATGTGCATTAGGTTTAATAATGACAATGTATGAGTTATAATGCCATGTAAAATAGTTGGACTAAGCCATTCTATAAGTACTGATGGTACCTATACTTTTGGGTTAATCTATGAAAAAGGCACAAAATAAATGTTTTAACAATTAAAGATATCAGACGATAAGAATCAGGGAAAAAGAGCAGATTGTCTTAAACAGACAATTTTCTTGCCCTACATGTCTGTGGAAGGGATTTTAAATCAGCTAGTTAGATTCACAGTCAGATATAGTCTTTTCAGTGACAGGATAGTTAGAAGGGGTTAAATGATTCTTTACAAATGAATTAAGATAGTTTGGTCATATGTGAAAGCAATAACAGTATTAAAATAAATGAATATGATTTTAAAGTATATATTTCAACGTATTGAATGTATTTTAATATTTAAAATGTATTGTTTGTCTCAGTCAAAAAATGCAGTCATTGCAACGTGTAATGGTAAGTTTAGAGCTGGGAATCTATTAATCAGAAAAGTAAGTATTAGAAATTTTAAGTTTTTGAGACAAATGTTGTAACATTTTCCCAAAGAAAGAAGGTGGAAGAGAGAATGTCCAGGGTTTGTGAAGTGCTTAATTATGGTGGCTGCTTTCCCAAGGCAGCGGGAACTGTGGGCAGTGTCAATGGATAGGAGGCTGTTTTGTATGATGGATTGAGTTTCGTTCACGACCTTTCGTAGTTCCTTACGATCTTGGGCAGAGCAGGAGCCATACCAAGCTATGATACAACCAGAAGGAATGCTTTCTATGGTGCATCTGTAAAAGTTGTGAGAGTCGTAGCTGACATGTCAAATTTCCTTAGTCTTCTGAGAAAGTAGAGGCATTGGTGAGTTTTCTTAATTTTGGTGTTGGCATGAGGAGACCAGGGCAGTTTGTTGGTGATCTAGATACCTAAAAACTTGAAGCTTTTGACCTTTTCTACTTTGTCCCTGCTGATGTAGATAGGGGCATGTTCTCCTTTGCACTCCCTGAAGTTGATGACAATCTCCTTCATTTTGTGATCATTGAGGGAGAGATTATTGTTGCTGCACCAGTTCACCAGTTTGTCTATCTCATTCCTGTACGCTATCTCGTCACTGTTTGAGATCTGATCCATCATGGTGGTGTCATCAGCAAACTTGCAAATTGAATTGGAGAGGAATTTGGCCACAGTCATGGGTGGAGAAGGAGTATAGTAGGCGGCTGAGAACATAGCCTTGTGGGGCACCGCTGTTGAGGATGATTATGGAGCCGGTGTTTTTGCCCATCCCAACTGATTGTGATTTGTGAGTTCGGAAGTTCAGGATCCAGTTGCAGAGGGAGGTGCCGAGACCCAGGCCACAGAGTTCAGAGATGAATTTCGTGGGAATAGTTGTGTTATAGGCTGAGGTGTAGTCAATAAGTAGGAGTTAGGATATAGGTATCCTTGTTATCCAGGTGTTCCAGGATTGAGTGCAAGGCCAGGGAAATAGCGCTGTTGTAGACTTTTTGCGGCGATGGACAAACTGCAATCCGGGAGGCTGGAATTGATTCGTGCCATAACTAACCTTTTGAAACATTTCATAATGATGGATGTCAGACCCACTGGCCAATAGTCATTAATAGTCATTGCTGCTTGGTTTTTCTTAAGTACCGGGAGAACACTCATCTTCTTGAGGCAGATAGGGATTCAGATTATTGTTCCTCCCAGTTCCTCCTTGAACACATCCTGGTAGTTACTAATGACTTTGTTCAGGCCCTACTCTTTTATTTTAAAGATCTCTGGCCAGTTCAATTTAATTTCCTGGAGCCAGTCATATCCCATTAAACTCAGCCCTTGGCCTGACACCACCATCAATGGTACTCAACATCATTCCTACTATCTTTATGGCCTCGCCAGCATACGTAGCTGGTTTACCTGCAGTATTCCTCAACTTCAGGGATTGAACTCCTTCTTTGAGATAGATCTAAGGACAGTATGTGGCACAATGGCTAGCACTGCTGCCCCACAACACCAGGGACCTGGGTTTGATTCCAGGCTTCGGTCATTGTCTGCGTGGTGTCTGCATGTTCTCCCCACACCTGCGGGCTTTCCTCCGGGTGCTCTGGTTTCCTCCCACAGTCTGAAACATGTGCTGGTTAGGTGCATTGGCCATGCTAAATTTTTCCTCAATGTACCCAAACAGGCATCGAAGTGAGGTGACTAGGGGATTTTCACAGTAACTTCATTGCAGCTGACTAATGACGAATAAATGAACTTGACTTTTTTTTGTTGACTCACACAGTAGCTGACACACCCATGTGTGTTACTTGTGTGTGTCACCATGTGTGTCACCCATGTGTGTCACACACTTGACATGTGTGTCAAGTGTGTGACACTTGTCATCGTGGAGTTCGGTGACAAGTGGTGTACCTCAAGGGTCTGTTTTGGGGCCCCTGCTGTTTGTAATTTTTATAAATGATCTGGATGAGGGTATTGAAGGATGGATTAGTAAATTTGCAGATGACACTAAAGTCGGTGGAGTGGTAGATAGTGAAGAGGGGTGTTATAGTTTGCAGAGAGACTTGGACAAGTTGCAGAGCTGGGCCGAGAGGTGGCAAATGGAGTTTAATGTGAAAAGTGTGAGGTAATGCACTATGGCAGGAATAATAAATGTGTAGAGTATAGGGCTAATGGTAGGATTCTTAGTAGTCTTGATGAATAGAGGGATCTTGGTGTGTATGTGCATAGATCCCTGAAAGTATGCAGTCAAGTCGAGAAGGTTGTTAAGAAGGCATATGGAGTCTTAGCTTTTATTGGTAGGGGGATTGAATTTCGGAGCCGTAACATCATGTTGCAACTGTACAAAACTCTAATGCGGCCGCACTTGGAGTATTGTGTGCAGTTCTGGTCCCCACATTATAAGAAAGATGTGGAGGCATTGGAGAGGGTACAGAGGAGGTTACCAGGATGTTGCCTGGTATGGAGGGCAGGTCTTATGAAGAGAGGCTGAGGGATTTGAGGTTGTTTTCGTTAGAAAGGAGGCGGCTAAGAGGGGAACTAATCGAAACATATAAGATGATTAGAGGTTTAGATAGGGTGGACAGTGATAGCCTTTTTTCTAGGATGGAGAAAGCTAGCACGAGGGGACACAGCTTTAAATTAAGGGGTGATAGTTATAGGACGGATACCAGAGGTAGGTTCTTTACCCAAAGGGTGGTTCGGGAGTGGAATGCCCTGCCTGCAGCAGTTGTAGATGCGCAAAGTTTGGTGGCGTTTAAGAGGTTAGTTGATAAGTATATGGAAGAGAAGGGAATGGTTTAGTTTGGAGGGTCATTGCTTTTTATATTGGTCGGCGCAACATCGAAGGCCGAAGGGCCTGTTCTGTGCTGTAATGTTCTATGTTCTATGTTCTATGTCTATCTTCATCTTCAGTGTCTGGTTGTTCACTAACTATTATATGATTGGAAATACCTTGCCTACTTCCATGCTGTTTATCAACGTAACATTTGATTCACCAAATGGAGAATCCAGCCTTGGGGTTGGATTATTTACTCTCTTTGTGTCGGGAAGCACAATAAGAAGTCTCACAACACTGGGAGTGAGATTCCGAAAACTTGTGCTATCAAATAAACCTGTTGGACTTTAATTTGATGTTGTGAGACTTCTTTCTGTGCTTACCCCAGTCCAATGCAGGCATCTCCACATCATGTATTGGAAAAGCCTGTTTGTTTTTACACCTCTAACAAGGTGTAAAAACTTGTTTCTGCTCCTCTAACAAGACACAGCTTTGGAGAGTGACCTCCCCCATATCAAAAGCACTGAGAATCATTCCTAGGCTGTTGTTTGAGTCTTTGGTATTTTATGATTATTCTTGTTTCTCCACTTATCTCATTGCTTGAACTTGATCTAGTACCCTCGTTTCTGGTGTGACTACTGCTCACAACTTCTTACCCTAACTGGCAACCCAAAATTGCAATGCTCTACAATTTGCTTTAGCTTGTTACCAAAGTTGCATCACCATGAAGTTAAACACATACGTTTGCAGTGTTACCAAGGCTTTCGGAATATAATGCTCTTTTGCTGGCTCAAATGTCTTTGCGTCAGGTGCACCCAGGGACATTAAACTCTGGATCAAGTTATATTCTGGATCCCACACGTGGGGAGTAATATAATTTTCCTCTTATCTTCCCCCTTTTTTCCATTAGCGCAGGAAAGAATATTACAAACCCTCCACATACTGTTTATCGTGGCAACATTGAAGACTTCTAACTTCCCAAAGAGGGGCATGGCTGTTCCCTGTTTTTTAGATTAATCTTGGATTAATCTGACTCACTCTGCACTTTTGCAACAATGTTCTCTTTGAATCCCTTGCTGCAAAAGGAATCATGAGATTTTCCTCATCGCCAATGTAGTAATTGCAAGGATTAGAACATAGAACATAGAACATAGAACATAGAACATTACAGCACAGAACAGGCCCTTCGGCCTTCGATGTTGTGCCGACCAAAATAAAAAGCAATGCCCCTCCAAACTAAACCATTCCCTTCTCTTCCATATACTTATCAATTAACCTCTTACACGCCACCAAACTTGGCGCATCTACAACAGCTGCAGGCAGGGCATTCCACTCCCTAATCACTCTTTGAGTAAAGAACCTAGCTCTGATATCCGTCCTATAACTCATACCCCTTAATTTAAAGCTGTGTCCCCTCGTGCTAGCTTTCTCCATCCTAGGAAAAAGGCTATCACTGTCCACCCTATCTAAACCTCTAATCATCTTATATGCTTCAATAAGATCCCCTCTTAGCCGCCTCCTTTCTAACGAAAACAACCTCAAATCCTCAGCCTCTCTTCATAAGACCTGCCCTCCATACCAGGCAACATCCTGGTAAACCTGCTCTGTACCCTCTCCAATGCCTCCACATCTTTCTTATAATGTGGGGACCAGAACTGCACACAATACTCCAAGTGCGGCCGCACTAGAGTTTTGTACAGTTGCAACATGACGTTGCGGCTCCGAAAATCAATCCCTCTACCAATAAAAGCCAAGACTCCATATGCCTTCCTAACAACCTTCTCGACCTGACTGCCTACTTTCAAGGATCTATGCACATACACACCAAGATCCCTCTGTTCATCTAGACTACTAAGAATCCTACCATTTGCCCTATACTCTACACATTTATTATTTCTGCCATAGTGCATTACCTCACACTTTTCCACATTTAAACTCCATTTGCCACCTCTCGGCCCAGCTCTGCAACTTGTCCAAGTCCCTCTGAAAACTATAACACCCCTCTTCACTATCTACCACTCCACCGACTTTAGTGTCATCTGCAAATTTACTAATCCATCCTTCAATACCCTCATCCAGATCATTTATAAAAATTACAAACAGCAGGAGCCCCAAAACAGATCCCTGAGGTACACCACTTGTAACTGAACTCCCCGATGAATATCTCCCATCAACCACCACCCTCTGTCTTCTATCTGCTAGCCGATTCCTAATCCAATTAGCTAAATCACCCTCTATCCCATACATCTGCATTTTCTGCAGGAGCCTTCCATGGGACACCTTATCGAACGCCTTACTAAAGTCCATATATACCACATCAACTGCCTTACCCCCATCCACATCTTTGGTCACTTTTTCAAAAAACTCAATAAGGTTAGTAAGGCACGACCTACCCTTCACAAAACCATGCTGACGATCCCCAATCAATTCATTTCTCTCTAAATAACTATAAATCCTATCCCTAATAATTCTCTCCAATACTTTGCCCACAACAGAAGTAAGACTCACTGGCCAATAATTCCCTGGAAGGTCTCTCTTCCCCTTCTTGAACAACGGGACCACATTCGCTATCCTCCAGTCCTCCGGAACCACACCCGTAACCAACGACGACCTGAAGATCAGAGCCAGAGGCTCTGCAATCTCCTCTCTTGCCTCCCAGAGAATCCTAGGGTAATCCCGTCCGGCCCAGGGGACTTATCCAACTTCAAACCCTCGAGAATTTCTAACACATCCTCCCTATCTACTACAATACTTCCCAATTTGCAACCCTGTTCCTCAGTGCTCTCCATAGCTACATTTCCAGCACTCTGCGTGAATACCGAAGAGAAATATTTATTCAGTGCCTCACCAATCTCTTCAGGCTCCACGCACAACTTCCCACTGCTGTCTATGACTGGCCCTAATCTTGCCCTAACCAATCTTCTATTCTTAACATATCTAAAGAAAGCTTTAGGATTCTCCTTAATCCTATCAGCCAAAGTCTTCTCGTGTCCCCTCTTAGCTCTCCTCAACTCACTCTTTAGCTCCCTCCTGGCTAATCTATAGCTATCCATTGCACTAACTGAGCCTTCAAGCCTCATCCTGACATAAGCCTCCTTTTTCCTTTTAACCAGCGAATTAACTTTTTTCGTACACCAAGGTTCCCTTACTCGACCATTTCCTCCTTGCCTGACAGGGACATACTTATCAAGGACTCGCAGCAGCTGCTCCTTGAATAAGCTCCACATTTCAGGTGTTCCCAGTCCCTGTAGTTTCCTAGTCCAACCTATGCACTCTAATTCTCTCCTTATGGCCTCATAATTACCATTCTCCCAGCTATAACTACTGCCCCCAGCTTCATGCCTATCCCTATCCATCACTAAGGTGAACGTAACCGAATTGGGACCCCCAATCAGCCTGATGAACTATAACAGTTCATTTACATGTACATATATACCCAGAGCCCTTACACCACATTCTCAGTTTTGTCTCAAAGATCCACTCCAAAGTCTGTGCTTTGCACTGAGATCCCTGCACTCATTTCCATTGGACAATTGGATCACATGACCCTCCTGATGGACAGCTTTTAAAGCAGCCAGCTACTGCAGTCACATTTGTGTATTTATACGGACAGGGACTTAAAGGAAGACTAGCTGCTAACAGATTTGAGGAACAATTGGATAATAGAGATATCAGAGGAGAATCTCACATAGCTGGAAAAGTAATCTTGAAAAATCATTTGAACTATTTTGGCCCATATCCATAGGAGAGTAAATTAATTGATAGAAAAGCAGCATTTTCTTTTGGGAGAATCTTTTGAACAAAGAACAAAGAACAAATCAGCATTGGAAACAGGCCCGCACTGCCACTCCGATGTTCCCACCTCGACTTATGATCCCTGTCAATGTTTATAGATCTATGGATTAAAAACCAAATTTGAGACAATTTAGGGAGAATTTGTTTTGCCAATTAGCCTAAGAGCACATCTTTGGGATGTGGAGGAAACCGGAGCACCCGGAGAAAACCCACGCAAGCACGGGGAGAATGCGCAAACTCCCAAGATAGAGTAAAAAGGGTTAAGTTTTTTCCTAGGATGGACTCGAATAGCACGAGGGGTCACCGGCTTAGGGTAAGGAAGGTAAGGTATAATTTGAATGCTAGAGGGCGTTTTTTCACACAGAGGGTGGTGGGGATATGGAATGCGCTGCCAAGTAAAGTGGTGGAGGCAGGTAGTCTGGAGATATTTAAGAGATACTTAGATGGGCACATGAACAGAATGGGAATGGAGGGGTAGAGAAAACTGATTTAAAATAGGGATCATGAGCCTTGGGTGTCCCTGGGGAGTGTGTAAATAGGGGATGATATTGATGTGCACAGGTCCAAATCCATGTATCTGCACAGCACAGCGATAGTCACTGAGCTGTCATGTTGCCCATCAAATGGTCCAGGTCAAGTGTACACTAATGACGTGAAGCACTAGGATACTCTCGAAGAAACATCCAAGAGCAGCCTTCTCACGACCCATCGTGTGTATGCTCCTTGTTAGACAACAAGGTGGACCAAAGCACTTGTAGGATAAAAACAAGTACATCAATATCATCATCTATTTACACACTTCCCAGGGATTCCAAAGGCTCATGATCCCTATTTTAATTCAGTTTTCTATAACCCTCCATTCCCATTCTGTTCATGTGGGCCGGACGGGATTTACCCTAGGATTCTCTGGGAGGCAAGAGAGGAGATTGCAGAGCCTCTGGCTCTGATCTTCAGGTCGTCGTTGGTTACGGGTGTGGTTCCGGAGGACTGGAGGATAGCGAATGTGGTCCCGTTGTTCAAGAAGGGGAAGAGAGACCTTCCAGGGAATTATAGGCCAGTGAGTCTTACTTCTGTGGTGGGCAAAGTGTTGGAGAGAATAATTAGGGATAGGATTTATAGTTATTTAGAGAGTAATGAATTGATTGGAGATAGTCAGCATGGTTTTGTGAAGGGTAGGTCGTGCCTTACTAACCTCATTGAGTTTTTTGAAAAAGTGACTAAGGAGGTGGATGGGGGTAAGGCGGTTGATGTGGTATATATGGACTTTAGTAAGGCGTTTGATAAGGTGGCCCATGGAAGACTTCTGCAGAAAATGCAGATGTATGGGATAGAGGGTGATTTAGCTAATTGGGTTAGGAATTGGCTAGCAGATAGAAGACAGAGGGTGGTGGTTGATGGGAGATATTCATCTTGGAGTTCGGTGACAAGTGGTGTACCTCAGGGGTCTGTTTTGGGGCCCCTGCTGTTTGTAATTTTTATAAATGATCTGGATGAGGGTATTGAAGGATGGATTAGTAAATTTGCAGATGACACTAAAGTCGGTGGAGTGGTAGATAGTGAAGAGGGGTGTTATAGTTTGCAGAGGGACTTGGACAAGTTGCAGAGCTGGGCCGAGAGGTGGCAAATGGAGTTTAATGTGGAAAAGTGTGAGGTAATGCACTATGGCAGAAATAATAAATGTGTAGAGTATAGGGCAAATGGTAGGATTCTTAGTAGTCTAGATGAACAGAGGGATCTTGGTGTGTATGTGCATAGATCCCTGAAAGTAGGCAGTCAGGTCGAGAAGGTTGTTAGGAAGGCATATGGAGTCTTGGCTTTTATTGGTAGAGGGATTGAATTTCGGAGCCGCAACGTCATGTTGCAACTGTACAAAACTCTAGTGCGGCCGCACTTGGAGTATTGTGTGCAGTTCTGGTCCCCACATTATAAGAAAGATGTGGAGGCATTGGAGAGGGTACAGAGGAGGTTTACCAGGATGTTGCCTGGTATGGAGGGCAGGTCTTATGAGGAGAGGCTGAGGGATTTGAGGTTGTTTTCGTTAGAAAGGAGGAGGCTAAGAGGGGACCTGATCGAAACATATAAGATGATTAGAGGTTTAGATAGGGTGGACAGTGATAGCCTTTTTCCTAGGATGGAAAAAGCTAGCACGAGGGGACACAGCTTTAAATTAAGGGGTGATAGTTATAGGACGGATATCAGAGGCAGGTTCTTTACCCAAAGGGTGGTTCGGGAGTGGAATGCCCTGCCTGCAGCAGTTGTAGATGCGCCAAGTTTGGTGGCGTTTAAGAGGTTAGTTGATAAGTATATGGAAGAGAAGGGAATGGTTTAGTTTGGAGGGGCATTGCTTTTTATATTGGTCGGCGCAACATCGAAGGCCGAAGGGCCTGTTCTGTGCTGTAATGTTCTATGTTCTATGTTCTAAGTATCTCTTAAATAACTCCAGAGTGCCTGCCTTCACCACTTTACTTGGCAGCGCATTCCAAAATCCCGCCACCCTCTGTGTGAAAGAACTCCCTGTAGCATCCAAATTATTTCTCACCCCCCTCACCCTAAGCCCGTGACCCCTTGTGCTGCTGTTCGAGTCCATTCTAGGAAAAAGCTTAACCCTGTTTAGTCTATCTATACCCCTCATAATCTTGTACACCTCTATTAGATCTCCTCTAAGTCTACGTCTTTCTAAGGAAAAGAGTCCCAATTTGCCTAACTTCTCCTCGTAACTCAGACCTTCCGTACCAGGCAGCATCCTGGTAAACCTCCTCTGCACTTTCTCTAGAGTCTCCACGTCCTTCCAGTAGTAAGGTGACCAGAACTGGACGCAGTATTCCAAATGAGGTCTAACCAACGTTTTATACAACTGCAACACTAAAGGCCAGCTCTTGTACTCTACCCTTCCTATAAAGACTAACTATGCTTTCTTCATAACCTTCTCCACCTGCTCTGCCACCTTCAGAGACTTGTGCACCTGCATCCCCAGGTCCCTCTGCGTTTCTATACTCTTAATAGGTCTACCCTTTATCATATACCTCCCCCCTACATTCTTTCTCCCGAAATGCATCACCTCACATTTATCAGGATTGAATTCCATCTGCCATCTATCTGCCCAAGCTACCAGCATATCTATGTCCTGCTGCATCGCCTAAAAAGCACTGCATGATCTACCTTTAGTTGAACACAACCTACTTTCAGCAAAACAAGTCTCACTGAAAAATACCATATGCTGGATCATCATCCAAGTCAAAGACTTATTTGTTTCATTTCCATAATTTTCTTTCTACATCTGCTGCTTCATTGGGCAGTTATAGAAACACTTTTGCAGGAATGAAGCAGCAGATATAGAAAGAAAATTATGGAAATGAAACAAATAAGTCTTTGACTTGTTTTGCTGAAAGTAGGTTGTGTTCAACTAAAGGTAGATCCTGCAGTGCTTTACTGGTATCATAAAGGCATTTTTGTGATTTATGGTGATGATTTTTTACGGGGTGGCAATGTGGAATTTGAGAAATATGCTATTAATCAGATTAGGAGAGAATTTAAAATGGGGAGTTTGGTATGTGAGGACTTTAAATGTATTGAATTGGATATTAAGCAGGATAACTTTGAATAACATAAAATTAACATTCCTGTTAAATCTCAAAATACTGAAACTTTCCCATCCCACCCACCACAGGAATCATAGCTGGCAGAACAGACAATACGATTGTCCATTTAAAGGCCTGTTGACCTCAGGCTGGGATTTCTCATCTTGGAGTGCAGGAAAATCCCACCCACTGTCTAATCGTTCTAGGTCCTCATAAAAATGGGCGGAGTTCTCCCCAAAAAATTCAGTGTCGAATTTGCGTGAAGAACAGAATAATTCATACTGTTTTATTCAGTGGGAATTCAGTGAAGAATCTCCCACACACTGTGCACTGCAGAGGCACCAGGGTGAATATCATTAAATTTCAGGGGCCTATTAGATTCATAGAGGTTTACAGCATGGAACAGCCACTTTGGCCCAATGTGTCCATGCCACTCTTTTTTTTAAAAATCCCTAAGCTAATTTCAATTGCTCACATTTGGTCCATATCCCTTCATAGCCATCGTACCCATGTAACTGTCTAAATGTGTTTTAAAAGACAAAATTGTAGCCACCTCTACTACTACCTCTGTTGCTTGCTTCAGACGTTCACCATCCTCTGTGTGAAAAAATTGTCCCTCCGGACACTTTTGTATCTCTCCCCTCACCTTAAACCTATGCCCTCTAGTTTTAGACTCACCTGCCTTTGGGAAAAGATAATAACTATCTTTCCAATCCACGCCCCTCATTGTTTTATAGACTTCTGTGAGATTACCCCTCAGTCTCCTACACCCCAGAGAAAAAAGCCCCAATCTATCCAACCTTTCTTTATAACCCAGTCCCTTAAGTCCTCATAGCACCATAGTAAAGCTTTTCTGCACTCTTCCCAGTTTAATAATACCTTTCTATAACAGCGTGACTAGAATTGCACACAGTATTCCTGTTGGAGAGGCTGAAGTTAGTGTGCAGAGTGAATCACTGTGCACGCACTGATCTGTCAGCACTGAGATTGGACATATGTAGGGGTCCTATACCTCTGGCTTCATGATTGCTGGTCAGCTTGATTGCTGGCCTGCCTCGTGACCTATGCAACACCAGTCCAATTGCTGCCCTCCCTATCTATCCCGGGCACAGCCCCAAAACCCCTTCCCGGCCCGCCATGATGTTCAGCCCCACTTTCCCCTACAGTAATCCTCCCCTGCAGTCCCAATCTGCTGACTCCCCACTCCTCCAGCAGGCTGACCACCTGCCCCAGCTAACTCTCCACTTCCCAGCCTGCCTCAATTGTTGGCCTTCCTCCTTCCCTCACCAATCCCAACTGGGAGTGGAACCCCACCCACTGTTGTCTCCTAGGCCCTGCTCCATTAGGCCTCATTCCCATCAGCTCCTTGAGCAGTGCCAGGGCCTCGGCTGCCACTGCCAGGAATCCAGTGCCCGTGGGGCAATCCCTCACCACCTGATTCTCTGGGAAGGGGTCCCCAATTACCCCCTTCAGTCTAGCGGAGTCAGACTGTTAGTTCCCCGAAAGTGGGGAGCTACTTTAAACTCTGCTGGAGTGAAATACTCCTGGCAGATGGGGAGAACTTGATGCGCCCGGAGACATTCGTCCCGGACCTACCAATTGCATTTCAATTATATTAAAATTAGATTTAAAATACTTTACTCTGCCACGCTGCCAATTTCCAGTGTGGAGCAGATGCTGTGAGAAATCTAGTGTTCGGAGATGCTATCATGGCAGCAACACATGCGCGAATCCTGCTCATTGCCCCTTGTGGGATTCTCCCGGCTTGCTGCTCTAATTTTTTAGTGCGGTGGGATGGGAGAATCACCCCTACGATCTTCTATCTCAAGAAAAGACAGTGATTGTGCAGCTTGATTGGTCAGTTCGACACTCAGACAAGTCTAGATGCTAGTTTTGATGCATTAGTGTCAAGGACTATGATGAAATATCATGTAGTAGAAAATATTTTAAGGGCAAATATAACATGAAGAAATTAATCTGGAAAATTGCATAATTAATTTCCCATCGTTGAGTGACTCAAAAAACATGAAATTAGTCATTTTTAGTGATGTTTGAGATGACTCATGTTCTGGGAAAAGCCTGTATATTATTTCGTATGATGTCCCTTTCAGAACAAAGCCGCCAGAAAGTATTTTGAACCAATTTCATTTTGTTCAGTAGTTCAGATTACTGGGAATTTGCGTAGAGAGTAAAGAAGTAGTTCTTTCTCCAAACTGAAGTTTTCTTTTTAGCAATTTTTCTAAACAGATCCAGGTGTTGAAGCGGTAGGCTGCATATTACGGTTGGCGGATGGCTCTCCCTCGAGGAGGAAAATTAGCGGAAGCTGGTTTGTTCCACATCAGCTGACCTCACAGCCATAATGCACTACAGACAGGCAGCTTAAGAAAGTGGTGGGCAACGAGTATGGTCAGTGGTTATGCAGAACAGGCAGATAGGAAGAAAGAGGGGATATCCTCTGATGTGGGCTATTCCCCAGTGAGCAAAGGGCACCTCCTGAAGATAGTATCCCCTTCCTTCCCACCCCTTTTGAAAATCTTTGAAGAAAAGACCTTCCCAATCACATCTGCTTGGCTGTGCTAAATATGTTATGGTATAGGCAGTTTATTATTACTGTAAGTTGGCCGATTAACAAGCTTAACCTACTCTTAATTATTTATTTAAATATGGTAAGCAGTTTGCCGATTTCGCTGCTCAGCCTTTTGGCTAAGATTAAATGTAGCATCGACATGCTGTACTTGGTTGAAGTCATTACATTTTAGCTTAATTTGAAGCAATTTTTAAAAGCGACATCTCTGTCTTTTGGCTAAGATACAAATGAGATCAAACCTTGGAGGAGGAGTTATGCCTAATCCAATCAGCTTAGATCATATAGATAAAGCCTGAGGGAGGAGATGAGAGCCGTGTCTTGTCAGCTTGGATTGGGGATGTCTCACTTGTGGAGACTCTGAGTTGGACTTGTTTTGATTGAATTGGATTAAAAGCAGGTTGCTGATTTCAGTGCCTACTATTATGGGGGTAAGCTCGGGGGCAGTGGGAAGGCAGCCTGCCCCCACCATCCTACCTGTCAAAAACATGCCAGGAAGGAACTTGTAAAATCCAGGCCCAGGTCTCTGAGAATAGAACAGAGAATGTTACTGCATGTTTTTACATTTGGAGAGGACAAAACACTGCCGATAAGAGTGAGGGCTTTTGAATTGGACAATGTTGTTAGTTGCTGTTGAAGTGGTGACAGAGTCCACCAGACCATTTGAAGAATTGAGAGAAAGGAGTCTCCTTAGGATCCTGTGCCATCTGCGTGTCCTGATGTAAGGGACTGAGGGTTCGTAGACATGCACATTGTCTTGGGCTTCAGGTAGAATATGGTTCTGATGAATATGACTCAAAACCAAATTGATTGGATGCAAAGTGAAAAATCCCACAAACAGAGGTTGAGTTACAAAGACTGAGATTGCACGCAGTCCCATATTTATGTCAGAAGTAATGCTTGTAATTATGGGAGGTAATCTTTGTTATGTTAACTATTTAAAGCAAGATTTACCTTTCTGAAATATCCTTCACTTGTTAATCAATGTTTGAGCTGTGTTAATTGGTTTGTTACAGTGAATGTTTTAAAAAGTGAAATCTCGTCCAGCAGTTTTCTTTCTGTTGGCATTGTGTCAGTTCCTTTTATTTTTAAGACGTTCTCAGTCTCTGCAGAGATTGGGACATGCTTCAGATGCTAAATTTCCAGATGGATCTCCCAGTGCAGCTGGTTTCATAATATTTCTTTGAGTGAGAACAGGAAATGTTGTCATTTAGCTTGGGAAACTAAGGAAACAAAGAGCAGAATTCCCCAGTCTCACACACCCCACTGCTGCTGCCAGTGAGAACAGAGAATCTGGTGCTCAGCCAAATCTCTATCACAGCAGCAGGACTGGAGAATCCCAGCTGCCAACAAGGCCTGAGAATTTGGCCAAAGAGTACTTTAGTTGCTGAACTATAGGCTGTTGTGGAGACTGTATGTATGGGATCTATTTATCAAATCTTTTCAGTGATATTCTGTACAATGCGCATTTGATATATCCATTGAATGTTAAGTGGATAATTTTTCCCTGTGAGATAATGGACATTCTCCAAAAAATTTCAGTGAGAACAGTTATGGATTGACCTTGCTTCTTGAAATAAATGCCAGAAAAAAAGAATCTTTAAAATGAAATGAGTGGATGAAAAGCATTGGCTGTCCATTTTACAAACGGGAAATGCATGGACTGAAAATTATTAGGGGTCCTAGAAGAGGAACATTCAGATTCAGGATCCATGAATAAAGATCACTAAAATGATGCAATTAGGTTAAAGAAAAGACTGATTATTACTAGAGAGCTAAAATATAAAGAGGAAGAAGATTTACATCAGCCATATAAACTCTATTTACAGCATACCTATCGAAATCCAAAATATTAGCTTAACTAATTCTAAATTTGAAAATGCTACATTTTTTTATGTGAAGCATATTGCAAGGAGGAATTTCTGGAGTGCGTATGGAGTGCTTTTCTGGAGCAATACATTGAAGAACCAACAAAAGAGCAGGCCAGCTTAGACTGACTTTTGTGTAATGAGAAAGGATTAGTTAGCAATCTAGTTGTGAGAGAACCCTTGGTAGAGTTCTTTGTCAAGTTGAATAGTGATATAATTGATTCTGAGACCAAGGTCCTAAATCTCAATAAAGATAACGATGATTATATGAGATATAATGGACAGGGAAATCTTAGTGAAAGGGAAGAGAGTGGACAGGTAATGGCAGTCATTTCAAGAACAAATAGGTGAACTCGAGAAATTGTTTATTCCTACTTGGCACAAGAACGGTAAGAGAATGGTGGCCAAACCATGGCTTATAAAAGAAATTAGACATGGTAACAGATTCAAGGAAGAAGCATACAAATTGGCAAGAGAAAGTAACAGCCTGAGGGTTAGGAGTAGTGTAAAATTCCACATGGGGGTCCAAGGGATTAATTAAGAAGGGAAAAATAGAATATGAAAGTAAGATAGCAAGGAGCATAAAAACCGACTGTAAAAGTTTCTATAGATATGTAAAGAGAAAAAGATTGACAAAAATAATATAGGCCTCTTATAGAAATGGGAGAATTCATAATGGGGAATAAAGAAATGGCTGAGGAAATAAATTTGTACCTTGCTTCAGTCTTCATGAAAGAAGACATGAATAATGTATTAGAAGTGCTGGAAGAAACATGTTTTACTGAGGAGCTGAAGGAAATCAGCATTAGTAGAAATAGGAGCAGGAGTAGGCCATCTAGCCCCTTGAGCCTGCCCCGCCATTCAATAAGATCATGGCTGATCTGATAGTGGTTCAGTTCCACTTACCTGCCTGCTCCCCAAAATTCCCGGGCCAGCTCTGACCCTCCTTCATCCCAGAGTGCCTTGGTATACAGCCCACCCCCCAACAGTGGTGATCCTCCAACCACTTTCACACTGGCAGACTCCCCCCACCCTCCACGGGTCAGGCCAGCACTAGAGGCAGACCCTCACCCCCCCTCCCTGGCAGACCACGCCATCCCCTCCAATCTGCCTCAATCATTCCCCTCCTTCCATCCAGCACCGATCCTGTCTGCAGAGCGACAGCAGGACTGCCACCTTCACCGATTACCTCTTGGCCCCACCTACAATAGGCCGTGCCTCTTGGAACTGCCTGATACCTAAAGGGCAGTGCCAAGATGCCCCCTGGGCCAGGGCATTTTGTCTCTTGGATAGTGCCAGTGGACATAGGCTGGCACTACCAGGGTGCCCATGCCTGGGGCACCATCTCTCCACTGCCCAACCCCTGGAGCACCCCGATTGCCCCTGCTTCATTCCAGTGGGGCCTCCTGCTAGTTCCCCAAATGAACTCTGCCAGAATGAAGTACTCATGGTGGGATGGGAGGTCAATAGGGACCTGAAAGTTCCCAGTAATGAACGGATAAACATGTTTAAAATACATTTTAAAAGATTTAAATTACTTACCTGCTTTCTGGCATGATCTGACTGGCGACTGTTTGCTGGCTCGGGGAGATGCGCATACATTCCCGGTGCATGCACAAATTCCAGTACAAGGTCAGCAATGCTCATCTCCCACCTCGACCCATCAGAAAAGCTGTGGGTCACGATGGGAGAATCACAGCCAATGTTCCCAGTGGTGGAGAAATCCAGAACTAGGGTCATAGTTTCAGGATAAGGGATAAACCTTTCAGAAATGAGGTGAGGAGAAATTTCTTCACCCAGCAGAAGTTGGAGTAACTCACCATGTTCAGAGAACAAGCGGGAGACTCTGCTGGAGTGAAGGGGGGGCAATCAGGGCCCCTTAGGAGGTTGGACGGTGGGTGTGGTGCCTGCTGAACATGGACGTCATGGCAATGCCAGTCTATGCCTCCTGCATTGACCAAGGGGCAAAGTGCCTATGTCTGAGGCAACTTGGCACTGCCCACCAGGCATTTGGTAGTGCCAAGAGGGTGGGGTCTATTGTGGGTCTAGGGGCTGATTGATGGGTGTGGGAGGGTCCTGCTCCCAGTCTGCGTGGGGATCGGATGGGACTGGAAGGAGGCCTGCTGGGGGTGGGGGTGTCTGTCTCCCGGGGGGGAGTTCCGACACTGGAGAGGTTAGTGGTGTTGTGGGGGGGGGGGGGGTTCTGCCAAAGTGAGGGGGATAGGGGAAATTGCCATTGCTGAAACCATGGTGAGCTGGACATTGGGGCACCCTAGGAGGGGAGGGGTCAGGTCTAGCTTGGGAATGATCGTGGGGGCCATGATCAGACGGGGGGCTGGAGGGGCAGCACTGCGAGAATCCCAGGTACGCCAGCAATTGAGCTGGCCTGCAAACGGAAAGACTGCCAGATTGGGACCACTGCGTAGAGTTTTGGAACTGTTAGACTCTGGCGTAAGTCAGCCCCTCCCTCCCTGGGTTTATAATAAGATTCACAATCATAACCCCTGCAGTGCACAGAGTGGGGAGATTCGAGTGTGAAGCTGAACTGGGGAACCAGTTGTGATCTAGACCAACTTTCCCACCAGTTCAGCACTTTTGGAAGTATGTTTCTATGAGATTTGGAGCCAAGGCAGTTTTTAGTGTTACTGAGGTTGGTAGTTAAGTTCAGAAATCCTTACCTGAAGCCTGCTAACGCTGTACCTTATATTCTGTCCTTATTTATTCCCAGTACTTTGTGACTGTGAAACAATTACATTCAAACTGTAGCACCACTGGACCTCATTGATATATCATCATAAACTAATTTAAGACTGGGAAGGATAATTATGTGGCATTGGATTAGTTATGCTCTGGGGACCAGGGTTCAAATCCCTCCATAGCTGTTGATGGAATTTGAAATCAGTCAATAAAAATCTGGAATTAAAAGTGTAATGATGACCATGAAACTATTGCTGATTGTTACAAGGATCCATCTGATTCACTAATGCCATTTAGGGAAGGAAATCTTTGATTTGATTTATTATTGTCACATGCATTAGTACACAGTGAAAAGCATTATTTCTTGCATGCTATACAGACAAAGCATACCGTATATAGGGAGGGAAAGGAGAGAGTGCAGGATGAACTATCACAGTCATAATTTGAGTGTAGAGGAAGACCAAGTTAATGCGAGAGTCTGATCAAAAGTCTGATGGCAGCAAGGAGGGAGCTGTTCGAGTTGGTTGGTACGAGACCTTGGACTTTAGTATCTTTTTCTCAATGGAAGAATGTGGAAGAGAGAATGTCCAGTTTATGTGGGGTCCTTGATTATGCTGGCTGCTTTCCCAAAGCAGTGGGAAATGCAGACTGTGTCAATGGATTGGAGGCTGGTTTGAGTGATGGCCTGGGCTTCATTCACGACAGTTGTAGTTTATTGTGGTCTAAGACAGAGCATGAGGCATACCAAACTGTGATACAGCCAGAAAGAATATATTCTATGGTGTGTCTATAGACGTTGGTGAGAGTTGTAGCAGACGTGCTAAATTTCCTTAGGCTCCTGAGAATGTAGAGACATTGGTGAGCTTTCTGAATCATAGTGTCGGCAGGGAGGAACTAGGACAGGTTGTTGATGATCTGGACACCTCAAAACTTGGAGCTCTCAACCATTTCTACTTTGTCCCCATTGATGTAGACAGGAACATATCCTCCACTATGCTTCCTGAAGTCGATGATTAACTGTTTTGTTGACATTAAGAGAAAGATTGTCATCGCATCAGTTCATTAGATTCTCTATTTCTTTCCTGTACTGTGTCTCATCATTGTTTGAGATCCAACCCACAACAGTGGTGTCATCAGCAAACTTGAACGTCGAGTTTGAGAGGAATGTGTCCACACACTCAGAGGTATATAAGGAGTATAGTAAGGGGCTGAGGACACAGCCTTGTGATGCACCGGTACTTAGGATGATCTTGGAGGAGATATTGTTGCCTATCCTTACTGAGTGCAGTCTGTGGGATAGGGAGTCTAGGATTCAGTTGCAGAGGGAAGATGCCACGGAGTTTGGAGATGAGAATAATGATGTTAAAGGCTGAGCTGCAGTCTATGAATAGTAGTCTGACAAATGTCTTTGTTATCGAGGTGTTCCACACTCAACCAGGGAGATGGTGACTGCTATGGACCTGTTGTGGAGATAAGTGAACTATAGTGGATTCAGACAGTCTTGGAGGCAGAAATTCAGTTTTGCCATGATTAAACTTTTGAAGCACTTCATAATGTCAGAGCCATCGGACGATAGTCATTAAGGCACGCTGCCTGGCTTTTCTTTGGTACCGGGATGAAGGCCATCTTGTTGAAGCAGATGGGGACCTCAAATTGGTATAAAGAGAGATTGAAGATGTCTGCTAATTCCCACACCAGGTGGTCCGAGCAGGATCAGGCCTACAGGACAGCCACTCAGTTGTATCAAACCAGTAGAAAGGTAATAAGGATGAAACTGGATAGATTACCTAGCATTGATTTAGAACTCAGCCCTGCTGACCCTCAAAGACCTCCTTAATAACATTTGGGAGACCTTGTGCCAAAATTGGAGGTAGCTGTCCCATAGATTAGTCAAGTAACAGATGATATAGTCACGCTCACAGAATCATACCTTACATACAAACAATCATCATCATCCATTGGTACACCTGTCCAACTAGCGGAGGTATCAGAAGGGAGTCCTCAACATTGACTCCAGACCTCAAGTCTCATGGGTCAGGTCAAACTTGGACAAGGAAACCCCACCTTTCAGTCCTCCTGCATGTTGAACATCACATCAGGGTGTCTAGGACACAGAATGCATTCTGAATGGGGGAACTTCAATGTCCATCACCAAAAGTGGCTCAGTAGCAACACTATAGGACATACTGGTCAAGTCCTGAAGGACATAACACTTAGACTGGACTGCGGCACTTGATGAGGGAACCAACAAAATAGAAAAACATAATTGACCTTACCCTCGACAGCCTGTTGCAGATATATGTGGTCTATGACAGTATTGGTAGGAGTGACCACCACACAGACTTTGTGGAGACACAATGGATACCCCTCCCCATTGTGTTGTGTGGCACTACCATCATGCTACAAAGAACAAAGAACAACACAGCACTGGAAACAGGCCTTTCGGCCCAACAAGCCCACGCCACCCATTGTAACACTCAGTGAGTGCCTCATTCCAATCCTTCCTCTACTTATGACTTTTGTCTACATCTCTTGGACTCCACAATAAAGGGGTGCAAATTTAGGAAATTATATGTGCGCCAAATGGGATAAACTTTGAACAGATCGAAAAACTTAAGACTGAGCATTAATGAAGAACTGTGAGTCATCAGCAGCAGCAGAACAGCACTCCCGCACAATCTGTAACCTCATGGTCTGGCACACCTCCTATTTTACCATTACCACCAAACAGGGGATTAACCATGGTTCAATGAACAGTGCAAGAGGATATGCCAGGAGCAGAACCAGGCATACCTAAAAATGAGGTGCCTACCTGGTGAAGCTACAGCATATAACTGACTACTTGTGTGTCAAATAACCCAGGCATCGTGCAACAGACAGAGCTAAGTGACCCCACAACTAAAAGATTGGATCTAAGCTCTGCAACCTGCCTCAACCATTAGTGATGGACAGTTAAACAACACACCTTCATCTTTAAACACAGCTTTCCAAATGTAAAGCTGAAGCATTTTCAATAACCTTCAGCCAGAAGTGCTGAGTGGATAATCTACCTGGAACTCCACAGCATCACAGATACCAGACTTCAGCCTGTTCAATTCATTCCATGTGAAATCAAGAGACAGTTGAAAGCCAAGGATAGAGCTGTGGGCCCTGACAATATTTTGGTGATAGTACTAAAGTCTTGCTCGCCAGAACTTGTTACTCCCCTTGCCATGTTGCTGCAGTACAACTAAAACACTAGCATTTACCTAGCAATGTGGAAAATTACTCAGGTATGTCCTATATACAAAACAGGACAAATCTAATCCAGCCAAATACAGCCTCATCAACCTACTCTCCAACACCAGTGGCATGGTGAAGGAGGTCATCAAAGTGCTATCAAGTGACACTTGTTTAGCAATGACCTGTTCAGTGATGCCCAGTTTGGGTCCCACCACGGTCACTCAACTTCTGACTTCACTACAGCCTTGGTTCAAACATGGACAGAAGAGTTGAATGCTAGTGATGAGGTGAGAATGGCTGCTCTTGATGTCAAGGCAGCATTTGACCGAGTAGGGAATCAAGGAGTCCAAACAAAATTGGAGTCAATGGGAATCGGGGGAGTCTTCCACTTGTTGGACTTATATCTAGTACAAAAGAAGATGGTTGTATGATTCGCAGTCAAGCATCTCAGTTTCAGGGCATTATTGCAGGATTTCCTCAGGGTGATATCCTAGGACCAACTATTTTCAGCTACTTCATCAATGACCTTCCTTCCATCATAAGGTCAATAGTAGAAATGTTTGCTGAAGAGATCTGTAGATTGCTAAGATAGCAATGGAGTGGTCAGGTGGCCCCTCACACAGCAATTTGTGAACCGGAAAGTGTTCCATGCCCTGAGCATTCAAACTGTCTATGACCATCAGCTCAAGATCATGCAGATTGACACACATCACCCAGCGTGTGCATGACAGCTTTGTGATCCGGCAGTCGGACAGCCCACCCTCCTGGGATAGCTACTGGGTGACAAGGATTACCCGCTAAGGTCATGGCTGATGACTTCTACGTGGAGACCCAGACTGAGGTGGAGACTTGCTACAATGAGGCCTGTATAGCCACCCGGTCCGTCACTGAGCAGTGCATTGGCCTGCTGAAGATGTGGTCCCACTGCTTGGACTGCATTGGGGGGGGGGGCTTCCATTATGATGTTCTTGCTTCACACATCATGACCATTTGCTGTGCTCTACACAACATTGCCCAGCAATGGGAGACCAGGATAAAGAGGAGGAACAGCAAGGAGGCAAGGTGTGCACCCCACCATATGAAGAGCCAGAGGAAAGATGGTGGGTGATAATGGCAAGGGAGGACACCGAGTAATGCCTTGATTGCAGCCTGCTTCACCGCGCTGGTGCTGTGTAATGAGAGGATGCAACCAACAAACATCCACCACACTCCAAGAGCAAGTATAGCCACTATTCCCACTTCAAACCAACCTGGGCCATCAAACCATCACATCACCCTTCCCTGCTCCTGTCATCCCTTCACCCTGTCCCCAGAAACATCCGACCCTATTAATGTGCTGGGCTGGCAATGGTTGCAAGTCTTGATTGAATGCTGGAGGATGATGATGACTCGTTGTTGTGTACACTGGGATCCTGCCCCTGGTGCAATTCAAGTCTGACTCCTACCTATACTCCGAATGCGCGCTGCCACCCTGGCCCACATAGCTGTAAGAGTTGGGGACACATGTTTTTTTGGCCATGGGAGGTAGGGTGGTACTTGCATCAAGGATCTGGTGGATGTTGGGGAAGGTAGGGCAGGCACTCTGAAACATGTGGCTGAGTCTACAAGGCTCAATGGACAGCACCTCTATGTTTGGGAGTCGGGAACTCTGAGCTGTTGGGTGGGGGAGGTTGCAGAGAGAAAATCAGAGACACATTAGTCACAGCGTGATGTGTAATTAACAGTTTATTGTGCTCTTAACATAAATGATTACCAAACCCTGACTAATGCTGACCTTCACCCGTGCCCTCTAGTGAACTACAACTTTCTAACCTTGCGCTAACCACTGCTTCTTCTAGGTTTTACCTCAGCTTGCAGATTGGAGGTGGAAATGTAATGCACACCCCATTGTCTGTGATACCATTGGTGAATGTCCCTGGACCTGGAGGGCCCCAGCTGACTTGTAGATGGCATCTGTTTCCGGTGCTGCCCTATTCACCTCACTGGCCCTGAGATGCTCTATTGTGTGAAAGGGGGGAAATTGGAAGGTCTCTGGGTGTATGGGATCTCCCGGGTGAAAACCTCCAGCATGCGCTCAAGCTCTTCCTCCTCCCCGAGGCATTCTATGGGATGCCAGGATAGCTGGAATGAGTTCCAGAAACTACAACATCACCTGGTTCTGCCAGTCCTGGAGGCCTGGATGCATTTGCCCTATAATGTGTGATCTATCAGCCGTGGCCTCTGAAACTTGGCCAAGCTCTGTACCCACTTCCGCTACAGCAGTCTGTGAGCAAGCCAGGCCCTGGAGCCCCTCAGCAGTAACCCTCTGAACCTAAGCTAAGTTGTCGAGGCTCATAGCCACTCCCTGCTGTGTCTCCAGGATGTCAGTGAGAGTCCCAGCCATGGCCTGCAGTGTCTCCCACATGCCTCCGACACCCACGACCATCAAATGCTGTGCCACCTAGATGCCGGAAACACATTCACCTGGAGCCCGTAGTGTCTCCAGGATGGCCTGGATCCTGTCACCCATGCGGATAGACCCCTGAGCCAGACTTCCCGCTGAGATTTCCTGGGTCTCATGCTGTTGGCATCACCCCCGCAACAGCACTCTGTCTGACTCCCTTAAACAGCCTTGCGGTTGCAGCATGGTTGCTCATAGCCCTTCCATAACTCCCGGGGTTTCCTCATGCATCTTCGCCAGCCTTGGGAGGAACAAATCCAGAGGCCCAGCAGCAGGCTTGGGGACAGCTGAATTCTGGCCTTCGACAGACCTCTGTGTGCCCGAGTCCTCGGATATGTCCGTCTCCTTCTGATATGCATCAGTGTCTGAGTTGTCCTCACCAGACCATGACCCAGAAGCCTTAACACTAAAGGTCCCCACTGTGGTACTTGTCTCTGTGTTGCTGGGTTGTATCGTACATGCTGGTGATGTTTTAATGGTGTCACCCTCAAAGGATTCCTCAAAGCCTCCCTCTGAGGCGTCATCCAGGGGGTCGTGGGCAGTTTGCTCCAGAGCAGCACCTGAAGGGGCCGGTTCCTCTGGGTCCAGATCTAAAAAAGACATATTAGGAGGAGGGAGGCCAAACATTCCATGCAGTATTGCTCTTACTTAGAGGAGGACCAGGGTTGAGGATGCTCTTCTACTCAGTTGCATGCTGTATACTGACCTGGCTGTCTCCTCCATGCTACTGAGCTACCACATGCCAGGCACACCACCATCCCTCCGTGTCACTTCCTGGGAGTTGTGGATTTTCTTTATCTGTGTGAACATAAGATGGATAGTGAGCATTAATATATTGCAGTGCATGGTGCGCAATGTTTGCCTGTATCTCCAGCATTGTGCTGATGGTTTCAGGGAAAGTGGAAGGGTGCTCATTGAGGAGTGAGGGTAAGGATTAGATTCTGTTACTGGGGGAAGGGTCACTTGTTCTATGCCCTTCAGGTTTCTGAGCAGGGTTGGAAATCCGTGTCAAGCATGGGTTCCAAGTGGGATTCTTACTCACCCTTGCTGCTTGAAGAAGGTTGTTCATTTTTTTGTGACACTGCCTGTCAGAGCACAGTGTCGGGCTCCTGGCATTCACCACTTCTGCCACCTCCTCCCACAATGCCATGGCAGATGCACCCCTTAGGTTAGGGTCCTGGCCAGGGAACAGACGAACACGTTTCTCCTCCACGGCACAGCTGGTCCTCATCTGTCTCCGAAAATCTGGGAGCCAGTTTCCACGCAGACATCTTTGTGGTGTGTCCATTCTTGCAGCTTAAATATGATTCTGATTTATTGGAGGAGATATGATGTGGAAGTGCTGACATTGGACTCGGGTAAACATAGTAAGAAGTCTCTCAACACCAGGTTAAAGTCCAACAAGTTTATTTGATAATAAACCCACAAGCTTTCAGGGTTTGTCCTTTCGTCAGGTGAGTGGGGGTGTGTTGGGGGAGTGGGGGAGAGGTAGCGATGAGGCCCACGATGTTCTCTGTGGGAGGCATTGTGGGAACCTGCAAAGAGGCTAGCGATGACGGGGGAGGGTTGTGGGAATCTGCAATGTGGGGGGTGGGGTGGTGTGAGGCAGTGATGAGGCTAGTGGTGTCTCTGTGGGAGGCTATTGGTGTGGCAGGAGGGGGGGAGGGAGAGTTGAGGAGGTGTGGTTTGTGGGAGCCTGTGATGTGGGGTGGTGGGAAGGGAGGGTTTGTGTGGGCTAGTGATGAGGCCAGTGATGTGTGTGCGATTTTGATGGCACTGATTTGGATGTTGGGATGTCTTTTCTGCAATATCCCAGCGATGTGTGCATGAGCAGGTTCCCACTTCATCCTGCCAATTACTTGAACTTTTAATGAGATTCGTGATTGGGCCCTCTGCATTGCACAAAGTAGGGAGATTTGGGTGAAAAGCTGAATGTCAGAATTAGTGTGATCTAAGCCAGTTTTGTCGCCAATTCAGCAGTTTTGGGAGAATCCCAGCCCTTGACATATACATCCAAAGATCCTGGAAGTTAGCAGGACAGATAGATGATGTAGTCAATAAGGCATTATGGGATATTTTCCTTTATGGGCCAAGGCCATAGAATTTGAGAGCAGTAACATTATAATTGTTTGCAGCTTTAGTTAGACAAGTTATGATGAACACATTACAGCAAAGATGTGATTACATCAGGAGTGGTACAGAGGAACTGTAGAAGAATATTGCCAGGAATGGAAAATATTGGCTCTAGGGAAAGTTGAGTGGGCCAGAGTTGTTTTCTGGGAAACAGAAGAGGCTAAAAGAAGATGTAATTCAGTTCTGAAGAGAGGTCAATAAGCAGTGAGGCATGGATTTGAAGTAACTAGTAGAACATTAAGAGGTGAGTTGAGGAGGAATTATTTCACTCACTGCCTAAATGGATGTGTACAGCAGAAATCTCATTTTGCATTTAAAGAAAATTTGGGGTATTGACTTGAAGCGTCATAATCCAAAAGACTAATAGAATCAGAGCTGGAAAGTGGGAGTTAGCTCAATGGCCTTTTTTTTCAGGCAGCACAGGCACAATGGGCCTAATGGCCTCTTTCTGTCCTGTAAATGTATATGATTGTATAAGTTATGCAAAGCAGCATTTGCAATATTTTGCAAAACATCTCTTTAGGAAGTGAAAAAGCAGGACTAGAGGAACAGCAGGTCAGAGGTGTAATAGAAAGATGAAGAGCTGAAACTCTCTCTTTGAACCATTCCAAATCCCCAAATCCAGAGTCCTAAGTGTGGGAAGACATTGTAAAGCAATTGAACAACATCTCTCCCAAAAAAGAAGTTGGCAGGATGTCAAGGAGTCTGCTCAGCAAAAGCTTTCTGAACAACTGCCAGGTTCACAGAGGTAGAGAAACAGGACCTCACATGTAGATATTTAAGATTTCAAAAAAGAAGAAAGCAGCAAAATTCCTACCAGCTGTTTGAGATAAGTGATTGTATTAATTTCATATTTCAGAGACTTAACAAAAAAACTAGACTTTGCATTTTTTAAAACTGTCGAGCAGGAAGACTCATGTTATCAAATCTATTTTATCTGTGTATTTTCACTGATTATCTTTTGGGCGATGATAATAAACAGATGATAGTGGAATGGGCAGCGCATTATATCCCCGACTGAATCTGACTTCAACAGAAAGTAAAATGATGGCCCACCCAACATACACAGTCACTTATCATTCAGATCAATCTTGTTGTGCATTAGGATTGTAACAACAGTGGGAAAAGTCCGTTATGCCCAAGAAACCAATGCTTTTTTGATTGATATCAACTCCATTCAACCCAAGTATTTATGATCTCTTCAGGCGCTTCTCTTTTCAAGGAGTCAGGGAGAGGACCTCAGGTACCCAGGATGAGGAGAACCCATCAACCAGACACCCCGGAGGCCTCCATTCAGGATACTGTAAGGGAATTCCAGCCACTCAGAATCTCCACTGCCAGAGGCCCCATCCACTCCAGCTATTCTCTGAGCAGGAGACCCTACTCAATATGGGGCCCTCCAGGTTTTGGACCACCAAAGAATGTCAGTCAAAGTTATACAAATATACAAATCAGATACAAATCAGGACCCTTGACCTACTCCACATTCAATAAAATCATCATAGTTTGAATTTTAACCTCAACCCCATATTCCTGGTTACCCCTACAACCTTTCACACTCTTGTTAATCAAGAATCTATCTAGCTCTGCCTGAACAGTATTCAAAGACTCTGCTTCCACTGCCTTTTGAAGAAGAGAATTCCAGAGAATTACAACTCTCTGAGAGAAAAAGGGGTGACCCCTTCTTTGTGAACACAGATCCCTAGCTCTAGATTTTCCAAAAAGAGGAAACATTCTCTCCATATCCACCCTGTTAATACCTCTCAGGGTCTTAAAGGTTTCGATCAAGACGCGTTTTATTGTTCTAAACTCTAGTGAATATAATCCTAACCTGTCCAAGCTTTCCACATAAGACAACTCACTCATTCCTTGTATTAAGTGTTCTCTGAACTTTTCCTAATGTATTTACAGCCTTTCCGAAATAAGGAGTCCAATACTGTCCTCAATACTCCAGATATCAGGATGAAGCAGTCAGCAGGCTGCCTCCACCTCTGCTATTGATATCAGGGCTGCACCCAGGTGTAATGGTGAGGTTAAGAAGATTAAGAAGTATTGAACTATTTTTTGGATGATGTACAACCATAGTAAAAGTACTGCACTTTTGTTAATACATTTGATTATAAGACAGGTTTGGACAGCTGCAGTGGTTATGATTATATACATACCAATCTTCTTACTTTGAGGTTTAGCCATCTTTCAAGTCAGGGATAGTCTCCCTCAGTGAGGTTTACATTCATATGCTGTAAAAAGTGATGGCTGTACACTTGTCTTATATCCTTTATGTTAAGTGCTTTTCTAACCCTTCTTCCTCACAATACATCATTGTATTAGAGCAGCTGAGCAACCTCATAATATTAGCAGCAGCTGTGTCCCGTCAGCGCTAGTGCCAAAAGACAAGAGCTGGATGTAAGAATGATTTTCCCAACCCTGTCCTCATCCGTCTGGTTACTGTAGATTCTCATTAATGTGGTCATGGCTGCATTAAAAAAGTTGATGCCATGTTCTTGCTGTTGTGTTGATTCTCGCTTTCCAGATTGAGCACATGCCACACCACAGACTTCCTTAGAAATCATGGCCTGGTCAATTTGGACACAAAATGTGCAAGTCTGAATGCTGAACCTGTTCTCAATGTGACGGGTTGGATATTCCTTTTACTGTATGGAGCAGTATTCAGTATTCAGGACCAGGGAAAATGTGGCCATTGCTCACTGCCTTCATTTTCCTCCTCCTGGAATCTGGTAGCAATTAATGTGATACGGACACATCTTCCACATTGTGTTTCCTCAATGGTGTCATCCCCTGGAAGCTGATCCTCATCTCTTTCTTCCTCATCCTCCTGCTCTGCATTCTCCGAGGAGCTCTTACTCTCCTCTATATAAAGGGATCTCCCCTTTGCAGTGTTAGGTCACACAATGATGAAGCAGGAGACCCTATTTAGAATGCAATGCAAAGCGACATCTGAGTGATCCAAACACCAGAATACTTGCAGTCTACACAAATAGGAACTGTGTGGACTGTGATGTGCGATGTACCTCTCCTTTGAGGCACTCTGAGGCTGATGCACATGTACTATGATGTAGAGATGCCGGTGTTGGACTGGGGTAAACTCAGTAAGAGGTCTGGCAACACCAATTTTAAATCCAACCGATTTATTTGATAGTAAATCTGCTAGCTTTCGACGTTTGTGCCTTTGTCAGGCGAACGAGGTGTTCTGGTCTCCAAAAGCACACATATCAGCGTAGACAGTTTACAGATTGCTGCAATCTGTAAATCAGCAATCTGTAAACTGTCTGTGCTGATATGTGTGCTTTTGGAGACCAGAACACCTCATTCGCCTGACGAAGGCACAAAAGCCGAAAGCTAGCAGATTTACTATCAAATAAATCGGTTGGATTTAAAATTGGTGTTGCCAGACCTCTTACTGCATGCACTATGAGCCAGAATTTTGGTGGGTACTCCTTATCTCCAGGCAGCTAACTCTGCAGTCATTCAGATCCTTTAAATTTCTGAGAGATCTGGGAATGATTCAGAATTGATGAGTCATGGGAATTCCCAAGGTACCTGGTTTAAACTGATCTCACAGCAGTTGTACATTGATGGAATGAAAGCCTTTACAGTTGGTAAACATTAGAGGCTGTTGTCATGGAATCCTTAAAACCATAAAATTGCAGTTGGATGCAGCTTGCACACTTGGGAAGATTGGAATAGCTGCAAACCCATTGAATCTCTCAGCCTGGCTATTTTCATTGAGTGTGGATCTCACATAGTAATGTGTCTTGATGTAGATGGAGCCTGTGACTTCTTTGATGCATGAATGTATCGCCGTACAAGGACTGCAAGATGTCATACAGGATCCCTGTGGATCCCTGGAAACATATGCAAAGAAATTGAGCACAGTGGTCACCTTTAAGGCCACTAGCAATGGATAGGCTGCCAATCCTTGGGGTGTTAGTGCCTTCTGAACATCATGGCAGCTGTGGTCTACCAGAGCTCAGGACAAGTGCAAATGTGAGCGGAATTGTCTCTCACTCATCTGTGAAAAAGAGAGTGTTTGGTAAACTCTTGTCTTCATGAGTTGATTCCATGGTCTGGGCCTATCTTCTTGATCCTCATGTTCTTGTTGTGACTTCCCTGAATCCTAGGCCTCAGGCAGGACCCCCTCCTGAATCTATACTCAATGCCGCTTGTCCCTTCTTCTATTAGAATCCTCAAGAAGGCATCACTGACCCCTGGAACCATTATTATTGAGTCTTTTTTTTTAGCAGATACAATAATCATTAAACTAGACAATAGCTTCCACAGTGATTAAATGGAGCTCTTTCGACCTTGCGCTGAATTCTGTCAGAGGGACAGTTTTTAATGATGAGACTCATTGATTGGAATGCACCACAACTGCAGTCCAGGTTCCCTGCAAGGAAGCAATTCTGCCAATTTTCAGCACAAAGGCCTTGGCCAGTGGGTTGAGGAGTGCTCAATGTTGGTGTGGCAGGTTGAAGCTGTGTGGGTGAGCTGTGGGCTCCTCTTCTGAAGTGATTGACTGAATCCATCAAAGCATAATAGATGAAAATAGTGACACTCACGGTCTTGAACCAAAAGTACATTGAGGTGTCCACGATGCCATCCCTGACAATTAACAACTCAATCCTGCAGTTGTTGGAGAAAGTTTAAATGACATGTACAACTTCACTTTGCTCAGTTCTCCATTCTCAGATTTACCATACTCATTAACAATAAATTGCTCATGATTAACGACTGGATGTCCTTTGACCCATTATAAATGCCAATTCTGGAAATCATGTGAAATTATTTCATTGATGAGATGCTACGTCTGTTCCTTTACAGTTATCTACTTTTCCAAATTTCACATTCTATGTGTTAATGCTGAAATGCAGTGAATCTGATGTCAAACCAGTCAGTCCTACATTTCCCTGTTACAGTGTGACAAAAGGCATGGGTTCCAATGGTTTCCTTCTCAAGGAGGTCTTCCTCCTTTCTTTCAGATCAGACTCCATTTGAATCTTGTGGTACCAACAAGTTATAAGGTGCATCCAGAAAGGACTCTTTAATCCAGCAGTGTGCTCCTCCCACACTGCCTCAGATCCCTCCTATTCAGATTCACTCACACCTTCGATTTACAATTATGTCATTAGTTCAGGATTGCAAGACGATGGGTCTGCACTATTATTTTGAGACCAGCTCAAATACTCCCCACCTCACTGTCCGCATCCCAGATATTAACCTAGAACCTCACAAAGTACAGAGAGAGTTCCCTCCCTTTTTTCCCTAATGTTCCCATCAATACTGAATCTCATTGCTGTTGTGTTCAATGTTCCTACTCTCTTCCCTGAGCCCATTACTATTGATGTGCACAGACAAGCCAATGGATATGGACTGTGAAAATGCCCTGTGCACAAGCTGCACATTGCCCCATATGAGCATACAGCCTCTCCCTGCAATGGGATTACGATGTGTGTACCAAGTGCAGCTCTATAGCATGGCCAACAGCACTTAAAGTAAAAGTTCATTTATTAGTCACAAGTAGGCTTTTGTTCACACTGCAATGAAGTTACTAGTCTCCAAGTCGCCACACTCTGGCACCTGTTTGGATACTCTGAAGGCGAATTTAGCATAGCCAATGTACCTAACTAGCACATCTTTGGGAGGAATTGACGCACCTAGAGGAAACCCATGCAAACATGGGGAGAATGTGTAAATTCCACACAGACAGTGACCCAAGCCAGCATTTGAACCCAGGTCCCTGGCACAGTGGGGTCACAGTGCCAACTACTGTGCCACCTGGACTGTTTGAACTCTCTCACTCTTGACTGAGATTCCACAAAGCTCAAGGGCTATCTCCACTCTCTCAGTCTGACTTGAATCAAAGGACAGTCTGCCCAGAGAGTGTCTCCACTCTATCACTCCAGCCTGCAATGAGTTCCCCCATTGTTCTCATTACTGAACACTGCACTGTCTCCCTTCACACCCCATCCCCCACATCTTCTTGAGGCTCAGTATGTTTCCTGCCAACGTGAAAAGAATTTGCAATTCTCTTGATGATAGGTTCATAGTTGATCGGGTATCCCACTGGCTAGTGACACAAATTGTATTTGCGTTCATTCCCATCTCATGAATGCAGATTAAGCATTGGTTCTCATCAAATTATGAGAACACATATATCAATGTGTTCACATCAATTCAGTATCACACTAACACAATCACCCCCCCCCCCCCCCCCCGCCCCCCCGCCCGCCCCCTTGTTCCTGCTTGGCGTCTGTGTGCATCCACTTCCAGTGATACACCCACTATCCTGCTGTACCATCCGCCCCCTTGTTTGTCAGCATTTCAGTTTTCCTGGTCAGGCTCCAGTTTTCTAATTCTTGGATTCCCATTTGCCTGTCATCGTTCCCCTCCAGGCCCTTTTATTCCTCCTTGCTCCTTTGCCCCTCTGTGTGTGTCAATTGATGTGACTAAAGATTGGAAGGTGCCACATAATTTGATGAGAACCAATGCTTAATCTGCGTTCATGAGATGGGAATGAACGCAAATACAATTTGTGCCACTAGCCAGTGGGATACCCGATCAACTATGAACCTATCATCAAGAGAATTGCAAATTCTTTTCACGTTGGCAGGAAACAGATTCTTTTCCCAACTCCTGTTAGAGTCTCCACTTTAAAGTATTTTAAAGTTTAAAGTTTATTTATTGTTGTCGCAAGTAGGCTTAAATTAACACTGCAATGAAGTTACCGTGAAAATCCCATTGCCACCACACTCTGGAGCTTATTTGAGAATTTAGCATGGCCAGTGCACCTCGCAAGCACAGAGACAGCACAGTGGTTAGCACTACTGTTTCATAGCACCAGGGACCCAGATTGGATTCCTGGCTGGGTCACTATCTGTGTGGAGTCTGCACATTCCCCCTGTGTCCGCATGAGTTTCATCCAGCTGCTCTAGTTTCCTCTCACAGTCCAAAAGACGTGCTGGTTAGGTGCATTGGCCGTGCTAAATTCCCTCTCAATGTACTGAATAGGTGCCAGAATGTGGCGATTGGGTATTTTCACAGTATCTTCATTGTAGTGCTAATATATACCTACTTATGACTAACTAATAAACTTCCTCGGACTGTGGAAGGAAACCAGTGCACCTGGAGGAAACCCACAAAGGGGCTATGTGTGAACTCTGCACAGTGACCCAGCCAAGAAGTGAACCCGGTCCCATTCCTATCTTGCCATTTCCACCTGCCAAGAAACCCACCATGGGGAGGATGAGAAAATTCTACCCTAAGCATGGAAAACAAGGCAGTGTTGAGACAAAGGTTCAGCTTTCTCACCATTTCATTTTTGGGATAATCCATGGTCCGATTTGTGATGTGAGATCTTTAGAGAAGCAGACCAGAAAAAAATTCAGCAACAGTTGTGAATGATGATGGGAGAATATGGGTATGCATAAAGCATAAAAATATTGAATTACATAAAGCAAAATAAGTAAATTGGGAAGAAATTGTAACTTTGGCAGTTCCTTTAAAAATGAATTGACATATGGATTAGGCTGCCAAGGAATGCATTAGAATGAGTGGATTGCAAAATGACTTGGTTATTCTCAGGGAAAGAGGGGCTCAAGAGACTGAGAGGAGAATAGTGAGAATCCAGGACATTGAGATCTGCCAACAAGAAGCAAACTTGTTGTCCAAGTAGTTTGTTCAAATCTTCTTTTTTAAAATTCCCCTGTCTCCAAACCTCACTTCTTCATGAGTCACTAGCTAGATACAGAAATTAAAGGAAATTGGCGGGGATGGTGGTGGTGGCAGAGATTGGGAAGGGAACTTGCCAATTTCACTGATATAAGTGGATGGGATATTTTGTAAATTGCTTTTGAAAATATACACCTCTCCTTCCCCAAAATATGGCACCGAATGATTTGAAGTGCTTGGAAGTGCAGGAACAGGAAAGTCTACCTATGGATTTTTTCCATCATGTCACCATGCATCAACAACTCTTATTGTGGGGCAGAGTTGTTTTTTTTTGACTTGCAGACATTACAATCAAATAGGTCAGGATTATTTTAATTGCTCCAAATGAAAGTGACAATGGTTAACCCAATGGCTCTAGCTTGGAAATTAACACCCGCTCTCAATCTAATAGGGGCACCATTAATAAAATACTTTTACAAATGGTCCAATCGAACCATTGAAGTTAAATGCAAAATAAAACAAACTGACAAATCTCATGATCTGTAATACAATGGGACCCATCCAGTAGAGCCACAGAGGTAAGGAGTTTTACCTCTCGCCCTTTCCTCACAGTTTTGGAAAACAAAAATTAGGAAATGTCCCAAACTGCTTTCCATTAATTATACGCGTTTGGAATATTGTGTTCAGTTCTTGTCACCTCATTATAAGAAGGATGTGGAAGCATTGGAGAGAGTGCAGAGGAGATTTACCAGGGTGCTGCCTGGTTTAGAGGGTAGGTCTTATGAGGAAAGGTTGAGGGAGCTGGCATTTTTTCTCTTTGGAGCAGAGAAGGATGAGAGGCAACTTATTAGAGGTTTATAAGATGATGAGAGGGGTTAATAGAGTGGAGAAGCAGAGACTATTTCCTCAGGTGGATGTAGCTGTTACTAGGGGGCATAACTATAAGGTTCATGGTGGAAGATATAGGAGAGATGTCCGAGGTAGATTCTTCACCCAGAGAGTGGTTGGAGTGTGGTATGTACTGCCTGCTGTGATATTGGAGTCAGTTAGGAACTTTCAAATGGTTATTGGATAGGCACATGGAGCACTCCAGAATTATAGGGAGGGGACAGGTTGATCTTGGGATTGGACATAGCTCGGCAAAACATTGAGGACCGAAGGCCTGTGCTGTGCTGTAATGTTCTGTGTTCCATATCAAAAGCATCATTACATTATAGTAAACAGACTGGCTGGATATACTTGGTTGAATAGCTTGGATCCAGAAGCTGTGGGTACAGATCTCAACGAATACACTGCACAATGCAAAAGGACAACACCTGTGTCAACGTCAGGGTAGAGGACTGGAATATTAGAGAAAATCATCATTGAGAGAGGAGGTACTGGCAGGTTCAATAGCCTTAAAAGTGGATCAAACAGCCTGGATGAGATGTATCCCAGGCTGTTGAGGGAGGCAAGGGAGGAGATATCAATGACATTGGCAGTCATTTTCAAATTCTCTCTGGCCTCAGGTGAGATGATGTAGAGATGCTGGTGTTGGACTGGGGTAAACACTGTAAGAAGTCTCACAACACCAGGTTAAATTCCAATAGATTTATTTGGTAGCAAACACCACTAGCTTTCAGGGCTTTGTCCCTTTGTCAAGTGAGTGGAGAGTTTTGATCACAAACAGGGCATATAAAGACGCACACTCAGTTTACAGAATACTGATCAAGTCTTAAAGGTGCATACAATATGAGTAGAGATAGTATTAAGCATTGGTTAAAAAGATGTGTATTGTTTACAGACAGGACAGTAAATGAGATACTACAAGCCCAGGCAAGTCATGGGGGTTACAAATAGTGTGACATGAACCAAGATCCCATTTGAGGCTGTCCTCATGTGTACAAAACTTGGCTATCAGTTTCGGCTCAGCGACTGCGCTGTCATATGTTGTGAAGGCCACCTTGGAGAATGTTTACCCGTAGATCAGAGGCCGAATGCCTGTGACCACTGAAGTGTTCCCCAACAGGATGAGAACAGTTTTGCCTGGTGATTTTCGAGCAATGCTCATTCATCTGCTGTCATAGTTCTGTCATCCGTTGTCTACCTGATACACTGCAGGAAAGGATGTCCCAAGGCATGGTAAATTGTAAGACCATGCAGACTCAAGAATACAGATGAATGAACACCGCTCGACAATACGATTACGAGGACCATAGATAAGCTGGATAGGCAGGCACTTCTTCCATTAGCAGAGGAATTAATAATCAAAAGGTAAGAAGTAGAAAACTAAGAGGGGGATTGAAGGGAAACTTTTTCATCTAGAGCATGATGGAGTCTGGAACTCACTGCCTGAAAGGATAATTGAGTCAAAAACTGCCCTAACATTTGAGAAGTGTTTAGGTATTCACTTGCACTGCCATAATTTCCAGAGCTATGAATCAAGCGCTGGAAAATTGGTATAATCCGGCTGAAAGGCCTCCTTCTTTGCTGTAAATGTTGATGAATCTATCCATTTCTCCAAAATATATACAATATGCAGCTAAACAGTAATAATGAGACAAGTTCTTCCAACAGACGATACAGCTGTAGAAGATTCTGATAGGTAGCCATCTTCTAAAATTCCAATCCAAATATATTTTGAAAAATGGCCCATACATTAATGAAGTTATCATTATTTTCTTTCTACTGGTATATAAATTGTTATTTATTTACCCTATGAACTGAATAAAATTTAGAATTATTTTGTGAATCATCTTAGGGACAATTCCTCAGATCCTTGGAAACAGATTTGGAGGAGAGGGGAACAAACAAAATGAAAGTGTCTACCGAGGGACATACACGCGATGGGTCGTGTGAGGGCTGCTTGTGGATCTTTTTCGAGAGTATCCTAATGCTTCACGTCGTTAGTGTACGCTTGACCTGGACCATTTGATGGGCAACACGACAGCTCAGTGACTATCGCTGTGCTGTGCAGATACATGGATTTGGGCCTGTATCTGTGGGAGTTTGCGCATTCTCCCCGTGCTTGCGTGGGTTTTCTCCGGGTGCTCCGGTTTCCTCCCACATCCCAAAAATGTGCTCTTAGGCTAATTGGCAAAACAAATTCTCTCTAAATTGTCTCAAATTTGGTTTTTAACCCATAGATCTATAAACATTGACAGGGATCATGGATAGAGGTGGGAACATCGGGGTGGTGGCATGGGCTCGTTGGGCCGAAGGGCCTGTTTCCCGTGCTGTTTTGTTCTTTGTTCTTTGTTTTGGGTTTTTTTACTGATCTGGTACTACCTCTGATCTCCCAGTGACGCCTATGTACATATAAGGAATGAACAAGTGGCAGAAAAGCAATTGAGATCATTAAAGATACAAGTAAGAACCATTTTATTAGATCAAAAGCATAATGAGGCTGCTGCTACTACAACTATTGTGGATAAGAAGATTTATCAAACCTCTTGCAGAATAATCTATCATCCCCATTGGAATAAAGAAAGGTTGTCATTGGAGTTGCACAGTGGACGGATTTATAGTGGACGGAGTTATAGGACGGATATCAGAGGTAGGTTCTTTACTCGAAGAGTGATTAGGGAGTGGAATGCCCTGCCTGCAGCTGTTGTAGATGCGCCAAGTTTGGTGGCGTTTAAGAGGTTAATTGATAAGTATATGGAAGAGAAGGGAATGGTTTAGTTTGGAGGGGCATTGCTTTTTATTTTGGTCGGCACAACATCGAAGGCCGAAGGGCCTGTTCTGTGCTGTATTGTTCTATGTTTTATGATGTTCACCGGCTCTGAGGCTCATCAAGGAGATCTTGAGCATGAGCCACCTCAGGAATCTCTGGGGGAAGGCAGCAGCTGAGAGCTGCACATGTTAGCCCCTAACATGTAGCTGGATGGCTGAGGGCCAGGCATTAGAGGAAGGCAGTGCCCTCAGCACAGGGTATGCAGACATAGGGACAGCTTCCTAGTCTCCTTGAAGCAGCAGTGCTCAAAAGGCATGGTGTTTTAATGCAGAACCACTTCAGTGGTTTCCACAATGTGTCTTCAACCTTGAGAAATATTCATTTTTCAGCTGAGGTATTGACATGAAAATGCTGCCAAGGTACTCACAATCTTGGATCTATCTGGACCTGCTACAGAGAAGACAGACTTAGTTTATTAACAGACTGAATACAACATTGCATTTCCCTCACAGTGAATGTCAGGGTGTGAACAACTCATAGAGGGCTCATCCTTACTAACTTCCTGGGAGAGGTTGACCCTTCCTTCCCCACAAGAACAATTGCTGTCCATGCCCATCAATTTGGCGACATCCTCCTCAAGCATGGAGAGATCCCTGGTCTCTGCCATCCTCTCTCCAGTCTGGGATCTCTCCCTCATGTTGTGGACAAGCTTGGCCTGCACGAAGACAGAGGGATGGAATGTGATGAGAAGGGATGGAGCAGAGATTGGAAAGCACATCTGCAGACTGTGTATGCTGAGCTCTCCCCAGTAAGGCTGAAGATGCTATTTGTGCAGAAGGATAGATGAGATGCTGGCGAGTAGGTTTTTAATGCTGATATCTACCCTGCTAATACTTTATGAGATCCCTGTGGTGAGTGATGCTCTCAGTGTATAATGCCATGATGAGGGCATGCGTTTGGAGTCAGATGAATGATTTGCTCTGGCGGTGCAAATGAGATAGTTCATCCTCTTCCTATACTGGATGACATTTCTTATGTGGATGCCTGATGAGCTGATCTTTTTTGCAACCATCTCCCAGGATGGTAAAATGAAGTCAGTGGACCTTCTGGAACCATCTCGTGGTAGAGGACATCCCGGTATAAGAGTTTCAAGGAATTTATTGCTGAATCTTGGCATTGCCTTCTTTTTCCTTGGAGCCATCTCAACCTTGGTTGTCTGCATAGCTGGGTTACAGAGAGTAATGTGTGCATTCAGCTGGTGTTTATAAATGGCGCCAGGAACTTCAACTCTATTAGGATGTGGCAGATAAAACATTGGCCACCTACCATGTGATTTGGAGAGCTGTACATAAGAATACATAAGAAGTGAGCTTCTACCTGTAAGATTATGCACAATTTCCTGACCCACCAATTAGTGGGAATCTCATCGGGACAGAGGTGATAGAAATTTCTTCACCGAGGGAGCGGTAAGCTGGTGGAATTCATCACCACAGAAAGTAATTGAGGCTGAAACATTGTATGTTTTCAAGAAGCAGTTAGATACAGCTCTTGGGGTGAAGGGATCAAAGGATACGGGGGAAAGATGGGATCACGCTATTGATTAGGATGATTAGCCATGATCATAATGAATGGTGGTGCAGCCTCAAAGGGCCAAACGGCCTCTTCCTGCTCCTATTTTCTATATTTCTAAATTTAATCCCATCTGTCGCCACACTTATTTTTCAGAACATTCTGCCCATAGATTTTATTATCATTTCCCTCAACACTTTCAACATTAATCAGTTGGTTCAGATTGAGAGGAATATTGGCTCAGTCTGCTTTGGTTCCACAAAGATAGTCCTGCATCCAGGTGTGCAAGATGTTGTAAAGTAGAGGAGTTTGAGCAAAGTGTAGAAAGTACTGGTTTTAAACTTTGGTATCAAAAATGGAGCTGAGGAATAGGAGACAAAAAAATTATTCTGATTGGAGATGGCAGAGCTGTGAGTGAGGAATGAAAGCCAGCAGAGATTTCCAGAGTTGAGGTGGAACCAGAGCATGGGAAGATTTGCAAATGGGAACTGTGCTTTTGAAATCTTCACAGAAAAACACAATGTAATCACGATTTTAAGTGTTAAAGCATTAAAATTGAAAAATAAGAAATTCTACGAATAAACAAGAAGTAAAATGATATCTTGAGACAAAATGTGAATCTGATGGGCCACCTGTACTTCTGTCTTTATTTCAGATTTCCAATATTTATACTTTTCTTACTTTGGCTTTCAATCAGAAAGATAATAGATGAAAGTAATAGAGCTGATCAATAACTTTGCAAGAGAGATTCACCAGTATTCATCTGATAGCAAGGGCTCTCTGCATCTGGCTATTTCCCCTCCAATTGATATGTAGATAATTCCAATGATTCAAGCTCGTGTGTCAGACAGAGAGAATTGTTTGAACAGGAAGAAAGCTCTTCCTCCAGATCAGAGAATATTCAGCTTTATCTTCAGGCTTTTGGCTCAAAAATATTTTCTCAGCTGGAAATCAGCTTAATTTATGATTTCAGTTCTAGACAAAGGCTGCAACAGTCAGATTAAAGAAGTGATTAGCAGCAAGCTAATGCAAGTCACAGGCTTGAATATTAGATATGATGATATTGGCAAAACAGGGCTTGTTGTAGGTTCATATTTTAATATTTAAGTGTAACAACTGAAGTTTCTTTGTAAATAAATTAGATACACAAGTTTAAGATCACATCATTAGCATCGTAGATTATGATATTACACAATACCAAGTAAGAAGTCACCTCAATGAGGAATTTACAATAAACAACTCCAGTGGGAGCATCAAGTGTCAGCATGTTATCTCAACTTTACTGGTATCACTCTTTCCTCTGAATCAGTACTGTCCCTACTCAAGTAAACTATCTTTAATGTTTAATTGCCAGTTGAGGACAACATTTGACCTACTGTGGCCCAAAGAGACCAAAGATGTGGTGGAGAGAAATCAGGAAAGACAGGTGGCCACAAAGGCAGAAAATTTGCAAATTGAGAATGTTCCAGAAGGGAGAAACCAGCTTGGCCAGGAATTACATGCCCTGGAGAACAATGGATCCCAGTGAGGGTGATGACCCAAACAGGTCCATTATTGTATACGGTGCAGACCAGGGAGCTGGTCTGGAGGAGACACACAGACCAACTGGTCACCTCACCTCATCAAAGGAGATAAGTTCTCCAAGATTCTGAATCATTTCGGGTGGAGCCAGGGAAACTGACTGAGCCAAGTGTCCCCGAGCCGTGTCTTACACAGGGAGAAGATGGTGGCAATGTCCCAGGACAATGTAAACCAACCTGAGGGAGAAGCAACTGTTGAACAGCAGGAGCACCTAGAAAGTTGGGAGATGATATCTGAGTAAGTCCTCGGATGAGGAGATGATCGTCTAGAAATCATCATCTCCTGAAGAGACTGATCTCATCAATATAAACGCGGATTGAATGTTTTTTTGTGTTTCCCATGTTTTTCCATGTTTTCGTGTTTTTGTGTGTGTAGTTCTGACTTTGTATGTACGTTGGGTTCAATGCCCACATAATATTTAAAATATGTATATGTGTTACTAATGAGAGTTTTGAAATAAGAGAAGGATGTTATGTACGTAGTTGGGGCAATAGACTCCTTCAGGAGAGTGGGTTGGGTGACCTGGGGGAACAACCAGGGTGAAGCTTGTGGGAGTCAGTCTTAGACTGACTGCGCATTTGTTAAGACATTCAATAAACTACTCTTTGTTTGAATTATAGCAATCCACCTCATAGTCTTTTAATAATTATTATTTAGATCAATACATAAGAGGGGAAACTGATTTTAATAAGATCAGAAATGATTTGGCCAGAATGGACTGGGAGCAGACACTTTGCTGATGATACAATGTTAGGTAGAAGGACAGGTTGTGATGAGGATGTTGTGATTTTGCAATGGATATAGAGAGATTGGGTGACTGGGTGAAAACCTGGCAAATAGAGTTTAATATGGCAACACGTGAGGTCATGCACTTCCATTGGAGAAATCAAAAGGTAGATTATTATCTAAATGGAGAGAGAGAAAGAGAGAGAGAGGGAGAGAGAATGCTGGTGAGTAAAGTACAGATGGATCTAGATGTTCTAGTGCATGAATCACAAAAAGCTAGCAGTCAGGTCCAACAAGTACTTAAGGAGGCAAACAGCATTTTGGCTTTGCAAAGAGGTTGGATTGAATAAATAAAGTAATCAATGACTGGAACTTTCTGGCCTTTCATGCCAGCATGATCTTCTGGTCCCGCTGACAGCATACTCCTGCCACAGGTTTGCCGGCAGCAAGCATTGCATTCAACAAGAAACTCATTGATAGCAGTGGAACCAGAGGATCCCACCGCCATGCAATGGTGGGCCACTGTCACTACCACAAAACACGTTGAGTGGTAAATCCTGACTTGGATTCAGAGAGCTGGGTGTTCATGTCTTCCCAAAGTTGGGAATGGGTTTGGGAATGGGGAGATTTTGTTGCAATTGTACAGGGTGCTGGTGAGCCTTATCTGGAATACTGTGTACAGTTTTGGCCCCCTTACCTGAAAAAGGATACGGTAACATTGGAAAAGCCCAAAGGAAATTCACCAGGCTAATCCTGGGATGAGATTGTTCTCCTATTGAGAGAGACTAAATGTTGTATTCCTATTGAATATCTGTATTCCTAGGAGTTTAGAAGGGTGAGGAGTAATCTGACTCAAATGTATAAAATCCTGAGATGGCTTTGACGGGGTAGATGGTGAAGTAGTATCCCTAATGGGAGAATTTTGAACAAAGGGACATAGCTATAAGGTAAAGGTAAAACTGAGGCGTGTAGAAATTCCTTCTTGTAAAGAGTGGTAATCTCTAAAAGTCTCTGTCCCAAAGGGTGAAAGAAGTTGGATCATTAGGAGTATTCAAAGCAAAGTTTGATTAATATTTGATAGATTAAGGAATAGAAGACTAAGGGGAAATGGAACAGAAAAGGAATTGAGGCCAGCATAAAGGAGATATGATTGTATTGAATAGTGAAGGAGGCTTGAAGAGTCTGGCGGCATACTCCTGCTTCTATTACTTGCTTTCTTTTAGCTAAATCAGTGACAGAACAGGGAGATGTATTCAATACTGGGAATGGATAAGAAACTACCTGATGGATAATAACAGGAGATGTTACTAAGCAGATGCTAAAATGAATTGTGACTGTGTGTGGGTAATTACCAAGTGAAATAACCCAGTATATGGTGTTGGGATCACCACTGTTTCTAAATAATGTAATTAATGGCTGGAACTTTCTGGCCATTCATGCCACATGATTTTCTGGTCCTGCTGACTGTACACCCCTGTCACAGGTTTCCTGGCAGCAAACTTTGTATTCAACAGGAAACCCCATTGATAGCAATGGGATCAGGGAATCCTGCCACCATATAATGGTAGGCCACCTATCGCTGCCGCAAAACATGCAGCAGATTGTGCAATAAATCCTGTCCAATGACATGGATGTTCATGTCCTCCCAAAGTTGGGAATGTGTTTGGGAATCACCAAGACATTTTTTCACAAATGGTTGTGTTGTCAGTGGGGTGTCAGTTGGTGGGATAGGTGTTAAAAGGGTCAATTGTTTGAGTAGGTGGGGATTAGTGGTCAGTGAGGAGGGGATCAGGTATTAGAACATAGAACATACAACACCACAGCACAAACAGCCTTTTCGGCCCACAAGTTGTGCCGATTATGTCCATACCTACCAGGCCTATCTATAACTCCCAATCCTGTTAAATCCCATGTACTCATGTGTTCTGGAGTGTTTGGGCTGTCCTTGGGGATGGTTAGGTGGTGAGTAGGGTGATCAGATGATCATTGAGTGGGTGGGAACGGGGTGGTTAAGGGATTGGTCAATAGGGGAGTAGTCAGTTTGGGGGGGTTCAAGTGTTCAGAGTGGGTTTGGGTGTTTGGAGAAGATCAGTGTTATAGTTACCCAGGAATCATAATGGTTTTAATTCCTCTCATTTTTCCTGGTAATTATTACTGGAAGACAATCAGAACCACCTGAAGATTGCCACTTAAATCTTATCTGCAGATGGTTCCAATTGCAGGACAATTGCATAACAGAAATTTGAATATTCTGGGCAATTTTAGGCAATACACGGGAAGTAACTGTGTAGAATATTATTGATTAAGTGTTTAAAATAAATTGATTAGCACAATTGTTAAAATGTCAGAGAGAAGAATTTGAGACAAGCACATTTAGCACTTGAACCATAATATCACGTAACGGTCTGGAAACTGGATGTGCATTTCAGCTCATTCCCACTACCACCTCAGCGGGAAAAAGAGGAACACTCCAAAGATGGGCCAGGAATTGGGAAGGTCAAGTCACAAAATCTGTTGAAAGGATTTTAAGTAACTTTGTCTAGACAGAAAGTTTGTTCTCTCCAGAAATGGCACCAGCATTAGAAGAAATGAACACTCCTACTCTTGGGAGTTCTTACTTCTTACTTGAGTGGAAGCTGTTGTAATGTTGGAGGCTGGTGCACATGAAATGTATGGACCTGTTGAACAACACCAGTGAGCCAAACTGCTGGGCAAAAGATGCCCTGCTCAGAAAGTTGAATTGCTCCGGATCACAAAGAATAGGTATACAATATACCTGTATAAGTATATTATATAATATACAGGTATATAATATACAGGTATATACATAAAAATGTATATTTTACTGTCAACTGTGTTATACCAGGGTTTTCAATGTGAGTAAGATGGAAATGGTACACTGAGCATTGGCTGAAATGAAGTGCCCTCTCATTGACCCTTACATTCCAGTAGGACAGTGATGGATGTATGTGTTATCCTGGTATAAAAACTGGGATCATGGCCTACACAATAAGTTTTGAAAAGCCAGATCCTACTACACCTATTGTCTTGGTGGTTGATGAATTTTTAATCAAAGCACCAGGATCTGTTGGTATCTCCATCCAAGATATAATTGGGAATGTTGATTTAAACTTTCTATATGGAATGAAAAGTTCCTTGATTGCACCTACACATATTGCAATTCAGAAAACTAACAAAAGTTGAAAACAGCTTTGAAATTTGACACAAGAACAGCCCTGATTATTCACTCCTTAGAAGTATTGAAGGTATGAAATTAGAATTATGTTGTCAGCAGTATCAAAGATATGCCCAATTCTAGTTAATACAAAGAACTTTAGGCTTCAAAATTTATTTCTTTTCTTTTTCCCTCATTACAAAACTAATAAAACTGTTATTTGTACTTTCAAAAAGCCAACTCAATAATCAATAGTAACTGAACTCAATAGTAGCTCTCACATCCAATCTCAGCTCCATCAATCCCAAATTCATACAGGCAGCCCATCTTCCCTGGGTTTAGTATCTAGTATCAATGTCCCCAGTCCAATTGGCCACACTTTTCTTCTTCGCCTCTACCGGCTTGGACTAATACTTATCACCTCTTCCTGTGCAATTAAACTGAAACTGGAAACTTCCCTCAATTCAATCTGCCATTTTCTTTCCCTCCAATCTAGTTGAAAATAATGAACATTCATTCACTTGTTCAGGTTCCTTTTCTGCTTCACACTGTAAATTTTAGACAGCACTTCTCTCCCCCACAATTCCACCTATTGGCATAACAATTCCTCTCAGTTCATGCTATTATTCAATCTCCCCATGTAAAGAATGGAGCCTCCCTCCACACATTACAAGGCTATTGATACCAGTTCCCCAAACCAGGGGAGTTCTAGTGCTCTTGGTCCCCAGATAAACCCAGCGAAGAAGGTTGATTGTCAGAAGTACTAACCAACCAATAAGGGAAATAGCTCCAACTGGTCCAGACCATTATCAACTAAAAGGTTGAAAGTTTAATGTTATCATTACATATCAGCAGCCTTGTAAGTATTGGTCTGCTTGCGTACTGTAGATTTTGTGTTTTACTTGGAGGAGGAGGTATGTTATTAACCCACTTTGTAGCAAGCAATTTTTACCAGACTTCCCATGTATTGAGCAAAGTAGGCACTGGAGATTCAACTCAAGTGGCACATGCATTGATAGGGGCCATTCTAAATGAAGCAAACTCACACTGTCCCCAAAAACTCTAATGGATTCAGCACTAAAGATCATTGATAAGTTCTGTCTTTATCACTGGAATTGCAAATCCAAATATTTTTTGCCAGTGTGAATTGTTAATCGTTGATTTTTAATGAGCCCACCACAACAACAAGACAAGGTTAAGCCATTATTTTGTCTTTTTGACACATGATATTGGTTTAAAACTCCAGATCAATATTTACTATTTGCATTGCATGAAATATAGAACAAAGAACAAAGAGCAACACAGCACGGGAAACAGGCCCTTCGACCCAACGAGCCCGCACCGCCATCCTAACGTCTTAATGACATATCCATGACTTTAGGCTATGCCTATTGTGGAAGATTCCCATATAGGGACCAATATAGGGACAATTTGTTACCCAGTCAGCCTAAGAGCACATTTGTGGAAGGAAACCGGAGCACCCAGAGAAAACCCACGCAACCACGGGGAGAACGTGCAAACTCCCGCAGACACAGGCCCAAATCTATGTGTCTGCACAGCAACAGCGATAGTCTCTGAGCTGTCATGTTGCCCATCAGATGGTCCAGTTTAAGCATACACTAACGACTTGAAGCACTAAGCCACTCCTGAAGCAACAACCAAGAGCAGCCCTTGCACGACCTGCCGAATGCATGCACCTTGTTGGTCAACAAGGTGGACCGAATTGCCTGTGGAAACAAATAAGATATTTAGACAGTCCTGCTATATCCCTCTATCTGCATAACGCTCATGTGGCTGTCCAAGAGACCCTTAAACAACCCTAGCGTGCCTGCTCCCACCACCTTACTCGGCAGTGCATTCCACACCCCCACTACCCTTTGTGTGAAAAACTGTCCTCTAATATTCGTCTTAAAAATAGCCCCCCTTACCCTAAGGCCATGACCCCTCGTTCTATCCATTTCTAATGGTGGAAAAAGCTTACCACCATTTACTCTATCTATACCCCTTATAATCTTATATACCTCTAATAGATCCCCTCTCAGCCGACGTCTTTCAAGGGAAAACAACCCCAGTGTGATGTTTCATATGATTAAAGAAAGTCAGTGCTATCAAAATAACATTTTGCTTTTATTTCCACCGTTTGTGTCAAGAATTTCTCTACAGCATCATCTTCCAGGAACTGAATTGTCCTGGAAACCAGGGATAGGGGGAAAGATGGAATAGTGCACTTCGTTCTGTGTCCATAGTTGGAAGGCTACCTATTGTCTGTAAATCCTTCAATGAAGTACATACCTCCCTCAAAAAGTTCACAAACCTACAGATTGAGAAGTGTGAAATGTATAACATATGCTTGGATATCCATCAATCAGCTACTGCTTTATTTTGGATACTTAAACATGGTTAATATTTAATACTTTTCTTGTCTCTGCACACAGATCATTTGAGTATTTATTTTTCTCTGTTTGCAGTCCATCAGTTCATTTCTTTCCCACTCCAGGCTATTTAGCTTTGAAATGTTTTACTTTCATCTGTCTGGGGCCTGCTCATCAGTAGAGAGCAACTAGAATCATGCCGGGCCTTAAATGATTCTGATCAACCCCTGGGCAATATGGAAACTGAAACAGTCTTTGAAAAATGTGTTCTTAGCTCACATCTTGATTTGAACAAGCTGGTGCACATAGTCTGGAGAAAGAAGCTGTAGTGAGTAATGGACAGACATGATGCAGGTGGACTTCAGCTTCAGAAGGCTCAAAATCTACATGAGAAGTTCAAAGTTGATATTTCCTGATGTGCCAGGGGGATTGTGAATCTTGCATCAGTTTACTCACATACTGAACTAATGCTCAAGATCATAGAATCAAGGTCATAGCATTCCATGCTACGCCAGTACAAACAGCAGGAAATTAGATTCACATGATGTATTTCCCACACATAATCTGCAATTTCAGAGTTTGTACTTGTTCTGCACACTGCGACCAAGCAGTATGGATTTTATGTGGATTTAGGTGTGGATGGAGGGTGGGTGGTTTGAAGTGGAAAATGAATATAGTATGGGACTCTGACTGTTTCTATTAAACAATCAGTGATCTCACTGCATTGGTCTCTCACCCAGTGTGATGAGATGTAGTAAAACTGACCCCATGAAGAATTAAAGGGAGATGGCAGACTAGAAAAACAAAAATAATTGGAAAATCTCAACATCACAGTTCAATGCATTTGGTAGTCTTTGTCAAGCTGAAAGCAGAGAAAGAGATGGAAACTTTAAATACAGGCATATGTTCAAAGCAATATGAGGTAGCAGGCCATCAATGGCTCTTATTCCTCTCTTCGCCTCTCCTGACAACCTTCCTGTCCCAGATTGATAGTTGCTGGTATTCAGCTGGTGCTACATTTGAAGGTTGTGACAAGGATATCCCAGTTTGCCAGTTCATTGCAGCCATGTAGCTTTGCATTGAAGTAGGGCTCAAAAGTGGTGGAGACAGGCTGAGGCTGCAGCTGATCTGTGCCAATCCATTGTGTATGTTAGCAACAAATGTCTTTACAACAGATAGCACAGTATATCTCTTCAATGCTGCCCTAGATCCCGCTAAGAAAAAAGTGGTCAAAGAACGGTCAACCTGCGGCCTATGGCTTGACCAGGGGTCCCAATTACCAGTTTCAGTCAATGATCAAGGGAGTCCAATAACCACAAGAAGTAGTTTCAGGTAACTTAACCAATGATTGTTGACAGAGACCGGCCTTTCTTGAAGAGGGGAAGAATATATCCTTGGGAGTGTGTATTGTTAACCTTACCAGCAAATTCTCACAGTTCAGAGACTGGATAATTGCATTTCCCTATTGTCATATACCACCATCACTGTATTCTCCATCCCAAAGCTTTGAAAGTCTTGGCTCTAATCCTTGTACAAAATTAAAACAAATTAGTGCTGTTGCTGGAATCTGAAACCAAAAGATATAATGCTGGAAAATCTCAGCAGGTCTGGCAGCATCTGTAAGGAGAAAAAAGAGTTGATACTTCGAGTCCAAGTGACCCTTTGTCAAAGCTAAAAGATATAAAAAGTGCGAGATATTTATACTGCAGGGAGAGGGAATGAAAGATGAGTCATAGCCATAGAAACCAGGGGAAAAGACTGCTAATAGCTGTCCATAGAGAGAATAAATGTATGAATGGCCAAACATCAGAGAAGCTATGTAAACTGTGACAGATGAAGATGTTGGTTGGGGGGGGGGTGGTGGAAATGGGACAAAGAATGTAGAAAAGGCGAAGCAGGAGGAATAACGGTAAGAGAAGGGGAATGAAGCAGGGGAAAAGAGTGGGGGCGGAAGAAAAATGAAGAAAGACAATAAAGAAGTAAAAGGTAAAGAAAATGAAATAAAATAGAATGACAATGAAGAGGGCTGAGGTAGGATGGAGTAAATCATCTGAAGCTGTTGAATTTGATGTTGAGACCAGAAAGCTGTAAAGTACCTCGCCGGAAGATGAGATGCTGCTCCTCCAGTTTGCTTTGGGCTTCACTGGAACATTGCAGCAAGCCAAGGACGGACACGTGGACATGGGAGCAAGATCGTGTGTTAAAATGGTAAGCAATCGCAAGGTCAGTGCCCTGATTACGTACAGACAGAAGGTGCTCAGCAAAGTGGTCTCTCCAATATAGAGGACATCATATTGGGAGCAGCAAATGTAATACACCAAACTGAAAAGTACAAGTGAAACACTGCTTAACCTGGAATGAATGTTTTGAACCTTCGATGGTGAGCATAGAAGAGGTAAAGGGACAGGTGTTATACCTTCTGCAATTGCATGGGAAGGTACCATGAGTGACAGGCGAAGTGATGGGTATAATGGAGGAATGGACTAGGTTATCCAGGAGGGAACTGTCTCTGTGGAATGCTGATAGAGGGATTGAAGGGAAGATGTGTTTGGTGTGGTATTACGCTGGAGTTGGCGAAAATGACAGAGGATTATGCTTTGCATGTGGAGACTGTTGGGCTGAAATATGAGAACAAGAGAGACTCTTTCCCTGTTCTAGGAGGGACGGGAGGGGGTGAGGGTGGTGGCGCGAGAGATGGACTGAACACTGTTAAGGGCCCTGTCGACAGCTGTTGATGGGAATCCACAGTTGAGGAAAAAGGAGCACACATTAGAAGCCCCGCTTTGGAAAGTGGCATCATCAGAACAAATGTGACAAGGTGAATAAGCTGAGAGAAAGGGTTGGAGCCCTTATGGGATGTAAGCTTTGAAGATCTATAGTCCAGATAGCTGTGGGAGTCAGAGGACTTGTAATTGATATTGGTAGATATTTATTGCTGGAAATGGAGACAAAAAAGTCAAGGAAGGGAATGTAAGTGTCTGAGATAGACCAGAAAGGTGTAGGTGTGGGAATGGTATAGAAAAATGCAGGTATGGGATAATACCTTCTATTATCACTCCCAACAAAATTTGTCCCCACATTAAATTTGTCCTGGAAATGATTCCTTCAGAGGTCTGGCATTCTGAGTTCCTCTGCAGCTGCCAGTTGCTGTTGACGTATAAAGAAAGCTTTAACATTCAACAAAACCTTCCGAGCCCTCTAGCATGCCTCCATCCTTAACTGCATAATAGACAGCAATAGTAAGAATTCTGAGCATTGGAAAATCCCTATGCATCTTAAGCCAACAAATCAGTTACTAAATTCTGGCCAGAATTCCCTGTTCTTCAGTGATTAGCATCATGAGACATATTATGTCTTCCTATGAGGTCAGGTGGGTTATTGGTTCTACTTCTGTTAAATAGAGCTATAGAGTCATTGAGGTTTACAGCATGGAAACAAGCCCTTTGGCCCAACTTATCCTCGCTACCCTTTTTTTTTAAACCCCAAAGCTAGTCCCAATTGCCTATATTTGGCACATATCCCTCTATACCCATCTTACACATTTAACTGTCTAAACACTTCTTAAAAGACAAAATTGTACCTGCCTCTACTACTACCTGTGGCAGCTTGTTCCAGCACTCAACAGCCTCTGTGTGAAAAGATTTCCCCTCTGGACCCTTTTGTATCTCTCCTCTCTCACCTTAAACCTATGCCCTCTAGTTTTAGGCTCCCCTATCTTTGGGAAAATATTTTGACTATATGTTGAAGTTTGGGAGTGAGATGAGGAGAAACTTCTTCACATTAATATTTGTGAATCTTTAGAATTCTGTACCCCAAGGATTTTTGATACTCTATTGTTGAATATACTTATGGCTACGAAAGATAGATTTTGGTGTCTCTGGGTATCACAAGATTCAGTGAGTGGTGAAGAAAGTAGAGTTAAAGCTGAGGTTCAGCAAGATTGTATTAAATGCAAACCAGCCTTGGAGGGCAGTATATTTTATATATATATTCCTGTTTCTTGTGTTCCTATGATATTCTGTGGCTGTGATATAAGGCTAGATTTTGACGGAGTTGGGGAGAATCTGTGGAAGGGTGAGAATAAAGGTTTGGACCTGATTCTGTGAACCCCAATATCTGGGGCAAGTGATATTACCATTGATTAGCAATCCTGAGACTCAAGAGAATTCATTGGGGTCCGAGGACTGAGGCAGATGATGAAATTTGAATCCAATAAAGATCTGGAACTTTAAAAGTCTAATGATGACCATAAAACCGTTGTAAAAATCAACTGGTTAACTAATGCCACTTAGGGCAGGAAATCAGCTGTCCTTATCTGTTCTGGCCTATATGTGACTCCATTGAAGCAATATGGTTATTTCAATAAGGAATGAAAGCAGACAGACTCCCCAGTATTGACCTAGACAATGGCAAACTCAGCCTTTTTCCATAATAATCTTCAAAATATAATAGAATCTAATGATCGCTGTCTGTAAACTGCTCTCCCACTGATAATTCAATCACTTGCTCAGCTTTGTTGCCTGAAATTAAATCCAGGACTTGTAGGACTCTCTTGTAGGACCTTCTACATACTGGCTTAAAAAGTTCTCCTAGTCGCATTGCTTATATATCTGCTCTTCTATTTCTCTTGGACTGTAAGGGAACGTATAGAACATTCCCAGCAATGTGATTGCTCCTTTTTGGTTTTTAAATCTTACCCATATGGCTTCATTTGAAGAACTTTCTTAGATGTCATCCCTTCTTACTGCTGTAATTGATTCCCTGATCAACATTGTGGCATCCTCTCTTCTTTTACCCCCCTTCCTGTCTCACCTAAAGATCTATATCATGGACTATTGAGCTGCCAATCCTGCCCCTTTCTCAACCATGTCGCAGTGACAGCAATGACATCATATCTCTATATTGTAATCTGTGCCCTCAACTCATCTATCTTGTTCATCATTAAAATAAATACCATCCAATCTTGCCAATCCCTCTTATGCCTTAACTGCACATAATTTCTATACCTTCCTGACTCACTTGCTGACTCACCTAATTTTGGCTGTACGTAGTCCCCCTGCTGAACTTTCTCTTAGGACCGAACCCGCCTGACAAAGAACAAAACAGCACGGGAAACAGGCCCTTCGGCCCAACAAGCCCATGCCGCCACCTAAATGTTCACACTTCTACCCGTGATCCCTGTCTATGTTTATAGATCTATGGATTGAAACCAAATTTGAGATAATTTGGGGAGAATTTGTTCTGCCAATCAGCCTAAGAGCACATCTACAATTAGGTAAACCATCTCCAACAGCACCAGCAAACCTCCTTGCAAGGACACAGGTCCCATTTCAGATCAGGTGCAATCCATCCACCTTCTATAGGTCTCACCATCTCCAAAAATGGTCCTAATGTCCTAGTAATCTAAAGCCCTCATTCCTACATCATCTCTCCAACCACAATTTCAACTGGACTAACTTCCTATTCCTGGTTATCTGGTTCTTTTGTAATAGAATAGGTTAAGGAAAGAATACTCACCAGGAAAACTTTCTGCTCTTCTTCAATTCGTGTCAAAGAATTTTTCAACATGAATGGTCAGTTCCACGAGTCATTTAACACTTCAACATTGCAATGTCAGCCTAACCTTGCAATCTAATGTCAACCAAGATGGGGACTGTACTGAATCAGTGGAAAAAGTGATACCAACAAAGTTGGAATAACATGCTGACATTTGACACTCCCACTGGAGGTGTTTGTTGTAAATTCCTCACTATTGATGCCTTCCTACTTGGTATTGTGTAATATCATAATCTACCATACCAATAATGTGAACATGTTACAGCCTTGGGTATCTAATTTACTTGTAAATAAATTTTAGTTGTACATATTACACTTAAATATTAAAATGAATTCATCTTGGCTAACCTTTGTAGACTTAGAGGAGATCTAATAGAGGTGTACAAGATTATGAGGGGTATAGATAGAGTAAACAGGGTTAAGCTCTTTCCTAAGATGGACTCGAATAGCACGAGGGGTCATGGGCTTAGGCTGAGGAGGGTAAGGTATAATTTGGATGCTAGAGGGAGTTTTTTCACACAGAGGGTAGTGGGGGTATGGAATGCGCTGCCAAATAAAGTGGTGGAGGCAGGCACTCTGGAGTTATTTAAAAAATACTTAGATGGGTACGTGAGCAGAATGGGAATGGAAGGGTATAGAAAACTGATTTAAAATAGGGATCATGAGCCTTGGGAGTCCCTGGGAAGTGTGTAAATAGATGATGATATTGATGTACTTGTTTTTATCCTACAGGTGCTTTGGTCCACCTTGTTGTCTAACAAGGGGCATACATGCAATGGGTCGTGAGAGGGCTGCTCTTGGATTTTTTTCGAGAGTATCCTAGTGCTTCACGTCGTTAGTGTACGCTTGACCTGGACCATTTGATGGGCAACACGACAGCTCAGTGACTATCGCTGTGCTGTGCAGATACATGGATTTGGGCCTGTGTCTGTGGGAGTTTGTGCATTCTCCCCGTGCTTGCGTGGGTTTTCTCCGGGTGCTCCGGTTTCCTCCCACATGCCAAAGATGTGCTCTTAGGCTAATTGGCAAAACAAATTCTCTCTAAATTGTCTCAAATTTGGTTTTTAATCCACAGATCTATAAACATGGACAGGGATCGCGGGTAGAGGTGGGAACATCGGGGTGGCGGCGCGGGTTCGTTGGGCCAAAGGGCCTGTTTCCCGTGCTGTTTTGTTCTTTGTTCTTTGTTCTTTGATTTCACTGGAACATGGTACTGGGAGCAATCCAGGATCTTCTGGGTCCTGTTTTTTAATCTACTTCTTAACTCCTTAAATTCAATTTGCAGGACCTCATCCCTTTTTCTATCTATATTGCTAGTACCAAATGTACCGTGATTCCTATTGTATGCTCCCCCCCTTCAGAATGCCCTCCAACTGTTCTGTGACCTGCCTGACACTAGGAAGACAACATCCAATCCTAGGGTTTCTTCTGTGTCCACTGAAAAGCCAGTCTATTCCCCTGATAATTGAATTCCCCACTGTCTTTCCTCCTCCTGTCTCGTACAGCAGACCACCCATGGTGCCATGAAGTCAGCTGCCACTGCTTTCCTGCCTAGTCGTCTCCCCAAACAGTATCTAAAACAGTATATCTATTAGAAAGGGGATGGCCACAGGGGAATCCTACTCTACCTGCCCATGCCCATTCTGCTTGTTAAATCTTTCCTGTGGTGCGACCATTGCACTGAATATGCTACCATGACTTGCTTGGCATCACAGATGCTCCACAGTGCATCTACCTCAGCTCCAGCTCTGAAGTGCAGTTAGCCAGCAGCCTCAGTTGGATACATTTCCTATTTTTTAAATAATGATTCACATTGACAGTCAGACATTCAAAAGTTATTTCTGTGCCTTCATATCCACTGTTACAGACTCCCTTGTGACTAGGAACTGCTCAAGCATTGATCATCTGTCAAAGGTTCTGTCTGCTTCTGTGGGTGTGGGGCTATCAGCAGGTGGGCCCTTCTAATGGATGTTTGTCAGCTTGTCTTCAGTTCTTCTTGTTGTCCTCCAAAATCTGAGATGGAGATATATGGTAGTAATGGTGGTTGGTGAAGAAAAATAAAAAAAAATACTGAAGAATTGACACAAAGATTCATGGCAAAACAAGTGTCAGCAGAAAATCTGACAAAAAAGTGTAATAATCTAGATTTTGTTTTAAAATGTATTGTTTTCCAGATTGTGGCGTTACTGGCAAGACCAAGATTTGTTGCCTAACCCTAATCACCTTTGAACTGAGTAGCTTGCTGGGCGACTTCAGAAGGGAGTTAAGAATAGCCACATTGTTGTGGATCTGGAGTCATAAGTAGGCCAGAGCAGGTAAGGACAGATTTCCTCTTCCCAACAATATTAGTGATCCAAATGTGTTTTGACAACAATTGATAATAGCTTCATGGCTACTATTACTGGGACTGGCATTCACTTTTTAATTTTATTAATTAAACTTAAATTCTACCAACTGTATGCTCCATGGAATTTGAATCCATACAACCAGATCATTCATCTGGGCTCCTGGATTACATATGCAGTGGCATTAGCACTATGTCACTGTTTCCTCCATATGGTAGTAAAAAAAAAGATTTTCTTTTTATTTCTGTGAAATTTAAGACAACTTTTGAATATCTTCCCAATTCAAGCCACCTTGAAAACTTAATTGAGATGCTGAGGATTATTTATTGAGCAGAAATGGCTCACTTCCAATATCCCCATTGGAGGTGAAGGTGCCAGCTTCACGCTTGTGTAGAGCTGCTGTAATTGGCATAGTGTGACATCATGCTGGTGCCTGATGAATATTCAGTGAAGTTCAATATCCAGTATGATTGCTCTACAATGCAGTGCTAAAGTATTAAAATGAAGTTCCCGACATACTACAGCACATTCACCTCATTTTACTGGCAGGCCTGCTGCAAAACTGCAAGATGTTGACTCTCTGGCGAGAAACACGTTTTTCAAAACTCTCTGGATTTTGAGTGTGTGGCTCTGTTCCTGTGCAGCGAGAGTCTGGGCCTCATGATTCTGACCATTAAATGTCCTGTACGTTGTAACAAGACTGCCTATACCAGTCCACTTGCAGTAAAGGTGAATGTTCCATTTGCCTTCCTAATTACATGTTGTACCTACGTATTAACTTTTTTGTGATCCATATATGAAGATATCCAGATTCCTTTGTATTTCAGTATTCTGTAGTCTCTCAGTATCTGAAAAATATTCTACTTTTCTATCCTTCCTGCCAAAGTGGACAACTACAAATTTTTCCATATTATATTTCATCTGCTAAGTCTTTGTCCAGTCACATAACCTATCCACATGCCTTTCCTGATGTTTTCCAGCCACACCAGCTGCAGGCATCATGATGGTCATCATGATGGGAAAATTTGGAGATGAGCCAAATTGACTGCTCTCCAAATTTTCCCATGCAGTCTGCAGCAATGCCTGCTGTTGGCGGGTCTGGAAAATTCTGCCATTATTGTCATCCTCACAACTTGTTTTCCCATTTATCTTTACATCATCAACAAATTTTGCTACAATACAGCTAGTCCCTTCAACCAGCACCGATCCATGTGGCACTCCACTAGCTATAGATTACCAATCTGAAAATGATCCATTAATCCAGAATCTCTGTTTCCTATCAGGTAGCCAATCCTATGTCCAAACTAATATATTATCTTCAACACCATGAGGACTTAACTTCTGCATTAACTATTTCTGTGGCATCTTATCAAATATCTTTTAGAAATCCAAATAAACTATAGCTAGTGGTCCCCCTTTATCTATTCTCCTTGTTTCACCCTCAGAGAACTCTAATAAATTTGTTAAACACAATTTTCGTTTTATTAATCCACATTGTTTCTGCTTAAATGTATCATGATTTTCTAAATGCCCTCTCTTACTTCCTTAACGATGGATTCTGACATTTTACAAAAGACAGATGTTAGGTTCACTAGCCAGTAGTTTGCTGCTTTTGTCTTCTTCCTGACTTGAATAGAGACACTGCATTTATGGATTCTGGGCAGAATACTATAATGGGGAGGGGGGGCGTGGTTTAATGACAGTGAAGTAACAGCAATGTAGTTCCAAGTCAAGGTGCTGTATGAACTGGAGGGGAACTTGCATTTGCTGTTATGGTTCTTTCAGGTAGCAGAGGCAATGGATTTGGGACTTTTTTCTCTGGAGCGTAGAAGGCTGAGGGGTGACCCTATAGAGGTCTATAAAATAATAAGGGGCATAGAGAAGGTAGATAGTCAATATCTTTTCCCAAAGGTAGGGGAGTCTAAAACTGGACGGCATAGGTTTAAGGTGAGAGGGGAGAGATACAAAAGTGTCCAGAGGGGCAATTTTTTCACACAGAGGGTAATGAGTGTCTGGAACAAGCTGCCAGAAGTACCATTTTATCTTTTAAAAAGTATTTTGACAGTTGCATGGGTACGATGGTATAGAGGGATATACCCATCGGACAATTGGGATTAGTTTAGGGACTTAAAAAAAGGCAGCCTGGACAAGGTGGGCCGAAGGGCCTGTTTCCATGCTGTAAACCTCGAGGACTCTATGAGTCTAAATGGTGGCTAAGGAGTCTTGATTTGTCGAAGTGCATCTTATAGATGGTACATACCTCAGTCACTATGAGACGGTGGTGGAAGGAGTGAATATTTAAGGTGTGGATACAGTGTGAATAAAGAGTATTTTGACCTGAATGATGTCAAGATTTTTTACTGTTGTTTGAACTACCAAGTAGGTAAAGAGTATTCTGTTATTTGGAAACATAGAAATATAGGATGGAACTTAACACAGAGTATTGCAACTGGCAGGAAAAGTAGCTTTGGAGCTGTTGGCTCTTAGGATGGTTTTCTCTATCATATTAGTAGCAGCTTGGAAAAATAAATCAAAGGGATGGGTAGCATTATGGCACACTGGAGGGATAGGCAGCAACTTAGGAAGGGATTTTCTAGCTCTTAGCCCAGTGAGACTTTTCGGGACTGATTTTTCAGTCCTGCCAATGGCGACACCCCACCATTGATTTTCTGACAGTGGAGGGTGTGAATGAGAAACCCCATTGACTGAAATATCCCACTACTGGCCAATGGCAAGCTGTCTCTGCCATCACAAAACACGTCATGTTAAAATTCAAATTAGAGGTAACGTAAAAATAAAACCTGGCACTGACACAGGGTGGGAAAAATCACAGTGGGTTTTCCCTCCGATGTATAATACGATTTGGATCTCTCACAAAATTTTGCACTCCCATCACCATTCATGCCCAATACAAATGGGAGTACAAAATCCCACCCATAGCAAAAAGGAACTGGAGGAGATCATTCAGCCCCTTGAGCCTGCTCCACCTTTCATTATGAACATGATTGATCCTCTACCTCATGCCAGACTCCCAGGGTCTCCCATACACTTTATAAGGGCGGCCTTATTTTGGATGGTATCAAGTTTCTTGACTGTGGTAGAGCTGCACCCATCCAGGCAAGTGGAGAGTATTCCCTCACACTCCTGACTTATAGATGTCAGCTTTGGAGTGTCAGGAAGTAAATCAGGAAATGTGCAAATATGCTGCCACAATTCCATGTTACAGCAGTGGCTACACTTCAAAAGTACTGAATTGGTTCTAAAGCCACTTAGAATGGCCTGCAGTCATAAAAGGTGCTGTATAAATGCACTTTCTTTCCTCACTTTTTTTACTCTAATATTGAGACACAAAACAGATGTTTAAGCAGAGAAAAGTTCTTAGTATTTGATTCTTAGTATTTGAGGTCTGAGTTCAGGAGAAGGAATATAAATATCTGGGTCACTAAACATTGTAAGGAAGACAACGTGAGGAGCCTGCATGGAGATATAATAAATTATATAGGTAAATTAATAAATCAGAGGTTCACATTTCTGAACTGTAAAAGGAAAGTTCTTCACATGAATAGTGACTGACACAAAAAGTAGATTAGAAAAATCCTGGAATTATTGATGGTACAAACGGATCTCATGATGCAGGCAGGAGAAAAGAACTGTGTGTTCTCTCTAGATTGTAGACCTCAGATGGATTGAATGGTTATCTACAAACTTATAATCTGGCCAGCATTATATATAACAGTCAGTGTTTGATCTTGACACTGAGTGGAAAAAGATTTTCATTTGACAGCAACTAAGATTCCTCTTCCAAATGAACACTGAAATTCATCATTTTTTACAAAAATACATGACTGTGAAGATGCGAGCACAACTCGATGTTGACTTATGCAGTCTATGCAACTTGAAGGATTATTTTGCATGCTTCTTTGATTCATGTGGCTTATTATGATTTTTTCAGAAAGCTAATTGTATTAACAAAATGGCACATATTGCTTGCACAATGTCAGGGTCTGTATCTTCATGAAATAAGTCCTCGAATACTAAAAATCAGTCAAAACTTTTCTCTGCTTAAACATCTGTTTTGTGTCTCAATATTACAGTATAAAAAGGTGAGGAAAGAACTTGCATTTATATAGCACCTTTTATGACTGCAGGACATTCTAAATGGCTTTAGAACCAATTCAGTACTTTTAAAATGTAGCCACTGCTGTAACATAGGAAATGTGGAAGGAGTGTTGTTATATTTATTATTGTTTGGGTAGATACTACTACATTTTGGCAGACATAGCACTGCTGTTGAAAAAAATAAATACAAATGACCTTTAAGAGATTGTTCATGTTGAAAGGATTAACCTTCAACAAAGGACTGTTTCTCTCCAGCCTGTCAGTCAATAAATTGTATGAATATCTATAAATTGCTCAGCTTGATTCATTTAACAATTCATATGAAATTATGTTGAATTAATGACACAATAATTATCCAACCACCTTGATGACTTCTGTTGGTAAGATTGTTCAGTAATTTATTTTGAAATGCTTGCTGCTCAAGGCTTTAGAACAAAGAACAAAGAACAAAACAGCATGGGAAACAGGCCCTTCAGCCCAACGAGCCCACGCTGCCACCCCGATGTTCCCACCTCTACCCGTGATCCCTGTCTATGTTTATAGATCTATGGATTAAAAACCAAATTTGAGACAATTTAGGGAGAATTTGTTTTGCCAATTAGCCTAAGAGCACATCTTTGGGATGTGGGAGGAAACCGGAGCACCCGGAGAAAAACCCACGCAAGCATGGGGAGAATGCACAAACTCCCACAGACAAAGGCCCAAATCCATGTATCTGCACAGCACAGCGATAGTCACTGAGCTGTCGTGTTGCCCATCAAATGGTCCAGGTCAAGCGTACACTAACGACGTGAAGCACTAGGATACTCTCGAAAAAAAAAATCCAAGAGCAGCCCTCTCACGACCCATCGTGTGTATGCCCCTTGTTAGACAACAAGGTGGACCAAAGCACCTGTAGGATAAAAAACAAGTACATCAATATCATCATCTATTTACACACTTCCCAGGGACTCCCAAGGCTCATGATCCCTATTTTAAATCAGTTTTCTATACCCCTCCATTCCCATTCTATTCATGTGTCCATCTAAGTATTTCTTACATAACTCCAGAGTACCTGCCTCCACCACTTTACTTGGCAGCGCATTCCATTCCCCCACCACCCTCTGTGTGAAAAAATTTAATGATACATTTTTTGTTCGTTCTGTTCTCCTGGGCCAAGTTTCCTTGCGGCTATGGCAAGCACAGTTGGAATTTTTCAAATTTTACTTAAAGAACAGTCTGATAAGAACATTGTGATGGAAATCTTTCAATACTTCAAACCATACAATTTCCCTCTGTGCACCAAATGAAATAAAGGGGTCAAAATGTAAAAGGATTTCTGCAAATTCAAAATGTATCAGAGTCACAATAAAAGAGTGTTAAAGTTTGAATGTATTACATTTAGTCCAGGTGGAAGGCACTGTTGACAATGTTGTTTAACTCACAACACTAGGCCTAAGGTCTGCAGAAACCTGCATGAAGGCTAAAAATTGAAGTCACAGAACCGGATTTTACAACCTTGACGACTGCTGGGATTCTTTGATTCCACAGCAATGAATGAAGATTTGGCTGAGTGCCAAATTTTCCGTTTTCACTGGCAGCATTGGCGGATTGTGAACAACGAGAGAATTCCAACCAGAATTAGCCATTGCTGAAGTCTTACAACCTGGCAATTTCTTTTACGTCACGACTCTGATTACAACAGAAGCAGAGATGACTTTGCTGAATGAGCACATCAGAACCTTAAATATATTTATATTTCTATGTCTGTAGTTTCTAAGATTTTTAGTCGCTCGCAACTCCCTTTTGGGTTGTTTTCTTTTACTTTAGACACATTCCTGACTGAGTTGACGATCTGTCCGTCTTCTTATGTTATCTTCTGGGATGTGTGGGAGAGCTGGATGGGTTAAGTTACTTCCTGTAATCTTTCCCATAGTTATGGCCTTGTCTTTACTCAGGGTGTCTGTCAGCCATATTTGTCAGTCACCACAGTGTCTTCCTCATGATGTTTTTAAGCATCATTTATGTCTCTCTTGAGCCAAAGGGAATCTTTGCAGCCAGTCTCCATGTTGTGAAGTGAATATGTTCTTGTTTCTGTTCTTTATACCATTCAGCCCCTGGCTTGTTGTAAACTGAGAAGTTTAATAGAGCGCAGTTGTGCAATCAATGACTTGTATCTGTTAATTATTTAAACATGTTTACCACTGTGGCGGTATAGTGACACAGTGATTAGCACTGCTGCCTCACAGTGCCAGGGATCCGGATCCAATTCCAGCCTCAGGTGACTGTGCAATTTGCAAGTTCTCCCCGTGTCTGCACAGGTTTCCTCCGGGTGTTTTGGATTCCTCCTACAGTCCAAAGATGTGTGGAGTTAGGTAGATTGGCCATGCTCAATTGCCTCTTGGTTTCAGGGGATTAACAGAATAAATATGTGAGATTACAGGGATAGAGCCTGGCTGAGATTGTTGTAGATGCAGCTCAATAGGCCAAATGGCTTCCTTCTGCACTGCAGGGGTTCTATCATTCTAGTTGCTACTGTAGAAGACTTCAAACAGCAATACCAGTGCTTATGAAAGGAATTTTGCAGCAACAATTACTCTTTGCCGTTCCGTAGCATCTTTAACATAGTAAAATTTCTCAAGTTGTTTCACAGGAGTAATATCAAACAAAAATTGTCACTGAACTACCTAAGCAGATATTCAGGCAGATCACAACAAAGAATTAGGTTTTAAGGAGTGCTTTAAAAGAGAAGAAAGAAGCGATGAAGAAGTTCAATGAATGAATTAGAAGTTAGGGTCTTCACCGCTGAAGGTATAGCTGTTAATTGTGGACTGATTAAAATCGTGAATCTGAAGTACAGATGCCTCAAAGATTGTGAGGGAAGATTGCAGTGGCCATTGGGAAAGAGAATTTTAAAATTAAGCATTGCTTGACTAGGAACCAATCTAACCCAGCATATAGGTGATGGGAGAATGAAACTTTGCATGATTTAGGCTATTGGCAGTATGACCCCAAGTTTACAGAGAGTAGAATGTGAGAGGCCAGCCAGAAGAGCATTGGGATAGGCATGTCTGGGAGTAACAAAGGCACAGACGAGATTTCAGCTGCAACTGAGTTGAGATAGGAACATGAAACCACACATTACTATTGTGTGTGAAATATGTATTTGAATAACATTATCACAGTTGAATGGACTTAAATCTCTTGCACAATTATTCTTGAGAATGCTATTATGTGGTACAAAGAGAAAAAAAGAAGAACATAAATAATTAAGAGTACGCCAATTGCAGAAGTACAAAGATCCAATTGACAGTAAACTTGGAAAATTCTCTTTGATCAATCTGCTCTTCACAACACTATGAGCTTCACTTTGGGAGGATGTGTTTCTAATTCCACGCATAGTGAGTTCATCTATTCTGCCATAACTTCATAAAAAGCATCAAAATGCCAAGGCTTCCATATATAGAAGGAATGAAATTTCAAACACCAGGATGGCGATTTTCTGACTTCATTGTACCATTAGTAGATCAGCCAATCCCGGAGAATAGCATACGGCTTAAAAATCCATTTCGCGCCTGACGCCAAACAGTTTGCGAGTCTTCTAGCCCCTTCCTGATGGTGCGAACTGGATTATACCCAGAAAGGTTTCTGCCCCCACTAATGAGGCCATCAAGCGTGGTCCCCATTGTTGGGGATCAGCTTTAATCCCTACTGGTGGGAACCTCTCCCAGTGAGGGCAGAAACTTTAGATGGCCCAGACAATGGAGCTCCAGGCTTGCTAGAGATGCTAATCTCTATTAGCATACTATAATTAGTCTCATGCCATTTCCCGATGCGAGGCTGATTATGCCATTAAAAGAAAATCGCCCAAGGAAATTGCAACTGGCTGGACACTGGTCGAGAATCCCATTTCAGCCCTGCCGCTTTCGTTTCCTGGCCTACTGTGCTACTCGAGCAGTATAGAGAGCCAGGAAAATCTCAATAAACACACCATGCTGAAAAATCTCTCCTTCAAAAAAAGAAAAATTCTACCAAGTGGTAAAAATAAATCAGCATTTGTTCATTAACCACAGGTAACTAATCATTTATAACCTCATAAAACCGTCAACAAAAATATATTTTCAGACAAGTTGAGATTTTGGTTCTGGAAATTTAAGAACTCAGTCAAGTATTAGTAATGAGCTGAATTGTCATAACAAATCATTCCAACTCACAGGCAATGAAGCTTCTTGAATTCGCAGATACTTGATGACGAAGTTTCTTCTAAGCTCCATCAGATGGTCTGTTAATCGTAAGCAGGTGTCTGATTCTTTTTACTCTGACAACTCATGTATTTGTCATTTCTAAATGGCTCTGGGCATTTAAATAATTTCAGACCATCCCACTAGATTTCCTAAGCAATGCTTTCTTCAGTTTTGAATGCATAAGAGCATCATTCTCAATAGAAAAATAACTCTAATATGTTTCATTGTGTAATGCTAGCAAAAGTAATGATAAGCTTAACTTTGCAGTTAAAAAGCCTTATAGCCAATCATTGCAATGAAAACATACTTACTTTACAATACAGCATGTATTTATTGAAACTGAAACAACAGATTTATTTGCATTTCAAAGCCTGTTATTGAAAGAGTTCTGAGAGTGGGTAAGTTCCTATTTGGTTCTCCTGGGTCTGGAGATCCTCTTGATTCGCAACTACCTAGAGAAGATATATATAGTGTAAACTCATCAATGAGTCCCAAACTATAAAAACTGACAGTCAGGATTGGACTATCATCTCCACAAAGGAACCAGCAAGAGTGTGACTATTGCGTGAAGGTAGGGACACTGGTGAAAATAGTGAGAAATTGGAATGGCGACAGGAATCCCAGGATCAGGTGCAGCTGCCATTTTTAAAGGACTTCCAAGTCAGCACACATCTACAAAATTCTGGGCCTACATCTCAATTTCTTTATTGTTGTTGAATATAATTCCTGGAACTCCCATACTAACAACATTGTAGATATACCTACACCTCATGCACAGCAGCAGTTGAAGAAGACCACTTTCTTAAGGGCAGTTAAGGATGTGCAGCAAATCTTGGCCCAGCCAACTATACTCAAATCCCATGTAAGAATAATAAAAAAAGAATCTGGATGGGTGTATTCTACAGCAATCCAAATATGTGTTTCCTGTCATTTACTCAGTAACAAAATAATGGACAATAAATTCAGTAAATAATTTCTTCAATTATCCCTTGAGATCAGTGCCTGAGGCCTGTTGTTGCCATTCTACATCCTCCTCTGTCCCTTGGATGGCTTCCTGACAGTAACTGAAATCCCATGAGTAGACGACTGAATTTATTTAAATTAACTCTGAAACCAGATAATCAGCCAGTGTCATGGGCAAGTTATTGGAATGGGCAGAATTTCCAATCTGCCCAACTTGGATAGAATTCCCACTCTGTCAACTTTTATGGTTGGTCTCTGCTAAAGAGGAAAATACAGTCAAATGGACAAAGCATAACACAATCCAATTTACTGAATTTTGTTTAACTTTACACCACTAAATACAACCAAGAAGGAAAACCATACAAATCCACCAGTGTTCCAGTCTCAGAAAATATAAATTATTTTAAAATGAAAATGCCTGTGTAGAGAAAGGAAATAGGGAATTACCTTACAGCATTGGCATTTACCAAAGAAATTTTCCTTAAGTAGTCTTTGACGTCTTTGAAAACCTTAATCAAAAAGATTTTTTCAGGAATAAATTCTAGACAGTCTACTTTTAGGTTTGGCTTGAGGATAGCACTTTGCCTAGGAGGAAACATTTCTTCAAAAATCTGAAATTAAAATAACATGAATGAATTTAATCTGTTTAAATAGTGAATTCCAGTTATTATTATGTAGCTTCAACTCCCAATAAGCCACTCAATTTTTTAACATCGAGCAATAAAAGGCCAGTTCATGACATAGAAAAGTGTCCCTTTAAGACACAGCAGCTGCTGTCTATGTTCAGCCCAACTTCACACTTCCAACATTTTACAGAACAGAGAATGCTCTATAATTATTTCAATGAAAGGGGCCTCAGAAAATAACAGTAATCCCCTTTGTGCTTTGATTTCATAATTTGGTCTACCAAGAGTAGATTTAAATTCACCCAATGACTGTGGTGCATTTGCTCATTATCTCACGTGGCTTTAATGGTTACTTGTACATTCGCTGCTCAACTTTCTGCAATTGGTGGAATGTAGGTTGCTCTTTAGTACTGTAATTGGCAAAACTTGTGTTACATTTTAATGCTCTTTACAAAGCAGAAGTTGTACATAGCAATTTGCATTGCAGATCTTGATGTGGAACTCCCTTCCTAACAGCACTGTGAATGTGCCTACACCATGTAGACTGCAGTGGTTCAAGAAGGTAGCTCATCCCTACCTCCACAAGGTCAATTAGGGATGAACAAGAAACAGTGGTTTCAGTGATGCTCACATCCCATGAATGGATTAAATGAAGAAAAGTCCCTCCAAGTGATTCAGGGAGAGGCATCAAGGCAGAGCTTGCTGTTCTGGTGTTAACCCAAGAGGGTGACGGATGCTGCACTTCATATCTTGCTAGCACCAATCAAGCAATCAGGCTCAGGCAGGCAGCTGCATCTTTACCCTTTGCAAGATTACATTGTGGCCTTGCTACTAGATAGTCACTAATGTCCTATTCCTTGCACAGGGAGCCTCCCAATGTGAGTAACCTGTCATCAGGCCACAACTACTTCGCTTCGGTGGAAAGCTGCAGACAGCATAAGCACCAGCTCAGGAACATCCATTCTGAGGAATTTACTCGGGAAAGTCAGCTGAGATGCCAAGTATCAGTGAGGTAGAAAAAGTGAAGTTGGCTTTTGTGATGTTAATTTATCTTTAAGAGGTGTTTTTAAAAAATCATGTTCTTTGCAGTTGTAAGCAGCCTTTTTTTATTGCTACAAGGTAATCTCTCAGAAGTCCTTTTATTGCCACTTCAATGGCTTAAATGGGGTTTTGATTATTTTTATTCTGGGATTTTTCATGAGCTGGTATTGTGAGGGGGAAGATTAATTGACAAGGCAAAGTTGGTGGTTCCTCCACAGGAAAAAAATCTAAGGATTCATTTTCAGTTTTAGTTCAGAAGAGGTGGACATCAAGCTGGAAAGCAATGTTTCTCTCTCTCTCTCCCTCGCTGGTTTTGGAAATTCTGTGGTTAACCGGAAGTAAGATTCCTGGCTGTCCTGAAGTAAAAAGTCTGCAGTTGGTGGTTGGCTTGTCCAGAGTCTTTTTGGTCTTTTGTAAAGCTATTCTGACTCTAAGCTTGTTCATGTGTGCCTCAAGAGAACTGCAGCATTCAACCAAAATACTAAATTCCAGTATCACATGAACATTAATCCTTGCTGTGTTAAATACATGGAAAGGGTTTTGTTTATGGAGTTGGTTTGATTAGGGCACTTTCTATATTCATTAAAGGTTATACAATATTATGATTGTTTTTTTCTTATTTGTAATTGATAAAAGATACTGCTAATTTTCTTTCTATTCATGTTAATTGTATACTTAAATAAACTTTGTTTGATAAAAGCTCTTTTGTGAATCGTAGCTGAAATGAACTATGTTATGCTCACCATAGCCAAATTCAAAGTGCTAAACCTATGATACAGGTGGACTTCATTAAACATGCTGACCAGAATTATACCACTATAGACAAACTAAACCTGGGGAAAGAAGATTTAAGACCAAGCAGAAGCCATTAATCATATTTTACATACACTCCAGTATTTCGAGCTAAATTGTTGAATTAACATAAGTTCTTTATGCTGACCTTTTGAGAATGTTTGATCTTCCCAAATGAAGTTGCAATAAATAGGCTGATCTGATGTTGTGTAGCTGAGTGAGAGGGTTTTAGGAAACAATAGGAGCTCATGAAGTAAATGGCAATTCAAGAGTAGCCTAGTCAGCAAAGTAGAACAGATTTCTTCTCTGATATTGATTCTAACCAAAATGGAAAGTTAACTTCACTCTGTTCAACACTTTGTGCCAAATTCAATCTCTGCAGGATATGGTTGAGTTTGAATGGAATGAAGCGTTTGATTGCCAAAAGTTTGGTGTAGTACAGATACATTTTTATTTCATTGGAAAATTAAGCTTGATTTATATGCTAGAAAAATGAAAAGAACGTCTGGAGATTATCAGAGATCTATGACATGAAAATATCATTTCATGCAGTTGGATTTTTCTTAAAATGAAAAATGATTTCTGCTAAAACCTTAGACTGATATTGCAAACTGACCCTTCCATAAATTACAATTTAAACAGTTTGTGCTAGCACTGAATCATTCCCTGAATAATTGACACTTTAGTTATTTGAGTTGCCATGCAGCTGGACAATAATGAAACAGGTTTTGTCTCACTGACTAGCACTAATGACGAATACTATGTGTGTGTATCTGTTCAGTCACTGGACAGAATTTCAGGGAACACTTATTACAATACAGTGAAGACTTCACATAAATCTTCATACTTTATCAATGTTAATGAGAATGTCCAGAACAAATTGCATATGTTTTGTACAAGAAAAATAATAAAGATATTTCTTATGTTTCACTAAAATAAGTTGCAATTTGTCTTTATCGAGTTACTTCAGGAGTGAAAATCAAACTTACAATCGCACTATGAAAAAAATCAAATTGGCTCATCAAAAATTTAAAAAATGATGTAGTATAAAATTCCTACAGTGCAGAAGAGGCTATTTGGTCCATTGAGCCTGCTTCAGCAACAATTCCACCCAGGCCTATTCCCGTAACCCCACGTATCTACCTAGTTAATCCCCCAGCACTAAGAGCCAATTTAGTATGGCCAACCCACCTAACGTGTACATCTTTGGACTGTAAGAGGAAACTGGAGCACTTGAGGCAACCCATGCAGACACGAGGAGAACATGCAAACTCCACAAGTCACCAAAGGCCGGAAATGAACCTGGGTCCCTGGCGCGTGCTAACCAGTGCTGCCCATATTGATATAATCGTATAATTTTTCTTTTAATGGGACTGAATAATGAACCGGATCAAAGCATACAACGCATGGTAATTAATGGAAGTGACTAATGTTTTGCCAAAGTGATTAGACAGCCAGTTAGGGCCCTACATTGCCTCTCTTCAAGAAAACCCATTGTATTAAATGCCAGTCAGGCACTGAATTGGACATAAGTGTGCCTTCTCTAGTAGCAAGGTCCCCAAGTCCATGAGCCCAGACCACCCAGAGCTACCAGCTAATCAGAGGTTGACAGGTGTCCATTGGTTGACAGCATAAGCAGGGAGGTGACTATTGCCAACAGGACATCCATCTGAGACCTAGCATTGTCAATGGATCGGAGGTTAGACTCTAGCGAACGCTAGAGGGGGATCACAGAAGTGGAGACTGCAGGGGAATGGGAGGAGGGGTTTTGGCAGCAAAGGCAAGTGGATAGCTCACTCTTTCTCAATCTCAGGTCTCTCAATTAGATTCTGAGTGGCTTTGAACAGCAAACTTGCCAACCCCTCCACTGGTCAGCCCATTCATGGGCTTAATTGGAAGGCAGCGGGACTTTCACCTGCCATCTTCTTGCGTGTTTACTCAGCCTCCTCCCCTCTTCCTTCACTACCAAATCCACCATTTAGTGATTGGTTCAGGTTTGTGTGATAGGTCACTGGGCCATGATCACTTGCCTCTTAATGGGGCCACACTAGCACATCTTTCTCTGTGTAAGTTCTTTATAAACTCTATTTCCCAAAGAAAAAGTAGTCCAAAGATTTAAAGCAAGTTTGAATTTCTCAAAGGCTTCTTTCAGGGATTCATTCTACTACCAACATTGATATTTCTTTACAAGCAGATGAAAGGATGGTAGTAATGTTGAAAGGTTAGAAATAAACAACCCTTGGTATTTAATCATATTCAAGAAAGACTTCAGCTCTGAGGCACTGGGGCAGCTTTGATTGCCTTGATTTTTTGTTCTGTCAACTCCGAATCGAAGGTAAGCGACCTGTTGATCTGGAAGGTGTACTTCTTCCTTCTACGTTACACTCCTGCATCTATGAGCCTTTTAAGTACCTTTATAAGATGCACCAAGTGTTCTTTTTGAGAACATCCTGTAACTAAAGCATGACTAAGATACATCACTACTTTGAATATATCCCATAGTATACTTTCCATGTTATGCTGAAAAATTGCACATGCTGAAGACACATTAAAGGATAATTGAGTATTGTTATATCACCCCTTGTGGGAATCAATCAGCAATAAAACTTTCCTCACATCAATAGAGCTAAGCTGTACCTCAGAGGCTGATTTTAACAGAATTCATCATCTTAAACAAGCTACATCTTGTTAGCAAACTCAAAGTGATTGGAAATGGGAACAATATAAAATAAAATATATCAATATGAACTGGCATACTATAATATTGATCTACAATTATCTCTTTAGAGATCACTTTTCCTTGAAGAATTCCAAATCAGCAGCATGAACTTGGACACCAGCAACTACAGACTCCACAATGAAAGAAAAACATAAATCAAAAGAGTCCACAATATCCCCTCAGTGACCATAAACAAACACATGCACGTATTACATGTTTTTCAGGTCCAACTAATCAATCACAAAGTCAAATCTTTAGATCTATGGTTCTTAAAAAAATAAACATTTATTTAGCTTGGCCAATGCTCAGGATTTTGGGTACAAAATTATTGTACTTATTTTCTTGTCGTTCTCTGACTAGTTTTAGCCGGTATAATAGATTTTGTTAAGAGAATTACTCTGATACACTGGAGTTGAAGCAAAGATTTACGATGCTGGAGTGCACAAACATACCTGGATCACAGTTCAATGTGACAATGCAGTAACAACTTGCATTTATACCACATTCCAACTTGCGTAGAAGGAGTGGGAAATAGCACAAAAACAGCCAAAAATAACACCAAACTAATGAACAGGATCCTTAGAGGAATGACCACAAACCTGATCAAGAAATTACGTTTTAAATAGGATCCTAAGGAAGACACAGATTTAGAGTTGAAATTGAAGAGAATTGGACCTTGCCAAATGAAAGCTAGAAATGGTAGGGAGGAAGGAGTGGATATAGGTGTTGTGCCTGTCACACGGTCTGTTTTAATCCTTATACAGTAGACAAATAATTACGAATAGACATCTGATTAGTTCAATCAATATTTATTTAAGACACACAATCAATAATCCGCCACCTAACCAACAACAAATTATCTTTACCAAAAAATATGAGCATTCAAATCCAATATAAGATGGGTGATGGTCATCAGTGTTACAGCTCATCTGTGGGGTCAGAAAGAGAGAGATTCTGAGTTGTGCAGCACCTTTTATACCCCGTTGTGTTTCACACTCTTTTTGGCCATTGCCAATCAATCGATCAGGACTTGATCACCATGATCGATAAAGTTCAATTGGGTGCTGCCACACCAATCTATGTGTGTGTCCCCAGCGTCCATGTCTGCAGGTACTCGGGGCATGTAGGGTTCATACCTCCCTCCCAAATACGGAGTTACGATGCCCTTATATCTGGTAACAACCCAGTTTAACCAGAAAGTCTCTTTTGTCCTGAAGATGATCCATATCTATTATAATATAATATAACATATTCTATGTTCTATATCCTGTGTATTCAGCCATCTGGGTTGTAGCCTGTTTATCTCTGTCTTTTAGGTTGCAGCCTGCTGTTTCAGTTCTTGCCCAGTTGTCCCAGAGTGGTTTACACATTGCCATTTGCTGGTTAGATGCATTGGCCAAACTAAATTCTTCCTCAGTGGTATCCAAACAGGCATTGAAGTATGAAGGCTACGGGATTTTCATAGTAACTTAATTGAAGTGTTAATGAAAGCCTACTTGCAACTAATAAATAGACTTTACAGACATGAAGGTGACCCGACCCCTCCCTGAAGACCTCCCCCACTCCCTTCAGATGCTTACTCAGCCCCTCCACCTTCAGAACCTACTTAGACCCACCTTCAGACCACACAGCTTAGTGGTGCCATTGATGCACCATCCTGGCACCCTGGCACTGACACCCTGGCATGGTGCATTGGGCCCTGATTGAGGGTTCAAGGAAGTAAATCCAGTAGCTATTTGCCCCTCTGCTACCACTAGACTGCAGAGATAAGGTCCCTCAAGCGTTCTGGGGTTTGGGCGGGCTCATCCAAACCATTAATATAAATGACAAGTAAGACTGGACCTAGCACAGAACCCTGAGACACACCACTGGTCACAGGCCTCCAATTTGAAAAACAATTCTCTACAACTACCCTCTGGCTTCTGTCAGGAAGTCATGATGTGGAGATGTTGGCATTGGCCCGGGGGTAAACACAGTAAGAAGTCTGACAACACCAGGTTTAAGTCCAACCAATTTATTTGATAGTAAACTAACAACAAAGATCTTGGGTTCATATAGCACTATCAATAACCCCCATGACTTGCAACCTCACTTACTGTACTGTCTGGAGACAATACACATGTCTTTAATCTGTTCTTAATGCTCTTTCCACTCACATTGTCAGCCTCTTTAAGATTTGAGTAGCAGTTTGGTTGTAAAGATTCACATTCTAAATCAATAATCTGTAAACTGTGTGTGCTGTTATATGCCCTGTTTGAGGCCAGAACTCTTCATTCACCTGACGAAGGGAGAAACCCTGAAAGCTTGTTTACTATCAAATAAATCAGTTGGACTTAAACTTGATGTTGTCAGACTTCTTATTCTGTCAGGAAGCCAATTTTGGATCCATTTAGATACCTCACCCTGGATTCTGTGAGATTTAACCTTATGCAACAACCTACTATGCGGTACCTTGTCAAAGACCTTGCTAAAGTCCATGTAAACAACAAAACTGCACTGTCCTTATCTACCTTTTGGTTACCATTGGAAATTTTCAAATCAATTTCAAAATGAGATGATATCTGAAAAATAAAAAAACCATTGAGACTTTTTTAAAATTGTGGCTGTACGTCAGAAAGTATAATTGATGCATTAACCACAGATTTCAACTGATGCAGCAAAATGTAGTTATTGTAGTTATTGTAAATGTAGTTATCCCAACACCTAAGGAGGTTTATTGATTGGGTGCTAACAGATAGAGATAATTGATGACTGCCCTATTAAGTTTCAACCTAAAAGCAACACATTGATCTGGTGAACTCTGCATTCCAAAGGTACATCTCAAATGAGAAATCTATCACAAAGAAATGGCTGTGGATGGTTAATGCACACAGTAGATGAATGTATTGCCTGATTTAAGACATTTAATTTGAATATAGTTGTTGACGAGAGGAGTTTGCAAAATACTGTCACCAATTTCCTCTGTGCCAGAATATGGCCTGAATGAAGTAGAAGCTGGATCAGAACTGACCCTCTGATGTTTCATATACCAAATAATGTTAGTACAAAGTGGAAAGATTATATTTCACTTTATATCCCATAAGACATGGGTTGTAAGGGATACTCGTTTGATAAAAGTGGGTTGCCAGGAAAATAGTTTAAAAAGCACTGACATTTAGTAAAAGACTGACCTGATTCCATTGTTCTCTCTTACACAAGTCCAGGCTGTACTGTATCTGGAGAATCCCTTCTTCCAGTTGTTCTAGTCCTGAGTCCATTGAAAAGGTTTTGGAAGTGGTAACATAGTCTCCATCCATGTCTTAGGATCTTTTCCTGCTTCTGTAATTTGGCTTCAAGGTTGTGATCTGTACTCATTGCTGTCTGGATTCTCTAGGCGCAATCTTATTTGCCGTTTATGTCACACTCCCACTACAGCAAAGTTGGAGAATTTGGTAGCCAGCCAAATCTCTGTTCACTGAGGAAGGATAGGAAAATCCCACCAGCGTGAACAGTTATACGATTCTAGCCTAATTCTGCGTGTCTCTTTGCATCTGCAGGATCAGCAATGCTCCATTCTCAATATTTTATCTTCTTGTCCTTTTTCAGAGGGTTGTAGGTCTTTCAAATCCGCAATCTTCACTTGAAGTATTTCTGGGTCCTTGTCCGCTGCCATCATGTTTTGTCTTGAGTTCAAGTCTAGGTGGAGTTTCTTTCGGATTTGTCTGTTATTCTAAGAATGCTACCATAGACTATTATTCACAAGGAGCTTTCTTGTTTAGTAACAGATCTTTATATATCTCAATACTCTACATAATATTGTACTTCCACATGCTGGTATATCCCAGTTACTTAATCATGTGATGTTGCTTCATGGTTACATAAGTATCAGGTATTCCTGATGTTAACCCTTTACTCTACAAACAACGCAGCATTCTGTTAGTAATGTACTGGAATGTTAACCTAGGTTGTTGCATTTTAGTCTAAAAGCAGGACTTGAATCACTGAGTGCTCTGAGGGTTATTAGCAATTAAACTATGGTTGTATATTGCTTAGATGTTTATGCTCAAGCCTGTGTAGTAGGACCCGAAACCACAATCTTCTGACTCAGAGGCAAGAGTATAATCAGCTGAGTCACAGTGGACTTCTCAAAGTAGAGCATATCATGCTATTATCTCTGATAGTTTGTTAGTGATAATAGAACAAATTCACTTTCTGAGAAATCCATTTTTATGTAGCTCTGTCCTGTTGCTGATTTGACGCTGGCCACAGACAGACTTAATGTGTTTTTCTTGTTGCATTGAAAGTCTGGAGTAATGCAAACATTGAAACATTTTTCTAGAAATGAAAAAAGTAGTACCTTTTAATCTGTTTAGATATCAATCAATCCTCACTAGGTTCAATGCTTAGATTCTATTTGTGAACTTTTAGATAAAACTTAAATATAGATCAGAGTCAAAATTGTAATGCAAAATGCTCCTTTGAAAGCAATAACCTTAAAAGAAATAAAAGTGGGGATAAGTAGAAGATAACTAGTAAAATAGAAAGAATTTAAACTGTGACAAATTAACCACTAGAAGGCAGCAGTCAGCTGTAAGTACATTCCAAGCCAGCCTCAAGAGTGTAGTTTGGAAACACCTCTACAAACAAAGGGTAGCCAAACTTTGGAGTTCTCCGGATGCTTCGGTTTCCTCCCATACCCCAAAAACGTGTTTTTAGGCTGATTGGTGTTAACAAATTGTGCCAAAATTGAATCTCCCTTAATCTGGTGCGTATATTTTGCAGAGAGATTTGGACAAGTTGCAGAGCTGGGCCGAGAGGTGGCAAATGGAGTTTAATGTGGAAAAGTGTGAGGTAATTCACTTTGGCAGGAATAACAAATGTGTAGAGTATAGGGCTAATGGTAGGACTCTTAATAGTGTTGATGAACAGAGGGATCTTGGTGTATGTGTGCATAGATCCCTGAAAGTTGGCAATCAAGTCGATAAGGTTGTTAAGAAGGCATATGGAGTCTTAGCTTTTATTGGTAGGGGGATTGAATTTCGGAGCCGCAACATCATGTTGCAACTGTACAAAACTCTAGTGCGGCCGCACTTGGAGTATTGTGTGCAGTTCTGGTCCCCGCATTATAAGAAAGATGTGGAGGCATTGGAGAGGGTACAGAGGAGGTTTACCAGGATGTTGCCTGGTATGGAGGGCAGGTCTTATGAAGAGAGGCTGAGGGATTTGAGGTTGTTTTCGTTAGAAAGGAGGCGGCTAAGAGGAGACCTTATTGAAACATATAAGATGATTAGAGGTTTAGATAGGGTGGACAGTGATAGCCTTTTTCCTAGGATGGAGAAAGCTAGCACGAGGGGACATAGCTTTAAATTAAGGGGTGGTAGTTATAGGATGGATGTCAGAGGTAGGTTCTTTACCCAAAGGGTGGTAAGGGTATGGAATGCCCTGCTTGCTGCAGTTGTAGATGCGCCAAGTTTCGTGGCGTTTAAGAGGTTAGTGGATAAGTTTATGGACGAAAAGGGAATGGTTTAGGTTAGAGGGTCATTGCTTTTTCTTAATTGGTTGGCGCAACATCGAAGGCTGAAGGGCCTGTTCTGCGCTGTAATGTTCTATGTTCTATGTTCTATATATATTCTGCAAATGGAAATTGATGCTAGGCCAGTTAAACATACGTTAGATGCTGTTGATAGCAGCTTAATGTGAACAAATTTTTCCGCCACTGTTATTTAAATCTTGCAATGTAATCAGAAATTTTCAATCAAAGGTAAGTTGATTTCTTTATTTTAGTTTTCAACGATCTGCATAAAATATATCTTTTGTGATGAAGTATTTTGCCTCTACTATCTTTTCTGGCAATGAGTTCACAGAAACATGGGGCACGAGATGAGGCAGTAAAATGTGGTGACCCATTCAAAAGCTCATTGACTTCAGTGGGATTGTAAAATCTAACGGCTGTAAAATTCTTCCCGTAGAAAATATATGGCACAAAAGGAGATCATTTGGCCCATTGTATTTTAGCCAACAAATAAAGTACTGTCCAATTTAATCTACATTACTTTGTACCCTGTAGGTTATGGCACTTCATACACATATCCAAGTAGTTTTTGAATACATTTAAATTCTTTTGAATACATTAAATATAACTAGTAATAATTGGTTACATCCATACAATGATAAAATATTTGAAAACCCCTCTCCTATGCCTAATACACTATTTAATCTTGCTGCTGAAATAAACATTAACTACAAACCATTAACAGTAAAGTGCCAGAGAGCATTTGAAACAAGCATAAAGTGAATTACATAACTTTTTGTTGAAGTACTATTAATGTTGCCAAGGATATCAATTAAAATAAGGAACATCTGTCTTCGACTTAATGGAATTGAATGGATAAAAATGGCTTGGGTAACAAGTTAATGCTGGAACAAATTCTGGCAATGAGAACTGAAAGCCTTGGGAAATAGCTATGAAAAGTTATTAAATTTTTACTGAATGTAAGGAAAGAAGAACCACAGATATGTAATAGCTCAAGGAGTAAATGTTTGACACAGAATTACAGTTATGTCATTTTTTTAATGGTATAATTGTTGGGAAGGAACATACTTAACAAGAAACCCCATTGTTTTTGTTTCTTTGAGGCTTGTTTGCTGGGTCAGCAAAATGTTTGAGATTCACAGATATCTCACAGAATTGTTAAGAATCTCTAAAACAAGCTTTTGAAAAATCCACACTGATAATTTTTTTTGTCTGCCTCATATAATGTCCACCCCATAGAGTGTAACTTACTTTCTAAACCTCGAAAAGATCAGGTACAGGCTAGTCCAGCCACAATTGGTGGAGATGTTGTTCAGAGATATAACCAGCTAAAATCACATTGGCCTGAATTTTGCACAATTTCTTCTTCTGTCTGTAATTGCAACTGACACAATTTCACACTGGTTAGCTAGTTAAAGGCCAGCCAATGTGAAATGTGACCACACGTAGGTGGGGATGGGAGCTTGACAGGCACCGGATCCAGTGGGGACTGGCAGGGTCTTTAAATAGAGCAGCGGCAGTTCCCTGAAGGTTGACAGAAGATGTTGGGAAGCTTCAGGGAACTGTCTAGGAGAGAATCAGTTATAGCCTGAGCACCCTTTGGGCACACCAGGTATCCCTGCCTTTTGCACGAAGGCCTACATACTATAATGGAGGCAGTAAGCACCATGCGGCAGATACTAATGTTATGGTTGGCAAGAAAAAGCCACCATACCAGATAAAAAAGGCCTGGTCAGCAGTAGCTGCTGCGGTCAACAGGCATAATATGGCGACTGCACATGGAACCAGTACTGCAAAAGATTTAATGCTCTTTTACGCTAAGCAAGTGTGATTACTGAGTTGGTGTGGTACACTGTGGAGATGTCATGAAGGGTGGCTATTCTTTGGTATTGACCAAGGCTGGGAGATCTATGTGCTAGTTTTGCATGCACTCAAAAGTGTTCAAGCCTGAAAGTTACCTCTAGTGAGGACTAATGAATGCATTTTTGTCCATACAGGATCAGAGAAACAATAATGCTGTGGAGTACACACAAATAGAAGGCAGGTGGTCAAACTGCTCATGTTCACCAGATTTGAGGTGGACGCCCACGAACCTCAAGTTAGTACAAGTGTGGAGGAAGGTTGTCATGTCACAGAAAGGCAGGGATCACAGGGAAGGAAAGAATCCAATGGACACATGCAAGATTGGTGGAGAGTGCAAACAACGTACAGTCATCTCAGCTCAGGGAAGTACTAAGAAGCACTAAGCAAAAATCACAACGACCCTGCAATCATGATGCCTCATAATGTAGTTGTCCATCATCTCACCAGCCTGCCGAGCATGCACATTGACACATTGTCTTCTTCCCTCACATGAGCCGTTCTCAAACAGCAGCTGAGACCCCAAGGAGCCTCTCTTAACAAACACGAAGGAGCCATGGACAGATTCAACTGGGTCATACCCTCTCTTAGAACCAGCTTCCAACACAGATACAATTACATTAGTATTTTTAACTCTCCAGCTCAGATGGCGATGGGAAGTGGAATGGACATGGCACACTCACATCAGAAGTTGGTAGAAGCAGAGAGTGGCCAGACTAGCAGCCACAGGTCTGCTGGGGAACAGGACCATGCTAAGTCCAAGGCAGATGATGAGCCTCTGAAGTTGTTCATCAGGTGCTAGATGTTGGGTGTCCAGTGGGATGCGAGAAAAATCTGGTGAATATTCCTGAGAGTCTGTGTGCCATGGTTTTTGGCATGAAGTACGAGCACTGCACTGATCCTGAGCTACGAGTACAAAACCTCCTCTATTGAGGGAATGGCAAGTCTCATGGAGCGGCAGCGGTTCCAGGAAAGTAAGCAGGAGGTTGTGCTTGCTTCTGCAAGCCCACACATTGGTTGTGAATCAGAAGGTCATGAGAGACAGAGGTCTGAGACACCTAGGCCAAAAATCTATCACCTTGCCCTCGGAGCAAGAGAGGTTTCCAGAACGGAAATCACCATTGGCCTCGGAAGGGATTTTACAATCTCGCCCGAGTGAGACTATAAAATCCCGCCCCTAGTCATTCTGCTAGGGGCCCATCCATCAATGGTCAGCAGACAGGTCCAAACAGATCTTATGCTGGTGGGTGAATTGCTTATTGTCTCTGTAGGCTCTTCTTAGAATGCTCCAGAGCATGGCAGCAGTACCTCCACCCTCTGCCAGTGACTGTGGCACCTGACAAGGTCGCAGTGACTGAGGACTGCCCAGCCATGGCAGGTGATCTTGCTCACGCATTGCCAGTAAGTAGAAATTTGATCTCTATGTCGATATGCAAGAACTTTTTGGAGATCCTCTCCACTTGGAGCCAGCAGTTTGCGGTGCTGATGGTAACCATGATATGGAGATACCGGCGTTGGGCTTACGCCAGTCCAATGCAGCATCTCCACGTCACAGGTATTGCCAAGCAGAGAATGACCGCTGACATCGTCAAGGCCTACAGGATAGCAAAATCAGCAATCTGCCTCCAATGCTGCCACCAGTTACCTCAGCAGTAGACGCTAGGCACCCGGCAACACCATTCGGGCACCACAGTGTTCCAGGAGCACTGCAAGGGGATGGAGCTATGACAAGGATGCCATTTGGGAGGGTCATGCAGGAGTAGATATTGGAGGGGCACTTTATGAGGGGCACGTCAGGGGTCATGACGGGGGGCATGTCAAGTGTCGTGGTGGGAGACATTGCCGGGCATCCGGCAGGAGTACACATCTGCAGAGCCCTGACGCCCTGATGTGGGCAACCTGTATCGGGCGAAACAAACCAGTGATGAAGAGGGAGGGGAAGGTGGAACGGTGTCTCCCAGTGCACTGTAAGATTGGAGCGCCCTTGTGAACAGTGCCTGAACATTCTGTAAGCCAGCTTGCTGGAATGTGTAGGTCCCATCTCCCTCAGTACTGGCACACAACGTGACTAAGTGTGAGATGATAGAGGGGCATAGTGCACCTGAGAAACTGATGCAGATCACCCCATTTTTCTTGCCATTTGAGGAAAATCTGCCAAGGTGTCTCACAGTATAAGAATCAACTGGGTTTGGCAGGTGGGGTGGAGGCAGGGATTTTGAGGAGAAATCCAGACATTCATTTGGTTTCAGAGGGGAATATGTTTTATCACAGTCATCTTGTGTGCTGAAAAGAGACTTTGTGTGTTACTGACACAATTTTAGTTAAGATGTACTTTGTCATCCATGCTAATCTTAAAATCAGTGTGCAATTTGTTAAGCAAAGTGACAGTAAAGGAGTAATTATCAAAATCTAACTTAGGTTTAACAATTTTTTTGTTAAAACTATCAGTGGTCCTGTGACTCTGTTCCTTCATGTTTTATAACAAAATTATGGTCTTTTGAGACAGGGTTTCATTATGGGATATTTCTGTCCTGTTATAACATCTACTGGGATTGTAACAGTACTGGCTTGAATTTTTCTTCACTAACCTTTGAACCATTCATTATTTCAACATCCAAGCTAAGAAAATGCAATGAGGAGCTTCAGACTCATGTATTAAATGCTTCTATGCCAATACACAAGGATATAATTTCAAGATCTGAAGGGAAATGTATACAATGAGGACATCAATCTAGATTTTCAGTGATTTGAAACTAAGTACACTACTTACGAAAGCCTCTCCTTCTCAGTTTCTGATGAACTCAGTAATTTGTAAATAGCAGTTAGGGTCTGACTATTTTGTACACTTCAGTTTCTGTTTGGCTCAATCATAGCTTGACTCTGGCTCAAATTTCATGAGTCCAAGCTCAACTTCATGATTTCAACAAATGGTTTTAATTGACATTTCAATATAGTACCGAGAGTGCTACACAGTCAAAAGCTCTTCAAATGAGACAAACAAAGTTGGTACCTATCTATTGGGTGCAAAAGATCAAATGGCTTTATTTGAAGAGCAGCAGCATTCTCTCAGTCTCCTTTTAACTTAAATCCTTCAACTGGCAACATTAAATAAGATAATTTAATTGTTTCCACATTTACCTAAAAAGACAGCAATAACTACACTCCAACTCTCTGTAAGGCTCTTCATTGCATGTTGAGTACACAGTATGTTAGATTCTCTGATTTCAACTTTACATTTTTTCTTCCTAGTTTCAGTTCTCAGAATTGCATAGCAAACAAGATGCTTATTACACAATCTCAAGTCAACGCTTTAAAGGGCTAATGTGAAAATTAGAGCTTGGATGAATTAGGACAAAGGTCAGCATCTTTCAAAAGTGATTTGCTGAGCTTCACTTCTCCACTCCAATTTAAGGTTTCGTGCACCATGAATACATTTTAACATTTATAAAGTCTCTATATAGTTTTAAACTATTGTTGTATGAAATTAAATAAAGTTTTCAAAATACTTAAGTGTCATTTAAAATTAAATTAAATTAAAATGCAAATCTTACTAGTTTAGTGTGACCCATTATTCTTGCCCTACAGTGAAAAAGATCATGACAAGACACTGTCAAATGCAATGCACTGTTCCAGATCATTATATAAGCAGCAAATTGGGAGTTAAACGTATTCCAGTAATTAATAAAACACATGCACTTATTCTTTAAATTCTATACATCTTTTATCAATGTAACATACTTTCTTGGGAAAAGTAAATGACATTTTTTATTTCGAACTTTTATGTTGTTAATTGGACTAGCAGTGTCAGTGCCACTCTGAATTATCTTGCGTGCTACTTTTGACATAGATTACCAACTGTTGGCAGTTCTGGAATATAGATGTTTCTGTAAAAGTCGGGAAGGTGGTTAAAGAGGTGGACTAATAGCATTGTTAATCAAGGATAGTTTAATAGCTGCTGAAAGGCATTTCGAGGGCAATCTCCCTACTGAGGTAATATGGGCTGAAGTTAGAAATAGGAAAGGATCGGTCACATTGTTAGGAGTCTTCTATAGGTCTCCAAATAGTAATAGAGATGTGGAGGAGGAAATGGCAAAGCAGATTATGGATAGGTGTGTAAGTCACAGGGTAGTTATCATGGGTGACTTTAACTTTCCAAATATTGATTGGAACCTTTATAGGTCGAATAGTTCAGATGGGACACTTTTTGTACAGTGCATGCAGGAGAATTTCCTGACACAATATGTGGATAAGCTGACAAGAGGTGGGGCCACACTGGACTTTGTTCTGGGTAATGAACTGGACCAAGTGTTAGATTTGTTTGTCAGAGAACACTTTGGAGACAGTGGGATGTCTTTCATTATTGCAATAGATAGACATATGGTCACACGGCAGGGCAAGGTATATAATTGGGGCAGGGATAATTATGATGCGATTAGGGAGGTTAAGATGGGAACAGAAACTGTTTGGTAAAGCCACAAATGAAAAGTGGAGCTTGTTCAAGGAACAAATACTACGTGTTCTTGATAGGTATGTCCCTGTCAGGCAGGGAGGAAATGGCTGAGTGAGGGAACCATGGTTCACCAAGGAGGGCGAATGTCTTGTCAAGAGATGAAAGGGAATTTACGTAAGAATGAGAAAATAAGGTTCAGTTGGTCACTTGAAGGTTACAAAGTAGCAAGGTAGCCAGGAGAGCTGGAAGGGGGCATAACAAGTCCTTGCTGGGTCAGATCAAGGAAAATCCCAAGGCTTTTTTACCCTTATGTGAAAAATAAAAGAATGACCAGGGTGAGGTTTGTTTCATTTTGGTCAAGGATAGTAGAGGGAACTTGTGCATGGAGTCAGAAGATATAGGTGAGGTGTTGAATGAATACTTCTCTTCAGTGTTCACTGAGAAGAGGAGCCAAGTTTTTGGGGATGAGATTGTGATATAGGTTGATAGGATTAAGGAGGTAGATGTTCTGAGGGAAGATGTATTAGCAATTTTGAAAAAGCTGAGAGTTGATAAGTCCTCTGGGCCAGATAGGAAACATAATTTGGGAGGCAAGGGATGAGATTGCGGAGTCTTTAGCTTTGCTCTTTGGGTCCTCACTGTCCACGGGGATTGCTCCAGAGGACTGGAGAGTAGTGATTGTTGTTCCTTTCTTCAAGAAAGGAAATAGGAATGGCCCTGGTAATTATAGATCAGTTAGTTTTATTTTGGTAGTGGCAAGTTAATGAAAAAGGTCCTGAGGGATAGGATTTATCACCATTTGGAAAGATGCAGCTGAATCAGGGATAGTCAGCACAGATTCGTGAGGGATAAGTCTTGTCTCCCAAATTTGATTGAATTCTTTGAGGAGGTAACTAAATCTGTAAATGAAGATAGAGCAGTTGATGTTGTATTCATGGATTTTAGTAAGGCATTTGATAAGGTTTCCCATGGTAAGCACATGAAGAAAATATGGAAGTATGGGATAGAATGAAATTTGTCCAATTGGATAAGTAACTGGCTGTCTCATAGAAGACAGAGGGTGGTGGTGGAGGGAGAATTTTCAGACTGGAGGCCAGTTACCTGCGGTGTACCACAGGGGTCAGTGCTTGGTCCTCTGCTATTTGTGATTTTTATCAATGACTTGGAAGAGGGGGCTGAAGGATGGGTTAGTAAATTTGCTGATAACACCAGGATTGGTGGAGTAGTGGATGAGATGGAGGCCTCTCATAGGCTGCAAAGAGACATTGATAGGTTGCAGAGCTGAAAAGTGGAGATTCAATTTGATAGAACAAACTTGAAGGCGGATTACAGAGTCAACGGCAGGGTTCTGAGGAATGTGGAGGAACAGAAAGATCTTGGGATTCATATCCACAGATCTCTGAAGGTCACCACTCAAGTGCATAAAGCCATGAAGAAGGCTTATATTGTCTTAGCGTTTACTAACAGACGGTTTGAGTTTAAGAGCCATGGGGTTATATTGCAGTTATACAGGACCTCGGTGAGACCACATTAGGAATATTGTGTGCAGTTCTGGTCACCTCACTAAAAGAAGGATGTGGAAGCATTGGAGAGAGCGCAGAGGAGGTTTACCAGGATGCTGCCTGGTTTAGAGGATAGGTCTTACGAGGAAATGTTGAGGAAGCTGGGGCTTTTCTCTTTAGAGAGGATGCGCATGAGAGGCGACTTAGTAGAAGTTTATAAGATGATGAGGGAAATAAATAGATTGGACGTTCAGAGACTATTCTCTTAGGTGGATGTAGCTGTTACTAGGGGGCATAACTATAAGGTTCATGGTGGGAGATGTAGGAGGGATGTCCGAGATAGATTCTTTACTCAGAGAGTGGTTGGGGTGTGGAATGCACTGCCTGCTGTGATAGTGGAGTTGGACACTTTAGGAACTTTCAAGCGGTTATTGGGTAGGCACATGGAGCACACCAGAATTATAGGGAGTGGGATAGCTTGATCTTGGGTTTGGACATAGCTTGGCACAACTAGGGTCTGTACTGTTCTCTACTGTTCTATGTTCTATGTAACTCCTGAGTTCGGAAGTTTTCATATGGATTCACAGGAGTAAGGAGTTCAATGGTGCTTCCCTTGAGTTATTGGAAAATGCAGAAAGGCACATGACAGACATACTTTTACTGGCAATGAGAGGAAGGAACTTACAGCTGTCACCAAGAAGGTGAGGTTGGAGATAGCTGAGGAAGTGAACAGCAAGAGCATTGTATTCCAGTTTAGGATGCATAAAGAAAATGACTAAATGGTATAACTAGATCAGGGAAATTGCTTACAAAGTTGTTGATTCACCTACAGCTTGTGTGTGGTCTCATTTCCACCCAATTCCACTCAATTTGTCTTGCCAATCCTTCCATCACTCATCACACTAAGTTTCAATAGTACCAGCCTTTGTTTTCAGTGCACTTCATTTCCTCACGGATCTTAGTGACAGCAGCTAGTTTCTTCATCCCATTGCTGGTTTAGTACATTTAATCTGTTTCTTTCTGCACTTAGCAGTAATTAATGGATATCTATTTTTTCCAGGATCCAGCCCTTTTTTCTGCTTGCAAGCCCAAAGAAGAGCTTGGATCACCTGCAGGATGAAAGAATCATGACCACCTTCTCTGGAATCTGGGCCACACTTGCCTAAACCTTTCCCTGTGGTTAAACACCATTGGAAGAATAGAATTCCTTCGGATTTATGATTATAGCTAGTTGATTTGAGATACATGGATTGCCATGGATGTATCAGGAATCATTGCATACGTGCTCATGCAATACGGCTCCATGGTGAATTGCTTGGAAGACCACATCAAGGGAAGTGAGTTCATCCTAATGAATCAGCAATCTTTATAATTATCATATACAGGTTTCTCATAGTTTAGCCACCAACTAAATAGTTACTACATGGGTCAGAGATATTCTAAATTCATTGCCTGGCTTCTGGGAGTTCCCAGTCTTTTCATCACCAATTAGCAATGATGTAGTTACACCATTTAATTCCTTTGTCTACTCCTCTGCGTCTCTGAGTTGGACAATGTTAGTACACCTCCAGTTATCTCCTTCTTTGCATTTTGCACTCTTATCTTTCCAATGAACATTCAAAAGAACATGTTTTAAATATTCATTTATGATTCATGGGCATTGTTGGCTGGGCAGAACCTACTGCCCATCCCTAGTTGCCCTTTGAAGGACAGTTGAGAATCAACCACATTGCTGTGGCTCTGGAGTCACATGTAGGTGTTTTTTTCCTGACAATCAACAGTGTTTTCATGGTAATCAGTAGATTCTTAATTCCAGATTTTTTTGTTGTTGAGTTCAAATTTCACCATCTGTTGTGGCAGGATTCGAACCTGGGTCCCCAGAATATTAACTGAGTTTCTGGATTAATAGTCTAACGATGACACAAATAGGCCATTGTCTTCTGTGGCTAATTGAAAGAGAGATCTTCACTCAATTGATGCATTATATTTGATGAGGGTATCTCCCAGACATATGCATCACATTACATCAGGATTGGGCTGGGTAACAATGTTGGAGGAATACCTGTGAAGCACTCAGCCAACGAGCCCCAAAGCACTATGAAAGCTATATGATCACCACGTACACTGTTGAGCAAAGAATCTGTGCCCTCACAATGTGGTTCAGGTGCCTGGACAGATATGAAGGAATCCTTCTGGACATATCAGCAGGAATTGGGAGAATTCCTCACCTTTAATTAGTCAGAGATCTGTTCTGAATAATCTGGGTAGGTTCTTCACCCAGAGGGTGGTAAGGGCATGGAATGCCCTGCCTGCAGCAGTTGTAGATGCACCAAGTTTGGGGGTGTTTAAGTGGTCAGTGGATAGTTTTATGGATGAAAAGGGAATGGTTTAGGTTAGAGGGTCATTGCTTTTTCTTAATTGGTCGGCGCAACATCGAGGGCCGAAGGGCCTGTACTGGGCTGTAATGTTTTATGTTCTTTGTTTTAATCATGGTATGCAGAAGTCTATGTAAAATTGTAAAAACCTATAATTGGAGCTGCAAGAGGATTGAGGCACTGAGCAAAGATAATCTGCAATTCAATCTGAGGAGGAGGATGAAAGGAGAGAAGATAGCAACCTCAAGACAGCAGTAACCAATCTCATTACTGCCCAACATTCCAAGGATTCCCTTATAAGTCTAAGCTTTCATTAGTTGTCACCACCAAATCCATATGAGCACCACATGAAACACTCATACTCCACCTCCTCCCTCAATCCCATTGACACAAAGTTATCCTGCAAGTTACCAAGTTCTCAATCCACACCCTCCAAATAATCCCCTCAATCCATGTCTTTTAACTCATTATCAAACATCTAAAATGGGTAGTTAACACATTGGATGTGATGCCGCTAAAGAATGGAAACTTTGTAGTATGGCATTTGCCCATATGATCATGTCCATACCTTTATTGAACAACAGAGCTTTATTATTCTTCTTCCTACTGCTTCTGTGTGATGAAATCCCTACGGCATCTGAAAATAGAGGCAAACTGCATCGGTCTCTTTTCTGTTCATTGAGGTGCTCTTGGCCAACAGCCACTCAGCTTTGGATTATAGGAAAGCCCTAGACTATCATGCTGTGCAGGGTCAGACTCAATTATCTGGTGCATAGAACCATAGTGGTTATATGTTGACTGCTGAGGTGAAATCCTGTGCCCTCCCTAATGGTGGGTTTGGATGTCAGAGGCATTTAAATAAAGAGATCAAATCATATAAGCCCACAACTGATGTGTATTTATCAATAAGCTAAGAAATAAAATTATAATGGGACATCTGCTTTATAATGTACAGACAGGCACCTTAAATTTACTTCCTGATTTCCCTATTTTTAGACTCTGGAGGGAGTGGTCTGAACTCAGTAAGAATTTAGCAACACCAATTATTAATCCAACCGATTTATTTGATAGTAAATCCGCGAGCTTTCAACACTCTTGTGTCTTCCTCAGGCAAGTGCAGTGTTCTGGTCTGCAATAGCACACATCAGAGTGGTCTATCAGTTGTAAGCAGTTGAAAGTATAAGTTAAAGTAATTATAAATGACCAAGGGTAGATTGCAGGTGTTTGACAAGATGTTATTCTTATTTTGTAATACCACATAAAACCTCTCCACTTCTATTTATTGATCCCATGTGTCCTAGTTGTCAACTCACTCTTTCATTTGCTTCACGATGAAGATCTGTACATGTTGACACCTACTGTGCAATGGACATATACGTGTTTGAAGAACTATTTATTAATTTGAAAGTGAGGAGATAATGATGGAAGTAGACCAGAGGATTTCATTTTTTTCCTGCTAGCTGAACCTTGGAGATATAATGGTGTCTCTGACATTCTGAACAGAAATGTACATGGTCTCCATCCAGTTGGTATCTAGGTGATGAATGGTTGTCGTCATCTTCATATTACTTATGGTCCATCTTCTCATCCTTCTCTTCTTCATTTTTCTCTTCCTCAGATGATGTCAGATGATCTTCTTACTCATCCTCCACAGTAAGCCTTATTGCAGTGCAATGTTGAGCAGGTTGCAGCACCCACTTTGATCTGGACCGTCTCACTTGTTCACAAAATGGAACCCTTTGGACCTATCTAGGCATCTGAAGTTCATCTTCAACATGGTTTGCTTGATGATGAATCTGGTGGTCATGCTCTGATAAAAGATCATTGATCTAAACTTTATTAAAATTAGTGTTACTGTCATGAAATTACTGTGAAAGTACTCTAGGCACCACACTCCAGCGCCTATCCGGGTACACTGGGGAGAATTAGCATGGCCAGTGCGCCTAACCAGCATGTCTTTTGGACTGTGGAAGGAAACTGGGACACCTGGAGGAAACCCATGTAGACACATGTAGACAATGTACAAATTCCATATAGACCCAAGCCAGGAATTGAACCTGGGCCCCTGGCACTGTGAGGCAGCAGTTGCTAACTACTGTGCCACTGTGCCACCCAGTTAACTTTATGGGGAGAATCTTTTCCTTCACTTGCTGGGGGAATTATAGCAGGCCAGGGGTGGATCAGGCAAAGGTCCATTGACCTCAAATGGGATTTTCTGGTTTTGGAATGAATGCAGCTGGAAAATCCTGCCAATAATCTCTCTGATCTGTTGAGATTTTCTGTATTTTTTGTTAATAACTTTATATTAATTCACCACAGACAATAGGCTAAGAATTGGTTTCCCTATGTTCACCTGCAGGATGGATGAGCTAATTGACTATGACACCATGGTACAGGAAGCCATTTAAGTGGGGGAAGCAAAAATTAATGTAGTGGTAGTAGAGGACATTACAATGAGGGGGATTGACATTGTTCTCTGCAGCAAAGAACAAGAATCCAGATGACTCTGTTGTCAGTCAGTGTTCAGGGAATATGCTTAGGACTGAGAGGAACTTGCAGAATGAGGGGGAGGAACCAGTTGCTGTGGTCCACATAGGTATCAGTGACATAGGTAGAACTAAGAAAGCGATTTTACATAGAGAATATGTGGAGCTAGGGATTATTTTACAAAGCAGAACTCAAACATAATAATTTCTGGATTATTACCTGAGCTATGTGCAAATTGGTACAGAGAAAGAAGATGAGGGAAATGAACATGTGCTCAAAGACTGCTGTGGAGAATTGGGTTCAAGTTTGTGGGGCACTGGCACCAATATTAGGGTAAGTGTTGACTCAGTTGTTGGGATGGTCTACACCTGAACTCGTCCTAGGACTGATGTTCTAGTGAGCTGCATAACTAGGGAAGTAGAGTGTTTTAAGTGAATTAATAGGGGCAAGGGATCAGATTTAGGAAGATGTAGTAGAATCAAACATAGAGACAAGGCAAGAGAGAAAGGTATTAAGATAGGAAATGATAAGCATAACATGGCAGGAAGGGATCGAGATAGAGTTAATTGATAATCTCCTAGTGAAGGCTCTATGGATAGCAGCAATCATAATGTGATTGAATTTGAGTTTGAGGGAATAAAAGAAGTGAACTAGTGATTGAGGTTAAAGGATAGGTCACTAGAGATGCAGTGGCAAACATTTAAAGAAATATTTCAGAACACACAGAACAGATATATTCCAACGAGAAATACAGGTCGCGATTCTCCCAGAAGTACTGAGCAAGTGGGAGAACTGTTCTAAATCCCAACTGTTTTCTCAGTTGAGCTTCTCACCCGAATCTCCACACTCTGTACAATGCAGAAGCCCCAGTTATGAATATCATTAAACGTTCAGTAGACAGGGCCTATTTGAGCCAAAGAGCCTGAAATCGACACGATGAGTGGGATTCCATGCGTGTGCACATAGCTGGGAGATTGCGGAAAAGTCCCCCAGAATTCAATATCGTGGAAAAGACCCTCCCACCATTCAGGCAGTGTCGCAAAAAGATGTATGACATCCTGCAAGCAGCAAGACAGAGTGAGTATCCCTCTTGGAGCCACACACATTCTTGGCACGCATTTTCAATCTTGCTTAGACACTAGAAGGGCGTACAACAAGTGACCCTTCCATCAGGAACAGAATCTAACACCTTCCCCTCACCTCTCAGTAAGCACTCTTCAGTGGTGACCACCTTCCCTGGAACTGTCAGCATAACTCTTGAGACACAAGCACAAAGTGTGCACCATGCACTGTAATATATTACTGCTTGTAATCCACTTTATTTTCCCACAAGAAAAGAAAATCTGCAATTCTCCAGGTCCTGGTCACCCACGGGAAGTCCACCAAGAGCACCACAGGCAACGGGGCATGCAACACAGCTGGACACCTCTGCCTCCAATGTACACCTTGGTAAAGCACCTATAAGAAGTAGTAGCTAGCACAAAGTTAGAAAGTTGTAGTTCACTAGAGGGCACGGGTGAAGGTCAGCATTAGTCAGGGTTTGGTAATCATTTATGTTAAGAGCACAATAAATTGTTATTACACATCATGTTGTGATTAATGTGTCTCTGATTCTCTGTCTTCCCCCCACAGCTCAGGGTTCCCAACTCCCAAACATCGAGCTGTTGAGCCTTGCAGACTCAGCCACATGTTTCAAAGTGCCTGCCCTACTTTCCCCAACATCTGCCAGATCCTTGGTGCAAGTATCACCTCTGCTTCCCTGCTCCACCCCATGGCCAAAAAAATCATGTGTACGCAACCCTTACAGCTATGTGGACCAGGGTGGCAGTGTGCATTCGGAGTATATGTAGGAATCAGACTTGAATTGCATGAGGGGCAGGATCCCAGTGTACACAACAACGAGTTATCATCATCCTCCAGCATTCAATCAAGACTCCCAACCATTGCCAGCTTAAGCACATTAATAGGGTTAGAACATAGATCATAGAACATTACAGCACAGAACAGGCCCTTCGGCCTTCGATGTTGCGCCGACCAATATAAAAAGCAATACCCTCCAAACTAAACCATTCCTTTCTCTTCCATATACTTATCAACTAACCTCTTAAACGCCACCAAACTTGGCGCATCTACAACTGCCGCAGGCAGGGCATTCCACTCCCGAACCACCCTTTGGGTAAAGAACCTACCTCTGATATCCGTCCTATAACTATCACCCCTTAATTCAAAGCTGTGTCCCCTCGTGCTAGCTTTCTCCATCCTAGGAAAAAGGCTATCACTGTCCACCCTATCTAAACCTCTAATCATCTTATATGTTTCGATTAGGTCCCCTCTTAGCCGCCTCCTTTCTAACGAAAACAACCTCAAATCCCTCAGCCTCTCTTCATAAGACCTGCCCTCCATACCAGGCAACATCCTGGTAAACCTCCTCTGTACCCTCTCCAATGCCTCCACATCTTTCTTATAATGTGGGGACCAGAACTGCACACAATACTCCAAGTGCGGCCGCACTAGAGTTTTGTACAGTTGCAACATGACGTTGCGGCTCCGAAATTCAATCCCCCTACCAATAAAAGCTAAGACTCCGTATGCCTTCTTAACAACCTTATCGACTTGACTGCCTACTTTCAGGGATCTATGCACAAATACACCAAGATCCCTCTGTTCATCAACACTATTAAGAATCCTACCATTTTCTGGGGGACAGGGTGGCGGGATGACAGGAGCAGGGGAAGGGTAATGTGATAGTTTGATGGCCCAGGTTGGTTTGGAATGGGAATATGGCTGTACTTGCTCCTGGGGTGAGGTGGATGTGTGTTGGTTGCACCCCCTCACTGCACAACAACAGCGCGGTGAAGCAGGCTGCAATCAAGGCATTCATTGCTGCCCTTCCTTGTCGGACACCTGCAATTGCCACCACAGTCTCTCCTTTGGCTGTTTAGGTGGTGGGGCGCACATCTCGTCTCCATGTTCGCCTACTCCTCCTCCTCTTCCTCCTGCTCCAGCTAGTCTCCCCACTGTTGGACAATGTTGTGCAGAGTGCAGCAAATGATAATGAGATGTGAAACAAGAACAGGGTCATACTGGAGGCACACACTCCTCCCACCACCCCCCTACCCCCACCACTCCACCGCCACCCCCACCAAGTGTGGTCCAAGCAGTGGAACAACATCTTCAGTAGGTCGATGCATGGCTCAATGACAGACCAGGTGGCTGCATTGGCCTTATTGTATCTAGTCTCCACCTCAATCTGGGACCTCCGCACAGGCATCATCAACCATGACTTAGCGGGTAACCTTTGTCACCCAGTAACCATCCCGGGAGCCTGGGCTGGTCTTCAAAGAGCCCAGGGATGTCCGACTGTCGGATCACAAAGCTGTCATGAACACTCTCTGGGCGGTGTGCATGATCCTAAACATCCCTCACTTGGCCCAGCATCCCCACTTGTGAGAGCTGGCAACGCCATGCAATCTATGGTGCCATGCTTAGCTCGATTAGTGTTCTGTAAGATTCCCATCATGGCAAATGCCGACACAGATTATGCAGGTCAGTGTGCAGACGAGAGCAATGCACACCCTTGAGCCATTGCTATGTGTGTAAATGCAGCGTCCGTTACAGGTGTGTGTTGCTGGTCCCTGTCACAGGACAGGGACAAACTGCAAATCAGCATCAGATGTGAGCCCAGTAACAGCAGATTCCATGCAGTCCAAACCTGAACCTCTGCATCCCGGCCTGGAGCAGCAGCTTCATCTGGTTAGGCCTCCTCTAGCCCAGAACTTCATCACTTAGTAGAGTCCCTGACCACACCCTGCAGTAAGACAATACCACAGCAAAGTACTGTGAATGGGGAGGGGGGGGTGGGTAGAAGACCTTGAGGCTGCTTCTCACAGTGCGCTTCCAACAGTACTGTCTGGGAGGTAGGGGAGAAGGGAGAAGGAGTGGAACTCCCTGACAGAAGTACACCCATGTGAAGAAGTAGAAGTATTCTCCACTCCCACCTACCAGATATCATTGGTCCATGGGCCAACATCGGAAACTCAGTAAAGTTTTGCAACACCAATTTAAAATCCAACCAATTTATTTGATAGTAAATCCACGAGCTTTCGACACTATGTTGTGCCTTCGTCAGGCAAATGCAGTGAACATTGCACAACATAGTGTCGAAAGCTCGTGGATTTACTATCAAATAAATTGGTTGGATTTTAAATTGGTGTTGCAAAACTTTACTGAGTTTACCCCAGTCCAACGCCGGCATCTCTACATCATGACCAACATCGGAAGGCAGCAGGGTAAGGCCAGCAAGCATCTCAGGGCCTACCTGCAACATCCCCACGTTCTGCTAGCAACACTTAACTCTTCACACCAGTTGAAGTCTATTATGCAGGTTGCAACCTTTAAATGCCTATTCTGATTCACGCCAAAATTACATCATGCCAAAGAAGCGCGAGATGCAGACGTGGGTGGAGATTACTGTGTGGATTCTGATAATGGCATGCAAAGGTATGTAAACTCATGTTAACCAGCAGGCTGCCCATTTTCTGTGGATTCCTGGAGATGCCATTTTTCACTGCTGCAAGATGCATGTGCATCGTAAATGCTGTTGGGGAACCCACAAAATGGCCAACATGCGTATCTCCTGACCAACTCTTGCTGATGATACCAAGATTGGTGGAGTAGTGGATGAGGTGGAGGGCTCTTGTAGGCTGCAAAGAGCTAGGCCGAAAAGTGGCAGATGGAGTTTAACCCTGATAAGTGCGAGATGATTCATTTTGATAGGACAAACTTGAATGCAGATTACAGGGTCAACGGCAGGGTCCTGAGGAATGTGGAGGAACAGAGAGATCTTGGGGTTCATATCCACAGATCTCGGAAAGTTGCCACTCAAGTGGATAGAGCCGTGAAGAAGGCTTATAGTGTGTTAGCATCTATTAACAGGGGATTTGAGTTTAAGAGCCGTGGCGTCATGCTGCAACTATAAAGGACATTGATGAGGCTACATTTGGAATATTGTGTTCAGTTCTGGTCATCTCACTATAAAAAGGATGTGGAAGCATTGGAGAAAGTGAAGAGAAGATTCATCAGGATTCTGCCTGGTTTGGAAGGTAGGTCTTATGAGGAAAGGTTGAGGCAGCTAGGGTTTTCTCTTTGAAGTGGAGGAGGATGAGAGGGACTTTATGGAGGTTTATAAGATGATGAGGAGGTCGATAGAGTGGATGTGCAGAGACTATTTCCTCAGGTGGATGTAGGTCTTACTAGGGGGCATGAACCTTATAGTTAATAAGGTTCATGGTGGGAGGAGGGATGTCTGAGGTAAATTCTTCACTCAGAGAGTGGTTGGGATATGGAATTCACTGCCTGCTGTGATAGTGGAATCAGACACTTTAGAAATTTCAAGTGATTATTGGACAGGCACATGGAGCACACTAGAATGATAAGGAGTGGGATAGCTTGATCTTGGGATTGGACATACCTCGGCACAGCCTTGAGAGCCAAAGGGCCTGTACTGTGCTGTACTATGTTCTATGTTCTAACTCAACATAGAATCACAGCCAAAAATTCCGAGGGGAATATCCACAAACTGTGGTTAACTCAAAGAATGAAAGGCAGTATCAGATTTAAAGCATATAATTGTACAAAAATAGATGGTAGATAGATTCAACAGAACATAAAGAATAGCTGCAAGATTAATAAGGAGGGGAAAATCAGATTATGAGAGAAAGCTAGCTAGAAATAAAAAAACAAACAATAGGTGCTTATATAGACCTTAAAAAATAATTGTTGGTCCTATGGAAAGTGAATCTGGGGAATTAGTAATGGAAAATAAAGAGATGCCAGATGAATTGAATAGACGTTTTGTATCAGTCCTCAGGATAGGGGATTCAAGCAACATCCCAGAAATAGCTGTAAATCGGGAATTGGAAGAGAAGAAGGAACTGAGGGAATATGCAATCAACAGGCAAATAGTAATGCACAAAACGTTGATTGAGTCCACTAGGCTGTAGAGTGCTGAGTTAAAAGATGAGCTGCTGATCCTCAAGCTTGCACAGAACTTCATTGGAGCACTGCAGCAGGACAAAGAGAGAAAAATTAGAGAGGAAGCAAAGTATAGAATTGAAATGACCATGACAGAAGCTCAACGCCATGCTTACGAAATGCAAAGAACAAAGAACAAAGAACAAACCAGCACAGGAAACAGGCCCTTCGGCCCAATGAGCCTGCGCTGCCACCTTGACATTCCCACTTCCACCCATGGGTCTATGCTTATAGAAATCTGCATTGGAACCAAATTTGCGAGACAATTTAGCAGAAATTTGTTTTGCCAATCAGCCTAAGAGCACATCTTTGGGGTGTGGGAGGAAACCGGCACAACCGGAGAAAACCCATGCAAGCATGGGGAGAATGCGCAAACTCCCACAGACACAGGCCCAAATCCACATATCTGCACAGCACACCGATAGTCACTGAGCTGTCGTGTTGTCCATCAAATGGTCCAGTTCAAGCGTACACTAACAACGAAATATAGTAACATAAGTAGCAAAGAGTTTGTTGTTCAGTTGTCCACCACAATTTACAATTGGATGTGGTGGGACTGCCGAGATCCGTTGGTTATGAGATCTCTTAGATCTCTCTAGCATTCTGCTTCCACTGTTTGGAATGTATGTATTTCTGTGCTGCAGCTTCACCAAATTGGTACCCCATTTTTTGGTATGTCTGGTGCTGCTCCTGACATTTAATCCTGCACCCATTGAAGCAGGCATCTCTACACAAAAAAGAACTTGGTCGTATATTTACCAGGATGTTGCCTGGTATGGAGGGCAGGTCCTATGAAGAGAGGTTGAAGGATTTGAGGTTGTTTTCGTTAGAAAGGAGGCGGCTAAGAGGGGATCTTATTGAAGCATATAAGATGATTAGAGGTTTAGATAGGGTGGACAGTGATAGCCTTTTTCCTAGGATGGAGAAAGCTAGCACGAGGGGACACAGCTTTAAATTAAGGGGTATGAGTTATAGGACGGATATCAGAGGTAGGTTCTTTACTCAAAGAGTGATTAGGGAGTGGAATGCCCTGCCTGCAGCTGTTGTAGATGCGCCAAGTTTGGTGGCGTTTAAGAGGTTAATTGATAAGTATATGGAAGAGAAGGGAATGGTTTAGTTTGGAGGGGCATTGCTTTTTATTTTGGTCGGCACAACATCGAAGGCCGAAGGGCCTGTTCTGTGCTGTAATGTTCTATGTTCTATGTTCTATGAAATACACAACAACCTGAACAACATGTGCTAATAGAACTCAGTCAAATTCTGATGAGTTTTTATGACTTGTAGCAGTAAATTAGGAGAGACTTGAACATTTTTTGGCAACTTTCCTTGTTGTTCTACTTGCATATTTAATTAAAAAGTTTGTAAGCCATGTTTCTCACAATGTATTCAGGATCACTCAAAACTCTTAATGAAATAACCTTGAACAAGAGAGTAATTATTTACTGGCTGTCATAAACTGCTTTGGAAAAAAAGGATCAGAAGGGTTGGCTCAATTCCATTCAACTTGAGCTCTGAGAAAAGCATGCAGCTGGGAATAAGGCTGTCTGGCCCAAAGCCAGCTTCTTTGAATCCAGCATCATTTTTAACCGTATGGAGATTTCTCCATGACAGTTTTACATTTATACCCTGCATGGATGGACCTAAGACAACTCATGAAGTGGATAGATGTTCTCCTTTGATGTCCTGGTTCCGGATTTGTAACCATTCTCTGACATTTTCCAGTACACATCAAGTTTGGCTTTGCTTAAAAACAGTTGAGTTACATTGTGTTCTCAATAAGAAAGAAACTCACAGGAGAGTCTTATATTTTATCTGGGATCCTGAAACAAAGGTTGTTATACTCAGTGTTGAGGGATAGGCTGGGTGGAAGGAAGGAGGGCCAGAGCTCCCAAGTCCCTCAGAGATTGTGCTCCCAATCTAAAGAGGCCTTCAGACTGAGATGATTTCTCCTCATGCTCCAATACAATTCTGGCCTCAAGTCACTGCCTGTGTAGCATTTGCACATTCTCCTCATGTCTGCATAGGTTTCCTCCAGGTGCTCCAGTTTCTTCCCGCAGATTAAAGATGTGTGGGTTAGGTTGATTGGCCATGCTAAATTGTCCGTTAGTGTCAGGAGGATTAGCAGGGCAAAATGCTGGGGGTTGTGAGAATAAGGCCAGGGTGGGATTGTGGTCGTTGCAGATTTGATGGGCCGAATGGGTTTCTTCTGTACTGTGTGGATTCTATGATTCCTGACTGAGATTGTTGATTTTTTCTCTTTGATACTACGCTCCAATTGATGTCTGCCAGCTTATAAAATTGAAGCTGAGCAGGAAAAGGCCTGGTCAGTTAAGGGCCTTAATTTTTTTTTAATATCACAACTAGTCTTACGTTAACATTGCAATGAAGTTACTGTGAAAATGCCCTGGTCGTCACACTTCAGTAGCTGTTGGGTACACTGAGGGAGAATTTAGCATGGCCAATGCACCTAGCCAGCGCATCTTTCAGACTGGGAGGAAACCAGAACTCCCGCAGGAAACTCACACAGGCACAGAGAGAACATACAGGCAACACACAGACAGTGACCCAAGATGGAATTGAACCCTGGGCCTTGGTGTTGTGAGGCAGCAGTGCTAACCATTGTGCCACTGTGCTGGCCTAAGAGAATGGGTGAGCTTCCTATCAAAGGCCCTGCCTTCTTACCATGGAATTTATAAAGGTGATCTTACCAAAAAAAATTCTAAGTCGGAATATGTCATCTTGGAAAGAGGATTGGTTAATGGGTACAAAATGAAGAGTAGGGATGAATGGGGCAATTCAAGTTTGCAGGCTGTGGCTAGTGGTCTGCTGCAAGGATCAGTGCTAGGGCCTCAAATATTTACAAACTATAGTAATGACCTAGATGGAAAGACCAAGAATAATGTATCTAATTTTGCTGATGATATAAAGATAGGTAGGAACGCAAGTTATGAAGAAAACATAAATAGGTTGCAAGGAGATATAGCCAGGTGGGATGAATGAGTAACAAGGAGCCAGATGGAGTTTAATGGGGAAAAGTGGGCGGTTATTCATTTATTTATTACAAAGCATGCTTAAAAAGAATAAATGTCGATGTTCAGAGAGGCTTGAATTAACTTGGAAATGGAACACAGAAACTTAGCAAGCAGATACATCAAGGAAGGCGAATGGCGTTTGTCATTATTGCATGGAGATTACAGTATAAGTATGAAGAAAGCTTGATATAATTGTGTGGGGTTTTGGTGAGATCACTCCTCAAATAATGTATACAGTTTTGGTCTCCATAAAACATAGAACATTACAGCACAGTACAGGCTCTTCAGCTCTCAATGTTGTGTCGAGCTATGTCCAATCCCAAGATCAATCTATCCCCTGTCTCTAATTATGGAGTGTTCCATATGCCTATCCAATAACAGCTTGAAAGTTCCTAAAGTGTTTGACTCCAATATCATAGCAGGCAATCTATTCCACACCTCAACCACTCTCTGGTTGAAGAATCTACCTCAGACATCCCTCCAATATCTCCCACCATGAATCTTATAGTTATGATATGGTAACAGCTACATCCATCCGTGGAAATAGTCTCTGCATCTCCACTCTATGAATCCCTGTCATCATCTTACAAAATTTCTATTAAGTCACCTCTCATCCTTCTCCACTCCAAAGAGAAAAGCCCCAGCTCCCACAACCTTAAGACATTTCTCCAAACCAGGCAGCATCCTGGTAAATCTCCTCTGCACTCTCTCCAATGCTTCCACATCCTTCTTATAATAAGGTGACCAGAATTGAACGCAATATTCCAAATGTCATCTCATCAACATCTAATACAGTTGCAGTATAACCCCACAGCTCTTAAACTCAAATCTGCTATTAATAAACACTTGCACACTATAAGCCATCTTCACGGCTCTATCCACTTGAGTGGCAACCTTCAGAGATCTGTGGATATGAACCCCAAGATCTCTCTGTTCCTCCACATGCCTTAGAACCCTTCCATGTCTAGGGAAGAATATACTTGCATTGGAGGCTGTACAACTAAGTTCACTAGATTGGTTCCTGGGATGAGAAAGTCATCCTATAACGAAAGGATTGGCTCTATGTTCATCAAAGTTTAGTGGATAGGCAAGCGATCTCAATGAACAATATATAATTCTGAAAGGGTTTAGCAAGGTAAACTTTGAGTTGTTGTTTTCCTTGGCTACGAAATATGCAACACTGGAGCAGTCTCAGGGTAACAGGGTTGATCACTTAGGATTGAAATGAGAAATGTCTTCAATTAAAAGACTGAGAATCTTGGGAATGCCCTACCTCAGTGAGTTGTGAATGTTCCATTACTGAATATACTTAAGGCTGAGGAAAACAGATTTCTGAGAGAGGGGAAATCAGCACGAGGCTGACTACAACAAGGAAATTGACATTACAGTGTATTGAGTGAGTCTAGGACAGTATCCTCTGGGCTCACTAATGTTTTCTATCTTGCTGGGAGAGGATCCCACCACTGGGGATTAAAGCTGGTCCCCATCAAAGGGGACCAGAAATGATCACTCTAATTGTGGGGACAGAGGCCATTGAGGCTCCCTCGGGAAGTTAGGAGCAGAGATGTGTCCCTTACGCAGTGCCAGCCTGGTAATGCAGTGTGGCACCATAGCACAACCTGCCAGGCACTGGGCAGTGCCAAGAGATTGATCTGAGGGGAGAGCCTACTGGGAGATGGGGGCTGATCGGTGATGGTGGGATGGACCCACTGCATACTCTGCATTAAGGATCAATGAGATTGAGAGGGAGGGGACAAAAGGGGTTGGACAAGGGGAGGAGGGTGGTTGGATTGGCCATAGGAATATAGATACATTGTCTTTTGAACTTAAATGTGTCCTTCTCCTCATGCACGGACTGTCTTCGCATCAAAAATGCCATCTTCAAGCTCTTCTCCAGATACTCACTCTTGATCTCTCTACCCTCTAGTACTCTCTAAGTATTCTATCCTCATGAACTGACTCGCCTCTAGTTTCAGAATTCTTTTCAAGCTGTTTCAATGAGTTATTGGTTCCCAGTTCCATGCCCTGTTTCTTTGTAATACTTTTTGAAGTTACTTCAAACTGACTTCTTCAATTGAGAATTTGGGCAAAAAGATCTCCGAATTTCAGCAGACCAAAGATGATCTTATCTTGGATCATTCGGTTCAGTATGCAACGCACGTTAAGTTTTGATCATTTAATTGTGCTATAATTTAGGATGACTCTGAGGTGTCACATGTCTCCCTGGATTTGGTGGTCCAAAAGCAGCAGTACCACCCATAAGAAACTAAACTGGGTGAAAGGGCACAGGATTCACACTGGCAGCCATTTGAGGTATTTGCATTCTGACATGAAAACCCAGCATTGATGATATGGGGTATGGAATGTTCCAATGTAGCAAAACTGGATCTTTCAAGTGTTTCTGCAAATCTAATCATTTTAATTGAAGTCAATGACCAGAAAATATTTATTGAACAATTTCCTGCCAAAAAATGGGAAGTTAAGAAAAAGGTGAAATTACAGTGTTCCTTTGGGAAAGTGATAGCCTTAATCCAACTATTGTTCAGTTACAGTCCAAGTTTAAGGTTTTGATAATACTTTTAAAATGAATGCTGGAGCTGCAGTACTCAACTGGCTTTAGTTAATGATCCTTTCTTAATCAGTCATCGAAATACGATGCCCAGGAGGAATAGATTTTCCAAATAAAGGCAGGATTATTTTTCCCCTTAGCTACAAGGGGTGATAAATTGTTCCTTGTATGTTCTTCACAATCATCGTACATCCTTATTGCATACTGATTTTGACATACTTCTACAAACCCTAGGAAAAATAGATCATACTCATCATCAATTGAATAGCTTACTGTCTTACATGCAACAAACTTCAATCTTTTACTTAGAAACAGTGGAAATTCAGTTTCAGAAGATTAGAAAATTCTTATACAGAGCCAAGACAGCTAGATAACAAAGACACCTATATCAGACTTCTATTTATTGACTATAGCTCAATCTTCATCACTATTATTCCCATGAAACTCATTTCCAAACTCCTTTCACAGAGACACCATTCATTGGACCTAAGGTAGACATGGAAGTCATGATTCTCTCAGTTCTTCATGAAATAAAGCCAAAGGTGGCAGATATTGAAGGTATTTTAGCAGATAGTGAGCATCCCAATGTTGGACCTGAATTGTTTTTTCCTAAAGAATAATGAGGAAGAATCTGTTGCAATACTGAGTAATCTCTTAGAGATTGAAATCCTGGAGAATGATTTGTCTTTCCCATTGCTGGATGTGTCTTTAAGAAATGCATGGAGAACCCCGTACATAAGTACTAATATCATTCAAGGTGAAAGTCAATTGTCACCCACAGTTCAATTGCAGCTCAATTTCTTCTTTCCTTTGGAGCTGGAAGTTAGCACAGAAGCTGAGGCAGAATCTTTAACATCTCTAAAACTGCAGAATCTTGTACAGAAATCTTGTCACCAAGTTTATTGTTCACAGAAATTTGCCTCATTACTGAATATTGAATATTGAAGTACTGATTACTGAAGATGATATCGTCTTGTCTGAATATTCTCCGCAATTTCTCCCATTGCTCATAATAGTGCAACCTTGCATAGAGAAAAATATGACTCTCTTATCACTACCAATAGAAAGCAAAAGATCCTCCCAAAATATCATTGAGAAACTATTGCTTTTTTTCCTGACAGTCTTACAGCAAGTTGATTGTTTATTTTCTTTGGCATCTATGTTTATTGAAATCTCAGCTGTTCAATGCTTTTTCAGTCTTTGATAAGCAGTGACCTTCTTCCCTGGAATTTGAGTTTATTTATCTTCTTGTTAGGGTCCTGGATCAGAAACCCAAGTCATGTTATGAGCCAGACTAGACCCCAACATTTTTTTATTTTAGACATAAATGTGTGGAAAAGATGTTTCGCTCCAGGAGTAATTCTACCGACAAATTAGACATTTTATCAAAACAAGCTTTATTCATAGCACCGTTTAAGCATAACTAATAAAATAGAGCAATTTAACTCCCCATAGTTGAATAATCTTTAACCATGAAAAGAAGACATTCTAACCTCTAACTTATTACAATTTAGGGGCTACACGATGAAGGCATATAAAATTGGTAGCTCCAATGCACCCCTCCCTGATGAGCTCAACACATTTTATGCCGGTTTTGAAGAAGAGATCAGTGAGAGCATGCCCTTTAGCCTGGAAGTCCTGGATGAACCTATATCTGGGATCACCATTGCAGATGCCAAAGCAGCTTTCTTGAAGGTCAACCCATGGAAAGCGACTAGCCAGGGTGGAGTATCTGGATAAGCACTCAGATCCCGCGCTGATCAGCTGGCAGGGGTATTCGCAGACATCTTCAACCTCTCTTTACAACAATCTGAGGCTCTTATCTGCTTCAAGAAAACAACCATCATCCTGGTAGCTAAGAAAAACCAAGCAGTGTGCCTTAATGGCTATTGGCTGGTGGCTCTGACATTAATCATTATGGAGTTCTTCGAAAGATTAATCACAGCACAAGTCAATTCCACTACAGTTTGACCTGGATCCACTACAGTTTGCCTATCTCCGCAACAAGTCTACAGCAGACGCCATCTCCCTGGCCCTGCACTCAACCCTGGAACACCTAGATAACAAACAGATCTATATCAGACAGATTTATTGACTACAGCTCAGGCTTCAACACCATTTTTCTCATGAAATTCATTTCCAAATTCTGTGGCCTGGGCCTCAAAACCTCCCTCTGTGACTGGATCCTGAATTTTCTACCCACAGACTACTATCAATAAGCAACAATACCTCCTCCTCCACAAGTATTCTCAACACTGCTGCCCCATAAGGCTGTGTTCTCAGCCTCCTATTGTACTGCTTATAGATCTTTGATTGTGTGGCCAAATTCCCCTTCAATTCGATTTTGAAGTTAGCTGATAACACCACCGTAATGGGTTAGATCTTGAACAATGATGAGACAGAGTATAGGAACAAGATAGAGAATCTGGTGAGCTGGTGCGGTGACAATAATCTTCCCCTCAATGTCAACAAAATGAAGGAGATTATCATTGACTTCAGGAAGCGTAAAAGAGAACATGATGTTGGCTACGTTATTGGGGATGAAATAGAAAGGGTCAAAAGCTTCAGGTTTTAGGTACCCAGATCACCGGCAGCTTGTTGTGGTCCCCCATGCTGACACTACCGTTAAGAAAGCCTATCCACACTTCCACTTTCCCAGAAAACTGAGGAAATTTGGCATGTCAGCTACGAATTTCACCAAATTTTACAGGTGCAAAATAGAAAGCACTCTTTCTGGTTGTATCATAGCTTGGTATGGCTCCTGCTCTGTCCAAGACCACAAGGAACTACAAAAGATCATAAATGTAGCCCAGTCCAACACACGAAACAGCCTCCCATCCATTGACTCTGTCTACACTTCCCGCTGTCTCGGCAAAGCAGCCAGCATAATTAAGGTCGCCATGCACCCCAGATATTCTTTCTTCCACATTCTTCCATCAGGTAAGATACAAAAGTCTGAGGTTACGTACCAATTGAATCAAACAAGCTTCTCCCCTGCTGCTGCCAGAATTTTGAATGGACTTATCTTGCACTAAGATTTTTCTCCACACCCTAACTATGACTGTAATACTACATTTTCCATTCTCTTGTTTCCTTCTCTATGAACAGTATGCTTTGTCTGTACAACGCACAGGAAACAATATCTTCACTGTATGCTAATACATGTGACAATAATAATAAAAAAAACCAAATCAAAATTTCAATTTCAAATAATCTACATTCTTCCTAAAGACTTAAAACCCACTTGAAATATATGTAGTAATCACAGGTAAAGGCTGAAATTCTCCAGCTATTCACATCCCCACACCACTGCCAGCAAGGACAGAGAATCTGTTGCTCAGCCAAATCTCCATTCACTACAGCAGGACAGGAGAATCCCACCTGTGGATGAGGTTGGAGAATCCTGCATATAACCTGGGACGAGGGTTTTGGAGCTTTCAGAGAGACTTTACAGAAAGAGAACAGCTCACAGACTTTTGTCTTTAAACAGCTCCAGCCAGCAACTGAACAGCAAACTGAAACAGAAAGCTGTTTCTCTGTCTATCTTCTTCCATTTCTTTAATTAAAAAAAAATAAAAGAATCAGGGAAAATTCTCCATTGATAAATAACAGTCCATTAGCCTAATCTTAGTAAACACTACATGGTTAAAATGAATAATTACCTTCCCGTCCAGCATCTAAACTGCGTGTTTCTCAGACATACCAACTTCTTTAAAAAAAAACTGAACTTTAAGTCATTCTACAGAAATATAAAATATATCAATAGCACAATATCATCACATTCTGGAGTTTCTTTTCAGAGGCATAAACAAGTTATAAAGTGTCCTAAGTTCTTCTCTTATCTCAGAAGATCCAAATATTGATTCTCTTCAATCTTATCCTTTGGCTCAGTCCTCAATGAAAAATCTTTATTGTTCTTACGATTCAACCATCCTACAACCTAGCAGTGACAAGCTATGCTGCTACATTGCTGTCCTATTTTCTGCAGAATGTCTCCAACATATTTTCTCCAGAGGTGAGATTGAATTCCCCAGGATTATGACTTGTGGAGGGGAAATGTAGGAATTGGAGTTAGGATCTGTGGTTCAGCAAATCTACTCCTGGTTTTTTTTTTCACGGGATCTAGGTGTTGCTGGCTCAGCCAGCATTTATTATCTATCCCTCACTGCACTTGGACTCAATAGCTTCCTAGGCTATTTTGATTTGATTTGTTATTGTTACATGTATTCGTATGCAGTGAAGAGTATTGTTCCTTGCACGCTATACAGACAAAGCATAATGTACATAGAGAAGGAAAGGAGAGAGTGGAGAATGTAGTATTATAGTCAAAAGCCTGACAGCAGCAGGGAAGTTGGTTGGTATAAGATCTCAGAGTTTTGTACATCTTTCCCAATGGAAGAAGATGGAAGAGAGTATGTTGGGGTGCATGGGCTCCTTGATTATTCTGGCTGTTTTTCCGAGGCAGTGGGAAGTTTAGACAGAGTCAATGGATGGGAGGCTAGTTTAAGGGTGGACTGGGCTTTATTCATGACTCTTTGTAGTTTCTTGTAATCTTGGCCAGTGCAGGAGCCATACTGAGACCACCAAGAGATGACATATCAATAAAGGAGAAAATTAGTTGCTTTTGTGACATGTAATGGCATACTTAGCAGCATCTTTTTCTGGTATGAATTACATTTCCATTTTGTCATGATATTATAATTGTTATTTTTAATGGTGTTTAGTGGAAAAAGTAGGAAATCAACATGACTGTTCAAAGAAGTTGAAGAGTGGCTTTTAAATAATGGAAAACCTTTATGGAGAACAGTCATTTTTAAGAGATAGCAAAATTACTGACTTATTTTTTCGACAGTTCTTTTAACTGTTTACTTTTTAACGAATAAGATTTCTGAGGCTATTAGCACATTTTGTGCCTGACTTCCTCAATTCTAAGAAAACTTTCCCATACTATGTTGTCTGCTGTACATACTTTGCCAGTTGCTAATTTTAATTCCATAGATTATTTATTTATTACTTCTATTGAGAGCATCTGGCATTCCATCCAAGCTGTGTCATATCTCTGCATGGTGCAGTAATGAGACATGTTGTTGTGACTAGGCATTGTCACAGAACATGCTTGGCTGTGACCAGCTGAACATGGAATAAAAGGTTTTTATTCTGTCGAGGGGTTGAAGCAGTATTTAATGCAAATTTTAATTTTATTTTTACCTATACCTTTGTCAAGAAAATTAGTTAGGAATTTAGCTTGCTTACATAATAGTACAAAGAAGGATTAATACGTTTTTTTTTAACAAAGCAACATTGTGACTATCTTTTCAGAAGAACAAAAAAAGCACAATGGGAGAGAATGAAACAAGAGTACATATCATTTTGATTGGGAAACATATGCCTTTCACAACCAAGACAGGTTTCTACTGTCATCATTATGCTGCTACATTTTAGTAGTTCCTGACAATAAAGTTTTAAAGTTTATTTATTAGTGTTACAAGTAGGCTTATATTAACATTGCAATTAAGTTACTATGAAAATTACCAAGTCACCACACTCCGGCGCATGTTTGTGTATAGTGAGAATTTAGTTTGGCTAATGCATCTAGCCAACACGTCATTCAGACAATGAGAGGAAACTGGAGCACCCAGAGGAAACCCACGCAGATACAGGGAGAATGTGCAGACCTTGCATAGGCAGTGGTCAAACACGGGTTTCTGGTGTTGTGAGGCAGCAATACTAATCACTGTGTCAATGTGTCACTCCAGCAGTATGTTTCATTAGCAAAGACCAAGTAAGGTCTTTGGGATGGGAGGTTTTGAATGACAGGTAGCTTCAGGAGTTTTTTGGCATTGTGGCACAGTAATTATACTGCTACTGATTTAACAAACCACCTATCTCAGCCCAAACATTGTTTCATCAACTAATGTTATTTTATTCAATGAACACTTTTATTGGCATGGTGGCACAGTGATTAGCATTGCTGCCTCACAGCATCAGGGAAATGGGTCCAATTGCAGTCTTAGGTCACTATGTGGAGTTTGCATGTTATCCCTGTGTCTATGTGGGCTTCTTCGAGGTGCTCTGGTTTCCTCCCACAGTTCAAAGATGTGCAAGTTAAGTGGTTATACTAAATTGCCCCTTAGTGTTTCAAGATGTGTAGATTAGGAGGATTAGCCATGCTAAAAGCATGGGATTATGGGGATAGGGCTGTGGCTGAGCCTGGGTGAGATGATCTATTGGAGAGTTGGTGCAGACTGCATGGGCAGAGTGGCCTTCTTCAGTAATGTAGGGATTCTATGATTCTATGTTTGCAGTCCACAGCCTGAATTGCAGTATAACACATATCAAAAAGTTCATATGAAAACTAAGTAATCAAGTGGAAAACATGGAAATATGACAACCACATAATAACGAGAACAGACAAGCAAATTCAGCAAGTGACAGGAAAGTGGTGGGCAGGATATTAAAAGAAGGAATATTGAATTACAAGTGTATAAAAATACGGCATTCCACAGTTGGGGTATACATAGGCCCTGATCTTCTGGTCCTCAGAAGGTCGTACCTGGGAGGCCTAGTAGATGCACTGGGGAACCGCTTGGAAGTCCTCTTGTAAGGATTGCATGGGAATTGCTTTGGAAGTTTGAACTTTTCGTGAGAATTATCCTGCGCTTGGAATCACAAAAAATTCTGAGTTTCAATCCAAAACTCCGGATGGTTCCAACTCACTTACCAGACTAGCTCCCCAAGGAAATTTGAAAGGGTTAAACCCTTGAATAACTATAGAATGGACTCCTCTCTGCCATCCCAGATTCCTGGACCCACTGACCACCCTCTCAGCCACTATAATCCCGCAAATACCCTCCAACTATTCTCTTGAACCCTGAATATCATCCAACTACCAAACCATCTTCCAATTTCCACCCCCCCAACCCACTCCGCCCCTAAACCTTCGATCATCTCCCATCCTTTGGCTACCCCACCATCCCCAAACTCCTTGACTACTACCCAAGTCCATTATAATCCTCACCCGTACAAAATTACCCCCTATCTCCTGACTGCCCAGATAGACTCCAGCTATCTTTCATCCCTGATTAAAGTCTCAATCTCCTGACTATCCCCCATCGTCCTCCAACCCACATTCCCCTACTTACCTGCCACTGTACTCCCTCGTCCATTTACCTTATACGCTTACCTTCTCTCCATTGACTTTGTGATATTAAAACTTATTTGCTGTAATGCTGTAATGAGGGAGTATGGCTTGGTTTCTCCTACAATCCTGCACTGCAAAGGAAGAACTCTGGAAGCAGCACAATTCTCAGGAGGCCCAGTTTGGAAGTCCAGGTGAGAAATGTGGAGATCCAAGGCAATATAGGTGAATAGGAGCAGAGTTGCAATCTTAGAACATAGAACATAGAACATTACAGCACAGTACAGGCCCTTCGGCCCTCGATGTTGCGCCGGCCAGTGGACCCTCTAACCTAAACTATTCCGATATCATCCATATGCCTATCCACCGAACATTTGAATGCCCCCAAAGTAGGCGAGTCCACAACTGCTGCAGGCAGGGCATTCCACGCCCTCACCACCCTCTGTGTGAAGAACCTGCCTCTGACATCCGTCCTATAACTACCACCTCTTAATTTAAAGTTATGTCCCCTCATGTTGGTCATCACCATCCGAGGAAAAAGGCTCTCACTATCCACCCTATCCAATCCCTCGATCATCTTATACGCCTCAATTAGGTCACCGCGTAACCTTCTTCTCTCTCATGAAAATAACCTCAGGTCCCTCAGCCTTTCCTCATAAGGCCTTCCCACCATACCAGGCAACATCCTGGTAAACCTCCTCTGCACCCTTTCCAATGCTTCCACATCTTTCTTATAATGCGGCGACCAGAACTGTACGCAATACTCCAAGTGCGGCCGCACCAGAGTTTTGTACAGTTGTAACATAACCTCACGGCTCCTAAATTCAATCCCTCTACCAATAAAAGCTAACACACCGTACGCCTTCTTAACAACTTTATCAACCTGGGTGCCAACTTTCAAAGAGCTATGTACTTGTACCCCAAGATCCCTCTGCTCGACAACACTATTAAGGATCCTTCCATTAGCCCTATATTTCATATGCCTGTTATTCCTACCAAAGTGAATCACCTCACACTTATCCGTATTGAATTCCATTTGCCACCTCACGGCCCAGCTCTGCAACCTATCTATGTCCCTCTGCAAACTGTAACATCCATCCTCGCTGTCTACAACTCCCCCCACTTTGGTATCGTCAGCAAATTTACTAATCCAACCCTCTACACCCTCATCTAGGTCATTTATAAAAATGACAAACAGCAGTGGCCCAAAACAGATCCTTGAGGTACACCACTTGTAACTGCACTCCAGGTTGAATATTTCCCATCAACCACCACCCTAAACCACCATCTTGGGGTCAATGCCATTCCTCAGATGTTTCAGCTCATTAATTTCACCATTTAATAACTTCATTGTGAAACCGAACCGTAGAAAGGAGCTACGTCAAATACCTTTCCATCATACGTCTTATAGAGATGAATTTAGCTTCTGTCTTGATGGCTCTGGGCATGTGTCGAGGAAAAATGATCAAGCTCAGAATAACTCAGGCAGAGACGTTCAGAGTCAAGCTTTGGGAGAGTTTATTGTTGTGATACCACGGAGACTCCACCTCAGTCAACACCAAGACTGAACTCTAAAATTTCGAACAAGCCCGCGCTATATTTATACAGTGAAATAAACAAGTTTTTCGTACTGGTTACAATACACCCTACTATTTTCATTATCTCTACTACCCCCCTTTAATCATTGTCCCGTAAATTAGATACATGGGATCAGGACTTGTCTGAGGTGTCCTTGGTCTAAATCATTCTTGTTATTCTACCCGCCTAATTGATTTACTATAACTAGATAGAGAAGAATGGCGATTCATTCTCCTATCTCTCTTAAGGTCGGGTGGTCTGTTATCTGGGCTGGAGACCTTGAGTGTCTGCTAGCCTCATGTTTTTCTTTTCTGCCCACTTCAGCATCTGCTAGTCTCATGATTTTCAGCATATTTGTAAGCCTATTGTGGTTTTAACCCCTTAAGCTACTTGTTTAAAACCTAATTCTAACAAACTTAAAGAAGACCTATTTCTATACTGTAACAAACTTAAAGCAAATCTAAATTCTACTGTAACAAACTTAATTTTCTTCTACAGCATGGCGGTGGTAACCAGCTCTGAAATTGGATTGATTGCTTAAGGGACTTTACAAACTTAATACAAAATATCAACCTCTCTTGTTTGTAGAGTTTCATGTTTTGTGAAATGAAAGGCGTTGTTGTACGATTGGGACTGAGGAGCTAAGATCAATTTTATATCAAGCTTTGTATTCTTTCAATGTAGGCAGTTTGTATAGCACCACATATTCCTTTTAAAAGTATAACAGGTATAATTTGTATTTGAGCAAATTTTCTTATCAAGGTATTATCTTAGCTTCTAAAAGAAACTCAACATTTTATTAATATTTTATAATATTTTAACATGAGCTCATTTGTTGCAGAGACTCATATAGTCTGCTTTAACATCCCTTTGGTATACTGTTACATCAAGACCCTTATAGCACAAGTCCATGGTGGCCTGACTGTAATTGGGAGCTGAAGTCAGCTTTCTACCTGACAAATGCCCTTCAACAGAGAATATTTACTTCAATTTATCACGCTTTTTTGCGGGAAAAATTTCAAAATCTGAACTGAATGATACGCTTAGGGATTTTCTGGACATAATTAAGTAAAAATAAAATCGATCAACATGAGTCAGAAAAGACCACCATTAATGAGTAATCATCAAAAAATTATCAATTAGATCCATAATTCCTAGTTAAAGAACAAAGAACAAAGGGCAACACAGTACGGGAAACAGGCCCTTCGGCCCAACGAGCCCACGCCGCCGTCCTAACGTCTTAATGACATATCCTTGACTTTAGGCTATGCCTATTGTTGAAGATTCCCATATAGGGACCAATATAGGGACAATTTGTTACCCAATCAGCCTAAGAGCACATTTTTGGGATGTGGGAGGAAACCGGAGCACCTGGAGGAAACCTACGCAACCACGGGGAGGACGCTCAAACTCCCGCAGACACAGGCCCAAATCCATGTGTCAGCACAGCAACAGCGATAGTCTCTGAGCTGTCATGTTGCCCATCAGATGGTCCAGTTTAAGCATACACTGACGACGTGAAGCACTAGGCAACTCCTGAAGCAACCTCCAAGAGCAGCTCTCGCACGACATGCCGCATGCATGCCCCTTGTTGGTCAACAAGGTGGACCGAATTGCCTGTGGAAACAAATAAGACTTAATTAAACATGCTAAAAGAAAACTAAGACATTCCCGAGACAAAACTAAAAGATAGTCTACCACTATTTGGTCCTCCTGATATTCAAACAGTCCTGCTATATCCCTCTATCTGCAGACTGCTCATGTGGCTGTCCAAGAGACCCTTAAACAACCCTAGCGTGCCTGCTCCCACCACCTTACTCGGCAGTGCATTCCACACCCCCACTACCCTTTGTGTGAAAAACTGGCCTCTAATATTCGTCTTATACATAGCCCCCCTCACCCTGAGCCCGTGACCCCTCGTTCTATCCATTTCTAATGGTGGAAAAAGCTTACCACCATTTACTCTATCTATACCCCTCATAATCTTATACACCTCTAAAAGATCCCCTCTCAGCCGACGTCTTTCAAGGGAAAACAACCCCAGTGTTTTCAATCTTTCCTCGTAAGACAGCCCTTCCATACCAGGCAGCATCCTGGTAAATCTCCTCTGCACTCTCTCCAGGGCCTCTAAATCCTTCCTGTAGTACGGCAACCAGAACTGGACGCAGTACTCCAGATGAGGCCTAACCAACGTTCTATACACTTGCAACATCAGACTCCTACTCTTGTATTCTATACCCCTTCCTATGAAGGCTAACATACCATACGCTTTTTTTACCACATTTCCTGTTCCATTTCCTGTTATAGATATAGGACTGATGAAATACCTATCAAGCCCAATGTGAAACAATTAACCTTTTCACGCCCTGCAACAAACATTCTGTGTTCAGACCAAATCAATGATTAATCATTATTCTATTACTACATCTTTCAACTCAAAGGGAAACTTTGTGACTTTTGACAGAATTTTGAAATAATGACAAAGTAATTATATGTAAGAGCTGATAAGTGTTGCAAAAGAATCATATATAAAAACTAATCAGCTTTATGTCAATATCACTTAGCAATATCCTCCATGAGACTGAACTTTAATACTGTTATGATTATGTGAAATAAATCAATGTCATTAATTTTCTCCTGTGACCACATGTAAACATATTACTTGGCAATGGAATTAGCTTGGATCCAATCAGAGAAGCTGATTTACGGGAGAATGGTTGAGCAATCTTCGCAGTGATATAAGACATATCCATGAGAGGCAAAGCCTCCCAATGAAATTACAGAGAATGTACACATGTATAAATATCCACCTTGCCGTCTAAGTGTATTACAGGCATTGTAGATCAACTGCACATCAAGGAAATCAACCAATTTTCATTTGTGCTGATAAGTAGATCAAGTGATCTTTTCAATGAGTGGCCTACTCACACCATCAGTTTCATGCCAAGGTAGCAATTCAGAAAACTACTTCATTTTTCTACTGATAATGTAAAAGGGAATATGTCTTCAGAAAGAATTCATCCAATGAATGAAAGTAGCATGACTGATTTTTGCCCCCTGCCATTGATACAACTCAGTAAAGTTTTACAACACCAATTTTAAGTCCAACCAATTTATTTGATAGTAAATCCGCGAGCTTTCGACTTTACAGCCTTCGTCAGGCAAATGCATTGTTCTGATCTGCAGAGGCACTCATATCCACACAGACACTTACAGATTGCTGATTAGAATGCGAATCCTTACATCTAACCTGCTATTCAAGTGTTAAAGTGGCTAACAATGTGTGTGAAGGGAATCCTGAGCATTGATTAGAGAATTGTGTATTTTCTCCAGACAGCACAGTAAGTGAGGTTTTTTGCTAACCCAGGCAAGTTACGGGGGTTACAGATAGTGTGACATGAAGCCAAGATCCCTGTTAAGACCGTCCTCATGTGTGCGGAACTTGGCTATCAGTCTCTGCTCAGCAACTCTGCGCTGTCGTGTGTCACGAAAGCCCCCTTGAAGAACATTTACCCGCAGGTCGGAGGCCGAATGCCCATGACTGCTGAAGTGTTCGCCCACAGGAAGGGAACTGTTTTGCCTGGTGATTGTTGAGCAATGCTCATTCATCCGCTGTCGTAGTGTCTGCATGGTCTCCCCAATGTACCATGCTTTGGGACATCCTTTCTTGCAATGTATTAGGTAGACAACGTTGGCAGAGTCAAGAGTATGTACCGTGTACCTGGTGAATGGTATCCTCACGTTTGATGATGTCGTCCATGTCTATGATCTGGCATGTCTTGCAGAGGTTGCTGTGGCAGGGTTGTGTGGTATTGTGGTCACTGTTCTCCTGAAGGTTGGGTAGTTTGCTGCGAACAATGATCTGTTTAAGGTTGTGCGGTTGTGCAGTAGTCTGGACATGTATGCCCAAGCCATCAGGTACACTTCTTCACAGTAGTCTGGAAATGTATGCCCAAGCCATCAGGAGGTGCGTGAACACCAGATTCATCAACCGCACTTACAAGACAGTCCCGAACATCACCCAAGCACAAAGCAAGGCCATCCGTGCTCTTAAGACCAACCGCAACATTGTCATCAAACCAGCAGACAAAGGAGGCGCCACTGTCATACTGAACAGAACGGACTACTGTGAAGAAGTGTACCGACAACTAAACAATGTGAAACACTACAGACAGTTACCAGCGGATCCGACCAAAGAACACACGCGTCAACTCAACACTCTGATCAAAACCTTTGATCCGGACCTTCAGAACACCCTCCGGACTCTCATTCCACGTACTCCCCGCATTGGAGATCTCTACTGCCTCCCAAAGATACACAAGGCAAACATACCCGGCCGTCCCATCGTATCTGGCAATGGGACCCTGTGTGAGAACCTCTCCGGCTATATCGAGGGCATCCTGAAACCCATTGTACAAAGAACCCCCAGCTTTTGTCTTGACACTACGGACTTCCTACAGAAACTCAGCACACATGGAGCAGTTGAACCAGGGACACTCCTTGTCACAATGGATGTCTCGGCGCTCTACACCAACATCCCCCACGACGATGGTATTGCTGCAACTGCCTCAGTACTCAATGCCAACAACTGTCAGTTTCCGGATGCAATTTTACAACTCATCCGCTTCATCTTGGACCACAATGTCTTCACCTTCAACAATCAGCTTTTCATCCAGACACATGGAACAGCCATGGGGACCAAATTCGCACCTCAGTATGCCAACATCTTCATGCACAGGTTCGAACAAGACTTCTTCACCACACGAGATCTTCAACCAAGGTTATATACTAGATACATTGATGACATCTTTTTCCTTTGGACTCATGGTGAACAATCATTGAAACAACTGTATGATGATATCAACAAGTTCCACCCCACCATCAGACTCACCATGGATTATTCTCCAGAATCAGTTGCATTCTTGGACACACGCATCTCCATCAAGGACGGTCACCTCAGCACCTCACTGTACCGAAAACCGACAGACAACCTCACAATGCTCCACTTCTCCAGCTTCCACCCTAGACACGTTAAAGAAGCCATTCCCTATGGACAAGCCCTCCGTATACACAGAATTTGCTCAGATGAGGAGGATCGTGACAGACACCTCCAGACGCTGAAGGATGCCCTCGTGAGAACAGGATATGGCGCTCGACTCATCAATCGACAGTTCCAACGTGCCACAGCGATAAACCGCACTGACCTCCTCAGAAGACGAACACGGGACACGGTGGACAGAGTACCCTTTGTTGTCCAGTACTTCCCCGGAGCGGAGAAGCTACGACATCTTCTCCGGAGTCTTCAACATGTCATTGATGACGATGAACATCTCACTAGGGCCATCCCCACCCCCCCACTTCTTGCTTTCAGACAACCGCACAACCTTAAACAGATCATTGTTCGCAGCAAACTACCCAACCTTCAGGAGAACAGTGACCACAATACCACACAACCCTGCCACAGCAACCTCTGCAAGACATGCCAGATCATAGACATGGACGACATCATCAAACGTGAGGATACCATTCACCAGGTACACGGTACATACTCTTGCAATTCTGCCAACGTTGTTTACCTAATACGTTGCAAGAAAGGATGTCCCAAAGCATGGTACATTGGGGAGACCATGCAGACACTACGACAGCGGATGAATGAGCATCGCTCAACAATCACAAGGCAAAACAGTTCCCTTTCTGTGGGCGAACACTTCAGCAGTCATGGGCATTCGGCCTCCGACCTGCGGGTAAATGTTCTTCAAGAGGGCCTTCGTGACACACGACAGCGCAGAGTTGCTGAGCAGAGACTGATAGCCAAGTTCCGCATACATGAGGACGGTCTTAACAGGGATCTTGGCTTCATGACACACTATCTGTAACCCCCGTAACTTGCCTGGGTTAGCAAAAAACCTCACTTACTGTGCTGTCTGGAGAAAATACACAATTCTCTAACCAATGCTCAGGATTCCCTTCACACACATTGTTAGCCACTTTAACACTTGAATAGCAGGTTAGATGTAAGGATTCGCATTCTAATCAGCAATCTGTAACTGTCTGTGTGGATATGAGTGCCTCTGCAGATCAGAACACTGCATTTGCCTGACGAAGGCTGTAAAGTCGAAAGCTCGCGGATTTACTATCAAATAAATTGGTTGGATTTAAAATTGGTGTTGTAAAACTTTACTGAGTTTACCCCAGTCCAACGCCAGCATCTCTATATCATTGATACAACTGCCAGGTTATACTTCTTTAAAATTTCTACTTTTTTTATTATTGCTCTAAACCGGTAATTCCCAACCTTTTTTTTAATGTCATGACACATCTTTATATTACAAAAAATTTTGATGCACACTTCCTATTTTTTTACAATTGAATTGCCCTCTCACAAAAAGCCTTTTATCTCTAAATCTTTCAAAAAAAAAGTCAAGCTACTATTTAATACACTATTTAATCATTGGTTTAATGAAAGTCTTTTCACCATTTGTCAAATACAATAAAGGGGATTGTTTCTCCTTTTCTTAATTTTATTGACTCCTGTTTCTTCCATCAATGGGAACTTTTTTTCACTCCTCCCTGTCTTCTTTCCTGTTTTTATTTTAACCTCTCCACATCTACCTCACTTCTTTCAGGCTTTTGTGACCTTTTTGTGTTTTTGTGCAGACACATTAGGCCTTTGTCTGTAGCTGGCATCTCCCATTCCCAAAAATCCATGGGATCTCCAGTGCATGCTTCAACTAGGAAAGGGCCGCACATGCACAGTTTGGAATGTTTTGTGTTGGTAATCCAAGCCACACAAACATCAGCTGGAAAAGAGCCACACTTGTGGTTCAGATTGTATGCACCAGTTAGGCCCCATATGCATGACCAATGTAAAAAAATCTAAACTGAGCTATACAGATAAAGCATACCATTCATGGAGAATGCAGCCCATTCTCAGTTGACACATGCATGGGAGGCCCAAGGTTCATTGGGACTTGGAGATGTCTACCACAGGACAGAAAATGAAGCTTAGATTTAGTTGATTTACTTTAATCATTTAGATTTTATTTTGCAGCACACATGTGGGACTTTCATAGCATGCGAGTCTGCCATGGCACATGGTTGGGGACTCTCCTTTAAACATTCAAATTAGATGCAAAGGATCCTAGAAATTCATGAAACCTCATAATATATTGTAATATCAGCCTAGATTATAAACTCACGTTCGTATGGTGGAACTTGCACCTACAATTTCTTGACTTAGAGACAAGAACGCTACCACTGAGCCAAGGCTAACACTTAACATTTAGATCTATACTCTTTGATCCTATGCCCTATTTTATAAAACCGGAAATGTTATTAGCCTTTTTAAATTTTATTGTTTTTAGTTACACTGTCTAGGAATGGAGAATTTGAATAATGATCTAATAAAATGACAGAGCAAGCCAAGAGGGCTGAATGGCCTGATCCTGTTCCTAATGTTTCTAAAGTCCTTACACTTAGGTCTCCCTTTTCACTCATGCCCATATCATAATTGAAGCCTATGATCTAAATTTGTATTTCTTCTCAAAATGTATTGTTTACAAGTCTCTATTTTAAACTGCATTTATCATCTGTTTGACCAATCAGCTAAGTTCTCTGTGTCTAAGTGAAGCATTTTAGTTGGCCTTGGTTCTTGTAAAACTCCTAATTTTATAATAATGCAATGTTCAATGTTATACCGCTATTAGCTAGCCATATCCATGCACAGAGATAGAGTAGAACTCTAGATAAGTGAAAACTGGATTCCATTCTGAAAATGGCAAAGCTAATACTCAGAATGGGTGAGGCTGACACAAATCCATTCTTTGCTTGCTTCAAAAACCAAATTCAAATTCTAATTGAATTTAATTTAAGGTTCCTACAAGAGAGACAAACAAAGCGCAACATGACAAAATAAAGCATTGCAGCCCATCTTAGGCTTGGTCTGATGCTTGGCCTTTGCCAAAAGGCCAAACCAGTGCTGACTGTTTGGGCACAGTATTTCTAACAATTCTCTAACTCTGGAATATTTGATTTGATTTGATTCAACATTGTCACATGTATTAGTGTACAGTGAAGCTGTACAGACAAAGCATTCCTTTCATAGAGAAGGAAATAAGAGAGTGCAGAATGTAGTGTTACAGTCATAGCTAGGGCGTAGAGAAAGATCAACATAATGCAAGGTAGATCCATTCAAAAGTCTAAAGGCAGCAGGAAAGAAGCTGTTCTTGAGTTAGTTGGTACATGAGCTCAGACTTTTGTATCTTTCTTCTGATGGAAGAAAGTGGAAGACAGTTTGTCAGGTGGATGGGGTCTTTAATTATGTTGGAGCTTTGCCGAACCAATGGGAAGTGTAGACAGAGTTAATAGATGGGAGGCTAGTTTGCATAATGTTTTGGACTACATTCACAATGCTTTGCAGTTTCTTGTGGTCTTGGACAGCAGGAACTATACTAAGCTGTGATACAACCAGGCAGAATGCTTTCTATGGTGCCTCTATGAAAGTTGGTAAGAGTTATAGAAGACATGCCAAATTTCCTTAGTCTCCTGAGAAAGTAGAGGCATTGGTGGGCTTTCTTAACTATAGTGTTGGCATAGAGGGACCAGGACAAGTTGTTGGTGATCTGGTGAAGCTTTTGACCCTTTCTACTTCCTCCCCATTGACGTAGACAGCCGCATGTTCTCCACTCTTCTGCCTGAAGTCAATGACAATCTCTTTCATTTTGTTGACACTGAGGGAAAGATTATTGCTGTTGCGCCAGTTCACCAGATTGTCATCTCATTCCTGTACTCCGTCTTATCATTGTTGAAGATTCGGCCCACTATGGTGGTGTGGCCACACAATCATAGGTGTGCAAGGAGCATAGTAGGGGGCACCGGTTTTGAGGGTGATCGTAGTGTTGTTGTTTATCCTTACTGGTTGTGGTCTGTTGGTTAGGAAGTTCAGGATCCAGCTGAAGAGTGAAGAGCCAAGACCCAGGCCATGGAGTTTGGAGATGAGTTTCATAGGAATAATGGTGTTGAAAGCTGAACTATAGTCAATAAATACGAGTCTGATATACATGTCTTTGTTATCTAGGTGTTCCAGGGTTGAGTGAAGGGCCAGAGATATGGTATCTGCTGTGGACATGTTGTGGTGGTGGGTGAATAATAGTAGATCCAAGCTTTCTGGGAGGCTATCAACTAAATTTCTTTCCATGCTATTACGTTACCTCTTAGCCACATGTCTAAGAATTGTAACAAGCCTCTTGGAGACACTTTAGATGGTATTTTTCCATAATTTGTCTGACCTGAATACCATTTCTCCAAATGCATGCTGAGTTTTTAGATCAGATCTTGAGACACTCTAACGAAGAAAATCAGGGTAGTGTGTGGTTTACCCTGTCATTGTGGCAGGATGAGGTCTGATAGAGTTAGCAAGATCAATTTCACAGAGGTTAGAATGCTATTAACAAAGGATGTCCAGATTAGCACTGAGATGAAACTTCCCTTAGCCCCCTCTCCCACCACAAAGGTATCAGGGACTCTTTACCCACCCACCGAACAATTATTGGGGTCGCTCCACTCTGCCACCATCCATTTATCGGGGGCTCTCTTCCTCCCCACGTTATAATAATTGGGTGTTCTCTCCCTCACCTCTCCCACAACCACTGTAGCAATTTCGCCAGCACTATCCCCTTCAATGCCAGGTTCCCACCCTCATTGCCAGTTTTCTCTCCTCAATGTCTGTTCTCCTTATCACTGTAAGAAGTCTCACAACACCAGGTTAAGTCCAACGGGTTTGTTTAGTAGCACAAGCCACTAGCTTTCAGAGCACTGCCCCTTTGTGTTCACAAACAGGGCATATAAAGATATAACCTCAATTTACAAAATAATGGTTAGAATGTGAGTTTTTACAGGTAATTAAGTCTTAAAGTTACAGACAATATGAGTGCAAAGAGGGTTAAGCAAAGTTAAAGAGATGTGTATTATCTCCAGCCAGAATCGTTAGTGAGATTTTGGAAGCCCAGGCAGGTCTTGGGGATTACAGATAGTATGAAATGAACCCAAGATCTGGGTTGAGGCTGTCCTCATGTATGTGGAAATTGGCTTTCAGTCTCCGCACTCTTGTGTGTCATGAATGCCACCTTCATGCCGCTCAGCAATCACCAGGCAAGAGTGTTCTCTTCCTGCTGGGGAACACTTCAGCGATCATGGGCATTTCACCTTTGATCTTCAGCTAAGCCTTCTCCAAGACGGCCTGGCACAGATAAACACAGGTTGGCACTGCCCAGTTGGCACAGCCAATGGGCAGCACCCAGGCATGTCCCTCTCCCCTAGGGGGCTACACTTACCTTACTGTGAACTCGTGTTGGCCACGTATGAATATTTAGTGAGGGGGAACGTATGGCTAGAAAACCTTTAATCACATTTAAATTTAGTGAAATTAATTTAAATGTTGTTCTCACCCTTTACGTTCCATTACATTGTTACATTACCGGGGAGGGGAAAATCAGGAAATGAGATCTCACTGCCAGCTCTCACAATATTTTGCGCCTGTGTCACAGTTGTCGTTGATGGTGAATGCAGGTGCAAAATTGTCCCCTTTATCAAACATTTTTTGAAAATTGCAATACAGTCTTGCATTTTCATCAAACTCTCTCAAATTTGTTAAACATGACTTGTTCTTATTGCATTCATTCTGGCTGTTCTTGATTATTCCATACATTTCTAAATGTTTATTAATTTGATCTCTAGTTATGGATTTGAAGAATTTGACTACCTTAGGCTAACTAGTTCATTGTTACCCAGTTCATCCTGAGAATATGCTAGGAGCAGCACCAGCCATACTTAAAAATGAGCCGTCAGCCTGCTGACATTGCAACACAAGACGACATACATGCCTGAACAGTGGAAGCAGCATGCAATAGATGAAGTTAAATAGTCTCACAACCAATGGATCAGATCAAAGTTTTGCAGTTCTGCCACATCCTGTCGAGAATGGTGCTGGACAATTAAACAGTCAGAGAAAGAGGTCCCACAAACATCTCCATCCTCAATGATGGAGCAGCCCAGCACATCAGTGCAAGTGACAAGGCTGAAGATTTTGCAACCTTCTTCAGGCAGAAGTGTCAAGTGGAAATGCATTAAGTTAAATGCATTATGGTCTCCTCCTAAGTCCCTAGCATTACTGATGACAATCTTCAGCTAATTTGATTCACTCCTCCTGAAATCTGGGAGAGACAGGGCTAAAAGAACATGTTGAAAGAATTAGATGCAGAAGGTTGTTTGGACTATGAACACCGACATGAACTTGCTGGGCCAACAAGCCCTTTTATGTACAGTTAATGTAATGCAATGTAATGTTTATGGTTAGGATTCCCTATCCCCAAAAGGCAGATATTATTTCTCTACTGGAAGGTAGCTAGTGACCTGCTCCCACTGTTCTATAAGTGAGTGTTAACAGATGTGCAAAGCAGTCTGGAATATTTTCCTTCTGGTGTTATGTCTTCACACAACAGGAATGGTTTTCTAGCTTTGTGTCTTGGCCACCACACATCACAAATATAGGAGCATTCAATGCACAATTTAATGATGAGTTTAAATTGCTGGAATGTTGTACGTAGTTTATACCCAAAGATGGAAAACTGCCCTTATATCTCATACTATTGCCTCTTCTCTGACCTTATTTACTGGAGAATCAATGTTTTCAGATAATTAACTTCTAACTATTGACACAAGGGAGATAATTTAGACTTTGGGTGGTAATATAAAATAGACACTATCAGTTGTCCATTATACATCTCTCTCAATTTTTATTTACATTGCCTTAATTTTATACCATACTCAGTGTGATGTTTGTTAAGGGGAAGTCATGCTTGACGAATTTATTGGAGTTCCATGAGGAAGTGACTAGTGCGGTATATAGAGGGGAACCAGTGGATGTGGTGTTTTTGGATTTCCAGAAGGCATTTGATAAGATGCCTCATGAAAGATTACTGCAGAAGGTTAGGGTGTAAGGAGTCGGGAGTAGGGTGTTAGACTGGATAGAGGATTGGTTGTTTAATAGGAAGCAGAGAGTAGGTATTAATGGGTGTTATTCTGATTGGCAGCTGGTGACTAGTGGAGTGCCCCAGGGATCGGTACTGGGGCCTCAACTATCTACCATTTACATAGATGATCTGGAGGAAGGGGCTGAGTGCAGGGTGATGAAATTTGCTAATAACACGAAGACGAGTGGAAAAGCAAATTGCTTGGAGGGTATGGAAAGCCTGCAGAGGGATCTGGATAGGTTGAGTGAGTGGGCGAGGACCTGGCAGATGGAGTATAATGTTAGCAAGTGTGAGGTTATCCACTTTGGTAGAAATAATGGTAGGAAGGATTACTATTTAAATGGCGAAAAGCTGCAGCATGCGATGGTGCAGAGGGATCTCGGGGTCCTTGTGCACGAATCGCAAAAACACAGTATGCAGGTGCAGCAGGTGATTAAGAAAGTGAATAGAATGTTGGCCTTTATAGCTAGGGGGATAGAATATAAAAGTAGGGAGGTTCTGTTGCAGCGGTATAGGGTGCTGGTGAGGCCGCAGCTGGAGTACTGTGTGCGGTTTTGGTCGCTGCATTCGAGGAAGGATATATTGGCCTTTGAGGGGGTGCAAGCTGATACCGGAGATGAGGGCATTGGATTATGAGGAGAGACTGAATAGGCTAGGTTTGTACTCTTTGGAGTTTAGAAGGTTGAGAGAGGGGCCTTATAGAGACGTATAAGATAATGAAGGGGATGGATAGGGTAGAGATTGAGACACTCTTCCCACTTAGCAAGGATAGCAGGACTAGAGGGCACAGCCTCAAGATTGGGGTGAGGTGGGGTTCAGATCGGAGTTGACGAGGAATTTCTTCACGCAAAGGGTGGTGAATCTTTGGAATTCTGTGCCTGATGAGCTGGTGGAGGCTTCCTCACTGAATATATTCAAGTCAAGAATGGATAAGTTTTGGATTGACAAGGGAATTAAGGGTTACGGGGAGAAAGTGAGAAAGTGATACTGAACCACTACAGATCAGCCATGATCTTATTGAATGGCAGGGCAGGCTCGAGGGGCTGGATGGCCTACTCCTGCTCCTATTTCTTATGTTCTTATGTTCTTACGTTGTGAATTTAGCCTTTAAAATAGCTTTGCATCACATATACATACAATATTTAAATAGCTGATATATCATTGAGTAATATATTCAGCAAATAATTTTATAATCAATCCTAACCTTTAATTTATAATTTGCTACAATAGTTTGAATTTATGCAATTAATAAATATCTACCATATTCCCACTATACTAAATCAAATAGAGTATTATACAATTTTGTTAAATGTCTACAAGATACGTGAATACAGAAAAGTAAAATCACTCAAACAATATTGAATAAATTGCATATATTAGAATCTACTTTAAAACATCCTGAGATTAAAAATAGAGAAACATTAAAAATTAAAAAGAAACACAAATTATTGGATGAACTTTTAAAGATATCCTCTATGACTATAGCTGGTTTGATATAAAGCAGTCTTGAGGTCTGGGGAAAATTAATTGACAAATAGCACAAAGTGTTAACTTGTCCTGCCAGAGAAACATCTAGTTCCCACACATCAGTAATACAAAATTAAAGTACTGATTTTCTAATATCAACTTTTAAATTTTACAATTAAAAAAAATTGTTGCTTGTCTAATTAATAACCAAATCTCTGAAGCTGCCCACACACACACACACACACACAACACACACACACACACACACACACAACACACACAACACACACACGCACACACACAACACACACACATACACACACACATACACACGTACGTGCACACCAACAATGTATAAATCATTGCCATTTACTTCATTGCTTACTGTCTGTCAAATCTCATTTGATATTGCACTTCTATTTTTGCTTTTTCTGATTTATTTCATTGTTTTATTTTCTTTTCCTTAAAAAAAACAATTCATTACTGATCTCTCCTTTCAATAACCTGTTGTTCTTCTAAACATTTTATCAGATATTTGCCACAGTTTTCGGTTGTACAACTCAGCCGAATTCTGATGATGATTGTCAAGGATGAATTTGCTGTTGTCTTGGGACTGTCCATTCAAGCATATTTTTGTACACCACCATTAAATCATGTCCTAGCACATTTAGGCCTAAGGATATCTGGCAGAATCTTTGTAAAAAGTATCAGGATTTGGCAAAAAAACAGCGTATTTCTCTCGAGATCTTATGGCATTTTGTTAAACGAAGGAAGGGAGTGAGTTTCACACCATCTTTTTGAAAGGTAAGACCTAAACATATTGGCAAACCTCATCTCAACTGAGATTAAGAAGCCAGCCGGACTGTCATTCAACCTGCTGGAGATGTGTTTCTGCTGCCTAGACCACTCTGGCTGTGTCCTGTAGTACAGTCCCCATAGGGTCTCTTGCATCATGGTGGTCTGCTGTGCGCTCCACAACCTGCGCAGCAGCAGGGTGACATTCTGGAGATGGAGGAGAAGAAACAGGTGGATTTCTCCGAGGAAGAGGCCGGCCTGGAGGGAGTGGAGGACAGCCTGAAGAGGATCTGGAGGATGGAAGACAGTTGACAGCAAGGGTTTAAAGTTTAAAGTTTTTTAAAGTTTATTTATTAATTTCAAGTAGGCTTAGATCAGCATTCCAGGACCAGAGAACCGTCATTGTCACAGATTCTCTAATTGGGATGTTTAGCGCCTGGTAGCTCCAACACCCCCTCTTCCAGAATCCTTGCCCACATTCTTTAACATCTACCTGCAATCCCCTACCTCACTGAGGATCTCACTGACATCACATCAAGATGATGGGCCTGGGCTGCCTGTGCCAAAGAATGACTTGTCCAGGCAGGAGAGTGATGGTGACCTGCTGTGCGGGAAGCTGACTCCTGCCTGTCCTCTGCAGGACACATGAACAGAATGGGGATGAAGGGATATAGAAGACTGATTTAAAATAGTCTTGGGAGTTCCCTGGAAAGTGTGTAAATTGTCAATGATATTGATGTATTTCTCTTTTATCGTACAGGTACTTCGGTCCACCTTGTTGTCTAACAAGGGGCATAAACGTGATGGGTCATGAGATGGCTGCTCTTGGATTTTTTTGGAGAGTATCCTACTGCTTCATGTCGTTAGTGTATGCTTGAACTGGACTAGTTGATGGGCAACATGACAGCTCAGTGACCATCACTGTGCTTATGCAGATACATGGATTTGGGCCTGTGTCTGTGAGAATTTGTGCATTCTCCCCTTGCGTGGGTTTTCTCCGGGTGCTCCGATTTCCTCCTACACCCCAAAGATGTTCTTTTTGGCTAATTGGCAAAACAAATTCTCCTAAATTGTCTTGGAAATTTGGTTCTAATGCAGATTTCTATAAACATAGACAGAGACCATGGGTGGAAATGGGAACATCAAGGTGGTGGCGTGGACTCATTGGGCCGAAGGGCTTGTTTCCCTTCTTTTGTTCTTTGAAACACTTGTGGATTCTGTGAGAAATTGGTGAGGTAGATACTGACGGCAGGCATCCACTGGTGCAGGGTCCTAGAATGAGGGCACACCATTTCTAATGGATCCATTAGCTGTGGGTGCAAATGGCTATAAATCTTGTAAGCAGCCAAAAATGGGATTCACACTGGCAAGATCTACCTGCTCCCCATTGGTGACATAAAGATGTGAATCTAATTACAGGGCTTGATGCTGCAATGTTCTTTCACAATGTTTCTCCCTACTCCATCATCTGCAGTTAATGTCACACCAGCATGAATCATGACTGGGGCTCAAAAGTGGTCACAGAGGTATCTAGAAATTCCAGGGATTGAGGGACAGATCTGTCTTTGTCCACTGGCAGTGTTCTCTGGTAGAAGGCACCGGCAGAAGAACACTACTCTCCTCCATGGGGGTGCCCCCTTTTGTGTGTGGGAGTTGGAGGTGTTCCACTTACCTGCTGGGGAGTCCCGATGTCCGTCGGGGAGGAGCATGTCCGTGGGAGGCTGTGGGTTATACCTGTCGGGAGCATGTGTTGGTGGTGGGGGGGAGTGCTCTTAAATTTAACTTTGAGATCACAGCACACTTTAAAAAAATAGACAGTACTTTTGAAATAGATTTTATTTTTAATAATCTGGCATCTTTTTAAAAGCATAATATGTCATTATATAGCAGAGTGCCAGTTACATCATCAGCTCCTTTTAATATATTTGGAAATTAGCCTTCGATGGTAACGGTTTCAATTTATTTTCCCTGCTAAAGGCAGAGATCCCAGGAAGATGCAGATTAAGTTTAACATGGCTGTTTGGTCTGATCAGAGCTGGAAAATAAGATTAAAGCACTGAGACTATGGCAGCAATGCTGCTGTTCAGTCACTAGATGTCCGTATTGCACTTTACTGTACTGTTAAGTATTTATTGAGCATGCTAAGAAACATTGGTATCGGTGAAACAGAAAGGTAATTGAGTTCCCAAATAAATAGCTGTTCACTTAGCATTCACTATTGTTAAGACACCAGGAATGTAATGAACAGTGGCTTAGAAATACATTTTGGCTGTTTTTAATGAGCAAAATGAGTGCATGGAATAACCCCTGCATTGCAAGGTCTTGGTCATCCAGCCTATTTCAATATTCAGAGCAGCTGTTGTGCCTCCATAAACAGCCCCTCCAATGCTGACATTCTGATGGTCAGTGGTATGGTGGCACAGTGGTTAGCACTGCATTCTCACAGTGCCAGGGACCCAGGTTCAATTCCTAACTTGGGTCACTGTCCATTTGGAGTCTGTACGTTCTTCCCGTGTCTGCGTGGGTTTCTTTCGGGTGCTCTGGTTTCCTCCCACAGAATGAAAGGCATAGTGGTTAAGTGAATTGTCCATGCTAAATTCTTCCTCATTGTACCCAAACAGATGCGGGGGTGTGGCAACAAGTGGATTTTCACAATAACTTCATTGCAGTGTCAATGTAAACCTATTTGTGACACTACCAATAAAATAAACAACAACAGCCCTCATGTAATGGTCAGTTGTGGTTAGTGAAAGTAATACGGGTGTATTCTTGCTTGGATAGAGGATTGGCTAACTAATAGAATTGGGATAGAGAGGCATTTTCTGGATAGTGACCTGTAAATAATGGAGTGCTACTGAGATCAGTGCTAGGGTCACATTTATTTAAATATATATTCATTTCTTGTGCAAGGGATGAAAAGGTACTATGCCAAGTTTATAAATGACACAAAGGTAGTTGGAAAGGCAAGTGGTGAAGATCACACAGAGTCTACAGAGAGATATCGACAGATTAAATGAATGGGCAAAAACTTGGAAGATGCAATGTGATATAGGATAATGTAAGGTTGTGCACTTTGATAGGAATTATAGAATCTCTACAGTGCAGAAGAGGCCACTTTGCCCTTCAAATTTGCAATGACTCTCTCACAAAATAACTTACCCAGGTCCCCTCCTTCACCCTATTGTAATTGCCACACAGTGTGTTTTAACCCATATACAGTGGACAAAGAACTGCAAATAGATGTTTTATTAATACAACCAATATTTATTTAGAGCACACAATGAATAATCACTCACCTAACTAACCAACAATAAGTTATCTTTATAGAAAATGCTAAAGTTCAAGTCCAATACAAGACTTTGACATAACTTTGTGTGACTGGCAAATGCCCAAGCGGGTATTGACATCTGTGCGCTGGTCTTGGTCTTTCTCTGTGTAGTCTGGTCCTTTGGTCTTGACTGGCTCTCTGGCTCTAGTCTTCCTTCCTTCTTGGATGTGGTGGCTCTCTTCGTGCTGGTTGTCGCTGGCAATGGTCACCGTTGTTGTAGCTCATTCATTGGGTCAGAAAAAGAGACAGAGATTCTTGGTTGCATAGCACCCTTTATATCCCATCAAATTTCACGCCCCTTTTGGCCATTGCCAATCAATCAATCAGGACTTGATCACCTTGATCGATAAAATCCAATTGGGTGCTGCTACACCAATCTCGGGGCATGTCCAAAGTGCAGGGAAGCAAACACAAAGGAGATGTCAGGGGTAGGTTTTTCACTCAGAGGGTGGTGAGTGAATGGAACCGACTGCCGTCGGAGGTTGTTGAGGCAAACTCACTGGGGTCTTTTAAAAGACTTCTGAATGAGTATATGGAAAAGAATAGGATAGGGGGTTATAGATAGGTCTGTGGATTGGTAGATGTGAGCCATGTTTGTAGGTGCCGGGGACACTTAGAATACACACCTCCTTCCCAGATAAGGAGTTACGGTGTCCCTATGTCTGGTAAACAACTCAGTTTGACCAGAAAGTCTCTTCTATCCTGGAGATGACCCATATCTTGTGTATTCATTCGTCGATGTTGCAGTCTGTTTATCTCTGTCTTTTAGGCTACAGCCTGTCATTTTAGTTCTTGCCCAATTGTCCAAGAGTGCTTTACAAATTGTCATTTTAGATGGCCTGTTTGGTCACAGTGCCCCCTTTGATCCTGAACACAAAGCGTGATAGAGCACAAATTCAGGACCAGTATCTGTCAGGAATTTCCCAATCGCTCACCAGTCAAGGCCCAGGCACAGTAATAATACATCCCTACAACATTTTGACATTCCAGAAGCTACAGACAACAACATTCTACAAATACAAACAAACACATATTGTAAGCATCAGAGAACCTACACTTCATTGTGTGTGGTTTCTACAGAGTTAAAATTAGCACAGGTTTTTTTGCCTTCCTCTGTGATGTATGAGACTAATGTCCCAGCCCATTTGGATGAATCAGCCTTGTTTAATCTAGCAGGATCTAAGTCCCCATATACTGGGTTTTCTCCGGGCGCTCCGGTTTCCTCCCACGTCCCAAAGATGTGCTCTTAGGCTAATTGGCAAAACAAATTCTCCCTAAATTGTCTCAAATTTGGTTTTTAATCCATAGATCTATAAACATGGACAGGGATCGCGGGTAGAGGTGGGGACATCGGGGTGGTGATGCGAGCTCGTTGGGCCGAAGGGCCTATTTCCCGTGCTGTTTTGTTCTTTGTTCTTTGTACTCTTATGAAGTGGATTCATAAACGACCAGCAAAGGCAGTTGGATGTTTCCCTTTCCTCCGTCTACATTTTACTTAACTCATCTTCAGGATCCCCTTTATTAAACCCTACCACAGTCAATATCACTTCCTTAATTTCACTTAAGGCTCCTTCCCGATATTTTGAGGAGTTCACAGGGCAGAACCTACAGAGTTGCTTAAGCACATGACTATCAGCTTCATTTCTTTCCTTTCATCTCGCTCATGCATTATCTTCTGCTGTCTGACATTGTCAAAGAAACTGTATGGAAGGTGTACGGTGTACTGAACTTCATTAATCGAGGAATAGAGTTAAGGAGTCAGGAGGTAATGATGCAGCTCTATAAGACTCTTGTCGGACCCCAGTTGGAGTATTGTACGCAGTTCTGGTCGCCTCATTATAGGAAGGATGTAGAGGCTATTGAAAGGGTGCAGAGGAGATTTACAAGGATGCTGCCTGGATTGGGAGGCAGGCCTTATGAAGATAGGTTGAGGGAGCTGGGACTCTTCTCACTGGAGAGACGTAGGTTGAGAGGCTACCTGATAGAGGTTTATAAAATGTTGAGAGGAATAGATAGGGTGGACTCTCAGAGACTATTTCCCCGAGCTGAAATGGTCACAATGAGAGGACACAGATTTAAGGTGCAGGGAAGCAAATACAAATGTCAGGGGTAGTTTTTTCACTCAGAGGGTGGTGAATGAATGGAACCGACTGCCGTCGGAAGTTGTTGAGGCAAACTCACTGGGGCCTTTTAAAAGACTTCTGGATGAGTATATGGAAAAGAATAGGATAGGGGGTTATAGATAAGTCTGTGTATTGGTAGATGTGATTGGCGCAACTCGTGGGCCGAAGGGCCTGTTTGTGCTGTATTGTTCTATGTTCTATCAGCCACTGGCTCAAAGGTTGTGATTTTATTTGCGATTTTGGCCAATGGTGCCACCGCAAATGGGGCTATATATTAACAGCTCCTATCCTCCTACCTGACGTCCATTCGTCACTGGATTGGTACTGGAGGTAAATCTGGGGGTGCGGTGAGTATGACTTCCCCTGGGAAAGATGGTGATGGACCGTAATCCTCAGTTTGTGTAGCGTAAAGTCTAGCACTCTTCTTTAACACTCCCCAGTCTGCATTCTCTATCTCTTCTTCCTCTACTGTCCCAGAGATACATATAAATCTATTTTGAACCTATATTAGTGATTCCAGCTGTGAAATTTCTTGCTGGCGTTTGGAGTTGTCAGTGGTGCCCATCTCTGTTCTTTACTGACTTGATGTAGCGCTCTTATTGCTGCCTGCAGGTCAGCACACTTAGTTTCCAATCGTGCTACTGCCTGCTCAGCTTCACTTTTGGCTAAGACAGCATGCTGGGCATCTTGGTACTCTCTCACACTGGGTTTAAAAATTGCCCGGATGTAATAAATTTGCCTGGTTGGTTCTCTTTAATTCATCTACTTTTCTGTCCTTTTCCACTCTTATTTGCTCTATTCTCTCCTGCTGTTGTTCCTTTAGTTTTTTAATCTTCTTCTCCTTTTCCTCCTGTGCCCGCTTCAATTCCTCCAGTTCATTATGAACTTCTCTAATTCTTTTTCTGTTCCTAGCAGCTGTCCTGAGCAGCTCACAATGACAATTTCTTTCTCAGACTTGTCTGCCTGTTTTCTCTGAGCTTTCCTCAGATATTCCCAATACTTCTGTCCTAGAGATCTCGGTCCCATCTCAGTATTGGCACAAGGTTCTGCCCATAGGGGCCACCCTTGCTTCTTAATAAATTCCCTGATTTTTGTTTCTCATATGGGACACTTCTCTGTCTCTGTGCTGTTTCCTGCCATTTTATATTCAATGACAAGGGATAGGGAATTGATCAGACTATGAGTATGGCTTTGAGCTATATTCCAGCCCTAATCCCTCCAGATTCTAATATAAACCTGTGGAGTTTACCCTATCCTTCTTGTTAGTAACAATGTATGCACAATAAACAATTTCCCGAAAGCAGTTATTTGTCCTATGAGGAGTTTACATCTGTTGGTTCTGAGATTTAAATAATGGTTCAATATAGATTCTGTAGAATTTAATATCTGAGCAACAAAGTTACCTTTTATTGATGTCCTGGTGGAGTCGTCAATTGTTGTGCCTGCCACACAGTCTATTTTAATCCTTATATGGTGGACAAATAACCATGAGTAGACACCTTGTTAGTACAACCAATATTTATTTAAAACACACTATCAATAATCACCCACCCAATCAACAGTAAGTTATCTTACAGAAAATATTAAAGTTCAAGTCTGATACAAGACCTTGACTTAACTTTGCACGACTGGCAAGTACCCAAGCAGGTATTGGCCTTTATCTGTGTGCTGGTCTCTGTCATCCTCTGTGTAGTCTAGTCCTTTGGTCTGGTCAGGCACTCAGTGGGCTGACTGGCATACAGTTGCTCCTACATTTTATGGTTTTCGTCTTGGATCAATGGAATTTAAAATAATATATATACTTTCCCTTTAGTAGTGACTCCATGCTCATTCTAAAATTCTGAATGGATTGATGGCATGATCTTTCTGATCTGCTGCACTGGCAGATTGGCACAGTGAGCTAGAAAGATAGTGCAATGAACTGGTCTCATGCTGAAAGCCATCTCCCAGGCCTTGTTGGCTGGTGTGTTCGGCTTCATGGCCAGAAGGGGAGAGAAGCTGATTTAAGTATTAATGACATGATTTACATGTCATTAATGCACTTGGCCTCCCAAATGTTTGCCACCTCTCAATGACGAAAATCATTCACGTTCCCTACGAATGGGGACCAGAAAAGATGGCCACGCTGGGGTGATCAAAGGCCACTGAAGTCCCCGCTGGTCAATGGTATGGTTGAGCACACTAACACTGGCAACGGATATCCTGATGGTACCCACCAGACAGTATAACTGAGCTGGGGCAGTGCCAAGGAGGTAGGGCCTGAGTGAAGGGGTGGTTTTAGTCGGGGTGAAGCAATGATGGGAAGAGGCAAGGGGAGAGTGCTGCAATGGAGTAAGGTGGGGAACGGATGCTCCCAGTGCACTGGGAGATTGGGACACCTGCGGATTGGAGCCCAAGCATCTGCAGTTGGCTTCACCAGCAAGCTTAGGCCTCACCCCCCCTTAGGACACACCCCTGCCCCCCCAACGGTGAGAATCGCATTGAGGCCCTATTTTTGCGGCTCGCTGAACAAAATGGCACCATTTTCTCCTGCTCTTTCGCTTGTTTGGCATTTAGATTTGTTCAGAAAGATCTCGCCCTGAATCTTAACTGATTTTGACAGATTTCCACTGTTTACGTACCTTGGCTCCACAACAATTAATCCCCTTGCCTCACAAAAATTTTTCAATCAGTTTAGAAAATTTTAATGAACTTAGCCACTACAGCTTTTTGAATTCCAACTTTTGACTACTCTTTGTGTAAAAACGTTCTTCCTGACATCACCACTCAATGGCTCAAATCTTTAAGGTAGTTATTGAATATTAAATGAAATACATAGGTTAGCTAATTTTTTTTATCAGACCTTAGGCCCTCATTAGCAACACTTAATGTATCAATGAGCCAGCCATCCCCAATACCTGAAAAGATCTACAACCCAATTTCAATCAGATGTCCTTGGTCTGTCTGTTAAATGAATGCAACAATAATCAATTTTTACTGAAACTTTATAGTCTTCAAATGATATTTAACTTAATGGTTACAGATTCAGTGTCTGGCAACTGACACACAGTTCTCCCTTTATATTGAAAGGTTTTATGCTGTTATAGTTTAAATTTAGCTCAGTTTAAATTTTAGCCTGTAAGTGCCACACATAATGGTATGTCTGCATATGAACTCACAATTACTCAGAGTGATGTTGGCTTAAAAAAAATGTGCTTGGTCACATCATGGTCAGTCAATTTTATTAGGCAAATAACAAACAAACCAAATGATACTGTTTGAATTGCGCTGCAGTTAAGTTCAAAATCTGATGTATACTTGTGCTGTTACGACATGTCAAATTATTTTATGTCTGGTCATTAAGCTTGTAAATGCAGGAATGAATTTTCAATATACTTGAAAACATTAACAACTTAGCAGGCCACATTTTTTTGAAGATAGTACGCCTTTAAGAAGATGTGCTTTTTCAGGAGACTAACTCTAGCCAGATAGAATTTGATATTAAATATACATCTAAACCGTACTGAAGCACTCTGTTTGCATTGAACAAAGGGAATAGAGTTGCTATAGAAAAGGAGAAAAGACATGAAACAATCTGAAAACAACTGTTGGTTGCTGTATGTAAGTCAAATAAAACATGCACTTTCTGTTACAAACTTACAATGTCTTACTCAATCATCAATTACTTCCACAACAGATTTCTGAATTGTCAAAAACAAAGGGAGAATTGTCATAGGGATCCAAACGGATATTTGGAAGCAGTGAGGACAGCCAGGAAAATTAGGGTGCATAACAATCAGCGGGGAACTCTTCCCCACCGATACTGCTGCCCTACAGTCATTTATTGGCTGGAGGTGGGACTTGTGCCTGTTACTCAGGAAGAAATCTGGCCTTCAAGAACTCTCAGCCAATCGGATTGGCCAGCAGTTCTGTAGTTCCGGCAGTACGAGTGATATCAATGGTCAGGACTAGAGAGTCCCAGGTTCAAAGTCTCAGAATCCACAATCAGGTACGTGTGTGAGATTAGGTCGGGCAGCTTGTTTATTTATTTGTTAGTCATAAGTAAGGCTTACATTAACACTTCAATGAAGTTACTATGAAATTCCTCTGGTCACCACACTCTGGTGCCTGTTCAGGTCAATGCATCTAACCAGCAGGTCTTTCAGATTATGGAAGAAAACTGGAGCATCTGGAGGAAACCCATGCACACACGGGGATGAATGTGCAAACCCTATACAAACAGTGACAGAAGCTGGGAATTGAACCTGTGTCCACGGCATTGTGAGGCAGCAGTACTAACCACCACGCCACCAAGACCTGAAGAGCTGTTCCTAATGGAGAAGGTGAGAGTGAAGGCAGTATCTGCAGAGTGCAAACCATGGAAGAGCATCTGATGTGGAAAGGAAGCCTTGAGAGAGCACTGCCTTTTTCCTCCTGAGGCACAAGCAGGGTAATGCTGAGATTCCCCCGCCTCTGAACTTATTACATCAATCTCAAAATTGAGCTTGAAAGGAAACTGCCTTTAAGCAGCCATGAACAGGCTACTTTAAGATTCAATTAGAGCAAGAGTGGGTAAGTGGGAAGCTGGTAGGAAGGTTAAGTATTTTAGGAGGCACCCCATATCTGCAAACCCACTGATGGGGTTGGTAAAATCCTGCCCATGGAGAAAGATTATGCTGGTTCCTCAATGTTTCCTGCCTCCCTACAATATCCCCATCGGTGGCTTCAATGCAGTGTCAGTAACCTTCCCAACCGTGATGAGAATCCAATTAATGTACATCAACAATCAATGAGCAGGGCTTTTCGAGTGTAAATTAGATATTATGGGTGATTCATGGGATCCCTGCTGAGTCTGCAATTCGTCAGGTAACAGAGATGCAGCCAGGATAGGGGCCGAGTGACATGACAAATGACTTAAATCTACTGCCTTAATGTACAAATTGGTTAGCCTGAGATGGTCTGCATGTAGATGCTCGCAATTTCCTTCCGATCTCCTGGAGACTGCAGTAAAGAATAGTGCGAAGAGGGTGAGGAAATGGCAGCTATTATTCAGTCATTTCACTCTTTCATTTTGTCCTCTTAAAGCAGTACACATCTGCAGCACTCTCATTGCAAGCAGTCATGATATAGTAAGCCTTGCAGTCATACTGACTCCCCCTCCTGCCTCCTTGTTTCTTGTCCCTAATTCGATGACAATTCCATAGCCTGCACCTTAATTGGGCGCTTCCCGTAAAATTACCCCTCTGAGCGGAGTAGACTGGTTCATGAATAGGGGGCAGGCATGTACAATGTTGAAATATACAGGAGCCTCAATATCCATAACCAATATAGACCTACTCCTAACCCATATAAGAACCCAGATGCAGGGAGTAGGAGATGGAGTTGGTGCAGTGATATTGAGCAAGCCTACTCCCCTAGAAATTAAGGATTTCATCGTAAAAGTCTAAATTTGGGTATGTAAGACTGTCGAGGGAACTGTATTAGAGATAGACTGGCTGGAATAAGTGGGAGCAATATTAGACACAAAAACCCACTGCACTGAATGGCAGAAGCCTTACACAGTGGACTGATGCAGAAGGAAAATCCAACACTATGTCCGAAATATAATTTTGATCACTAGAGAATGGGAGAACAGGGAATGTGGGGAATTGCACAGGCATACCCAGCAATGTGGGCGCAAGGCAAGCAAGATTGTGGGAGGTTGGAGGTGCCCCCCGTTACTATAAAGGGAGACCCACGTCCACCTCACCGGCACTACCCCATTAAAAAGGAAGTCATACAGGCAGTAAGGGTCATAGAGCAGGAACTACAGGAGCAGGGAATAGTGTAAAGAGCCCACTTGTCCACCAACTCCCTGATTTGGCCAGTGAGAAAACCAGACAGCACTTACCAACTCACAATAGATTACACCAGCCTCAACAAACACATAGGAAGGGAATATTTCATAGTGGCAAACCCAACCATAATATGGAATAACTTTCGCCCATAGCAGAATGTGTTTTCGGTATTAGACATTGCCAACATGTCCTAGATCATGACGATATGCGAGGAACACCAGGAGAAATTGGCATTTACAATAGAGGAGGACCAGTACACCTGCACTAGATTGCTCCAAGGCTTTCACAACAGTCCGGCTATATTCCACAGATACACGACCTATATAGCAGTCCAGATTGACCTTAGCGGGACACAGAGAACTAAGTTCCAGTATATTGACAACTCCTAATTGTGTCAATGGGGGAGAAAGACCACACAATTACCCTCACTCGGATTTTAGTAACCATACAATGAACTAATTTTAAGATCAACCTAGGAAGGTGCAGCTGGGTAGGTCAAGGCTATATACTTAGACTACCACATTATCCGGGATGAACAGAATCCCAGCAGAAAGAAAGAAAGCCATTCTAGAGATGCCCAAATCTCAGGCTGCCAGGGAATTCAGGCAAGTGCTGGGATTATTTAACCACTGCAATTTTGTAGACAACTACTAAGAACTTGCTAAACCCTTGCTAGAATTGATCAAGAGTTAAGCAATCTCGGGAATGGTTAGAGTAGGAACAGGACACTGCCTTTGAAAAGGTATAGTATGCCCTCACAGTGACCCAGCCCTGGGGTTACCAGACCTGACCAAACCCTTCTACAGATATTACCACAATGAGGGGGGACATTACATGGCAGTAGTGGGCCAGAAACACGGGGACAGGATATGATCGGTAGCGCATTATTCAGCAAAAAGAAGTCCCGTGTTGGCAGAATCACACCAGTGTGCACAGGCATTGGATTGCGCCTCGTGAGCAACATCAGAATTGGTAACACCTCTGGAACCGATTATACTCCACTTCCCTCACTCTATAGTGCAGCTACGAGAAGAAGGAAAATTAAGGACAGTTTCCAACAACTGCCAAGCAAAGTGGGAGATATTTACTCCTGTCAGATAAGCGCATACAAATAGTAAAGGACTCTGGCCTCAACCCCGCATCCATGTTAGTTAATGAAGGTAAAAGGGGAGGTGGTAGATATGCAGAGAATCTGGAACTGGGAAAGAGAGAAGGCAAGTATCTGAACCTGGAACTCCAAGGTGGTGGGAGGTAAGGTAATGGTCGAAGTTCTTCATGAATAAATGGGTTTGAAACCCTGATGGGTAGGACCCCACAAGTGATTGTTTCAGGGAGTACATTACACATGCCTTGGTAGATATGAAAGGTTCGCCAAGGTGCAAAAACATACATGAAATTAAAACCGTATAAATAAGCTAAAGAGATCTAACCTTGCCTTCGACTGGTGGAGATAATATTAACCTTTTTCTCCAGATTCATACTTTTGTTGGTGAGCTGTACAAGGACTTGGGAGGCACCAACAGTCATGTAGAAGGGAACGTAGTCTGCATCTGGAACAATATGCACAATTTCACGTGGTGGGGACAGGTGAATGGATTAACAAACTGGACACCTGGGTTTCACACCAAATGACTCCAGCTAGCCACCAGATGCAAGTGATCTCAGGAATGATTAGAGTAGGAATAGGATACTGCCTTTGAAAAGGTAAAGCATGCTCTCACAATGGCCCCAGCCTTAGGGTTATCAGACCTGGCCAAACCCTTCTACAGATATTACCACACTGAGGGGAGACATTACATGGCAGTAGTGGGTCAGAAACATGGAGACAGGATATGATCGGTAGTGCATTATTCAGCAAAAAGAAGTCCCGTGATAGCAGAATCACAGCAGTGCGCATAGGCATTGGACTGCTCCTCATGAGTATCAGGAAAATCATGCTAAAGCACACTGTCAATGTGTCCCTTGAGAGACCCGGAATACCAATTAAGGTCAAAGACTGGGCTGCAAATGGGCTGACACAGACTGGGGATTGGATGCTGTGAAATACTCTACAGGATGACACTTCCTACATGAATTGTGAAGGGAACAATGGTTCCTCACATCTTGTGAATGGGACTAAAAACAGAAACAGACTCAGAGGGACACTTAGTTATTAAAGGGATATATGATGCACATGTGGATTTGGGAATATGGGCTTATACATGTAATATTGCAGGGGGATATGGGTACTCGATCCATATTTAAATTTAATAGTGAGATGGGCAGATCTCCTTCCCTTTATATGGGAACCCAGCCTTGAAGTTCAGTACTGTCAGGAATACTGTACCCAATGTAATAGATAGACTCGGACACAGGGAGATCAAATGTTATAACCTTAGTATTTGTGGATGTCAAAAGACTACCAGATGCCCTCAATTAGTTGGTCTCCCCTCGGACAGACTGGTTAGGATAGGGAAACCTAAAACCCTACTACACAATGTCATAATGGCATCTTTAGAAAAAACGTTTAATGTCTCCGGGTTGTTGGAAGTTTTAAACTTTGAGTGTCACAATCCCCTGGGGTGGATCCATATGCTGGTAACATTTAGCTTTGGATTGGTCATGGGGCCATGCTTGGGCTTGGCCCTGACTAAAAGGAGGGAGTGAAGTAGGGAAAAGGATGAATGCATTTTGTACCTGAAGAGAAAGAGTTAATGGATTTTGTACTTAGAATATATCACAGACATAACTCTTCCTCACAGCTGATCTTCTTAAGCTTATACTGTTCCTGGCAGTAATATAAGTTATTTGTTCATGTCTTACATGCTTCAATTCTCATTTTTATAAAGACAGAGATTTAATGTGATTTGTTTAATGTTATTTTGTAGACTTTGTAAATCTTACCTATTTGTGTTAGTAGTTTATGATACCGGCTTTTAACAGGAAGAGTCTTCCTGGGACAGCCCCAGTCGCACAAGTAATTTCAAAGAAGGGATGTCAGTACTGCTGCAGAAGGGATTTCTGTGTCCTGACTGCAGGGCTGTAATTCCTGATTAACTCTGGAGCTGATCACGACCCAGGAAGGAAAAACTGGAGGTCTGGCAGAAATTGGAATGTTGAATCGTGATTTCTGCTGAAGATCATAATGTATAAATACCCACTTATGTTTGTGTTCTATAAGAAGTCTGGTAAGCTTTAATCTCCCCAAAGCTTTGGAATAAAAACCACTGTATTTTGATTCACTGTCTCAGAGGTATTATTTTACCTACAACATTTGCCATTAAAATAAGCTTTTAAAGCCATACAAGTCAGCCCGATTCAGTGGTGTTTTATTATACCAGAGATAAAGATAATCAGTGGGGAGGGTCTCCTGAGTGGCAGTAGTCACAGCTTCCGTCTGGAACAGATTCTTTAACAGTGGGGGAATTTCAGCTCTCCGGATGAATGTCAGGATATCTATTTGGGGCCTGGTGGGATGACTCACTGTGTATTGACAAAACACGGGCAGAATAATCTGACACACTATGTACAACTCAACAGAGCTCACTCAGGAGCATGTCAGGCAATCACCAGATCAGATAAACAAGCGAAGGATCCAGGTGGATTTAGCCATCCAGACTGTCTCCCAGGTGGGACTGTCCAGACACAACATTGATGGATACCTTCATTCCAGGGCCAGCAGGCAACCAATTAACAGAGAGGTGGGAGCTAATTAGAATAGGGACAAATATCAGTACAGGTATAATTCTGATGTGGGCAATGGTTATATGCTGCCTATAATGAAAAATGAGTAAAACTCGGATTGTCCTTCAACATGCCCCACTAGCAGCCCTCAGCATAAGGGAAGGGGAGAGGCTAGTGGCTGTTACTTCCAGCAAAGAGGATTAGGACACTTTTCATGACCTGGAGGGCTGGCCACCCAAAGGATCTGGTACCGGGTCCTCAACAATGACCCAGACAGGACAGGCAACGATATCCACAAGGTATAGTTTAGAATACAAAAGGGTACACGGACACTAATAGATATCTGTGACTTTCTTGGGGATGATCAAGAGCCACTAGAGGAGATTGTTGCAGGGCAGTATCACGGATCATGTCTTTCATATTCTAATTTATATGTCCATTCATAATTTATTTGATTTCAGTGTAACATATGCAGAGTTACATAAAGTAAGCCCAGAAAGACAGGCCACATCAGAGAGAAGAAAAGGGTTAATGCAAACAGCTAGAGGCCTGCTGTGTTTGAAGCTATCAATTTCTAATCTGCAGGAGATTGGTCCAAATTATCACGACAATGGGAGAACCGGCATTAAAATAGTCAAGTTCCTGAAAGTTTAGGGAGGTCATATCTTCCGTAAAACATGAACGCCTAGCAGTGGGGTGGAACGATTAACAAATTGTTGTAAATTGGTTGTGCAAAAACAACATTTTGACATTATAATTGGGTAAATGGAACTGTCCAGAGAACTGACTAATAGAGTTGTACTGAGCAATGTAGTTTGCATAATGGAATTAGAAGAAGCATCTCGTATCCAACTCGAGGAATTTATATGCTAATGTAAAACTTTGTGACTTGAAAAAAATACAATAACCTGTACAAATCCATGATGGTCAAAGAGAACTTGAAGACAACCTGACATTTCAGGCTGGCATTCATGCATGTGGAATAAAAACTTTTCTTGAAGTTCAACACAGTATCCAAGGCTCAACTCATTTAATTTTCCTCCTACAATGGTATCAACTGCGTGGTGCAAACATTCGTTGGCATCCAAAAGTGCTAGTCTCACAGGACAGTGGGGCTTCTGTGTCTCACTTCAGTTACCCCTCTATCTCATGAAGTGATCCAGGGGATGTAAGCACTCAAAATGAGGAAGAAGAGCTGGTATATAAGCTGGGACCTCATACTGGAAAAACTTGGGAATGTCCAGTCCATTTGACTTTCCCATTCCAGAGACCAGGGTACATCTGGCACAATGGACAGAACATGGTGGCACAAAAAAGATAAGGCAGAAACAATAATATTCGCCCAGGAGTGCTGAGTAGATGACCCATAGAATCCTTACAGTACAGAAAGAGGCTTTTCAGCAGTACCCAATCTGCACATTGTTGGACTCTGGGAGGAAACTGGGCCACCTGGAGGAAACTCCTGCCGTAAGGACAGATGTACAGAGGGTAGCGAGTGACTGGAACAAGCTGCCAGAGGCAGTAGTATGGGCGGGTACAATTTTGTCTTTTAAGAAGCATTTAGACATGGCTAAGATGGGTCGAGAGGGATAAGGGCCAAATACAGGCAATTGGGATTATGTTATGGGTTTAAAAAAAAAGGGCGGCATGGACAAGTGGGCCGAAGGGATTGTTGTTGTGCTGTAAACATCTATGATTCTATAACAACCCCTGATGGAAGAATTCCTGAGCTGATAACCAGCCTGTTGAATCATGTTGAACACTTCCTATGGCCAACAAGTCCTAGCATTGAATTTGAACCCAAAGCCTGTGGTTCAGTGTTAGGGGTGCTCCCAATGCATCACAAATAACTTCATTGCAGTGTTACTGTAAGCCTATTTGTTACACTAATAAATAAACTTAAAACAAGGTTTCCCATAATATGAGCATGAACAGTGATTGGAACATTCAATTTAAATATCTGGTGAAAATTTGTGCTAACAAACAATCTTCTTTATTTTTAAAATTACTAAAACCCAGATGCTGGGATTTATTTTAAATGAGAAAAATCGTTCTGAAGGTAAGAAGATATACACCCCTTACATACAATGCTTTGAGACACTGACTAGAAGGTACCACACAAATTCTGTCTGTACCCCACGCTTCTGACAACTAAATAACAAAGATTATATAATCAGGTCATGACAAAAAAGGTGACAATTGATTGTAACATTCAGTTTAAGTACACTTTTTGGTAAGAACGCAAAAAAAGCGGTTTGAATAAAACATTGCAGAAAATAAATCATCATTCAGCTCAAAACTATGGGAGTGATTCACTCAAAAAAATTCGAATGAAAATTGGAGTAAATCCTGCTTATATTAGCATGATTTTCAAAATGAATCTCCTGCACTCTGAGCACTGCAAAATGCCCCAGGGAGATTCACACTGAAAATCGGTGGATGGGACCTGTTTCTGCAGGAAAGGCTGGCAACATAGCACTGAGCAGGCCACCGCACATGCATCGATCTGTCAGAGCAGAGATTGGCACATGCATGGTGGCTCCGTGCTGTTGGCCTCCCAATCACTGGTCAGCCCTATGACCCTGCATCGCTGCCCCTCTGACCCCTTGACCCCTACACCACCCAATTGCTGGCCTCTTGAGCAGCTTTGACTACCACCGCCATCCCCCAACACCCCTTTCCCCTCCAGCTTGATCACACTCTTCCATCCTTCTGCCCATGATCCTTTTGCAGTGTGGTAGTGACCCCTCCATCTCAACCCCTCCCCCCCCCGCCCCCACCGATCACCCCTAAAGGCTCTGCCCCTTCAATCGATCCCACCCCTTCCAGACCCAATACCTTGGGATTGCCCAATGCTCAGTGGGCAGTGCCAAGGGTGCCCCTTGGGCATTTTCAGTTTTTCCCTTGAGCAGTGCCAGGAGGCCTGGCTGGAACTCCAAAGATGGCATTCCCCCCCTCCTTAACTCTGATATCCTTGAAGGGGCTTCCATGACCTCTGCTCCCTCCAGCATGATTGGGCCGCTTATTCCCCATTAGTAGGGAGCAGGAATAAACTCTGCTGGAATAAACCGTGGAGTCTTCAGTCCCAAGCTCGCCAATAGGATTTAAATTGAAATTGAAATATTTAAGTCAGCTGCACAATGATTTCCAATGCAGAGTTGATAACTCCAAAAGACATGGAGCCAGAGACTCGTGAAGGACATGGAGCCCAATAGGGAGCCCTATAAATGGCCTTCTCTGATGTCTCATTATGCTGTTAGAGCAGCATAGCAGGCTAAGAAAATCACTCCCTACAGCTCTGAGATTGGGTTGCACTCTCTACTGAGCTAGTCATACTTTGGAGGAAATCTCTGTTCCAAGCCTTTCCAAATTGCTCACTGACTTTTCAATAAATATCAGCCTTACATTGATTAAAATGTAAATTTAAACACTGCAATATTAGTAACATATACCACAGTAGGATGAGAGTGTCTACAAATTGTCTCTTATTCAGATTTAGCCACTAGAATAATGTTGGCACGGCAGACATGATATCGATAGTTTCTGTAACATAATCAACATTTAATGATTGTTCAGGCATTAAAATTTTATACTCAAATTTTTGACTCCAAACTCAAGGATTACTTGTGTTTCATCTCCATAGGTAGAGCCAGCTTCCAAAAGCTGAGGCACAGGTCTGAATCAGCTTAAGTGCCAGCAGCTGCAGTGTGGACCAGTTGCACCATGCAACTATCCCTGGCACCTTTCCAGTTGGCAGCAGAAATCAAAGTGAGAGTGCAAACACATTACAAAGAAAGGCAACACTATGGTAGCATTTACACCATGAGGGGCAAAATCTGATAGCTGTGAAAATGGGTATGTACCTATGGATTGCACCAAACGTCATGCTGCGAGTAAAACTATCGTAGTTGACAGTACCCCTTATACATAATCCTTTCTCTTAATCCCACTTCCCTCTTCATCCCACAATCTCTTCTGATTTAAAAGATGCAAATATTGTAACCATGCATGTTCCCGTCTACTTATCACAACTTTACCCTTTCAAATATTTAAGAAATGCAACCTGGCTACAGGGGAGGAACAGCAAGACAGATGTGCTAATGAAGACGGGTCATCACTCAACTTTAACTGGCAGTTACAAGCTCAGGTACCGACATTGCGATTAATTTAGAGATTAGGAAATGGAATCTATATGTGGTGAAAAACCAGGCATGTGTGGCTTGCATCCAGGGAAAAAGGGCGAGGATAGCTTAGTGGAAGATGAAGTCATACACAGATTTCACTACAGGAGTTTTAGGTGAATACTTTAACTGGACAGACTGCAGAAGAAGGCTGATGGATGTGCACAATGAAATGCTTGATGCATTGGAAAACCTGCCAGAAAAGTTTCAACGAATGTCAAGGGACAGGTGAATTCAGCACTAACATGTCACAGTGCTTTGTGTACAGCTTGGAGCTTAGGCTTTCCAGTACAGAAGTGGGTGGTCAACCCCATTTGCACACCTGTGAACCTAAACATGATGGAGATTTGATGGTCAATGTCACAGGATCCACTGGAAGCAACAAACAAGAAGACTTGAATGCAAAGATGGAATCTCAGATCGAAGTCATACAAGGTTACCTTATTGCATTCACGATTGTGGATTAAAGTGTTGAGAGGTGTTTGCAGAGTGTCAAAGCAATCCAATTGTCTATCCTTCCATCCTCAAACAAGTTACCAGGATTGCTCAGGTACAGTTCCTGGGGAATTGACCATACAGTCCTCCTACATGGTGACAGCATTCCTTGCTGTTGCCTATCAGCCAGTCAAAACAGAGTGCTGTGATGGTGCACTGTGAAGTCTAACCCTAAAGGCCCTGAAACTTAAATGTGGAATTAGGAGGGTGAAAAGGGGCCATGCAATATTTTTCGCAAACAGAGTCAAGGAGATCCTAAGGCTTTTTGTGCATGTATTAGGAACAAGAGGGTAACAAGAGAAATAGTAGACCCACTCAAGAACAATGGAGCAAGTTATGCGTGGAACCACAGGAAGTGAGTGAGATCCTTTGTATCAGTATTCACCAAGGAAAAGGATATAACGGATGTTGATATCAGGGATGGGTGTGTGAATGCTCTAGAGGATGTTAATATACTGTTAGAGGAAGTATTGAGTATCCTAAATTGCATTAAGGTAGACAAGTCCCCAGGGCCAGAAAGGATCTATCTCAGCTTACTCTGGGAGGCAAGGAAGGAAATGGCTGGAGCCTTAACAGATATCTTCACATCCTCTTTGACCACAGGTGAGGTTCCAGAGGACTGGAAAATGGTCAATGTTGTTCCCTTGTTTAAAAACAGAAGTAGGGATAATCCAGGAAATTATAGGGCCCATGAGCTTGACATCAGTGGTGGAGAAACTTTTGGAGAAGATACTGAGAAACAGGATATATGTACATTTGGGAGAAAATGGACTACTTAGTGAGAGCCAGCATTGTTTTGTATGGGGAAGATCATGTTTCACCAACTTGATTGCGTGTTTTGAAGAGGTGACAAAGATAACTGATGAAAGAAGGGCTGTGGATGCGGTTTATATGGAATTTAGTAAGGTGTTTGACAAAGTCCCACATGACAGACTGGTACAAAACTAAAATGAGGTGGGATTTGGGGTGGGCTGGTAGATGGATACACAATTGGCTTGGTTGTAGAAGACAGAGAACAGTGGTGGAAGATGGTTTTTTTAGAATGACAATCTATAGTTAGTGGTGTTCCACGATGATCAGTGTTGAGACCTCTCATATTTGTAGCATATATAAATGATTTGGAGGAAAATATTGGAGGGGGGAGCAGAATGTAATTGATAAGTTTGCAGATGACATGAAGATTGGCGGAGAATACAATAGGATATAGATAGATTGGAGATTTCGGCACAGAATTGGCAGATGTAGTTTAATCCGGCCAAATGCAAAGTGATGCATTTTGGAGGATCAAATTTAGGTGTGAATTATACCATAAATAGAACATTTACTTCCTGTGGTCCTGTGGAACATTTACTTACCTAACTTGGCAGCCTAATTAACTGTTAATTTGTAGTCTCCACAGATGCAGATGGTCATTTCAGGCTTTATCATGGGGACTATGGGTGCTGCACACTCCCCAAATTAAACAGGCTGGATAATACCTTATTCTTCCAGTCTCTTCAATTCTGTATCCAACTTTCCTCGTAAGGCCTTTCGGTTAGGTAATGTAAAGCTTAGCCTAGTCCTTAGGCACCTGCCCATTAGCAACTTAGCTACACATTTGGGATCGTTCTATAACGATCCTTGCTCCAAAAAGAGGGGAGAGGATTGGTTGCTTTTGGATCTGCATGGATTTTCGTATGAAGGCCCTCTATTTTACCTGATTTGTTATAAAAAATGTTCCCATCCTTCTCCATTAATTCAGCCAATCTCCCTTCCCAAACTTAGAAGATCTCCATCAATATTAATGGAATGAAGTTTCGGAGTGCTTTGTGGTAGGGGAACCTGGAAGTTCTCGTGCATGAATCACAGAAAACTAGTATGCAGGTACAGCAGATAATAAGGAAGGCAAATTGAATCTTGTCATTTATTGCTAAAGAAATAAAATATTAAAGTAGCAAAGTGTTGCTGCAACATATAAAATGTTAATGAGACTGCAGATAGAATATTATGTACAGGTTTGATCCCCTTACTTGTGGAGTGATGTTGTTGCATTGGATTCAGTTCACAGGATATTCACCAGATTGATTCCAGAAATGAGAGGATTTGTTTTTGTGTCTCTGCAGACACCAAACTGGTATGTTTTCTCTTCAGTTATAGAACGATCCCAAATGTGTAGCTAAGTTGCTTATGGGCAGGCGCCTAAGGACTAGGCTAAGCTTTACATTACCTAACCGAAATAGAAGGGTGGCAGAGAAACAAGGAGCCCAAAATGGGGGCCAAGTTAAAATAAATGGTCCTACATGGTAAAAGTTGGAGACACAGCACAAAGAAAACATGTGGACCACCTAAAACATCAGGAGCTCTCAACAGAAGCAGCCAACTTGGTGAGTATGCCATTGGAGACCTCAAGTACACAGAAGAAGGACATTACACCTTTGCTAATGGGAGGTCCCCAAATGCCATACGAGATCTTCAACTCTGAAATGGAAACTGAAACAGAAGAAGCCCAGACAGAAGCTATCAGCGAGAAAAAAATCACCTCGATTAGAACCTTGTTGATTGTCAAGAAAGAAGCATTCACTGATATACTATACACCCACCTGACTATGCAGAGTACGAAATGGAAAAAAGACCAAGGACCAAAAGACGAAGACAGCCCTGGTTCCCAAGGAGCAAGAGCAAATCCTTGGACTTGGAGAGGGAGAGGTGTGACAACTCCCATGATCTGCATGGAGAATCACTAGTTGGCCTTTCATTTGGGCTTGTTGAATACCACCTCCTCATTATTAGCCAACCAGGTGTTCACATACCAAGTTTATATGCCAAGCCCTGTACAAAGCAAGACTCTGAGAGGGTCCATTACCCTTTCAGTCCTGGTGGGAACTCATTGTGTTATTGTTTGTTTTTATTTAGTGAAATAAAAGTGTGGACCCGTCATAGCTGAATTCTAGAGTTATTACAGTCTTAGAGAGAGATCGGGCAGTTTAGGCCTAAATTCCCTGGAAATGAAAAGAATGAGGGAAGATCTAATTGAGATATACAAGTTGACAAGGGAGATTGACAAAGTATATGTGGAGAGGATGATTTCTCTTGTAGGGTAAACTAGAACAAAAGACCATAGTTTTAGGATAAGAGTTGGCAGATTTAAAATAGTGATGAGGAGAAATAATTTATTTCAAAGGGCCCTGAGTCCGTGGAATTCACTATCCCCAAAGCATGTTGGGTGCTGGGACATTGAGTATATTTAAGGAAAAGGTGGACAGTATTTTGTTTAGTAAGGGCTTAAAGGGCTACGGAAAATGGGCAGGAAAGTTGAGTTGAGACTGAGATAAGATCAATCATAATCGTTTTAAATGGTGGAGCAGGCTTGAGGGGCTGAATTGCTGACTACAACTCTTATTTCTTATTATATTTTTATTATTTAACAAGCTTGGTGATCTGGTGAGTTCTGAAACCTTTGGCCCTTGTCTGGGATGCTTGCCTTCCCTGCAAATGCTGAAGGCAAGCCTCAAAATTAACTGAATGTGAAAAGGTTTAACTAGTGAGCAACAGCAGCATACATCAGAATTTAGTTAGTGGATATAATTGGTTCATCAGTCAAAGCTAAGAAATGTTAAAATCTAGCGGATTACTAGTGTGACAGGCTAGAGTGAGCTCTTTTGTGTTCCTGGCCTCTCGCAAGGTTTTGCACCCATGTTACCATTTGGTAAAATCCCAGCATTGTTCTCTCTGAGGTTCAGGTAGAAAAATTGAACAAGGCACGGTGGTACAGTGGTTAGTACTGATGCATCACAGCAACATGGACCCGGATTCGATTTCCAGCTTGGGAGACTGATTGCGTGGAGTTTGTATATTCTCCCCGTGCCTGCATGCACTTTCTCTGGGTGCTGTAGTTTCCTCCCACAGTCAAAGATGTGCAGGTTAGGTGGATTGACCATGCTAAATTGTCAATTAGTGCTAGGGGGACTGGCTAGGATAAATGCATGGGGTTACGTGGATAGGGCCTGGGTGAAATTGTGTACGGGCTGAGTGGCCTCTTTCAGTACTATAGGACTCTATGATTCTAACACAATGGATGGATATGACCCTTTACTGAGAGCTCTTTTGCCCATTCCTTCCCATCAACAGCTTATCCTGTTCTGTGTAACTTCTGTTCGTTCTTCCAATATAATTCTGACCAAGTCAAGTCAAGGAAGACAGAAGTATCTAAAAGAATTTAAAATGATATCTAAGGTAAAAACTAAAGGAAAAGATAATCTTTTGGAGCTCTGCTACCTGTCAGAGGACCCAATAATAATACATTCTGTGGATAGAAATTTTCTTTTTTTAAGACAAAAAATGCCTTCTGCAGTTAACCAACTTTTGGGGATCAGTCATTTTGGTGAGTATTATCCCTAAAGCAATCAGGCTCAAAAGCTTAAAACCTGTTGGATTTTGGAGAAAATGTCATTTTTTAAAATGGACATGGACAGGATAATGGCAAGTACAGCATATAGCAAAGTGCTTTGATCAGCAGTTGTAGCAGCATGCTTTCATTAAACTCACTTAACGTGACAGTTTGAAGCAGCATTGTTAAATCATGTTAGGCTGGAGCTCAGAAAAATTCAGCAGAGTTTTATATATTCACCCACTTGTTATCATTTAGTTTAACAAACTATTTCTTCATTAAACAAACAGTGTCCCTGTAGCCCCCAACCCCCTCACAGCCCGATGGCAGCCCCAATCAGCCTCTTCTCTCCCTCTGCCACCGATCCTGACTGCAGAGTGGCGTTATGAACCCACAAACCCAACTCATCTGCCCCCATAGGCCACGCCACCCCCATAGGCTCAGACCCCTCAACCCAGGCCCCTTGGCACTTCCCAATGCCTGATGAGCTGTAATAAGGTGCCTCTTAGGCATCCTCTTTTGCAGAGTCAGGAACCAGACTAGCAATGCCAGGGCACCCCCACTCACTACCGACCTCCTGGAGGCCTCCATGTCATCCTTTCACTCCAGTGGGATTGGGTTGCTAGCTCCCCGTTATTAAGGAGCTGTTGCAAACACTGCTGGAGTGAACCACTCCTGGCCAGGGGGAGACAAGAGGGGGGGGGGGGGGGGGGGATGTTCGTGGGGCATTACCAGGTCTAGAAATTTCAGTCCTGGGCCAACTTATAGGATATAAATGCAAATTATAATATTTAAATCAGCTCTGCACCAAACTCCAGTGTGGAGCTGACGATGTCAAGGGGGTGGGGCCTATTCGCTCTCGAGCCTGGCAGTTCTGGAACTTTGAGCGTGTACAGTGGCTTTGATCTGTCAGACTCCCTAACTGATAGCCAGTCCAATCACTGGCCAGTCCAGGTCCCTTGCAGTGTTGCCTTCCAACCCCCTAGGCCCGATCATGGCCTCTACAACAATCCCCAGGCTTGCCCTGGCACTCCCTGACCTGGAATGCCCCTATGTCCAACCGATACTCCTCAGCATTGGCGATCCCCCTCCCCCTCTCACCCTGCCTACAGAACTTAAGAAAACTGCCTCCCCCCCACCCTGGAAGACCACCACTTTTCCCCAACGCTCCCCAATCGTTGCCCTCCCTCCATCCCAAGTCAATCCCTATGCAGAGTGGCAGTGGGACCCCCACCCCCACTGATTGCTCCTAGGCCCTGCCCAAATAGGCTCCAGCCCCTTGGCAATGCTCCATGCCCAATGGGCAATGCCAAGGTGCCTCTTGGGCATAGCACTTTGCCCCTTACACAGTGCCAGAGGCACAGGCTGGCAGTGCCAAGGTGCCCATGCCCCGGGGACACCACCCCCCCTTCCCGACCCTGTGGATGCCTCCAATTGTCTGCCCTTCATTCTGCTAGTTCCCCCAACATGGGGAGGTACTCTAAACGCTGCCAGAATGAAGTACTCCTGCTGGGGTGGGAGATTCGATCAGAACCAGCAATTTCCTGATAATGAAATGTAAAAGACATTTAAAACATATTAAAAACAGATTTAAGTTATTTGTCTGTCTTCCCACCAGTCTGGCCTGCAACTATTCGCTGGCTCTGGGAGATGTGCATGCGTTCCTGATGGATGTGCAAATCCTGGAACAAGGCCAGCAATGCACATCACCAGAAAAGTTGCGGGTTGGAATGGGAGAATCACTACAGTAGTTTCCTCTGGCTGGGGTCAGGCAACATTTAGAACAAGCGGTCACAGTCTCAGGATGCAGTGTAGGCCATCTAGAACTGAGATGAGGAGAAACTCCTTGTTATCTCTGTTGGAGAATGCCTCTTTAACAGAACAGGTCAGGTGACCTGGGACCTCATGGTTTATCATTAGTTTCAATATCAGACTTCAGACACAATAAAAGGCGATGGGGCAAAGTCATGGCCTATGGACTGCATATCACCGCCGATTTTTGTGAGAGGAAAAGTTATTGGCCTAAACTTTGATAACAGAGAGAATTGTCGACGTATTGGGATAGACTCAAGGGAAGAAGCCAAGGTATCAAGAAAAGCAGTTGGGAGGAGACTTGGACCGCATTTGACATCACAAAGATATTCCCTGGAAAGGCAGAAGACAGTGGCCATGAAGAACTCAGACTACCGTTGTAGGCTAGGTATAAGAAGAAAGATCTCTCCACTGGGAGCACCAAGACTGGGGGAAGGGAAGTGGCTGCAAGGGAACTCAGACAGCAACCAACAGGAAGAGTAGGGGAGAACTGTTGGTGAGACAGTGGTGGCAAGAAGCATACAAGGAGTGGCAAAAATGATAAAAAGCAGCTACTATATGTAAAGTTGGGAAAACAGCCACCAAAGGAACCAGGAAATGGTGAGCCAGTTTAGGGGAATGAGACTTTTCAAACAGATTTGGAAAAGCTGGGAACGATAATGGATCATTTTCACTCTTACTTAAAGTCAAATAAGGTAGAATAAGGACTGGCAGTAACAGTTTTCTTAAGTACTATAGGTTATAAAATGTTCACAATGTTATGAAGCCTCATACAAACAGAGAAACCCATAGAGCATCCCCTAGCAGAGCTGTGCAAAACATGAAGAAGCCATTATGTCCCAAAGCCAATTATGATAGCAAAACAGTTCCAATTTTATTAGAGAATGTAACTGGAAGGTGAATCTATTGCATAATTTGTGGTTGTATTAAAGAGACAAGCTGAGCACTGTGATTTGGTGCTTTCTTACAGGATGCCTTAAAGGATTGTTTAGTGTGTGGGCTTTGCAATGATACAACAGAAACTGACAAAATGTCTAGACCTTAAAGTGGCTTTTGAGATAAATATTTCCAAGGAACTGGTTGCAAATGAAGCGATACAATAGGCTGTCAGTGCCCATGTACACAAAGTAGCTGAAGAGCAACAGCATGTGGTGTCGACCATATACTGTCGCTGCTACAGCAAGTCTGGCGACAAAGAGCCCGTGTGCTGGACTCACAAAGCTCAATGCCACTGGTATAAGTAGAAATTGTAGAACTCAATTAAAAGAGAGGATGGGGAGGCAGAAAGAAAGAACCTGAAGTTTAATCGCAAGATACATGCCCCTAGCCAAGAAGAGGTTAGAGAGTACTCTGGATCTGCTGAGGAGGAAGAAGAACCCAAATTGACCAAATTTCAGTGGAATATTTTACTGGTTGGAGGAGAAGTTGATAAATTCTAGATCCTTCCAAAGGTGGCAGTGAAAGTAATCAAAATGGAATTTGAACAGGGAAAGGGATATTCCAAACAGAGACAGGATGAAAACATTGCCGTTGAAACCTTCAAAAATCACCTTACACATTTATACAAAGCAAATGGTGTCACTGAGAGGATACATGCTACTAAAGGTACAACTAAGGGACTAGTGTGCGGAACTACTGCTGTATGTGGTCAAGGGTGTCTAATCTGCCTTGTTTGGTGAGTCCTGCTTGCAGAAATTTAAATTAAACTAGAAAATGGTAAACAGGCTGGCAAATTTGAAAACAAGATTACAGGATATCCTCGAGACATATAAGAAAGTATTCACAGGGGCCCCGAGTGAGATGAAAGAGATCAACATAAAGGCTCATCTAAGGAGCCTGAAGGCATGTCTGGTGTCATACACGATTAGGCCAAAATTAGGGGCTGAACTAGAATGTCTGTTGAGCGTAGGATGCTGGAAGCAGTCTTGACCAGCAAGTGGACCACACAATTGTGCCAGTTTTAAAGACTGATGACACAGTGAGAATCTGTGGGGACTTCAAGGTAATCATAAATGCACTGTGTGCATCTTTTGTAGGTAAAATAATACTTCAGACTGTTAGTGAGTCAAAATACGGTGGTTTTTATTTTAAAACTCTGGGTATTCCAGAATTTTGGGATAAGTAGAACTATCAGACTTTTCATAGAACACAAACACAAGGAGGCATTTATACATCATGAGTCTTAGTGTCAATCACGATTCCAAGTTTCCCAATCTGGCCAGAACTCCAGGTCTTCCTTACTTGGTCATGATACAGCTCCAGATTTAATCACGATTCACAGTCCAGCTGGCAGCTGCAGTCATGATACATGGTCATGATTCAAAACCTTTCTGCAGCAATACCGGCATCCCTGTCTTTGAAGTTACTTGTGCGATTGTAGATGTCCCAGCAGGACTCTTCCTGTTAAAAGCTGGTATCGCGATCTGCAATCAGCAGCTGTCAAAAGCCAGTATTGTAAACTACTATCTATGTAATGATGTCTAACTAACACAAATAAGTAAGATTTACAAAGTCCACAAAATAACAGCCACATTAGACTATCTGTCTTTATAAAAATGAGAGTTAAAGCATGTAATACATAAACAAATAACATATTACTGCAAGGAGCAGTATAGGCTTGAGAAGATCAGTCATGATGAAAGGTTATGTTTATGACATATTCTAGGTACAAAACCCATTAACCCTTTCCCTTCAGGTACAAAATGCATTTACCTTTTCCCTACTTCAGCATCCAATACTCACTTCCTCTGATTGAGGACATATTTAGTGGATTGGCTGGAGGAAAGAAGTTTTCAAAGATGGGCTTACACCAAGCCTATCTTCAAAAGGGAGTTCCAGAAGAGTTCCAACCATCTCTGAAGATCATAACTCATCAGGAGCATTTCCATTATAAGCATTTTCTTTCAATATTACATGCACCAACCCTTTTCTAAATGGCGATGGACCAAATTCCAAGTAGGTTACCTGGGGTCTAATTTTCCCTGGATGATATTTTGGTGACAAGTTCCTCCAAAGATGAGCATTTGAGGAACTTTGAAGAGATCTTCAGAAGGTTGCAGGAGCATGGCCTGCAAGTGAAGAAACAGAAATGCAAATTCTTTAAAGATTCAATTGGATATCTGTTCATGCCATTGATAGTGAAGGACTACAAAAGGCACCCAAGAAAATGGAAGCCATCACGAAAGCTGCCAGACCAGAGAATGTGTTGCAGTTATGGTCATTCCTGGAGTTGATAAATTATTAAGACAAAATTTGTGCCAAATGTGGCCACCGTACTGAAACTTTTATACCATCTGTTGGTAAAGGCTAACAATGGAGATGGACAAGAGATGTGAAGAGGCTTATCAGGAGGCAAAAAAGCCTTATCAAGGGTAGAAGTATTGGTACACTTCGACCTGAACTTGCCATTGCAATGCCTCATCTTTTGGGGTTGCACTGTGTTGTGACACGTATTGTTCAGTAGAGAAGAAAGGTCCATTGTCTTTGCACTGAAGTCCTTCACAAAAACAGAGGATTGATATGTCCAGGTTGGAAAGGAAGGATTAAGTGTTGTATTTTCCTGATATGGCAGTTAATTTGTACTGTTAACTAATCACGTGCCCCGATCACCATCTTTGGGCCATACACAGGATGGCAGCAGCACAGTAACAACGCTGGGCACTACTTTTGACAGCATACTCCTATGACATTTGGTATAGACAATCTGAACAGCATGGTAATGCTGATGCACTTTCAAGGCTGCTTCTCCCTAGAGGACAATAAGAAGTCCCCCCAGAGAAACAGATGTTCCAGATGGTCATTTGAAAATTATGTATTTTCACCTTAAGTGATGAAGTACCTGTATCAGCAACCCAAGTTTGAAATGCCACAAGAAACGAACCAGTTTTAAGTCAAATCATAGATTTAGTCTTACAAGAGAATCATAGGAATCAGCCTGATTTGAGTCTCTACATGTCAAGCAGATGGGAGCTTTCCATAACGGACGGATTCTTTTGTGGGGTATGAGAGTGGTTATTCCTCCATATTCCATAGGAAGGTGTCAAATCAAGCATACTGAGAGTATGGTGTGGGTGGAAGAGATTGCAGAAGCTATTTTTGGTGGCCAAGCATTGACTTCCAAATGGAGAAGAAGGCACACTACCTGTGTGGTAGTGTGAAAAATACTGTCTTTATTGCCCCTCCACCCATGGGAATGACCTGAAGCTCCTTGGCAAAAGATCAGAGACTTTGCTAGGTCCAGTGGAAGGAAATATGCTATTGATGGTGTTGATGCCCACTCAAAATGGCCAGAAATAGCAATTATGAATTTAGTGTCCACATTGGCAACTATAGGCAAATCAATGAGTTGTTTGCTTGACTTGGAAGCCTTGATCAGTTATAGAATGACACAATTTGAGAATTATCCTGGTCACCAAGAAGTCTAACCAGTGAAGTCGGCTCCATATCACCCTAAGACAAGTGGCCAGGCAAAAGATTTTTTCAGGTCTTAAAAAAGGCACGTTGAGGTTTCCCAAGGGAAGGGTTCTCTGAGAAGGCAAGTAAATCAATTCTTAAGCACATATTGCGATACATGCCACGCAACAACGCAATGTTCCCTTGGCATTATTGATGATTGGCCACAGATTAAGGACCACTTTTGACGTGATGTGGCCAGAGGAGATGTGAGAACTGATAACAAAGGACCAAGAAGGGCAAATGGCCAAAGAGAATGAAAGTCAAGGAAATTTTAAAGTTTATTTATAGGTGTCACGAGTAGACTTACATTAACACTGCATTGAAGCTACTGTGAAAATCCCTGAGTTTCCATACTCTGGCACCTGTTCGAGTTCACAAAAGGAGAAACCATGTTGGTAAGGTGGGAAAAGATGGGTTCCTGCAACAGACAGGGCCAGTATCATGCACTGTATAGGCTAGGATGAATAGGTCTGGAGGCGAATCACAGATCAACTGGTCCACTCTACATGAAAATAGGGAAGTCCTCCCTGATCTGGAATTGTTGCAAGACGAACCTGAGGAACTGACTGGGTGTTCCTGCAACTGAAGGAGGCCAGTGTTTCTGCAACTGAAGGAGTTCCTGCAACTGAAGAGAAGAAACTCAAGAGTTTCCGGAAATGTGGGTAAGGGTGGCTGAGAAGATTTCAAAGGCAATGAGACAGTCGTCCAGATATCACCAGCCTTCAGATAGACTGATTATGTCTACGTGAACTTTTAAATGGAAATTGATATTGCCATTCACAGTGGATGTTCATATTCAAGTTTTTGAATGGCCTACTCTTATTTTTTCCATGTTTCTGTTTCTAAAAATAAAGGATTATATCTATAGTTTTAAATGGAAACATGATTAAAGATTTTAGCGTATAGATTTCAAAAATAATGAATGATGCCCCTTCCAGTTATCCTGTTTTTGAGTGTTTTACCTAATAACACATTCATCTCTGAGGCAGAGATTTGTGGATAAGCACCACACCAGGATTTGGGTTTATAACCTAGACAACCATTTATGTGCAATACTGAGGGAACGTCATGTTACTGGATGTGACAACATTCAGATTAGATGCTCAACTGAGGTGCATGCAGAACGATCTATTCAAGTGGACAGAAAAATATCCTATATCAAAATTTGGAGGAGAGCAAAATGATATCTGGCCAACATTCTGCCTTCAACGAATACCATCACAAAAACAGGAGAACTGGATATTCATGATCCTTTTGCTGCTTATGGGACCATGCTGGTCGTGTTGCCCATATATGACAACAATAATTGGACAATGTAATACATTTTATGGAGATTATTCTTGCTTTGCATGTGAGTGGCAAATTGGCACTTGTAGAATATTTGTTTATTATACATCCCATCTATTTCCATTCAATGACTTCAGTTGGGCTGGATGGAAAACTGACAATTCTATGTATTTCCCACCCCTTTGCAAAATGAGAATTACATTCTACGGCTGTGATTTTTCCAATGTGACCTGTAACTTTTCTGACAGGTTGAGATAGGAACTGTGCCACACCTGCCAGAGACGGCAAACAGTCATTGGTCAGACCACACAAGAAACTGGCGGGAAGGCAGGTAAGTAATTTGAATCTTTTAAAATGTATTTTAAGTATGTTTAGTAGGTCATTATTGGAAACTTTCAGGTCCTGGTCAAATCTCCCATTCTTCCAGGAGCACTTCATTCTGGTGAGGTTCAGACTAGCTCCCCACGTTCGAGGAATTAATGAGATGCTGCCGAAATGAAGAGGGTATAATTGGGGCCCTCTCAGTGGTTGGGCAATAGGGGAGTGCTGTCCCCTGGGCATAGGCACTCTGGCAGTGCTAACCTGTACCTCTAGCACTGCCCAAGGGCAAATGCCTATGTCAAGAGGGCACCTTGACACTGTCCACCAGGTATCAATCAGGCAATGCCACAGGGGTAGGACCGACTGTGAGCAGGCCTAGGGCAATCAGTGGAGGTAGGGGTGGCCTTGCCACTCTGTTGACTGGATCAGTTTGGGATGGAGGGAAGGCAGCGATTTGGGTGGGCTGGGGTTATGTGGTCTGCCGGGGGGGGCCAGCCTAGTGAGGTGGAGGGAGGGGTGGGGGGAGGTAGTCTGCCAGAATGAGGCAAATGGGGGGATTGCCACTACTGGAGGTAGGGGGCTGTGCATCGGGATACTTCTGGATGAGGGTCAGTCAGAACTGGTCCAAGAATTATTGTGGAGGCCGCGATTGGGCAGTGGGGTGGTCCCAGGCTGGCCAGAGATCATGCAGGCAACGAGGAGTCTGACAGATCAGGGAAACTGCACATGCGCAGAGTTCCAGAACTGTCAGGCTCTGGTGCAAATAGGCCCTGTCCTCTTGGGTTTCTAATGATATTTATGACTGGGACCTTTGCATTGCAAGGAAATTCAGGTGAGAAGCTGACTGACAGAACAGTCGGGGTTTAGAACAGTTTTCCCATCAGTTCAGCACTTTTGGGAGAATTGTGACCTGCATTTCAGGGAATAGTGACGCAGTGTTTTATTTCTACCAGAATAATTGCAAAAAATAGCTTATGATATTCTTAATCAGGAACTTGAGTTAAAAAGAGATGGCAATAAGAAATGTTTACAAATTTATATGAAGTAAAATAAAACTAACATCTTGTTTGGGATTAAAGGGCTTTTGACAATGAGATGAATGCTATCAGAGCTGCTTTACTTGTGTAACAATCAGGTAATTCCTCAGATGTACTACTCCAACCAGAGAGAGCCTTTATCAGGTTCACCTCAAGCCTTCCGGTCCAGCTGTGTCTCATACAGTAGTCTGTGACAGGAGTGTCTAGTCACACTCAGATCACTCAGCCCCTTGAGCTTGCTCCAACATTCAATAAGATCAAAGCACTCCTGCCATAACATCACCAGCTCATATATCCCAAGTAACCAACCCTCCATTAATCTCAATTAAAGCTGAATACTTTATCCCTTATCTTGAATTCAGTATAAGACCTTATCCTTTACTTTTCAACAATAAAATCTACCAACAATATTGTAAGAAGTAGCTATCCTTCATGCTCCAGCCTCATTAGTGTGACTTAGAGACATTCTTCTACTAAGTTGATTCTTCTATTTAGGTGATAAGTATATGGAAGAGAAGGGAATGGTTTAGTTTGGAGGGGCATTGCTTTTTATATTGGTCGGTGCAACATCGAAGGCCGAAGGGCCTGTTCTGTGCTGTAATGTTCTATGTTCTAAGTCCTTATCTTGAATTCAGTATAAGATATACCCTTCACCTTTTCAACAATAAAATCTACCAACTATATTGCAAGAAATAGCTATTCTTCATGCTCATTAGTACGACTTAGAGACATTCTTCTACAAAGTCTTTCTGGATAGGAGCACCATTGGCTAACTAGCAGTCTTAGTATTCTGCATTCTGAGTTCTTACAGCAGAGTTCATTATTTTACATCTACATTTCTAAAATGTATATTGAAATGTTTATTAGTTACTGGAGTTTGGGGGAAAGCCTTAAACTGCCAGTTCACCAGTATCACACCACGAAACAAATGACCAGCAATTGAAAATCAGGCATGTGTGGTTCCCTCAACAATTATTGTGTCCATTCAAGCACCCTTTCATCAGTTTCACACAGCTTCTGTGCCTGAAACTGTTGGAGAGTGCTTGAATATGCAAGTCAGCAACCTACACCATTTATAGAACCCCATTTGCAATTCTCAGGAATAAATAAGCAGAGCTTGCCCAACCCACTCTGCCCATTTGTACAAAGTAATGGGCAGCCTAACTAGCACTTCTTAAAGGGACTTCTGATAACCAATCAAAACCATCTGTGCCCTTAAAAATACTTCTGGTTTGCTGCCATCCTCCTAGAGACTCTTCCCTAGAGGCAACCTGCCTTCTGGCTGACCATGTGAACTGCCAAATTCCCACCCTCCAACAACTGCTGAGCATCTGTAAGGAGACCACATAATCCCTCAGGTTGCTGGTGGCACGTTAATGAGGCTCAGATATCAAAATGATTGTATTGCACATTAACCCAATTGGCAGGTGTCTGTACTGCACCACCTACCATGTACCTATTCCAGGCGTAAGTCAAAGATCATCCCCATAGTATTCTGGAAATTTTTTCTGAATGTAGTTGATTTCCTTGGATACATTTTACTATTTTATTTTCTGTCGCACCAGCTGGTACTGCTATTCCAGTGAAGTAGATATTATTGTATCTGCAGGGACTCAAATAATGTCTGTGGCCTTTCCTCATATTGCACTGAATTCGGCTTTACACACTAGGGATCTACTCCTATTGACAAGTGATGATTTGAAGTGACTGACCAGGCTGTACACATTGTGAGGTAGCTATGAGAGAGTTGAAGCATTAAGTTATTGGTCTTGTCAATTCTGATTTGTATAGATTTTCCTTCTTTGATTAGATTCAAAGGAATATAAACACAAGACTTGAGGATCCTAATTTAATATCAGTATGACAGCAGGTGTCTATTATGATTCACATTGTGGTTTTGATGGCCTTGTAAATGTTGACTTGTAAAAAAACAGTAAGAATCAACAGACAAGCTACAGACACCAGTGTTTATAGGTATGAGTGAAACTGTTTAAGCACTGGGGATATTCTTCAGTTTTTCCCAGAATGTGTGGGCAGGATAACTTTGGTGTGTAGCACTCTGCACAATTTTGCTTTGGAACAAAATCTCGATAAAATCTACCTTATCTGGTACAAGAGCCAATCAAAATGAATGCTATGCCATGAGAATTGGAGCTAAGATGTGTTAAATCTTAAATTCCATAGCACCAGTTGTTGCCACAGAAAAGAAAACAGTAAACCATGTTCAAGAAAATTGAACGCATTCAGAAAAGAATTTACAGAATATAAGGTCATGATCTTTGACTTACACCTGGGATAGATACACAGGTAGACAGAGCATGCTTGAAACGTCAGGTTGTGCAGATGTTCACACAGTGAGCCTCATCTCATGACCTCTGCCTTCATGCTGAGAACAAATTGAAATAAGGACACTGATAATTTAAAAAAGAAATTTATTACATTCTATAATTATTAATGTTCAATTATTAGAATATTGAGTATTGCTGAAAAAACATATTTTGTTTTTCATCTTGCACTCATCAGAACAATTGCAAAAATATCAATGTCAGGAAAACAACAACTTTATTTGTTATGAGTGGAGGGTGCTGATTGAATGATAAGTGAGCTCTGATTGGCAGTGGTATTGCGATGTAGAATGTCGAAGCTGACTGACAATTAACTGCCAGCATTATTAGAAATTTAAACCAGGTAACTTGCCTCTGATTGGATATCAAGAGCCATTTTACATTGCCAATGGATCTCTCCCAATTTGGACAATGATTCTGCGTGGGCAACTTGGCATGTTAAAAAGGCAAGCATTTTTTAATTCATTTATGAAATGTGGGATTCGCTGGCTAGGTCAGCATTTATTGCCTAGCCCTAATTGCCCTTGGGAAGGTGATGAACAGCCTACTTAAACTGCTGCAGTCCCTGAGATGTAGCTATACCCACAGTGCTGTTAGGAAGGGAGTTCCAGAATTTTGACCCAGTGATGGTGAAGGAGCAGTGTTATATTTGCAAGTCAGGATGGTGAGTAACTTGATAGGAACCTTCAGGTGTGGTATTCCCTGTTTTTGGCTATCCTTATCTTTTTAGATCATAGCGGTCATAGATTTGGAAGGTACTCCCCAAGGAATCTTGGTGAATTTCTGCAATGCATCTTTTAAATGGTACACACTGCTACCACTGTTTGTTAGTGTTGAAGAAATTGAATTTTGTTGAAGAGATAGCAATCAAGAAGGCTGCTTTGTCCTGGATGATGCTGAGTTTCTTGATTGCTGTTGGAGCTATACTCATAAAGCAAGTAAAAGGCATTCCATCACACTCCTGACTTGTGCTTTGTGGATGGTGGAAAGACATTTGAGATTCAGGAAGTGAGTAATTTGCTACAGGATTCTGAATCTTTCACTTGCTCTGGTAGCCATAGTATTTATATGGCTAGTCCAGTTGAGTTGCTGATCAACGGTAATGCCATAAATAGTGGGAGATTCAGTGATGGAAATGCCACTAAATGGAAAGGGATAAGAGATTAGATCCAATCTTGTTGGAGATGGTCAGTGTCTGGTACTTGAGTGCCATGAAAGTTATTTGCCATTTTTCAGCCCTTATTGTCGAGCTCATGCTGAATTTGAACATGGATTTGGACATGAGGAGTTGCAAATGGTGGTTGAACATTGTACAGACATCTGTAAATATCTCCATTTTTGACCTTATGATGGAAGGAAAGTCATCAATGAGGTAGCTAAGATGATTGGGCCTAGGACACCATCGTGAGGAACATCTTCAATGACGTCCTGGAGCTGAGATGACTGGCCTCCAGCCGCCAAAACCATCTTCCTTTGTGCCATGCATGACTCCAACACCTTTGACCACTGCACAACAGGAATTATTGAAGGCTGAAGCCTATATGTAATCACCACTATGAAGGGAAAAATCAGGAAAAAATTGGCCAGCCATAATAACGGTGAATGTAGACAGGAACAACTCCTTGAGGCAATACATTAGAGAGTGTTCAGCAAAAACAACTTGGTGCCTTTGCATTGAGGAGACTTGGATACCTACATGGTACTGTAGTCATTTTGCCTGTGACCTTGTATGGCATTCACATATACCAAAGTAGGCTCCTCTAACTCAGTAGCCACAGTGGCAGGAGAAGCAACTGTAAGAGGTGCTGCAGATGCACCAGAGCCACAGACATCTGGACACAAAACAGAGGGTTTGCTGCAAGGTTGCACCTAAAAGATGGTGCTATCTTCTATACATGGTCTACAGATCAAGGCTCAACTTCCTGGACCTCTTGGAGCAGTATTGTCTCTGAAGGCTATGGTTATTCCATCAGGTGTTAGTGTATCTCTGCATCCTGTTGGATTAAGATGAAAGGTGAGTGGCAAAAAATTGCCACCCATTACCTGTGGTAGTCAAAGTGACCGGAACTTTCACTCAGTTCATTCCAGAGTTCTGTCACTGACATTTGCAGGATCTTACACAACAGCATCAGTCTGTTGAGAGCTACCTTATTTTGTAGAGCATCACAGCCTCTTAGTTATGCAACTTGGGGTCCTCTGATGTAGTGATGCAATTTTCAGGGAGACATGAACATCCTGTATATTGTGGAGGCTCCATCTTCATGTGCTGACATTGAGTAACAAGCAATTCTGCTCCTGCCATTCCAAAACAGCCATGAAAAGCTCCTAGATTATACGCTTCTGCTGGTTCCACAAAAAACTCACTGTCCCACTTCTCTGCCATTCACTTTGCAGGATTTACCTATAGGTACGAAAAGGATGATTCTGCAAAGAATTAGAATGCCCATGCTCAAAATAGTTTGGGCCTTCTCTTCCATTGGTTGGTTACCTAAAAATGAAAGTCACCCCATTATTTGTCTAAATTCTGCTCAACTATATACGATAGTGCTTTTAAATACGTATAAAAATTGTAACCATACCCGTCACTCAAATTCTATACATTATGCAGCCTTTAATTAATTATTCTAATGTCGCAAACCAATGATAAAAAATATCGATTAAATGTTGTGATTGTGGCAATTATCTCAAGACAGATAGATGTAGTGAAGATTTAGTGTAGCTTTCAGGGTAATTTTTCTGATCATCACAATTTCTATCACTGTGGATTCCATGTTTTGTACCCAGTAGCTATGGTAACATTACTGTGGGCTTCTCAGTCAGAACTAAAGAGCTTGAATTTCACAAGGAAGACTTTAGTTTTTTTTTCCTTCGAGCATAAGTCTAAGCTTGGGAGGCTTTTTACATATCATAAATCTCAGTACCTCCAACATCTTTACAATGCTCCTTCCTCCACCATTCATAATGTTTTACTATGTCTTGTACTATATTTGTTGTATGTTGTCTCATGAAGAGGTCTACAGGCTTGTATGGTTGAATAATAACTTTTATTAATAACCTCTAACTATTTACGTATGTACAGAATACAGTTTTAACAAGGTGCCATCTTCTTTCCGACTTCCAGTAGAGTCACAAGCACAATCAACCATTCCCATGTGACTCACTGCATTATAAAATGGATAGTGCTGTTTCTCCAGTCTCATATTAATCCTTACAATCACAACCTATTATCTCAACTCATTCAAGTCTTTACCCAAATCTATTTGCAATAATATTTAATCTGCTATACCTTCTATCCTCCTGTCTCAGAGTTTATATACTAATTCAGTCTGGAAGCTTTACAATTCCTCCAGATACTGTTTTTATTTGAATTTGGAGGAGTGGTGGAGAAGCTGTTGGAGAGGATTCTTAAAGATAGAATGTATATGCACTTAGAGTGTTGTGATCTGATTAGGAATACACAGCATGGCTTTGTTAAGGTGAATCGTGCCTTACGAATTTGGTAGAATTTTTTGAGGAGGTGATGAAAGCGGTTGACGAAGGATGAGCCGTTGATATCATCTATATGGATTTCAGAAAAGCGTTTGACAAAATCTCTCATGGGAGATTAGTTGAAAGGTCAAGGCTCATGGGATACAAGGTATATAGATGGATAAGTAACTGGCTTGGTAATAGGACTCAGAGAGTAGTTGTGGAAGGGTACTTTTCTAGCTGGAGGTCGGTCACTAGTGGTGTGCTGCAGGGCTCACTACTGGGACCTCTTTTATTTGTAATATCTATAAATGATATATAAATAATATATATATTATATATATAAATATATATAATATATATAAATGACTTGGAAGAGGGAGTAAGTGGTGTGATCATCAAGTTTGCAGACGGCACAAAGATGGCTGGACTTGCGGATAGTGAGGAGCAGTGTCAGGCAATACATCAGGACATAGGCTGATAGATTGGGCAGATAGATGGCGGATGGAATTTAATCCTGATAAATGCGAGATGATGCATTTCGGGAGAAAGAATGTAGTGGGGAGGTATACGATAAAAGGTAAACCTATTAAGAGTATAGAAACATAGGGGGACCTGTGGGTGCAGGTGCACAAGTCTTTGAAGGTGGCAGAACAGGTGGAGAAAGTTGTGAAGAAAGCTTATGTATGCTAGCCTTTATAGGAAGGGCTATAGAGTATAAGAGCTGGCCTTTAATGTTGCAGTTGTATAGATCGTTGGTTAGACCTCATTTGGAATACTGTGTCCAGTTCTGGTCACTTTACTACCAGAAGGATATGGAGACCTTGGAGAGAGCGCAGAGGAGATTTACCAGTATGAAAGGTCTGAGTTACGAGATGTTAGGCAAATTGGAGCTGTTTTCTTTAGAAAGACATAGACTGAGAGGAGATCTAATAGAGATGTACAAGGTTATGAAGGGTCATGCTCATTAAAACTGTCAGACTGCTACTGCTGCTTGATTATTATGCAAATTGAAAAACTTATTTCAGCCTTTTTTCAGAGTTTTCTCATCCTTTAATAATCTGGCTAGATCCTTTGACTCTGCTTTCCATTTGATGTCACAATGAACTTCCATGTGTTCTAGTGGGGTCCTTTTATGCTACGTGGTGGATCTCTTCTGCCCTTCAGCCTCTATCTCTGTAATGGAGCTTCTTAGCTGTGCAAGTATGGTCTTCATGTTAGATACATTTCCCTCAGATCAGAGAGCAGTTTCGTTACTTTATTCTTAAGGATTTTAGAGTCCTTCATCTACAGTAACTATGTTGTATGTTGCCTAATAAAGGGATCTATAGATTGTATGGTTGAACAGCAACTGTTTATTAGCAACACATAACTATATACATATATGCAGGATACAGCCCATCCAGTGCTATCTTCATACCAATTTCTATCAGTCTCACTACTACATTCTATTATTTTCGTGTGACTTTACATCATAATATGAGTGGAACTGTTTCTCCAGTCCCACATTGACCCCACAATCCTGAACACCCTAATACTACAATGTTAAGTCCTCAACGTTCTAGGTGTGTCGGCCTCCATAAGAGATAATGCCAGATAGAAGTGTGATATTGATGGAGTTAATAGCGAACATCTCAACCTGATATTTTAATTACCAAAATTCAGCTTGAATCATAGTTAGAGAAGCCATTCCACTTGATTAAAATGATGTAAATTGAATGTGATTCCCTACCTCTACTTGCATTCAGCTCAAGTGTAAGTTATCATTAAGGTATGGTCTGATGTGTGTGCTGGTTTTTTCTTCTCTATCATAAATGACAGAAAATTTCCTATCAAGAATTCTGGTTAGCTCTGTTCTTGGGCCCATTCTCACATAGAATGTGTGATTTGTTGAGCTGAATTTCAATAAGAATAAATAATTGCAATATTTATACTTGTCCATTTAGTGGAAGTTCACTGAATATTTCTGACAATTCTTTGCAGTTGCTATGTAAAAAATGTTAGGGAAATATTTGATTTGAAGCAGAAGTGATATGAAACAAAATGACATCAGAATAAGTAGAACTGAGTAATAAATAGTGTAATTGTCAGAAATGATAATGACTTTATTGATTAGCAAAAAGCCGATGCTCTTAAAAGAGCAAACGTGTTGAGCATTCATTAATTTTGAATAATTCAGCATTCTATGTTAAGTGAATGGTTTTCATGGAGAACTTTCATTTTCGTCCACCTTATGAGTGTGTTGGGGATAATTTTCTGCAACAATCAGGCAGTTCTGTGGTCCCGTTAACTCCAGGCACAAAACCTGCTGGGCTGATGAATTTGGCGAGAGGTTTGAAACAGGATTTGTGCTGGGGATTAAACAGTTTCTGATGCTCCAACCCACTCCATCTGGCATGATAAGAATCTCACCCAGAAAGGACAAGAACCTGAATAAAACTCATTTCCATTTATTTAATCTTATTAGCAAGATTAAAGTCAAATATAATGGACTCTCGATATGCTACTTCCCTGAATGGGAAGTCACCCAGGCACCAGGGATGCAAGGAGATGAATACTGCACTTACCTCCAGAATCCCCAAAAACAAAGCATCCACTGCCATGGTGCAGAGTGGGCTCATCCAAGAGATTTAAGGATCGGAGTGTTTGGGCTGGGCTGGAAAGGTTAAGGTCAGGGGCCTCACCTGGGATGAGGACCGTGTGGCTAGTTTGTTGCTTTTAAAAGCTTTGCACTATCTTTCAGCTTGCCAATTTCAAAGAGCTGGCAGGTGACAGGGGCTGGTCTCCACTCTGTGGCTTTCAAAAAGTTTGAAGAGCTTTGTTTACATTCCATTTCATGTTCAATTAATATTTACAACCCCTTTGAGAGACAGCTGCTGGCTCCTTCAAAGGAGGAATTATGACTGGGGAGGCTGTAGTATAGTGGTACTGTCACTGGAATAGTAATCCAGAAATCCATGGTAATGCTCTGGGGACCTGGGTTCGAATCACACCATGGCAGATGGTGAAATTTGAATTGAATTGAAAAATCTGGAATTAAAAGTCTGTTGATGACCATGAAACAATTGTTGATTGTTGCAAAAGCCTATCCTGTTTGTTAGTGTAATTTAGGGAATGCAATCTGCTATCCTTACCTAGTCTGGGCTAGTTCTGTGACTCCTTGACCCACAGAAATGTGATTGACTCTTAAAATGCATTAGCAATGGGCAATAAATGCTGGTCCAGCCAGCAATACCTACATCCCATGAACAAATAATAAAAAAAAATACAGCATTTCAAAATCCATTAACTTTGAAGTACTTCCTCAAAAGCGCAGGTATAAGTTATATATGCACTAATCGACATATAGGGCAAAAGGAACAACAAGTTAAGCTTGATAACTTGACCACTGGGGAACTCTTTATTGTAGGTTTGCACTGTTCCATATCAGATCTAAGACTGCTTAACCAGCTTTCACACTAGAGGGGCTAATCCCCCAGGGGTCACCTGATTCACACTCTTAAAGGTACCGTATACACCCCAAATGCCAACATACATTATATACATATATATACAGTCTGAATTCATTTTTAACGGGGACCTTTTTCAACTATTAAATATTTCCTAGGAAGTGGAGTATATCATCTGAGTTTATTTTACAAAGAGGATTTTTTTCTATCCCTTATGGATTTACTGCAAGCTGGTTTTAACCAATACAAGTAGCTGGCACAATGGTTCCACAATTGTTAATGAGTGCCAGAGAGCTGAGCACAATCTCTCTGATACTGATGACAATGGCCTAGGGAATTAGGACTCCTGATCTGAGCAGGAGGGAGTCTAAAGACTTAAGGTTGGCAACCAAAGGGATTGGCTGCATGTCACTCAGAGATAGAAGATGGAGCAGTCATGTTAAGGGTAGGACACGGAGGCAATCTTGTTCTCCTCAATGGGCTTTAATTCAGAGATCAAGCATTGGCTGCTCAGATGCATTGAGTGCGATGGCACAGGGCTGTAGAGGCTGGGTGATTAAGTATGGTCAAGGCTGAAATAGATGTTTTAATCATAAAGAGAATCAAGGGTGATGGAAATGAGACAGGAAAATGGAGTTGAGGATTATCACATCAGATCAGTCATGATTTCATTGAATATGGAGCAGACGTGATGGGCTGAATGGTCTACTTCTGCTCCTATGTCTCTTGGTTGTACTTAAGTAAGGCTGCCTTCAGTGTGATGTGATAGAGATGCCACTGACAGAAAAGCGATTAAATCTGTTACTGGGTTAAATAATCAGGTTGAATTATTCAAAAGTATTATTTATTTTGATGCAGAACCATATTATATCCTGAAGGGCCAAGAGCTCTTCTTCCAAAAAGAAGCAATGGACAATAAAAGAGATAAGAAAACAAGACAAAACTTCAAGAAAAGTGCACAAAAATATAGCTAAAAGCTAGCATATTGCAACTGGGAGAGACAACAACAAACTGATAAAATAGATGGTATGAGCTACAAAAATGAAGTTTGAAAAAAAATTTGCAACAGCTAACAAAATCAACACAAAAAATTAAAAACTATTTGGAAAAAGAGAGTGGCATAGAGTACTGTGGACCCCTTGATAACTGGTTTTGTAAATAAAAATAAGATATTATCAGGCATGCCTTCTACCAGTATTTACAGTTGAGGAAGATATTGGTATGACAAACATCCAAGAAAACTAACACTGAATTAGGGTACTGAATCAGCAAAATAACCACAGTGAAGAACATAATGACATTCAATAGTGGCAAATCTCCAGGGCTAGATGCTTTCCATCCCAGGATTTAAAAAAGAACTCATTGAAAAGATTGCACTTGAACTTCCAAATTTTTCCTGGAAAATTATGAATTGGTTTCCTTAAGAATTAAACCAAAATTTAAATGTAAACTTTCAACTTCTGCTTTAAATGTAAACTTACATTGGAAAATTTTTCATTATATTCTGCTATTTAAGAAAGATGAGAATTGTAGATCTAATAGTTGAACAACTGTTGTTGAGAAATTATTAGAGTCATTAAATATAGATTGACTGAATAACTTGAAAATTTTAAACAAATCAGAGAGAACCAACAATGTCTTGAAAAGGATAGATCATACCTAATGAACCTGACTGGATATTTTGAAAAGGTGACTGAAGTAGTGAACAAAGAAATGTCTTTGGATATACTGTCTTCCAGAAGGCATTTGATAAAGCTCATCATAAGAGACCATTGGCTAAAGGTGGTGTTCTTTAAAATCCTGGGATGGAAACCATCTAGCCCTGGAGGTTTGCCACTTTTTAATGTCATTAAGTTCTTCACGATGGTTATTTTGCTGATTCACTATCCCTAATTCAATATTAGTTTTCTTGGATGTTCAGCATGTCAACATCTCCCTCAACTGTAAATATTGATGCAAAGCAATTATTTAACATGCCTGACAATACCTTATTTTTATTTACAAAATAAACACAAAGTTGAAGACAAATAATGATCTTATTAGGAAACTGGCTGAGTAGCAGGAGATAAACTGTAGAAAGAAAGGCTGGGTACTATACTTGACAGGATGTGACTGGTGGTGTCCCATAAGGATCTCGACTGAGGCCTCAACTATTCACCATATTTATTAACAGATCAGATGATGAGATAGAAAGCCACATATCCAAAGTTGCAGCTGTCACAAAAATAGACAGCAATAAAGTAGGTAGGAAGCAAAATAAAATCAGAATATTGTGGATGCTGGAAATCTGAAATAAAAACAAAAATGCTGGAAATATTTAGCAGGTCTGGGGACCCAGATGGGGGAAAATCATAACAAAAACAGACCTGGTGTCCTTTCTGATTGATATCCAAGGAAGAAAAGTAAGGAAATATTAGACTACATAAGAAAAGGAAAAACTAAGATGATTCAAACAGAGAAGTATCATCCAGAATTATCTATCAATATTCCTTCAATAGTACCAATTTCAGAGGGCCTGGTTATTTCAGAGGAAGGAACGGTAGACTGTTCCCATGGGAACAGGGGCAGATGTTTGCACTTGTTCACCTCTTGGAACTGCAAAATACCAATCATAACACAAGATATTACTTCTTCCATTGAGGCAGAGCTGATCAGAGAGCTGAGACATTCTCAGACAATTTGGAAATCTCCTGGTAGACCGAAATTTTAAAAGACTATACCGCATTATCCAAACATTTTTAAAATATAATCTCACCATCTATTCGTATAAATAGTTGTCTGTTCATAAATTCATCATGAAAGAATTTAAAGGGGAGAGAGATGTGGTAGCACAGCAGAGCGTGATATGTAGCAGTATACTGTGAGTTCAAAAGCACATAGCATTGATGGAGTGCAAGGCCAAAAATGCGTAGCAGCAGTTGAATGCAAGTTCTATGGAGATACAGTGGAAGTCCAAGCTCAAATTGTAGCAGATGAAGAGTGGCAGTGGGGTTTGGTAGTTGACTGGTATGAATTGAAGAGTATGGGTGTCCTCTTTGTCCTCCATTTTAAATAGTTCTTTCCAAATAAATAAATCAATTACATTCTTCTACCAAGTAATTGTAGAAGTTGAAACATGAATATAAGCTAGCTAGTAATATAAAAGAAGATAGGAAGAGTTTTTTTCAATATATAAAAGGTAAGAAAGAAGCAAAAATTGACATTGGGCCACTAGGAAATGAGGCTGGAGAAGTAATAATAAGAAACAAAGAAATGGAAAAGGAACTGAATAGTTACTTTCTATCAGTCTTCACAGTGGAAGATACTATGAGAGCTCCAGGAGAATCGGAGGCACAGGTAAGTGCAGTGGCCATCACTAAGGAGAAAGTTCTGGGAAAACTGAAAGGTCTGAAGGTGGATAAATCACTTGGACCAGATGGATTACATCCTAGAGTTTTAAAACAGATAGGTGAGGAAATTGATAGTGGAGGCATTGATGATGAACCTTCAGGAATCACTGGAGGCAGACAGGGTCCTAGAGGACTGAAAAGTAGCTAATGTGATACTGCTGTTTAAGAAGGGAGAGAGGCAGCAGATGGGAAATTGTCGGCATATTAACCTGACTTTGGTCATTGGCAAGATTTTAAAGTCCATTATTAAAGATGAAATCATGGAATATTTGGAAGTGCTTGATAAAATAGAGCAGAATCAGCAAGATTTTGTCAAAATCTTATAAAACTGTTAGTGTTCTTTGAGGAGGTAATAAAGAAGAACCAGTAGATGTGAATTATTTAGAATCCCAGAAGGCTTTTGACAAGGTGCCACACAGGAGGCTGTTAAATAAGTTAACATCCCTTGGTATTAAGGATTAAATCCTGGCATGGATAAAGGATTGACTGACTGGCAGAAGGCAAAGAGTGGGGATAAAGAGGTCTTTTTCAGAATGACAGTTGATGACTAGTGGTGTGTTTCGTGGGTCAGTGTTGGGAATCACAACATTTCACAATATACATCAACAATTTGGAAGAAGGAACTGAAGGCACTGTTGCTAATTTGCAGGTGATTCAAAGATATGTAGAGGGACAGGTTATATTGACGAAGCAGGAAGACTGCAGAAGAGACTGGAAATGACTAACACGATGGTGAATAGCTTTAAATTAAGTTGTGGTAGTTATAGGATGAATGTTAGAGGTGGGTTCTGTACTCAGAAGGTAGTAAGGGCGTGGAATGCCCTGCCTACAGCAGTTGTGGGCCAAGTTTAAGGGCATTCAAATGGTCAGTGGATAGGCATGTGGATAGCATTGAAATAGTTTAGGTTAGAGGGTCATAAAATTGGTTCCATTGGTCAGCGCAACATCGAGAGCCGAAGGGCCTGTACTGCGCTGTAATGTTCTATGTTCTAAGTTCTATGAAGGATTTGAATAGATTAGAAGAGTGGACAAAGAAGTGGCAGATGGAATACAATGTGGAAAAGTATGAGATTATGCAGTTTGGAAGGAGGAATGGAGATATAAACTATTTTTTATATGGGAAAATGCTTAGGAAATCAGAAATGCAAAGGGATCTGGAGCAATTGTTCAAGACTCCCTTGAGGTTAACGTACAGCTTCAATCAGCAGTTAGGAAACAAATGGAATGTTAGCATTCATGTTGAGAGGGCTAGAATACAAGAGCAGGGATGTACTTCTGAGGATGTATGAGACTCTGGTCAGACCCCATTTGGAGCATTGTGAGCAGTTCTGGGCCCATGTCTAAGGAAGGATGTGCTGACCTTGGAATGAGTCCAGAGGAGATTCACAAGAACGATCTCTAGAATGAAGAGTTTGTTATATGAGAAATGGTTGAGGACTCTGGGTCTGTACTCATTGGAGTTTAGAAGGATGAGGGGGGTTTGGATCTTACTGAAACATTCTGGATAGTGCGAGGTCTGGATAGAGCAGATGTGGAGCGGATATTTCCACTATTAGGAGAAAACTAGAACCTGAGGGCATAACCTCAGGCTAATGGGGTAATCATTTAAAACAGAGATGAGGATGAATTTCTTCAGCTAGAGGTGGGTGAATCTATGGAACTCTTTGCTGCAGAAGGCTGTGGAGGCCAAGTCATTGAGTGTCTTTAAGACAGAGATAGATCGGGCTCTGGGGAAAAGGAAGGAGAATGCGGATGACAAAAATATCAGCCAAGATTGAAAAGCAGACCAGACTCGATGGGCCGAATGACCTAATTATTATGTCTTATGGCAGAGCCATGAATATCATTTGATTTAATTTGATTTGATTTATTATTGCTGAAGTATTGTTTCTTGCGTGCTATACAGACAAAGCATACTGTTCATAGAAAAGGTAACAAAAAAGTGCAGAATATAGTGTTACAGTCATAGCTAGGCTGCAGAGAAAAAAGCAACTTAATGCAAAGTAGATCCATTCAAAAGTATAATGGCAGCAAAGAAGAAGCTATTCTTGAGTTAATTGGTATATGACTTCAGACTTTTGTATCTTTTTTCCAACAGAAGAAGGTGAAAGATAGAATGTCCAGGGTCCTTAATTATGGTGACTGTCTTGCCAAGGCAGTATAGACAGAGTCAATGGATGGGAAATTGGCTTGTGTGATGGCTTGGTTCACATTTACGAACTTTTGTAGTATCTTATGGCCTTGGACAGAGCAGGAACCATACCAAGCTGTGATACAAGCAGAAAGAATACTTTCTATGGTGCATCTGTAAACTTCAATGAGAATTGTAGCTGAAATGCCAAATTTCCTTAGTCTTCTGAGAAAGTAGAGGTGTTGGTGGGCTTTCTTAACTATAGCGTCAACATGAGGGGACCAGGGCAGGTTGTTAGTGATCTGAACACGTAAAAATTTGAAGGAAGGGATATCAGCATCTCTTCTTGGACTGCAAAGCTGACTGGAGAATTTCCACAGAACCACAAAAGTCCTGCAGTGCAGAAGGAGGCCATTTGGCCCATTGAGCCTGCACTATTTGAAAGAGCATCTTACTCAAGCCCCTCACTCCTGCCCTATCCCCATGACCCACACGCATTTACCACGGCTAAATGATCTAACCTACTTTGGATACTAAAGAGTCATTTAGAATTGCTAATCTACTTAACTTACACATCTTTGTCCAAGCAGGTGATGCCATCACTCCAACGCAATAAGGTCAATATTGCAAGGATGTCATCCACAATGGAGACTTTGGTGCAGGATGTGCATTCCTTGGTATGGGATGTCCACTCTATGTTCTAGGTTATTCACCCCATCTCATAGGATGGGAGCTACATGGTGCAAGGCATCAACTGCCTGGTGCAGGCACTTATGGGAATCCACAAGCATCAGCACCAGAGGGCAGCAAAACTTCTGGATCTCACTCCTGCTGCCTCTGTATCCCAATGGGGCTCTGACAACTCTGAGTAACTTCAGGATCAGCAAGTGCAGAGCTCAGGGCCTTGAACCCAAGAGATTCCAGGGTGTCCAGCCCAGCTGACCCCTCCTTCCCCCACACCATCCTGTGAATGATACACCTCCAGCCGTGCACACTGAACAGGATAGCACTGCAACAGGCATATTGCCTAAAAATAGGCCAGGGTCCTCAAGGTGCCAGCCTTCTAGAAAACGCCCGCTGAGGTAATCTCAGTTTTCAGGTTTTGGAAGCCAGCAAGCTTCCTTATACAGAGCTGTGTATCCCAGAGCTGCATCTAGATGTAGCAGGAAGGTGAGGGAGGCAAAGAAAAGTTAGTTATGTCATGGGCACAGCTAAACTTAGTCATGTGCAATGGTAAGTCGTAAGTGTTAGAACCATCCAATGTAATAAACACCACATTGATTACCCATAAAGAACCTCCATGGTTTCATGTCATTGTGGCATGCTCTGGCAACCCTGGCCAAATGATAGTGCATCCTTCCATGGTATCAAGATGATACTGCCACTGAACCCTCAGACCCTCTGCCTCCCACTCCCTGAGCAACGCTCAGGCCTTTCATATTGACCAGCATTCTTTCATCATAAGGAAGCCACCACCTGAAAGTTTGTGACAGAATGTCTACCTTCTCAGTAGGTGGAGAAGGTACACAGGACCCACAGCCTTGGAGGAAGCAGTAGCAGCTGAGATGCATTGTTCACTGCTGCCAGATCACTCTGTTCAGTGGCAGGTTGTACTCAGGTGCCTGTCAAGCAGGAGTCAGACATTCGCTGACTATAAGAGGAGCATTGCTCTGTCATCATCACTCCTGCATTGTCCAGTCATACTGCTCTCATGCCCTGCCCATGAAAGGAGCGATCAAGACGATAATTTCCTTTTGCCAGAGCATCAGTCTAATGGTTCCGTACCCCATGGCCGGACAAATTTGACTAGTTTAGCTTGCATCATCCCCTAAGCGAGAGGCAATAAGGGCCCTGTGCCCTATTTAGGCCCTGGCCATTGTCTGAGGGTCCTTCCTGCCTCTGGGATTGTCCCTCACTGTACTCCTCAACTTCTATGGAACTGTGATGAGCTTATACTCCTCCTTTGAGACTTATGGCCAGCAATGATGAAGGGCTGCTAAAGCATGTGAAGATACATTCCCCATACCACCTGATTATCACATAGTTGGTTTCCCCACATCCTCTTGAGTGCTCCCTCTCCATTAGACACCCTGATGGTATTGGAGGTGGTCACTTGCTTCGTGTTTTTATACACCTGTTGTTAATCACACTAGGGTGACACCATGCCAATGTGTAATGAATATTTATGGAGCACAGAAGTCCAGATGGGATGGCCTGCTAATGAAATTCCATTGCATTCATTTGAGATGAACCTTCCTGCGTGGGAACCTTACTATATCATGTGTGAATGGTGTGGAAAATCACAACAATGAGAATTTTTTTTCCTGACTTTCATAGGATTTTGTGCCTCCATCTTCATTTATGCTGATGGCTGATACGGGCTCAAAATCCCATCCTATAGGCAGAATTTTAGGAGAAAAATTCCAAGTATCCAGCAAGGGTGAAAATGGGAGCATTGAGATCTGTTTTTTGGGTGAGGTTTTGCTCCCAATCTTATGCACTCAGTGCATGAAAATAGGCCTAGTTGTTTCTAGCTACTTCAGGTAGTGGACAAGGCTTAATTCACCAATTAACCTGATCAGGCAGCAAAGGGAGGTATTTAAGCATGTGCAGACTTCCGTGGCTTATGTGCCAGCCTTATCTCAACCATTGTTCCCCCACAATTGCAGCTTCTCTCTGCTGATTGCGAGCCCCACACTGCCTGGAAATATAGCCCCCGCCACTCCCACTCTTTACACATCTTTAATGGGGAGAGGGGAATTGAACTGACACTAGTGAGTATTTCTTTAACAGAACAAATTGCAAATTCATACACATCTCCGTGTATTTACTATCTATGTTTGGCACAGCTAACCAGTTTACTCTGGTGACAAGTGTTGAAAACACGTCTCATCTTATCTTCTAGCTTGTTAATGCCATGCTCAATGTTGATACTTACATCTGTCAAATTGGGCTCTGAACCTACAGGAAAAGCTTAGGCCCATTTCAGATCACCTCTGGCACATACAGCTCTGCTGGATATAATGTCTACATCAAGAAATAGACAGAATGGAGTTAACCAGTGTGAAAAACACTTGTGAAGACATTTTTTACATACAAGTTGTCTAAATCTATCGATAAACCCAGATACATTATTGATGAAGCCTGCGGCCAGCCTGTTCTTACTCAGATGGTTTGGGCTCTTAATAGGAACTATTTCTGTGAACTTGCTGCACAAAGCAATGACAGTGTCTGTTTTAAATTGAACAAATGACTACACTAAGCTCTGGGGAAGCTTATGGCAAGCAGATGCTTTCTGAACGCAAGGCAGCAGGAGTCCCACCTGCTGCAGGCAGTCACTGGAAGCCCACTGAACATGGCTACTAAATAATTTAAGGAAACAGGGATCCTGATTCTTTCTGAACATGACACTATCCCAGTATTATGCCTTGCCTGCCTTTCTAATCTTGTTTGGAGAATGCTAAGGATGTGACTTTGCCAAACAAAAAGTAAAAAGATATGTTCCATCCATCAACAAATACATAGCTGAACATAGCATTGATGGAATGAATTCAAAATGTTTACTCACTGCTTACAAACAGCTCACTACTGAGGGGAAGAAATGACAAACTAATGTGCTGTATTTCATATTAATATTGTCTGTTAATATTGCCATAAAATGGTAGCAGACAAGTAGCATCATTGCTTGACTACATGAAGCAAAACTTGATATTTACTATATATTGAGATTAAAGCAAGGCTTTCCTTAAATTTCCTTAAATAAAGGCTGACAAAAAAAAACAAACTTACTTGAAGCAAATGCAAATATAGAGGGATCATAGCTTTTGATTGAGAACTTAAAAGACAATATATACTAATAGACTAACTTTCCAATCTTTCCATTCTGCTCTAAACCCTTTAAGATTCCATTTCAAATGCTTGGCCTCATGCCTATCACTGAATAACCAAAAACATTTGCAAAACACCAATAACCAAATCACAAATCATAACAACTCACCTAACCAAGCATAAAGGACAAAATCTAACCCAGCAACTAATTAAAAGCAAATTACTGTGGATGCTGGAATCTAAACCAAAAGAGAAAATGCTGGAAAATCTCAGCAGGTTTGGCAGCATCTGTAAGGAGAGGAAAGAACTAATGTTTTGAGTCCAGGTGACTTTTGTCAAAGCTCCAGATAACACTTTGTCCCAGCAACTAATTAATCTATCAGTAAAATAAAATACTTTGCTATCACAGGCTCTCTTGAAGTTTGTTCCTGCTGCAGGAATTGCTATGAGCTCCAGAATACTGTATAAAACACTTCTGATGATGACCGAAGATTTTCCCAAACAAACACTGAAAATAACAGGCTACAAGCCAATGTTTTCTTCTATCATTCATGTTTCACAATTTCCTGTGGGATCTATGCTCCAAAGAGAATTGGGCTGAATTTATTGCACACAAAAAGGGTAGGTAAGGTTTGGGTCAGATATCAAAATTGAAAAAAAGAATGAACCTGAACCAAAATGCCTTCAACCTGGGTTTTATGGAGGTAAAGCAAAAAACAGGCAGCCAGTCCAATGGTCTTAATTTAAATATGTTAACATGGCCAGCAGCCTCTGATTTAACTTGCATTGAAGGTTTTTTTTATTTGTTCAGGGGATGTAGGTGTTGCAATGATACACAGGAGACATTTTCCACACATGAATTCTTGGGGGAGCCTCGTCTGCTGGAGCTTTGACTGCTGATTGCACATTGTTGGTGAACTGTGAGCATGCTTCATGCGATTTTCCATAAAGATTGCTGTAAAGCTGTGGGCGGCATACTAACATTTCCCAATTTGGATAGTTGGTGGGAAAACTCTCTGGCAGGACAACTCATTGGGAAAGTTTATTCTTTTATAAAAAACATACTATGACATTATCTATTCACTCAGTGACATTATGAAAAACAATAAAAAGTCACTGTGATCCTCTTGAAAGTTACATTTTTTGCTCAATGATCAAGAAGAATACAATTAAAATTTTAGTTTATTGAGTCCATATTATATTCATGTTCCCATTCCCTGTGCTTCACATAATCTGGAGAATATGATCTGGAAGTTATGTAAAATTTCAATGGTATATGCAGTTAAGGAAATTCCATACTCAAGAGATTAATGTTTGAAATCCCACGTGCCTTTGAACAGGGATAATTATTACCTACCTTCTAATGCTTTGACTGCAGCTGCTCCAGGGGACTCTACATTCCCTAAGCCTTTTTCTTTTAAAGAAATATTTCAACATGTGCTTCATAATTCTGACAAATTACCTAATATCATACTAATTAGGCTGCCAATTGCTTTGTTGCTGTGATATTAACGTCATACTAAGAAAATACACATCAGAAAATTCAGAAAAAATAAATTCAGAAAATTTAAAATGATGCTTGCCATATCTTAATGTTCCTTATTCTTTCTTTCTTTCCTATTATTTCTTTAATATTCATATCCAAGGAAGAAAAGTTTTATAGGGGATTTTAACTTGTATATAGATTAGGATAAGTAGACTGCCATGTCAGAAAAAATGTGACATTTTTGAGTGTGCTCAGGATAGCTTTTTGCAACAATATGTTGTAGAACAAACAAGGAGGAGGCAATATTAGATTTAGTAACGAGGAATAAATCAGATAATGGTACATATATGTTTACCTAATAACAATAAAAATATGATTAAGTTCAATGCATTGTTTGAAAAGAAAAAAATGTGAAGCAATTTATAAAGATTCTAGATTTAGGTGAGGCTGACCAACCAAATGAGACACAAACAGCTCACAGCATACTGGGCAAACTGACAGGAGATCAGAGGAAGATTTTCAAAAAGAAATTTAATGTGATACAAAACAATTCATACACCAAGGCAGCAAGAACTTTATTTGCCAAGAAAAAGCCATGGATGGCAAAAGAGGTAGGAGATAACATAAAACTAAAAGGAAAACAAAAATTACTACAAATCCTGGCAATTAGGAGAGCTAAAAGAACAGGTAAAGAGTGCAGTAAGTAGAGAACTATATGTGCTAATTCAATGTTATTTCAATTACTCAGCTCTTGCTTGAGGCTATTCCTTAACTGGTTGTTCCATAACTGCAAAACTGAAAAAAATGTAGTTTTATACAAATCTTCCATCCTACTCATGGGATTTAGTCCAAAATTACTTCCAACAACCTACTGTGAAAACTCTGCCCATATTTTGACTGTCTCAGAGAATGTAGCCTTTCTGTGACAGGATAATAACAGGAACATTGCATTTTATTATAGAATTGAGATTGCACAGTCTCTTCTAGTATCATGCCAACATTCTGCTGCCTATGGCAGCTTTCAAGGGCCGGAACAACACTGCAATTCTCAGCCTGCAGTTTAGCAAACTGATTCAAGGAGGTCATTCATCATTCAATTGTTATTGCCTTCATGTGTGAGTTTAATTCTGAATTTGCACTATGGTTTGTCTGCACAGGCAATTGTTTAGGCAAGACAAGTGTTCAGACCTCATCATCAGTCTCAGTCCCTGCATTTGATAATTCAAGATACAGTTCATCTGTATCTCTCAGTCAGCACTGGATGCAAGGCTGCACTTCAGTTCATGTTTCAGTAGAGCGCAAAATATTCAGGAGAAGCATAGATTAATATATGTCATGTATTGATGATCAAGCTTCTGTTTGGCATCTCTCACTCTCGTATACTGTTGAGCCAGGATATTTGTGGGCAGGAAAAACAATGGCACTCCATCTGGGCTTTAAGGTCCTCAATTGTTGATAGTAAGGAGTGCACACCAGCTGTCTTGGAGACTCACTCCGATGTGACCTATGTACATCAAATCCAGGCATGTCAATGCAATGATAAGTTGCACATAGCAATTGTCAATCTCAGGACTGGCAGAGTGTTAATGTGATGATTCACTAGCTAGACCTTCTAAGTCAGCGCTATTTCTTCCCATGTCTAAGTCAAGCAGCTGATGCTCTGCACACAAATCCTCAGTTACACAATTTTAACCATCTAGCAGGAATCACAAGGTTGGTTAGTGAAATTCGTAGTTCTAAATCATGGAGATGGAAAGATGGGGACTAATGGACAGAAGAACGCTGCAGGCAGACAAGAGGGCATAAGATCTCCATGTTCATGTGCACATGTGAAGCTCACTCAATGCTTACAGGAAGTACATGAAAGCCAATGAATGATGCACCAATTTCATGAACATTGACATCCAATCCTGTAAGATTCACATTGAGCACTTGACAATCAGAGATCCAAGGAAGAAATGGGCCTTTCAGGCCTTGGGCCTCCACAAGATGGTCAACAAATTTATCAGAGACAAGAGAGCATAGCAGTTAGCAGGTTGTCTCCATCCTTGCTATGGATATTGGGGTAGGACCTAGATGTAGTCATATCATAAGGAAAATTAAGAAGTTCTATGTTCATTCTGGCAACACAGATGTACAAGCATTGTAATTATCTGTTACACTATTTTAGATATGTGTTTAATTGCACTTCATGCAGGTCTACTGGGTTTTATTGCTTCTGTTTGTGATAATGTCTGTGCGCTGCTCTCCACTTTTTCAGATGGTCAACCCAGGCTGGGTCTATATCCTGTGAATCTTGCCTATGCATGGGTGCATCAATCTTTACCAAGGCCTTTGTGAGCCCATAAGGCATAGGAGCAGAAGTAGGCCATTTGGCCCATCGCGTCTGCTGCACCATTTAATTGGCTAAGTGAGAAAAGCCTTCAAATCACACTGTTATAAAGAACACATTACCCTTATCAGAATAGCGTAGCAAGGTTCCTTTCAGTTGTCCAATTGAGCTGACAGCCAGGTCTACTCACCCAGGACAACCCTCCCCCCAACCTGCATTTCTTGAGCTGGACATTGAGAGTGTGATCAGTGCATCAACATCACAATGGTGCACAATTCTTTTAAGAATAAAAATAAAATTCTACCCTCCACCTTAAACTCACACTCTCCCCCACTGCCCACATCACCATTGACTCTCTGGGTGTTACCTTTAACCTCCCAAGATATGGATGGGTACATGGGACTGGGATATTATAGCAGTTACTGAAACATGGATAAGCGAGGGACATGACTGGCAGCTCAATGTTCCAGATACTATAGAAAAGGTAGAACAGGAGGTAAGAGAGGACATAGAACATAGAACATTACAGCACAGAACAGGCCCTTCGGCCTTCGATGTTGTGCCGACCAAAATAAAAAGCAATGCCCCTCCAAACTAAACCATTCCCTTCTCTTCCATATACTTATCAATTAAAAGGAGGGGGAGTTGCACTTTTAATTAGGGAAAACATCACGGCAGTACTGAGAAGGGATATATCTGAGGGTTTGGCCACTGAGTCTATATAGGTACAACTGAGAAATAAGTGATTTTGACAGTATAACCCTATTAAAATCACTTTGATAGGATCGTACTATAGATCCCCAAATAGTCAGCAGGAAATTGAGGAGCAAATATGTAAGAAGATTACAGATAGCTCCAAGAAAAATAGAGTGGTAATAATAGGAATTTTAACTTTCCCAAAACTGACTGAAAGCCATAGTATTAGAGGGCTGATTGGAGATAAATTTGTTGAATGTATTCAGGGGGATTTTCTCATTCAGTATGTGGATGGCCCGATTAGAGAGGGGGCAAAACTTGACCTCCTCTTGTGAAATAAGGAAGGGCAAGTGACAAAAGTGGTAGTGAGGGATCACTTTGGGATCAGTAATCATAATTCTATTAGTTTTAAGATAGCTATGGAGAATGCCTGGTCTGGTCCAAAAGTTAAAATTCTAAACTGGGGCAAGGCCAATTTTAATGGTATCAAACAGGAACTTTCAAAAGTAATTAAGGGAGTCTGTGGGAAGGCAAAGGGACATCTGGTAAGTGAGAGGCTTTCAGAAGTGTGTTAACCAGGGTTCAAGGTGAGCACATTCCTCTTAGAGTGAAGGCAAGACCGGTAGAAGTAGGGAACTCAGGATGACTTGAGATATGAAGGCCCTTGTCAAGAAGAAGAAGGAGGCACATGACATTCATAAGCAGCTGGAATCAAGTGAATCCCTTGAAGAGTATAGGGAGTGTAGGAGTAGAGTTAAGAGAGAAATCAGGAGGGCAAAAAAGGGACAGGAGGTTGGTTTGGCAGACAAGGCAAAGGAAAATTCAAACAGCTTCTACAATAACATAAAGGCCAAAAGAGTAACTAGGGAGAGATAGGGCCTCTGAAGGAACAAGGTCATCTATGTGTGGATCCACCAGAGATGATGAGATCCTAAATGAATATTTCTTACTAGTATTTACTGTTGAGAAAAGCAAGGATGCAAAGGAACATGTGGAAATAAATAGTGATGTCTTGAGAAGTGTACATATTATAGAGAAACAAGTGCTAGAAATCTTAAAGAGCATCAAGGTAGACCCCCAGGACTCGATGAAGTGTATCCCAGAACATTGTGGGAGACTAGAGAGGAAATTGCGAGTCTCCTAGCAGAGATATTTGAATCATCGATAGTCAAAGGTGAGGTGCCTGAAGATTGGAGGTGGCAAATGTTGTGCCTTTGTTTAAACAAGACTGCAGGGAAAAGACTGGGAACTACAGGACAGTGAACCTCACATCTATGGTGGCTAAGTCGTATTTTGAGAGGCACGATCTACAGGCATCCAGAGACACAAGGACTGATTAGAAACAGTCAACATGGCTTTGTGAGTGGAAAATCATGTCGCATAATTTGATTGAGCTTTTTGAAGTGGTAATCAAGAAAGTAGATGAGGGCAGCAAGGCCTTCGATGAAGTACCACATGGTAGGTTGTTGAATAAGGTTAAGTCTCATGGGATCCATGGCTACCTCATGGGAGGTAGCTAAATGGATTGATGACAGAAGCCGAAGAGTGTTTGTGGAGGATTATTTTTTAATCTGGATGCCTGTGACCAGCGGTGTGTCTCAGGGATCAGTGCTAAATCCACTGTTGTCATTATATTAACGATTTGGATGAAAATATAGGAGGCATGGTTAGTAAGTTTGCAAATGACATCAAGATTGGTGACATAGTGGACAGTGAAGAATGTTATTTTGGATTGTAAAGGGATCTTGATCAGTTGGGCCAGTGGGCTGATGAATGATAGATGGAGTTTAATTTAGATAAATGCAAAGCAATGCATTTTGACAGATTGAACCAGGGCAGTACTTACTCAGTTAATGATAGGGCACTGGGGAGAGTTACAGAACAAAGGAATCTTGGTGTACAGGTTCATAGCTCCTTGAAAGTGGAATCACAGGTGGACAGGGTGGTGAAGGAAGCATTCAGCATGCATGATTTCATTGGTCAGACCATTGAATACAGGAGTTGGGATGTCTTATTAAAGTTGTACAAGTCATTGGTAAGGACACGTGGAATATTGCGTAAGTTCTAGTCACCCTATTATAGAAAGGATAGCATTAAACTAAAAAGGGTGCAGAAAAGATTTATTAAGATATGGAATTTGTTGATTTGAGTTATGAGAGAAACTGAATAGTTTCTATAGTTCCTATGCTCAGCTTTATCCTGCCATCCTTAAAGTCCGCATGGACTCCAAGTCGCCTCCAACAACCTACATCAGACTTTCATCTATGATTGATGGACCTGCACCTTCTCACCCTGTGCATTCCATTGCCCTCTTTAACTCTTAATCTCCCTACCCAACACTGATATCCTAGGATTTCTCCCTGGATACCAATGGTTTCTCCTGCTTAATCCACTCCCCTCCATACTGTCCCCTTCTCTGCCTTTCATTGTCCCCCCTCTTTCACCACTTCACAATTTCCTGCCTTCACCCCACTCATTATCCCCTGCTTTTGTCCCTCTCACTTTTGCCCATATTCGTGACTCCTGCACCACTCTCTCTCTCCACTGCACCCCCCACCCCACCACCTCATGAATCTCTACCACTCCACAAGGCTGCATGCTTATATTTCCCTTACACTGGCAACCCAGCCCTCTCTGGCATATCCAGCCAATCTCTATGTTGCCTGCTGTCTCACTCCAGTGGGTGGGTGAGAAATTAAGTTGGAGCTTGAGAATTATGCAAGGAAGTCAGGAGACTCATTTACCCTGGATGAGTGAAGAAGATCATTTATTTTGTTATGGCACTGCTACTCCATCCTCTTTTGCAGCCAACTGGCACTCACCAAGGCTGCCATTACATCTCAGCCAGGGTTGGTGATCTTGCTGGAACAATCCCTGGATTGGTGATAGACAGCATCCCACTTCTGCTGCATTCCATTCAGCAGTCTGGTCGGGGATCCTTCCTAGCAAAGAGCTGTGAGCTCCAATATATATGGGACAAGTGCTGGGGAGTGTTGGGAAGCCTATATGGAGCTTCCCAGTGGTCGTATCGCCACGATTAAGTTGAGCTGAGCCAGGCGAATCAAAGGAGGCAGCCGCAAGTGCAGTGTGATTCTCACAGCCATAAAAACTTTGATTCAGGTTCAAGATTCAGTCAAAAATTACACTGGTGCTGTTAGTGGGATTCATTCTACTTTTATTACCAGAAATTACACGTTGCCAAATTCTGGTAAGATTGCCCCCGACATTTCTCCACCTTTCCATCTCTTGGACTAAAGCCTCCTACTCTGTATTCGAGAACATTGGAACACTCTCTCGAGCTTGGTGTTTCATAGTTCCTCCTTATTCCTTCCAGACACAATTCCAACATCTACTACAATCAGAATGCACCTCACCATGAAGAGATGTAGGTTGATTTTAGGAAGTTGAATCCAGCTTTATCTGCTACTATCTTCACATAAACTTAGCCCTCTGTTGGGCATGCAGCCACTCAGCGACACATTAGCTCTGGAGTGCAAAATGCATCATATTGATTGAGCACAGGATTATCACACAACACCATGGATGGAATTTTATGACTTTGTTCATCCCAAAACTGAAAAATCCCAACTGAAGTCAATGGACCTTTCCATGGTCCGCCCTTCGCCCAATCTGATTCCTATAGAGGATGGGATAGTGAAATTCCAGCCTACATGTCCACAAATGAGCTACATTGAATTTTTAGCCTTCAATCTATATCTTAAAGTTCAACGTTAATGTAACTGAAAAGCAAATTTCCTCCAAAGTTCATGAATGCAATGAAATAGTAATTACTATCATGTGAAAAACGGGGAGGGGGAACTGATTGAAGATATGGGCTGGAAACAAGAATATCATCCATCAAATTGGATTATTCTTTTAAAAAATCACAATGGGTGACTTGGAACTGATCCAAATTTGCTGGGAAATTAATGTAAGTACATGAGTAACATAAGTCACCATTCACTGAAAGCTATCATTCTGATACAAATGAATATTCAAGTGAAAATCAGGATGGTATTCTCTTGAAAATGTTTATGTCTTTTCCTATACTGAACAATCAAGAAATTGCAATTAAAACAAAAACATTGGGCCTATTTTACCAATGTCATTCTAAGTGCTGGGTGGACTTGAATCTAGGAGTGTTTCAGATCTGACTTTTAGATCCGTTCTTCAATGCCCAGGTAGGCACTGTGCCTGCAAAAATATCAGCAAGTCTGAATCGTGCTGTACAAGCCTGTGAGTTGGCCCTAATGCACCCAAATCACTGCAGCTTCGATTGGCACCTCTAGCTGTGCATGAGTAGAAAAAAATGATAGACTGGGGCTCCCCTACCACTTTGCTCCCAGGCCAGAAAATGCTTCCTCCTCACCCCCACAAACATTGCTTCACCCCCACAACATCACTGAGCCCTTTATCCTCCCCACACACCCACTACCCAGAACAATCCCAGGCTCCTCACCCCCAGCCTGGACCCTCCTGTACGAGGCTCCATCTCTTCTGACTCTGATGACTGTGTGACATTTCCCACTCTCTCCTATCCCCGATTATTGAGGCACTGATCCATCGCCTGCCTCCTCCCTCATCAGTACACCTGCAAGTTCTCACTTATCTTCCCCTCAATGCTAACAAGCAAATTGCATGTAACTTGTGAGAATGCTCTTCCAAACTGCCTGCAGCTGATCTGTTCTAATGAAGGCAGTTCCATAAAAACCCCAAAGATGAACAGGTATGCAAGCTTTCTTGCACAAAATGTGTGTATGAGCAGTTCCCCTGATTTTTCTGAGAGCAAATTGGGGGGGTGCTACTGAATGCAGCAGAGCTGAGGTAAGACACCCTCGACTGCCAGGATGATGCAGTCCCAGGGAGCTGATGGAAATGTGGTCTGGGAGGAAGTCAGTGCCAGGGCACTAGCACCCCCCCCCCCTCCTGAACAGTGAAGAAGTGCTGTAAAATTCAATGACCTCATCCATGCAGCAAAGATGAGTGCTGAACCCTAACTTGCATCTTCTCTAAAATTTCCTCTGGATTCCCCCAACCCAAGCACCCTGCATGCTTTCAGTTCTTGACCCCCCAAGCACTCCTGCCTATCCCCCCAAGAGCCCCATTGAGCTTGCCCTCTAAGAACCACCACATGATACTCTGCAGGAGTCATGTTATCATTTCTTTCATGGCTCCTTCCGTCTCAAAGAAGTCCAACAGGTTTATTTGGTAGTAAATGCTACTGGCTTTTGGAACATTGTTTCTTTGTCAGGTGAGTGGAGAGTTCTGATCACAAACAGGGCATATGAAAGCTCATACATACACACACAGTTTCCACAGGAGAAAACTGACTATAACACTAGAGAGAGGGTGAATACAGGGATTGGTGGGCCAAACCTCCAGGTCCTCACCTACTTTGAGAAGTGGGTACTGGAGCTGTCAAGGTAAGGGGAGATGCAGGTAGTGTATCTATATCTGTGAACTCTATCTGGTGCATACTGAGAACTTGCTGCCAGGGAGAGTTTGTGGCTGTAGATGCAATGGTGACCTTTTGAGGGGCATCTCTACAACTATGTGAATGGAATGAGAATAGAGATATATGATCTCTGGAGCATAGGGGGTAACAAATCAGATGGGCAACCTAGTTGCTACTGGCTTGGAGGACCTAAGGCCTGTTATTGTGACTTTTTTTTTAGTGCTTAGTTTTATGTTCAGTGGAAAAATATGAATCACGTGTAAGGCATCCTAGATTCCTCTCCCTACCTTGCAATTAACCTGTGAACTATGTTGCAGAGGCAGATCCAGATGCCCTGGGGCCTTCTGGACTCCAGGCCCGTACTGCAGCTCCTGCCAATTGTGGTTCAGCCAACTCAGATGAGTCCTTGGAAGATATGGGTGAAGGACATAGAACATGTCCTTTGGTTTCGTGAAGGGTAGGTCATGCCTTACTAACCTCATTGAGTTTTTTGAGAAAGTGACCAAAGAGGTGGATGGGGGTAAGGCGGTTGATGTAGTATATATGGACTTTAGTAAGGCGTTTGATAAGGTGGCCCATGGAAGACTTCTACAGAAACTGCAGATGTGTGGAATAGAGGGTGATTTAGCTAATTGGATTAGGAATTGGCTGGCAGATAGAAGACAGAGGGTGGTGGTTGATGGGAGATATTCATCTTGGAGTTCGGTGACAAGTGGTGTACCTCAGGGGTCTGTTTTGGGCCCCTGCTGTTTGTAATTTTTATAAATGATCTGGATGATGGTATTGAAGGATGGATTAGTAAATTTGCAGATGACACTAAAGTCGGTGGAGTGGTAGATAGTGAAGAGGGGTGTTATAGTTTGCAGAGAGACTTGGACAAGTTGCAGAGCTGGGCCGAGAGGTGGCAAATGGAGTTTAATGTGGAAAAGTGTGAGGTAATGCACTTTGGCATGAACAATAAATGTGTAGAGTATAGGGCTAATGGTAGGGCTCTTAATAGTGTTGAGGAACAGAAGGATCTTGGTGTATGTGTCAATAGATCCCTGAAAGTAGGCAGTCAAGTGGATAAAGTTGTTAAGAAGGCATATGGAGTCTTAGCTTTTATTGGTAGTGGGATTGAATTTAGGAGCCGCAGCATCATGTTGCAACTGTACAAAACTCTAGTGCGGCCGAACTTGGAGTATTGTGTGCAGTTCTGGTCCCCAAATTATAAGAAAGATGTGGAGGCATTGGAGAGGGTACAGAGGAGGTTTACTAGGATGTTGCCTGGTATGGAGGGCAGTTCCTATGAAGAGAGGTTGAAGGATTTGAGGTTGTTTTCGTTAGAAAGGAGGCGGCTAAGAGGGGATCTTGTTGAAGCATATAAGATGATTAGAGGTTTAGATAGGGTGGACAGTGATAGCCTTTTTCCTAGGATGGAGAAAGCTAGCACGAGGGGACACAGCTTTAAATTAAGGGGTATGAGTTATAGGACGGATATCAGAGGTAGGTTCTTTACTCAAAGATTGATTAGGGAGTGGAATGCCCTGCCTGCAGCTGTTGTAGATGCGCCAAGTTTGGTGGCGTTTAAGAGGTTAATTGATAAGTATATGGAAGAAAAGGGAATGGTTTAGTTTGGAGGGGCATTGCTTTTTATTTTGGTCAGCACAACATCGAAGGCCGAAGGGCCTGTTCTGTGCTGTAATGTTCGATGTTCTAACATAGAACATTACAGCGCAGAACAGGCCCTTTGGCCTTCGATGTTGCGCCGACCAATTAGGAACAAGCAGTGACCCTCTAACCTAAACCATTCCCTTTTCACCCATAAACTTATCTACTAACCTCTTAAACGCCACCAAACTTGGCGCATCTACAACTGACGCAGGTAAGGCATTCCATACCCTTACCACCCTCTGGGTAAAGAACCTACCTCTGACATCTGTCCTAAAAACACCACCCCTTAATTTAAAGCTATGTCCCCTCGTGCTAGCTTTCTCCATCCTAGGAAAAAGGCTATCACTGTCCCCCTATCTAAACCTCTAATCATCTTATATGTTTCAATAAGGTCTCCTCTTAGCCGCCTTCTTTCTAACGAAAACAACCTCAAATCCCTCAGCCTCTCTTCATAAGACCTGCCCTCCATACCAGGCAACATCCTGGTAAACCTCCTCTGTCCCTCTCCAATGCCTCCACATCTTTCTTATAATGTGGGGACCAGAACTGCACACAATACTCCAAGTGCGGCCGCACTAGAGTTTTGTACCGTTGCAACATGACGTTGCGGCTCCGAAATTCAATCCCCCTACTAATAAAAGCTAAGACTCCATATGCCTTCTTAACAACCTTATTGACTTGATTGCCAACTTTCAGGGATCTATGCACATATACACCAAGATCCCTCTGTTCTTCAACACTATTAAGAGTCCTACCATTAACCCTATACTCTACACATTTGTTATTCCTGCCAAAGTGAATTACCTCACACTTTTCCACATTAAACTCCATTTGCCACCTCTCAGCCCAGCTCTGCAACTTGTCCAAGTCTCTCCGCAAACTAGAACACCCTCTTCACTATCTACCACTCCTCCGACTTTGGTGTCATCCGCAAATTTACTAATCCATCCTTCAATACCCTCATCCAGATCATTTATAAAAATTACAAACAGCAGGGGCCCCAAACAGACCCCTGAGGTACACCACTTGTAACCGAACTCCACGATGAATATCTCCCATCAACCACCACCCTCTGTCTTCTATCTGCTAGCCAATTCCTAATCCCATTAGCTAAATCACCCTCTATCCCATACATCTGCATTTTCTGCAGAAGCCTTCCATGGGCCACCTTATCGAACGCCTTACTAAAGTCCATAGATACCACATCAACTGCCTTACCCCCATCCACCTCTTTGGTCACTTTTTCAAAAAACTCAATAAGGTTAGTAAGGCACGACCTACCCTTCACAAAACCATGCTGACTATCCCCAATCAATTCATTTCTCTCTAAATAACTATAAATCCTATCCCTAATAATTCTCTCCAATACTTTGCCCACAACAGAAGTAAGACTTACTGGCCTATAATTCCCTGGAAGGTCTCTCTTCCCCTTCTTGAACAACGGGACCACATTCGCTATCCTCCAGTCCTCCGGAACCACACCCGTAACCAACGACGAACTGAAGATCAGAGCCAGAGGCTCTGCAATCTCCTCTCTTGCCTCCCAGAGAATCCTAGGGTAAATCCCGTCCGGCCCAGGGGACTTATCCAACTTCAAACCCTCAAGAATATCTAGCACATCCTCCCTATCTACTTCAATACTTTCCAGTTTGCAACCCTGTATTCCAGTGTTCTCCACAACTACATTTACATCTCCCTGCGTGAATACCGAAGAGAAATATTTGTTCAGTGCCTCTCCAATCTCTTCATGCTCCACGCACAACTTCCCACTGCTGTCTATGACTGGCCCTAATCTTGTCCTAACCAATCTTTTATTCTTAACATATCTAAAGAAAGCTTTAGGATTCTCCTTGATCCTATCAGCCAAAGTCTTCTCGTGTCCCCTTTTAGCCCTCCTCAACTCACTCTTTAGCTCACTCCTGGCTAATCCAAAGCTATCCATTGCACTAACTGAGCCTTCAAGCCTCATCCTAACATAAGCCTCTTTTTTCCTTTTAACCAGCGAATTAATATTTTTAGTACACCAAGGTTCCCTTAGTCGACCATTTCCTCCTTGCCTGACAGGGACATACTTATCAAGGACTCGCAGTAGCTGCTCCTTGAATAAGCTCCACGTTTCAGATGTGGACCTCCAAGGGTGGTGCAGTTTTGGGTATTAGCTTCCACCTCACAACTCACCATCCCAGATATTGACATGCCAGTGGGTCCAGTTAGTGGTGAAGCTTTTGGGTCACAATCTGGTGAGCACAACACATCTGTTGATGTACATTGGGTGGAGGAGGGAATGTCTGAGATCTCAGGTATTCAGTGGCCTGCCGGAGGTGAGGACTCAACTGGCTCCACGCCATATGTTGGGCCTCTGTTATCTCTTCTCCCTCAGCTGCTGAAGATGCAGCAACAGAGCCAAGGAATGTGGGAGGGGCTGACGGTGACACTGGACCAAATGTAAGGCTGTTGGGAGAAGTCTGAAAGGTTTCAGGCAGACTGCTATTGTCTGTCTTGCATGCTTCCCAGGCTAAACTTGCAAGGGTGGCATCTGCTTGGGGCAGGGCATCGTCATCATGAGTCACAGGCCACAGCTGAGGGACTGAACAAGTTTTTCGAAATTCTGTGGCCCACGGTTCAGAAGCTCGAGAGCTTGCAGGAGATCCAGCGGGACAGCACTGAGACACAGCAGCTATTGCAGCAGCCCTTGAGTTTGTGGCCCAGTCGCAGACAACACTATTTGTGGCCATTTGACAGGTGGTTTGCAACTTGAGTGGCCATTACAGTCATTAGCCATGTCTGAAGCAGGTACCCCATAATATCCCTGCAGTCTGGGCTCCTCCTCAAATGCCTCTGGGATGTCTGAGCTCTTGACAATGAAGCTGTTATGCATACTACCTGGATGTCTTGTACAGACATGCATAATGGTCATATTATTATTGCACACGAGTTGAACATTCAGGGAGTGGAGCTTCTTTCTGTTGATAAGTCTCCACAGATTCTGTGGGGGGGCCTTGAGGGCGATGTGTGTGCAGTTGTTAGGCATCCCCGCAATGTATGCAATTCCTACAGCCCGGGCTTCCCGATGAGTGTCATCCAGGTTAAATTTGATATACTGCCCAATCCAGGCATATAGGATTCTACGATCTGTTTGACACAGTATGCACAACAAACTGGGAGATGCCACTGACATCTCTGCTAGGAGTTTGGAAAGAGAATATCACATAAAAGTACAGAGCGGATATTAATTTGACAGTTGTTGAGAGTGGGTGCCTCGCTGCCTCTAGGTGCCAGGTCCTGAAACAGGTTGCATAGGTGTTGCACTGTCCCCTTTCAGAAGCAGAGACGTCAGTGGCACATGATGTCTGACATCTGTTCAAATGACACTCATGCACGGAACTGCCAGACTATCTGCTCCTCACTTTGCTTGTGCTTGCACCCCTTCCTGGTAAATGTTGACCACCTCCTGTCTCTGGTGGTTGTCTCCCTCTACTCCTGTAAGTGGTAAGGTCTGACATCCTGTGCCCACAATTCTTCCTCCATCTCCTACTCCTCAGCTCTAGCAACAACCAGAGGAACAGCAAAATCAATTGGTTGCATCACAAAAGCCATCTCTTCAATCTGATGGGGTGGTGGAGAGATGGAGAGGAACAAAGAGGTTAAAGAATGCTGCTTGCCCCTAGCACATCAACAATCACAGCCCCCCATCAATTTCCCCAGCCACATAATCCTCACACTCACAGCCCCCACCCCCCTCACCACCAATTCCCCCAGCCACAATCCTCACAATCACAGCTCCTTGCAAAGTGGAGAGGCTGCAGCAGTGCAATTTGCAAGGGCTTTGTGCACATCCTTCAGTTGGAAGCGAGCTAAGTGCCAGCAGCACTGCCAGACTCGAGGTCAGTGCTGAGACCTGGCTCCATGCTGCAAGTCAGACATCAGAGACTCTGCTGAGCAACAGCCTCTCACCCCCCACATACTCGCAAAGCCGCCACAAACCTGAGAAATGGCCACAACAAAAGGACACACGTGAGTAGTAGAAAGCCATTGGACACTATACACTTACCACCTCACTAATCCTCACTGATAGAGTGCCTGAATCATGCTTTTATGGAGCATGTCTGTTTTGTGCTGATTCAGGATTGGCAAACGTGGTGATAAAGGAGGAAGTGCTGGTAAAATTGGGCATGCAGCCCATTAATTCAATTTAAATGCATGTTTTGGGCGTCGTCCCTATCATGGCCAATTTTTGTGCCTTGGTAAAGGAGGAACCAGGCAGAGGTGGGCATAAGTCACACTATTCATATCATGTCTTACTTTACTAAATTTTTGCGCCTGAAAATGGGCGCAACTTGATGGTAGAGGCAGGCTCATTAACTCTATTTGTCTCCCTTAGCTCTTTTTTTTATTTCAGATTTCCTACAGCTATAGTGTTTTGTTCTTGAATAAGAAAACTGCATTTGATAGCTTGGCTAATAGCTGAGATATTCTGATCTCAGGAATATAAACAAAAACATTCAGATATTCAACAACCTTTTGGCAAGACAATTTGAAAAACTCAAAGATTTATATCAGATATCACATGCAGCATGATATTGGGATACAGGGTAATGTTGCAGATGAGGCAACCATAATGCAGAAACGCAGATTAAATAGGTTGGTATCTTTGAGAAGGATTGAAAATAAAATAAAGAGGGACATAGAATTTGGATTTTTAAAATTCAGAAGTGAGTTAACATTGAAATTGAGATAATTAAGGACTAGGGAGAAATGCTTTGCAAGAATTATTCACGGGATGTAAAAGATTAAACAGAGGAGATTTTTTCAACTTCATGATTTATTAATAATATGGTACACTAACTTCCTATGCAGTATATTATGATTGTCTTTATCTGTATCATGTATTGTATTGGTCAAATGAGGCTTCCATTAAAGGAGCAAACGATTCAAGGAAAGTATATGCTGCTGAGAAGGCCATATGGATAACCAAGGGCTTTTGGAAATTGAAACTGAGACATCACTTTGATGGCTGCCCTGTAAATAGGACATTGGATTACATCAAGTTTCAAACTGGTGCTGTCAGTCAGGCCCAGCATGGGGTTATAATTTTTGCCTTTATAGCATGATGTGATAGCCATCAGGATGGATGCAGTCTATCAAGACTATCAGACCAACTAAGTGCAAAGAGTTTAACTTCTTTAAAGTGTAACTAGTACACTATAACATGAGGATGTTGCAACTGTATGCAAAGTTTCTGGATAGTAGCCATGGCGCATTCAGAATGTGGCATCTTTGGTGCCTTACTTATTCAGGTCACCAGATCTCCATAGATCGTTCTTGAATGACAATGGGTACTCACTGAAGATGTTCCCAATAACTCCACAACAGGGACACTATAACCATAGTCATCTGAACAGGGCAACAATTAAACATGCTTATGATTTGTCAAAATGTGATTCTGATGCCTTGATCAATCAAGTCAAAGCTTCTGTATGGCCCTTCAAAGCTCTCATGATCTTGGTATGCTGCTCTTTCATAATTTGGTGCTACAGAGTGGAATGGAACTGGTGCTGGAAGATGGTGGAGAGTACATATCCTCCTCAGATGAAAAGTAGATGCCAATCTGTCTGACAAACAATATGGGACTTAACAAGTGGCTAAGACAATAAAGTTATTCATTTTTACAGTGCTATTCACTTCTTGGTCTTTGGCTAAGCTCAAGCATCAGATCACATGGAGTGCAATTCCTTACCTTGTCAGCTTGGATCTCGTTTGTCTGTCTTGGGACCTTGAATTGGATTCAATTGTATTTTGAGTTTAGTATTTGAGCAAGCAAGGAATGGATTTGGGTTTGACTGGTCCATTCTGAGCATTTGTTTTATAACTTTAGGAATGCAGTAATTTTTTTTTTAAGAAAAATGGGGGCAGTGAAGTGAATTCCATTGTACAACTAAGAGTTTCTAGCTGGAATTTTACCACCCAGCCTGTCATGGGATTGAAGCAGGTGAGGGCAAACAATGGAATTGCCTGTTGATGTTGGATGGGATTTTATGGTTCCTGTCCTGTGTCCACTTCCATGCACTTCTAAATGTTGTTGTTCCTGTGGCTGGATGAGATGTGGAGGCAGCCTGTCAATGAAATGCCTGCTGGCCTGAATCTCTGGGTTCTGGTATTAATTCCAATCTGTTCATCCTGCCCTGGTGCAGAGAGGAAGGTGGGGTATAGACACAGTGGCACAGTGGTTAGCATTGCTGCCTCACAGCACCAGTGACCTAGGTTTGATTCCTGCTTGGATTACTGTTGGTCTGGCATCCGCACATTCTCACCATGTCTGTGCAGGTGCTCCAGTTTCCTCCTACACTCTGAAAGCTGTGCTGATTTGGTGCATTGGCCATACTAAATTTTCCTTCAGTGTACCAAATAGATGCTGGAGTATGGGCATTGGGGATTTTCACAGTAACTTCATTGCAATGTTAATGTAAGCCTACTTGTGACACGAAAGTAAACTTTAAAACATCCAGGACCACCCCACTGTCATATCATTCCACAGCAGGGGAGGAGTTTCTCCAGTTGCATGCCAACAACAGGTGTGATTATTATACCTTGGGCGAGAAGAAGGCCATTCACACATTTCCAAGTGGCCTTTCTCTTTTCAGTTACTGTTGGTAATGTGTCTATGCTAAACCACCACCTTCAGATCATGCATAGACATGTCTTTGTGAAAGTTTGTTTAAGATGAACTTTTCAAACAATAATATCATCAGTCAGAATTTTACCTTCATTGTTCCATCTTTTTGCCATCACGATTCAAACCACAAGACTCCACCACAACTAATTTATCCTATTAATATGAAAGAAATAAAAGTGTGGCTACATGATTCATGCATCATGGATACACGAATTATCCATGATTCCTGTATCGTGGATACACGAAGGCTATGCTAGCCAAAGCAAGAACAGCCTTCAGCAGGCTTTGAAAATCAGTCCAGCAACAAAGAGGTGTAGGTCTGCTACTAAGCTGTAAATCAACAGAACAATAGTCCTTCTGTGTGGCACCCTGTCAAAGACCTCCTAGAAATCCAAATAGATAACATTTCACTGGTTCTCCTTTGTCTAACCTACTAGTTACCACCTCAAAAAATTCTAACAGATTTGTCAGGCATGGCCTCCCCTCGATCAAACCATGCTGAGTTTGCCTTACTTTACCAAGTTTCCTTACTGCTACCTAGTCTATTTGACTTACTTTATTCCTCAGAACCAGATCCAGCAATGATGTCTTCCTTTATTGGGCCAAAAACATATTGATCTAGAAAATTCTCCGAAGCACGTTTCAGAATCTCATCCCGCTCTCTGGTATTTGCACTCTTATTATCCCAATCTCTATTTGCATAACTAAAATTAGCTATTATAATAAAATCATGATTAGCTATTATAATTAGCTATTAAAATTAGCTATTATAATAAAATCATGATTGTTGTATATTTCTGAAATTTCCTTGCAAATGTGTTCTTCTATATATTTCCCACTAATTGATTGTCTATAGAATATACCCAGTCATGTATTGTTTCTTTACGCTAAACAAATAGGGGACAATTCTCCCAAAAAATTCTAAGTGTCGAATTTGTGTAAAAACTAAAGTAAATCATGATGATTTCTTCAGCGGGAGTTTCAAAATGAATTTCTTACACAATGTGCACTGCAGACTGCACTTGCATGAATCCCATTGAAAATTACCGTCCCACTGGAGAGGCCGGCAGCATAGCACTGCGTGGGCCACTATGTATGCACCAATCTGTCAGCTGCTGGTCATTGGCCAGCTCAATCACAGGCCAGCCCTGTGACCCCTGCATCGCCAGCCACGCAACCCCTCCTCCGCGGCCCAATCACTGATCCCCAGGTATGTCCGGACCAGTGTTGCCCCACACCTAGCTGTCTCAATCAGCCCCAATCTCCAAATCACCCCCCCACTGGCAGCCCCAAAACACCCACTCATATCTCCACAGCCCCGACCACTCCAGCATGCTGATCTCCCTTGGCATCCCCCTCATCCCAATGGTCAGACCTAATTGCTGGCCTCCCTCTGTCTATCATTCAGCCTGAATGCAGAGTGGCAGCAGGGGTCCCCTCTCTCCCCTACTGATCGCCAAGAGGATTGCCCAGGAGGTCCTGACCTATTAGGCCCCAAGCCTTAGTACTGACTGATGCGTAGTGGGCAGTGCCAAGATGCTCCTAGACATTGGCACTTTGCCCCTTGGGTAGTGCCAACCTAGGATGCTATGATGGCAGTGCTCATGGGGCATGCCCCCCAGTGCCCCATCCTCTGGAGGCATTGTAGGTAGTGGTGTTTCCATGAACCTGCTTTTGAATGGTCAAAGTTATGAATTTGTAAAGGGAATTTGCTGCAGTACACCTTACAGATGGTAAACACTACATTCACAATGCACTTTGTTTGTTTAAAGTGGAGGATGGGATGCCAATTAAATTGGCTGCATTGTTCAAGATGTTGAGCTTCTTCTGCGTTATTGCATTTATGTTGGGAAATAATGTATCACACTGCTAACTTATGCCTTGTGGATGATCAATAGGTTTTGCAGAGTCAAGGGATGTGTAGTATTTATAAAGCTGGTCCAATTAATTTTCTGGTCAAAAGTAACCCAAAATGTTGGTGGTGGAGGATTTGGTGATGGTAATCTCTCTTATTGGACATGATCATTGCCTGACACTTAAGTAGCATAAATGTCGCTTGTCACTCATTTTGCCAAGCCAGAATTTGTACAGACTTGCTACATATGGACACAAACTGCTTCAGTAACAAAGGAGTTGCAAATGATACTGATCACTGTGCAATCATAAGTGAACATTTCTTACTTTGTGATGGAGGAAAGTAACTGATGCGAGGTGATGCGTTTTGGGAGAAAGAATGTAGGGGGGAGGTATATGATAAAGGGTAGACCTATTAAGAGTATAGAAACGCAGAGGGACCTGGGGGTACAGGTGAACAAGTCTCTGAAGGTGGCAGAGCAAGTGGAGAAGGTTGTGAAGAAAGCATATAGTATGTTAGACTTTATAGGAAGGGGTATAGAGTACAAGAGCTGGCCTTTAATGTTGCAATTGTATAAAACGCTGGTTAGACCTCATTTGGAATACTGCGTACAGTTCTAGTCGCCTTACTACCGGAAGGATGTGGAGACTCTGGAAAGAGTGCAGAGGAAGTTTACCAGGATGCCGCCTGGTATGGAAGGTCTGAGTTACGAGAAGACATTAGGCAAATTGGGACTGTTTTCCTTAGAAAGACATAGACTTAGAGGAGGTCTGATAGAGGTGTACAAGATTTTGAAGGGGATAGATAGAGTAAACAGGGTTAAGCTTTTTCCTAGGATGGACTCAAATAGCACGAGGGGTCATGGGCTTAGGGTGAGGGGGGTAAGGTATAATTTGGATGCTAGAGGGAGTATTTTCACACAGAGGGTGGTGGGGGTATGGAATGCGCTGCCAAGTAAAGTGGTGGAGGCAGGTACACTGGAGTTATTTAAGAAATACTTAGATGGGCACATGAACAGAATGGGAATGGAGGGGTATAGAAAACTGATTTAAAATAGGGATCATGAGCCTTGGGAGTCCCTGGGAAATGTGTAAATAGATGATGATATTGATGTACTTGTTTTTATCCTACAGGTGCTTTGGTCCACCTTGTTGTCTAACGAGGGGCACACACGCAATGGATCGTGAGAGGACTGCTCTTGGATCTTTTTCAAGAGTATCCTACTGCTTCACGTCGTTAGTGTATGCTTGACCTGGACCATCTGATGGACAACGCGACAGCTCAGTGACTATCACTGTGCTGTGCAGATACATGGATTTGGACCTGTGTCTGTGGGAGTTTGCGCATTCTCCCCGTGCTTGCATGGGTTTTCTCTGGGACCTCTGGTTTCCTCCCACATCCCAGAGATGTGCTCTTAGGCTAATTGGCAAAACAAATTCTCCCTAAATTGTCTCAAATTTGGTTTTTTATCCATAGATCTATAAACATGGGCAGGGATCGCGGGTAGAGGTGGGAACATCGGGGTGGTGGTGTGGGCTTGTTGGGCTGAAGGGCCTGTTTCCCATGCTATTATTGTGCTTTGTTCTTTGAGATGTTGATAGTCAAGATTAGAACCCTGATTGGCTTAAACCACATTCCCTTGTGTTATGTATGTTTCCAACCAGTGGAGAATTACCAGGAGTTGTGCAATGTATTAAAAGTTTATTTTGCACCAAAGTCATTAATTGTGAGCATTTTCAATTTTACAAATGAAACCAATTTGAAGGGAAGTTCATTGCACTATTTGTGACATTTCTGAAGAGACTGGCAGAACATTGCGAGTTTGGAAATGTACTCCAGCATGCTTTGTGGGATTGGCTGGTTTGTGGCCTCCAAAATGAAGCCATTCAGCAGAAGTTGCTGGCTGAAATGAATTTAGTTAACATCTGCGTTAGAGATCACAGCTTCCATGGAAATAGCCACCAGAGAAGCAGTACAATTGGATGCTAGTGCCCGAGTTCACAAGATAGTAGAAATTCTGCAGGTTTCAGTGCTGCAAATGGAATGTTGCCAATCTGGCAGGACAGACAACAAGGAATCAAATTGCTGGAAAAGAGAGGGCCAAAGTTAAAAGTGCAAGTGAGTTGGTCACATTGCCTGGAATAGCAGGGTGCAACTAAGTCAATAGAGGATGAAGAAAGATTTATGTTGCCAGCAATGGAGAGGACAGGGAGTCTGCCAGGTCTGCAGAGGAAACAGAATCCAAAGAAACAAGAACTCAGGCTGAACATTTTGACATGTGAGGAAGCCAATCAATTTTGGGTTCTCCCTGAACTGGAAGGGAAAAGCTTGAAATTGGAAGTTGATATGAGGTAACTGTCCCTGATACCCAAATTAGTATACAGGAGAAAATTAAAAGCCCTGCCATTAAAACCTGCCAAGATCATATTGCAAATATATACAGAGCAATGGTACCCCTCAATGGTATGAAGTGCTTCGAAAGATTAGTCATGGCATGGATCTACTGCACCTATGACCACAACAAGTCCACAGCAGACACCATCTCCTGGCCTACACAACTCTGGAACACCGGATAACAATGACACTTTTATGACAGACTCCTATTTATTGATTACAGTTCAGCCTTCAACATAATTTACTCAAAGAGTGATTAAAGAGTGATTAGGGAGTGGAATGCCCTGCCTGCAGCTGTTGTAGATGCGCCAAGTTTGGTGGCGTTTAAGAGGTTAATTGATAAGTATATGGAAGAGAAGGGAATGGTTTAGTTTGGAAGGGCATTGCTTTTTATTTTGGTCGGCACAACATCAAAGGCCGAAGGGCCTGTTCTGTGCTGTAATGTTCTATGTTCTATGTTCTATAATTATTCCTACAAAACTCATCTACAAACTCCATGGCCTAGGGCTCAGCTTGTCCCTCTGACAATCTTTGACCTCCTATCCCATGGACTGCAATCAATAAGGATAGGCAATAACACCTCCTCCACAATTATCCTCAACAGTGGTGTCCTGCAAGGCTGTGTCCTCAGACTCTTACTATACTCCTTACACACTTATGACTGTGTGACGAAAGTCTGCTCCAAGTACACTTTCAACTATCGTGGGTTATATCTCAAACAATGACAAGACGGTACAGGAAAGAGATAAAGAATCTGGTGAAATGGTCTGACAATACTAATCTTTCCTTTAATGCCAGTAAACCAAGAACACAGTCATTGACTGCAGGAAGTGTAGTGGAAGACATGCCCCTGTCTACATCAACAGTGATCAGATGGGAATTGTCGAGAACTTCAAGTTTTTAGGTGTCCAATAACCTGCCCTGGTCCCTTCACGCTGACGCTATAGTTCAGAAAGTCCACCAATGCCTCTACTTTCTCAGGAGGCTAAAGAAATTTTGGCACGTTCACCACAGTCTCACCAATTTTTACAGATATATCACAGATTTATCACAGCTCCGAATGGCTCCTGCTCTGACCAAGACTGCAAGAAACTACATAGCATTATGATTATAGCCCAGTTCACCATGCAAAACAATCTCCAACCCAATGACTCATCTAATATTTTCTGCTGCCTCAAAAGCAGCCAACATAATCCATTCCAATAAAGGCAAATGGAATGTTGGCTTTTATAGTGAGGGGGTTAGAATCTAAAAGCAGGAAGGTCTTGCTACATCTGTACAAGGCACTACTGAGGCTGCAACTGGAGTACTGTGTGCAGTTTTGGTCCCTTTATTTGTGAAAGGATATATTGGCTTTGGAGGGAATACAGAGAAGGTTCACCAGGCTGAAATCGGAGATGTGGGGCTGAGTTTGAGGAGAGATTAAATAGACTGGGCCTGTACTCATTAGAGTTTAGAAGGCTGAGGTGGGATCTTATAGACACATAAGATAATGAAAGGGCTAGATAGCTTAAAGGTAGAGACTCTTTCCACTTAGAAAGGAAAACAGAAGTAGACGGTCCAGCGTCAAAATAAAGGGGAGGGCAGTTTAGAACTGAGTTGAGGAGGAACTTCTTCACTCAAAGAGTGGTGAATCTCTGGAATTCTCTGCCCATTGAAGTGGTGAAGGCTACCTTGTTGAATATATTTAAGTCACGGGTAGATAGATTTCTGATAGACAAGGGAATTAAGGGTTATGGGGAGAAAGCAGGAAAATGGAATTGATCCACTTCAGATCAGCCATGATCTTATTGAATGGTGGGGCAGGCTCAAAGGGCTAAATGGTCTACTCCTGCTTCTATTTCTTATGTTCTTAAGGACCCCATGCACCTCTAACATATTTTACCACCTTTGATCATCAAGAAAAAGATATAAAAGTCTGAGATCACTTACAAGCAACTCAAGAGCAGCTTCTTCCCTGCTGCCATCAGGCTTTTGAATGGACCTACCATATATTAAGCTGATCTTTCTCTACACCCTAGCTATGATTGTAGCGCGATATTCTGCACACTTTCCTTTACTTCTCCCCTATGTACTCTATGAAAGATATGTTCTGTCTATATAGTGCACAAGAAACAATACTTTTCACTGTATCCCATGCATGAGACAATAATAAATCAAATCAAATGATGAAAGTATAGCTGAGGGATCAATGTGCCGAATTACCACTATATGTGGTAACATGCAACTACCCTACATTATTCAGACACTTTTGGTTACAGAAGCTGAAATCGAACTGGAGCATAGTAAATAGGCTGGTGGACCTGAACACGAGGTTACAAGATATGTTGGAAAAATATAAAAATGTCTTTCAAGGAATGCTTGGAGCGATGAGTGTGTCATGGTTAAATTTATGGCTGATGCTGGATACTTGTCTAAAGTGTTTAAAGGCCACCAGGCCTAAGCTGAAGGCTGAATTGGAACGGCTGGTGGTCCTGGGGTCATTGGAACTAGTGACCATCAATGAGAGGGCCACCCAATTGTTCCAGTCGTGAAATCAGACTGATCGGTGAGAATAAGAACATAAGAAATAGGAACAGGAGTAGGCCATCTAGCTGCTCGAGCCTGCCCCGCCATTCAATAAGATCATGGCTGACCTGAAGTGGACCAGTTCCACTTTCCAGCTTTCTCCCCATAACCCTTAATTCCCTTGTCTATCAGAAACCTGTCTACCCGTGACTTAAATATATTCAGTTAGGTAGCCTTCACCACTTCAACTGGAAGAGAATTCCAAAGATTCACCACCCTTTGAGTGAAGAAGTTCCTCCTCAACTCCGATTAAACCGCTTCTCCATGCTCCCATCCCCCCGCCTATTTTGAGGCTGGGCTGACTAGTTCTGTTTTCCCTTCTAAGTGGAAAGAATCTCTATCTCTACCCTATCCATCCCCTTCATTATCTTATGTCTCTATAAGATCCTCCCTCAACCTTCTAAACTCCAACAAGTACAAACCTAGTCTACTCAATCTCTCTGCATAGGCTAACCCCCTCATCTCTGGTATCAGCCTAGTGAACCTTCTCTGCATTCTTCCAAAGCCAATATAGCCTTCCGCAAATGTGGCGACCAAAACTGCACACAGTACTCCAGCTGTGGCCTCACCAGCACCCTGTACAGTTGCAACAAGACCTCCCTACTTTTATGTTCTATTCCCCTAGCTATAAAGGCCAATATTCTGTTGGCCTTCTTGGTCAACTGCTGCACTGTGGACTGGGTTTTTGCGATTCGTGCATAAGGACTCCCAGGTCCCTCTGCACCGTAGCATGATGAAGCTTTTCGCCTTTTAAATAATAATCCCTTCTACTATTATTTCTACCAAAGTGGATAACCTCACACTTGCTAACATTATACTTCAGCTGCCAAGTCCTTGCCCACTCACTCGACCTATCCAGATCTCTTTGCAGACTTTCCACATCCTCCATGCAATTTGCTTTTCCACTCATCTTCGTGTCATCAGCAAATTTCGTTACCCTACACTCAGCCACTTCCCCCAGATCATCTACGTATATGGTAAACAGTTGAAGCCCGTCACTGATCCCTGGGGCACTCCACCAGTCACTGGTGAGTGTTTTAATCTGTGGGTATTTTAAAATGACAATAAACCCAGCCCTGTATGCAGATCAATACCCACTTTCTCTTTTAAAGGACCTATTCAGTAGCCTGGCAGGGGGAAAGAAATTCTTCAGAATTGATCTATTGCAGGCCTATTTGCAGAAGAGGGTAGTGAAGGAGTCACAACTGCCATTAACAGTAGTCACACACAGGAGCCTGTTCTGCTGTAAGCAGCTTCCCTTTGGCGTTACATTAGACTCTGTTGCAGAGGACCATGAACCAAATCTTGAGTGAATTTATAGGAGTCCAGTGTTACATGCATGATATTTTGGTCATGGGTTTGATAGTGGAGGAGCACTTAAAAACCCTGAAGAACACGTTTAAAGAGGTTGCAGGAGCATTACCTACAAGTCAAGAGAGAGAAATGTGAGTTCTTCGAGGACTCCATTGAATACCTGGTTCATGTAATTGATAGCGATAGATTACACAAGGCCTGTATTCTGATGGAGGCCATCATGAAAGCCCAAAGACCAGACACTGTCATAATAGGGAAGAGGGATTTGTTCCTCCGGTGGGAAGAATGGATCGCCTGCAAAGTGGCAGTGGACACCCTTGCCCGCACCTCCCACCAGAGGTCCATCTGCCGCCCCCATCAGTGAGCTATCGAGCCTCCCCCAAACTACCAGAAAACAATCAGCCCTCTCACTCCCACCCCCCCACAGAGATACATTTGACCCGCCTCCTCCTCCCCTCCCCTCTGCCCCATCCAGAAGATGATCGGTGTCAGAGAGCCATCCTCTCTGCTTTCTTTTCTTTTCCTAACCACGGCGTGCTTTTTCAAATTTTTTCGAACTGCACATGCAGTTCAATAAATTGTTATGGTCATACTTCTGAGAAATAGAAATAGAAAAATCATTGGGAACAAATATCTACACACAAAGTTAAACTGCAAAAAAAATCTATCAATCTGTATGTTAAGAGCTATAGTTAATTTTGTGTTATCATGCATTTGGGGTGCTTTGCAATATATCCAAGCATCATTTGTCTTTCTTTCTGTACAATTTGGTTTACTATTTTAGCTTGTACATTCTGATGAACATCCTTATTCATATATTCTCTGTACAAAATCTCTTCAGGGAAACTAAAGATGCTATTTGCATACTGAGTAGTTTAGGCACCTGCCAACTGAGTACATGTTTGTATGGCTAACACTCTTCTTAATCTTTACAAATAAATGTTGGACCCATTTAATCATTTAAAGTACACTTGCAATAAACCAAGAATTCTACACATGAATGTCAAGCTTAAATAGTCAGGAGTGCAAAATTCTTATTTTTAAAAATATTAAAATGGTTTAAATCAAACTTATATAGAACATTAAAACATTAGAACATTAGAACATTACAGCGCAGAACAGGCCCTTCGGCCTTCGATGTTGCGCCGACCAATTCACAAAAAGCAATGACCCTCTAACCTAAACCATTCCCTTTTCATCCATAAACTTATCTACTAACCTCTTAAACGCCTCCAAACTTGGCGCATCTACAACTGCAGCAGGTAGGGCATTCCATACCCTTACCATAGTGCTCTTCCTATCCATATTCATTCCTTGTTTATTTATGTATATACTGCATAACAATCAAATCAAACAATTCTCCAAAATTTTGCACATTCCTCTAACATAAACACTTCATACTTGAACGCTGGTATATTTATAAGAGTAATTGTTTTAAGTCTTATTTGTTTTAAGTCTTATTTGTTTCCGCAGGCAATTCGGTCCACCTTGTTGACCAACAAGGGGCATGCATGCGATGTGTCGTGCGAGAGCTGCTCTTGGAGGTTGCTTCAGGAGTTGCCTAGTGCTTCACGTCGTCAGTGTATGCTTAAACTGGACCATCTGATGGGCAACATGACAGCTCAGAGACTATCGCTGTTGCTGTGCAGACACATGGATTTGGGCCTGTGTCTGCGGGAGTTTGCGCGTTCTCCCCGTGGTTGCGTGGGGTTTCTCCGGGTGCTCCAGTTTCCTCCCACATCCCAAAAATGTGCTCTTAGGCTGATTGGGTAACAAATTGTCCCTATATTGGTCCCTATATGGGAATCTTCAACAATAGGCATAGCCTAAAGTCAAGGATATGTCATTAAGACGTTAGGATGGTGGCGTGGGCTCGTTGGGCCGAAGGGCCTGTTTCCCGTGCTGTGTTGCTCTTTGTTCTTTGTTCTTGTTTGTAATCTCATTGAGAAAATGTTCTAAGGTATTTTTTTGCAATATACTTAATGATTCTCTAGATTTTTCTCTGCTCATCTTTTTCATTGAATTGTGTTCATATTTACCATCAAAGATCACTTTCACATCCATTATAGTGTCATAAAAAATTTGAGGCTTGTATATTCATTCATGGGTCTATTTTAATCTTAGAATTTAAAGAAGAACTTTCTCATTCAAATAAATACATTAAACTCTTTCAATAAAGACATAATTAAGGGCTAGAATTTAATGCTGAATGGGTGGGTGTAAGCCCAAACTAAACTTACGCGAAATAGCATGGGAAGATGTCAGGCATGTGGCTGATATCTTTGTGCTTGCACACATTATGGTGAATGGGTGTGAAAGGGAGTTGGAAGTGCACCCAATAATTAAGCAGGCAACTAAGGAGGCAGACTGGATTTGGCTGCAAGTTTGACATCTTGTTGTCCTGAAATGGAAGCCGACTGCATTTGACTGGATGTCCAATCAGATTTAGCAATTATGGGAGCATGAAGAGCGGATTTTGGGCACTGGGGAGGCAGGACACCAATTTTGATCATGAAAAGGCAATTAACTCTAATCTTAAAGTATGTTTCTAATTTTATTAATGGCATCTGGGGACAGTGTGACTTCAAAGCCCGGCTAGGGAAATGAAATCATAGAAATCCTACAGTGCAAAAAGAGGACATTAAACCATCACGTCTGCATCAACCATAATCCCACCCACTCCCTACTCCCATATCCTTACATATTTACCTGTTAATCCCTCTAACCTATGCATCTCATGACTCTAAGGGGCAATTTTTAGCATGACCAATCCACCTAACCCGCACATCTTTGGACTGTGGGAGGCAATTGGAACTCTCAGAGGAAACCCACACAGATACGAGGAGTATGTGCAAACTCCATACACACACAGTGACCCAAGCCAGAAATTGAACTCAGGTCCATGGAGCTGTGAAGCAGCAGTGCTCACCACTGTGCTACTGTGCCGCCCATTGAAGTTAGTGTGAAATTCTACTAGTCATCATATTTTGCATCCATTCAGGTCAATGCACCTAACCAGCATGTCTTTCAGACTGTGAGAAAACCGGAACACCCAAAGGAAACCCAGGCAGACATGAGGAGAATGTGCAATCTCCATATAGGCAGTGACCCAAGTCAGGAATCAAACCCAGGTCCCTTGCGCTGTAAGACAGCAGTGTTAACCGTTGTGCCACTATGAAGTCACAAGAAAATATGGATATGTGATGTCTTTCTCATGATGTCATCAGAAAGGAAGGATTGTGCACAATGGTAATGCCAGATATTGGGAGAAAAGCGAGAGAAGGACTGTAAGGCCATGACTCTATGGTCACCTAATGATATTGCACTTGATCTGAGGAAAGGACTCTGGGACAGGTTTATAGTTATGGATGGGGAAACGTGGTGGTGGTGCTGGTGACAGTGGGAGGACACAGTCACATGCCTCATCTGCCCAGGCCCTCTGGCTCTGCTTACGAGGAAAGAAAACTGAGTGGAACAGATCTCAAGCTACTGACAGGAGTACTTCATCAATTTCACAACCATCAACAGAGCCAGGCCTCAGGGTGGACATGCCACAGAAGGACTCATATGCATGTATCTGTTGACATGGCCTTACAGAAGAAGACAGAATTTACCATCTAAAACTAAACTTTCCCCACATATTCAAAGGGTAATGTCAGCAAAGACTGCACATTTTCAATGAGACCTTCACTAATCTCTGCACCATGCTACAGGATGAGCTGAGAGCCATTGGGTTTGGTGGAAACTCAATGCCAGTGGCGTTGATGATCATTATGGCTCTCAATCTGTAGGCTTAAAATACTTTCCAGGGATTTGTTGGGCACACATGTGGATTTCTTAGTCTGTAGCCATATAGTCTATCAAAGACATGCCTGGTGCTAAGTTTGAGAAGAATAGTGACTAAATGCTACTGGGACTGACTGGACAGTCAGGAGACAGGTCACTTGGCTATGGGGCCTTTGCTGGGTTTCCCACAGTGCAAGATATCATAGATTGCCAGTAAGTGGCCATCATGGCCTCCACAGACCAACAGCAGTTTTTTTGATCAGAGGGGCTTCCATTCCATCAATGTCCAATTGGTCTGCAAGCACCAGGTACACCCCTGGTTCCAGGGAAGTAGCCACGTTTTCTACATCTGTCAATAGTCTCAAATGCCACAGCTTTTGCCCTATGTGCCTTCAGGGATGTATACTTGAAGGCAAGAGTTTTCCACTAATTACATGATTAGTCATGCTTAGAAATTAAAAAGCCATACCCAAATCCAGAGAAATGGACGAAAAGGGAATGGTTTAGGTTAGAGGGTCATTGCTTTTTCCTAATTGGTCGGCGCAACATTGAAGGCCGAAGGGCCTGTTCTGCGCTGTAACGTTCTATGTTCTATGAAATGGTACAACACCTGTAACAGGGCAATCCAAGTGACCATATAGCAGGTCACTGGACTTCTGAAGATGAGATTCAGGCACCTAGATTGACTCATGGAGTTCTTCAGATTCATGAAGATTTGCTGTGCATTCCCAACCTACCACTGCAGAGAAGGGAAGCTTTGATCCATGAAAACATCACTGATTGTGATGCCTTTCTCCAATAATAAGGATGCAGAGTAACTAGCTGACAGGCATTGTAATATGAGTGGCTCCTTGGACCACATATGAAGCACAATGAGAAGTCCTAATACATATCCATTTCCTGTGACCCTTTTCCCCTTTCAGAGAGATTTATCTTTAATAAGAGCTGCTGTCACCACTTCACTTTGCACTCCATTGCCCAATGCCCAGGTGCGCAGTGCCTAGTGGCAAGACAGAGGAGCTGAATAGATTTGACTTTGCCTCCCACTTTTAGCCAATTGAGAGATCAATTAAAACAGATGAACATCTCAGAAGGCAGCAAAATTTCATGTGAAAAGCCACACCAGTGAGTGAATTATTTACTGAGTTATATAATAAAAATGAGACTTATGATATATGCGTTGAGGCCTAATTTTTGAGATTACATTTTCAGGCACATAGTTAAGGGTTGACTGTTACATAAATAAAATTTTAGGGTTTTACATGCATGCTTGATTTGGGATCACACAGCTTCCTGTGCCTGAATTGGTATTCTAGTCCAATGATTGACCAGCTGCCCTGGCATGGAGTGGGTGTATTCTGGTGGGGTCTGGTCAGTCATTGACCAGATTGCATGTTTTGTTCCAAGCCCAGGTTTCATGGGGTGAAAATGGCTGCTAGTTCAGTTGCAGATGATCCTCCCTGAGGAGGGCTGTGATTTTATTATTGTGATAATAATGTTAACAGAATATCAGAAGCTTCTTGAAGGCTCTGTTATTCTGAGCAACTCTTGCACAAATGCTAGACCCTTCTTGAGGTTGAGAACCATTGTCCACACCATGGATTCTCTGAGAGGAGCCCCAGAAGCAGAAATCAGTTGCTGTTTCTTCCTTGAATGGTATATTTGTACCTTTTGGCTCACCTGAAAAGAGGACATAACGAACATTGAGGTGCATTGACCACACTCCCCCCTCACCACCCCCCCCCCCAGTCCATGTCTTGCCTCTACTGCAAAGTGACACAGACAAGGAGATCACATGCAGTTCTGTGCACATCTCCGGCATCCACTGGATGGTCCACTGTATCATGCTGGATCTGACTCTCCATGAGGGTCACAAATCTCTCATTGGCTTCATCCAATCAGAACACACCTATCAGAGGCATGGTAGCACTTATAGCCTGGATGGACTCCTTCATCATCTACACATGATCACTGGGATCTCTGCCACATGTTCTATCACCTCATATGAAGCTGCGGCAGATGCCATGTTGCAGCTAAGTCCAAAGGCATATGCTATCAGCCTGGAACTCAGCAAGGGGCCTGACCTCCCACAGTTCTCAAACAATCATTGACCTTGACCAGGACAACCTCCATCACATCTGTCATTGCTTATCAACTTGTGACCCTGAAGCGAATCGTGAACCTATCCCATCAACATGAATGTATCTGCTTTGTTAATGCAGGGAATGATATGACATTGCATTCTCTGAAGTCCTCTTCTCCTCCTCAGAGGTGGCCTGCTGGCCTCCAGGCTCTCAAGCTCTTTGTGCCTCAGCTGAACCCTGACTTGCATGGGAGAACACAAAAATGTAAGGCTTACAGCTTTCCCATTTTCTCATCCCAATCATACTAATCTGTCCAGCATTCATCATATGAACCTGATGCTGTATATGTGCCAGATGTACCATTGTACACCCTCACATGTGTTTGCTGTTTCTTGGATTGAAAGTCCTGCCTGACCATCAACAAATGCACGGCCATCTTCGTGCCTTGCCAACTCCAAGACCTCCTCCTTCTCCTTGGGTTAGAGGATGGAGATACAGTACCCCTCTGTTAGTCTTGTACTCTCTGTTGTTATATGCCATCTTCTCCTGCAGGCACAAAGAGGAAGACTGTTAGTTTCCCCATGGTGACAAGCACAAAACCTATGCTGGTAGCAGTCAAATGATGGGATAGGCAGATATCTCCTGCATACGGTCACTCTGGAGGAACTTTGACAGGGTGACAGCAAAGACAAAGAGCACTTTAGACTCAAATACAGCCATGAGCCTAACAGGATTTGCTGTGTATTACCTTTGTGCTTTCAACTGAGTGGTCACTCCTCTATATCAAATGCGCCTTCTCTTTGTATCACATACAAGTCCAAAGGGGAAAGAAGAATGAAGTACTCAGCATTGCAGACTGAATGAAGTCACTGATGCCATTGTGACACTGAATAAGGTTCAGGGGGTGTGAAGTAATTCCTTGGCTATTGACTCCTCCATCCAGAATTTCTTGAGCAAATAGGGCCTCTCCTCTTGTTCTGGGGAAAAAGAACCACCCAACATGTCCTTGCAGCCAAGAACCAAAACTGCAAGGACTGAATCTGCAGCACTAAGCCGTAGGCCAACTAGGATCTTCCTTCTGCCATTGCTGATGTCATCTTTTGGGGGAACGCCTTGTTTGCTTTGAATTTTCAGTCAAAGGAGCAGCAGCAACAGTGGGATGGCTCAAGGAGTAGGAACAGAAAAGAGTCCTTTGTTCCAGCATAAACAAATGCAGGCAACCATATTTAGTTTGACACCAACTTCTGCAATGGTGTTTTTAAATTCTTTCATGGAATTTGCATGTCCCTAGCAAGGCTGGCATTAGTTGATCTAATTGCCCTTGAAATCAGTGGTTTGCTGGGCTATTTCAGAGAGCAGTTAAGAGTCAACCATATTTCTGTGGGTCTGGAGTCACATATAAGCCAGACCAGGTAACGGTAGCAGATATCCTTCTCTAAAGGATGTTAATGAACTAGATGGGATTTTACAACAATTGATGATAGTTTCAATAGCCATTATCCTTGAATCAAGCTTTCAATTAAATTCCACTAGCTGCCATGGTAAGATTTGAATCTGTGCCTCCAGAGCAATTAGCCTTGGTCTCTATTCCACTTTCAGTCACCATCAAGACAGCTGACATTGATCTAATTGCCTCTGTTGCCACCTTGGGCCCTGAATTGGACTGTCCCCCCACCTCATGCTTCTTAATTTGATAACCTGCATTCCTTGGAAGGTTTTCATCCATTGGCTACTTAACGCCCAAATGAAATGACACCCTAGTCTGGTGCTGCTGCCATAACCTTTGTCTTTAGGGCAAAATTCAGCCCATTGTTTTATTTACATAGAATTGCACTTTTTAAACAGTAGAAGATGTCTATTTTTAATTCAGGAATACATCAAACTGTATGATCTGTTCGGTATAATAAAACTATTTCTAAAAATTAAGAATAAAAGTTTATTTAAGAATTGTTTAATTTTTCTGTACTGCACTAATAAGATTAACATTTTCTGGCGAAAGTGTAAATTTCATTACACAACCTGTCACAAAAAATAGATTGCATATTTATTCAACAGGTTCTATGTGTGTCTAATCTTGCAGTTGATTGCAATGTTGAGCTAATAATTGATCATCAGTTCCATTATGAAATATCTGTTATAAGTATAAATGGTTGATTCATAATGATTAATTTTGAGCACAGTAATGTGAGTTCATCATCTTTTAAACAAAGAAAATCTGAACAGTCATAACTATTTCAGAAACTGTAAAAAGAACGGGACACCTCTTTCATTAACAAATCAAATACATTGTTAAACAAATTCAACAGATTTTTTCCTCGCTGTCAATAGATGTCTCTTCATTCAAATACAATACTGAAAAATTAAACAAGTCTTAAATGAGCTTTTATTCTTACTTTTTTATTATGATGTCATCACATCTTTCCATTAACTATTCTGCTTTTCTTTTCAGTAAAGTATAAAAATGTGCTGTAATTTTTCAAGTCAAATAGATTCATAGAATGTCACAACTGCAATTTTATAGAAAATCACTTTAAAATTTGTTATCAGAATGCATTTTTCAATCAAAATGATCTGAATTGTCATTTTGTTAAAATAACCTTGATGCATTTTGATAGAAAATCGAAAGTGCTGAACAGCCACTCATGATGTTTCACACTCTATGACTAGATCTATGTACATAAAAAGAAATAAGCCCGAGAAACAAAGTACTGCAATCTTGGATAAAAAACTTTAGTTATGTGTGCCGAGCTTGGAATAGAGAGGATGATGAAGGGAAATTTTAAATGCCTCTGTTTTTGAATCTCTGTACAACTAAAGTGCCTGTCAGATATTTATACAATTTAAATGAGCCACACATGTTCTGTTCCTAATTACAGCAAATACTATGCTTTTTTTTGTTTTTACATTGTCATCTTGCAAGGATTACAGAAAAAGTTACAAAAAAGATCAAAGGCAACTTTGCAAATTGTGTTTCTCATATTTAATGATCTCCTAAATGCCATTAAAGTCTCATAATGTTCAGCTTCCACATATTAAGAAATAGTATGGCTGCTATTTATTTTAGGGAAATTTCAGGACATTAAGAAAAGCTATTAGTGGTGCACAGTAGCTGTGTTTTGGCTGTAATGCCCTCTGGCTCTGCTGCCAGTCTGATCTCTCAGATCAGAGCCATAAGCCAGACTGATCTCGAATACCAATCACCTAACCCACAACTAGTCCTTTGAGTTCTCTTTAGCATCTACTCCTTCTGCCAGTGTCCTCTTCAGCTGCTTGCTTTCCGTCTGAAGTTGACAACAAAGACATCCTTAGGGTCTTCATTGATGTAAGCCCTGCTCTTGATGTTGTTACATGTTTTTCTGTACCTTAAAGTTACACTACTTTTGTATTCAACTAGCACAATATTTGCATACCACAAGTCAAAAGGAAAAGTAAAGCTTTTCATGTTAGGTTACCTATTACAAGCTTGTTTATGCAATCATGCTTTTTAAAAAATTATAACTCTCACCTATACTCCATCTGCAAGAGTGAATCTCAAAACAACCTTACAATTTTGTGTTCCAGGTTGTCCTTTCATTTTAATCTAAATTAGCTTGAACTGCCACTTTAAATATTAAATCATAGCTGCACAGAATCAACGAGTGTGGAATTTCTATCATCTGCAAACTTTTGAACAGTTCCTGCCCTCTGTGATAACAAGTTTTAAAAAGGGAAATCTCCAAAGAGCTAATTAGTTCTGGAATGGAGCACAAGCATGAACAGAGCTACACATATACCACATAACTAAAAGGACCTGGCCAAAGCTGACAGATATCAAAGACATGACTGTGCTCTAGCAGTAACCTTAGGCTGCTCACTGACAGGGACAATCAAAAGATTATAAACATGGTGCTGAGTGACAGCTACTACTACAGGGTCTCAGAAGGGTATGAGACCTTTGCCAAATGAGCTAATCTCACAATTGACAGCTGCCGTAGGACAGAGACGGGCAGTCTGGAGATTAGAGAAAGCTTGTGTAAATAGATCAAATAGATAGAGCAAGGTTCACGGTGAAATAAAGTGACAATAAATTACTTCAAAACACCAAAATTTAATGATCTTATCTTCTAATTACATTGAGAAAATGGTTGGATTAGTGCGTGTTATAAAGACTGCAACACAATTGAACAGATCTGACAATATCATGAACCACAAGAGTGAGACAAGATCAGTAATACAAGACAGCTTATACCTTGCTCCAAACCATTTATATGTGCATTATATATGCAGACTTGTAAACATAATTAAAATTCATGGAACAAAAGAGACAGCGGGAGAATGGATATAAAATTTGCTAAGGGGCAGAAAGGAGAATGTGGTGCAAAATGCATTGTTCCCCAGGGATCAATATTAGGACCAGGGCTCTTTTTGATATCTATTAATGACTCATGTATAGGACATAATTTCAAGTTTGCACATGACATGTCATTTGAAAATGTAGTGAACAATGAGGATGGTGATAAGTCTTTAAGAGGACATAGCCAGATGGCAGATGAAATTTAATGCAGAGACTTGTGAAGTAATACATTTTTGGTGGAAAGAATGAGGAGAGGCATCATAATGCAAATTGTGCATTAAATGGTGTGCAGGAACAGAGCAATATAGGATATACGTGCGCAAATCTTTCATGACGGCAGGTCATGGCTGTTCTTGACTTCAGTAGAAACATCAGGTGAGATTTTAACTCGTTCAGATTTCCACTTACACTGAACTAATTATTTTCATTTTATTCTTTCACATGATGTAAGGTCAGCATTTGTTGCCCAATTGTCCTTGAGGTGGTGATAGTGAGACACCTTCTTGAACTACTATAGTCCATGTCCAAGTGTTCCAGGATTTTAACCCAATGACAGTGAAGCAATAGTGGTATAGCTCCAAATCAGGATGATATGTAGCATTAAGTGGAACTTGCAAGTGGTGGTATTTCTATGTTCTATGTTCTTTTAAGTGATAGAGGTCATGTATTTGAAAGATGCTGACAAAGAATGCTTAGTGAGCTCCTGCAATAAAACTTGAATATGACACACAAAGCAGTCATGTATATTGGTGGAAGAGAGAGTGAATGATAAAGGTTGTGAGCGAGTGCCAATCAATTGGGTTGCTTTGCCTAGAACTTTACATATCCAGCCAAGTGGAATGTATTCTATCATTTTTGACTTGTACCTTGTAGATGGTGGACAAAGTTTGGGGAGTCAGGAACTGAGTTGCTCGCCACAGAATTTCCAGCCTCTGACTCTCTTTGTTATAGTATTTATATGGCTGATCCAGTTAAGTTTCCTGTCAATGGTGACCCTCAGGATGTTGATAGCAAAGGTAATGTTGTTAATGCTTAGGGAGGGTGGTTAGATTCTTCTTTATTGGAGATGGTAATTTTTGAGCTTATGCGGCACATAAACTATGTGTCACTTAACAGTCCAGGCCTAAATATTGTACTGGTCTTACTGCAAATGGACATGGGCTGCTTCAGTATCTGAATGTATGGTACTGGACATTGATCATCAATGAATATTCCCACTTCTGACTTTATAATGGAAGAAAAATCATTGATGAAACAGCTGTGGATGGTTGGACCAAAGAGCCTAAGAAACTCCTATATGCATTTTCTGATTGATTTCAGTTTTGCTACAGTCAGTCAAATGCTGCCTTGATAGCAAGGGTTGTCATTCCCTCCTCAACTCTTGACTTCATTTTGTCCATGTGAGGGCTAAGGTTACAATGAAGTCAGGAGTCCTATTGGACTCCTGCTGTTATTACTATATAGGCACTGTTTGATAAATAACACCTTCCAGCACTTTGGTTGATGATCAAGGATAGGCTGATGGGCCAGTAATTGGCCAGGTCGAATTTGTCTTGCTTTTTTATGTACTCAACATAGCTGAACAACTTTCACACATTGTGGGATAGATGCCAGTGTTGCAGCTGCGCAGGAACAGCTTGGCTAGGGGTGTAGCAAGTTCAGGAGAACAGATCTTCAGTACTATTGTTGGAATATTGTCAAGTGTCTTCAGCCATTTTTTGACATCACATTGAGTGCATATATGGCTGAAAACTGACATTGTGATGTTGAGGATCTCAGGAGGAGACTGAGATGGATCATCCATTTAGCAAAATTAGGCCTATGTAGAGTACAAAAGCAGCAAAGTTATGCTATACCTTTATGAGACACTGGTTATGCTCCAAGTGGAGGCTTCACCAGGTTGGCACCTTATTTTTTGACATGCCAGGTGCTGTTCCTGGCATGTCCTCCTGTACTCTTCATTGAAGTTCTTTTGAGGATGTAATAAACAGAGTGTATAAAGTGATGTAATATGGTTAGGCTTTCAAAAAGTACTGAATAAAAGGTTACTTGCACAAGACAAGAACTCATTGTGTTGGGGATAATGTATCAGCATGGACAGAAGTTTAGCTAACTATCAGGAAAAAGAGGATCAGGATAAATGGGTCATTTTCAGGGTGGCAAACTGCAATTAGTGGAGTCCCATAGGAATCAGTGCTGCGGCCTCATAAATTTACACACTATATTAATTAATTGGATGAAGCAAAGTTTGCTGTTTAAACGAAGATTGCCAAGACATCAAATTATAGAGAGGATACATACGCCAGGATTTTAGTCAGGTGGAGAGGTTCTCAGTCTTTGCAAATATGGTAGCAAATCTCCTTTCTTCAAACCAAGTCTCTGCCATTTTCACATGGGAAGAATGAAGGCAGGTTCTAATTTGCATATTTGTGTTTCATTTTGGAAACTGCACATATTAAAGTGCAGCTGCCTCAGTCAGACCTAATTTTGACGAGTGAGAGGTCCAAGACATGACTTGCACTTTATAACTTGTAGAAGTAGGTCTAAAGCTGTAGGAGTTCCTTGCTAAAGTCAGGTACTCTTTTGGACAGATAAGGGAAAATTTTGGATATTTTCCTGGGATACCATTGGATGAGATTAGGAAGTCCTTTGGCGGAGTTTTAAGTTTTAAAGTTTATTTATTAATATCACAAGTAGGCTTGCATTAACACTACAATTAAGTTACTGTAAAAATCCCCCAGGTAAGGTGCTCTTGGAAATATTAAAAGGAGACATGAATAAACATACTGGAACTATCAAGCTCACTGGTGCATTAAAAAAAACTATCAAGACAACTGTTAGAAGAACAGTTAAGTTTTCAATGCATTTAAAACTCATAGCCATTAAAAATTAGAAAAGAACACTTGCTGTTAAAGAGGTGGTTACTATTTCACATTGACATAAACCTGAGGAATATCATTAGAGAATTGATACTGCATAACTGATTTCACTATCTATCATTATGACAGTAGGGAATCTGTTGGTTCACAGTATAACTGACTGCTCCAAGTGGTTACAAACTCTTTGAATTGGGATTACCTGTACACAAGCTTGTTTTCAAAGGAGATTAAAAGAGATTAGGTGTAGTGAATGTGTTTTTATCATTGAGAGTGTTTTTTTTAAAAAAATGTTAATTAATTAAAAGACATGCCACAGAATTTTTACCATGCAGAAGGCGGCCATTTGGTCCATCTAGTCTGTACAGGCTCTTTGAAAAAGTATTCACCTACTTCCAATTTCCTGTGACCTTGTACTTTTTTTTTCATATAGCAATCCCATTCCCTTTTGAATACTTCAATTGAACCTCCTTTCACCACCCTCTCAGGAAGTTTGTTCCAGAATCCAACCACCCTCTGACTGAAGAAAAATCTTCACATCACCTTTACTTCTTTTGCAAATTAAGTTGGACCTGGACCCTCCAATTATTGATGCTCTCTTGAATAATGCCAGTTTGTTATTATTTACCAGTCCCTACCCCGCTGAATTTGAATATCTCTACGAAGTTTTCACTGAGCCTTCTTTTCTCCAAGGAAAATAGACCTAACTATTTAAATTTATCATCATAGCTAATTCTTCATCCCTGGAATCATTCTTCATTGCTGGAATCACATCCTTACTCAAGTATGGCTTCCTGAAGTGGGTGCAGCATGAGGTCTAACTAATGTCTTACACAAGTTCAGCATGATCTCCTCACTCTTGTGTTCAATGTCCCTATTGATAAAGCCTAAGATACTATATGCTTTATCAGCTGCTCTCAAAATGCTCTACCACCTTCAATGACTTATGTACATGTACACTGAAGTCCCTCTGTATCTGCTCCTCCTTTAGAGTTTCTCTCTTTATTTTGTACTGTCTCTGCATATTCTTCCAGCCACAAAGAACCACTTCAGACTTCTCTGCATTGAACTTTATCTGCCACTTGTCTGGCCAACCCACTAACATGTCTATGCCTTTTTGAAGTTCAAGATTTTCCCATCACTGTCAATAATATTTCCAATCTTCGTATCATCTGCAAATATTGAAATCATGCCCTGAACAGTCTAGTCATTAATATATATCAGAAAGAGTAAGAGACCTCTGGGGAATTCCAGTACAAACCTTCCTCCAATCCGAAAAGCAACCATTTATCATGACTGTCTTATCTGTCACTCAGTCAATTTTTTATCCAAATCCCTGTTTTCTCTTTTATTGCATGAACTGAAATGTTGCTCAATGTCTGTAGTGTGGCACTGTATCAAATGCCATTTGGAAATCCACATATGACACATCAACAGCATTGACCTTATCAACTTCCTCTGTTAGCTCCTAAAAAAAAATCATTAAACATGATTTTTCCTGAATAAATCCATGCTGGCTTCCCTTTATTATTCTGCATGCACGTGAGTGACTATTATGAACTTTCTTTCATATCAGCATGAGTCCTGAAGTCTGTCTATGGTGGGTGAGGGACATGGATTGACATGAATTGGCATAAAGTTGGCATAGTGTCATGGGTGTGAGTGGAGAGGCAAAGGTTAGCATAGATGGTATGTGTTACGTATTCACCTATTGATTTAAGATGCCTAAAGAACCACAAGGTAGGCTTGGTAACTTGAACACTGGGAACTATTTATTGTAGGTGTGCACTGTTCTACAGTCAAATCTAAGACTGCAAAATAAGGTCCCATACTGGGAGCAGCTAATTCCCCCAGGGGTCACCTGACCCACATTCTTAAGGGGCAGTATGCATCTCAAACCTCAACATACGTTACGTACATAGTTTACACCCTTTAATCCAAAACTTTCCCAAACAAAACAGACACACACACACACACACACGAGAAACATATATATAGAGCATTTTAAACTACTACAGACCTCAACATAAAATCCATTCAGACAATTCACATGGACATTATGGACAGCATTTTCCAGCCAAACTTACCCAAAAACTGGAAATTCCTGCCTGATGTAAACAGACCTTTTCATGATGCATCCCCGCATGCTACAACACCTGTGGAGGACAGAAGGGGTAAGTTCCACCCAGTGAGTCTACAAAGGGATGGCAGTTTTATGTAGACTGTTTTCTCATTTTAGGAACCTTTTCCTGGGTAGTTTCCAGGGATTGTAGAAGATCCTGCTATTTAGCATGGGGGTCCCTCTCTGACAGACTGCAGGTGTCACTGATGTTGCTTTCTCCCTTGGGATGATCAGCTCTAACACTGAAATTCTGGACTCGGGAAACACCAATGGGGCCATCTTGGATCGTTCTGTTGTTTGAGGGGCTTCCCACCTTTGATAAGGTCCTGTGATCAACTGGCCAGCATTCTCCTCCATATCAGCTCATCTCTGGTCTGTACTGTGTAGGACAAGAGTCCCTATTGTGCAACAATGGTAGCTGGTATCCACTTCTTCCCAAAAGTGTAATTCCTGGCCAAACAAACTTCCAGTTATGAAAAGTCCTCAACATTGTGCTTACAGCTCTTCTGGTCATCTCTCTCTCTCTCTTTGTTCCACTCAACCATCTCTCAGCTCTCCTCCTGTAGCAGGTCAAATATGGATTTCAGTTTCTCATTGAACATCAATGAAACCAATGAGCACTATGTTGTTGAATGAGGCATATTGTGATATATATTCAGAAATTTATTTATCCACACCTTAGCAAACACTCCCCTTTTGATGACTTCAGGGACTGTTTCAAGATTTGAACAAATCATTTTGCCAGACTATTTGTCACTTGTTGATATGGTATCGACCTCACATACCTGATCCCGTGGTGCTCCATGCCCTCAGAAAAATCTTATGCAACAAACTGGGTTCCAGTGTCACTGATCACTTGTTCTGGATTACCAACTGGCAGCCACTATCAGTAAGAGCATCCGCTTTCCATTGGACCAGCGGAATCAATATCATTCTCATGGTGATTCCAATGAAAGAAGAGGCGACAAGGGCAGAGCCTTCTGTATCAAGACACAGTATTCACATGGAACTACTTTTTCTTCTATTTGTGCATCAACATTCAGCTACCAAAAATAGATTATTGCTATTTCTTTCATTTGCACCATCCCTGGGAGTCCTTGGTGCACATGTTCCACCACTTTTCCTCTTAATGATGGAGAATGACGATTCATGCTCCATATTAAACATCCATCCAATTCATATAATAACCATTTGTAGGACATGAACAGCCAAAACTCTGGGTGGCTTCTATTATTTGACCTCCCATTCAAGAAAGATCCATCACCTGGCTCATAATCGGATCGTTCTCAGTGGTGTTCCACACCTGATTAGCAACTAATGGGACTTTATCTTTTCCTATGACGTACATTATCTTCAGATTCCAGCCAGGAGCATCTTTATCTTCAGACAAAGGCAGCCTTAACAGAGCATTTGTATTGCCACATTTTTTGGGCTGGAGGTACCAGATTTTATACGAGTAAACTGACAATACTATTACCCATTTTGCAATTGAGCTGCCACCAGGACAGTATTCCCCTGTGAGTGGATCCAAGTGTAGAAACACTTTTAGTATGTGCCTTCATTATGCTGCAGGACCTATTGATTAAACTTTAACACCAAGCTTGGAAAGCACATCTTGATTCTTTTAATCTTTTTGACCTATGGTTCTATGTGTAACTTTGACATCATGAGATGAATGTCAAAAGCCTATGGGCTGTCAGGAGAATTAAATGCCTTTCATATGGGAAGTGATTTAACTTTTTGGTGCCAAAGACAATACCAAGCATTCTTTTTCCACCTGAGCATAGTTTTCCATAGCTTTTGTCAACAATTTTGATGCGAATGCAACGGGCTTTTCTTCCTCATTTGGCATAATTCAACTCCAACCCTATAGAGCAAGGTGTTGCAACTAGCACTTCTAGCCTCTTCAAAGCTTGCTTTACTGCTTGGTAGGCCACCTCACATTCTTTGGTCCACTTCCATTGACTCCATTGTCCACGCAACCAACCCATCAGTTTCAACATCAATGATTCCATTGTCTATGCGACCAACACATTAGTTTCAGCATCAATTTTAAACATTCGACATCTGGAATAAACTTGCTGTAGTAATTAATAAGTCCCAGAAATTACCTCAAATGGGACACATTTTCTAGTCTTGTGGCTTTCATGATGGCCTTCATCTTGTTAGCCATCTTCTGTAACCCATTGCCATCAATTACATGGTCCAGGTACTAAATTGAGTCCTCAAAGAACTCAAACTTCTCTCTCTTGATGTGTAGGCTATGCTCTTCAAGGTTTCCTCCAGTTCTTTAAATGGACCTCCTCTATCAAACCCATGACAAAAATATCATTCAAGTAACAGTGGACTCCTGTCAACCACTCAAACGTTGATCCATGGCCTCTGGAAAAGAGCATAAGCTAACAAAATGCCAATAGGAAGTTGTTTATAGTGGAACAGACTCCGATGTGTGTATTGTTAGTGGCAGCTGTAACTGTTTCACTACATCCATCTACAAATAAGCCTGCAATAGGTCCATTTTGGAGAATTTCTTTCCCTTTGCCCAGCCAATGAATCAGTCCACAATGAGAGGAAATGGGCACTGGTCTGGAGCTATCTGATTTCAAAATCAGAACAATTTGTAGTTCATTCACAGTTGGCTATTGGTTCCAACACACCCAGATCCACTAACTATTCCAATTCAGCCTCCACTTCTTGCCTTTAGTATGCCTTTACTTTGTCCACTTCTTGTGCCTTTAGTGTGTCTTTACTTTGTCCACTTCTTGGACAAGCATCCAACTTCAGCCATAATTTAATTTTGACACCTTTCGTTTCTTCTTTTGCCAAATGTAGTGGCAATTCTGCACATTGGTCCCTCAAGTATACCTTCACCAATACACAATCCTTGAGGAGTACTATTTACCTGATACGTTTGCAATGTGATGTTGGCAGGCCTTAATGGCAGGGCTTTTAACTTATCCTTGTATACTGATTTGGATATCAAGGACAGTGTTGCTCACATATCAATTTCCATTTTTTTTCCTTTCAGTTTAGGGAAAACCCAGAAATAATCAGCTTTGATCTGTATTGACGGAATGTTCAGCCTGACCTCTTGTTTCTCTGGATTGTCTACTTCCCTTGCAGATCTAGCTGGTTCCTATCCTCTCCAAGGCTGGCAACAAGATCTTTTGTTTCATCCCTTTAAATGCTTCCTTTTGTTTCTCTCTCTCTGGGCTTAGTTGCATCCAGCAATTACAGGCAATTAGACCAACTCGCTTGCACTTACACAAGTTGGGATTTCTAGAGTGCAACAATTCCCTGTTGCCTATCCTGTCACATTGGCGGCATTTTGTTTGCAGTGCTGAACTCACAGGGCTTCTGCTACCTGTGCATCTGGGCACTGACATCCAACTGTGCTGCATCTCTAGCAGCTAACTCCATAAAAGTTGCTGTCCAAAGCGGAATTAAATTCTAAATTCTTTTCAGCTAATAGCCTCTGCTGAATGACTTCATGCCAGAAGACACAAAGCAGCCGGTCTTGTAAAGTATCTTGGAGTCCATCTCTGAACTCACAGTGTTAAGCCAGCATCTTCACAGTTGCCACAAACTGAAAGTTAAACAACCCTTCAAGTTGATCGCTCTTTCAAAATTTTACCGCTCTGCAATCATCAATGACTTGGGAATGAAATAAGGTTTTAATATCTTGCACAATTTTTGTTAAGTCTTCTCAGCCTGTTTTTCAGGTTGTACCACGTGCTACTTAAGAAAACTGGTACAGCTAGGTCATCACCTACAATAATTACCTAGTAGATAAGCACTGAAGTATTCAGCTCTCTGTCACTTAATTGAAGGGGCCAATAGCCCCTAATTGACCTGCCATTTTGTTTTACTTCTGGTGGAAATTTTTCCCACCACAGGAGTCTACAGCTGGCTACAACTCGAGATCTCTTGGATAATGCTCCCACTACAGCTGTTTCCTTGACAACCTTGGCTAGCTCTCCTTGAAAAGCATCGACTGCTGCCAAATACCCTTGGTAACCAGTCCCCTCGACACTTTTGGCCGGCTCCTAGATAAGTACCATCTTCCCCCTCAATGGACTGTTCATGTGAAGCAATGGTGTTTGAACATTCCTACCTGTTCTTTGCAGCGTTGCCACAATTTGGGTCCTTTCCGATGAAGTCCGGAGCAATGCTTGATCCTTTCACCTTTTGCCAGAATGGAATGCATGCAGCATGCATAGGTTGCCAAGCAGTCCATTGCCGGTTATTATGTATGCCCTTATCAATTAGGGTGCTATTACTAAGTAGGTTTGGTAACTTAAATATTGGATGCTCTTTATTGTAGGTGTGCACTGTTCCACAGTCAGATTTAAATCTGCATAACTAGGTTCCATACTGGAAGGAGCTTATTCCCTCGGTGTCACCTGACCACACTCTTAAAGAGGCAACATACACCTGAAACTCCAACATACATTATATACATATATCACAAGGCTGATTCATAATCCACAAGAAATTTGAAAGGCAAGAAATGGAGCTGTATGCTGAAACTAGATAAAACACTTGTTAGGCCACAACTTAAATACTGTCTGCAATTCTGGTCACCTATTTAAGAATGGGTATAATTGCATTTAAGAGAGTACTGAGGAGATTTTTGAAGATGTTGCCTTGATTAGAAAATTGCAGCTTTGGGAAAAGATTGGATAAGGTGAGGTCATTCTCCTTGAAGCAGAGGGTTGTTGAGTGGTATAAGATTGTGAGGAGGTGGGGGAGGCCATGTTCCCCTCGTGTGGCATGGTGTGGTTACACATGTTGGTGCAACATTTGTAACCTCATAACTCCGTCCTCTCATCACAAAGTATTGAGTGAGCTTGCAGGATTTTTTCACCTCTTCACCTACTGTTATTTCTGCTGTAACTTGTCCTTATTTCAAATTATGCTTAATCTTTATCTGAATAACTAAAATATATTGGCAATTGCCAGTATCACGTTGTTGAATTTAATAAACAGAACTTTCATCTCTTTTCTTATAGAATTCCCATAGAAAGTGTAAAGCTTCAGTGGACACACATGCTGTCTGCACTTAATCTTCCACGAGTAGTTGCTATTAGAGATCATTCAGCTCGCATGGTGATATCCTAAGAATTAAGAATGCATAGAGTAAGATTAGGTCTGCTGGTCTAAAAATACAAACTAGTCATTGGTAGCAGGTTGCAGGCATCAGACTTTGCTCACTTTGTGAGATCATTAAATTTTGTCCTGAATTGGAGACAGGAAAAAGGGAATAAGCATAGCCACTCAATACCTCATTTTACATGATCTTGGCTGCTGTATTCATAATTATTTTACAGCCCACTTTCATTGTTCTAACTCCTCCTATGTATCGTTTCAGTTAGAATAATGCTTGCCATTCACTACAAATGTTATAGCTCTCTTTGTCTTGGTTTGTTATTTGATCCATGCTTTCATATCACTGAACACCTGTTGTTCTTTAAGGATAGTTTGCAGATCTTGAAATATTGTGAAGGAGAAAATATTTGAAAGTCAGCTGAATTATGACACATGAAATTTAATATATAAAAGTGCAAGGCCTGGAAATTAAAATAGAGAACCTTGACAAATAGCGTTGAACTCTCCATGGGAATGGCTAGGATGACAGCAATCTCAAAACTGACCATTGGCCTTAAAGATGTTTTGGGCTTTGGGGAGTCAGAAAGTGAGTTCCTTAACACAAAATTCCTAATCTTTGACCTATTCTGGTAGCCACAGTATTTATATAGTTGGTCCAGTTGAGTTTCTGGTCAATGGTAACTCCCAAAATGTTGATAATGGGATGCAGAAATGGTAATATCATTGAATGTCAAGGGGCAATGGTTAAAATCTCTCTTGTTGGCCATTGCCTGGCACTTATGTGGCAAAAATGCTACTTACTACTTGTCAGTCCAAGCCTACATATTGTTCAGGCCTTGTTTCATTTGGTCATGTGCTGCTTCAGTATCTAAAGAGGTGAGAAAGATGCTGAACATTGTGCAATCAATCAATCTTGTTGGAGAAAATGTTGAGTCAGATTGGTTAAAAGGTCCGTGTTAGTTCTCTGGGACTTCTATCTGTTACAATAAAAACAAGAAAGCATAAAATGGCCCTTCAGTCACCATCCTAGAGTCTCCCTGCATTCACATACTCTCCATGCCAGTCAATGCTACCTCATTTTCCACCTACCAACTATGGTCCATTATACACAATATGCCAAATTATGCTCCTCTATCCACTATCATGGCTCTTTATCACGCCCGTGCCAACAATGCCAATTCACCCAGCATCAGCTATGGGCTAATCTCAAAGGCTATAGTGAGATACTGTAAAATAATGTTCCAAGGGCATATTGTAGACTGGGTTATTAAAAATACTTCCATTCAAAAAGCCTATTTGATATATTTAAATTCATTTGATACATTTAAACCCATTTGATGCATTAAATATACTTGAAATCAGAATTAATTGCATTGAAAGAACTTCTGGAATGGTACTGATGTCTGGCAAAATATGATGTTACATAGTTGCTTGAATGGTAATATTGACATACTAATTAGTGTTCTATATCCTTGGGAATGTCGTATTTTTCAAACAACTTTTCTTTTCCATCTTGTGTTGTCAACATATTCAAACAAGAGAGCTGTGATCTATTTAATGCTAAGATAAACCATAAGAAGGCTGCTCCTTTTCAACTTCCTGTTATCGCCAAGAAGAATGCTGAAGCAAGTGAATGTCATAACCGCTTTTATCAACACAGTTTTATCACCAATTTTTGCGACATTGTGCTGATATTGTTCTATGGTTGCAGATCTGGTTTCAGGGGAGAACGCAACTCATAAACGGCTTCCATAATAAGACACAACTTGTTCATACATTGCATTTCAATGTGGTTGGTTTAGCTGTGTTTCTGTGATAGATATATTGTCTTGAGTAGAAGGTATCTTGGTGGCCCTTCCTCTCATCAATCAAGGTATGAGACTCATTCATACTATAGTGTCGACTGAAGCAGTTTTGCCAATGCTTCATAGTGAACCTCTGTTGACTCTTGTCTGTCTTAATGTCTCCATTAACAAATAACAAAGTAACAAATTAACAGAAAACAAATCTCCATGACTCCAGCAAGTGTCATGAAGATAGCAAGAACAAATGATCAACTTCTTTATAGTGAGGAACTTGGCCCTTCAAAGGCACATGTCAGAAATGTATGCTGTGTACTGTGCACAATTTTGGAATGTTCAGATCATTCTGGTTGAGGTTTTGCTTATTGCCACAAATGCCTGCTAAAATGGATTTGATTGAAGCAGGAACTGGAGCTCCTGCCTTCATATTATAGACATCTCATGTTGCTAAACAGAATGGATAACATTAGAAGGATCACCACGTCCGATTGCGAATTATTCTTTAAAGGCCTTTGAAGATTCTTTGAATCTTAGTTTTGCCTGGAAGTTGACTGACCTCAATGCTGCAGCAAACAACAAAACCTTGCAGGAGCAGTCAAAATATTCTAGGTGGTGACCATTGTCTGATTTTTAAATCATTCTGGTGGCAGTTAAGTAACTCCTCTGGCAAAAGAAATTCATTAAAAAAAATCACCTTACATGTGTTCAATTCAGACATGCCAACTGACAATATTTCTATATAAATCAGTTCGTCAGCTTATTGCGATAAGATCAACTTTTCATTGGAATTGGAGGTTATCGGTTTAACAACTCAGATAACTTGGAATGTTGTTAGCTGAATTGCGAATTCAGTTAATTTTCCTTAAAATAATTTGTGGCACATGTCTGGCTGTTCTTCCAAAAACAGACTCAAAAATATTGAAAAATGCACAAAATCAGATATAAAAAGTTAACATGTCTTGATTCCACTGGAGAAATGAATTTCAAATCTTGAGCAAGAGCAATTCAGCAACACCTTTCCCCCCACCCCAAGCCTGATTCCCCCCCTCCCCCATTCAGATAGTTTGAAAATCATCATATGCCCACACCACAATCTCAGGCAATATATTCCAGGGTCACTCGTGTCCACACATTCCACCAACTTTTCTATATCTTTTTGAAATCTATTAATATCATCCTCACAATTCATGGTACTTCCAAATGTTGAGTCATCTGCAAATTTGAAATTTTGCCATGTACACTTAAATCATAACTATAGGTTAAGTAAAACAATAGTTCCAATGGTGACCCCCGGGGAACCCCATAGTATACTTCTTTCCATCCAAAGCATGACTGTTTATTACTATTTAATTTCTTGTCACTTAGTCAACTTAATACCCATATTGCTTCAGTCCCTTTTATTCCAGCCCTGTTATATGAACTTCATCAAATACTTTTGGAAGTCCGTGGACACCATATCAATTGCATTACCCTCATCAACCCTTTCTGTTACCTCATTAAAGGGTTGAATCAAGTTAGTTCAACATGATTTTCCTTTAACAAATAAATCCATGCTGGCTTTCTATAATTAGTCACTATTTTTGTTCAAGTGACTTAACTTTGGTCAGGTTTGTAATTTCTAAAAGCTTTCCCACTACTGAGGTTAAAATGACTGGCTGATATTGCTGGTGTTAGACTTACATCCAACATTTGCAGTTCTCAAGTCCTTTGACATCACCCTTGTATCTAAGGAAGATTGAAAGATTATGGCCATTGTTGACTTTAGTATCTTCAAATGTATTTCATCTGTTCTTGGTGATTTGTTAGCTTTAAGTAAGCCAGCCTTCTCTTTATCAATCTTTAGCCCAATATTTCAAGTGCCTCCCCTTGCAATATGTATTTGGCAGCATCTTTTTTCCTCGTAAAGACAGATACAAAATATTTATTTTGTACCCCAGCAGTGGCCTCTGCCATGATGTGCAAATCCCATTTTTGATTTCTAATCATAGAGGTATATAGTACAGAAAATGACCCTTAGGTTCAATGCAGTCAAAGACAAATCACCTAAATATTCTGACCTCATTTTCCAGCATTTGGCTGATAGCCTTGTGTGCCTTGGCATTGAAAGTACTTATCTAAATACTTCTTAAAAGTCATGAGAGTTGGTTGGAGAGAAAATCCTAGTATGTTAGAGAAACTTCAAATAATCATGGATTTAAATCACCAATAAAATATTAGCAATAAGTGAAATCACCTCAGATCAGACTAACAGTTTAACAGGGAAACTGCCTGCATAAAGGCACGTAAGAATGAGATTTGCACAAATATTTCTGATTTAAATTTTGGTATTTTAAATAGAGTCATAGAATCATAGAGGTTCACATCATGGAAACAGGCCCTTTGGTCCAACTTGTCCCCATGTTGCCCCTTTTTTTGAACCTCTAAGCTAATCCCAATTGCCCGCATTTGGCCCACATCCCTCTATACCCATCTTGCCCATGTAACAACCTAAATGCTTTTTAAAAAACAAAATTATACCCAGCTCAACTACTACCTCTGGCAGCTTGTTCAAGACACTTAGCACCCTCTTTGTGAAAATATCACCCCTCTGGACATTTTTGTATCTCTCCCCTCTCACCTTAAACTTATGCCCTCTAGTTTTATACTCCCCTACCTTTGGGAAAAGATATTGACTACCTAGCTGATCTGTGCCCCTCATTATTTTATAGACCTCCATAAGATCACCCTCAACCTGCTACACTCCAGAGAAAAAAATCCCAGTCTATACAGCCTCTCCCTATAACTCAAACCAATAAGTTCTGGTAGTATCCTAGGAAATCTTTTCTGCAGTCTTTCTAGTTTAATAATATCCTTTCTCAACAGGGTGACCAGAACTGCACACAGTATTCCATGTGTGGGCTTACCAATGTCTTGTACAACTGCAACAAGATGTCCCAACACCTGTATTCAATAATTTGACCAATGAAACCAAGCATGCCAAATGCCTTCTTCACCACTCAGTCCACCTGTGACTCCACTTTCAAAGAGCTATGAACTTGTACCCCATAGATCTCTTTGTTCTGTAACTCTCCCCAACGACCTACCATTAACTGACTAAGTCCTGCCCTGGTTCAATCTACCAAAATGCATCACCTCGTATTTGTCTAAATTAAACTCCACCTGCCAATCATCAGCCCACTGGTCCAATTGATCAAGATCCTGTTGCAATTGGAGATAACTTTCTTCACAGTCCACTATGCCACCATCTTGGTATCTGCAAATTTATTAACTATGCCTTTATATTCTCATCCAAATCATTAATATAAATTACAAATAACAATGGACTCAGCACTGATCCTTAAGACACACCGCTGGTCACAGGCCTCCAGTTTGAAAAATAACCGTCTACAACCACACTCTGGTTTCAGCCAAGAATTAACTATATTTTATAAAGTAACTGCATGTTAGCCAAGAGCAGGCTGCTGCAAAAGATGATGGGATGAAGCCTTAGCAGGCAGAATCACATTCTTAGGAAACACTGAATCCTCAGAATGTGCAAGCTTTTATCAGTGAAAGTTGTTAGCTGTAAGGTCAGGGCTACTTATGAATAGAGCTTTTCACACTATCCAGATAAGACAGGTCCCTCCTCAGGTGTGAGAATGAACATGTGTCTCGTTTGACCAGTGATGGAGCAGGAATTGGTGGGAACCTCAACTTTGACATTTGTAGCTAAGAGTTGGGATTACTAGGCAATTAAGCAACAGAAGAAGAAGCAGCAGTAAAGGAGGAGGAAGCATCCAGATTCTACATGAAATTACATGACGTCAGAGAGTAGAATGCAATTGGCTTAAGTATGTGACAAATATTATTAATGACTGATTTATATTGAAGATGATTTGATCATTTGAAAGATGGGAAAAATTGAAATAAAAAACGTACAATTGATCGAGCCTTGCATTGTAACCTCAGAATTATATTGGAAAGCTCAGAGTCTTCTCTGTAGAGAGGCATTGGATTAACCAATGTTATCTCTCCCATCGATCATTTGTTAATAAAGATATGTCTTTAAACCAGGACATGGACTTTTGTGAGTCCTTGTATTGGCTGAAGTTTTGACAATACCTCACCTCAGAGAGCCCTGTAACTGGGTCTCTGTCTCTATCATTTCTTCAGGCACTGAGCTTTAGATACCCATCATCCTTTGGGTGAAAATGTTTTTCTTTACATCCTCTCCAAGCTTCCTCCCCTTGTCTTAAATCTATGCCGCCTAGTCATTGGTCCCTCTATCAAGGGAAAAGGTTTCTTCCTGTCTACTCTATCTATACTCTCATTAGTTTATACATCTCAATCATGTCTCCCTCAGTCTCATCTGAGGGAAAATAATCCCAGGCAATAAGCTGGTAAATCTCTTCTGCACCATTTTTAGTGCGATCACGTCCTTCCAATAATGTGGATTCCAGGACTGTGCATAAAACTCTAACTGATATGATGATATTGTGGTTTTAAGAAATATATTTCTGTCATATTTCTTGAACAGAATTTATTTTAGCAGAGTTATATTAACAGTGCCACTTTGTCTGTAACCAGCAGTTTACATGCTGTTACTGCAGCATGATAATTGATCTTAATTGCTAAAATGTTTGGTTTGATCTGGGCTAATGCTGTTCTGTTATTTTAGTGTTGTCCCCTTGGGTTTTTCAGAATAGGACTTGACAGGATTGATTGATAGAAAAAAGTCATGTGACTGAGTGGGGCTAAGGTCACAGCGAGAAAACAAGCTCAGTTGCTGCTTGGGAGCTGTAGAATGAAGTATCTCTTTCTCTCTCTGAAAATTGGAGTCTGCCAGAAAATAGGTCTCTTTCTCTTAAGTTCTGTTATTTAAAGTTAGACCTTTCTTTTGAGACGGCATTATGGGAATCAGAGGTGTCTGTTTGGATCTCTGTCCAGAAGAGCTAAAAAGCTGGGAATTTAGTACCTATGTGAGTATACCTGTTTTTGTGCTAATTGATTTTGCAGATGGGTTTATTTCTGTAGGAGTATTCTTAAATTGGAGCTATAAATAGATAGCTGTTAAGAATGATACATTGTTATATTTAAATATTTTAATTAGTAAAAGTTGTGCTAATTCCTTTTATTTTAAGTGTGTTGTTAAATAAAATTTGTTTTAATAAAAACTTAGTGGATCAACAGAATCATACCTGGAGCAAAACACCTTATGCTTGTGCTAATGCCAAAACAGAATAAAGTTGGGGGCTGGGCTAAATTAACAATCTATCAGTCTGATCTGGTTCCTAACATTGTGGCGAACTAACATTTTATATAGCTTTAGCATAACCTTCTGGCTCTTAAATCCTATGCATGTTTATTAAAGACAAATATATCATCAGCCTTCTTAATCACTTTATTTCCCTGTCTTGTTACTTAAGGGACCAATGTGCAATGCACACCAATGATCCAGCCCTGCTGTTCATCAGAGCCCTGCTCTTGCCTTGTTTGTTCTGCCAAATGCCTCACCTCACTCTTAATTGGACCAAATTTTATTTGCCATTGATCAGGCCATTTGACCAGCCTATCAATATCCTCTTGTGATCTAAAGTTATTCTCCTCACTATTTACCAACCTACCAATTTTTGTATCATTTGCAAACTTACTGATTGACCCTCCTACATTCAATTCCTTTATGTAGGTCATAAAGAGCAAGGGCCCCAATGCTAATCCCTGCAGGACCCCATTGGACACAATCTTCCTGGCAGAAAAACACCCCTCAACCACCACCCTCTGCTTTCTGCACTCAGCAAGTTCTGAATCCAATTTGCCAAATTTCCTTGGATCCCCTGAGTTTTAACTTTATCATCAGTGTAGAACCTGGTCAAAGCCTTGCTGAACTGCCCTCATCTATTCATCTGGTCACTACTTTGAAAAATTCAAACAAGTTGATCAGACACGACAAAACTATGTTGACTATTCTCGATTAATCTTGATTAGTTTCTTCAAATGCAGATTAGTTCTGTTTCTCAGAATTGCTTCCAATATGTTTTCCTGCCATTAAGGTGAGACTGAAAGGCCTGCAGTTTCCTGTTTTATCACTTCCTCTTTTCTTGAATAATGGTGCTGCATTGGTTGTTCTTCAGTCCTCTGGCATCTTTCCTGTATAAGAAGTCTCACAACACCAGTTTAAAGTCCAACAGGTTTGTTGGACCAACCTATTGGATTTTAACCTGGTGTTGCAAGACTTCTTACTGTGTTTACCCCAGTCCAACACCAGCATTTCCACATCTGGCCTTGGGAGATTTATCTACTTTTAAACTTGCCAGACCACACAAAACTGCCACTCTGCCTATTTAAGTATAGCAATAGAGTATTTTACTGCAATTGTATAGGGCGCCGGTGAGGTCATACCTTGAATATTGTGTGCAGTTTTGGTCCTTATCTGAGGAAGAATGTCCTTGCTATAGAGAGTGCAGTGAAGGTTTACCAGACTGGTTCCTGGATAGCAGATCTGTCATGTGAGGACAGACTAAGTCAGTTAGGATTATATTATTTGTAATTTGGAAGAGTGAGAAGGGATCTTTCGGAAACTTATAAAATTCTAATTGGATTAGACAGGGTAAATTCAGAAAGAATATTCCCAATGGTGGGAGAATTAGGATCATAAATTGAGGACAAGTGGCTAAACCTTTTAGAACTGAAATGAGAAGAAATTTCTTCATACAGAAAGTGGTGAATCTGTGAAATTCACTATAACAGAAAGCAGTTGAGACCAAAACATTGCGTGATTCGAAGAAAAAATTAGATTTATCTCTTGGGGTTAAGCAATAAGGGGAGAAGGCGAGGGCAGGTCAATTGTCCCTACAAAATGTAACAAATACACTCAAAGACTAAGTTTGACCAACAGTAAGAAGTCTCACAAAGGTGTAGAAGGAGTGACATCCTGAAAGTTTGTGCCTCCAAATAAACCTATTGGACTTTAACCTGGTGTTGTGAAACTTCTTACTGTGCTTACCCCAGTCCAATGCCAGAATCTCCACATATGACCAAAAGAACAGCCTAAAGGTCAATGGACTTTTCCATGGTCCGCCCTTCGTCCGCTCCAATTCCTGTGGCAGGTGGGATGATAAAATAACAGCCAAAGTCTCTTTTCTGACAGTGGAACTTTTTTCCTGATGACTGTTTAGTTTTCTGGAAAAATATCCATCGGTTTTATGATTCCCTGCTCATCCTCTCAACAAAATGGCTCCCATATCAGTTACTAGCTTTAACAGCAAATCTGAACTCTCATAGTTTGGTGTAGCTAACTGTCATTAAGACAGTTTTTAAGTGTCTAAATGTTGCTTTACAGTCTTCTGTCCATTTAAGTAGTTTTTTTTTCAGCAGCTTAGTAAGTGGAATATGACATTGCTGAAATTTGGCATAAATTTGTGATAAAATCCACTAATTCCTAAGAACCTCAGAGTCTCTGTCCTTGATGTAGGTTCACAGAAATTCCAAAAGCCTGCATCTTTGCATCCCATGTTGCCATTTGGTCACGTCCCAAATACACAATTTGTGCGTTTACAAAGTAGCCCATTACCAAATTCATGACAAGTCCAGCCACTTCTAAATACTTGAACAGCGCCTTCTGGCTGAACACTACCAAATTGTTTATATACAATGTGCAGTGACTCAAACCTTGAACCATCTGATTCATAAGTCTTTGAAATATCACAGCTGCTTTCTTCAGGCATCACCTTGAATTGATAGAATCCACTGGGTGTTACAAAAGCAGAGATCTCCTTTGCCCTCTTGGTCAAAAGTACATGCCAGTGTGATTTCAGCAAGTCAACTCTGAAAATGAATTTAGAATATCTGATTTTCTCAATACAACTGTCCAAGTGTGAAATGGGGAATGAGTCTCTTCTGGTGACAGCATTCACTTTTCTGTAGTCCACACACATCCTTTAGCACCAGCACAATTGCTAGAACTTAACTCAATAATGTCATCTTTCATCATAAACTCAATTTCATTTTGTATTTGTGCTAATTTAACTGGCTTCAACCTGTATAAATGTCCTTTGATTGGAACAGTATGTCCCACATCTATATCATATATGATTATCTATTCAATTCATCTCCACAAATAGCTTTGTGTGCCTGCAGTAATTCTTTCAGTTCCGGTCGATTCGTGTCTGAAAAATAACTTAACCATTTGTCTACAATGTCCAGGACTTTGTTATTACCCAATTGAATTTGAGGGAAGTCATTGTCAGAATTTAACCCCTTGTTTTCTTCTATCTGCTTCATGACTTCTACGACATCTCCTTATCTTCTCTCTCCCTATACTTTTTAATCATGTTGATGTGACATCTCTTTGCAACATATTTTATCTGATGTACATATCAAATAACTCACATCACTCAGCTTCCTTTCAATTCATTATGACCCACAAAATTGGCTTTCAGTAGTTCTCCTGATATTGGTAAGAAGACAAGTACTTTCCATCCTGCTACAAAACTTCTCATCTGTACTTTTCTATCAGCTACTGTTTTCATTCCTTGTTGTGCTATCTGAAAGTATTTCTTTGTAAATTCACATAGCCTATTTAGTCTTTCTCTGAAAGTTAAGATGTGAGGGCAATCTTACCATTGCACTCCACTGGCGATAGGTGGGGTGAACTTGAGAGCCGAGAAATTAAGTTCATGCCTGATAGCTTACCTCTCTCGATCTTACTGGTTCCGGAAATAAAACATGATCAGCTACTGCCCATTTATGTTGTGAGGCTGAAAAAATTATTTAAAATCAATGTAATTTCCATGTAATTGGTGAGTCAAGGAAGCAATCGTCCAGACTCAATAGTCTGTGCAGCCTTGCTAGGGAAGGATCCCTCTGGTGAGAATCACAGCTGGACCCCAGCAACAAACACTAGATTTGAATGCGTCGCCAATAGACCTGGGGCCATTGAGGCCGTCCCTGAGAGGAGGGGAACAAAAGGATGTCCCTGAGCTTAGCACCCTGGCTATGCAAATGGGGCAGGGCCTGAGAGGCTGAGGCCCACTGGGGAAGTGAGGCCTGTTCAGGGGCAGGCCAATCGGTGGAGGGAGGGAACTACTGCGCACTCAGCATTTGCAATTGATGGGGGGAGGGAGTGGGGCCCACTGCCACTCTGGCAATGGCAATGGGTGGGGAGAAGGCAGAGGGATCAGTCCAGGTGGAGGTCAATCATTCTGGGCAGTAGGGAAGTGGAGGTTAATCTTTTTGGGAGGGGTGCTTGCGATATGCGATGGGCACCAACCAAGTGCTTTAGGCCGCAGAGGCTTTGACAGGTTTCTCTGAGCAGTGGAAAGATTTGCATATGTGCAATTAAGTGAGCTGCTGCAAACAGCTGGTCCTTTGTTGATTTAGGTACCACCCCTCCCCCAATCAACAAGAAACAGTTTTCACATTTTTTCATAGACATTGTGCATAAGATTTGACATTTGGACTCACCAGAAAAATGGATCTAAAACTTCTGTTTTTACACTCATTTTGAATTTTTTTATAAGATCGAACCCGTAGTCTTATTTTATAATTCTTTGCCTGAATTAATTTGAATGGTCTTCTAACTGTATGTCCATACACTAGTTTAAAAGAACGAAATCTGGTACATTTGTTTAGTGCATGGTGGATTGCAACAGTAAAAATGGACTCATTTTATTGCAATCATGAGAGTAATCTTGACCATATGCTTTCATCATGCATTTCAGAGTTTGATGCCACCTCTCTAGTGCTTCCTGTGACTCTAGATGATAGAACATAGAACACTACAGCACAGAACAGGCCCTTCGGCCTTCGATGTTGCGCCGACCAATATAAAAAGCATTGCCCCTCCAAACTAAACCATTCCCTTCTCTTCCATATACCTATCAACGCCACCAAACTTGGCGCATCTACAACTGCTGCAGGCAGGGCATTCCACTCCCAAACCACCCTTTGGGTAAAGAACCTGCCTCTGATATCCGTCCTATAACTATCACCCCTTAATTTAAAGCTGTGTCCCCTCGTGCTAGCTTTTTCCATCCTAGGAAAAAGGCTATCACTGTCCACCCTATCTAAACCTCTAATCATCTTATATGTTTCGATAAGGTCCCCTCTTAGCCGCCTCCTTTCTAACGAAAACAACCTCAAATCCCTCAGCCTCTCTTCATAAGACCTGCCCTCCATACCAGGCAACATCCTGGTAAACCTCCTCTGTACCCTCTCCAATGCCTCCACATCTTTCTTATAATGTGGGGATAAGCTGACTAATTGTGTCATTTTATCTCCAAATTGTCCATAACCCCTCTAAATAATTTTGGCATGAACGTTGACCTCTGATCAGATTGGATTTCTTTTGGTAAACCATATTGGGCAAATAAAAATGTTCAGTTCCTCTACTAACTCTCTTAGATGAAATATTTCTGAGTGGGATGGCTTCAGGAAATCTTGAAAAAGAGGTGGATGGGGGTAAGGCTGTTGATGTGGTATATATGGACTTTAGTAAGGCGTTTGATAAGGTGGCCCATGGAAGGCTTCTGCAGAAAATGCACATGTATGGGATAGAGGGTGATTTAGCTAATTGGGTTAGGAATTGGCTAGCAGATAGAAGACAGGGTGGTGGTTGATGGGAGATATTCATCGTGGAGTTCGGTGACAAGTGGTGTACCTCAGGGGTCTGTTTTGGGGCCCCTGCTGTTTGTAATTTTTATAAATGATCTGGATGAGGGTATTGAAGGATGGATTAGTAAATTTGCAGATGACACCAAAGTCGGAGGAGTGGTAGATAGTGAAGAGGGGTGTTATAGTTTGCAGAGAGACTTGGACAAGTTGCAGAGCTGGGCCGAGAGGTGGCAAATGGAGTTTAATGTGGAAAAGTGTGAGGTAATGCACTATGGCAGAAATAATAAATGTGTAGAGTATAGGGCTAATGGTAGGATTCTTAGTAGTCTTGATGAACAGAGGGATCTTGGTGTGTATGTGCATAGATCCCTGAAAGTAGGCAGTCAAGTCGAGAAGGTTGTTAAGAAGGCATATGGAGTCTTAGCTTTTATTGGTAGGGGGATTGAATTTCGGAGCCGCAACGTCATGTTGCAACTGTACAAAACTCTAGTGCGGCCGCACTTGGAGTATTGTGTGCAGTTCTGGTCCCCACATTATAAGAAAGATGTGGAGGCATTGGAGAGGGTACAGAGGAGGTTTACCAGGATGTTGCCTGGTATGGAGGGCAGGTCTTATGAAGAGAGGCTGAGGGATTTGAGGTTGTTTTCGTTAGAAAGGAGGCGGCTAAGAGGGGACCTAATCGAAACATATAAGATGATTAGAGGTTTAGATAGGGTGGACAGTGATAGCCTTTTTCCTAGGATGGAGAAAGCTAGCACGAGGGGACACAGCTTTAAATTAAGGGGTGATAGTTATAGGACGGATATCAGAGGTAGGTTCTTTACCCAAAGGGTGGTTCGGGAGTGGAATGCCCTGCCTGCAGCAGTTGTAGATGCGCCAAGTTTGGTGGCGTTTTAAGAGGTTAGTTGATAAGTATATGGAAGAGAAGGGAATGGTTTAGTTTGGAGGGGCATTGCTTTTTATATTGGTCGGCGCAACATCGAAGGCCGAAGGGCCTGTTCTGTGCTGTAATGTTCTATGTTCTATAGTTTATTTATTAATCACAGGTTGGGTTACATTGACAATGCAATGAAGTTATCATGAAAATTCCTGAGTCGCCACACTCTGACTGAACATGGTAAAAACTGTTTCACTTAACAAAATTTCAAATCTCCTCCTCAGTAAATGCCGTGCCATTGTCTGATACTAAGACATTTGGATGGCAAATATCTTTCACAATGGTGGCTGTAGTCATTGTAGAATTCATCAATTATAAATCCAGCCATTTAGAATGAGCATCAACCAAGATGAAGAACATATGTCCTATGAACCACCCTGCAAACTCTATATGTAGTTTTGACCATGTTGACCAGCCCAAGATGCATTCTTGCCATTGATGGCAATGACTGCTGGGCTTCACAACTCAGGCACTGGATGATCATTCTTTTGATTTCTTTATCAATGCCCACATACCAAACATAACTTTCAGCTAGTACTTTCATTCGACTTCATCTGGGGTATGCAATTCCTATATTAAATCTATCGCCCCTGGCATCACATTATAACACGAGTTCCTCACAATAACTTGCCATTTGAAGTTTATCTCCATTCTACATAGCATATAAGGTCTGATTTGTTCTGACTTATCATATCGCCATCCTTGCATCAATATCCTATTAACTTTTGACAACACTGGGTCCCCTTTGGTCCAAGCTTTTATGTGAATAATTGAGATTGGCAAAGTCTCTATCAGGTGCAGTGCCAACAATATTTCTTATTGTACAAGTGGTAAAGTTTCTGTCAATGGCAGAGAGATGGAGTTGAGTACAGCAGCATTCAGTAACTGGCCTACGCTGGAAAGCATAGCTGTACACAACTAGCAACAAAGCCCATCTCTGCACTCTCACAGAGGCAACTGGTGGCACTAGTTTATTCTTTCAGAATAAATCCAACAATAGCTTATGATCTGATACAATGGCAAAATGTCTCCCATATATATAAATGAAATTTCTTTACCATGTAAATTACCGTCAGACTTTTTTTGTCCATCTGAGAATACATTTTCTCAGCATCAGGTAAGGTTCTTGACACAAATGCAATTAGCTTTTCTGTACCATAGGACATAGGAATACAGGCAGTATCAAAAACTATAAGGCTTGCTTTACTTTTACAAACTGTTCTTTTTGTACTTCTCACCATTTCCATTTTTGATGCTTCTTCAAAAGTTGAAGTGGGGCTAAGATTGTAGACATGCTTTGTGAGAATGTGCTGAAATAGGTCATCATTCATAGGAACAATTTTAACTCCAATGCATTTTTAAGTTGTGGTACTTCCTTAATGGCTTTAATGTTATTCTCAAAGGCAATAGACTTTTAGCATCTGCACTGAAGCCCAGATGTGTAACTTCAACTTTCTGGAAAGCATATTTCTCTTGTTTCAAACAGATGCCCATTTCTTTAAACCTTCTCAAAACTGTCTCTAAGTTTGTCCTGTATTCCTCAAGTGAGATTCACGGACATCATCCACGTACACCACTATATTAGGAATGTCATGCCATAAACTTTTCATCAGACATTGGAAAATAGCACAGGCCAATGAGACTCCAAATGGTAAACATATACTGGTATGACTCTTTGTAGGTTTTGATGATAAATAGCCACTGGGAATCCTCATTCAACTCCAGCAGCTAGTAGCTTGACTGAGATCTAACTTGGTGTACTTAAGACATCCTGCTAGTTTGGAATAGAGGTCCTTAATTCTCAGAACGGTGTATCTATCTATCTGAACTTCTTGATTTACATTTCATTTATAATCTCCATAGATTCTTAGTGTGATCTAGCTTTAGAATTGGAACTATGTATGCACCCATTCAGAGAACTTTAAGGGTTTTATGACATCTAGTTCTTCCAATTTTTCAAACTCTATTTTCACCTCATGATGGAGTGCATAAGGCACTGGGCACTGTGCATAAGGCAATTGGCATTGCCTCAGAATTCAAATAAATTTGGTCCTAGCCCCTTTTATTTGTCTCAGTTCCTTCTGGAAAACTTTAGAATTTTTGCACATTTACTCTTGAAAACCTCTATCCTGATTATTTAGTATCTCCAGCTAGCCTTATTTAATCTGCTTTAATCAATCTCGATTTATGAATCAAGATCTGTGACCCTCAATTGCTAGAACAGGTGGCCATGCTGTTTGGTTTCTGTAGGGTACTATAACTGTAACTGATTCTACTATCTTCAGTATCTCTCATATAAGTAGATAAAATGATTCCAGAATCACTCAACCTCAAAGGGTTGCAGAACTTTTGAAGGTATCAGAATGTCTGCTCACCTATGACCTATGTGGCTCCTGTGTCAAATCTCTTTTTTAAGAAATCCCTCCATTGACCATCAAGATTATTTCGACTGGATGCACCTTATTGAGTGGAACATGGTTTAAGATATATGACATGGATCTCCTATTGAGCTTCTTGTCCAGTTTGTTTAATGGAGTTAAACTCACTGTTGGGTTTTTTTTGCATTTTCTGTTCTGACTGCTTCATTCGGCACCACACTTGAAAATGATCCTTCCTTTTACAGCAGAAACATATGTACTTTCTGCACCAACAAGTATCTTCGGAGAACTTTCTCCCACATTGAAAACGCGCTTCCACCTGTGGTGTTGTACCATCCTTCATGGGCTCTGCTATGCCTTCACTTGGCATAGCAGCCATTTGCCGCCACAAACGTTTCACCTCATTGGGCATGCCTTGTAATTCATTTACACCCTGCTCAAAGCATTCAGTTGCCTGAGTCATGTCCACAGCTTTTTCTAAAGAGATTTTAGTCTCAGCCAGCAATGTTTTCTGTATAGTGAGACTGTTTACTCTGCAGATCAAATGGTCTCTTAACATCTTCCCTAAAGCTGGTGCTGAATTTGCAGTGATCTGCTAACCTCTCAATCTGGCCATGAAACTGGAGATGGTCTCTCCAGCTCCCAGCATGCAGAAATGAAATTTATATCTGAATATGATGATTGAAGGTCAGGGGTTAAAATTATTTTTGACAATTTTGACTATCTGATGAAAAGACTTTCTTTGGGAAACTTACCAAAAAAAGTTTAAGTGCCGGACGAACGTGAAAACCAGAAAAAATTGTGGGGTTGTTTTGGGTGAGTTAAAAAGTGAATCTTACCTCACTCTATGAAAAAAAAATGCAAGATGTTTCCTGCCATTAGGGAAGGGTAAGCTCGTCAAAAGCTGGCTGCTTGCAGCAGATATCTGAACTTGTGTTCAGATATCTGTGTTCTGTCAATCACTGTCTCTCCAAACTACTGCTGATGCACCTCTCCTCTGCTATCATGTGGCCAATACTCCCATCCTGCATGGACTGAACGATCGTCCAAGGGGCACCCACCTCTCTGCCCTCAACCACCCGGTCAGGCCATCATGGCAAGTCCCCACTGATGGGGACCATATATGATCCTTGCTATTGAAGACTTTCACCAGTGAGGCCACAGAGGGAAGTGAGCCCAGACAATTCCGTCTCAGATTTGCTAATAATATTTAAAGTCTATTTAAAATAGAATTTAAATATTGAGATCAGCCTTCATGGCCTGATCCTGATCTCGCAGATATCCAATGTCAGTAAGATTGCAAGAGGTGAGAAATCAGACATGAACCCAATTTCTCAGTTTCCCCACAATCTTACCAGCTTGGTGAGATGCTAAAATCACCTCCTTTGTGTCTGCAGTGTCAGGCGATGCTGGACTCCTCATTAGGCTGTATGTTTGTGGACCACAGACTGTGAAGTAGTATCATCTTTCTTTCTTCCTCCTCTGTGATCTCGTTAGCTACAAAGAAATAATACAGCTTTTTGATATATTGTCCCTGGTTTTCCACTTCTGGATCAAGTAGCTCAATCTTTCTCATTTAAAGGCATTTTTATATGATGTATTGTAGGAGGGAATTTCAAATCAACTCGTCAGATTTACAGACAGGTGAAGTCTTTGAGGAAATGGGATAGCAAGAAGGGGTTAAGTGATTCTTTATAACAAGTTAATATGGACATTTTGCTTATGTGAATGCAGAAACAGTATTAAATCAAAGAATATAATTTTAAAGTATATATCGAAGAATTATATGTATTTTAATGTATTGTTTACTTTGGCCAAAAACAAGATACCGCAATGTATAATGGTTTAGGTCAGAACCATGGGGGTAAATATCCCTTAGGTAGCAGAAAAAGAAATTAGAAATGTTGCATTTGTGGGACAAATATTGTAACTTTATGAATAGCGGCATTCATTGTCAAGACATAGAACAGATATATACCTAGGGCCCAAGGTTCATGTGTCTATTCATCTGGCAATCTGCCAATGGCAAAGTTCATTTTGGCCTCTGGGGCAGCATTTCTGGGTGTATAGCAATCAGGGAGTTAGATTTGCCAAATAGAGGGTGATATCCATATTACACAGACAATAAAAAAGCATTATGCTGGGTGACAAATTGTTAATGCCCAAAGTAACTGGTAAAATTTATTCGGAGGAATAATTGCTAAATGAAACTGATTCTAAAGCTAATGGATGGCAGAATTATAAATAACAGAATCCTGTACCTGATTTGTAATTTGGCTGAATGCTCAAATCTCTTGGAAAGGTTTCACAACTTTGAACCTGAGCTGTTTAACCCTTTGGAAGGTCTGCAGAATGGCTGTACAATTATATTTTGTTTGTCTTGTTTGACTTCATGTTTTAAGAAATTTTGTTACATCTTTTGTATAGAGACTTTGCCTTTTGTGAGTTTTGAGTAAAGTCTAAGTTTATTTAGACAAAAAATTGGCCACCTTTTCAAAATTCCCTACCACACTTGCTTCTTTGTAACTTTGATACTCACTCTCTCCTCTAGCTTCAAACTGTTATCTCTTAACAACTACGAAGATTATTCTTCTCATCAGTGTAATTACTTCAGAGGTGACTCATGGTGGCTTCAAATAACAAGCGATTTATTAACATATATACAAATACGTATCTAGCAAAGGTCTGACAGAACTGCAATACATGTCTATTCTTTTCTGCTCCCTGGCTCTAACTGAGCTTCCTTCTTGAACTAGGGTTTGTGCCCTTGCTCTTGATTGGCTCAACTTCCTGCATGGCCTCTCCACAAGGTTCTGCCCGATCATGTGGCCCTCAAGGATTGCACCTTAAAGACATCATATTACCACACCAGCATTCTCAAAGAACAGAGAATAATACAGACAGAAACAGGTCCTTTGGCCCACCAAGCCTGTACTGATTCCTGATCCTTATTTAAACCTATTACTTACTGTGGTATCTATCCCTCTGTTCACCTCTTGTTTGCTTCATCTGTGTCTAAACTGCTGCCTGATTCACAGCACTCTGACTACTAATGTATCAATAGCTAAAAAACATCCTGTGTCTTATTCTTTCCCTTTTCTTCCTTTCTCTTAGTTGTTGCCCAAACAGTTTACAAAATACATGACAGTTTGATTTTGTGTGCAAAATAAAATTTAGTAGCATCCTATCCATTTTATGACAAGATACCTGTTACTTGTTTCACCTTCCCAACTGTATTATCTCTGTTATGTGCAACTGCCACCTCCTTGCCCAATCACCTAACCTGTCATTGTCTTCTTCAAGTCTTTTACAGTTCTCACTCTTTGTCAAACCTCTGTACTATCAGCAAATTTTCAGACCCTTAAGCCAAGTCTATATCACCGATACACACTCAAAACAAAATTGACTAAGCACTGATCCTGGGCATACACCACATCCAATCATTCTCTGAGAAAACAGAATCTATTTGTCTTTCACTTTGTATTTTGATCATCAACTAGTTTTCTAGCAATGCTTTCTTTCCTGTCAATTTTCTGATTTTTCTAACCAATTTATGAAATAACTATTAAATATGATTTGATACATAACACACACACATATATAATATATATCTAATCAGTCACACAGAAGATAAAAAGCAGAACAAATTCAATCCCATCAATTACTGGCCCACCGTTTACTTTCAATCATTTGAATCAGTGGTTGTGGATGGATCTTTTTCTGCATGGAGATTGGTCACCAGTGGAGTGGCCAGGCATCTGTTCTGGGACCTTTGCTGTTTGTAATTTTCATAAATGATCTGGATGAGGAGGTGGAGGGATGGGTTGGTAAGTTTGCCAATGGCACGAAGGTTGGTGATGTTGTGGATAGTTTGGAGGGATGTCAGAAGTTGCAGTGAAAGTTGCATCAAGGGTTGAGGATCAGAAGGACCTTGGGGTCTGGGTCCACAGGACTCTCAAATTGGCCTCGTAGGTGGAGAATGTGAAAGGTCTATGGTGTACCAGCCTTCATTAATCGTGGGATTGAGTTTGGGAGTCGGGAGGTAATGCTGTAGCTTTATAAGACCCTTATCAGACACCACTTGGAGTACTGTGCACAGTTCTGGTCACTTCATTATGAGAAAGATGTGGAAGCTATTGAAAGGGTACAGAGGAGATTTACATGGATGTTGCCTGAATTGGGTGGCATGCCTTATGAGGATAGGTTGAAGGATCTAGGTCTTTTCTTCCTGGAGAGACGAAGAATGAGAAGTGACCTGATAGAAGTTTATAAGATGTTGAGAGGTATAGATTGGGTGGATTCTGAGAGGCTATTTCCCAGGGCTGAAATGGTCGCTATGAGAGGACACAGATTTAAGGTGCTGGGGAGCAGGTACAGAGGAGATGTCAAGGGTAAGTTTTTCACTCGGAGCGTGATAGGTGAATGGAATCAGCTACCGTCGGTGGTGGTGGTGGAGGCAAATTTGTTGGGGTTTTTTAAGAGACTCTGAATGAGTACGTAGGATGTAATGGGATTGAGGGTTATAGATAGGCCTAATAGATAGGGATATGATCAGCACAACTTGTGGCCGAAAGGCCTGTTTGTGCTGTAATTTTCTATGTTCTATGTTTAAAATGATGGATGATGTCATCAACAGTGCTATCAAGTAGCACTTTTTGAAATATAATTTATTGTTTAGTTTGGGTTCTGCCAGGACTACCCATTATGTAAGATCTCATTACACAAGATTACATAAGGGTGGCACAGTAGCACAATGGTTAGCACTGCTCTTCACAGCTGCAGGGACCTGGGTTCGATTCCTGACTCCGGTACTGTCTGTGTGAAGTTTACACATTCTCCTTGTGTCTGCGTGGGTTTCCTCTAGGTGTTCTGGTTTCCTCCCACAGTCCAAAGATGTGTGAGTTAGGTTGATTGGCCATGCTAAAATTGCCCCTTAGTGTTCTAAGATGCTTAGTTAGAGGGATTAGTAGGTAAAATATGTAGGAATATGGGGGTAGGGCATAGGTGGGGTTGTGATCAGTGCAGACTCGATGAGCCGAAGGGCTTCTTTCTGCGTTAAGGTTCTATGATTCTATGATCTATAAGAATATAAAAAAGAGGGACAAGAATACACCATTCAATATGACCATGACTAATCTTCTTCAAATTTCAGGATGTGACGTGATATCAACTGATGTTGACATTAAGGCAACACTTGTCCAATCGTGACATCAAGGAGTTCTAGCAAAATTGAAGTAATTAGGAATCAAGAGGAAAATTCCCCCCGGTTGGAAACATAGCTAGCAAAAGGAAGGTTGCTGTAATTATTGATCAGGTAATCCCAGATACAATTGTGAACCAGCTTTACCTCTGCCATCTTAAAGGCTGTAGCGCAAAGAAAAAGCTGTGGGCCCCAACGCTTCTCGTTGACACTGAAGACCGATGTTCCATTGAACAACATCATGCACCCACTCAAGATAAAGTCCAAAATTCTCTGGCTAATCATGACGGTGGGATTCTCCAGTCCTACCAGCAGTGTACTGTCTCCCACTAGTTTCCCGCTGCTGTGGGGTGCCAGTGAGAATTCCCTTTTATTATGATGTCAGTGGAAATACTCATTGACAGCAGTGGAACCAGAGAAACCTGCCACTAGCAAACAATGTGTTACCTCTTGTTGATGGAAACACGCAGCTTGGGAGGCCGGAGAATCTCATCTGAAGTCTTCTATTTTTTCTACAGAATAGAAAATATAGTGTACAGTTTATCTGGGTTGCAAGTATTGACTTCTTCCTCCAATGTGAATTGACTGTCACTGTATATGAATGGTGGAATTTGCAAAACGTGTTACTGACGGTTGAGGCAGTCACCAAAATCAATGTTATCATCACAGTAGTTAGCTATTGGAATATTTTCATGTCAAATTAACAACATTGCACAATTATCCTAAAACAAAATTTGTAATTTCTGGTCTGCTGAATAATCACATTGGGAGCATTTTTTAAAAATTTTGTTTTACTCCATTCTTAAGTCACAGAGTCAGTGCTCAGACTGGTCTGGGCAAATCCAAATCATTCTTTGCTTGCTCCAAAAACCAACTTCAAATTCCAATTTAATCCAATTTGTGGTCTCCAGGGACAGACAAGATCTAAGCTGACAAGATAAGGCGCTATATCCCACCTTGGGCTTGATCTGACACTTTGGTCTCAGCCAAAAGGCTGAAAAGCAGGTGCACACAAATTAACACTGCACTATATTGTTGTTGCTCTTAATATTAATGACATACGCCGCATTATTATCTAGTGTCAACAATTAGCATTACCATTTTATTTGGACTTTTCTGTGATTAATTGGTGAATTGATTGGGGAAAGATTATCATGCATGTTGAGGGGAAGGTTAAAGTTGAATAAAGTGCCTGGAAACAGGAGAAGTACTAGCCCCATAACTTATCTTCCTGGCTCTGGCATCAACTACATGATGTAATTGTCAGACTTCTTACTGTATTTATCAACTACATGATGCACTGCCTCAACTCACCTAGACTTCTTTAACAGCATCTTCCAAATCTGCAATTTCTCCTACTTAGAACAAGAGTAGCAGAGGCATGGGAATTCCATCTCCTGCCATTATCCCTGCAAGCCCTGCATCATCCTGATTTGGAATTATATCTCTATCTTTCAACATATCTCCATCAAAATCCTGGAAATTCCCTCCTTAACAACACTGTGGGTGCACCTATACCCTACAAATCACAGTAGTTAAAAAGGCAGCTCAGAATCACTTTGCTAAGGACAACTAGGATGGACAATGACTGTTAGCCTTGCTAATATTTACACATTCCATGAAAGAATAGTATAAAAAAACTTACTGAAAAACCTCAAATAAATTTGTCAAACATAACCTGCCTTTAACAAATCTGTGCTGGCTGTCTTTGATGTGTTTATTAGTTTAATTTCAAATTACAGATTCTAAAGCAGCAAATTTAACTCAACCAAAGAGATTAGCCTTGGTTTGCATAGCCTCATTTAACTATACCAGACCTGACACCCACTGAAATTCAATACCAATAATATAAAGATATGTGAAAGATGTGTGACAGGTGGCTGTAGCTGAAGACCCGCAGGAAGTCTGTAAATTGATTGTGCTTGGGGGAAGAAGATAAGAAAATTATTTGTTTTATAATAATTGACCTTCTTGGCCCTCTTCTGGGCCTGTTCTCCCATTACCCCAGATTACCTTGACAAGTCTGCTACGAGACACCAACATAAATTTAAAGTTGTGCCAGAGTCTGAATGACATAATCAAACTTTTGAATTTCTGAGGTCCTCACTTGCCTGCTATGACAATCTCACAAGTTGCCTGAAATGTGCCTGTTAAAATATCATGGCACTTTTCCTGCTTGGCACTTAGTGACTGTCCAACTTCAAATATTTTAAGCCATCATACGCCCTGTTCTTTCATTTGGTTGCTTAAAATGGTGGGACAGAGGTTTGTGGAAATGGGCATTAGACTGTGGAAATGGGTAGGAGGTTAACTCATTTATCCTTTCTTGCCTTGATTAAGGGAGCTGGATCAGTTTTTAGTTCCTTAGCACAATTTGTATACCTCAAGACGATTGATAAATGATGGCCAGAGTTATTGTTATCACCTCCCTGACTTCACCTTCAAATAACATAACTTTAACTCTAGTATGTTTTCAGAATCAACTCCTTTCTTACAGTTAAATTTAATGCCCCAACCATTGTCCAGAATTCCATCATCTGTTATAAAATATTCTTTTGATGGTCCAAAATTTGCTGAAGTGGGGTATTTCAAGGCATTTTCTGTTAGCTACATTTGTTTCTGTATAATTCAATTCTCACAAAAATGTGCTTACTAACATACTGGCCATCTGATCTGAACATCTGGGACCTTGGTGAACAGAGACAGTGCATCACTTTAATTAACAGGATTTATGATCTCCATGGAGATCAATAACCCATAGGAACTTAACTTACTACTAGTCCCAATGGAAGATACCAATGGACAAAATTTCATAATTTCTAACTTTTACTCTAACAACTAAACCAGTATCAACATAAATTAAACATGAATTAACAGGCAAATTGTTTTCTCTATGAATTATAAACTCTATTAATTTCTCTATGAATTATTTAAAGGTACTTTAAATTACCAAAACAACAAAGATGGATCTTATGGATTTACTAGCTGTCTCCTAAGCATATATGATACCATGTTCAGCCACAAAATCCTTCAGGTAGAGACTTTAGAGTTCAACTCCCTTTCTTGAGGAGATGAAAACAGCATGGAGGCAGATTGGCTCAAAAACATAAGAGGCCCTCCCCCAAATCACCCACTCGCACAACAGAGCAGGAGGTGCTGGAAATAAATGGAGTAATGATGACATGAGCTGTCAGTCTTGGGACTCCCTGATCAACTAGGAGCACAATTAAATAAAGTGACCCACAAGTATATGATGTTAAGTCACATTTTCTTGGCTTTTTAATAGTGAATGAAGGATCAGCTTCATCATTACCTTGTCATATCTTACCAGGATGAATCATTCCTTTTGTTAAAGGAAGTTTAGTAGTAAGTTAAGTTCCTATGGGTTATTGATCTCCATGGAGATCATAAACCTTGTTAATTAAAGTGATGCACTGTCTCTGTTCACCAAGGTCCCAGATGCTCAGATCAGATGGCCAGTATGTTAATAAGCATATTTTTGAGAATTGAATGATACAGAAACAAATGTAGGTAACAGGAAATGCCATGAAATGCACTTCAGCAAATTCTGGACCATCAAAAGAATATTTTATAACAGATGATAGAATTCTGGATAGAGGAAAGGGAATTAAATTTAACTGTAGGAAAGAGTTGATCCTGAAAACCTACCAGAATTCAAGTTATTTGAAAGTATGAGTGAGTGTAGTGGAAACCGCTTTCCCAATGGGGTAAATGCATTTGGTACAATAAGGGAGAGGCATGACATTACATAAAGATGAGTAAACACGGAGTGAGATGGGAGTGATGAATGAATAGATGGGGATTTGAAGAAATACACAGAAAAAGAATAGTAGGTGTGTGGCTGATTTATTTATTGGATTTATTTATTATTATTGTCACGTGTTCGTAAACTTTGAAAAGTATTGTTTCTTGCACGCTATATAGACAAAGCACACTGTTCACAGAGAAGGAAAGGAGAGCATACAGAATGAAGTGTGATACTTATAGTTAGGGTTAGAGAAAGATCAACTTCATGCAAGATAGGTCCATTCAAAAGTCTGACAGCAGTAGGGAAGAAGCTGTTCTTGAGTCGTGTCCTCAGACTTCTGTACCTTTTTCCTGATGGAAGGAGGTGGAAAAGAGTACGTCTAAGGTACGTGGGGTCCTTGATTATGGTGACTGCTTTTCCAAGGTAGCAGGAAGTGTAGACAGTGTCAAAGAATGGGAGGCTGGTTTGAGTGATGAACTGGGCTTCGTTCATGACCCTTTGTAGTTTCTTGAAGTCTGGGACAGAGCAGGAGCCATACCAAGCTGTGATACGACTGGAAAGAATTCTCTCTATGGTGCATCTGTATAAGTTATTGAGACTTGTAGTGGACATGCCAAATTTTCTTAGTCTTCTGAGAAAGCAGAGGCACAGGTCCACTTTTTTAACTATAGCATCCACATGGAGGGACCAGTACCAGTTGTTGGTAATCTGGACTCCTAAAAACTTAGCTATCAACCATTCCTATTTCTTCTCCATTGACGTAGACAGAAATATTGCCTTTCACTGTGCTTCCTGGAGTCAATGATTATCTCCTTTGTTTTGTTGACATTGAGGGAGAGATTATTGTTATTGCACCAGTTCACCAGATTCTCCATCTCTGTCCTGTATAGTGTCTCGTCATTATTTGAGATCTGACCCACAATGGTGGCATCATCAGCAAACTTGAAAATCAAGTTGGAGGGGAATTTAACTATACAGACAAAGGTGTACAAGTAGTAAGGGGCTGAGGACATACCTTATGGAATCCCAGTGTTGAGGATGAGCATGGGCAGGTGTTCTATCCTGACTACAGTCTGTGGGTTAGAAAGTCTTGATCCAGTTGCAGAAGGAGGAGACGAGCCCTAGGCCAAAGTTTGGAGATGAGTCACAAAGGAATAATGGCGTTAAAGGCTCTGCTGTAGACTATGAATAGGATTCCGTCATGGGTGTCTTTGTTATTTATATGTTCCAGGGTTGAGTGTACGGCCAGGGAGATTACATGTGCTGTGGACCTGTTGTGGTAATAGGCAAACTGTAATGGATCCAGGCAGTCTGAGAGGTAGGAATTGAATTGTGCCATGATTCACCTTTCGAAGCACTTCATAATGATGGATGCCAAAACCAACAGATGGTAGTCATTAAGGCACGCTGCCTGGCTTTTCTTTTGTACCGGGATAATGGTCGTCGTCTTGAAACAGATAGGAACCTCAGATTGGTAAAGAGGTTGAAGATGTCTGCAAATACCCCTGACAGCTGGTCTGTACATCTGGGTATTTGCTTTCCATGGGTTGACTTTTGAGAAGGCTGCTCTGTCATTGGCAATCTGGACCTGGATGGGATTGTGGTGAGTGCAGACTTGCTGGACCAAATGTCCTCCTTATGCACTGTAGGGATTCTATGATTCAGTGGTGATTTCAGATCCAGGCTGGTCTGAGGCTTCCAGATTGAAGGGCATTCTCTTGCTGACCTCTTGCTCAAAACAGACCTATAGTGCATTGAGCTCATCGGGGAGAGTTGCATTGGAGCTGGCGATTTTACCTGCTGTCATCTTGTATCGTTGTAGACCTTGCCATAGTGGGCAGGCATCTGGTGGCTCGCCTGGGATTCTAGCTTGGTCCAGTACTGTTTTTTGGCATCTTTGATGGATCTCCTTGGATTGTATCTGGCTTTCTTGTATGGACGAACTCAGTAAAGTTCATCCATACATATCCACACAGTCTGTGTGGATATGAGTGCCTCTGCAGATCAGAACACTGCATTTGCCTGACGAAGGAGCATAGCGTCGAAAGCTCGCGGATTTACTATCAAATAAATTGGTTGGATTTAAAATTGGTGTTGTATAACTTTACTGAGTTTCTTGTATGGGTCAGAGTCACCTGACTTGAATGCCTCAGACTAGGACTTCAGTAGGCAGTGGATATCCCTGCTTATCCATGGTTTCCAGTTGGGAAAAAGGAGGATATGCTTCTTTGGAACAATCTTCTACACACTTACTAATGAAGTCAGTTATTGTAGTGGCATACTCATTCAGGTTGGTCACAGAACTTTTAAATACTGACCGGTCTACTGACTCTAAGTTCTGATTCCTCAGACCAACACACATGACTTTCTTTGTCATGGAGTAGGCTTAGAGAAGGTAAAGTGAGGAAGTAGGATGATTCATACAGCAGATTGCAGATGAAAATGCTAGAGCATTTGCCTTTCCTGATCTGCTTTGGTCCTTAAACTGTTTCCTGCACCAAATCCATGGGCAGAATTCTCCCATTTGAGGCTAAGGACTCGATTTTATATTGAGTTGCACCTGTTTTCAGGCACAAAGCTTCTTCAAGATGAGCATGAAGTGAGTAGTGTGATCTATGCCTGGTCCATGCTGAATCCTCATGGCTTGGAGAGCCGAAGGGTCTGTTCTTGTGATGTAATCTTCTGTGCTTTGTTCTATGTTCAATCGAGAAATGTGAATCAAGTTTTTTGCATCACGGATTCCCTTCCCATCCTTGCAGTTAACCTTGAGCCCTGTGTTGCAGGGAAAGATCCAGACACTCCAGGGCCATCTGGCATTGTGGCCCTCACTGTGGCTCCCACCCATCCTGCTCCAGACAGCTTGGGATGAAGGCTGTTCTGATGGTGGCAATGTTTTGATGTCAGCATCCACCTCAGAGTTCACCATCCCAGATACTGACACATTGAGTCCAGTTACTGTTGAGGTTTCTGGATCACTCTATGCTGAACATGATACATCTGGTGGAGGAGAGAACATCCAAGGCGCATGGCATTTAGTGGCCTGCCAGAGGCGAGGATTCAGCTGACCCCAGGCTACATGCTGGGCTTCTAATATCATTTCTCCCTCAGCTGCTGGAGATGCAGCAACAGAGTCGGAGAATGCAGGAGGAGCTGATGGCCACATGGGACTGATTATGAGGCTGTTGGGGAGAAGTCCCAAAGCTTTCAGATGGATCAGGTATTGTTGTGTGGTTCCCAGCACAACTTTGCAAGGACGGCATCTGTAGTGGAAAGCCTTGGGCAGGGAATCCACACCATGACTTGCAGGCTCCAAGCGATAGCAACAGTGGGCAACAGCAAAGTTCTGGAAGGCTGCAGCTGAGGGACTGAACAAGATTCTCGAGATTCTGCGGCCCATGACTGAGAGACTTGAGACCTTACAAGAGACCCAGCTGGACAGCGCTAAGAGTGAGTTAAGAAGGGCTAAAAGAGGACATGAGAAGACTTTGGCTGAAAGGATCAAGGAGAATAGAAGATTGGTTAGGACAAGATTAGGGCCAGTCAGAGACAGCAGTGGGAAGTTATGCTTGGAGCCTGAAGAGATTGGAGAGGCACTGAACGATATTTCTCTTCAGTATTCATGCAGGAAGACATAAATGTAGTTGTGGAGAACACTGGATTACAGGGTTGTAAACTGGAAAGTATTGAAGTAGATAAGGAGGATGTGCTAGATATTCTTGAGGGTTTGAAGTTGGATAAGTCCCCTGGGCCGGACGGGATTTACCCTAGGATTCTCTGGGAGGCAAGAGAGGCGATTGCAGAGCCTCTGGCTCTGATCTTCAGGTCGTCGTTGGTTACAGGTATAGTTCCGGAAGACTGGAGGATAGCGAATGTGGTCCCATTGTTCAAGAAGGGGAAGAGAGACTTTCCAGGGAATTATAGGCCAGTGAGTCTTACTTCTGTTGTGGGCAAAGTATTGGAGAGAATTATTAGGGATAGGATTTATAGTTATTTAGAGAGAAATGAATTGATTGGGGATAGTCAGCATGGTTTTGTGAAGGGTAGGTCGTGCCTTACTAACCTTAGAGTTTTTTGAAAAAGTGACCAAAGAGGTGGATGGGGGTAAGGCAGTTGATGTGGTATATATGGACTTTAGTAAGGCGTTCGATAAGGTGGCCCATGGAAGGCTTCTGCAGAAAATGCAGATGTATGGCATTGAGGGTGATTTAGCTAATTGGATTAGGAATTGGCTAGCTGATAGAAGACAGAGGGTGGTGGTTGATGGAAATTATTCATCGTGGAGTTCGGTTACAAGTGGTGTACCTCAGGGATCTGTTTTGGGGCCCCTGCTGTTTGTAATTTTTATAAATGATCTGGATGAGGGTATTGAAGGATGGATTAGTACATTTGCAGATGACACTAAAGTTGGTGGAGTGGTAGATAGTGAAGAGGGGTGTTATAGTTTGCAGAGAGACTTGGACAAGTTGCAGAGCTGGGCCGAGAGGTGGCAAATGGAGTTTAATGTGGAAAAGTGTGAGGTAATTCACTTTGGCAGGAATAACAAATGTGTAGAGTATAGGGCTAATGGTAGGACTCTTAATAGTGTTGATGAACAGAGGGATCTTGGTGTATATGTGCATAGATCCCTGAAAGTTGGCAATCAAGTCGATAAGGTTGTTAAGAAGGCATACGGAGTCTTAGCTTTTATTGGTAGGGGGATTGAATTTCGGAGCCGCAACGTCATGTTGCAACTGTACAAAACTCTAGTGCGGCCGCACTTGGAGTATTGTGTACAGTTCTGGTCCCCACATTATAAGAAAGATGAGGAGGCATTGGAGAGGGTACAGAGGAGGTTTACCAGGATGTTGCCTGGTATGGAGGGCAGGTCTTATGAAGAGAGGCTGAGGGATTTGAGGTTGTTTTCGTTAGAAAGGAGGCGGCTAAGAGGGGACCTTATCGAAACATATAAGATGATTAGAGGTTTAGATAGGGTGGACAGTGATAGCCTTTTTCCTAGGATGGAGAAAGCTAGCACGAGGGGACATAGCTTTAAATTAAGGGGTGGTAGTTATAGGACGGATGTCAGAGGTAGGTTCTTTACCCAGAGGGTGGTAAGGGTATGGAATGCCCTGCCTGCTGCAGTTGTAGATGTGCCAAGTTTGGTGGCGTTTAAGAGGTCTGTGGATAGGTTTATGGATGAAAAGGGAATGGTTTAGGTTAGAGGGTCATTGCTTTCTCTTAATTGGTCAGCGCAACATCGAGGGCTGAAGGGCCTGTTCTGTGCTGTTATGTTCTATGAGACACAGCGGGCTATGGTAGCAGCATGGCTGAATCACAGAGGGTCATGGCTGAGGGGCTACAGAGCATGGACCAGTCTCAGAGGCATTTGCTGCATCCATTGACAGGTGGCCCCTGACTCGGATGGCCATCGCAAACTGTTTGACTCTGTGGGTACAACACAGGTGGTTCTCCAGGACCATGTGATGCCAGAGCTTCTGGAGCTCACTACAGAAGCATGACTGTCCCATGGAATGAGCCAGGGGCTCACAGAAACCCTAAAGGAGGAGGAAGGGCTCAAGCCATGCTGGGCCTTCTTGGTGCTGTGAGGCAGTCGTGCTACCCACTGTTCCATTGTGCCGCTCTACTTACCAACTAATCCATTTACCAGTTTCCTGTGATGTCACAGTTATCTTTTATTTCTGTTGTTTCCACTGTTTCCTCACAGCAGATGAAATACTCACCAAATAAACTAGCCTGTACTTCTGTAGCAGGCCAAGACCACTTTCATCTTATACATCTTATACACTAATGACTGCGTGGCCAAATATCCCTCCAATTCAATTTTCAAGTTTGCTGATAACACCACCATAGTGGCTCTTTTCCCAAACAATGACAAGACAGAGTACAGGAAGGAGATAAAGAATCTGGTGAAATAGTATGAAACAATAATCCCTCCCTCAATGTCAACAGTAGGAGGTAGTTGCCGACTTCAGGAAGTGCAGTGGACAACATACCCTGCGCACATCAATGGGATGAAATAGAAATGGTCCGGAGCTTCAAGTTTTTAGGTGTCCAGATCACCAACAATTTGTTTTGGTCCCCCCATGCCAACACTATAGTTCAGAATGTCCACTTCTGGACAGAATGTCTTTCTGTCCACTTCAGAATGTCTTTCACAGAAGACTAAGGAAATTTGGCATATCCACTATGGCTCTCACCAACTTTTACAGATGCATTAAAGAAAACATTTTTTCTGGTTGTATCACAGCTTGGTATGACTCCTGCTCTGCCCAAATCTTTAAAAAAACTATGAATGAAGCCCAATCCATCATGCAAACCAGCTTCCCATCTGTTCACACTATCGACAATTCCCATTGTCTTGGAAAAGCAACCAGAATAATCAAGGACCCCATCCTAGCCATTTTCTCATCCACCTTCTTTCATCAGGAAAAAGATACAAAAGTCTCAAGTGACATACCAACCAACTCAAGAACAGCTTCTTCCCTGCTGCTGTCAGACTTTTAAATGGACCTACCTCCCATTAAGTTGATCTTTCTCTAGACTTTAGCTATGATTGTGACACTACATTTTGCATTCATTCCTTTATTTCTCTATGAATAATATGTCTTATCTGTACGGTGTGCAAAAAACAATACTTTTCACATATACTAATATATGTGACAATAATAAATCAAATCAAATCAAAAAATTCCTAAGTAGGAAAGCAAAAGAACACTATTTCTGCCTGCATCACTTTACTCCAAATTTCCAAATATTCTCACTCGGACTGTCTCTCTACTTGTGCTCATGCAGCCACTTACGATTGGGCAAGAAATCCAGAAATATAATGATGTGGGTTGGTTGAAAAGCTACTGCTGAAAGATATGCTTTGCTGTTTTTTGTGACTAAAGCTCCCACTATCCCTTGATAGTATCCCTTGTGGCACCGTTCCCGTACTCCACATCCATCACACACTGTATCAGCATGTGACAAAATTAAGATTGGGCCACAACAATATAATTGTTCCCAAATTTTTTTTTCATTTTTAATTCACATTATTTGGGTTTCCACTGGGGAGGTTAAGAATGGAAGCAGAATTCCCTGATAGAAGGGTGTTGTTCCCATAATCGTGTGTGAGTTTCCTTGGGAAAGAGTCCTGTGTCCATGTGCAGATCCTTTTTTCAGGTAGGGCACCCATCTCCTGAAAGTCAAGGCTGCTGGCAAGACAGGCGTATCCCACCAGCATGATGGCTTGGGACCCAGCTCCAGGATTTTTTTAGTCAGTGTCAAAAAATATGATGGGGAAAGCCAACAGTAGAGACGATGCGCTACAATCTGCTTTTCTCAACAGAGTTGATACTTAGTCAAAAAAATATTCACCCAATATAGACGGCATGCTGACCAATATTTCTACTGAATGAAAGTTTAACTTGCTTGGTGGAAATGAATGGCAACAATCAGAAAGCACTCAGGGACAGGATGAGGTGAAATTGGCTTGTTTAGTGAACATAGCATTGCCAGGCATTTCACAGGTGACAGCATTATTTAATTTATTTGGTATCTTTAAAATTCTTTGTATTTACAGATACCCAATTTATAAGAGAAAAGTTACGAGCATTCGCAATAACAATAGGATTGTGGTTGGTGCAGACTCCATGTACCAAATGGTCTCTTTCTGCATTGTAGGGATTCTGTAATATCTACAATATTAATATAGATGCTGAAATCATTGACTCGGATTCATTATAATCTTAAAATGAAGCTCTTACCCCTTTATACCAGAATCATTCCATGTCCATCCAAATGTTAAAGAATAATGCATAAAATGTGCAAAGCTCCTGGACAACAACCTTCATTTGTGGTTCAAGTCAATTGTTCATTGCTAACATTCAATTATTAAACACAATGAAACTACAAATTGACACCTGCCTTTGCAAAATAATGCATTGGAAAAGATTATAGATGGAATTTTCCCAAAAAAATCTAAATGTAAAACAGGCAAGAAAATGGGAAGTTCTTTTGCCCATATTTTCAGCGAATTGAATCTCAATAATTTACGACACTCTATGCAATTCAGACACAGTCAGGAGATCCATGCCAGTAGGGGGGTAGGCGGAACCTAATCTTTTTAGGGAGACTGGCGGCAGACTGTTTGGAGCACCAGTATGTAGGCACCCTGATCTAGAACATAGAACATTACAGCGCAGAACAGGCCCTTCGGCCTTCGATGTTGCGCCGACCAATTATGAAAAAAAAGCAATGATCCTCCAAACTAAACCATTCCCTTCTCTTCCATAAACTTATCAACTAACCTCTTAAACGCCACCAAACTTGGCGCATCTACAACTGCCGCAGCCAGGGCATTCCACTCCCTAACCACCCCTCTGGGTAAAGAACCTACCTCTGATATCCGTCCTATAACTATCACCCCTTAATTTAAAGCTGTGTCCCCTCGTGCTAGCTTTCTCCATCCTAGGAAAAAGGCTATCACTGTCCACCCTATCTAAACCTCTAATCATCTTATATGTTTCGATCAGGTCCCCTCTTAGCCTCCTCCTTTCTAACGAAAACAACTCAAATCCCTCAGCCTCTCCTCATAAGACCTGCCCTCCATACCAGGCAACATCCTGGTAAACCTCCTCTGTACCCTCTCCAATGCCTCCACATCTTTCTTATAATGTGGGGACCAGAACTGCACACAATGCTCCAAGTGCGGCCGCACTAGAGTTTTGTACAGTTGCAACATGACGTTGCGGCTCCGAAATTCAATCCCCCTACCAATAAAAGCTAAGACTCCATATGCCTTCTTAACAACCTTCTCGACTTGACTGCCTACTTTCAGGAATCTATGCACATACACACCAAGATCCCTCTGTTCATCAAGACTACTAAGAATCCTACCATTAGCCCTATACTCTACACATTTATTAGTCCTGCCATAGTGCATTACCTCACACTTTTCCACATTAAACTCCATTTGCCACCTCTCGGCCCAGCTCTGCAACTTGTCCAATTCTCTCTGCAAACTATAACACCCCTCTTCACTATCTACCACTCCACCGACTTTAGTGTCATCTGCAAATTTACTAATCCATCCCTCAATGCCCTCATCCAGATCATTTATAAAAATTACAAACAGCAGGGGCCCCAAAAACAGACCCCTGAGGTACACCACTTGTAACCGAACTCCACGATGAATATCTCCCATCAACCACCACCCTCTGTCTTCTATCTGCCAGCCAATTCCTAATCCAATTAGCTAAATCACCCTCTATCCCACACATCTGCATTTTCTGCAGAAGTCTTCCATGGGCCACCTTATCAAACGCCTTACTAAAGTCCATATATACCACATCAACCGCCTTACCCCCATCCACCTCTTTGGTCACTTTTTCAAAAACTCAATAAGGTTAGTAAGGCACGACCTACCCTTCACAAAACCATGCTGACTATCCCCAATCAATTCATTTCTCTCTAAATAACTATAAATCCTATCCCTAATAATTCTCTCCAATACTTTGCCCACAACAGAAGTAAGACTCACTGGCCTATAATTCCCTGGAAAGTCTCTCTTCCCCTTCTTGAACAATGGGACCACATTCGCTATCCTCCAGTCTTCCGGAACTATACCCGTAACCAACGACGACCTGAAGATCAGAGCCAGAGGCTCTGCAATCGCCTCTCTTGCCTCCCAGAGAATCCTAGGGTAAATCCCGTCCGGCCCAGGGGACGTATCTAACTTCAAACCCTCAAGAATATCTAGCACATCCTCCCTATCTACTTCAATACTTTCCAGTTTGCAACCCTGTACCTCAGTGTTCTCCACAATTACATTTACATCTCCCTGCGTGAATACCGAAGAGAAATATTTGTTCAGTGCCTCTCCAATCTCTTCAGGCTCCACGCACAACTTCCCACTGCTGTCTATGACTGGCCCTAATCTTGCCCTAACCAATCTTCTATTCTTAACATATCTAAAGAAAGCTTTAGGATTCTCCTTAATCCTATCAGCCAAAGTCTTCTCGTGTCCCCTCTTAGCTCTCCTCAACTCACTCTTTAGCTCCCTCCTGGCTAATCTATAGCTATCCATTGCACTAACTGAGCCTTCAAGCCTCATCCTGACATAAGCCTCTTTTTTCCTTTTAACCAGCGAATTAACTTTTTTCGTACACCATGGCTCCCTTACTCGACCATTTCCTCCTTGCCTGACAGGGACATACTTATCAAGGACTCGCAGCAGCTGCTCCTTGAATAAGCTCCACATTTCAGATGTTCCCAGTCCCTGTAGTTTCCTAGTCCAACCTATGCACCCTAATTCTCTCCTTATGGCCTCATAATTACCACTCCCCAGCTATAACTACTGCCCCCAGCTTCATGCCTATCCCTATCCATCACTAAGGTGAACGTAACCGAATTGTGGTCACTATCACCAAAATGTTCACCAACTTCCAAGCCTAACACCTGGTCTGGCTCATTGCCCAGCACCAAATCCAATGTAGCCTCACCTCTAGTTGGCCTATCTACATACTGAGTCAAAAAACCTTCCTGCACACTTTGTACAAAAACTGACCCCTCTAACGAGCTAGAGCTATAGCTATTCCAATCAATATTAGTAAAGTTAAAGTCCCCCATAACAATTACCCTATTACTTTCACTCCTGTCCAGGATCGACTTTGCAATCCTTTCCTCTACCTCTCTAGAGCTTTTAGGAGGTCTATAAAAGACTCCCAACAGGGTGACCTCTCCTCTCCTGTTTCTAATCTCAGCCCATACTACCTCAACAGACAAGTCCTCATCAAACTTCTTTTCTGTCACTGTGATACAGTCTTTGACTAATAATGCTACTCCTCCCCCCGTTCTACCTCCTTCTCTACTCCGAATGAAGCATTTGAACCCCGGAACCTGCAACAACCATTCCTGTCCCTGCTCTACCCACGTCTCTGAAATGGCCAAAACATCGAAGTTCCAGGTACTGGTCCAAGCTGCAAGTTCCTCCACCTTATTGCGAATACTTTTTGCATTAAAGTATACGCATTTCAAACTATGCCCTACTCCACTCGTACGCTGCTGTGTTTTACAGTTCTCCTCTATGACCCCCCTATTCTCGTCCCTCTTAGCACCCCAACTACTCAGGATCCCACCCCTCCTCTGAATCAGTTTAAAGCCCCCTGCATAGCTTTTGCAAATTTTCCCCCCAAGATATTGGTTCCCCTCTGGTTCAGGTGTAGACCATCTCTCTTGAGATGGTCTCTCTGATCTCCCAGCATTCTGGAAGATTCTGCTTACCACAGCCATCCTCACCCCCATGGCCAGGCCTCCCACCCAGGAAATGATTTCCCCCGTGCCTGGAAACTACCAACCTCCCACCCTCTACCCCATCCCCCAAGATATCGTCAACCTCTCAACTCCAGACATCGCCTCCCAAACTGGACAGCGCCAGATCCTCCCCTCCTCTCCGATCAAACCCTCCTTTGCAGATTAAAATTAATTCCATCGGTACCCATCCTTTGCCAAGTTAACCCTATCAGAACATCTCCCCCAGTCATACCCTCCTTGCAGAATTCACCCCATTAGTATCACCCCCCCTCCCTAGTCATTCCCCCTTGCAGAGTTCACTTTATCAGCAACCCTGCAGAACAGCTCTTGCCTCCCCCTTATTGAAACCAAATAGCCCCATAAAATCCCTCCTGGCATTGACTAAATGGTGCATGGTTTACTTGCAGCTGAACTCCCTGAAGTAATGAGGCTCCGTATAAGCTTTAACTATGGCCACACACTGAGTCACGCCAGGAAGGTGGCACCAAGGGAGAGTACTCCACATTTCATTGATGGAGAGCTACGTCATCTGCTGGATGTTATAGAGGAGAGATGGGCAATAGTGCACTCCCACCCCCAAGACGGGTAACAACCCAAAGGTCAGGCAGCTAATGCGACCTGAGAGACTGTGGCAGTGGCTGTAAGAGCTTGTGCATGGAGGAATGGCAACCAATGTTGAGAAGATGGGCAAGCTTCTTTGGGGCGGGAAGGATAAATGTCCACCCTGTCCTGACATCGGTCCCATGTGTTGTGCCTGCAATGTCAGCCATTCCCTGACCCTCCAGTACATTCCTCCAACCTCTCTGGCACCCCCACAACTCAAGTCACAATTTGAGTCTACCTAGACACACCCTGATAAACTCCACCTGATCGCACCTATCCCCGACACCCCATACACCCTGTGCCCTTTCACCCATCAGGCTTTCAATCCCCTTTAAGGATATGAGGGCCCATAACTGGTGGGAGAGGGTGAAAACTGGAAGTAGGGTCCCAAGCTTCATCTTCTCCCCATATTTGAGGAGCATTTCATGAAACTGATGGGGAGAGCGAAAAGAGAATGGTCAATTACAACCAGATTAGCATTTGCCATAGAGGGGTGCGTCAGCAAAACCCAAACTCAAATAACATATTCCAAGTAAGTGGAATGCTACCCAAGCACTAGTCCCTATCATTGTTATAGGAAATGACCCTGATGTTCCTGACACCATGGGTGTTACTGCCCCATCCCTTCTCCTCTTGCTGAGACACTCCATGATAATTCAGGGGACACCTCTGAGGCCAGCACCATTCATTCGACACAGGCATCAACTACAGAATTCACCAACACAGATACTATCACCATGATGGCACATATTAGAGGTGAGGCTTCTGTATCACTTATTGGTGCGCACAACACTGCCAAAGATGCACATTAGTTGGAGGTGGGAATGCCTGAATCCTCGGGGTGTGTGGAAGTCTGTTGAAGACAAGGAATCAGCTGGCCCAAGGCAGCTGCCAGGCCTCTAGGATTAGTCATTTTGAGGTTGTTGGAGATGCAACAGCAGAACTGATAAATAGTGGAGAAGCTATCAGCAACACTGTAGTGACTGCAAGGCTGTTTAGAAGAGCTCAACAGACTTCTGTTGCAGGAGGTGTTGTCAACACAGTATGGTACCCAAGCCAAAACTAGAAAGATGGTATCCACAGTTGAAAGGCTGGGTCAGAAAAGGATCCATGGGTGAGAGGGTGCAGGCAACGCTGGAGTCGCAGTGGGCCATGACCGAGGGTGTTGCTGGCATTCTGGAGGCACATAGGGCCATGGCCAGGGGTAACAGAGGCATTCTGGAGACACAACTGGTCTTGGGTATAACTCGATAACTTAGCCCACAAAACTTTGCTCCATTGCATTGATCCTACTAGTGCTCAACTCCAAATGGCTGCAAGACTCGATGTTCCTTAGATTAGAAAATATTTTGCTTTTTTCTCTCACACTGTAGCTATTATCTATGAGCCCTTTCTGTACCTTGCTATCTTTTTGCACTTCAAATTACTTTTGTTATTGGTGGTCAACTTCCCTCCAAATTGCAGATGTACTTGCTTATCCAGATAGAATGATTTTATAGATGTGATCAGGTTGACTGTTCTGTTATATATCGTTACAAATTCAACAGATTTCAAAACTAAATAAAATTACATGGAACATAAGAACATAAGAAATAGGAGCAGGAGTAGGCCATCCAGCCGTTCAAGTTGTCCTGTCATTCAATAAGATCATGGCTAATCTGAAGTGGATCAGTTCCACTTTCTAGCCTGCTCCCCATAACCCTTAATTCCCTTATCGATCAGAAATCTATCTACTGTGACTTAAACATATTCAACGAGATAGACTCCACCACTTCAATGGGCAGAGAATTCCAGAGATTTACCACTCTCTGAGAGAAGTTCCTCCTCAACTCTGTTCTAAACTGCACCCCCTCCACCTTATTTTGAGGCAGTATCCTGTCTCCCTAGTTTCCTTTCTAAGTGGAAAGAATCTCTCTATCTCCATTCTATCTAGCCTCTTCATTATCTTGTAAGTCTTTAGAAGATCCCCCTCAGCCTTCTAAACTCCAATGAGTATAGGTGCAATCTACTCAATCTCTCCTCATAAGCTAACCCCCTCATCTCTGGTATCAGCTTGGTGAACCTTTTCTGTACTCCCTCCAAGGCCAATACATTCTTTCGCAAATAAGGGGACCAAAACTGCACACACAGTATTCCAGATGCAGCCTCACCAGTACCTTGTACAGTTGCAGCAAGACCTCCCTGCTTTTATATTCTATCCCCCTTGTGATAAAGGCCAACATTCCATTTGCCTTCTTGATCACCTGCCACATCTGTAGACTGAGTTTTTGCAATTCATACACAAGGACCCTCAGGTCCCTCTACATAGTAGCATTTAAATAATATTCCATCTACTATTATTTCTTTCAAAGTGGATAACCTCACATTTGCCAACATGATACTCCATCTGCTAGATTGTTGCCCACTCATTCAGCCTATCCAAATCTCTCTGCAGACTTTCCATGTCCTCCATGCAATTTGCTTTTCCACTCATCTTCGTGTCGTCAGCAAACTTTGTTACCCTACACTCAGTCCCCTCCACCAGATCATCTATGTATATGGTGAACAGTTGAGGGCCCAGCACCGATCCCTGTGGCACACCACTAGTCACCAAGTGCCAACTAGAAAAGCACCCAATTATTCCAACTCTCTGCTTCCTGTTAGATAGCCAATCCTCAATCCATACTAAGACTTTACCCCCAACTCTGTGTACCCTAACCTTCTGCAGCAACCATTTGTGAGACACCTTATCGAATGCCTTTTGGAAATTAAAAACATCACATCCACTGGTTCCCCTCTGTCTACTGCACTAGTTATATTCTCATAAAAATCCAGTAATTCATCAAACATGACTTCCCCTTCATGAATCCATGCTGCGTCTGCTTGATCGAATCGTTCTTTTCTAGGTGTCCTGCTATTTCTTCTTTAATGATGGATTCTAGCATTTTCCCAAATGTGGACGTTAAGCTAACCAGCCAGCAGTTACCCATCTTTTGTCTGCTTCCTTTTTTAAACAGCAGCGTAATGGTAGTTGATTTCCAATCCACCAGCACTTGCCCTGAATTCAGTGAATTTTGATAAATAACTACTAATGCATCTGCTATTACTTCTGCCACTTCTTTCAGTACCATGGGATGCATTTCGACCTGTCCTGGGGCCTTGTCTACCTTCAGTCCCATTAGTCTACCAAGCACTACCTCTTTAGTAACAGTAATTGCATTAAGGACCTCATCTCCTATTCGAGAATAGCTTTAATATTCAGTAAGCTATTTGTGTCCTCCACCATGAAAACGGACACAAAAACCTTATTTAAAGTCTCAGCCATTTCCTTGTTTTCCACCATTAAATTCTCCCTCTCATCCTCTAAGGGTCCTGCCTCTCTCTTCTTCTTTACATATTTGTAAAACTTTTACTATCATTTTTTATATTTAGAGCTAGTTTAGTTTCATACTTAATCTTTCCTTTATCGCTTTCTTAGTGATTCTTTGGGAAAGTTTTAAAAAAACAACAATCTTCTAATTCCCCACTATTTTTAGCCACTCTGTATGCATTGGTTTTTAATTTAATACTCTCCTTTATTTCCGTCAATATCCATGGCTAGTAGTCCCTTTTCTTACAGTCCTTCTTTATCACCGGAATATATTTTTGCTGAGTTCTGAAAAAGATCTCCTTAAAAAACTTCCACTGTTCCTCAGTTGTCTGACCACCCAGTCTTCACCCCCAGTCTACATTAGCCAATTCTGCCCTTATCTTATCATATCCCTTCTGTTCAAGCAGGGAACACTAGTTTGGGATCCTACTTTCTCAGCCTCCATTTGTATCAGAAATTCAACCATATTGTGATCACTCGTCCCAAGAGGATCCCTCACAAGAAGATCCCTAATTCTACCTGACTCATTACACAATACCAGATCTAAGATAACTTGTTCCCTTGTAGGTTCTGTAACATACTTTTCAAGGAAATTATCCCAGCAGCATTCCAAGAACTCTTCCTCAAGTCCACCGTGTCTGACTTGAGTCAATCAATCAATATGCAGGTTAAAGTCCACCATGATTATTGCCGTTTTTTTCTTGCACGCATCAATTATTTGCTTGTTTATAGTCCACACCACCTCGAAGTTATTATTTGGGGGTCTATAGACCACACTCATCAGTGACTTTCTCCCCTTACTATTCCTTATCTCCACCCACAATGATTCCACGTTTTGCTTTTTGAAGCTTATATCATCTCTCACTACCAACTTGATGTTATCCTTTATTAACAGAGCTACCCCACCTCCTTTTTCTTCCTCTCTATCCTTCTTAAATGTCTGATACCCTTGGATATTCAGTTCCCAGTCCTGGTCACTCAGCCACCACGTTTCTGTAATGACGACTAGATTATATCCATTTGTGCTAATATGTGCCATCAACTCATTCACTTTGTTTCAAATGTATCATGCATGCAGGTAAAGTGTCTTTATGTCAGCCTTTATCTGGACCCAATTTGTAGAAATGCTAACTTCCGAGCCATCTACTCCTTTAATTAGTGGAATGTCCTCAACATTAACCTGCACTTGTACCCTCTCTCTTACTTTTGATTTTGTAATTCCCCATACCCCCACGCCCCCTACACCAATACTTAGTTTAAAGTGCTATCTGACAAAGGCCAAAAATATAGGAATTATAATTAACACTGATTTAATGCAGTCTTGCTAAATTAATCTCACAGAAAAGAAAATAGGATAGCATTTCTAAGTATCTTTAAAATGAAGTCAGTAGGAAATTAATTGCATATTAATAGATAATTGCATAGAAATGAAGCTAAGACATCACACTATGGATGGGATAATAGTGGGTCTTTAGCTCTGGGCTGAAATCCTGTAATGGCAGCTAAATCATATGAGAGGCCAAAAACAAGACTTGTGTTGGCGAGATCACCAGGCAGGAGTGTTTCCTTCCTGTCAGGGAACACTTCAGCAGTCAAGGGCATTCAGCATCCGATCTTCAGGTAAGCATTCCTCAAGGCTGCCTTCAAGATACATGACAACACAGGATCGCCGAACAGAAACTGATAACCAAGTTCAGCACTCATGTGGACAGTGTCAACTAGGATCTTGGGTTCATGTCACACTACCTGTAACTCTCACTATTTGGCCTGGGCTTGTAAAATCTTACTAACTGTCCTAGCTTGAGACAATTCACACTTCTTTAATCTGTGCATAACCCTCTCTCCACTCACATTGTCTGTACCTGTAAAGTCTTGATTGCCTGTTAAGGCTCACCTTCCAACCATTACCTTGCAACTGAGTCTGTGTCTATATATGTCCTGTTTGTGAACCAAACTCTCCATTCACCTGATGAAGGGGCAGCACTCTAAAAACTTGTGCTACCAAATAAACCTGTTGGACTTTAACCTGGTGTGGTGAGACTTCTTACTGTATACATCTTAGTCATAGCCAAAGTACAGACATGGGAGTCAAATGACATAACTCCCTAGCTGGAAGAACCTGTAATATTGCCTTGTGGAGTTGCACAGTTGTCTGCCATTTCCCTTGAACACACAGCAGTTCAGAACAAGGACTTGGTCCTGGTGAATGCCTGGTCTCCATCTATACCGGAACTTTTAGACCACCACCTGCAAAGCTAATTCATCGTTATGTATCTAGCTCATTGTGGAAGTCATCTCTCCAGTCAAAGTGAATTGTCTAGCATTAATCTTCAGCCTGCCAACAACAGGGAAGGAATTCACCATTGGAATTTTGGAGTTTGGACTCTCAACTCACATGAAATAATTCTTTTTTATTTGTGGTCTTTGCCTTGTAAATCTTTCTTTCTCTACCTTCCACTTTTATTGACCATTGAAAAACAAAGTTATGTCATGACAAAGTCTCATGTTTGAGTGTGTACAAATACGTTACTCTTCAGAGTTTACCCTGCCTCAGTCTTGCTGTAGCATTATTTATAGAAAAGAATCACACCAAAAGTGAGGGTTTGGGAGATGCACCACCACTTATAAAGTGGGAAATCAAAATCAAAACATCTTTCTGTTCCTGAACAGGTGGTGAGAGAAATCAGGGCTGTTTAAAATTAAATTCCCTCCTGTCTGTATCAGTATGAAGAAGAATAAATAAATCATTAGATGCAAAATTTCAATTTAATTAGTAAATATGTGAACCTTTTAATACTTGAACTAACTAACACTTTATTGCTCACGATGTGTATTAAATTGTGGGACACACATTTTTCTCACAGAATTAGCTATTTCACAACTTTTTATATATTTTTCTTCAATGTTATATTTAAATTAATTATTTTTCCTAACGTGTTTTCATGCAGCGGTCTATAAATATGCTGTCTTAGGTATATCTGCTCCATTTTCCATTGCTAACATTGATTTAAAAATGATTGCTTTTCCGAAGTTAGTTCAAATAAGGTTTTTTTGGGCGACTTTCTTTCCTGCTGCAAGTTTAAACCTGTGATCAAACAGTTTTACTGCTAATGAATCTGTCTACTCCCTTCTGATTCAACTCGCCTATGGCCATTTCTATCTTACCCGAGGCCTCCTCGATCCAAGCATGATGGTTGAGTTCATATATGACACTGATGCAACGAGCAACACCTTATCTCAAAATTTTTCCGCTTTTATAACGGTGTGCTGGGGATAATTAAAAGGTATGCTTTGATTTTCACAAAGTCAACTATGGACAACATATTCTGATGTATTTGTGAAGTATTCAATACAGGAAAGTGCAAGTGGTCCTATTGCAAAGAAGCATAAAAGACAGTTCCACGTATTAATATGTTTTGAGTTTTGTTACAGATGACATAAAAGGTATAATCAAGATTGTCAGTGTACAAGAAAAGCTGGAAAAACGGTAATAATGCAAATGGAACTTCAATCATTGCTGCCATTATTGCATACAAAATTTTGAAATCCCTGAAACAAAACAGGTAAGTTTCTCACTCTGTCCAGTAAAAATGTACATTAGAACATTCTGTGCAACAGTTCCTCAATTTCCAATTACAGATTGGGCAGAATACTCCCAATAAATTTTTAATGAAATAATGGAATGAATAACGGTTGCTCAGAGATGATCCAGCGCAATTCTCCCATGTTCAATTACTATTTTGGTAAGTTTGACATTCAATGTCAGTACGGTGGGGGCAGGGAGGGGGGGGTGGGTGCAAACGTGCTGGTGAGGCCAGCTTTAGACTGTTCAGGTGCTGTTTAACAATGGCATCCTGATCTCAGAGTGCACTGGGAGACCACTTCCCTCACTGCACAGGCATCAGGTTCCCCCACTCCCTCCTAGGCACCAGTTGATTAGGGCATTAAGGTTCTCCAATGAGTTCCCCTGCCTAACTTCTGACATGCTCCTCCCATCAAGACACCTGACATGCCCCGTCAGGAATCCTGCCATACCGCCCCCCCGCCCCATCAAGACAAACCTGACATGCCAGTTGGGCTCCATCAGGTGGACATTGTCTGATGGGCACCACCCACCATGCTCCTGACCACTCGGTGGATTCTATGGCCTCTGAGCCCCCCTGGCATGACGAGAAAAACTTGCATCCTGCTGTTATCACACTGTACCCGAAGACTGGCGAATTCTGTCAGCTGAGATTCGAACAGGCTATGCATATTTAAATGCTACTTTAAATGTGCTAATCAGATTCACGTCTTTACAAAGGGGCCAGGAGAATCACAAACTCTTTAGAATGGACATAAAACCGATTTTTAACCCTGCAAGCATTTCTCCGAGTTCAGCACAATCTGCGCCAGGTGTAGTGAAGTCAGACAATCGTCATTAATGGTAGTGCTAAGTTGGAAAATTGTCCCCCAGCCTTTTGTAAACTACTAAACTAGCTGCTGTTGTTTAATGTTCAGATGGATAAATATATAAGGTAACCATATGCTTGTCAACATTGCCTCCTTGATCGTATAAAAAGTGCAAGAAGCTACTTAAGAGAGAAATCAGGAGGGCTAAAAGAAGATATGAGATTGCTTTGGCAGACAGAGTGAAAGAAAATCTAAAGAACTTCTATGGGTATGTTAGGAGCAAAAGGATAGTGAGGAATAAAATTGGTCCTCTTGAAGACCAGAGTGATAGACAGTGTATGGAACCAAAAGAGATGGGGGAGATACTAAATTTTTTTTTGCATCTGTATTTACTGAGAAAATGAGCATGGAGCCTACAGAAATAGCGTAAACAGGTAGGGAGATCATGGAACCTATACAGATTAAAGAGGAGGAGGTGCTGGCTGTCTTGAGGCAAATGAGAATGGACAAATCCCCAGGACCAGACTGGGTTTTCCCACAGACTTTGGTGGAGGCTAGTAGTGAACTTGCATGGGTCCTGGCAGACGTATTTAAAATGTCAGTATGCACGGGGGAGGTGCCAGATGATTGGAGGGTGATTCATGTTGTTCCGTTGTTTAAAAGAGGTTCCAAAAGAATTCCGGGATATTATAGGCCAGTACATTTGACATGGGTGGTGGGCAAGTTATTGGAAGATGTGATAAGGGATAGGATCTACAAATATTTGGATAGATAGGGACTTATTAGGGAGAGTCAACATGGCTTTGTTTACAGTAGTTCATGTTTGACCAACTTATTAGAGTTTTTTGACAATGTTAGCAAGAAATTGAATGAAGGAAAGGTGGTAGACGTTATCTACCTGGATATCAGCAAGGTCTTTGACAAGGTCCCTCATGGGAGATTAATTAGGAAGGTTCAGTTGCTAGGTATACATGGGAAGTATACAGGCTATCTAAATGGTGTTTTGTAAAGCATTCTGGGACAATTGGACAAGACACTAAACTGACAGGCTGCAGTTTAAAGACAGACAAACAGGCTGCAATCCTGATGAGTGAATACACAGGATATGGGCCAATCTCCAGGATGAAAGAGACTTTTTGGTCACACTGGGTTGTGTGTCAGATATAAAGGCACTGTAAATCCTTATTTAGGAGGAAGGTATGTGACTTATGTGCCTCCAACACCTACAGACATGGCCGCTGGGGACACACCCAGAGATCAGTGTGGTAGCATCTGATTGGACTCTTATTGATCAGGGTGATCAAGTCCTGATCGACTGATTGGCAATGGCTAAAAAGGGATGTGAAACCAAACGGGGTATAAAGGGTACTGCACAACCAGGAATCTCTCTCTCTCTCTGACCCCACAAGCAAGCTACAAGAATGGAGAACATCACCAGCAAGAGGAGCGCCACCACACCTGAGAAGGAAGGAAGAAAGACCATAGCCAGAATGCCAGACCAGACCAAAGGACCAAACTATACAGACAACTACCAACAACAGCGCACAGATAAAGGCCAATATCTGCTTGGGTACTTGTCAGTCACGCAAAGTTAAGTCAAGGTCTTGTATTGTACTTGAATTCTAGTATTTTCCTGTAAGATAACTTATTGTTGGACAGGTGAGTGATCATTGATTGTGTGGGTTTAAATAAATATTGATTGTACTAACAAGACATCTATTCAAGTTATTTGTTCACTGTATAAGGGTTTAAACAGACTGATTTTAAAACAGGAGGTAGTAAATTGGATTAGACACTGGCTCAATGGAAGAAGCCAGAGAGTGGTTGTGGAGGATTGCTTCTTTGAATGGAGGCCTGTGACTAGTGGTGTGCTGCAAGGATCGCTGTTGGATCCATTGTTGTTTGTCATCTATATCAATGATCTGGATGAATTGCATCAGCAAATTTGCTGACGATACAGAGGTGGAGGTGTAGTGGATAGTGAGGAAGGTTTTCAAAGCTTGCAGAGAGATTTGGACCAACTAGAAAAATGGACTGAAAAATGGCAAATGGAATTTAATGCAGACAGGTGTAAGGTATTGCACTTTAGAAGGACAAACCAAAGTAGAACTTACAGATAAATGGTACGACTCTGAAGAGTGCAGTTGAACAGAGGGACCTGGGAATACAGATACAGAATTCCCTAAAAGTGATGTCACAAGTGGATAGGGTCGGAAAGAGTGCTTTTGGTACATTGGCCTTTATAAATCGGAGTATCGAGTCTAAAAGTTGGAGTATTACAGTAAGATTATATAAGGCATTGGTGAGATCAAATTTAGAATATTGTGTATAGTTTTGGTCATCTAGTTACAGGAAGGATGTAAACAAGGTTGAAAGAATGCAGAGAACGTTCACGAGGATATTGTTGGGACTTGAGAAGCTGAGTTACAGAGACAGATTGAATAGGTTAGGACCTTATTCCCTGGAGCATAGAAGAATGAGAGGAGATTTGATGAAATGTATAAGATTATGAAAGGTATAGATAGAGTGAATGCAAGCAGGCTTTTTCCACTGAGGCTAAGGGAGAAAAAAACCAGAGGGCATGGGTTAAGGGTGAAAGTAGAAAAGTTTAAAGGGAATATTAGGGGGGCTTCTTCATGCAGAGAATGGTGAGAGTATGGAATAAGCCGCTGGACAAAGTAGTAAATGCTACTTTTAACATTTAAGAAAAACTTGGACAGGTACATGGATGAGAGGGGTGTGGAGGGATATGGTCCAAGTGCAAGTCAGTGGGACTAGGCAAAAAATGATTTGGCGCAGAGAAGAAGGCCAAAAGGCCTGTTTTTGAACTGTAAATTTTCTATGGTTCTATAGCACTCTTGTTTTTGAATCAAAAAGTTTTGGTTCAAGACCCATTCCAGATTCTTGAACACAATGTTATGCATAATAAAGATCTATCTTTAGGACACAACTCTTTTTCAATGAGGACTTTTTAAAAGTTACTTTTTCTTAAAAATGACCAATATCCTGTAAAGATGGACACTGAAGTCAAATGATCTGGCTTGTGTATTCAAAACAACCTCATTATTTCATAAGGGCACAATGATTCTTTTAAGAAGTAGCCACTGCACCCAGCTTGAGCCCATCAGTTCAAAACAGAGACGTTGATTGTCTTAACCCATTCAGGATGAATATCTTCAAATAATAAAGCATGATGTGGCTGATCAACCAAGACCACAACCATCATTGAAAAAGGAACTCAAATTGTGAGGGGTCACAAGAAAATTAAGGCCGTTATGTTTGTCCCCTAATGCTGTCTACAGAAAATAAGAAGAACTAGAGACCATAACACTGTCCAGGCCTGTTCCTTGTCAGGTCCATCAAATTAGAGCAAATTAACTTCCTGCTAACAAATCTAGAAGCTACTAACTTTGTGACCTGCAGAAAGCCCATCCCTTCAACAGAATCCAGAAACATTTTGGCTGTTGAATTTACCTAAACTACCTTTCAGGATTAAAGACATCTTTTTCATCAGGACTGGAACACATGTTTTCCAGAGCAAGACAATCATGTGAATGATGAACAATTCTTTTATTTATAATCTGTCAAGTGAATTATTCTCTTCAACTGCATTTTTCTTCAGTGTGTTTGTGACTATGTGAGTGAGTGCTGTCACATTAAGTTTCAGGGTGAGCATGTAAATAAACAATACTCCTTATTTATTTAAATACACAAGATGTTGCTGCTGATTATCCAAATTACTCACACACCCAGAGGTTAAAACACACCCAAATCTTCTTAAAAATTTATTGATTGTGGATGATTAGGAAATGAACAGTGATATCAGCAGTTCCCTCTCATGTTACATAACAAGTACACTGTCAAAGATGCTGTCTGTCAGATGAATTGTTAAACCAAAATATCAATACTAATAAATAAACTTTAAATGCTGTATAAATAAATACCTTTCGTTCTCATTCTTTGAAGGTACCAATGGTGTGAAATTGGGATCAGTAACACCAGTTGTTTGCTTTCAACAGGTGTAGCTTTGTGATCAAAATGGCACCTACAGTCCTAACACTGCTAATCGGGCAAGTCACATTAGACACCATATTAGCGATAAGAATGTGCAGTGTTATACAAGCAGTGGAAGTATGTAGGAAAGGTAGAGCAAGGTGTTAATTAGTGTGCAATGCTGATTTAATGCCAGCAGTGCTTTTCTGGAGTTGATATTCCAGCTCTCTCCCATGTTTACACAATCTAACACATGTTCAACAGCAGAAATGACCTCTCCACCACCACAAGTACTATTTAAAATGATTATGAACTACTTACAATTTAACTGCTGTGTGATTTCTTCTGCTTCAATTTTACAAGGTTTTGATGCTTGCAATCTTGGTTTCAAAAGTCTACAGTGAGTGGTGTGACAGCTGTGAAAAGAATTTTTGTTGACTTGAAGATTTCTAAAAAGAAAAAAACACAGACTTGCATTCATACAACACTTTTCACAACCATCTGAGTGCTTTAAGTGCTTTACAGCAAATTAAGTACTATTTTTGGAGTGTAGTCATTGTTTCACAAAATGCAGCAAGCAATGTGTGTATAACAAATGTCCACACACAACCGTATGATAATGATCAGTCAATCTGATTGTTTGTGATATTGATAACTCCTGACTTTTCCGGAAAATAGTGCCAAAGGATGCATCCAGCTGAGTTAGATAGGTGCATCAGTTTAACATCTCCTCCAAAATACAGCAAGGCAATCTTATCAAAAAAATTCTAAGCACCGAATGAGCATGAAAGCAGAAGAGGATCACACCCATTGATTAAGAAGATGGGTATTTTATGTCAAATATTGCAAAAACAAGAGGCAAAGTGTGAATCATACCAGTAGGGGGAGTGGATGGAGTCTGTGCTCATTGGGAAGCTGGCTGCAGACTGTGAGGCACAATGTTGCGTGGGCATCTTGATCATTCAGTGTTCTGTGTACAAGTGTACATAGCACACAGAGATCTGTTACTCCCCTTACCTTCCCTGAATATTGTCCCTTCTCCCCCTTCTACCTGAACATTATCCTCTGGATCATTGGCCTTCTCCTACCGTTCACTGGCTTCCCCAGCTGATCGCTAGTCTCCCCCCAATCATTGTCCACTTAGCTGATCACTGCCCTGATACATCCCCGTTCCATTGCTGTCCCAATACTCACCCAACCAATCACTGTCCTGGCTGATCCCCATTTGCAGAGTGTGCAGCCCTCTGCCTCCTCATTTGTTCCTCATTGACAACAGGAGTCTACCTCTCCAGGCTATGTATTGCTAAACTTAAGCTCATACAAAGACTTATGGAATGCAGTGTATTGATTTAAGATGTGACTATATTTAACCAAAAGGTTGAATGGGAGAATGATATATGGAAATCCAGCACAAGGTATAGAATGTGGGCAGTCCAATGTCACTCTGAAGAACAATGCCCTCATGAAGGCAATTACATGTTTACCAAATCATATTGCTCATCTTTCAGGTGGGTATTATCCAAAAATCATTAATACAAATCAGTCAATAATCATCCTATCATTAACTCCAGTCAATATATTACCATGACCTAATGGGATCTCATTTGTTATTAATTATGGATATTACACTCCTCTTGTTACCTCATAACATGAGACGCTGGACATGAAATGGGAGGATGGTTCCCACTGAATTGAACCCACATGATCCTTGACAGATCCTGAGAAATCCTTTATGTCTATTCGCATTATCAACTCGATGTTTTATGACTATTCAAATTGGATTTGGTGGCCATCTTGTTCCTGACCACTGCTGATAATATAACTGCTCTCGGTAGAATTATTGTCTCTTAATACCTCTCTGACCAGAGACTGCTGTAGTCTGTCAACAGTCCTGTCAGCAGTGTCATAGTTCAAGATCATAAACTCTTAAGTCAGTATTGTGTTAGTGTTCCTAAACCTATAGTTATGCATTTTATTAGCCTAATTATTCCTCCATCACCATGGATGATGGAGGAATAATTCCACCCTATCATGGCCTTTCCCCTCTTATTAGGCTCCATCCCTTGTCACTTCGCGGTAGGCCCTGCCAGATTGTCAGGCTTGTGATGCCTGAATGCCCAAGGGCAGTCCCAGGGTACCAGCTAATAATTAGGCTGGCAACACCCGTGCTCCCTTCCCCTTTCATATCAGGCTGGGAGCAAAATGTGATCCAGTGAGGACTTCCACTGTGAAGCCATTAAGGCAAGTGAGCTCAGACAATAAATATATTGAAATGCAAATTTAAATACTAAAACTAGCCTTGTGCTTGGCAATTACAATTCAGTGCTGGTAAGATCATGAGAGTGAGAGTGAGAAATTGGGCGCAAATCCAGTTTTTTGCCTCTCTCGCAACCTTACCAGCTTGCCATGCCGATTGATTGGTAGGACAAGTTGGTAAGATTACCCCAGCTTCTCTGACAGTGCAGCATTCCCTCAGCATGACACAGGAATGTCAACTTTAATTTTTCCTCAAGTTTGGAGTATGACTTTGTGACTTAAAGACAAGAATGTTGGTTAATATGGTTGACATAGCAGTGGCTTCGAAGCATGTTATACTCGTAGCCATTGCTCTTGAAATACAGTATGACTTGGAGGATAAACAGAGACCACGCTTAGTAGAATAAACTACATGAAAATGAAGGAGTTGAAGGGGCAAAATGTTAATCATAACCCAGGGTGTTCAGAAAGCAATTCTATCTGAACATCAAAAAGAAATTGTATAGCAGACTTTTGTGTTTCAGTAAGGGTATCCTCACTGAAATCTGCTACCTGCTGCAGCCAATACTATAACTTCAGGCCAAGGAAAGGACTGCATTGCTACTGCCAATGAAGCTGAGTATGGTGAACTTGTATACATATCAAGATTGAGCTGGCGTTAATTGCAAATTCTTGCAGTTTGTCACCCACTGTTGTGTAAGAGAAGTCACTGCAGCTCTCCATTCAATCAATGCTAACTGTATTTCAATCTTTATTGCCAGACAACAGGAAGCAAAATGAGCACACAGCTTTGCTAGGATTGCAGGCTGCCCATAATGCTTGGAGTCACAGGCAGTATGCACATCACTTTGTGGGGATCTCATGTCAATATTTACCTCTACCGGAACTAAAAGAGATATCACTCCCTCAAAGCCCAGCTGGTGCAACTAGACATAGCAAATCATGCTAGTTAATGCCCGGTGCCTGGGCAGTAATCATGGTGCTCTCATTCTAGGAAGTCTGCTGTCCATTTGAGTCAGCAAAAGAATGGTTGCTGGATGATAAGGACTACCTGCAAACAGCATGATTGCAGGGTGAATAAAAGCAGCTAATAAATGTAGTGTATTTGGATTTCCCAAATACACTTGATAAACCCTCTTAGCCAAAATGCTGAAGTAAAAGACATGAATAAAACTATTTTCCATGATAACTTTATCCAATAACACTTCAAATAGGACATACAAAATTCAACTGTTCAAAATTGTACATTCCCTTAATGCCTGATTTTTTGTGGGATGGTCTGCAGATGACTATGACGTCAAACAGCTCTGAGCCTGAAGCAATATACCTTCTAATTATGTTATTTTGCTTAAGGCCCAGAGTGGCTTGAGGTCATAAGGTAACTTAAAATGCACAGTCCTTTTAATTTTTTTTTGCGTGGCTATGTACGAATAGTATGCTAAAGATATTGCATTTGTCGCATAGGCGGAGCAACATTCTGACCTGATTAAAAGCACCTGAAATGAAGACAGAGGGAAATCACTTGAAGGAAGCTCCACTGGAGAACTGGAAGTAGAAAGGTAGAAGAAAAAAAATCACCATTGTGTACTTAAGGACTCCACAAGATGTTGTGGAAGTCCATTGTGATGGGCTACAAAGTAGAGTCAAAAGACCTAGCAGGAATGAGCAAAAATATTTTGTTCTAAGCTTGGACTGGTTTAAAAAGCTCCAGTAAAAATGTCAGAGGAGCCCATTTCTGAAAGCAGCATGTTTAGAATCAGCACATATGAGGTGGTTGAGCTCATCGTAAAAAAAAAGGTTAAAAACATTCAAACGAACAAATGAATTAGGGGTAGTCTACTTAGTCCCTCAAGCTGCTCCTCCATCCAATAAGATGTGGTTGTAACCTCCATTCCACATTCCTGTCTATCCAATAACATTTCACTCCTGGTTTATCAAGAATCTTACCTAGCTCTGCTCATTGCAAAGAGTTCCAAAGGCTTGCAATCCTCAGAAAATAATTTCTTCTCTTCTTTGCCTTAAATGAAGAACCTCTTATTTTGAAACCATGACCACTAATTCTAGATTCTACCACAGTAGGAAACATACTCTTCACATCAAATCTATCAAGACTGCTCAGGATTTTAGAGGTTTTAGTCAAGTCATAGAATATAGAATAGTACAGGCCCTTCGGCCCTTGATGTTGTGCCAAACTTTGTCTGAAACCAAGATCAAACTATCCCACTCCCTATCATTCTGATGTGCTCCTTGTGCCTATCCAATAACTACTTGAAAGTTCCTAAAATGCCTGATTCCACAATCACAACAGGCAGTTCGTTCCACTCCCCCAACTACTGAGTAAAGAACCTTCCTCGGACATCCCTCCTGTATCTCCCACTGTGAACATTATATTTATGCCTCCTAGTAACAGCTACATCCACCCAAGGAAAAAGTATCTGAACGTCCACTCTATCTATCTCTCTCACTATCTTATAAATCTCTACTAAGTCACCTCACATCCTCGTCTGCTCTAAAGAGAAAAGCCCAAGCTTCCTCAACCTTTCCTCATAAGACCTACCTTCCCAAACCAGGCAGCATCCTGGTAATGCTCCTCTGTACTCTCTCCAAAGCTTCCACATTCTTCTCATAGTGATGTCTTACTCTGAATTCTGGTGGATACAAGTCTAATATGCCCAAGTGTCCTCTAAAACAAACTTCCCAATCTCTTAACTGCTTTTGTTGCATTTACATCCTTCCTTGAATGAGGTGACCAATACTTTCACAGTACTCCAGCCGTAGTCTCAAGTGTCCTGTATAATGGAATGATAACCTCCCTTCTGCATTAATTATAATCAATGCCTCTTAATAATATTCTAAGTTTTCTTCTAAGTTTGCTGTGTCTGCACATTAGCCTGTTGTGATTCAAGGACTAGAACACCGAGTTCCCTCTGAATTTCCGAACTTTGCAATCTCTCATCATTTAGATAATAGATTTCTTTTTATTCTCCCCCTCAAACTAGACAGTTTTCTATTTACCCACATTATAATTCAATTGCCAGAACTTTGTTCACTCAAACCTATGTCACTTTGTAGCCTCCTTACATCCTCCTCACAACTACTTCCCTACCTATTTTGCAGCATTTAAGACTACCTTGTCTTTAAGAGGATTAGCAGCATAGAAAGAATTCTTTCCAGTTGTATCACAGCCTGGCATGCTCCTGCTCTGTCCAAGACCAGAAGAAACTACAAAAGGTTATAAATGAAGCCCAGTCCATCATCTAAAACAGCATTCCATCTGTTGACACTGTATACACTTCCCACTGCCTTGGAAACGCAGCCAGCATAATTAAGGACCCTACACATCCCTTACATACTCTCTTCTGCCTTCTTCCATCAGGAAAAAGATTCAAAAGTTTAAGATCACATACCAACTGATGCAAAAAACAGTCTCTTCTCTGCCACCATCAATCTTTTGAATGGACCTACTCTGCATTAAATTGAACGTCCTCTACACCATAGCTATGACTATAACACTATATTCAACACTATCTCCTATCATAGAACATAGAACATAGAACATTACAGCACAGAACAGGCCCTTCGGCCTTCGATGTTGCGCCGACCAATATAAAAAGCAATGCCCCTTCAAACTAAACCATTCCCTTCTCTTCCATATACTTATCAACTAACCTCTTAAACGCCACCAAACTTGGCGCATCTACAACTGCTGCAGGCAGGGCATTCCACTCCCGAACCACCCTTTGGGTAAGAACCTGCCTCTGATATCCGTCCTATAACTATCACCCCTTAATTTAAAGCTGTGTCCCCTCGTGCTAGCTTTCTCCATCCTAGGAAAAAGGCTATCATGTCCACCCTATCTAAACCTCTAATCATCTTATATGTTTCGATTAGGTCCCCTCTTAGCCGCCTCCTTCCTAACGAAAACAACCTCAAATCCCTCAGCCTCTCTTCATAAGACCTGCCCTCCATACCAGGCACCATCCTGGTAAACCTCCTCTGTACCCTCTCCAATGCCTCCACATCTTTCTTATAATGCGGGGACCAGAACTGCACACAATACTCCAAGTGCGGCCGCACTAGAGTTTTGTACAGTTGCAACATGACGTTGCGGCTCCGAAATTCAATCCCTCTACCAATAAAAGCCAAGACTCCATATGCCTTCCTAACAACCTTCTCGACCTGACTGCCTACTTTCAGGGATCTATGCACATACACACTCCATTCCTCTTGCACAGCATGCTTTACATTATATTGCACAAGAAACAATACTTTTCACTGTACACTAATACATGTGGCAATAACAAATCAAATCAAATCAAAATAAACTTTTCAAGTGCCTGTAATAACTCCTAAGAGGCAAAAGTCCCATCAGCAAATTACTTTATTTACACTATACATCTGTACGCAACCAGCTCTCCAATTGTTCTGTGCCAAATGCAGGCTGGGAGTCTCTTTTAGGTCAAACCAAGTAAACAAACTCAAATTACATTAGGACAAAGTAAAAGGGGTGGCTCCCCAAAAGGAAGGGGGAATAGCCCGAACAAAAACAAAAAGTACAAAGGAAACTTAAGACACGTCAAATCAAAATGTGATTGTTGGGGTCTATAACGCATCTCAGTCCCTGGCGTGGAATGTGTCAACTGTGCCCGCAGATAGCACATGCTCCCTCTCCAGGGACATCTGGCTGAGAATGTAGCTGTGGTAAAGGGGCAGACATTGGGACGGACAGCCTTCCTGATCGCCTGTTGCCTGGACTGCGTCTCACCAGGCCCAAGAGCAGGTTCATGAGGAGATCAGCATCCCAATCCTCCCCTCTCTACACCGGGTGTCCGTAGACCAGGAGCATGGGACTGAAGTGCAAACAAAACATCGATAAAAGGTGTTTGAGGAAATCAAAAATGGTGTGCAATCTATAACACGAAATGTAGATGTGGTCCCTAACTCCACGAGGCCACAGTTAGGGCAGTCTTGGGAGCCCGTGAACCAGTGAATCCTACGATTGTGTGGCACTGCTGCATGCAGCAGGCTCCATCCCAGGTCCCTGATGTAATTGGGGGAAATTTCTCCGTACAGTGACCTCCATTGGAGACCTCCGCCGCCTGGCAGCAACAAGGCCCACCAAAGTGTATCCTGGCGACAGGCGGGGACGCGGTAGTAGAAGGTGTGCAGCAGCCCATACAGGAAACACCTTTGCGTGCTGGAAAAAGGCACAGAGGATATTTCCGCGAGACAGCTCATGCTGTGGGGTCTGGGGCGGGGAGGGGGGTGTCTAGCTTTGGGCCGATGTGAAATTCAGTCCGAACAGGGGAACGCTCGGACGGGATCCCACCGTACGCCTGAGATGCCTTGAGCTCATGTGCGCTTTCGGGGCTGAGCACAACCGTCCTAAGGTCTTGGATGGCTTTAGCCATGTGCCAGATGGATACCCCCGTGCGCTCAGCCAGCACGCGAGGGTTCATCCAGCTCACTCGTCTGCCATCCAGCACGTTCCCGATCCTGGTCACCCTGGCATTCACAGCCTCCCTCTCCGTCAGCCACCTGAAGTTATACGGCTGGAGGTGTGGATTCCTGAGCAATGACTCTCGCCCAAGAGCTGCTACTCCTGATGGGGAGAACTGCGTAGCGAGGCGACCAAGTTCCAGACAGTGAGTAGGTCCTGGTAAAAGACGGGCAACTCCACAACGTTGACGGAATAAGCCCCAGATTGATATGCAGGGAGGGCTGCACGTCGTAATTGAGACTGCGCCACTGGCAGAAGAAATACATCGCCAGGGTGCACCATCGTGGAGGAGGCTCAACGTAAAGATATCTCTGCAGGGTCTGGAGGCGAATGGTCGCTATCTGTGTGCAGAGGCACACCAGACCTTGGGCGCCTTCCTCAATTGGGAGAACCGCGGCAGAGACCCAGTGCAGTCGGATGTCCCAGAAGAAACAAACGAGGATTCTCTGGATATTGGTGACAAAGCCAGGGGAGGGGTTAAAGGCACCAACTGGTACCACAACATGGAGGTGACCAGCTGGTTTATGACCCGAACTCGCGCCCTGTAGCAGTCCTCCAGGTGGTGGTGATTTTGGCCTCCAGCTCCCGTCAGTTCTCTGGCCGGGATTCCTCGGCTGGGCAGAGATGGACCCCCATGTAGAGGAGGTTGGTACTGCTCCTGGTGAAAGAACTGAGCTCCTCCGGAAGGGGGGATCCGTCTCCCAAGGACTGACCAGGAGTCCAGAACGTTTGGCCCAGTTGATCCTGGCGGATGACACTGCAGAGTACAACGCCTGGCATTGTCGCATCATCCGCAGATTGGCTGGATCCATGAACATGAGGAGCACTTCATCGGCATAGGCTGACAGGACCACCCCTACATCCGGGTCACGCAGTCAAACCCGACAATCTTATCCGCAAGAGGCACAGGAAGGACTCCAGCATACAGAATAAAGTTGGTCAGGCAAGGGGCAGCCCTGCTGTACTCCTCTCCCATCAGCAACCTGTTAAGCTTAATCAGACACCCTGCGGCAGAGTACAGTAATCAGAACCCGGATGCCCGCAGAGTTCCGAGTAAAGGGAGACTTGGACAAGTTGCAGAGCTGGGCCGAGAGGTGGCAAATGGAGCTTAATGTGGAAAAGTGTGAGGTAATTCACTTTGGCAGGAATAACAAATGTGTAGAGTATAGGGCTAATGGTAGGACTCTCAACAGTGTGGACGAACAGAGGGATCTTGGTGTATATGTTAATAGATCCCTGAAAGTTGGCAATCAAGTCGAGAAGGTTGTTAAGAAGGCATACGGACTCTTAGCTTTTATTGGTAGGGGGATTGAATTTCAGAGCTGCAACGTTATGTTGCAACTGTACAAAAGTCTAGTGCGGCTGCACTTGGAGTATTGTGTGCAGTTCTGGTCCCCGCATTATAAGAAAGATGTGGAGGCATTGGAGAGGGTACAGAGGAGGTTACCAGGATGTTGCCTGGTATGGAGGGCAGGTCTTATGAAGAGAGGCTGAGGATTTGAGGTTGTTTTCGTTAGAAAGGAGGCGGCGAAGAGGGGACCTAATCGAAACATATAAGATGATTAGAGGTTTAGATAGGGTGGACAGTGATAGCCTTTTTTCCTAGGATGGAAAAAGCTAGCACGAGGGGACACAGCTTTAAATTAAGGGGTGATAGTTATAGGACGGATATCAGAGGTAGGTTCTTTACCAGAGGGTGGTTAGGGAGTGGAATGCCCTGCCTGCGGCAGTTGTAGATGCGCCAAGTTTGGTGGCGTTTAAGAGGTTAGTAGATAAGTTTATGGACGAAAAGGGAATTGTTTAGGTTAGAGGGTCATTGCTTTTTCCTAATTGGTCGGCGCAACATCGAAGGCCGAAGGGCCTGTTCTGCGCTGTAATGCTCTATGTTCTATGTTCTCTAAATACTTGTGCTCCCCCCTGTCGAATGCCTTCTCCTGATTTAAAGACAAGAAGGCGCTTGACAGACCAGTCCTCTGGAATGATGGATCAGGTCCCGGACCAGATGGATGTTATCGTGAATTGAGAGGCTCGGGACGAGGTAGGACAGGGTCAGGGTGGATCATGTGGTCCAGCACGGATCCCAGACGATCCCCTGGCAAAGATTTTATGATCTGTGCTGAGGAGGGAGACCGAATGCCAGTTTTTCAGCAGCTGGAGATCATTCTTCTTGGGCAGCAGGGCAATGACGGCTCTGCGCGACGAAAGGGGCATCTCCCTGGTTGCAATGTTCTCTCCCCACGACTCCCGCGTAGTCATTCCCCAAGATGTCCCAGGGCACCTTGAAGAACTCTACAGTCAGCCCGTTTAACCTCGGGGTCTTGTTGGTGGCTGTTGAGGGAGCTGGTCAGTTTAGCCATGGTGATGGGGGCCTTGAGCCTGCCGACACCCTCCAGGCTGACCTGTGGAAGGTCCTCCCACAGAAATCTGCAACATCCTCGCTGGATCAATCTGGGGAGATGAGAGAGGTGTAATAATCCTGAGCAACTTCCCAGATGCCCTCTGGATCCGAGACAGGGGAACCACTGTCGGCCAGCAGCATAAGGAGCTGCTGATGGTTAGCCTGCCCTTCTTCCAGCGAGTAGGAGCCACACTCCAGGTCCACTTGAAACTGGAGCTGCAACCTCACATATGTGCCACGGGACCTACAAGTTGCAGATCCCACAGCACGCCTTCTTCTCCTTGTACTCCAGCTGCAGGACTTGGTCCGTGTCGGGCTGACTGAGACGTGCCTCCAGGTGGAACACCTCCTTCTCTAACACCTTGATTTCTGCCTTCTTGTCAACCCCCTCACTACTCCCGACAGGAGACACGGATGTGAGTCTTGCCCATGCTCCAGCATAGCCTCAAGGAGGGGAAGCCTCCCCACTTCCTTCTGCAGCCGGCCCAGAATTTATTCCAGGAAGTGCTTGTCCTCCAGCCCACGCCAAGTGGTGGTCCGTGCACGGCACCTGCCGCATGGAGTCTGGTGGCACGTGGGATCCATGTGCCCTCAAAATGTAAAGGCAGTCGATTCTGGATGTTCCGCCTCCAGGCTTCATGTATATGAAAGCTCTGGAGCCAGGATGGAGATGTAAAGCGATAGCTCTAGCTCGTTAGAGGAGTCAGTTTTTATACAAAGTGTGCAGGAAGGTTTTTTGACTCAGTATGTAGATAGGCCAACTAGAGGTGAGGCTACAGTGGATTTGGTACTGGGCAACAAGCCAGACCAGGTGTTAGACTTGGAAGTAGGTGAGCATTTTGGTGATAGTGACCACAATTCGGTTACGTTCACCTTAGTGATGGATAGGGATAGGCATGAACCTGGGGGCAGTAGTTATAGCTGGGGGAATGGTAATTATGAGGATATTAGGAGAGAATTAGGGTGCATAGGTTGGACTAGGAAACTACAGGGGCTGGGAACATCTGAAATGTGGAGCTTATTCAAGGAACAGCTACGGCAAGTCCTTGATAAATATGTCCTTGTCAGGCAAGGAGGAAATGATCGAGTAAGGGAACCGTGGTGTACTAAAAAAGTTAATTCTCTGGTGAAAAGGGAAAAGGAGGCTTATGTCAGGATGAAGCTTGAAGGCTCAGTTAGTGCACTGGAAAGTTATAGATGAGCCAGGAGGGAGCTAAAGAGTGAGTTAAGAAGAGCTAAAAGAGGACACGAGGAGACTTTGGCTGATAGGATCAAGGAGAAACCTAAAGCTTTCTTTAGATATGTTAAAAATAGAAGATTGCTTAGGGCAAGATTAGGGCCAGTCAGAGATAGCAGTGGGAAGTTATGCTTGGAGCCTGAAGAGATTGGAGAGGCACTGAACAAATATTCCTCTTCAGTATTCATGCAGGGAGACGTAAATGTAGTTGTGGAGAACACTGGGATACAGGGTTGTAAACTGGAAAGTATTGAAGTAGATAAGGAGGAGGTGTTAGATACTCTTGAGGGTTTGAAAATAGATAGGTCCCCTGGGCCGGACGGGATTTACCCTAGGATTCTCTGGGAGGCAAGAGAGGCGATTGCCGAGCACCTGGCTCTGATCTTCAGGTTGTCGTTGGTTACAGGTATAGTGCCGGATGACTGGAGGATAGCGAATGTGGTCCCATTGTTCAAGAAGGGGAAGAGAGACTTTCCTGGGAATTATAGACCGGTGAGTCTTACTTCTGTTGTGGGCAAAGTATTGGAAAGAATTATTAGGGATAGGATTTATAGTTATTTAGAGAGAAATGAATTGATTGGGGATAGTCAGCATGGTTTTGTGAAGGGTAGGTCGTGCCTTACTAACCTTATTGAGTTTTTTGAAAAAGTGACCAAAGAGGTGGATGGGGGTAAGGCAGTTGACGTGGTATATATGGACTTTAGTAAGGCGTTCGATAAGGTGCCCCATGGAAGGCTTCTGCAGAAAATGCAGATGTATGGGATTGAGGGTGATTTAGCTAATTGGATTAGGAATTGGCTAGCAGATAGAAGACAGAGGGTGGTGGTTGATGGAAGATATTCATCGTGGAGTTCGGTTACAAGTGGTGTACCTCAGGGATCTGTTTTGGGGCCCCTGCTGTTTGTAATTTTTATAAATGATCTGGATGAGGGTATAGAAGGATGGATTACTAAATTTGCGGATGACACCAAAGTTGGAGGAGTGGTAGATAGTGAAGAGGGGTGTTATAGTTTGCAGAGAGACTTGGAAAAGTTGCAGAGCTGGGCTGAAAAGTGGCAAATGGAGTTTAATGTGGAAAAGTGTGAGGTAATTCACTTTGGCAGGAATAACAAATGTGTAGAGTATAGGGCTAACGGTAGGACTCTTAATAGTATTGATGAACAGAAGGATCTAGGTGTATATGTGCATAGATCCCTGAATGTTGGCAATCAAGTCAATAAGGTTGTTAAGAAGGCATACGGAGTCTTGGCTTTTATTGGTCGGGGGATTGAAGTTTGGAGCCGCAACATCATGTTGCAACTGTACAAAACTCTGGTGTGGCCGCACTTGGAGTATTGTGTACAGTTCTGGTCCCCACACTATAAGAAAGATGAGGAGGCATTGGAGAGGGTGCAGAGGAGGTTTACCATGATGTTGCCTGGTATGGAGGGAAGGTCTTATGAGGAGAGGCTGAGGGATTTGAGGTTGTTTTCATTAGAAAGAAGGCGTCTAAGAGGAGGCCTTATTGAAACATACAAGATGATCAGAGATTTAGATATGGTGGACAGTGTTAGCCTTTTCCCTCGGATGGAGAAAGCTAGCACGAGGGGACATAGCTTTAAATTAAAGGGTGGTAGTTATAGGATGGAAGTCAGAGGTAGGTTCTTTACCCAGAGGGTGGTAAGGGTATGGAATGCCCTGCCTGCTGCAGTTGTAGATGCGCCAAGTTTGGGGGTGTTTAAGAGGTCCATGGATAGGTTTATGGATGAAAAGGGAATGGTTTAGGTTAGAGGGTCATTGCTTTTTCTTAATTGGTCGGCGCAACATTGAGGGCCGAAGGGCCTGTTCTGAGCTGTAATGTTCTATGTTCTATGTCTCCATACGTCCACCAAGTTGTTGGTCCTGTGCAAGTCTCGTAACTTCACCACCGCAGGAGTGCACTGCCAGGGATTGGTGCGTTCCCATGCCTCAAGAGTGCAGTTGAAATCCCCCCACTGAGGATAATGCATTCGCCCCCCACAATGATGTTGAGATGAACAGATACTTTCTCGTAGAAAGTCATTTGCTGTCATCCAGCAGTCGGGGCATAGAAATTCAGCAAGTGAATGACCATGCCCCCCTCACGGATCGTCAAGTGCAGCAACTGGCCTGGCACCAGCTCCTTGACCCCCAAGATCTCCGGCTGAAAATGCGGGATATGAGGGAGCCCAAGTCTGTTTACAGAACTGCACCTAGACAAAGTCAGGTTAATCTCAGAGTGACAGCAGTTTTGGTACAGCCCTACCCAACATGACATTGCTATGGTTGCCAGTATCAGGATGCACAGAGGAAAAGCTAATCTCCTAAACCAACATGGCCAAAAAGAACGCGTAGGCCAAGAGATAGGAGAATGCACAACCTGGAAACTCCCCCTACCCCTGACAAGGAACAGCTACTGTGCATAACGATGACAAAATCAGAACCCATCACATTGTCAGTGAGACCGAATGGATGTCCAATTTTAATGGAGGTCGACATAGGTGCAGCAATGTTGGTCATAGGGGAGACAGTGTTTGACAAGGTATGCACTGGACTCCAAGCCTTAGTCCTGACCAAAACTCTGGCAAGGCTGAGGACAACTGAAATTGATGGGTATAACCTATGTGCCAGTTGCTTACGGGAAACAATTAGTTAGTCTCCCATTAATGGTAATGGAAGGTTCAGGACTAAGCCTATTAGGGCAAAATTGGCTAAAAGAAATCCAGCTAGATTGGACAAATATCTTACAGCTGGATAATGGTCACCTGAGTGAGTCCCTGAGCAAATATCTGCAGGTTTTGTGGGGAAGGCCTAGGGGCTACCAAAGGTGTCAAGGCAAAATTGCACAATGACCTGGAGGCTGTCCCAAAATTTTGCAAAGCCCGACTGGTACCATTTTGTATTAAGGGAAAAGGTCGATGCAGAAATCAAAAAATTACAGCAGGAAGGAATAATAAAACTGGTACAGTTCACGGAAGCACCCATGGTTCTTAACTTAAAGCCGGATGGCTCGGTGCAACTTTGTTGATTTCAAACAGATGATAAATCGTTACCCTCAGCTAGACAAATATTCAATTCCTAGGATCGAGGACCTGTAAGCAATGTTGGCAGGAGAACTCCTATTCGCAAGGCTGGACATAAGCCATTGCATATCTGCAACTATGGCTGGACGAGGATTTGCAAAAATTCGCCACAATAAATAAGTTGAAAGGCCTCTTCCAGTACAAAAGGTTGCCCTTCGGGGTTTCGTCAGCTTGTGCCATATTCCAAAGGACCATGGAGAGCATCATACAGGGGTTACCACAGGACATTGGAGGGCATACAGAGGAGATTCACTATGATACTGCCTGGGGGATGGAACATTTAAGTTACAAAGGAAGTTGGAAAGGCTTGGGTTTTTTTTGTTGGTTCCGTCAGGAGTACATAAGGCTGTTCCTGAGGGAAATGGGACAACTCATCGCTGCCGACCCATCGCCGCCTTCTCATCACCGCCCACTCATTGCTGGCCCAACTCATCGCTGGCAAACTCATCGCCGGCCAACTCATCGCCTCGACTAAGAAAAATTCAGTGGAAATGAACTTCGGTTCATTGGAAAACTTGGGTTTTCCATTGTCTCTTCAGCTCGGGTTTTAATTTTTGTAGTCGTCTTTGCCACTTCTACTCTTATTGGTGAAGAGTCATGGGTGTGAGTATTTATGAATTTCACTACGTTTCCAAATCTTGTGTGGATTCTTGCTTTACATATGCTGAGTTGATCACATCGCCAAAACATCACATCACAGTCGGTTTTACTAAATTTATCAAAAATGAACAAATATCCATTATGTGAAAACTTCTCTTTGCCTCACTGACTTAAAACTCCCTCCATTGTAAAGGGGTTTTTGAAATAAATTTTAAACAAAGTTGCCAGCATCGAAAGGTTATTAATGACTAATTTTTTCGTTTAAGTTGACAAATAGTTGAGTTGGTAATTGGGTAATTTGTGGGTAATTGGGTAATAATTGGGTAATTGTTGTTGTTGTTATTTACTGTGTTTTAAATAAAGGTGTCTTTCAGTGAATTTCGATTTTTAGCATAAGTTCGTTGAGGCGATGAGCTGGGCCGGCAATGAGTGGGCGGTGATGAGTTGGGCCGGCGATGAGTGGGCGGTGATGAGATGGCGGCGATGAGATGGCGGCGATAAGTCGTACTAGACTCATTCCTGAGGTGGAAATCCAGATAAAGGGGTTGGCAAAGATAATGTTCAACATAGTGTCATATCTCAGTTAGCCCAATGTGGACCTGGCCTTGTAGCTGGCTCACAACATGCTGAGGGACCTACAACTTGAGTTCTTCAAAAATGTGACTGAACACATTAATGAAGGAAGGGCGGTGGACGTAGTGTACATGGACTTTAGCAAGGCGTTTGATAAGGTCCCCCATTGCAAGGCTTCTGGAGAAGGTGAGAAGGCATGGGATCCAAGTGGCTTTGGCCTCGTGGATCCAGAACTGGCTTGCCGGCAGAAGGCAGAGAGTGGTTGTGGATGGGTCTTGTTCTGCATGGAGGTCGGTAACCAGTGGAGTGACCCAGGGATCTGTTCTGGGGCCCTTGCTGTTTGTCATTTTCATAAATGACCTGGATGAGGAAATGGAGGGATGGGTTAGCAAGTTCGCCGATGATACAAAGGTCGGTGGTGTTGTGGATGGTCTGGAGGGATGCCAAAAGTTGCAGCGGGACGTAGGCAGCATGCAAGACTGGGCGGAGAAGTGGCAGATGGACTTCAACGCGAATAAATGTGTAGTGGTCCATTTTGGCAGGAATAATGGGATGAAGGAGTGCAATATAAGAGGTAGGAGTCTTAGCTGTGTTGTAGAGCAGAGGGATCTCGGGGTCCGGGTCCATAGGACTCTTAAATCAGCCTCGCAGGTGGAGGAAGTGGTCAAGAAGGCGTACGGTGTACTGGCCTTCATTAATCGAGGAATAGAGTTTAAGAGTCAGGAGGTAATGATGCAGCTCTATAGGACTCTTGTCAGACCTCACTTGGAGCATTGTGCACAGTTCTGAATCGCCTCACTATAGGAAGGATGTAGAGGCTATTGAGAGAGTTCAGAGGAGATTTACAAGGATGCTGCCTGGATTGGGAGGCAGGCCTTATGAAGATAGGTTGAGGGAGGTGGGACTCTTCTCACTGGAGAGACGTAGGTTGAGAGGCGACCTGATAGAGGTTTATAAAATGTTGAGTGGAATAGATAGGGTGGACTCTCAGAGACTATTTCCTCGAGCTGAAATGGTCACTACGAGAGGACACAGATTTAAGGTGCAGGGAAGCAAATACAAAGGAGATGTCAGGGGTAAGTTTTTCACTCAGAGGGTTGTGAGTGAATGGAATCGACTGCCGTCGGAGGTTGTTGAGGCAAACTCACTGGGGTCTTTTAAAAGACTTCTGGATGAGTATATGGAAAAGAATAGGATAGAGGATTATAGATAGGTCTGTGGATTGGTAGATGTGATCGGTGCAACTCGTGGGCCGAAGGGCCTGTTTGTGCTGTATTGTTCTATGTTCTATGTAACTTATTAGGTCCTGTGGTGCTTACGTGAGGTTGCAGATCTCACAAAACTGGACCGCTGGCCTCTGCTCTTCTACTCACTAGAAAAAATAGGAGGGCCAGGACTTTCCAGCTATGCTCGTCCCAAAACCTGAAAATCTCGCCCAAGGTCAATGGATCTTTGCGTGGTCCAGTATGATTCCCAGTGAGTGTGTTCAGAGAATTCCCCTCCGTTAGGTCTGACAGCAGCTCTTTATGTTGCAAGCTGATGACAGTCCCTTGTCTCAGATCTGGAGAGCACCAGGGCACCAGGGCCTCGTTGGAAACTATTACACTACCCTCTTCTCTCTGGATCTGTCCAGCAACAATTTTCATAGTGTTTCAAGGGAGGACCTGCTGCAGGTTGGCGCTGAGGTCACTGGAAAGCTTGATGCCTCTATCAACCTGGAGAGTCTACTGGCACCCTCAATAGCTTCTCTAGGTAAAAGATTTCAGGGCTGGAAGAGCTAACAGTGGAGTTCTTCAGAATGTTCTGAAGAACTATGTAGCACTCCAATGGGAAAGTATCATGACCAGGAAGATGCCCCTTTCATAGTACAGGCCTGTGATTTCCCAGCTGCCAAGAAGGGGGATTTCCATCACCTGAAGCACTTGGTACCCACTCTCCCTGCTCAGCACAGATGAGAAAATCTTCAAAAGGGCAATGTTTTCTTGTCTTGGCACTGTGCTGACCACATGATACACCCTGACCAGTCCTATATGGTCTCTGACCAGATTATTCATGAAAACATCCATCTAGTCCGGGACCTAGAATCATAGAATCATTGATATACAGCATGAAAACCCTACAGCCCAACCTGTTGATGGCAACCAGGCTTCCTAAACTGAACTAATCCCATTTGTCTGCATTTGTCCAATATCCCTCTAAACCTTTCCCATCCATATACCTGTCCAAATATTTTGTAAATGTTGTAATTGTACCACCTTTATCACCTCCTCTGGCCGTTCATTCAATAAACGTACCACCGTCAGTGTGAAAAAGTTGCTCCTCAGGTTCCTTTTAAACCTTTCTCCCCTCATGTTAATCTATGCCCTCTTTTTGGACCCCCCTTAGCTAGGGAAACAAACTTGGCTATTCAACTTATCTATGCCCCTCTTGATCTTATAAACCCCCATAAGGTCACCCTCATCCTCCTGCTGTGAATGTCCAGGTTGTGAGTGATCCCAAAATAAGCTCAAAACAATCATGCTTTGATCTGACATCACATGTAGTCCTGAGGAGAGGTAGCCCTGCTCAGATGGAATATCACATTGGTTCCAAACCCAGGCCATCTCAAAGAACAAAAAACAAAGAACAAAACAGCACGGGAAACAGGCCCTTCGGCCCAACGAGCCCGGGCCACCACCCCAATGTTCCCACCTCTACCTGTGATCCCTGTCCATGTTTATAGATCTATGGATTAAAAACCAAATTTGAGACAATTTAGGAAGAATTTGTTTTGCCTAAGAGCACATCTTTGGGATGTGGGAGGAAACTGGAGCACCCGGAGAAAACCCACATAAGCATGGGGAGAACGCGCAAACTCCCACAGACACAGACCCAAATCCATGTATCTGCACAGCACAGCGATAGTCACTGAGCTGTCGTGTTGCCCATCAAATGGTCCAGGTCAAGTGTACACTAACGACGTGAAGCACTAGGATACTCTTGAAAAAAAAATCCAAGAGCAGCCATCACGTGTACACGACCCATCAAGGTCGTAGACCTAGGTCAACCTTGTAGACAACAAGGTGGACCAAAACATCTGTAGGATAAAAACAAGTACATCAATATCATCATCTATTTACACACTTCCCAGGGACTCACAAGGCTCATGATCCCTATTTTAAATCAGTTTTATATACCCCTCCACTCCCATTCTGTTCATGTGCCCATCTAAGTATTTCTTAAATAACTCCAGAATACCTGCCTCCACCACTTTACTTGGCAGCACATTCCATACCCCCACCACCCTCTGTGTGAAAAAACTCCCTCTAGCATCCAAATTATACCTTAGCCCCCTCACCCTAAGTCCATGACCCCTCGTGCTATTCGAGTCCATCCTAGGAAAAAGCTTAACCCTGTTTACTCTATCTATACCCCTCATAATCTTGTACACCTCTATTAGATCTCCTCTAAGTCTACGTCTTTCTAAGGAAAACAGTCCCAATTTTCCTAACCTCTCCTCATAACTCAGACCTTCCATACCAGGCAGCATTCTGGTAAACCTCCTCTGCACTCTCTCCAGAGTCTCCATGTCCTTCTGGTAGTAAGGCGACCAGAACTGGACACAGTATTCCAAATGAGGTCTAACCAGCGTTTTATACAACTGCAACATTAAAGGCCAGCTTTTGTACTCTATACCCCTTCCTATAAAGGCTAGCATACCATATGCTTTCTTCACAACCTTCTCCACCTGCTCTGCCACCTTCAGAGACTTGTGCACCTGCACCCCCAGGTCCCTCTGCGTTTCTATACTCTTAATAGGTCTACCCTTTATCATATACCTCCTCCCTACATTCTTTCTCCCAAAATGCATCACCTCACATTTATCAAGATTGAATTCCATCTGCCATCTACCTGCCCAAGCTACCAGCCTATCTATGTCCTGCTGCATCGCTTGACAAAGCTCCTCACTATCCGCAAGTCCAGCCATCTTTGTATTGACTGCAAACTTGCTGATCACTCCACTTACTCCCTCTTCCAAGTCATAGAACATAGAACAATACAGCACAGAACAGGCCCTTCGGCCTTCGATGTTGTGCCGACCAAAATAAAAAGCAATGCCCCTCCAAACTAAACCATTCCCTTCTCTTCCATATACTTATCAACTAACCTCTTAAACGCCACCAAACTTGGCGCATCTACACAGCTGCAGGCAGGGCATTCCACTCCCTAATCACTCTTTGAGTAAAGAACCTACCTCTGATATCCGTCCTATAACTCATACCCCTTAATTTAAAGTTGTGTCCCCTCGTGCTAGCTTTCTCCATCCTAGGAAAAAGGCTATCACTGTCCACACTATCTAAACCTCTAATCATCTTATATGCTTCAATAAGATCCCCTCTTAGCCGCCTCCTTTCTAACGAAAACAACCTCCAATCCTTCAACCTCTCTTCATAGGACCTGCCCTCCATACCAGGCAACATCATGGTAAACCTCCTCTGTACCCTCTCCAATGCCTCCACATCTTTCTTATAATGTGGGGACCAGAACTGCACACAATACTCCAAGTGCGGCCGCACTAGAGTTTTGTACAGTTGAAACATGATGCTGCGGCTCCTAAATTCAATCCCCCTACCAATAAAAGCTAAGACTCCATATGCCTTCTTAACAACTTTCTCCACTTGACTGCCTACTTTCAGTGATCTATTGACACATACACCAAGATCCTTCTGTTCCTCAACACTATTAAGAGCCCTACCATTAGCCCTATACTCTACACATTTAGTGTTCCTGCCAAAGTGCATTACCTCACACCTTTCCACATTAAACTCCATTTGCCACCTCTCGGCCCAGCTCTGCAACTTGTCCAAGTCACTCTGTAAACTAAAACACCCCTCTTCACTATCTACCACACCACCAACTCTAGTATCATCTGCAAATTTACTGATCCATCCCTCAATACCCTCATCCAGATAATTTATAAAAATTACAAACAGCAGGGGCTCCAAAACAGACCCCTGAGGCACACCACTCGTCACCGAACTCCACGATGAATATCTCCCATCAACCACCACCTTCTGTCTTCTATCTGCCAGCCAATTTCTAATCCAATTAGCTAAATCACCCTCTATTCCACACATCTGCATTTTCTGTAGAAGTCTTCCATGGGCCACCTTATCAAACGCCTTACTAAAGTCCATATATACTACATCAACCGCCTTACCCCCATCCACCTCTATGGTCACTTTCTCAAAAAACTCAATGAGGTTAGTAAGGCATGACCTACCCTTCACGAAACCATGCTGACTGTCCCCAATCAATTCATTTCTCTCTAAATCACTATAAATCCTATCCCTAATAATTCTCTCCAATACCTTGCCCACAACAGAAATAAGACTCACTGGCCTATAATTCCCTGGAAGGTCTTTCTTCCCCTTCTTAAACAATGGGACCACATTCGCTATCCTCCAGTCCTCCGGAACCACACCCGTAACCAACGAGGACCTGAAGACCAGAGCCAGAGGCTCTGCAATCTCCTCTCTAGCCTCCCAGAGAATTCTAGGGTAAATCCCGTCCAGCCCAGGGGACTTATCCAACTTCAAACCCTCGAGAATTTCTAACACATCCTCCCTATCTACTACAATACTTCCCAATTTGCAACCCTGTACCTCAGTGCTCTCCATAGCTACATTTCCAGCACTCTGCGTGAATAAGTCATTTATATATATTACAAATAGAAGAGGTCCCAGTACCGAACCCTGCGGCACACCACTAATGACCGACCTCCAGCTAGAAAAACACCCTTCCACTATTACTCTCTGTCTCCTATTACCAAGCCAGTTACTTATCCACCTAGCTACCTGTCCTTGTATCCCACGAGCCTTGACCTTCTCAACTAACCTCCTATGAGAGATTTTGTCAAATGCCTTACTAAAATCCATACAGACGACATCAATGGCTTGCCCTTCATTGACTGTTTTTGTCACCTCCTCAAAAAATTTTACCAGATTTGTAAGGCACGACCTCCCCTTAACAAAGCCATGCTGCGTATACCTAATCAGATCGCAACGCTCTAAATGCTTATATATCCTATCTCTAAGAATCCCCTCCAACAGCTTCCCTACCACTGATGTCATGTCAAACTCACCGGCCTATAATTTCCAGGGTTATCCCTACTACCCTTTTTAAACAACAGTACAACATTAGCTATTCTCCAGTTCTCTGGGATCTCACCTGTGTCCAAAGAAGAGACAAAGATTTGCGTCAGAGGCCCAGCAATTTCACCTCACACCTCCCTAAGCAGCCTGGGATAAATGGCATCAGGGCCCGGAGATTTATCAGTTTTAATGCTATCTAGAAGCTCTAACACTTCCTCCCTCGGTATGAATATTTCCCTCAACTGGTCCACAGCTCCCTCAGAGACAGAAGCTGTCAACAAGCCCCTCTCCTTCGTTAACACCGACGCAAAGTATTCATTCAGGATCTCCGCCATTCCCTCGGGCTCTAAGCACAGTTCCCCTCCTCTATCCCTAAGAGGTCCGATTTTTCCTCTAACCACCCTTTTATTCTCCTCAGGGGCTGGCGCCCTACAGCTTGAGCTGTTTCCAGAAATGCCCTCTGTGGTCTTTGCCACTATATGGAATGGTTTTCTGCACAGCCTGCTACTGCACACCTTCTACTTCCTTGCTCCCACCCATTACCTAGACATGTCTTAGCGTGCCTCATTGCTGTCCAGTGGAAGAGGTCCCCAGTGGAGGTCCATCTATGGAAGGATCCTCTCCTTAACATTGGAAATCTGGGGCAGAGAGTGTTGCATGCAGCAGTCACATACAAAAGGAGATTGCACTGGATAATGGGCTCCCAAGAAATCTGCGCTTTTTATGTCTATTGACATCCATGGACTATGTCGAAGTTAACTGTTTTAAGTTGCACTTTCAGTTATTTTTAAAAAAATTGTTACTGTTTTGTTTGCTCTTCAGCTCCACGCTCCTGGTCTAGGGGTACCTGGTGCAGTGATGGACAGGGAGAGAGGAGGACCTCCTAGTGAAGCCACTCCTGGGCCTGGTCAAACTTGACATCAGCAGGTCCAGGCAGCAGACTACCTAGGAGGCCTTCTGACTAACTGTTTGCCTCTTTACTGTAGCTATATTCATGGCCGTTGTTCCTGGAGAGGGAGCATGCAGTGTCCATAGGCACCATCGAAGCCATCTATACTTGCTGGACACCGCAGTGATTGGAATATGTTATTGACCCTTTTAATCACTTTTTGTTTTAATGTTTTAAGTTTCACTTATGCTTTATTTTTGTTTCAGGTGATTCCCCCTGTTTTGTCCCTCAGTTTACTTAATTTAGTTTAATTTATTTGGCCAATAAGAATAACTAGTGTCTGTATGCACCACAATAGTGGTTTTACTTTGCATTCTGTAATATACTACGTTACTTTCCAGTTGGGCTTCCTGAGTCAAGTTTTATAAGTCAGCTCACATTGGGAGCTATTCAGGAATATGTAGATACAGACCTCGCTAACTGAATATTTAGTATTCTTTCCCGTGAATTATACAGCACCCAGCATGAACTGGGACTACAACATATTGCAGATCCATCTACAGTACTAAAGGCAGTGCCGTGAGCGCCGAAATTGCATGCCCTCATCAATGGATCAGCGCAGTGCATGCCAATGTAATGCAAATGACAATACATGTCAGAAAATGTGCCACCTTCAGTATATATTGTTACTGGTGATCGATCATCCCAATGAACAGTACCATTATTTCCATTTAATTTTAGGTATCCAGTCAAACCAAAGAAATTTTGCTAATCCTTGCTTTACAAATGGCACATTCGGCTGTAGTTGAGAATACCAGCTGCAGCTGTAAATTGGTATTACTGCACTAAAATGCCAGTTTAAAAGGATTACTGTGAATATTTAACAAATTTAACTACTTATTATTCCATTGGCCTTTAGCCTTGTAAACCACAACATCCGATATATGCCGAATCTTACAACACAGGAGGTCATTTGGTCTCATCATGCCTCCTTTGTTTCTTTGAAATAACTAACCAATTAGTGCCATCCTCCACACTTTCCCTGTAAACCTGTGAGTAATTCCTAGACTATGTTTTTGTGAGCTGATTTTGATCAAAAAATGAAACATCTGTGTCTCTCAATTTAGTCCTTTCTCTCATGCTTCTGTCTTCTATTACCTGTCCCTCTCCACCATTCTGTCCCTCTGTCTTCCAGATTCCACATTTATTTCTGCATTTAAAAGTTTAATTTAAAATAAGGTGATAAACTGTAACGAAACAGGCTGTTAATTTGAATGGCAGAAGATTGGTGAATGATTAGAACCCATCTCCCTCTTGCTACTTCCAATTCTGTACGCCTACTTTGTTGAGAGCTGTTGAAGGAATTTGCTTGTTTGAGAAACCTGTTCTTGTCAGCGAGCACATTGGTAGAGCTGTGAGTGCTCTCTGCTCTGAGATATAAATATTGCAGTAAAGCTTATCTCTCTGCTGAATCATTTTGCCTGTGAAATTTACTACATTACAAGGATGATAATGCTTTAAATAAAACTTATGAGCAGATAAGTTACAGCAGGATAACAAATCTGATCAGCGAAAGCGGACACACAATTTCAATTTTGCTTCAGTATTATGTGGTCCCTGGTGGTATGAGTGGAGGAAGGGTGTTGTGGTGGTCCGATTGTTATATTCTGACTGCCATCAACTGTTAAATGTTACAAACATGGTGCCAAAAGAAATTGTGTGCCTCATTAAAGAAGGAAGATTTTATTTAACTTCATAGCAAATTTCAGAAAATGTTCATGAGACTGTAGCAAAAGCTAAAAATAATTTATATTATTGTTCACATTTTGGGAAAATTGGCTGTTCAACTTAAATAGTTTATTTTTAGCAAAATAATTTTTATATATTTCTGTGGTGACTTGGCAGACAATAGTTAGATGGTAAAATTTTACATTCCAGTTACTGCCTACAACAAGTTGACACAAAACCAGCCATTATTCCAGCTTCTCATTAAATTAGTGTTATGGATGGATCTATACAAATTATCTATTCCATTCATCTCTCTCCCCTCCCTTCTCTTCCTCTTTTTCATTCCTACTCTCGACCTTGCAGACTGCTTTTTTTTAATTACTTAAATGTTTGATTTAGAAATGTGACAGACAGGAATGTAATGTGTTGTTATTTTATTGATGGAGGGTGGGTGGAGAATTGGACCCCGTTTTCCTTTTGCTATTTCCAGTTGTGTGTGTACACCTATGTTGTGATCTGTGGAGGGAAATGTTCTGTTTGACTGGCAGACACTGTATACAGTCTGTAAGCAGCATCAAGCTTCAGATGTTAATACTGCAGTAAGGTTCATCTCTCTGATACTCTGATCAATGAATACCCCTCAAATAATATTACTGAAAACGTTTTTACTTGAATATCTTCTTGTGGCTGCTTGTGGGAAACTCTTACGTGCTTTTTCCTTCTCAAGATTGCTACATAATAACAGTGGGTTTGGTGAGATGTATGGTGAGATGGTGTGGAGTTGGGTGTGTGGATGGGGGGGCGGGGAGGGTTTCTGACTCTCCTCACTTCCTATCTTTTAAATCAATTTTAATTGTACAAATGTCAAAAATAAAATGTGATATATTAATTTAAAAGAGGAAAAATGAGGTAGAGCGAATCTAAATTCCGTCCAGATCTTTATGGTTTTGCCTGTGAGCTTTGATGTGAGCTGTGATGGGGTGTGGCGTTTTCCAGTCAGCGAGTATCTGTGTAGATTTTGTAAATGACATCAGCTTCTTTGAATCCAATACTGTAGTAATATTCCTCTTTCTTTGATCTTCTTAGCAATGTATATGTCTTAAACAACATTACTTCATAAATTTAAGTTGAAAGCCTATGTTATAGCTAATTGTGAGTTACATTGACTCACAAAATATTTATTTTCCATGAAATAAGTCCCATGATGAAATCAACCTATGAAAAGAAGCAAGAACATGTTGCATTACTCAGTTATAACCCTTGGGGGCAGGGGAGTGGAGTGCAGTGAGGGGCATGACATTCTGCGGGAACCTCAGAAATGAAGGTAAGCGCAGGAGCCCACAAAGTGTAAGTCCACCACTCCTACGCAGTAAAATACTGTAGAGTAAAAATCTTTTCCTTGCAGATCTCCAAGGCATATGCAAGATCTAAAACTGAAGGTTAAACTACTGACAGAATTTGCTAATGATTTTAAAACATCCTCCAGCAAATTTCATCTTTGCCAAGGAACACATTGACATATACATACAGAGTTTAATTTTTTACTTTGAAGCACAATTTATTCTAATTCAATCTTAGTTGGTATAATTTAAATAATATCCACTGCATGTAAGCAATTCCTTTTTGATTGTAACTTTGGATAATTTGTTTCTTTTAAAGATAAGACTGACAGTCTTTTTCGGGCATTTTCTTTTCTTGTTGGGCCTTCTCACATAATGATCATTTCTGGGCATGATTTTCCAAGCCTGCTGCACTGCTCAAGAATTGACACAGAAATGCCGGTTGCAACTTTTTTGGACCATTTTTAATGGAGTAATCAACCTCACACTGGGAAACAGTGCGAGGCTGATTACCATACTGGAATTAAAATATCAATGCCATTAGAGAGTCATTAGGAAGAGAGAGTATTGTCTGGGCTGGCTAATGTTTCCCACCCTGCCAGCGGAGACTCCTGATTAAAGCCAGTCCCCAGCAACACAAACCTGGAATAATGGCCTTGCAGGTGAGGTAGAGGCCATAAAGGACCCTCAGGGCATTGGGGACAGGAGCACTGCCCATGAGGCACCCTGATACTTCTAAGGGGCAAAGCCATGCCGAGAAGGGCAAATTGGCAGTGGTTGAAGGAACCATTACGTACTCTGCCACAGCAATTGATGGGGGAGGAAGGGGAGAAATTGGGGAAGGAGGGTCTGGAATAGACAACAGGGGTGGGGTGTGTAGGGCCTGGCTATGGAGGGAGGAGCAATCAGGATTGGGGAGGCCGTCAATACTGGCAATAGGGTTGATGTTGGGGCTGGTGATCAGAGGTGGAGGGGTTTCCATTGGAAGGCCAGCAATGGAGGGGCCAATGCACATGAGCTGATCTCCTTTTTGAGTGGGAATTAGACTCTACAATCCCCCTCCCTCCCCCACCACTACTGCAACCAGCATGAATCACCCAGCAGACTGTGAAGCAGAGTGCTGGAAATTCAACTGACTAAATTTGCCTCGTTGGCGAATAAATCCAGTAAAAAGTAATCAGGAGAAACCAAGCAGTGTAATTAGTATTTCTGCTATCTGTTGAAGTTAGAGTGACCAGTTGGACACCTGTGTACTAGTGTGATCATTCTCAATTCTGTCTTTAATCACAAAGTAGCACAGAAACCTGTTTGATGGAGTACAGCAGTCGGGAATTCGGTGAGTGAAGGAAAAGATGCCATTCAGGTCTTCTACCAATAAATGTCAAAGAAAGCAAGACCTGAAAGCTGAGGGATTAATTAGTATGCAGGTAAGTCTGGTTGATGAGTTTTGCAATTTTCTTCTCTCTTTAAACTGCAACAGGAGTTTAAGATAGTACCAGAGACAAATGAATGCTCTATTAAATTTATAGTTCAGCTACTTAAAATCACTACAAATTATTGTTGAACCTCCAATTAAACTAAGTACAACAAAAATGACAGGGCAGGTGATATGTCAAAGATGTACCTTGTGGGAGTTGGTGGACACCAGTATTGTCCACAGAAACTACATTTGGATTAAGTTTGGCTTGAAAAACTACAGTTTTGGACACTATAATGCATCAGGAAGGGAGGAGGTTACCTGGACTGTTTATTTGAGAAGACGATCTCACATCTTAGGTTCGGTGCTTAAGTTAGTCTATGCTAAGGATCAGGAGGGTATGACTGTGAATGAAGTAGATCAGAGGATCCAATAGGTAATACTGGAGGAGTCTTAGCCCTTTTGCTTGTCCAACAGATTTGAGGCTTTTGGAGCTTGTGTAAAAGAGAACAAGAACGGCAAGGAGGATGGGTAAACAAATCACAACACCATGGTTCAGGAGGCCATTCAAAGTGGAGGTAGGTGTGAAGGGATAAATAATTTTTAAAGCATCAAGATAGATAAGTCGCTAGGACTGGATGGGATGTACCCCAGGTTACTATGGGAGATGAGGGAAGAGATTGCAGAGCCTCTGGCGATGACCTTTGTGTCATTGATGGAGATGGGAGGGGTCCCGGAGGATTGGAGGATTGCAGATGTGGTTCCTATTTTCAAAAAAGGGAAGAGGGATAGCCCAGGAAATTACCGACCGGTGAGTCTGACCTCAGTGGTTGGTAAGTTGATGGAGAGGATACTGAGGGACAGGATTTATGAACATTTAGAGAAGTTTAGTATGATCAAAAGAAGTTAGCATGGCTTTGCCAAGGGCAGGTCATGCCTTAGAGCCTAGTTGACTTCTTTGAAAATGTGACTAAACACATTGACAAAGGAAGAGCAGTGAATGTGGTTTATATGGACTTCAGCAAGGCATTTGATAAGGCATTTTCAAGACTTCTTGAAAAAGTGAGAGGGCATGGGATCCAAGGGGCCGTTGCCTTGTGGATCCAGAACTGGCTTGCCTGCAGGAGGCATAGAGTGGTTGTGGTTGGGTCTTTTTCTGCATGGAGGTCGTTTACCAGCGGAGTGCCCCAGAGATCTGTTCTAGGACCTTGCTGTTTTTCATTTTCATAAATGACCTGGATGAGGAAGTGAAGGAATGGGTTGGTAAGTTTGCCGATGACACGAAGGTTGGTGTTGTGGATAGCCTGGATGGATGTCAAAGTTGCAGCAAGACATAGATAGGATGCAAGATTGGGCAGAGAAGTGGCAGATGGACTTCAACACGGATAAATGTGTAGTCATCCATTTTGGCAGGTCCAGTGGGATGAAGGAGCATAATATCAAGGGTAGGACTCTTAGCAGTGTAGAGGATCAGAAGGACCTTGGGGTCCAGCTTCATAAGACTCTTAAATCGGTCTCGCAGGTGGAGGATGTGGCCAAGAAGGCGTATGGTGTACTAGCCTTCATTAATCGAGGGACTGAGTTTAGGAGTCAGGAGATAATGCTGCAACTTTTTAAGACACTTGTCAGACACCACTTGGAGTACTGTGCACAGTTCTGGTCGCCTCACTGTAAGAAGGATGTGGAAGCTATTGAAAGGGTGCAGAGGAGTTTTACAAGGATGTTGCCTGGATTGGGTGGCATGCCTTATGAGGATAGGTTCAGGGAGCTAGATCTTTTCTCCCTGGAGAGATGAAGGATGAGAGGTGTCCTGATAGAGGTTGATAAGATATCGAGAGGTACAGATAGGGTGGATTCTCAGAGGCTATTTCCAAGGCTGAAATGGTTGCTACGAGAGGACACAGGTTTAAGGTGCTGGGGAGTAGGTAGAGAGGAAATGTCAGGAGTAAGTTTTTCACTCAGACGATGGTGGGTGACTGGAATCGATTGCTGTCGGTGGTGGTAGAGACAAACTCATTGGGGTCTTTTAAGAGATTTCTGGATGAGTACATGGGATTTAATGGGACTGAGGGTTATAGATAGGCCTGGTAGGTAGGAATATTATTGGTGCAACTTGTGGCCCGAAGTGCTTGTTTGTGCTGCAGTGTTCTATGTTCTAAAGGGATGTAGGTGTTGCTGGCTAGGCCAGCATTTATTGCCATCCCTTGTTGCCCTTCAGAAGGTGGTGGTGAGTTGCCTATTTGAACTGTTGCAATCCCTGAGGTGTAGGTACACCTGTAGTGCTGTTAGGGAGGGACTTCCAAGACTTTGTCCAAGCATCAATGAAGGAACAGCGATATATTTCCAAATCAGGATGGTGAATGACTTAGAGAAGAAATTCCAAATGGTGGTGTTCCCAGAGATCTCCAGTTTTGTCATTCTAGATGTAGTGATTAAAGGTTTGGAAGGTGCTGCAAAAGGAACCCCAGTGAGTTCCAGCAGTATATCTGGTGGTGTACACAGCTGCCACTGTTCATCAGTGGTGGACGGATTGAATGTCTGTGGAAGGAGTGGCGAAGAATCAGGCTGCTTTGTCATGGATGATATTGAGCTTCTTGAGTGTGATTAGAGCTGCATTCAACCAAGCAAGTGGAGAGTATTCCATTACACTTCTGACTTTAAATAGTGGACAGGCATTTGGGGTCAGGAGGTAAGTTACTCTCCACAGGATTCCTCACCTTTGACCTGTAGTCGTAATATTTATTGACTAGTCCAGTTCAATGCTTTTGGTCAATGTCAACATTTAAGGATTTGATGGTGGGGGCTTCAACGGTGGTAATGTTATTGAATGCTAAGTTGCAATGATTAGATCCTCTCTTGTTAGAGATGGTCATTATCTGGCAATTGTGTGGTGTGTATGTTACTTGCCGTTTATCAGTTCAGTCAGCCCAAGCCTGTCCATTGCTGCATTTGGACATGAACTGCTTCAGTACCTGAGGAGTCGCAAATGGTTCTGAACATTGTGCAGTCAATCGTGAACATTCCTATTTCTGCCCTTATGATGGAAAAAAAGTCATTGATGAAGATGGTTGGGCCTAGGATATTATCAATCAAATGCTGCCTTGATGTCAAGTGCACTCACTCTCAAGTCGCCTCTGGCATTCAGATCTTTTGTCCATGTTTGAACTAAGGCCGTAATGAGATCAGGTGTGGAGTGACCATGGCAGAACCCAAACTGAGTATCTCTGAGCAGGTTATTGCTGAATAAGTGCTGCCTGATAGCATTTCACTAAGTGTGGCATTCAGAAGCCCTAGCAAACTGAAACCAAAAGGAATGAGGGGGAAAAACTCTCCGTGGTTGGAGGTATAACTGGCACAAAGGAAGATGGTTTGAATGGATGACAATCATCTCAGCTCCAGGACACCACTGCAGGAATTCCTCAGGATAGTGTCCTTTCTATCACATTGTCAATGCTTGAAGGTAAACGATGGAGTGGTAATTAATTGGATTGGATTTATCCTGTTTCAACATTGGCAGGTAGATGCCAGCATTGTAGCTGTGCTGGAAATCTTGGTAAGGGGATGTGGCAAGTTTTGGAGCACAAGTTTTCAGGACTATTGCCAGAATATTGTCAGGCCCATAGTCTTTACAGTATCAAGTGCCTTCAGCTGCTCCTTGATATCATGTAGAGTGAATTGAATTGACTGAAGACTGACATGTGATGCTCAGAACCTCTGGAGGAGCTTTGGCACTTCAGCTGATACGCTGGGTTCACCAATGATTAAGAATGGGGATATTTGTGGAACTTACTCCTCCAGATCTGATCCTTTTGCTGCAAGATTACTTAGCTCTGTTTATCATTTGCTGTGTTATAGCTTCACTAGGTTGACACCTCTTTTTAGGTATGATTGGTGTTGCTCCTGGCATGCCCGCCTGCATTCTTCATTGAATCTATATATGCGTAGTATTACAGAGTAGTACAGTCAGGGTTATAGATACTTTTCTCTGCAGTAAGACTGCATTTGGAAGGCTATACTACTTGCACAGCACCATAATTAAGGACAGCTCCTCAGGCTGGAGAGGAATATTGGAATTTTCCTACCAGTGGCGGGAAATGGGTGGGCAGGAGCACAAAGTTTGGTGTCTTGGCATCACTCTCTCTCCCCTATCCATTGCTGAAATGCACCCGGCCAGGGTAAGTATGCCTCCTCCAATCTCCTGCCAACACCTATAATGAGGCCCCTCTGAATCCCCATGCTCTCTCCCATTACCTGTTTTGCTTTTCACACTCCAGCTCCCAATTAAGTCTGCATGTGTAAAAGATCATTCATGTTTTGCAGCACTGCTGCCCCATCCTCTTCTGCAGTGAGCTGACACTCTCTAAGTTTGCTACGGTCTCCCAAGCGAGTATGGTCATCTTACTGGAAGGACGTCTGTGTGACCATGGGACATCCCACCTCTGCTGCACACCTTCTAAGTATTTGATCTGGGCTCCCTCTGAGAAACATAATGCTGGTTTCTTTGCAGCCATCCCCGAGTTATCTGGCTGCCAGATGCAACAGTTGACCAAAGTCTGGTTCAATGACAACTGCAAAGGGACTCCAGGGAAAACCCTGGGAATGATTTTAGGGCTCCCCATAATCACTGACAACTGGGTTGGACTGAGGCTTTTTGAAGTGGAAAATATAGGGACTATCCATGAGGATATCTGGATAGGGTGCGACGGCACTTTACCATACACAGTGGAGAAATAGGGACACTCGTGCATTACTCTGGACAGGCGTCAGCAAACTGACGAAATAATCGCATACTCATATCCAGTCTTCTTAAATGAGCATGCATTGTGTGGCTTGAGAACAAATACTAAATTGCTTAGTAGAATCTCATTGCCTGGACACAGACATAACTCAGGTAACTTACAAGAGAACAGGGAGATACTACACCACCTCCCTGAAACAATATCAGTATAGCACAACACATTGTGATATTACTAATACTACATTCTGCATCAAACCCAACATACCAGCCAGGATGGGCCTCATTCAACTAATAGACATCCATAAGAGAGAGAAGATTTGAATGAATAGATTTGAGCTCCGACAGACTCTAGGGGAGTACCATGAGAAATATGCCAGAGAGTTGAACCTGATTTGGGTAAAATTGGCTACAGCCCACAGAACCTCCACCAAAGTAACACAGCAGACCCAAGAGGTGAAAAGGGGAATTAAAGAAATTAAAGTCACCTCTTGATGGGATGACTTTTGGAACTGGGACTCAAACATCTAAATTCATCCATTTGTTTGCATAATGCCACACCTAGCAGTATTATTGATTTTGTTCACCCTGGTGTATCTAATCATCCTCACAGTCCAATTCAGCCAATGGAAAAAGAGGTTCATCCTGAGGCAGGACATAAGGTCCACCCTTAAAACGTGGTCCCCTTTAATTCAGTAGAGCAATGTTTACAGGAAGCCTGCCATTTTGTGATTTGTACTAATGAACTTACTAGCAAAATATGCCTCAGATCTGCAAATACTTTATTGTAACATTTGTTTGAATGTTGGTTTATAATTAGTTTATTGTAATAATGTATTTAGAATACGTGATTTTCTGTATTTGTGGATAATCAGCTTATTGTAATAATAGTGTTTAGAATATGTGGTTGTTTGTATTTGTAGAGCAATGTTCTCTGTAGCTTCCGGAATGTCAATATGTTGCAGTGATGTGCATGCCAATGCCTGGGTTTTCCTTGACTGCTGAGTGATTGCGGAATTCAAAACATTCGGAATTTTCATAGCATAGATGAAAATTAATACTAGGAACTACTTTTAAAAAATGCAGCTTTATATTATATTCAGCAAACTTGTTCTTCATTCTGGCTGTTCACAATTTTTTTCCCCTTTAAACATATATTTCCAGCTGAAAGATCAAAAACATTCAACAGCCTTTTTCTTCAGTAGACTTGACTTTTCTGTAAAAAAACTGCATCATGTATTCATTTTATTTTATTTTTTTTTAGCTCTTTTCTTACCTGAGTTTGTGATCCATTACACTTTGCATTCAGGATCAAAGGGGGGGACTATGGCCAAACAGGCCACCTAAAATGGCAATTTGTAAAGCATTCTGGGACAATTGGGCAAGAACTAAAACAGCAAGCTGCAACCTAAAAGACAGAGGTAAACAGGCTGTAACTCAGATGACTGTATACATAGGATATGGGTCATCTCCAAGACAAAAAGGACTTTCTGGTTAAACCAGGTTGTTTACCAGACATAGGGGTGCTGTAATCCCTTATTTGGGAAGGAGGTGTATGTCATACATGCCCCCAGCAACTACAGACATGGCCATCTCTGAGATATACTCAGAGATTGGTGTCGCAGCACCCGATTGGACTTTATCAATCAGGTGATCAAGTCCTGATTGATTGATTGGCAATGGTCAAAAGGGGAGCAAAACCCAATGCTGTATAAAGGGTACTGCGCAATCAAGAATCTCTCTCTCTCTCTCTCTGACCCCATGAATGAGCTACAACAATGATGACTGTTGCCAGCAACAAATAGTACGAGGACAACTAACAATGAACCATTGCTTAAAAAGGGAAAAAGGTTTATACTGAGTAATTATAGGCCAACCATCCTAATCTTGGTGATGGGAATATTATTGGAAAAAATTCTGAAGGACAAAATAAATCTTTACTTAGAGAGACACAAATTAATCAGACAGTACATATTTGTTAAGGGAACTTCCATTCTGACTAATGTGATTGAATTGATTTTTTTTAAAGCAGGTAGCAGTGAGGACAGTATATTTCATGCAGTACACATTGATTTTAGAAAGGCTTTTTATAAGTTTCTGCATGAGAGGCTGGTCACAAAAATAAAAGGCCATAAAAGTAGCAATTTGAGTCCAAAATTAGCTCATGGGCAAAAAACAAAGAATAATGGTCAAAGAATGTTTTTGTAACCAGAAAATCAGGCAGAATATGCCAGCCCCTCCCACCAGAGAGATTTTCCAGTCCCATCGAAGCCATTGGAGATTTAACTGGTCTCCTGCAATCGCTGCAGAAAACCTGCTGCAGTGGGGCTGGAAAATCCATTATTTTAAGTTGGATTTTGCAGGGCTCAGTACTAGATTCATTACTCTTTTAATATGTATCAATGATTTGGACTTCAATGCAAGTACTTGGCCATGTGATTGATAATGATGAAGAAAGCTGTAGACTGTAGGGAGATATCAATGGGCATGTGGGCAGAACAATAGCAAATGCAGTTCAATCTGGAGAAGTGTAAAGTCATGAATTTGAGAATGTTAATAAGGCAAGGGAATATGTAGTATCTGTCAGGATACTGAGATGCATAGAAGGACAGAAGCCCCTTGGAATCCGTGTCCATTGATCCTGGAAAGTGGCTGGACAGATAGATGAGTTGTCCAAGGTGGCATATAGATGTTTGCCTTCATTAGTTAAGCCATAGAATAAAAGAGCAGGGAAATTGTGCTAGAAAAGTATAAAAAGCTGGTTAGACTATAGTTTGAGTATTGCTTGCAGTTCTGTTCATCACATTGTAGTAAAGATGTGATTATACTAAAAAAAGAGATTCACAAAGACCTTGCCTGGACTGGAAAATGTTTTGAGGAAAAACTGGATGCACTTGGATCATTTTGTTTGGAACACATGAGATGGAAAGGATACCTAATTGAAGCGTACAAAATGAAGGGTCTGGATTAGGGCAAGATTAGGGCCAGTCAGACATAGCAGTGGGAAGTTGTGCGTGGAGCCTGAGGAGATAGGAGAGACACTGAATGAGTATTTTTCGTCAGTATTCACGCAGGAGAAAGACAATGTTGTCGGGGAGAATACTGCGATACCAGGTTGTAGACTGGGCAGGATTGAGGTTCATAAGGAGGAGGTATTAGCGAATCTTGAGGGTATGAAAATTGATAAGTCCCCTGGGCCAGATGGGATTCACCCTTGGATTCTCTGGGAGGCTAGAGAGGAGATTGCAGAGCCTTTGGCTTTGATCTTCATGTTGTCGTTGGCTACAGGTATAGCACCGGAAGACTGGAGGATGGCAAATGTTGTCCCTTTGTTCAAAAAGGGGAGTAGGGACCATCCTGGAAATTATAGACCGGTGAGCCTAACTTCTGTAGTGGGCAAATCTTGGAAAGAATTATAAGGGATAGGATTTATAAGCATCTAGAGAGAAATAAATTGATTAGGGATAGTCAGCACGGTTTTGTGAAGGGTAGGTTGTGCCTCACAAACCTTATTGAGTTTTTTGAGGAGGAGACCAAAGAGATAGGTAAGGGTAAGGCAGTTGATGTAGTGTATATGGATTTTAGCAAAGTGTTTGATAAGGTTCCCAATGGTAGGCTACTGCAGAAAGTGCAGATGCATGGGATTGAAGGTGATTTAGCAGTTTGGATTAGGAATTGGCTAGCTGATAGAAGACAGAGGGTGGTGGTTGATGGGAAATATTCAACCTGGAGTGCAGTTACAAGTGGTGTACCTCAAGGATCTGTTTTGGGCCACTGCTGTTTGTCATTTTTATAAATGACCTAGATGAGGGTGTAGAGGGTTGGATTAGTAAATTTGCTGACGATACCAAAGTTGGGGGAGTTGTAGACAGCGAGGATGGATGTTACAGTTTGCAGAGGGACATAGATAGGTTGCAGAGCTGGGCCGTGAGGTGGCAAATGGAATTCAATACGGATAAGTGTGATGTGATTCACTTTGGTAGGAATAACAGGCATATGAAATATAGGGCTAATGGAAGGACCCTTAATAGTGTTGTCGAGCAGAGGGATCTTGGGGTACAAGTACATAGCTCTTTGAAAGTTGGCACCAGGTTGATAAAGTTGTTAAGAAGGCGTACGGTGTGTTAGCTTTTATTGGTAGAGGGATTGAATTTAGGAGCCGTGAGGTTATGTTACAACTGTACAAAACTCTGGTGCGGCCGCACTTGGAGTATTGCGTACAGTTCTGGTCGCCGCATTATAGGAAAGATGTGGAAGCATTGGGAAGGGTGCAGAGGAGGTTTACCAGGATGTTGCCTGGTATGGTGGGAAGGTCTTATGAGGAAAGGCTGAGGGACCTGAGGTTATTTTCATCAGAGAGAAGAAGGTTACGCGGTGACCTAATTGAGGCCTATAAGATGATCAAAGGACTGGATATGGTGGATAGTGAGAGCCTTTTTCCTCAGATGGTGATGACCAACATGAGAGGACATAACTTTAAATTAAGAGGTGGTAGTTATAGGACGGATGTCAGAGGCAGGTTCTTTACACAGAGGGTGGTGAGGGCGTGGAATGCCCTGCCTGCAGCAGTTGTGGACTCGCCTACTTTGGGGGCATTCAAATGGTCTGTGGATAGGCATATGGATGATATTGGAATAGTTTAGGTTAGAGGGTCCACTGGCCGGCGCAACATCGAGGGCCGAAGGGCCTGTACTGCGCTGTAATGTTCTATGTTCTATGGATAGAATGGATAGAAGTGCTCTATTCCATTTGGATGAGTGGCCCACAATCAGGGAGCATAGATTTAGGAGATTTGGAGGAAATTTGAGGCTGAGGATCTAGAAGTTACTACTCAAAAGGGTGCTAGAGGCAGAAACATAACATTTTAAAAGTGCTTGGATGTGTGTTTGAAATGTCAGAGCCTACAAATTAATGAATTTACAAAGCTGTTGGAAAGTGGAATTGAGCTGAGTTGGTAGGCACAGAAATGATAGGCTAAATGGTCTCTTTCCATATTATAAATTTCAATGCTTCATTAAGAACAAACATTTTCTATTCCTAATGGGCATGTTCATTATAGATAATAAGGGTGCTGAAACCTTGGGAGGAATAACTTGTGGCTAGACTAGTAAGATTTCTGGTCCATATAAATTTGTAGAATAGTTAATAACATCGCTTGGTAGAATGGATATACATTTAAAACAATGGTGATTAAGATGTGCTGAGAATTTTTTTTCTTTGGAGAGGTATAACTTGCAATATCTTTGAGTTAAAACATAATGTTGCAGCAGTTTCTCGTTGTGGTCTCAATAGAGTTAAGTTCTTCAAAATCATTTCACCTAAGATTTTATAGTGGGGATTGAGTAGTGGAGGGAATGATAATTTTGTTGCATTGGTCTGACCTGGGATTGAGAAAAGATCAGAGATGAATGGACACAATATGCAGATCCCTGACTGCTTTAGGTATTGATATTATTATCTATTTCAATAATATGTAAGAATATTAAATTAGATTATTTCTGTACATATTTACCATTCTTATGACTTAATTTTACAGTTTTAAATGATAGAATAGATAAAAATTAAAACTAAGAACTACTTTTAAAAAATGCAGCTTTACGTTACATTCAGCAAACTTGTTCTTCATTCTGGCTGCTCACAATTTTTTTCTTCTTTACACATATATTTCCAGCTGAAAGATCAAAAAAATTCAGTGGCCCTTTTCTTCAGTGGACTTGACTTTTCTGTAAAAAAACTGCATCATGTATTCATTTTATTTTAGTTTTTTTTAGCTCTTTTCTTACCTAGAGAATTATAATGAGATGGCACGAATGAGATCTACTGGGAAACTACTGGACCTTGAGACTGGAAATAAGAAAATGATTGATGGCATGAAATTACCATGAAAGCACAATCAGCTTTAGATTATAAAAAAAGAATTTTTAAGTTGCCAAAGAAATACTCTTTGATTTGTAGACCAACTGGGTATATAATGCTTCATCCTAAAGACAAAGCCTATCACAAGGCAACTTACATGCCTTCTGATTTTTCCGCTGGGTGTAAAATGGATTGTAAGGCAGCCATGGTGTTTTTAACATTTTAAGTTCTTGATGTCATAAAAATACTTTGAATATCAGGAACGTCCAAGCTTTCAGATTTCAACTTCAAAATAAGTACACACAAATGCAATTTCTGTTCTGAAAGATATGGGAGAAATATCACTTACTTGATTGCAATTTTTGACAACAAATATGTCCAAAATCTATTGCTTTTTAAATATAGATTTTACTTTAAGATAAAAATAACATAATGGGGAGAAGGTGGTGTGGTGTTAATGTTTCTGAGCTAGTTATCCAAAGGCCCAGGATAATGCTCTGGGTTCAAATCTCACCAATGGCAGCTGGTGAAATTAATAGTTCGAAAATGTAAGGTTTGTATCAGTAATGGTGACTATATCCGTGATTGTTGTACAAACCCATTTGGTTCAATAATGCATTTTAAGGAAGGAAATCTGTCATCAGTACTTGGTCTGGCTAATATATCATTCATAATAAAGTGGCTGGCTTTTAACTGCCCTCTGAAATAGCCTAGCAAGCCATTCAGTTAAAGGGCAGTTAGAGATTAGAGCTTGGCAACAAATGGCTCATCATCCCACAAAGGAAAACAAAATGAACTCTCGGGTGACACACATTTTGCAAAACTTTACATTCAAGTATAAATATTCTAGGCTGAGTTACTGGAGATAGATATTAAATGCCTAGGGATTGTCAGGGGAAAATGGGCTGGGATTTTCTGGGCTCTTTTGCTGCAGGTGTAAACCCCGTTATGGCCAGAAGCTTTCACGAGAGATTTACACTGAGGTTTTAAAATCATAGAATCCTTACAGTGCAAAGCGAGGCCATTTGGCCCATCGAGCCTGCATTGAGACCACATTCCTGTAACCCCACATATTTATCCTGCTAATCCCAGTGACACAAAGGGGCAATTTATCATGGCGAATCCAACTAACCCGTACATCTTTGGACTGTGGGAGGAAGACCTGGAAGAAACGCATGCAGACATGGGGAAAAATGCACACTCCGCACAGTCACCCAAGGCCAGAATTGAACTCAGGTCCCTGGTGCTGTGAGGCAGCAGTGTTAACCACTGTGCCACTGCGCTGTCCCAGTGATCTCCTGGAGACCTTGGAAATAAGACCTCTCTCATACCCCCTGCTGACAATATAATCAGCTTCACGCCCAGCAAGGTTGTGAATCTGATTACCATAATTTAAATATGCCAAAACAGCATTACACCTTACCTTCCAAGTTCACCCTATGTGTTCCTCCACCCACTATCACTACTGCTCTCCAGCATTTGAGATGACTATTCCAGAGGTATGGGGTGAGTGTGACCCTAAGTGATCAAGGACGTTGCAAGGCAGTGGTGGGGGGAAGACTGCTGGTGAACAATGAAGAGAGGAAGAGAGATTACTGTGAACATTGATGAGGAGGTCCCGATGTCTGTGGAGATTGGAGGAATGGTGGCTCTTCTGTTAACATTGAGATTGGGGTGTCCTCTTTGTGAAGCCAGCCTTACCAGCATCTTTAAGCTCTGCCTTCAGGAATGATGGCACAAAATACACCCTCCTACTTTTTTTTTGACAAAGTGTCAGAAGATCTGGAAAGAAAACCTGGCTTTTTCTTTGCAGGGAAGCATGCCAGTTTGCAGTCAGAATCTGACACTTTGCCATTTTTTAGGAAAATTTCACTCTGGGTTTCAGTTAGGCTCTTGTTTGAGCATATATTAAGTATTACACATAAAACCAATTTTAAAAATGCAATTAACTGTTTCTAATGAAATAAACATCCTAAGCTTATAATTAATATGGGAAAATAAGTCTTGAATATATATTGCAAATTTACTCATTGCATTGTTAATAACTTACTGGCATCAGTGTCTTCACTATTTAAATAAACTGTAAAACATTCTTAATTCAATTAATGCCAGAATAAAGTTGTGAAAAGTATTAAGAGCACACGTTCATAAGATTAAAGAATATTATCCAAATTATTATGCACCAAATGTTTTGTTAATAGTTTATAATTGTCATAGTGATACAATAGCATATTTTGAAAGACAATTATTCAATAATATCATCTTATAATATCTATCCATAAGACATTAAAATGCTGACACATAATGAGATTCCTGATTAAAAGAGAGGCATGTATGAAGGTTTTAATATTGCTAGGATGGAATAAAAGTGAAATAATGTTGCAGGAGGGAGTTAAATGGTTCTAGAGATGGATAGGATATGGGCTTTAAAAGTCTGCTGAGAATCAGACAAGAAACTGAGATAATGGCTAAGAAATGAAAGTCACTTATTGCCAAGAAGGGTATGATACAAGGGTCAAAGATGGTGGCACAGATCTTATTGAGACTGTGATTGACAGTGTTATGGCCCATCCCAAACTTGATGTCAAACAATTAGTATGATGCCACAGAAACTCTTGAGAGAAATGGTGGCAAGGTATACCTGGATGATATTGATATGGAATACAGAAGTTGACATGCACATGGTTGACAATATGAAGCAGCCAATAGTTTAGAAGCCACATTAAACCTAACAGAAACTAAAAATAATGAAGTATTGGACAGCGTCGATGCTAAAAAGATAGTCGGACACAGTGCTTGCGAGCAATGGATCCTTTATTGCCTTCTCATCAATAAAGAGAGGATTGAAGAATTCCCAAGGCTTTTCAAATCTGCTCTGCTCAATTGTGTACAGTCAGCCTTTTTTATAGAACATATATTACAACTTCTAGTAAAGATAATTGTTTCTAGTCATATACACTGATAAGTTATTTACATATGATACAAAGAGGTAGGCCCGAGACAATAGCTGTTTAATTGCATCCCATTGATAAGATCATAATGACATGATGACATGATGACAGATGGATGGAATGTCCATTTGGACAATGGTCATTTAATTGTAGTTTTAGATCTGTTAGCAAGGATATTCAGCTGCTCCTGTTGTTAGATATAATAAAACATCCAATATTTGTCTGTGCTATTTCACATATATGCAGACAGCCAGTCTACAGCGAGGGTGCTTCTAATTTTGCTGGCCCCTTTAAATGAATCAGAGATGGCAGAGTGGGTCCTTCATCAAAACACATCAGGAACTGGGACTTGGAATGGTAGTACAACTGCCAACAGGTCAAACATGAAGGTGACCAGGAAGACTGACCAAGTTCAAGATAGACCTTAACTGCTTTTTGGGATGATAAGAGCCCCATTACAATAGGACCTGGGTCCCTCCATTCCTAACCCTTAACAACACCTCTGATGGGGGAAGGCCTAACGGTCCTATCTTCTTAGTATGGACAGCAAAAGGGAGCTTTAGGTTGGGGAAATAGAATTGTTCATAATATTTTAATACGACAACAGATGACCCTAGTGTTCTACAGTTCCTCAATCATATGAATGGAAAAAAAGTTTACCTAACTTTGGTACTCAGAGGGGCTAACTGAACTCACGCACTATAATGGTACATATTTTATCTGTGGACTTAAGGCTTACCATGGCTACCCCTATCTTGGATGGGATCTTGCTATCTGAGGCATGTGGTATCCTATATTCGCCACTCCAACTCTCTTCCTTTGCCATTTCATGGCCAATGGATAAAGTGGGCCATTATGCACACAGAACAATTCTTCACCATTGTGCTCCCTTGGTATGGGACTGTGAAGCTGGCATGAGAATTCATCAACCTGGCATCTGCCTGAAAAAAGGTGGGCAATGACATCTTTGGAGCTCTACTCAAAGTAAATGTGGAAATGGCAACCCTTTGCACTGTGGCCCTGCAAAACCGAATGGCCCTTGATTATGTTCTTGCTACAAAGGAGGGAGCCTGTACTCTAATGGGAGCTGAGTGATGCACCTATATCCCGAATAGTTCAAAGGAAATCACTAATCTGGCACAGCAAATCCAAACAGAGATAGAAAAGCTAAAACAACCTCCACCCTCTGGAGCTGGGCAATTGGATGGCTGAGCTCTATGGGAACCTCATTAGTCCAAGGCTTGATTTAATTCCTTATTTAATTGCTCTCATTCTGTGTTGTGTTCTTCTGTTAGTCAAGTGTTGTTGTAAACAGATAGCTGAAACCCTTGAAGTTATGTCTCTCCAAACTTCCCCATGGTTCCTCGTGCCTAACAAGTGTGCTTCCTACATGTAAAGGATGGTAACAGTATAGTAATTTGCCCTTCTAATGTTGAAAGCTGCTCCTAAATAAAAAGACCATGAAAGGCATTAATGAATGTGTCCCTCTATGCTATTTTTTGCTGGTTTGCCTTTAGTGATTCAGATTCATTCTCTTATAAACCTTTAGAAGAATCAAAGGGGGCACCTGTGAGAAGATATTGAATCTACCGAGTGACACATTGACTTTTAAAACAAGCCACAAATATGCAGTAGCCCACTGACTGCAGACAAGCCACAGGCACAAATTACTAACATACATTGCAGAAATGGGTGCGGTTAATCAGAAGGTTGCAATTCGGTATTGCTGAGCCAATGGGGAACAAAGAAGGGGTGTCACCAAAAGGTATATGTATATAAGGCTTGACCTTTTAGAGCTCTCTCTCACCTTTTGGTATGTAGCTATCTTGTGTGAAGCAATAAAACTATATCTGAACTTATAACCAGACTTCATCTTTTATTGGAAATATGAGGCCCACCAAGCCCAAGCAACATTCTGGTAAATACATCTCTCCTATATTGTGGATTCTAGAACTGTACACAATACTCCAGCTGTGGCCTAAACAACATTTTATATAGTTCCATAAACTCCTTGTTTGTAAACTTCATGCCTTGGCTAATAAAAGACAAGTATAATGTATGCCTTCTTAACCACTTCATCCAGCTGTCCTGTTACCTTAAGTGTACACCAAGCTCCCTCTGATTCTCTGTGCTTCCCACAGGCTTATTGTTCATCATGTATTTCCTTCTCTTGTTTGTCCTGCCCAAGAACATCACCTTATATTTATCTGGCTGTTAGAGATCCATGGCAGGAATTTTCTGCTGGTGGTCTGCAGCAAACAAGGGTTCAAACAAAGCACAAAATTTGAGACTAAGTTTAAAAAAAAAGAACAAAATAACATGGGAAACAGGCCCTTCGGCCCAACGAGCCCGTGCCGCCACCCAAGTTAAAAGTCATCATTTAAGATTTTGACAATTCCATTAATTTTTTTTGAATCTGTAATATCTATGCATTGTATTTGTTAACCATTTATAATTAAGTGGTTCAGTTTTGATTTTCTATTGGACAATTAACAGTCATGGTAGCTGGGGAACAAGAAAGCAGTTATTTATGAAGAAACAAAATTGTTTAATTGTTTTATAATCCTTTGAGACTTGAACTGGAGCTGTTTTAATGGCCTCAATATAATTAGGTTTTTGCTTTTAAATCTGTTTGAGAGAATGGCCAAAACACAGTGAACTTAAGATGACACAATGTTTAAACAAACCATACTTGAATTTAACTGATCTGTAACAAATTCTGTGATATTACAACACTGATGGTCTTAAGAGTTGATTTTAATAGCATTATCGTGAGCTTGGGTTAAGATTTGTTGACAAGAAAATGTAATTTTATTTATGGCTTCTTTGTATCTGGAAGAAAATGTGCATTTATTTGTGATGGAATGTAAACTTCTGGAGTCTATAGCCCATGGTGGAGTTTGCACTTTCTTCCCATCTCTGCATGGGTTTCGTCTGGGTGCTCCAGTTTCTTCCCATAGTCCAAAGATGTGTAAGTTAGGTGGATTGGTCATTGCTAAATTGCCCCTTAGTGTCAGGGGACTAGTTCCAGTAAATGCACATAATTACGGGATAGGGCTTGGGTGGAATTGTTGACAGTGCAGACTTGATGGGCCAAATGGCCTCTTTTTGCACTGTAGGATTCTATGATTCTATAAAGCAGGGGTTATAGCAAAGATGAGGTGACCTGAGATGATTTGTATTCATCCAATAGGAAGAGTGAATTTGGACCATTGCCAAAAAGGAAGGCAGAATAGGAGACTGGGGTATAAAAGTCATGAGAAATCATGATACTTGTTGGCACAGTGGCTTCTGAGATATGGCTGTTTTGGACACAATTCAACATCACTTGAAATCCATGTCCTTATTTGAGGCAGGTGCAGTAGCATCAGTGTCTTCTTGGTTTAGTGTTTTACCCCTAGAGATAGTTATCTTCACAATTCACTATTATGAATGCCACTTGCTCTGGCACGTACTGTAGGATGCCCCTGGATTGGTGCAAGCATCTGAAACACGTCTTTTGCAGGTCAATAGTCCTCTCCACCACCACCCTTGTGGATACACATCAGCAATTGTGTCTCTCTTCTGCCTCTGGCCTTTGGTACCTGTGAGATATTATTAGCCAGCTTTTCAAAGGACACCCCTTGTCACCCATCAACACCCGATTAAGGAATTGTGAATATTCTTGGCACTTGAGTGACGTAGAGTGTGGCATTGTGGGAGCTGCAAGTTTACCTTGTACAACCTGTAAATCTGGATCTTGTAGTCACAAACTATCTGAACGTTCACAGAGTGAACATTCATAGCCCTTCCTGTTAACAAAAGCACCCAGCTAATGCCTTGATGACTGCGGGTATACCATATCCACTAAAGCAAGAAGATACTGATGCTGTTGCACCTGCCTCAGGTGAAGACACCAATGTCAAAGCCTCTGATCTGTTTTGTCTGACTGACTTGGTTCACCCTGTCATGAAAGAATGGTCTCACTCGCCTGAATAGAGGGTCAGCAACCAGCTTAACACAGCGCTCTGCAGCTGACTGCGAGACTCCAGAAAGATCATCCACAGAGCTCTGGAAAGATTCAGAGGCAGAAAGGTTAGTGACACAGTGGCCTTGATAGCCATAGTCATCACACAATTGCATGCTACTTCCAATCCAATCATCTGATTGGATAGCCATGATGGCTTCTCTTGAAAATTGTAGCCTCTTATTGCACTGGACCTGGGTCATGTCCAAGTAGTTGGTTTGCTTTCTGTAACCCAGGGAGCTGGGCAGTGGTGTATTCTGTGGGGTCGCCCTCATGCTGGTTCTGAACAACCTGTGCTTGCAAATTTGCCCAAAGGTGATATCTATGACCATCTAGCCTCCTCTTCTTTTACTTCTGATCTCTTCCTCAGAAGAGGTATCCCTGTTGAGTACATTACATCCATTTGAAAGGAAACTCCTGAGTTCACTGTCAGTGTGTGTCCCTGCAGGTCTGAGTGCAACCTCAGGGACTACTTATTGATTTCTTGGTGCTGTCCTTCCAGGAGTGTTGCCACTTTCTCAATAGGTGAGGCTGAGTACACTGTCAACTGGGTATAATGGTCAATATGGACTCCAAATGACAGATAACATAGCATGCAGACCCTCAGGGATCTCCACCAGATCTTCCTGCATATTCTGCTAGACATCCAGCATCTGTCACCTGATGGACAACTTCAAAGACTCAACATCTGCCTTATACTCAACTACGTCCTGGTCCCCAGCAGGCCTCTGACTGTCAGTGCACGCTATATCTCCACAGTGCAACATGTGTGCTATGCCTTCTTCACTGTGCACTACCATCTGAATTGAAGATTTAAAGCTGAGCAATGTACTTGTATCTGCACTGGTATTTGGTCCAAAAGAGGGTGTGGACAAAGTGACGTTTAAGTGTGACTACTCCTTGGGTGCCAAGAGAGGGTCCTTGGGGTCTTAGCTGCTTCTTGAAAATGTCTTATCTGACAGAAGGAGACATTATCTCAATGTGTATGCTCGGCAGGCTAGTGAAGCTTTGGACAACTACATTATGATGGCATCATGATTGCAAGATCATTGAAGATTATCATTTACTACTTCTTATTTGAGATGAGATGGCCATACATTGTTTGCACTCTCTACCAGTCTTCAATCTGTCCACTGGATTCTTATCTTCTTCCATGACCCCTGCCTCTTCACAACATGAGGAACTTCCTCCATGCTTATACTCAAGGGCATTCAGCTTGAACTTGGTGTGTATGAGCAGGTTGGCCATCTCACTAGTCATTCATGTGCTCCGCAGCACTATGGCTTCTCTTTTCCTGTACAAACAAAAGTCCATTCATTAGTCCACCTCTACCTACAACACCATAACAGCCTTGACACAACCTCTCCCACCACCAGAGAATCAGACTGAGATACCTGTCAGATTTTTACACCTCAGTCTTCTATGCACCCAAGACTAACACACAGATCTCTCAGACTTAGCTGATACTAGTACATGTGCCTTTGTAACCCTGAATCTTATGTCCCTGAGCACAACAAAGAACAGCCATCCTTCAAGATATTTTCATAGACCAGTGTTTTTCAAAGTGACTCATGGATGGGTTGCAGGATTTTGAAAAATGGATCACTAAAAATGAACCACAAAGATTGCCTGACAATTTTTTTTGTTTTTTTGTCTGGGCAAATTCTTGCTGCAGTACAGTGTATGACCATGTAAGGCAAGCATAAACTGGTCAGGGTGTCCTGCATGTGTAATTGGAGCCAAGCATCCTGTATATACGGGCACTATGGTGCCAATTTTCTTTCAGTTTCTAGTAAGCCAATTGTAAGCATGGATAATTTCACAATGCAAAAGAGGGCTAGAGATAAGTAATAAGTGAAAGTGATATTGGTCAGGAGGGATGGCATTTGGTGAAAGTGAGTCGCCAGAAAAAAGGTTTGAAAAACACTGTCGTAGGTTATCATGCCAAGTTATTAATCACCTTTGCCGAGCACAAAAGATTGTTAAACATTTTGTGGTACAAGATCCATGTGTGATGCACTGCATCATGCCTGCTGATCTGGACTACCAATTCTGACCAAGCTATCAATTCTGACTAGATTCTCTTTTGAGTTTTTGTATTAAACAGCAAGTCCCTTCCACTGTTCACTACAGGTAAGATACTGACTGCACCCAATCAGCTTGTGCTTGCGATACTCAAAAAAATTGTCCAACATAAGATGTGACTCTTGCGATTGGATAATATTGGCTAATATATTAATACAAAGGGCCATGTTCTTTACAGACAAGAAGATCATACATATATCACTTTGCACATTTCAGCGAAACAAAGCAAGTGATTTACATTCATTGGTTCATTCCTCAGGGCAACACCTTGACCAGAGTCAAGCTGCTTGTATTAAATTTTCAAACAATATGTGGCAGTTAAGTCAGTCATCATTAACTGGTGCATTCTCCAGGGCAACATGGCTACCAATCTGAGCACACCTACCAACTAATCAACATGCTTTTCTCATATAATATAAAGTTTTCCTGATATTAGTTTTTCTGCATTTGTCCTGATGTGTACAAGATGAAACGCTTCAATAGAGTATCTTTTTTCAGCAATGCTCAAGTTCTACTATCAAATGACTGAATATTATTTAATAATGTGAAACATCTAAATGTTGATGTTCTAGACACTAATGTTGTCAGGAAGTTAGCATACAGATGCAGTAAGCAATTGGGAAAGCGAATAATATGTTGTCATTCATTGCAAGGGGTTTAGAGTGCAAAAATAAAATCTTGCTAAAATTGTACAGGTTTTTGGTAAGATCATATCTGGAATACTATGTGCAGTTTTGGCTCCTGCATTTAAGAAAATATATATTTGTCTTGGAGACGGTACAGCAAATGTTCATTAAATTGGCCCTGGGACGAGAAGGTTGACCAATGATGAGGGGTTGAGTAAATTGGGCTTATGTTCTCTAGGATTCAGAAGAATGAGAAGCAATCTTATTCAAATCTGCAACATTCTTGATATTCACTTCTGTCAACACCAACACATGGTGGCAGCAGTGTATACCATATGCAAGGTGCTCAGCAGCAACTCACCAAGGTCTTTTCGTCAGCATCTTCCAAACCAGCAACTACTGTCACCTAAAAGGACAAGGGCAGCATTTACATGGGAACGCCACCATCTGCAAGTTCCCTTCCAAGCCAAACATCATTTTGATTTGAAACTACATTGCCATTCCTTCACTATTGCTGGATCAAAATCTTCGAACTTCCTTCTTAACAGCAAGTGGATGCACCTACTTGACATGAATTGACTGCATGCTTGAAGAAGGAGGCTCAGATACAATTTCTCAAGGCAACTTAGCATTGGATAATAAATTTTGGATTAACCAGCAATGTCCACATCCTGTAAAAGAATATAAATCCTCTTTCACAGAACATTGAAATGGACCTTGAGGAATTATCCCACTCTGCTCCAACTAATCATTCTTCACCCCCTTTCTTTCCCATGTTCTCTTTCCCTCCTCCCCCATTGATTTGGCTGTTTACTTCTTCCCATTCCTCAACCCCTTCATAAATTTCACTTAGCCTTCTCTTTTTCCATTCCTATCCACATACTTAGAGTTGTAGTGTGAGATTCAGTGACAGTGATGACAGTGAACATCAATAGGCAATGGTAAGACTTTCTTATGTTCGGTGTGATTATTACCTGGCAATTGTGTAGCACGAAAATTATTTATCGGTTACTAGTCAAAATCTAAATGTTGCACGCTTTGCTGCATATGGCCACAGACTACTTCACTATCTGAAGAATTGCGAAAGATGCTGCAAATTGTGCAATCATCACTGAACATTCCACTTCTGACCAAGGTCATAAAGCAGGTGAAGATGGTTGGACCAAAGACATTATTGTTACATATACATCTATCGACTTGTGGTGCTTAAAGAATCACGAGTTAGGGCTTGGTAACTTGAACACTGGAAGCTATGTATTGTAGATGTATACTGTTTCACAGTCAGATCTAAGACTGCACAACTGGGTTTCACACAGAGATCACTTGACACGCACTCTTAAAGGGACAGTATGCATCACAAACTCCAACATACGTATATGACATCCCTCCCCCTCTAATCCAAAACTACCCCAACCAAAACATATATATGTACAATGGAGAAACATATATACAGAGCATTGCAAACTACTTAACTCTTAGAGTTCACATGGAAATAATGAGTCTATTAGTTCCTCAGTTCAGGGATCAGTCTCCAGGGATTCTGAAAGGTCCTGCTGCTCAGCATGAGGATCCCTCTCCAACGGGCCACATTTGGCTCATGCCATTGATGCTGCTTCCTCCCTTGAGGTGATTGATTCTGAAAATTTAGGCTTGGTGCTATCTTGTTGTTTGAGGGGCTTCCCACCTTTGATGCGGAGCAATGACGAACTGGTAGCATGTCTCCTCCAAACTAGTTAATCTCTGGTCTGTATTGTGTAGGACAAAGATCCTGTTTGTGCAACAATAGTAGCTGGTATCCATTTTCCCTCACAAGTATAATTCCTGGCCAGAATGAGGTTTCTGAGAAGTCCACAATTTTGCGGTTTCTGAACACCTGGCCATCTGTCCGTCTTGGTTCCACTCAACCATGGTTCCGATCTCCACCATCGGTCACAGTATGTTCTTAATTTCCAGTTGAACATAAACAAAGCCAGCGAGCATAGGGGTGTCGCGTGGTCTATTGCAGTACATACCTAGCATCCCCCACCTTGTGATGACTTCAGAGATTGTTTCAAAACGGGAACAAATCATTTTGCCAGACCATTCATCACCGGGTGATATGGTGCCATCATCAGATGTGGTGCTTCATGTACTCAGCAAAGTCTTCTGCTACAAACTGGGTTCCACTGTCACTGATCACTTGTTCTGAATTGCCAAACTGGGCAAATATTTCATTGAGTTTGTCTATCATTGACTCCTCCAACATGAACTTCATAGCAATGATCTCCTGTCACTTGGAGTTGGCATCCACTATCACTAAGAGCATCTATCCTTCCACTGAACCAGCAAAGTCAATATAGATTTGCTGCCATGGCGATTGGAGCCGTTACCATGGATGAAGAGGTGACAAGGACGGCATTTAATGTTCCAAGGCACAGGACTTACCAATCCCACTTTTTCTTCAATTTGTGCATCAACGTTCAGTCACCACTTCTTGTTATTTCTTTCATTCGCACCACTTCCCAGGTGCCCTTGGTGCACATGTTCCAACACCTTTCCTCTTAATGATGGGGGAATGATGACTCATATTCCATACTGAACATCCATCCAATATGGACGATGACTCTCACTTTTGGAATATGTGTAGCTGAAACTCCAGGTGGTTTCTATTACTTGACCTCTCTCTCTCTCTCTCTCTCTCTCCCAGGACAAGATTCACTACCTGGCTACAATTGAATCATCCAACTGGCATTCTGCAATTGTTTAGTGGTCACCGGAACTTTATCTTCTTGGGGAAGTACATTAACTGCAGATTCCAGTGGGAATATTTTTGCTCCCAAGCAAAAGACAGCCGTTAGCATATCATTATACATACAGTAGATAATTATAGACATTGGCAGTTAACACATCGTTATACAAAAAGTAGATACATTTATGTATTTATGCCCCCCATCAATGACTGATCTTGTTACCAAAACTTGTTGTTTTGGCTCTGCTTTATCTCAAGCTAAGATGTCTCAAGGTCTATTTCCTGCAGCAATGCAGACACTAACAGACTTTAACTCTTTGTTGTGCAATATCTGTGCCCAAGTCAGCACATCCTAATGTCTTTTCCCAGAGCCCATTCTGTGCCAGGTAACCATCTTGTATTCTTTAATTTTGATTATACTTCAACAATTCCCCTGTTTGGTGAGGATTATGATCTAATATTCTGATAGATGAACAATAGCAGCAATGTGGGTCCAGCAATTCATGTGCCTGACTCGTAACCAAAAGATGTGCATTCACAGGTAGACCTTCTCGTCCTTCCATCGTCGTCGTCGGTATCTTCAGGAGTTTCCATCAGGTGATCTTCTTTGGTGACCATACTGGCCCCTGGCTCAATCTGAGTCACAGTAAGAAGTCTGACAATGCCAGGTTTAAGTCCAACTGATTTATTTGATAGTAAACTCACAAGCTTTCAGGATTTGCCCCTTTCTTCTTATTTGGTTTAACCAGTCCAATGCCAGCATCGCCACATTAATCTGACTCATCATGACTTCACAGCAGACATTAAGACATCTGATAATTAAGCAACAGATAATGATTATTGCAATGAGAATAATCAGTTCATGCATCAAATAGGACGCTCAAGATACCCCCAATAACCATGCAAGCCAGCTATTCCCCTTCTTGGGGCCTTGTCTAAAGTCATTGAGCTGCTTTCTTATGTCATTAATGACTTGGGTAATATTGTAAGATTCCTCTGTAACATGTGTTATACATTTGTCTCCTATTATTGTGCATACTCTTCCCTGATGGGCTAACTGATAGTCTATGGCATAGTGGGTGTGTTGCATGTATAATCTTCAGCTAATTCTTGGTTGACGGCTTCCAGTGCTTTTGATGTACTGTTTCCCAGGATGGTTAATCCACAGGTAATATGGGATAATAGGGTTTCTGTTTTTGGCACTAATTATTCCTGCTGTGCCCCCCCCCTCACCCCCCACCAAAGACAAGGCCCCAAGAATCCGTAGCTGAGTGATGGTCCCAGTCGGACCGGAACTTCCCAATAGATACAGAATTCCTTGATGATGGCCCAGGTCACTACCTTTCTTTGGATATATCCCTTTTGAGGACATGGAACAGTGAGTAGTCCTATTGATCCTACTGCAAAAAGGATCAGGAGGGTTGGTGTTGCCATCGTAAAGGTGCTGTTGAGGAGGAACATAAATCCCTTCTTGGCCCAGTAGCATTTAATACCTTGGTTATTGGTCTGTATATACTGCCAATTGCTCGGTTCACTTGACTTTCTGCCCAATCCTTCTAATTGGTAAGTGTCAAATGGGTTTGTCCATTGGGCTGAGCTGACATGAGTCTCATTACATTGACCACAAATGAGTTGCCTCTCCATGGTTACATTCAAGTATCTTTGCTCATTACTTGTACAAGTGAACTAGCCTCTGTTTACCCAACAGTGCTGAAGGACACATTGCGTTTGTACACAGGAAGGGAAACATTCTTGGGGACCAAGGCATATGCACATCCCCATCGCTGTTGAGTTGCATACTGAGCATACTCTTCTTCCCACTCCCTGGAGCCCCCTACACACAGGATTTGTGGGTTTATTAGTTCCACACATCTTCCCCATATATCCCTTTTACATTTGCCTGTTTGTCCTTTACAGGATGCGTTTGAGGTATCTACCATATATAAGCCGTGGGGGGATCCACCCAGGGGTGGCCACAAATAGGGCCTCTACAGATTGGGCTAATGAGTAATACATGGTTAGATTACCATGTAAATGTACATGAGCCTTGCAGAATAAGTTATCCTCTAGCCCTGTCAATTTTACAGTCGTGACAATATAGAGTAATGCAATTATATATGAGATCTTCGCAACAGGCAGGTATCAATCTTATCACTCTATGTTAACAATTTTTCAAAGGTTGTATTGCCAACCTGAAAACATCAGTTAATCTTGCTTGCAGTCGTCATCTGTTTTGGGGAAAACACTCTGGTTACTGTAATATCACTCATTTGTTCGTTTGTATAATTTCAGCTGGGTCCAATGTTTCCATTCACCTTTCCCCCTACGTCCAGACAGACACAGGTATAAGCTAATGGAAAGGATTCTCAGGGACAGGATGTATGAGCATCTGGAGCGCTGCGATCTGATCAGGGATATGCAGCATGGCTTCGTTAAGGGGAGGTCGTGCCTTACGAATCTAGTGGAATTTTTTGAAGAGGTGACAAAACGGTTGATGAAGGACAAGCCGTTGATGTTGTCTATATGGATTTCAGTAAGGCGTTTGATAAGGTCCCTCATGGTAGGCTGATAGAAAAGGTGAAGGCGCATGGTATACAGGGCCAGGTACGTAGATGGGTTGAGAACTGTCTTGGGAGGAGGAGACAGCGGGTAGTAGTGGAAGGCTCTTTTTCCAACTGGAGGTCTGTCACTAGTGGTGTGCATGATGTACCACAGGGCTCTGTACTAGGACCCCTTCTATTTGTGGTGTATATAAATGACTTGGAAGAGGGGGTAGGTGGTGTGATCAGCAAATGTGCTGATGACACTAAGATGATTGGATTGGCGGGTACTGAGGAACAGTGCCTGGCAATACAACATGACATAGATAGACTGGTAGATTGGGCAGATAGATGGTAAATGGAATTTAATCTGGATAAATGCGAGGTGATGCATTTTGGCCGGAATAATGTAGAGGGGAGTTATAGGATAAAAGGTAAAACTATCCAGAGTATAGAGATGCAGAGAGACCTGGGGTGCAAGTTCACAAGTCTCTGAAGGTGTCAGTACAGGTGGAGAATGTGGTAAAAAAAGCGTATGGTACGTTAGCCTTCATAGGAAGGGGTATAGAATACAAGAGTAGGAGTCTGATGTTGCAGATGTATAGAACGTTGGTTAGGCCTCATCTGGAGTACTGCGTCCAGTTCTGGTCGCCGTACTACAGGAAGGATGTAGAGGCCCTGGAGAGAGTGCAGAGGTGATTTACCAGGATGCTGCCTGGTATGGAAGGGCTGTCTTACAAGGAAAGATTGAAAACACTGGGGTTGCTTTCTCTTGAAAGACTTCGGCTGAGAGGAGATCTTTTAGAGGTATATAAGATTATGAGGGGTACAGATAGAGTAAATGGTGGTAAGCTTTTTCCACCATTAGAAATGGATAGAACGAGGGGTCACGGGCTCAGGGTGAGGGGGGCTATGTATAAGACGAATATTAGAGGCCAGTTTTTCACACAGAGGGTAGTGGGGGTGTGGAATGCACTGCCGAGTAAGGTGGTGGGAGCAGGCACGCTAGGGTTGTTTAAGGGTCTCTTGGACAGCCACATGAGCGGTCTGCAGGTAGAGGGATATAGCAGGACTGTTTGAATATAGGGAGGACCAAATAGTAGTAGACTATCTTTTAGTTTCGTCTCGGGAATGTCTTAGTTTTTTTTTAGCATGTTTAATTAAGTCTTATTTGTTTCCGCAGGCAATTCGATCCACCTTGTTGACCAACAAGGGGCATTCATGCGGCATGTCGTGCGAGAGCTGCTCTTGGAGGTTGCTTCAGGAGTTGCCTAGTGCTTCACGTTGTCAGTGTATGCTTAAACTGGACCATCTGATGGGCATCATGACAGCTCAGAGACTATCGCTGTTGCTGTGCTGACACATGGATTTGGGCCTGTGTCTGCAGGAGTTTGCGCGTTCTCCCCGTGGTTGCGTAGGTTTCCTCCAGGTGCTCCGGTTTCCTCCCACATCCCAAAAATGTGCTCTTAGGCTGATTGGGTAACAAATTGTCCCTATATTGGTCCCTATATGGGAATCTTCAACAATAGGTATAGCCTAAAGTCCAGGATATGTCATTAAGACGTTAGGACGGCGGTGTGGGCTCGTTGGGCCGAAGGGCCTGTTTCCCGTGCTGTGTTGCTCTTTGTTCTTTGTTCTATCTTCACTAATTATGACCTCGTGTGGCCCATTCCATTTTGGTTCAAACCCTGGTTTTTCAGGTAATGTTTTTACCATGATGCGACTTCCTGTTGTTGGGACGTCAGGGAGCATTTCAAGCCCTCTGTGCATCTCCTTCTTCCTGATTACCCTTTAGTAATTTAAGCAACCCTTTTGTTGGACACTTAGTTCCAAAACATATCATTTAATTTTGTCTTTTGGCCCCACCTGTTATGTATTGCTTCGCCCTTTCTGTCATTAGTTCATAAGGGGTTAATGCGGTTGTCCAGTTTGTGGTGGCTCTTAACCTTATTAATATAGTAGGTAGTACTTCTGTCCATGTTTTTTCTGCCGATTGCATGACGTTGGCTAGGGCATTCTTAAGGGTTCTGTTCATACGTTCCACCATTCCAGAACTCTGTGGGTGGTAGGGGATGTTAGTTTTATTCCCATTAGTTGGTATACTATTTTTACCACCTTTCTGGTGAAGTACATCCCTTGATCTGAATCAATTTGTATGGGTATTCACTATCTAGGGATTACCTTCTCTGCCAATATTCTAGCCACCTTGGTAGCAATACAATTTCTGATAGGGAATGCTTCTACCCACCTGGTAAAACTGGCCATGATAACCAAACAATAGTTTTGCCATGGGATTGTGGTCGTGGCCCTGAGAATTCTATTTGCAAATGTTCTCAGAGCCTCTTTGGTAGGGGCTGTTGTCCCATCTTAATTTTTATGGGTCAACCAGGATTGTATTGTGCGCATGTTATGCATCGGTGACAATGTCGGGCTATGTCCTTTCCATTCCTTTCCTGTACTAGTTGCCATGACCTCTCTTCCCGCATGTGAGAGTCCATGGTAGTTCCAAGAAGGTGTTTTGTATGCACTCTGGTGCCATTACTTGTCATTTCATCTCCAAACATTATCCATCCCTCTGCTTGCTCCCTGTGCTTTCCACTTCCCCTCTTCCTTTTTCAAGGTATCTTCATGTAAGTCCCGAAAATCTATTTCGTATCCTGTCTGGCCCTTTACTGCTTTACTCGCCGACTGCCTCTTGCTCTAATGCTAACTGCACTGCTCTATCTGCAGCTTCGTTTCTTTTTTAATGTAACCAATCTGGGTTATCCCTTTCTGGTTCCTTTTAATGTGTTTTAATTTTTATTACTGTCACTTCTTGGGGTTTTTCACTGGCTTTTAGTAATACTTTGATCCTTTGTTGGCATTTAATAGGAGTTTCTCCCATGCTTACAAACCCCCTTCTACCCCATGCCATCATATAATTGTGTATTACCCCGAATGTGTACCTACTATTGGTATATATGTTTACTGTCTCCTTCAGACAATTCTAGTGCTTCTGTGAGTGCCAACAGTTCTGCCACCTGCGCAGATAGATCTGTCAATTCTTTCTGACTTTACCATTTCCAATTTGTCATTTACTACTGCTCATCCTGTCTGGAGTGATCCTTCTACATATTTACATGAGCGATCTACAAAAAGGGTCTCGTCGGCTGTTGCTAAAGATACATCCTTTAACCTATCTTCTTCTACATTAGAACATAGAACATAGGACATTACAGCACAGAACAGGCCCTTCGGCCTTCGATGTTGCGCCGACCAATATAAAAAGCAATTCCCCTCCAAACTAAACCATTCCCTTCTCTTCCATATACTTATCAACTAACCTCTTAAACGCCACCAAACTTGGCGCATCTACAACTGCTGCACGCAGGGCATTCCACTCCCGAACCACCCTTTTGGTAAAGAACCTACCTCTGATATCCGTCCTATAACTATCACCCCTTAATTTAAAGCTGTGTCCCCTCGTGCTAGCTTTCTCCATCCTAGAAAAAAGGCTATCACTGTCCACCCTATCTAAACCTCTAATCATCTTATATGTTTTGATAAGGTCCCCTCTTAGCCGCCTCCTTTCTAACGAAAACAACCTCAAATCCCTCAGCCTCTCTTCATAAGACCTGCCCTCCATACCAGGCAACATCCTGGTAAACCTCCTCTGTACCTCTCCAATGCCTCCACATCTTTCTTATAATGCGGGGACCAGAACTGCACACAATACTCCAAGTGCGGCCACACTAGAGTTTTGTACAGTTGCAACATGACGTTGCGGCTCCGAAATTCAATCCCCCTACCAATAAAAGCATTCATATTCACATCTCCACAGTTATGTCGTTCTTGTGTATCCAAAATTCCTTCTGCTATGTTATCTCCTGTATCCCTTATTATTTTAACTGATTTGCTGGGAGATAGGAGGACAACTTCCCATTTAGCCCTTCTCATGTTCGAGATGGACCTCAACTTTCCTGTATTTAGCATTTCCTGTCATTACTATCGGTTCGCTAGCCTTTACGGCCCAGGCAGCACAATCTAAGGCAGCTATGCATCTTGGCAATCCGGTTACTACCGGCCCTTCTGCTATTGAATAATAACCAATGGGCCTCTGTTTATCTCCATGATCTTGCTTTACTACTGCAGAGTAGAACCTCCCTTCGTTATTAGTGTATGTGGAAATTTTATTGGAATCTGCTAGTCCCTCTCTGGGAGCTGGTATTAGTTCTGCTTTTAATTTATTATAGGCCTCTTCTTGGTCAGAGTTCTACTCTACAGAGTTTAAAGCTGGCTTTCCCTCTTTAACTAGTCCCTGTATAGGCTTTGCCAATTTTGTGAATTCTGGTATAAAACTTTAGCTATGGTTAAACAGTCCCAGCATCTTTCTGACTCCCCTTCCGGTGACTTGCCACGGCATTTGTTATACTGCGTTCTTTTGGTCTGTTGACATTTCTTTAAGCCCTTGTGATATTAAGTGTCCTAGGGACAGGACTTCTGCTTTCCCGATTTGTGCCTTTTTGGGGCTCACCATTAACCCTGCGGTTTTCAGTTAATTCAACACTAGGTATGGTGCTTCCTGATGTCCTGACTTAGATTCTGAAGCTACTAATATATCATTCATGTATTGCAGAATCATGCTACCCTGTGGTAGTTCTACCCTGTTCTGGATGTCACTCATTACTCAATGGGAGATAGCGAGGCTATTGTGGAATCCCTGCAGTCAACGAGTCCAAGTGTACTGTTTGTCTACCACTGTAAATGCAAATTTGTCTTGGGACTTGGGATCCAAATATAGGGACCAGAGTCCATTAGCTACATCCAATATGGTAAAGATTTTACGCTCCGATGTCAATCCATTCAGGATTGTCGAGGGGCTTGCTACAATGGGGTGCAATTTGGACATGACTTTATGGGGGCCAGCATAGTCTATTGTGAGCCTGTAACTTCCATTGTGTTTGCTCACTGGCCAGGTTGGGGAGTTAGTGGTACTCATAATTTCCCCCAGGATTCCTTTCTCTACTAACCTTTTAACTATTTCTACTACAGTTGCCTTTGCTTCTTGTTTTATTGGGTACTGTCAGTGGGGTTTGTGCTCCAGTCCGGGCACCTTTATCGGGTCAGTTTTGGTTAGGCCAGTGTCTAATTTCTTTTCAGTCCATACTTTGAGGTCGGAGGCATAGATGTCTCCAAACCCTTCTGTTTCTAGTTGCCAATCTCTAGCTGTAGCCTTGAGGTGACTTATGAGTTTTCCTATTCTGGTTTTCCAACCATCCATTTTAAGAACATAAGAACATAAAAAATAGGGGCAGGAGTAGGCCATCCAGCCCCTCAAGCCTGCTCTGCCATTCAGTAAGATCATGGCTGATCTGTAGTGGTTCAGTACCACTTTCCCCCCGTAACCCTTACTCCTTTGTCAATCGAAAACCTATCCACTCTTGACTTGAACATATTCAGTGAGGAAGCCTCCACCACCTCATCAGGCAGAGAATTCCAAAGATTCACCATCCTTTGCGTGAAGAAACCCCTCCGCAACTCCGATCTGAACCTCCCCGCCCCCGGCTAATCTTGAGGCTGTGCCCTCTAGTCCTGCTATCTTTGCTAAGCAGGAAGAGTCTCTCAACCTCTACTCTATCCATCCCCTTCATTATCTTATATGTCTCTATAAGATCCCCTCTCAGCCTTCTAAACTCCAAAGAGTACAAACCTAGCCTATTCAGTCTCTCATATTCCAACGCCCTCATCTCCGGTATCAGCCTAGTAAACCTTCTCTGGACCCTCTCCAAGGCCAATATATCCTTCCTCGAATGCAGCGACCAAAACTGCACACAGTACTCCAGCTGCGGCCTCACCAGCACCCTATACAGCTGCAATAGAACCCCCTACTTTTATATTCTATCCCCCTAGCTATAAAGGCCAACATTGCATTCACTTTCTTAATCACCTGCTGCACCTGCATACTGTGTTTTTGCATTCGTGCACAAGGACCCCGAGATCCCTCTGCACCGTTGCATGCTGCAGTTTTTCGCCATTTAAATAGTAATCCTTCCTACCATTATTCCTACCAAAGTGGATAACCTCACACTTGCTAACATTATACTCCATCTGCCAGGTCCTTGTCCACTCACTCAACCTCTGCAGGCTTTCCACACCTTCCATGCAATTTGCTTTTCCACTCATCTTTGTGTCATCAGCAAATTTTGTCACCCTGCACTCAGCCCCTTTCTCCAGATCATCTATGTAAATGGTAAATAGTTGAGGTCCCAGCACTGAACCCTGGGGCACTCCACTAGTCACCAGCTGCCAATCAGAATAGCACCCATTAATACCTACCCTCTGCTTCCTATTTGACAACCAATCCTCTACCCAGTCTAACACCCTACCCCCGACTCCCTGCACCTTAACCTTCTGCAGCAATCTTTGTGAGGCACCTTATCAAACGCTTTTTGGAAATCCAAAAACACCACATCCGCCGGTTCCCTTCTATCTACTGCACTAGTCACTTCCTCATAGAACTCCAATAAATTCGTCAAGCATGACTTCCCCTTAACGAATCCATGCTGCGTCTGCCTGATCAAACAGTTCATATCCAAGTGCCTCGTTATTTCTGCTTTGACAACAGATTCAAGCATTTTTCCAACTACTGAAGTTAAACTTCCGGTCTATAATTCCCTGCCTTCTGTCTGCTACCTTTTTTAAACAGCGGTGTAACATTAGCTGTTTTCCAATCTTCCGGCACTTTTCCGGAGTCCAGCGAATTTTGAAAGATAATTACCAGGGCATCTCCTATCACCTCTGCCATTTCCTTGAGGACCCTGGGATGCATTCTATCTGGTTCCGGGGACTTATCTGCCCTCAGCCCCATTAGCCTATCAAGAACCACCTCTCTAGTGACTGTAATCTCATCAAGGACCTCATCTCTTACCACCCCTCTATCCTTAATTTCGGGCGAGCTATTTACGTCCTTCTCCGTAAAGACCAACGCAAAAAACGTATTCAAGGTCTCCGCCATATTCCTATCATCCACCATTAAACCACCCCTCTCATTTTCCAAGGGTCCTACATTAACTCTGGCCATCCTCCTTTTTTTTATATATTTATAAAAACTCTTACTGTTCTTTTTGATGTTTCGAGCTAGTTTAGCCTCATATTCCATCTTTCCCTTTTTAATCACCTTTTTAGTCACTCTTTGCTGTTGTTTGAAACTTTCCCAATCCTCCAATCGCCCACTATTTTTAGCCGTTTTGGCCAGATTAATTCTCCCTTCACACAGTCAATCAAAATCTCATGCTCCTTCATTTCCCATTATTGTACCCTCATTATTTTTACATACATAGCATCTCATAGGTACATACAAATTATTTATTTATACTAATGTGGTCTTGCTCAGGTAGGCAGGTGTTTTATTCCCTCGTATCAACATTAGACAAATCATCCTAAGAGAAGGTCAGTGACAGATGTTGGTGTTCCTGTGTTCACCAGCATCCCACATTGCATGGCCCTACTAGTACAGACACATAAATCCTTCTTACCCTTACGAATGGCGGCTGCAGGCTGTCAGTCTTGCTGACCTCGGAGGTTCCTTAGTTCCTCCAATTCTGCTGTGGACATGGATCAGAGCAGGGTCTCCCATGTTTATCTCAACATATTGCTTCTATGTGTCCATTTTTATTACGATGATTACAATATCTCCCACTGTTTCCAAATTTATTTCGTTTCCTCTGGACTCAGCACTCCTTTGCAAAGTGCTTTTATCGGCCACAATTGTGGCAGGTCAGTTTGGGCTTAGCTCTGCTCCTGCTACCATATGTGGTTACTCTTCCCTGTTTTGTCCTTGTCTGAGATATCTCCTCTTTGCCTCCAAGTACGCCACTAGCCCGTTCCACCAGTTCATCATAATCCTGGGATATGATCACTCCTATCTTTAGGATGCTTTGGTGAGCACTGGAGAGCCTATCCTTGAAAGCTTGAATAAAGGCTCGATCCCCACGGCCTGGGTTCCCTTGCCCTGAGCATTCCTGGTATACTTGGACAACCATTCCCTGTATTCAGAAGTTCCCTCCCCCTTTTATTGCTTGGTCATTGTGATTCTACTCCAATTAGTAGAAGCATTTCCTAAAACTTTGTGGACTTCTGTTTTAAACAGGATAAAGAGTGCCTGTTGGGCATCTATTTCTGCTGTTATGTTACTGCATGTGATCAAAGTCCCCCACTGTAGTCTTGTGCTGGGAAGATGGTGGGCTCTCCAGCTACCTGCTTCCATTTATCTGCTGGACATGCAGCCCTAACCGCATGTATATCCCTTAGATGCAGTTGGTGTCCTACCCAAACTGTATCTAGTTCTTCCCAAAACTTCGTATTTGTGCTTCTAGGTTGTAGTTTATTCCGGGAGGACATTACTTGTTATCTTTTGCCCAGGATAAATGGTTTGTAATTTGCTTTTGCTGCGTGTCCATTCCCTCTCAGATTACTGACACTAAATTGTGCTCTAGTCCTTCCCTTCCTCTGGAGGGGCAGTTGGTCTCTGTTGTGTGGACTCATAGGGGCAGAGGAACAGTTCCCCCCTTCTCTCCCATTGATATTCCTCTAATACTTGAATCCTTTTCTCCAACTCCCTTACTCTGGATCTAATTTTTTAATCTTATCCTTATCTTCATTCCACTTTTTAGTGGAAGCAACTACTTGTTCAATTAGTCCAGCAAACTGATGTATTAATAATATCCCTGCCTTTTTTGTTTAGTCTCTTTTCCCCATCTATCCACTTTTTATGTTGTTCTAAAATCTGAGAAACATCCCAGCCAACCCTTTGTATCTTCTTAATCAGCCTGTGTCTGTCTGTCACATATTTATCAATAAAAGATCCTGCAGGAGAACTAAGAGAACCACTTAGTTCTCTACCTGCCATTTTGCAGACTTCTGCACCCCTGGCCATGATTACTCCCTTAGCAATGTGTTTTCTCCACTGTTAGGGTTTCTATTTATACTCTCTACCCCAGCCGTGATTAGAACATAGAACATAGAACATAGAACAATACAGCACAGAACAGGCCCTTCGGCCTTCGATGTTGTGCCGACCAAAATAAAAAGCAATGCCCCTCCAAACTAAACCATTCCCTTCTCTTCCATATACTTATCAAATAACCTCTTAAACGCCACCAAACTTGGCGCATCTACAACTGCCACAGGCAGGGCATTCCATTCCCTAACCACCCTCTGGGTAAAGAACCTACCTCTGATATCCGTCCTATAACTATCACCCCTTAATTTAAAGCTGTGTCCCCTCGTGCTAGCTTTCTCCATCCTAGGAAAAAGGCTATCACTGTCCAACCTATCTAAACCTCTAATCATCTTATATGTTTCGATCAGGTCCCCTCTTAGCTTCCTCCTTTCTAACGAAAACAACCTCAAATCCCTCAGCCTCTCCTCATAAGACCTGCCCTCCATACCAGGCAACATACTGGTAAACCTCCTCTGTACCCTCTCCAATGCCTCCACATCTTTCTTATAATTTGGCGACCAGAACTGCACACAATACTCCAAGTGCGGCCGCACTAGAGTTTTGTACAGCTGCAACATGATGCTGCGGCTCCTAAATTCAATCCCCCTACCAATAAAAGCTAAGACTCCATAAGCCTTCTTAACAACTTTATCCACTTGACTGCCTACTTTCAGGGATCTAGTGACACATACACCAAGATCCTTCTGTTCCTCAACACTATTAAGAGCCCTACCATTAGCCCTATACTCTACACATTTATTGTTCCTGCCAAAGTGCATTACCTCACACTTTCCACATTAAACTCCATTTGCCACCTCTCGGCCCAGCTCTGCAACTTGTCCAAGTCACTCTGTAAACTAAAACACCCCTCTTCACTATCTACCCCTCCACCAACTTTAGTATCATCTGCAAATTTACTGATCCATCCCTCAATACACTCATCCAGATCATTTATAAAAATTACAAACAGCAGGGGCCCCAAAACAGACCCCTGAGGCACACCACTCGTCACCGAACTCCACGATGAATATCTCCCATCAACCACCACCTCTGTCTTCTATCTGCCAGCCAATTCCTAATCCAATTAGCTAAATCACCCTCTATTCCACACATCTGCATTTTCTGTAGAAGTCTTCCATGGGCCACCTTATCAAAAGCCTTACTAAAGTACATATATACTACATCAACCGCCTTACCCCCATCCACCTCTCTGGTCACTTTCTCAAAAAACTCAATGAGGTTAGTAAGGCATGACCTACCCTTCACGAAACCATGCTGACTATCCCCAATCAATTCATTTCTCTCTAAATAACTATAAATCCTATCCCTAATAATTCTCTCCAATACGTTGCCCACCACAGAAGTAAGACTCACTGGCCTATAATTCCCAGGAAGGTCTCTCTTCCCCTTCTTAAACAATGGGACCACATTCGCTATCCTCCAGTCCTCCGGAACCACACCGTAACCAACGAGGACCTGAAGATCAGAGCCAGAGGCTCTGCAATCTCCTCTCTTGCCTCCCAGAGAATCCTAGGGTAAATCCCGTCCGGCCCAGGGGACTTATCCAACTGCAAACCCTCGAGAATTTCTAACACATCCTCCCTATCTACTACAATACTCCCCAATTTGCAACCCTGTACCTCAGTGCTCTCCATAGCTACATTTCCAGCACTCTGCGTGAATATGCGTGATTATTTCCTGAGAAACATGTTTTCTCCATCGTTATCATTTCTATTTATTGTGACCGTCACAATTACCTCCTTGACAACGTATTTCCTCCATCGGAGTCCCACTCTAGGTCAGAGTGATCAGCTCCTTACTGCGCCGCTTTACAACGTGACAGACAAGTACACAAACTACACAAATTTCTATGCAAACAGATGGCAAACTCTGCATTTGTTTGCCTCTACAGAGTTTGATGCTAAATGACTTTTATCACTGGTGCTTCATGATCCTAAGTGCCTTGGTGCCTCTATGCCCACTTCAGAGTCCTAACCATTGCATGGATGATTTCCCCTCTTAACAACCGGTCTAAGGCTACGCGTTTGAGACAGATGCTTCATTGTCCTTAGTCGATCAGCACAAGTAATCAATTCCTTTTCTATCCGATAGTCCCATAAATTCCCCTAATTTTCACCCATTTTTAACTGCAGTTATGACTCAGTCTGACTCCCACAGATTCAATAATCTCTAGTCCAGTTCGCCAACCAAGGCCAACTGATCAACTCACGAGGTGAGATCCTGCCCGACTACACCAATTTGTTGTGGGAAAATCACCACTCGGAGTCAGATCTAAGAATCAACACGCAGTTTTGTCAGACAAATCTTTGGGGGAAGGATTGGGCTCTCCACAGTGTGTGCAGTCACCTTCTCAACTTTTAAAATGACAGTTGAGCATCTTTTATACATTTTCAAATAATGAACAAGTACGGACATTAGCCATTAGCACATCATTATATATAGAATAGACAAGTATAGACCTTTGCAGTTAACACATAGAGTAGGTAATTTATGCATTTATGTCCCCCATCAACGACTATCTTGTTACCGAAACTCATTGTTTTGGCTGTGCTTTATCTCAAGCTAAAGTGACTCAAGGTCTATTTCCTGCAACAATGCAGACACTAACAGTCTTTAACTCTTTGTTGTGCAATATCTGTGCCCAAGTCAGCACATCTTAATGTCTTTTCCCAGAGTCTATTTTGCACAGGTAACCATCTTGCATCCTTTAATTTTGATTTTATCCAACAAATCCTTTACTATCCTCATCTGCAAAAAAGCCTGTGACAGATCCATTTTGGAGAATTTCTTTCCCCCTACCAAGCCACTGAAAAGGAAGCAGGTCTTGGTTTGCTCACAGAGCTAGGAATACTGTCACTTTTCTCACTGACCTGTCTAATTTTAAATCTGGCGGTGCATTCACTCCATTACTAGCAGCCATGCTTTCAACTCCCAAGCATCTAAATTCTAGTGTGTCCAAATCTCTAAATCCCTTACTAGTCTTTTAAGACAGTCCTTTAAACCTACCTCTCTGCCTTCTGTGGCTTGTGTCAAATTTTATTTGTTAGCTGTCCTGTGAAACTTTTGATATGCAAGACTATATCAAAGACTTTATATAAATGCAAGTTCTTGATGTTAGTAGGAGTGGAATGAAGAACAAGGATCCTGCCAAATAGGGGGAGCTACGCAAGTGCTCAACAGCCATATTGCTTATTGGGCAGACTGAGGTGAAGTACAACTTGTAATGTAAGGGTCTGGCTTATATAGGGCTGATAGGGCTAATGTGGGACAGTAGTGCTACACAGATGATGTAAGGTGGTGTCAGACGTAGGGTATAGGGGAAGGGGGGAGGCGGGGGCACTCCTATGCTGCAAAGGGAAAAAGTAAATGCAGTGTTTTCCGGGAACCCGAGGCTGCATCAGTGATATTACTTTTAATCCTTTTAAGCCTTTGAAAAAGGTTATGGATGAAAGATTTCATGAGTGGAACGTAAATGGTAAAGCAGAAGAACTGGGTGAATGAGTGGAAGAACTGAAGCGTAGGAGATAAGTGGGCAGATAAGCTGGGGAAATGGTAAATTGTTGATGAGTCAATTAGGAGTTAGGCCTCTCACTAACATATGCAAGGGTTTAAAATGTGATATAGGCAGCCAGTGGAAAGCCTATAAATTGGCCCAACGAATTTAGCACTGGCCTGAACACACAGACAATTGAGTGTGCACTATTCAGTTGTTAAATTTATCAACTTTGAGTTAGTTTCAGGCCCAGAATTGGATAAAATATTGTGCTTAAAATTTCAGGATAGCATTTCGAATACATGATAAAATATTGTGCTTAAAATTTCAGGATAGCATTTTGAATACATGTATTATTTTTCAGGAAGCTGCGACAAGACTTCTTCGCTGCAACTACTCCTTTAAATGTGTAACTTTTCACTTCCTTGAAATTTCCAAATGATATGAAAACCACTTGGAGAGTAAATGCCAATTACTTTCTTCAAGTAGTTCACATTTAGAGAGATTCTAAGCTTCCACTGAAGCTATGACAGAGGAGCAAGAGAAGCCCTGAGCACGTTCTCTGTTTAAATTTATCATTGAACAGAGTAAACATATCTAAAAAAGACACAGAGTAAGAAATGGATCATTTATCATTCTCTACCACTCAGTCTTCCCTGACTTCCTTGCCTCTCATGTACTTTGTCTCCCAACATCTCAGTGTCCAGGAAGTAATTTCTGCAAAGTGAATTGCACCAGACATTTCAGATGATTTTACTCAAAAGCACTATTCCAACTCACATTGCTTGTGAGGCGGGCTGAGACTCTTCCACTGCATGTTATTTGAAAGGAAAATGCAACCCTGTATCTCAGTATCATGCATTTCACATCATAAACTATTCATTCAAGTCAAATGTCATTATTGTCTTCTCTCTCCAAAAAAAAAGTAGGAACTAGATGTTAAGTTTGCACTCTCCATACATGAGATTTCTGGTGGGGGCTCAAGATCCAGCAAAACCTGGAAACTGCGGATCTCATTGGCAAGATTGTGATTTCTGATTTTCATTCCCCTTCACCAGTGACATAATCATGTTCATGCCATTATGGCCAAGAACCTGATTGCATTCATTTTAATACAATTAAAGATCCCCCTCGCATTCTTCCCACCCTCCACTAGATTTTAATACCTCACCAACATAATGTCATGATGGTGAGGTTTCACCTAGAAATAACCTGTTGAGAGGATCTCCCAGAGACACAATAGTCACTATAGTCCCAGAGCAGAAGGATGTGGGAGAAGTACCCTGGCAATGCCCATGAGGACTTATTTAGTTGTGGTGGTGGTGGGCAGCAAACATGAGAATGATGGGATGCTGAATATGATTGGAGGGAATGGGGCCACAGATTCTTCTGTAGTGGAGCATGGGGGGATTAATTTTTTCCAGTGATTCTTGGCTCTATGAGGAACACCCACAAGAATGAGAGAGAAATTTAGCCAGTGGAGCTGGACAGTTCCACACTAGTTTTTTCACCAGAACTAACACTGCCAAATTCTCAGAAGATTCCATTCATGGTCTACAATCAGAGAGAAGCAGTGGCACTCAAAACCTTGCACATCCAATGAAGTGGACTTAGTGCCAAGTACGGGCTGGCGGACTGGAAAACTTGTTCCATAGTTCCATAGCCACTTCCTCACCAATTCTGTTAGGGCACATTAATTGCCCTATGCCACACAAGCACTTACATGAGGTGAGGGACTGAGCTAGAGTGAAAAATGGTGCTGTTTTCTCAAAGGAGGATTGGGATATGAGAGCCTTCAATTGAACAAATACTTCAGATCTCGGGGTGGGGGGAAGCTGGATTTTTAAAGCAACAAGGTAGCATAAAGGTTAGCACTGCTGCTTCACAGCTCCAGGGTCCTTGCTTTGATTCCCAGCTCGGGTCACTGTCTGTGTGGAGTTTGCACATTCTCCTTGTGTCTGTGTGGGTTTCTTCCAGGTACTCCGGTTTCCTCTCACGGTCCAAAGATGTGGGGTTCGGTTGATTGGCCATGTTAAGAAATTGCCCCTTAGTGTCCAGGAATGCGTAGGTTAGAGGGATTAGTGAGCATAATATGTAGGGATATGGGGCTAGAGCCTGGGTGGGATTGTATTCAGTGCAGACTTGATGGGCCGAAGGACCTCTTTCTTCAGTGTAGGGTTCTATGGTTCATCATAGAGGCAGGAACCAGAGATCAGGAAATGATTTGGCTCAGTGACCTGTAGCAAGAAAAATTGCCAGGGGAATGGGTGCTAACTGAAGTTAGGCTCACTGAACACAATAAGTGTAAGGACAAGGCCATAGGGGATGCCGAGTGTTGAGGTCGGCTGTTTAAAAGGCCTATCCCAGTGCTCTGGGACTTGGTCTGAGTTATAATGACAACAAAGCAAACAACTGCTCTCAAATGCTCATGCATCACACTGTGCACAATCCCTATGACCCATCCATCCAACTCATGCCCTCCAACCAGATCCCATGATTCTTTCTAAATTATGACTTTTCCATGCCCATTTACTCACTATAGATTATTGTGAATGGCATGGTGGCACAGTGGTTAGCAGTGCTGCCTCACAGCACCAGAGAACCGGGTTCGACTCCTGGCTTGAGTCACTGTCTATGTGGAGTCCCCATGCTCTCAGATGTTCACGTGGATTCCTTCTGGGTGCTCCGGTTTCCTCCCAAAGTCTAAAAGACGTGTTTTTTAGGTGCATTGGCTGTGCTAAATTCTCCCTCAGTGTATCCAAAAAAGCACCAAGTATGTGACTAGAGGACTTTCACAGTATCTTCATTACAGTGTTAACGTAAGCTTTCTTGTGATGGTAATAGTTAGAAAATACACTCTCTATAGACCAATGAATGCTATAATAACAAGACTATGTGAAAAAGCATTTAAAAAGTCATTCATTCATAAGTTTCTACTTCCTTAAAAGAACTCCATAAAAGGACTATAAAAATATTGATGATTAATAACTGAAAACAAGCACTTGAAACATCTTTATCTTGTGTAAATAAACATTGTGCAATCAACAGAATAGATGACAGCAAGAACTATCAATCATCAACATCTTCTTTGAGGCAAAACTGTTACAGCAGTCTAATGATATTTAGACTTTCAGCCAAGAATGCATTATGCAATAGAGGCCTTTTTTGGGGACTTGCAGTGCATTTTTCAGCTGTCCAGCAGTTAATTAGTTGCCATCTACACTCCTGTCCTTTTAAAATGAATGGCCAGCAGACCACCAGGAGCAGTGGCCCCTACTGGGTCTGTGTTGGAAGCGAGGAGAACACAGAAGCTGACCACCCTCCCAACCAAGTAATTGGAACCTGGGGGCAATGGGGTCAGTCCGGTAGATCTCAACGAGGCGAACAAATGATTATGCCAGAGGGATTTGCTGCAAGGAGAGCTGATACCACTGGAGGATTCTTCCATGGACAAGAGCATCTGAAGAGTAGTGTCTCTCCAAGCCCTGAGGGAGGTCACTAGGATTCATCAGACAGTCTTCCCACATGGCAGAAGACCTACCTGTTGGCAGTAAAATGAAATGAAAGAGGAAGCAACAGCAGGGCAGTTGCCTTTGGTTTTGTAGAGAAGCTACTAGTGGTGAGTGCATAGTCAAGAATTGTGTGGAAGAAGAAATGGCAAAACATAGTGAGTTTAGACCACAAAATATAGGAGAAAAACTAGGCCATTCAGCCTATTGAGTCTGCTCCGCCATTCGACCAATGCTAATGTGTTTTTCAATCCCATTCTCCTACTTTTCCCTGTAACCTTTGATCCACTTATCAAACAAGAACCTATCGAGCTTGTCTTAAGCACACTCAATGACTTGGTCTCCATTGCCTTCTGTGGCAATGAACTCTACATATTTACTACCCACTGGCTGAAGAAATTTCTCCTCATCTCAGTTCTAATATGTTCAATATGGATGATATTGGAATAGTGTAGGTTACATGAACTTTAGATTGGTTTCGCAGGTTGGCGCAACATAGAGTGCTGAAGGACCTGTACTGCACTGTAATGTTCTGTGTTCAATGTTCTATGTTTAAAGGGTTGTGCCTTTATTCTAAGGCTATGTGCTTGGATCCTAGCTAATGGAAACATATTCTCCACATCCACTCTATCCAGGCCTTTCAGTATTCTGTAAGTTTCAGTGAGATCCCCCTCATCTTTCTAATCTCCAGAGTACGGGCCCCAAGTCCTCAAACGCTGCTCATGTCAAGCCTTTCATTCCCAGCATCATTCTCGTGAATCTCCTCTGGACCCTCTTCAAGACCAGCACATTCTTCCTTAGATAGAGGGCCCAAAGTTGCTCATAATATTCCAAATATGGCCTGGCCAGAACCTTATAAAGCCCCAGTAGTATATCCCTACTTTTGTATTCTAGTCCTCTCGAAATGAATGCTACAACCTTATTTGCTTTCCTAACTATCAACAATCAGTTAATTTTAAGAGAATCCTGATTAAGACTCCCAAATCCCTTTACACTTCCAATTTCTAATTTTCTTTCCCCATTTAGAAAATAGTCTATGCCTCTATTCTTCTTACCGAGCTTAGATCAATTGAAAATTTCAGACCAATTATTGACAGAGTTTTGATCAAAAGTATAAAGAGATATCGATTGGAATGTTCCTGCCATTCATGCTCCACCACCACTGCTACTAAGCATGAAGAATTTGGTGCTCAGCCATATCTTCATTCACTGCAGCAGGATCAGGGAATGGTCCATGCCAGCAGAATTCTCTAGTCCCACTGCAGTGATTGGAGATTTGTCTGGAGTTCTGCATAGCAATGTTCCAATGAAACAGGAAAGATATGGTAGGTTACAGAAACCATAGTGTATAAAGGGTGTAATAAATCTAGTCAGGAAGAAACGAAAAGCTTACAAAAGGTTCAGAGAGCTAGGTAATGTTAGAGATCTGAGAGTATACGGCTAATAGAAAGGATCTTAAGAAGGGAGTTAGGAGAGCCAGAAGGGGTCATGAGAAGGCCTTGGTAGGCAGGATTAAGGAAATCCCCAAGGCATTCTACAAGTATGTGAGGAGCAGGAGGATAAAACGTGAAAGAATAGGACCTATCAAGTATGACGATGGGAAAGTTTGTATGGAACTTAAATTGTAAAGAGGTTTTCTCAGGGAAATGTATGGAAAAAATGTGGCAAATTTTCAGAGAATATTTGACTGGATTCTGCATAGCAACATTCCAATGAATCAGGGAAGTTACGGTAGGTTACAGGAATCCTGGTGTACAAAAACTATAATACATCTAATGAAGAATAAAATAGCAGAGGTACTTAATAATACTTTACTTCAGTATTCACTGTGGAAAAGGATCTTGGTGGTTGTAGTGCAGACTTGCAGCCAACTGAAAAGCTTGAGCATGTTGATATTAAGGAAGAGGATGTATTGGATCTTTTGAAGAGCCTCAAGTTAGATAAGTCGCCGGGACCGGATGGGATGTGTCCCAGGCTACTGTGGGAAGCGAGGCAGGAGATTGCTGAGCCTCTGGCAATGATCTTTGTATCATCAATGGAGACAGGAGAGGTTCTGGAGGATTACGAATGTTGTTCCTTTATTCAAGAAAGGGAGTAGAGATAGCTCTGGAAATTATAGACCAGTGAGTCTAACTTCAGTGAGTTGATGGAGAAGATCCTGAGAGGCAAGATTTATGAACATTTGGAGAAGTATAATATGATTAAGAATAGTCAGCATGGCTTTGTCAAAGGCAGATCATACTTTACGAGCCTGATTGAATTTTTTTGAGGATGTGACTGAACACATTGACGATGGAAGAGCAGTAGATGTAGTATATATGGACTTTAGCAAGGCTTTGATAAGGTGCCCCACGCAAGGCTTATTGAGAAAATGAGCAGGCATGGGATCCAAGAGGCCATTGCTTTGTGGATCCAGAACTGGCTTGCCCACAGAGGCAAAGAGTGATTATAGATGGGTCATATTCTGCAAGGAGGTCGGTCACCAGTGGAGTGCCCCAGGGATTTGTTCTGGGACCCTTACTCTTTGTAATTTTTATAAATGACCTGGTTGAGGAAGTAGAAGGATGCGTTGATAAGTTTGCTGATGACACAAAGGTTGGAGGTGTTGTGGATGGTGTGGAGGGATGTCAGAAGTTGCAGCGAGACAATGATACAATGTAAGGCTGGACGGAGAAGTGGCAGATGGTGTTCGACCCAGGTAAGTGTGAAATGGTTCATTTTGGCAGGTCAAATAGGGTGGCAGAATATTAATGGTAGGACTCTTGGCAGTGTGGAAAATCAGAAGGATCTTGGGGTCTGAGTTCATAGGACGCTCAAAACAGCTGCACAGGTTGAAGCTGTGGTTAAGAAGGCGTATGGTGTACCAGCCTTCATCAATCGAGGAATTGTGTTTAGGAATCAAGAGATAATATTGCGGCTATAAAGGACCCTGGTCAGACTCCACTTGGATTACTGTGCTCAGTTCTGGTCACCTCATTACAGGAAGGATGTGGAAGCCGTAGAAAGAGTGCAGAGGAGAATTTACAAGAATGTTACCTGGATTGAGGAGCATGCCTTATGAGGAAAGATTGAGTGAGCTCGGCCTTTTCTCCTTGGAGACCCGAAGGATGAGGGGTGACCTGATAGAAGTGTGTAAGATATTGAGAGGTATTGATCAAGTGAATAGTCAAAGGCTTTTTCCCAGGGCTGAAATGGTTGCCACAAGAGGACACAGGTTTAAGATGCTGGGGAGTAGGTATGTCAGGGGTAAGATTTTCACTCAGACAGTAGTGGGTGCATGGAATGGGCTGCCAGCAAAAGTGGTGGAGGGGGATTCAATAGGGTCTTTTAAGAGACTTTTAGATACGTACATGGAACTTAGTAAGATAGAGGGTTATAGGTAAACTTCTAATCTCTAAGGTGGCGACATATTCGGCACAACTTTGTGGGCTTAAGGGCGTGTATTGTGCTGCAGTTTTTCCATGTTTCTAAACTAACAATGACACAAGGGCCAAATTCTGTCAGGGTTCAGAGGCACAGTTCGGTACAGGAATGACTATGCTTAGTTTTTATTTGGAGGATGTGCGATTTTATTCTCTCTTCTCAATCCTGTAGCATTTTTCTCTGGCCTTTTTATACACTGGAATGCATAATGTGCAAAACATACGTCTACCTCCGATGAGATTGGGTTCCTCATTTTAAATGTGGGACAAAAATTGAATTTCATCCTGCATGCTATTTTCATTTGGTGGTGCGGGGCTTTTGAAGCCCATTAAAAGCCTGCCAGGTTTCAAATTTTATTAAGAAAATGGAAAACCTGCTGAAAAGTCTGAAACATTCTGAAAGGTAAGTATATAATGTCTTCGCATAGGAGTGTTGAGTTAGCATTAATGATCTCAGGGTCCATGGAAACATGAAGCTAACATGCGATAGTATAGGCAATAAGAAGGGCAATATAAAGGATGGGGAGGTTGAGGGAGGTCAGAGGTGAAGTGAGCTGGAATACTGTGTGGAGAACTAAGGTGAGCCTTCTTATTGGCCTGCCACTGCACCCAAACTTTATTACACTAATTTGCAGCTTCCGAGCTGCATCACAAACCTTATCCTGGACTAAAATGGTGCATGGAGTCACACATGGGTCAGATATGCAGTCTACAAGCTGCAAAAGTCTGCAGGTTGGGTTTATTCAAAACCAGGGGAAGATTTGTTTCCAAGAGTTAACAAAATATTACCATTCAGAAGTAAAATACAGTTGACTTGGAGCAGGACTGAAATAAAAACATCATATTTACACTAAGATTGGAAATGAAAATATTCATATAGTACCTTTTATGGTCTCACAATGTCCGAAGTGCTTCACAGCCAATGACGCCTTTTTAAGTGCTGACACTATGGTGATGTTGACAATTGTGGAAGTGAAAATGTACACAGCAAAGTCTCATGGTCTCCAATTCATTTTTTTTTTAAAGGAACTAAACAACTAACAAAATATTCTGTCCCTAACTATTTCATGAAAGACCTTTCTAGGTCCTGAGCAGTAAACCGAGAAACGGACCTTTAATTGATTGAGACACTAAGACAATTGAATAATGCTTCTACAGCTTAGTGTTGCAAATGGACCAGCAAGAGAAGAATGTATCAGGTTAATCAAAAACCAATGCCCATATGAAGCTGGGATATATGTTGGGGAAGTTGTTGCAAAGGTATCATACATAGATCAACGGGTTTGACAAACCGAGAGCAGGACCAAAATATTGGGAAATGTTGTGGAGAGAGAAACAGTGTTAAGATTTCAAGTCCAGTATCATTTCTTTGGAACTCAGTTCACTCACTCACAAGACTGATCACATGAGAGAGAGAACTGTTAATCCACCCACTCATTTTCTTAATTTTTGATAAAATGGTTAAACAGTTTGGAGTAGCTGGGTGTGGGAACATGTTGCTTGAAAAGCTTCCTCTGGGGACCTGTAGGAAAAGATGCAAAAAAGGAAGAGCCCTTGAGTTTTCATTTCCACTAACATCTGCAAATCTATGTCAATTTGTGCCACTGCATGACACCAATAGCTTCTCATACCACTTGCCATTCTTCCAACCCCACAGCTTCATGGCAACCTACGCCCATCTATCCACCCTCCATGGTCTTTCATATCTCTATCTACATAATTGTCCTTTTTAATCTATACTATTACACCTTTCATACTAACTCATCAAGTAAGCATTATGGGCAGACCTCAGAAGATGGAATTAAATAAAGTTCCAAGGCAGGGATTTTCCAGCTCTTTAGACCAGTTCTGTTGATGAGACAGAGATTTCAATAGCTTGCTGGCTCTGCTGCAAGTTCCCCCAACCCATGGAAGGGGGAAGAATGGAGGAGGGGGGGAAGTTACAATCTAAGTGTCTATTTCAGACTTTATCTTTTTTAAATTTCATTCTTAAAAATACATCAAATTCATTTAAATTCCTACTCTTATAAAAACCAACATTTGATTCAAATCGATAATCCCCTTTAAAAATAAACATTTGTATTTCTAGCCCACATCAAATACCTTATAACCATTCATAGTTATCATTCAAACTATGAACTGACAGATGCCTCACTGTGATAAGTTGTAGAATCAATTATGCAACAATAAACCCATAATAATAGACCTCAGCATATATCAACAAACTGAGAGAAATTGCAAGGACTGATTTTTTTTAAAAATTGCAGACTTATCTCTCCCAAAGGGCAGCTTATAATTCCCGAAGGGTAGCTTAAAGACCATATGTCCTGTTTTGGACACTGCACCAATAAATTTTGGATCTGTTTGAGGCAGTTGCACTTTTCAATGTGCAACTATCTCCATGAACTTTGGTTGTGCAAAGTATAATCTGTTCCCCTTCCTCAGCCACCACTGAAAATAGTGTGTTAGGAGCAGGATTTTCAGGGATGGTGCTCTGGCACTATTTTGGCTCAACATGGGACTATTTCCATCTCCACAAAAAAACAAGCCTCCATTTCTTGCTCAACAGATGCTGCCTTGCCTGCTGAATATTTCCAGCATTTTTTGCTTTTATTTTAAATGTGAAATCAAATTTGGATACATCAGGAAGAGATTAACAGAACAGATGCTTCAAATCTGGCATTTTATCCAAATCCTCAAGGAACAGATAAAGCCTTGAAGTTCTGTAGACTGCTACAGTTTTAATCTTATTCTGTTCTTTAATTTTGAAACAGCAACACTATTGCAGTCTTCAAAGGGTTAAGGAATACTTTGTGGACAGAGGTTACAGGTAGGTGTGCTATAAATCTCAAAGCCTTTAGGCTTTGTTCATTCTTCTGGGCTTCACTGCTGAAAATTCATCTTTGAAGCTGCTGTCTACCCACTTCTGCTTCTGCCAGCTGTGATCTTCCTCAAACCCCCACTCCATATCTTCAGTTATATCATTTCCCTTTGGTCACAATTTAAATTCCTTGTCTAAAGTCAGAGAGAGAACCTCGAAGATTCAGTCCATTGATGATGAAACATCAAAGGTTAAAAAAGAAGTGACTATATTATACTGCTAGCTCCTGCACTAGAATATTGCTGGAGCTATCTTTAATATTTTCAGATTATTTGGTTGCTAAAGCACATTTACGGCTTCATGTCTGACAAAAACATATTTTAAAAGAAAGGCCCATCAAACAAATTTCAATATTATCCCAGGATGTTGTACTTAACAATAGTAAAATAGAACAACATGGTTTATCACCTCAAAAAATTGCATGAGTGTTCTTCAAAACAAAATACCATTCTCTTTCAAACTGTACTTCAAATATGCCTCTTCCCTTACATTTGTAAGACGGCAGGTATGAATCACAGCCCTGAAGCAGATACTGTATTGATGAGAATATTTTGTTTGTGTTAATTTGCCTGCATATTAACTTCAGTTGTTTGATACTCTGGAAGTTCGAGCATATTTAATCAGCTCTGAGAAATTATCATTTTAGACTGGGATTATGGATTTCCCAGTAGAAATTCCTCTGTAAGAAATCCATGATAAATTCGTCTATAAGAAATCTTTCGATAAATATGCCATGTCAGCATTTATTCTCCTTCCAAGTGAATAATTCTAATCACATTTACCTACCCTTTTCCCATTTCACTTTTACACATTTCCATCATCCATCTATCCAATTTCTGTCTTAACCCCATAACCCTGGAATTCCACAGCTTCACAACTGTGTCTGGAGGTATTTCTCTATTCCTCTGTTCTAATTTTTGACATTTAACATTGTTATTTATGACCCTTTGTTCTTGATCCCCACAACTGCTGAATATAGCCAGCACTATCTCTCGGTTCAGGAGCCACGTTAATGGCACTAACATGGAAGCTCCAAAACTAGTGTGGCCAGACAGGTAGGTGCATGCTGAAATGCTTAGGGAATACAGCAGAGTGCTAGGTGAAACTCACTAAAGCTAATACCTGTAATATTAATTTCTCCATCAATGCTGCTTTAGAGTCATAGAGGTCTACAGTACAGAGAAGGCTCTAACCGATCACGTTTGCACAGTCAAAGGCAACTACATTTATTCTCACACCCCCGCTAAACCCTTACTTGTAATAAATACTTTCACCATTTTAGACTGATTCTCAACTCTACTTTCCTAAACTGAGGCAATCCCTGCAAATAATTCCAACTTTTCCGGCATTTTACACTACAGCTTAATTATTTTTCTTCAGTAGAAAACAAATGCCTTCTGTTCTTGCAGCAAACATTTATTTTTGGATAAGCCTTAAGATCTTCGTTACCACAGAGGAAAAAAAATGGCAAAACAGTTCTCAACTTTAAAAATTTAATAAGCATTCAGTACAAAACAGACAAGTTATGTTAATCCTATATAAATCAATGGTTCTGTCCCATGTGCACTAGTATGACCTATTCTGGGCATCATACTTTAGAAAGCATGTCAAGATCTTGGAGAAGGTGTAGAAAATTTTCACTAAAATCATACGGGGAGACATGTTCTTCCAACTCTTCTTCCAACAGATTTTATAGAAGTGTTCAAAATCATAAAAAGTTTTGAGTGAATAAATAAAGAGAAATTCTTTCCAATGGTAGAAGGTTCTGTAACTGAATTACACAGAATTAAGAAAATTGCCAAAAAAAAGAATCAGGGACGAGATGAAGAGAGGTTTTCAGGCAGCACGTTGCTATAATATGGACGATCATAGATATACAAATTAGGAGCAGTAGCACTGACAACTCATTTCTGAAAGTCAAGGACAAGAAGTTGTCCCTTTACAGTTCAATCCTTCATTGAGAAGTATTCCTTCACTCATGGCTTTACCTGCGATTTCCCTGTAAATTTTTGATGTGATTTTATATGTGAAATCAATTTCTAAAAACATGCACCTTCCTACGAATTTGCTTCTTTAAACCTAACTGGAATTTAACAATGATATTTGCAACTTTTCCGAACTCAAACTGTTTTAGCTTCTTTTGCATTCACCTGTTAGCATCAGCCCAGCTTGAGGAAACAGTAGCTTCATGCTCTATGGGTCCACTGCCATTTTCAGGGTTAATGAACAGATTGTTGGACTATTGTGATGTCTTTGAAGGTACTTTGCACACTGGTATCCAAAGCAATGATGGCAATGGTCTAAGATTCCGATTGGAGCAAATAGACATTGCATGGCAACAGTCTAAGCTTCACCGTGGCACTGAGATGGTGGGTGGATGCTGCTTGCTCCATACTGGAAGCCAAAACATTGGCTATTAGATGCCTCATCATGGTTAACTTCAAAGATGTGTGCAATTGGCCACCTCTTCAATGTTAGAAAGAATGGATACCAATTTCTGTGCAAAGCCCTGTGTCATATTGATTGTGGTTCTCTATTTTCCCTTACATTGAATTTAGGCTTTCCAGCAGACTTCTCAGTCTAACAAGAATTTGTGTGTGCTATCAATCTTCGTGTACTAGCTTGTTCCATTGAAGTCTACATGAGTCCTCAGCTGCAGAACATGTGCAACCTCGCCCACCAGACAGTTGGCAACTGAACAATTCTTCCCTGTCTTTGCTCTGGAGTACTTATGCCCAGTGTTACGTGATATGCAAATCCCATCTCAATGCTATTCTCTAAATTACATGCCATATTAGTATTTAAGCTGGTTACTGCAACTATGAAATGGTGACCCTTCATCTTCAGTCTCATCCTTCATTGCCCTGGCAGCTTCTAGTTCACGAATATGTGAAATGACAAAAAGAACAAGGTGGGGGGGGGGGAAAGAAACAAGTAATAAGTGTATAGTAACACTACCTATTAGAAGAGATTGAGGGCTGAAAATGAATTGGGATCAGATAAGGTGGATTATGTATAAAGAACTTTCAGCTTCAATACCTTCAGCTCCCAGTGGCCACATACTCAGCAACGGCCTCTCCCTTTTTGTTCAGCATTGTCTCCTCCATTGGAACGCAAGTATGCTTTTGTTAATTCCTGCTGCCTCCTGTTGTGCACCACTTTCTTCTGCAAAAAAAGGGGAAGTGTGACAGTGAGAGTTGTGCAATGCCTTGTAGCTGGCATTTGAGCAAACTTTAAAATATGGATGGAAAGCTTGTTACTGTGCTGGAAAATTTGTTATGGTGCTAAGTGTCCGAGAGTGAAATAAGCATAGGAATTTAGACACGAGTCCTGATTGATAGCGATTGTTGGTAGTTGAATGATGGAAATGTTGTGAACTGACTAATGCATAAGGCTCATGATTATGGCATTTGAAGATTTTCTAACTGACCATAACAATTTATATGAAATTACTGAACTTCTTTTTAAACTATAACCAGATCCTCAAGGTGAAACTCTGGCATTGACCTCAATGTCGTCTGTTCTCAGTGCCTTCCAAGCACGTGTCTGGTGGGCATCTGATTTCTCTGAAAATAAAGATATTTCTCCTTTCACTTGTTCAGTGCAGCAACAAAAGATAGCCAGCTACTGCTAAGTCTTAGTACAAAATGATGTCAGAATCCCCACCAACTGCAATGTATCTGTCCTTTAGGAGAATCACTTCTTATTTTTAGTGGTGGTAGGTACTAACAATATTGGAACCCTTTTTAATAAACCTGTTCTGTTGCAGATAGGCATTATCGAAATAACCAAGTAGCATGAAATTGCCTTTCTATTGTGATCCCTGCACTCAATTGCAGAAATTGGGTGTTCTACATTAATTGATATTGAACTTAATCTCAGATCCAGATTCAATATTTAATCTAGTTATTTTAATTATATTTAGCCCAACTGGCATTGTTGCTTCTAGTTTCAGCCTTGTTGCTGATACTCCATGCCCTGGTCAGCTAAATTTGTTAATAACACCTGCTCTTGGTCTTGTCACCTACCAGAACATTTGATGTTCATGGGCTCTTTCTGTCAATAAATTGACTTTGTCTTTCCCCATATCACAATAGTGGCTGTATTTCAAATATATTTCATTTGGCTTAAAGTGCTAGGGCAAATTCTGAGACAATGAAAGATGCTATATAGATCAAAGTTCTTTATTTAAACTGCTTTGTTGAGAGCAATCCCATTATTATAAAATGGCACTCTTTCTGATATCATGGAAGATTTGTTAAACAGACCACCAATACATTTGATAACATGATTAGATCATTACGTATCAAAGTATAAATGTATTGTAAACCAGCTTATAAGGTAATGCAACAGAATTACTCCTGTTTGACTTATTTATTTGTATGTGAAACAATACACTTTAATCACAACTAGTCTCTGAAAGTTATTATAATTCTTATATACATCTTGTTAACAATATTATCATCAGAACCTCAGTGATAGTTTTTAAAATTAAAACAAAACTAGCACACAATTGTCTGATTTTTGAGAAATATCTGAGAAGTCTGCTTTGTATTCAATAATAATCTTTGCATCTCCAACTTTGTGACAAGATTGTATGAAATTAATAGACTTTTCATCTGAAAAGATCTTTAGTGGCTGCAGGCGCAGGAGGTAGAAAGTGTAGGCTATAATAATTGCTGTCAACCCTGGGAAACGCTATCAATGCTAGTACAGTAATGTTCCAAACCAGCACATCCTCTAATTATTGAAAAGCTCAACACAAAGTTGATGTTAATCAGTCTCTTGGAGAATTCTGCTTCATGTGGTTAGTACAGATTTATGGCATTTTTCTATACTTTTATTAAAGCTGATTTTTCAGCTTTAATGTAAAGAAAGTATGTAATGCAAGTTTCCTTCATGAAAGTGAATACCAGAATTAGTCCATGAAGCAAAGAGTGTCTAGTATTCTTTATTATTAGACCAAATTATTTTTATGCAGAGCAGCTCCAACTAACCAAGGCTTTTATTTTATTTTATGTACTCTAAACAATTTTATAATTTTAATTACTAAAAATAACAATTCCACAATGAACAACCAAAACAACCAGCATTTATGTATCATCATCTTTAACATATTAAAATGTCTCAAGGTGCTTCATGGAAGCATTATCAGACAAAGAAGGATCTCACATCTAATTAAAATCAAGTATTGGAAGTTATGGAATTACAGTAACAAGTGAGTTGCAAGCATTTCTTTGGAATGTAAAGACAAATCTGAATAAAATTATTTTGTTAAACGAACAAAAATAAGTTTAAAAATGAATGTAATAAATCAATTTTTCAACATTACAAACATTACATTAGCAAATCTCCCACGCATTTATTGATGGCAAGGCATCGGATATTGTTTTGTAATATGCATTATTCCTTGGAAGATGTCTGTAGTAACGCATCAATCACTAATTGACTTGCTCTTACATTTCTTTTGTCTGGCAAGATGCTGGAAGAGTGAGCTGATAACTTTGCAGTGAGAGAAATAAGAGGCAAAATTTTACTGGCACGTCTGCCCAAGGTTCTTACAATCCCACCCAAGGACAATGGAGAATGCTGTGTTCCGAGCTTTGTCCGCTTCTGGAATTGGGGCGGGTGTGCTGACAAAATTCCAGCCAAGGCATCTGGAACCTGAGTGAACAAGGTTGTAAATTTCTTTAACCAATCAGATTGACAGAATGTGAAATAAACTGTACAAGGACAAAGGTGCACAGTAGCACAGTGGTTAGCACTGCTGCCTCACAGCACCAGATACCCGGGTCCAATTCTTGGTTTGGTCAATGTCTGGATGGAGTCTGTATGTTCTCCATGTGTCTATGTGGGCTTCCTCCAGATGCTCTGGTTTCTTCCCAGTCCGAAAGACATGCTGGTTGGGTGCATTGGCCATGCTAAATTCTCTCTCAGTGTACCTGAACGAGCACAAGAGTGTGGTGACGAGGGAATTTTCACAGTAACTTCGTTGTAATGTTAATGTAGGCCTACAGTAACAAATAAATAGATGGAAAGCAAATTATAGTGAACAAATTCAAATCAGAAACAGAAAGAGAAATAGACTTTCCAGACTACTACCTGCTTGTCCTCTTTCTTCTGACTGGTGGTCACCCATTCCCACCTTGACTGCTCTTCTTTAAGCTGTGGTGTGATTATGTCTAAACATTGTGGGGGGGGGGGTGGGGGGGGGGGGGGGGGTGGGGGGAGAGGAGGAGGAGGAGGAGGAGGGAGGAAGGAGAGGAGGAGGAGGAAAGGTGTCATGCAGGGGTCGATCATGTTGGGGGTCAATCAGAAGCCAGGAAGAGCGATCCATTGGATGGCTCCAATACTGGCAGATAGTATAGAGGAGGGAGTGAGGGGAATATTCTGCTGATAGGAGGGAGGGTGGCGATGTCATGGGGAGGGAGGGGATTGCCTAGCGCACTGAGATTGTGGCTACCTTGCAAAATGGTACCTCACTGAAAAGTTATCAGCCCTGTAGCTGGGCTCACCACTGCAAAACTCCCAACTCTCAAAAGAAAGTGACTGAATGCAGGAATGTAATGGTGCGATGCACTCCATTATTCTCACCGTTGTGACACTTGGTTACTTTTTGGGAGAATTCTGCTCATGATATCTCTTAGCCTCTGAGTTTCCTGTTGAAACTCAAGCTTCAAAACTCAGGTTGCCATCTGTTCAAACCAGTACAACTTCCTGCACATAGAATCATATAATCTTACAGGATAGAAGGAGTCATTTAGCCCATCGAGTCTGCATGAACCACAATCCTATCCAGGCCCCATTCCCGTAACTCCACATATTTATGCTATCTAATTCCCCCCGTCACTAGAATCAATTTAGCATGTCCAATCCACCTAATCTGTACATCTTTGGACTATTGGAGGAAACCAGAGCATCCGGAGCATACACTCGCAGAACGGGGAGAATGTGAAAACTTCACACAGACAGTGACCCGAGGCCGGAAGTGCTAATTACTGTGCCACAGTGCTGCCCATGTGGTCACCTGGGCTGCAAGGACTAATAAAAGAACTCCCACATGCTGCAGCCATGCAAAACAAGACTGAGCTCCCCAGTTATCTTTTTGCTTAAAATATTGTTAACATAATTTTTTTAAAAAAAAGGTCAATCTTTCCTTAATATTGTTTAAAGGATGGAGAAAACAACCTTCCAATGACCTCTCTCCCTTTGCTGACATCACTATTTAAAATTTGACGACAGGCTTTTGAAAACTAGCACCGCATACTGTCTGGAGTACTCTTCACCGCCCCACTGATCCCTAACAGGTCAGCTGTGTGAGGGGTGGAGAAATAATAGTATCCACCCAAACAGATGCTTGAGTGTGGTGACGAGGGGATTTTCACAGTAACTTCACTGCAGTGATAATGTAAGCCTACTTGCAACAATAATCAATCAATAAGCTCAACTCTAAACTCAGGCGTGACTCCTGAAATTTTCACAAATTAGGAGTTCAGGGTCCTCACATTTTGGTGTACTAAATCGAAGATTTTGGGAGAAAGAATGTAGGGGGGAGGTATATGATAAAAGGTAGACCTATTAAGACTATAGAAACACAGAGGGACCTGGGGGTGCAGGTGAACAAGTCTCTGAAGGTGGCAGAGCAAGTGGAGAAGGTTGTGAAGAAAACATATAGTATGTTAGCCTTTATAGGAAGGGGTATAGAGTACAAGAGCTGGCCTTTAATGTTGCAGTTGTATAAAACGTTGGTTAGACCTCATTTGAAATACTGCGTCCAGTTCCGGTCGCCCTACTACTGGAAGGACGTGGAGAGTCTGGAGAGAGTGCAGAGGAGGTTTACCAGAATGCTGCCTGGTATGGAAGGTCAGAATTACGAGGAGAGGTTAGGCAAATTGGGACTGTTTTCCTTAGAAAAATGTAGACTTAGAGGAGATCTAATAGAGGTGTACAAGATTATGAGGGATATAGACAGAGTAAACAGGGTTAAGCTTTTTCCTAGGATGGACTCGAATAGCATGAGGGGTCACAGGCTTAGGGTGAGGGGGTAAGGTATAATTTGAATGCTAGAGGAAGTTTTTTCATACAGAGGGTGGTGGGGGTATGGCATGCGCTGCCAAGTAAAGTGGTGGAGGCAGGCACTCTGGAGTTATTTAAGAAATACTTAGATGGGCACATGAACAGAATGGGAATGGAGGAGTATAGAAAACTGATTTGAAATAGGGATCATGAGCCTTGGGAGTCCCTGGGAAGTGTGTAAATAGATGATGATATTGATGTACTTGTTTTTATCCTACAGGTGCTTTGGTCCACCTTGTCGTCTAACGAGGGGCATATACGCGATAGGTCGTGAGAGGGCTGCTCTTGGATTTTTTTTCGAGAGTATCCCAGTGCTTCACGTCATTAGTGTACGCTTGACCTGGACCATTTGATGGGCAACACGACGGATCAGTGATTATCGCTGTGCTGTGCTAATAGATGGATTTGGGCCTGTGTCTGTGGGAGTTTGCGCGTTCTCCCCGTGTTTGCTCCGGTTTCCTCCCACATCCCAAAGATGTGCTCTTAGGCTAATTGGCAAAACAAATTCTCCATAAATTGTCTCAAATTTGGTTTTTAATCCATAGATCTATAAAGATGGACAGGGATCGCGGGTAGAGGTGGGAACATCGGGGTGGCGGCGCGGGCTTGTTGGGCCGAAGGGCCTGTTTCCCGTGCTGTTTTGTTCTTTGTTCTTCTTTGAAGCTAGAGCAGCCGAGGGTATGACTTTTTTCTTTGTAAAAGAACCTCACTCACAAAAGATGGTCTAGCCTGCCTTGATATAATAGATCCATAATATCATTCTTTTGTCCCACCAAGAATCCAAGAAGGTTTATGTAAGATTAACTGGCACCTCTTATTTTAAGGGTTACCACATTTAAATATTGTATTTTCTGGTTCGTTCAAACCAAATAGTTTGTCTGGAGCCATGAGCCAGGTACGAATAAACCAGAGGAAATGATTGCAGATGGCCATCAACAAGCCACAAAAAAGGCTTATCATCAGGGTGTTCATAAGTAGTCTGGTTTACACTGAGCTCAATATAAGAAGATCTCGGACTGTTAACTTTCTAACATATATGAAACTATAGATGAGCTCAGACTAAGAAATAAATAATTGCATTTATGCAGCATTTTTAAGACATCAGAACATTTGTGCACTGCAAGGTTCTATGCACAATCATCACAGGGATAGCTAGCTGCTCAAATAAGTAAAAGCAAATTACTGCAGATGCTGGAATCTGAAACCAAAGAGAAAATGCTGGAAAATGTCAGCAGGTCTGGCAGTGTCTGTAAAAAGAGAAAAGAGCTGACATTTCCAGTTTTGACAATCCTTTGTCAAAGCTAAAAGACATGGAAAGTGGGAGATATTTATACTGCAGAACGAGTGAATGAAAGATGGGTCACAGCCACAGAAAAGATGCTAATAGATGTTCATAAAGAGAATAAAGGTGTGAATGGCCAAACGGCAGAGAAGCTAAAATGAAGATTTGGGAGAGGGGGTATGTGGAGGGAAATGGATAGGACTGAAATAAGCCTTAGAAAAGAAGCAAAGGGGGAGAAAAGGGAAGGGAAGGGAAGTGGCGGAAAGAGTGAGGGGGAGAAAAATGAAGAAAGACAATAAAGAAATAAAAGGTAGAGAACAGTAAAAAATTTAAATTAAATAGAATGAAAACAAAGCGGTCAAAGTGGGGTAGAGCAAATCATCTGAAATTGTTGAATTTGATTTTGAGATTGGAAGGCTGTTAAGTGCCTAGCCAGAAGATGAGACGCTGTTCCTTCAGTTTGTGTTGAGCTTCACTGGAACATTTCAGTAAGCCAAGGATATGTGGGCATGGTAGCAAGATTGTATGTTAAAATGACAAGCAACCAGAAGGACAGGATCCTGAATGTGCATAAACCAAAGATGCTCAGTAAGGCAATCATCCAGTCTACACTTGGTTTCTCCGATATAGAGGAGACCACATTGGGGGCAGCAAATGCAATACACTAAATTGAAAAAGATGCAAGTGAAACACTGTTTAACCTGGAATATGTTAGACCTCGGGTGATGAGCATAGTAGACGTAAAGGGATAGGTGTTACACCTTCTGTGATTGCATGGAAGATGCCATGAGTGGTGGAAGAGGTGTTAGGTATCGTGGATGAGTGAACTAGGTTATCCCTGAGGAAATGCTTTCTGCTAGCTGCTCTGATAATAATAATATTGGTCAAGAGATAATTGTCGGTAAGAATAGTGACAGTATTTCCCTACCCTTTTGGAATCTTGAGTGCCCACCTGAGGACACTGGTTTAATATCTCATCCAAATGAGAGGACCTTCAACAATCCAGTACTTCACTGAAGTGTTAATCTAAATTACATCCTATGTCCTGAAATTTTGAGGTGGAAATTGAGGACATAACCTTACATGGAAGTCCGGCTACCAGCACTGTGTGATACTGGCACCTTATTGTAAAAAGTACTGTTTCTGCTCATTTGTTTCTGCCCATTTATCCATTCACTCTTTCAGAAAACTACAACATACGGATTAAACTATTATCTAAACAAGTGTTTATTTCCATGCAATTTTATCTGGGTGTGAAAAGCTATTCACATATTTCTAGTGAAAAGAATATAAAATATGACCAACAATTATTACATTGCATTTAAGGCTTTAATGAGATTCTCACAATTTATGTGAGAGCACTCTACATTATTATTTTCTTCCATTGGAAAATTTGTGTCGCGCAATTAAGTGATAAACAAACCTGCCAGCATACATTACAAAATGGACTCTACCCTCCAAAAGTATATTTTACTGTCTGAAGTTTGATGGAATTCTGCATCCTTAATACCAAAAATGTCTAAACTGAATTGGAAAAGATACATCCAAAGGCAGATCTGCTCCTTTGAGGCAGAAATTGCAAGTCAGGTAATTTCCCAATGTAGAGTGGGTGGCATGGCAGCACAGTGGTTAGCACTGCTGCTTCACAGCTCCAGGGACCTGGGTTTGATTCCCAGCTTGGGTCACTGTCTGTATGGAGTTTACATGTTCTTCTTGTGTCTGTGTGGGTTTCCTGCGGGTGCTCTGGTTTCCTCCCACACTCCAAAGATGGGCAGGTTAGGTTGATTGGAAATGCTAAAATTACCCCTTTGTGTCCTGAGATGCTTAGGTTAGAGGGATTAGCAGGTAAGTATATGGGAATAGGGCCTGGGTGGGATTGTGGTTGGTGCAGACTTGATGGGCCAAATGACCTCTCCCCGCACTGTTTCTATGTTAGACATTGTGCCTCTTGACCACTAGGTTCCACTCCACGCTATTTTTATGGTGAGGTAGCAGGGACAGGCTGAGATAGGGGCATTGCCTCCAAAGCAAACACAAAGACAGAATGAGTGCAGGTGGATGGTGAGATGGGAAAATTAAAATTCCCACCTGTGTTTGTTGGGACTTTGGCCCAGTTCCTTACAATAATGTTATGCACCCAAACCCTCATTGTTCCACCCACACCCCTGTCCCTTTGTTTCCCCTATGTTCTCCTAGGTTTTGTCAAGGCCAGGTCAAGCCTTACGAGACTAGTTGAGTTCTTCGAAAATGTGACTGAACACGTTGACGAAGGAAGAGCGGTGGACGTAGTGTACATGGACTTTAGCAAGGCGTTTGATAAGGTCCTCCATTCAAAGCTTCTGGAGAAGGTGAGAGGGCATGGGATCCAAGGGGCTTTGGCCTCGTGGATCCAGAACTGGCTTGCTGGCAGAAGACAGAGAGTGGTTGTGGATGGGTCTTGTTCTGCATGGAGGTCGGTAACCAGTGGAGTGCCCCAGGGATCTGTTCTGGGACCCCTGCTGTTTGTCATTTTCATAAATGACCTGGACGAGGAAGTGGAGGGATGGGTTAGTAAGTTCGCCGACGATACAATGGTCGGTGGTGTTGTGGATGGTCTGGAGGGATGTCAAAAGTTGCAGCGGGACATAGACAGGATGCAAGACTGGGCGGAGAAGTGGCAGATGGACTTCAACGTGGATAAATGGGTAGTGGTCCATTTTGGCAGGAATAATGGGATGAAGGAGTACAATATAAGGGGTAGGAGTCTTAGCTGTGTTGTAGAGCAGAGGGATCTCGGGGTCCGGGTCCATAGAACTCTTAAATCGGCCTCGCAGGTGGAGGAAGTGGTCAAGAAGGCGTACGGTGTACTGGCCTTCATTAATCGAGGAATAGAGTTTAGGAGTCAGGAGGTAATGATGCAGCTCTATAAGACTCTTGTCAGACCTCACTTGGAGTATTGTGCGCAGTTCTGGTCGCCTCACTATAGGAAGGATGTAGAGGCTATTGAGAGAGTTCAGAGGAGATTTACAAGGATGCTGCCTGGATTGGGAGGCAGCCTTATGAAGATAGGTTGAGGGAGCTGGGACTCTTCTCACTGGAGAGACGTAGGTTGAGAGGCGACCTGATAGAGGTTTATAAAATGTTGAGAGGAATAGATAGGGTGGATTCTCAGAGGCTATTTCCCTGAGCTGAAATGGTCACTATGAGAAGACACAGATTTAAGGTGCAGGGAAGCAAATACAGAGGGGATGTTAGGGGTAAGTTTTTCACTCAGAGGGTGGTGAGTGAATGGAATCGGCTGCTGTCGGAGGTTGTTGAGGCAAACTCGCTGGGGTCTTTTAAAAGACTTCTGGATGAGTATATGGAAACGAATACGATAAGGGGTTATAGATAGGTCTGTGGATTGGTAGATGTGATCGGCGCAACTCGTGGGCCGAAGGGCCTGTTTGTGCTGTATTGTTCTATGTTCTATGTTCATATTCTTCCCATGCCCACTCACCTCATAACCATTATGGACAGAACTCATGAGTCCTGTAATAAAAATGGGAGGTATTTGAGACTTCTTGAAATTGTTAATAAAGCAAGCTCCACTTAAAAACATTTAATCACACTAAATGGTCACAAAGTTGTCAAAATAAACAAGTAGGTATTCAAAAACCACTTCAAAAATACAATGCTGTTAAGAACTCATCAAACTTCCGATCAAAACAAAATTCATAATTCCCTTGAAAGCTGCACCAACAACCACTGCTGAGCTGAGGAACCATTTGTGGAATTTGACACTCAGCTAAGCATTCATAATAAGATTCCATTGCACAAATGTGTCAACAAAATTAGCAGAACTGAACACATTAAAACATTTGAAGTAGTTTGAACCCTATGCCAATCTGTTCCACTGCTTTAGAGGCTAAACAAATGGCTGGGTTCTCAATAAATGTAAAGATCAAAGCATCTGCCAAGATACCCTTATGCATCTGAGCACTTTCAAAATGTTGGTAAATTTAATGGTCTTCTGGCTTTTAAGAATGGTCCCTCTTTCTAAGTGCCTGATTAAGGGATTGGAGAAGGGACCGCACTGATGTTTGTAGCCACCCATGCTACCAAACTCTCCCCATAATCCCCTCCCCCACCATTATTTACCAGTGGGTTTAAGTTATTCTATAATCATGGGATTCCGGCGCCTGAACTTCCAGCCACAGCATGACCTCCCCAGTGCTGCTGCAGAGCACACGAACCGCCAGCTTCAGACTGGTCAGAAGTTCTTAGTAGGCGAGACTTTTGCCTGATTTAAGAGGAAGTTCGCCGCTTTCTTCGCCACTATGATTGTCATTGTTCGGCTGGCCTGCCCCAAAAAAGGCAGTACAAGTTTCTTGTCCAGCTGTTCAGCTGGAAGGTCAGCCCGCTCACCCACTTGTGGATTTGCCCCATATCAGGGGATAACAGTACACAACGTACATCGCATTTTTTAAATCCATACAACGCAAGTGAAATTGGGTGTCTCCAGCTAACTAGCTGTTGGAAATTTGGGTTGTATTTCTCTAAGTTTACCTCCTGCTCGCGTAAATCACTATTTTCATTCCCCCTCGCTGATCGGGGTAAATGGCTCTCCTACTGTTTGCTGTCCACGGTAACAGGCGAAACATCGACGGAATATTTGTTGGCTAATCACAAATTCCAGTGAATTACACGTTTCCTGGAAGGCAGTACAGTTCTTGGCTACATTACCTTTAGTTTTTATTTATCATGCTTTCTAGCTAAGTCAGCATTTTAAAATAGGAAACTCTCGTGTGAACACATGCCTTTGACAGCAAATTTAAAGTAAATAATTAAGGAATTATTCGACGATGTTGTTAGAATTGTAATTGTTGTCCCAAACGGCTTCACTCACTCTTGGACTGATTCCGGCCCTCTTTTAAGTGCCGGTTTACCGTTTCTATCGTTATTACCGTTTTTAACCGTTTCTCTTTGCAGCCGCTCGCGCGCCCGCCTTTGTCTCAAGAGCGCCCGCACGCCCGTTGTCATGGAGACGGTGGCCGGCGTCCTGATTCACAGAGACAGGTGGCGGAAGACAGAGCGGCTTCGGTCGGCGGCGGCTGCTCATCTAAACTTGAAAATTTCCCGTTCCCATCTTATCCAATCTCGCTACACTCAGTTAACTCCTTTAACCCTTCTCTCCGACCCGGACCGATGAAAGTTGTGTTTTTGTAGGGGTAGAGCACCCGCTTTCTTCCCAAACGACTTCAAAGTTCGGCATTTCTGAGTTCCGTGTTAGGTAACTTTTATCATTCCTTTGAATTTTAATGTTTAGTTGTCACATTGCTTAATGAACTATCGTTGCAAACACTTATCTAATTTATATTACTGTACCTTTCTTATGTCAATTACTCAGGGAATTATCAAGTACAATTACAAGGTAGGTTGCAGTACTTTTAAAAGTCATAAACCAATTATAGAACTGTATTCTGAGAGTGCTTCCTCTGTAGACGGGAATTGCCCGACTTTCTGCTTCAAGTGGCATAGAAATTTGCAAAGTATGTGAAATCAAAGCTGAGAGTTTCTTAAACAACGGGGAAGTCGAGGGTTATGGGGAACAAGTAAGAAATTGGAATTTAGGCCAAGATCGAAACATACACGATCTTATTGATTGGCAGACCAGGCTCTCACTTCCATTTCTTATGATCACAAAACATTCTTAGAAAACAGTTTTGACATAATTTGAAACATAACTCGATTTAGATGCTTCTGCTTATTATTGGCTAATTTAATGTCAATTACTGATTTGATTTGATTTATTATTGTCAGATGTATTAACATACAATGAAAAGTATTGTTTCTTGCACACAAAACCGACAAAATATACCATTTCCAGAGAAGGAAATGAGAGAGTGCAGAATGTAGTGGTACTCTGCATAGCTAGGGTGCAGAGAAAGATCAACTTAATGCAAGGTAAGTTCATTCAAAAGTCTGACAGCAGCAGGAAAGAATCTGTTCTTGAGTCAGTTGGTACTTGACTTCAGACTTTTGTATCTTTTTCCCAAAGGAAGAAGATGGAAGAGAGAATGTACGAGGTGCGTGGGGTCCTTAATTATGCTGACTGTTTTGCCAAAGCAGCGGGAAGACGGAGTTAATGGATAGGAGGCTAGTTTGCATGATGGATTGGGCTACATTTATGACCTTTTGTAGTTCCTTGAGGTCTTGGGCAGAGCAGGAACCATTCCAAGCTGTGATACAACCAGAAAGAATGCTTTCTATGCGCATCTGTAAAATTTGGTGAGAGTTATAGATGACATGCCAAATCTCCTTAGTCTTCTGAGAAAGTAGAAGTGTTGTTGTGCTTTCTTAACTGTAGTGTTGGCATGGGGGGAGCAGGCAGGTTGTTGGTGATCTGGACATCTAAAAACTTGAAGTTCTTGAACCTTTCTATTTAATCTCCATTGATGTGGACAGGGAATATTCTCCTTTATGCTTCCTGAAGTCAATGACATCTCCTTCATTTTGTTGACATTAAGGGAGAGATTATTGTTGCCACGACAGTTCACCAGATTCTCTGTACTCTGTCTTGTCATTGTTTGAGATCTGACCCATTACAGTGATGTCATCAGCAAACTTGAAAAACTCTGCATATGCATGCAGAGATTGCACTGGGGTATAATCGCTGTAATGCATATGCAAAGTTTTATCTTAAGCAATTCAAATTTGAGCAAGGCATTAGCCCAGATCTTCTCATCTCCAAATGGTCATAACTCAGGTGGCATGGTGGTATAGTGGTTATTACTGCTGCCTCACAGCACCAGGGACCCCACTTGGATGACTGTGTGAAGTTTGCACATTCTCCCCGTATCTGTGTGTGTTTCCTCCAAGTGCACCATTTCCTCCCACAATCCAGAAAATGTACTGGTTAGTGGATTCGCCATGCTAAATTCTCCCTCAGTGTGCCTGAACAGATGCCGGAGTGAGGCCACTAAGGCATTTTCACAGTAATTTTATTGCAATATTAATGTAAGCCTACTTTTGACTAATTAATAAACTTTGACTTTATGACTCAGAAGATACTTTTGGGACCTCCTTAGAGTTTCAGCGCAAAGATTCCACATGAATTATCTGGGAAGTTCAACTTCCATTGGGCAATTATCCTGCATCTGGAACTGGAGACTTTGGGTGGTTCCAACTCTTTAACCAGACTAGTTACACAGGAAAAATTAGAAGGATTAAAATTAGTTCTAACTCTTATGCTACTGATTCCTGACTACTCCCTGACCCTTCCTATCACTTTCTCTCAGTAACAAGTCAAAGTGGCTTTGAGACATTTAAACTTGATGGGGTATGACAGCTAGTGCTATCTAAAATGGATGCAACTTGATTTCCTCTGATACTCTTACTCCAGGAGCAGACATGCTCCACGTTAATCAAGATGAGCGGTCACACCACACAAAATTTATTTGAAATCACAAGCTTTCAGAGTGCTGTTCATTCATTTGAAGGAGTAGTGGTCTGAAATCTTGTGATTTCAAATAAACCTGTTGGATATAACCTGCCAACTGTCATGTGACCTTTCATCTTGTGCACTCCAGTCCAATGCCAGCATCTCCACATCACATTAATCAAGAGGCCCAGTTTAGAAATCCAGTTGAGAAATGCAAAGTAAATAACTAGGAGTAGAGTGGCAATTAGACAATGATTGTCACTCCTTGGAAGAATTCATATTAAATGAGATACTAGGTAGTTGAAATTGTGGTCACTGGTAGCAGCTAAAGTTGATGCCCTATTTTCAACCATAACAAGTCATGTTCTGTTGTTAGTATGGTCTCCATCCTGTAATAAATACATTAATTAATTGAATGCTGAAATAAAGCATTCTCAGTTGACCTCAGGCAGGATTTTACGAGCCTTGCCCAAGTGAGGTCATAAACTACTGGCCAAAGAGTTTTACAGCACAGAAAGAGGCCCTCCAGCCTATCATGACTATGCCAACCATCAAGCACCTATCTATTCTAATCCAATTTGCCAGCAGATTGAATTAACCTTGCAAGTTATAACTTTTCAAGTGCTCATCTAAATGATTTTAAAATGTTGTGATAGTTCCTGCACTACTATCTTTTCACGCAGTGAATTCTAGATTCTTACCACTGTCTGGATGAAAAGGTTTTTGCTCAAATTCCCTCCAAATTTCCTGCTTCTTACCTTAAATCTATGTCCCCTGGTTATTGACCCCTCTATTAATGGAAAATATTTCTTCCTATTCAACCTATCCATATCTCTTGTAATTTTGTACACCTCATTGAGGTCTCCTACCGCCCCTTAGCCTTCTCTGCTCTAAGGAAAACAACCCCAGCCTATCCAGTCCCTTTTACTAGCTGAAATGTTCCTGCCTAAAGGCAACATCCTGATGAATCTTCTCAGTACCTATCCCGAGTGCAAGCACATCACTTTGGTGATTTGATGCAAACACATTGTTTATCTTCTATTACTCTCAATACAGTGCACTATAGGGAAAACCAATGTTTCTATTCACTTAAAGTCAAGTAAAGTAAGTGGCCTAGAAGCATTAGCACTCACTATGGATGAAAAGAGATATAATTATATGATTATTTGTCACAAAACATTTTAAGACTTTTTGTTTTTATCCATTAATTTTCAGATGTTTTTGACTTTGACAACTCTTATTCCTGCTTGGGGCATAGTTTTAAAATAATTACAATTTGAGATGGAGGAGAATAGGAATTTCTTCCCTCAAGAGTTGTTCATCTTTGGAATTCTTCTTTCTGGGAAACTATGAAGTTAGGTCCTTGAATGCATTCAGTCTAGTGTTATCTAGCCTCCGATGCTGGTAAACTAGCATGTATCAGTTGCCATTCCCAGAAAAATGGACATGTTTGCACAAAAGGGACATAAGACTGTAAAATATTCCCTCCAAACCCAAGCATGATAGAACATAGAATATAGAACATTACAGCGCAGAACAGGCCCTTTGGCCTTCGATGTTGCGCCGACCAATTAGGAAAAAGCAATGACCCTCTAACCTAAACCATTCCCCTTTCGTCCATAAACTTATCTACTAACCTCTTAAACGCCACCAAACTTGGCGCATCTACAACTGCTGCAGGCAGGGCATTCAACTCCCGAACCACCCTTTGGGTAAAGAACCTACCTCTGATATCCGTCCTATAACTATCACCCCTTAATTTAAAGCTGTGTCCCCTCGTGCTAGCTTTCTCCATCCTAGGAAAAAGGATATCACTGTCCACCCTATCTAAACCTCTAATCATCTTATATGTTTCAATAAGGTCCCCTCTTAGCCTCCTCCTTTCTAACGAAAACAACCTCAAATCCCTCAGCTCTCCTCATAAGACCTGCCCTCCATACCAGGCAACATCCTGGTAAACCTCCTCTGTACCCTCTCCAGTGCCTCCACATCTTTCTTATAATGTGGGGACCAGAACTGCACACAATACTCCAAGTGCGGCCGACTAGAGTTTTGTACAGTTGCAACATGACGTTGCGGCTCCAAAATTCAATCCCCCTACCAATAAAAGCTAAGACTCCGTATGCCTTCTTAACAACCTTCTCGACTTGACTGCCTACTTTCAGGGATCTATGCACATATACACCAAGATCCCTCTGTTCGTCAACACTATTAAGAATCCTACCATTAGCCCTATACTCTACACATTTATTATTCCTGCCAAAGTGCATTACCTCACACTTTTCCACATTAAACTCCATTTGCCACCTCTCGGCCCAGCTCTGCCACTTGTCCAAGTCTCTCTGCAAACTATAACACCCCTCTTCACTATCTACCACTCCACCGACTTTAGTGTCATCTGCAAATTTACTAACCCATCCCTCAATACCCTCATCCAGATCATTTATAAAAATTACAAACAGCAGGGGCCCCAAAACAGACCCTGAGGTACACCACTTGTCACCAAACTCCACGATGAATATCTCCCATCAACCACCACCCTCTGTCTTCTATCTGCCAGCCAATTCCTAATCAATTAGCTAAATCACCCTCTATCCCATACATCTGCATTTTCTGCAGAAGCCTTCCATGGGCCACCTTATCGAACGCCTTACTAAAGTCCATATATACCCCATCAACTGCCTTACCCCCATCCACCTCTTTGGTCACTTTTTCAAAAAACTCAATAAGGTTAGTAAGGCACGACCTACCCTTCACAAAACCATGCTGACTATCCCCAATCAATTCGTTTCTCTCTAAATAACTATAATCCTATCCCTAATAATTCTTTCCAATACTTTGCCCACAACAGAAGTAAGACTCACCGGTCTATAATTCCCAGGAAAGTCTCTATTCCCCTTCTTGAACAATGGGACCACATTCGCTATCCTCCAGTCTTCCGGCACTATACCCATAACCAACGACGACCTGAAGATCAGAGCCAGAGGCTCTGCAATCGCCTCTCTCACCTCCCAGAGAGTCCTAGGGTAAATCCCGTCTGGCCCAGGGGACTTATCTAACTTAAAACCCTCAAGAATATCTAGCACATCCTCCTTATCTACTTCAATACTTTCCAGTTTGCAACCCTGTATCCCAGTGTTCTCCACAACTACATTTACATCTCCCTGCATGAATACCGAAGAGAAATATTTGTTCAGTGCCTCTCCAATCTCTTCAGGCTCCTCGCACAACTTCCCACTGCTGTCTATGACTGGCCCTAACCAATCTTCTATTCTTAACATATTTAAAGAAAGCTTTAGGATTCTCCTTGATCCTATCAGCCAAAGTCTTCTCGTGATGGTTGATTTGAAACTAGTGACCCCATATAACATGGGAAAAATTGTAAACCATTCAAGGAATAGTTGTAAAGAGTGCTTTGGTATATTGGTCTTTATAAATCAAAGTATTTAATATAAGAGTTGGAATGTTATGGTGAGGTTATATAAGACATTGGTGCGGCCAAATTTAGAATATTGTGTGCAGTTTTGGTCATCTAATTACAGGAAAGATATTAATAAGGTTGAAAGAGTACAGAGCAGGTTTACCAGGACGTTGCCAGGACTTGAGAAACTGAGTTACAGAGAAAGATTGAATAGGTTAGGACTTTATTCCCTAAAGCATAGAGGAATGAGGGGAGATTTGATAGCCTGTATAAAATTATGATGGGTATAGGTAGAGTGAATGCAAGCAGGCTTTTTCCACTGAGGCTAGGGGAGAAAAAAATCTAGTGAACATGGGTTAAGGGTGAAGAGGGAAAAGTTTAAAGTGAATATTAGAAGGGGCTTTTTCACACAAGGACTGGTGGGAGTGTGGAATGAGCTGCCAGATGAAATGGTGAAAACGGGCTCACTTTTAACATTTAAGAAAAGCTTGCACAGGTACATGGATGAGAACAGTGTGGAGGGAAACAGCCCAGGTGCAGATCAGTGGGACTAGACAGAAGAATAGTTCGGCATAGCCAAGAAGGGCCAAAAGGCCTGTTTTTATGTTGTAATGTTCTATGGTTTTATGGAAGCTGTCAGGAAAGTGAATTTAAAACCACAATTAGACCAGCTGTGATCTGACTGAATGACAGAGCAGGCTCTAGGGTCAAATAGCCAAACCTTAATTTTCTTGTGTTTTTTTTAGTTTATTCATTCATGGAAATGAAAGTCGCTGGCTGGGCCAGTATTTATTTGCCATCCCTAATATTGAAATTGTTTTGTATTTTTCCTAATGTCTGAATACTTTTGACCTTCCCTTCAACATTTCCCTCTAATTGTTCCAGTTTCTGTAAATTTCACCTGCATAAAAATTCCAGCACTTGTGTACCATTCCAAATCTGAAAAAGGGCCCTAGAAAGTCGAGTGCTATTATCATAATTCATGATTAAAACATTCTTAACTGAGACAATGATAAAGTGACAATGGCTACTTCTCCACATGTTGAGATCTATATGCAATATTTTCTGTTTGCAGGCATTCAATACTCATAGACTATTCTGGCTACCCTATCACAAAGTTAAAATGTCAACAGTTGAAAAGCAATGTTCAAGCGAGCAACAACCTCATCTGCAGGAACAGCTGCAAAATTGCGATTTACCACTTAATAGACAATTTCAGAGGCCTACATCTAGGTAGGTATTTATTGTAATAATGTTGGATGAATTTTAAAATTTATTTTACAATACAGTTGAAATCCATACAAAAAAAATTTTGTTGCTCAAATAAATGTGCAACAGGTTAAATACGAATAATAGCAATTGCATACATTTAATGACTATTTGAATCTTGTACTGAAAATGATATTGTGAAGAAAATTGAGAGCACTTATAGTATACCCAATCTCACAAGATAATTACAGGTAAGGAAGGCCATTTTATCCATATTTCACCTATATAGAAATACCTTACAGTTCTACTCATTATGGGATTTTTTTTGTTAACTATTTCCTACTGCTTTATTTACAAATCGATTGATTTTCTTTATATGTTGGGACACAATCACAAGCCTAAGTTGACTTTTTAGACTTTTGAATGTATGACAGAATCTTGTGGAAGCGACAGGGGTGTTGGCAGGCGACAGGGCTCACAGCCGCTGGCTAGAGAGCCAGTGAACTCTTGTGCTGCCTCTTTTTGGGTGAGTCTGTCGCATCTTTTATCATTCAGGCACTGGGCAGGCCTTCCCTGGGATCAAAGGCACTGGGGACAGAAGTCCTGAATGTTGCTTTCCAACCAAAAACCATCAGCTCATCTGTACTTGACAATGTCACAGCGGAGATGGTGACTACTGCCAATAGTACATTTAAAAACTTTGTTTAAGGTGGGACCTAGGCACAGGTGACTGATAGTGGAAAGGCTATTAATTTCCGACTTAAAGTCCTCAATTGGTGGCAAGGCAAGAAGGGTGCCAAAGACTTACCATCTATGGATTTAATCGGGGTGGAGGTGGGAAGGTGGCCTATCTACTGATTAACTGCACCTCAGCTACCAAATTCACCACAAGATCCCACATTGTGTTTCCTGGTTTTTCTCTCAAATTTAATTCACAACAAGCATTCCTGCTTATCTTTTCCATTTCCTTTGCTACACCCATCTATCCCTTTCTCGACTAGAAAAACCCAAGTTTCTTCCCTCATAGCTAAAACTTTTGACAATTATCAAGAATCACTATAATGCAGAAGGGTGTTATTTGACCCATTGAGTCTATGCCCACCCTCCGACAGAGCATCTTATTCAGACCATCCCCTCTACCTTATCACCGTAACTTTGCACATTTATCCCATTAATCACTACACACCTTGGGACATTAAGGAGAAACTTTGCATGACCAATCCATCTAACGTGCACATCTTTGGGTTGTGGGAGGAAATGGAGCACCTGGAGGAAACCCACGCAGGCATTGGGAGAATGTACAAACTCCACACAGACAGTCTCACGAGGTTGGAATCAAACGCGGGTCTCTGGCACTGTGAGACAAAATGCTAACTTCTGGCGTTGTGCAGCCAGCCAAACTGCCACCTTTCCTATTGGCGTATTGACATGGGGCCTGATCTCGTTACATGCTGAATAAGCAACTGGCTGCAATTTACCAGAGTCAAGCCAATGTAATAACAAGTTGGTAAGATAAAGTGTTGGACTAAATGGACCCACAGCCTTTATGCTCTTGCCTCCATACAAACTACCTTTTGTGGTCATTTTCTGCAGTGCAATTCAGCTCTGTTTAGTACAACTGTGTGGAACTTGGATATTCAGTCTTGTTTTCCCTTGAAATTGCATCCTTAGTTCTCTGTAGATCGTAGGGCTCTAGTGTTCATGCATTAATGGAGTCCGTGTCTGATTCAAGCTAGTGCTTAGACCATCAAGCACAAGGATAAGTGACATATGGTTGTTTGAGTGGGAATATTAACTGTTAAGTATTGTACTAATATTTTTGGGTCAAGATAAACCTGCTTCCTAAGGGAATGAACTCAGTAAGAATTTAGCAACACCAATTATTAATCCAACCGATTTATTCGATAGTAAAATAGCGAGCTTTCAACACTCCCGTGTCTTCATCAGGCAAGTGCAGTGTTCTGGTCTGCAATAGCACACATCAGCACAGACAGTCAGAGATTGCTGATTAGAATGCGAATCCTTACATCTAACCTGCTATTCAAGTGTTAAAGTGGCTAACAATGTGTGTGAAGGGAATCCTGAGCATTGTTAGAGAATTGTGTATTTTCTCCAGACAGCACAGTAAGTGAGGTTTTTTGCTAACCCAGGCAAGTTACGGGGGTTACAGATAGTGTGTCATGAAGCCAAGATCCCTGTTAAGACCGTCCTCATGTGTGCGGAGCTTGGCTATCAGTCTCTGTTCAGCGACTCTGCGCTGTCGTGTATCACGAAAGCCCCCTTGAAGAACATTTACCCGCAGGTCGGAGGCCGAATGCCCATGACTGCTGAAGTGTTCGCCCACAGGAAGGGAACTGTTTTGCCTGGTGATTGTTGAGCGATGCTCATTCATCCGCTGTCGTAGTGTCTGCATGGTCTCCCCAATGTACCATGCTTCGGGACATCCTTTCTTGCAACGTATTAGGTAGACAACGTTGGCCGAGTTGCAAGAGTATGTACCGTGCACCTGGTGAATGGTATCCTCACGTTTGATGATGTCGTCCATGTCTATGATCCGGCATGTCTTGCAGAGGTTGCTGTGGCAGGGTTGTGTGGTATTGTGGTCACTGTTCTCCTGAAGGTTGGGTAGTTTGCTGCGAACAATGATCTGTTTGAGGTTGTGCGGTTGTCTGAAAGCAAGAAGTGGGGGGGTGGGGATGGCCCTAGCGAGATGTTCATCGTCATCAATGATATGTTGAAGACTCCGGAGAAGATGTCGTAGCTTCTCCGCTCCGGGGAAGTACTGGACAACAAAGGGTACTCTGTCCACCGTGTCCCGTGTTCGTCTTCTGAGGAGATCAGTGCGGTTTATCGTTGTGGCACGTTGGAACTGTCGAGTCGAGCGCCATATCCTGTTCTCACGAGTGCATCCTTCAGCATCGCTCAACAATCACCAGGCAAAACAGTTCCCTTCCTGTGGGCGAACACTTCAGCAGTCATGGGCATTCGGCCTCCGACCTGCGGGTAAATGTTCTTCAAGGGGGCTTTCGTGATACACGACAGCGCAGAGTCGCTGAACAGAGACTGATAGCCAAGCTCCGCACACATGAGGACGGTCTTAACAGGGATCGTGGCTTCATGACACACTATCTGTAACCCCCGTAACTTGCCTGGGTTAGCAAAAAACCTCACTTACTGTGCTGTCTGGAGAAAATACACAACTCTCTAACAATGCTCAGGATCCCCTTCACACACATTGTTAGCCACTTTAACACTTGAATAGCAGGTTAGATGTAAGGATTCGCATTCTAATCAGCAATCTCTGACTGTCTGTGCTGATGTGTGCTATTGCAGACCAGAACACTGCACTTGCCTGATGAAGACACGGGAGTGTTGAAAGCTCGCTATTTTACTCTCAAATAAATCGGTTGGATTAATAATTGGTGTTGCTAAATTCTTACTGAGTTCTTACCACTCCGATCCAACGCCGGCATCTTTACATCCTAAGGGAATGCCATATTTGAATCAGCCCTTGGATATCCTTTTCAGCACTCTTCTCCACATTGCCTCTACTCTTTTTTTGATGGGACATTGGCTAATCAAAGTACTGTACAATTCAATTGTAACTTTGTTTAAACTGTTTTCTATTGTACACAAAAATGGAAAGTGCTGGGGAAACCAGCAGGTCTGGTGGCATTTGTGATGTAACTTCTTTGAATTATATTCTATTGTACACAAAAACGGAAAATGCTGGGGAGATCAGCAGTTCTGGTAGCATTTGTGCCGTCTCTCCCTCCCTCCCCCTCTCTGTCTCTGCCTCTTGCTCTCTCTTTCTACCTCTCATGCTCTCTGCCCCTCGGTCTCTCGCTCGCTCACTTGGCCTTTTGCTCACTCTCTCGGCCTCTCATTCACTCTCTCGGCCTCTCGCTCGCTCACTCGGCCTCTTGCTCGCTTTCTTGCCTGCTCTCTCGGCCTCTCGTTTTATTTATTTGTGTTACAAGTAGGTTTACATTGACACAGCAATGAAGTTATTGTGAAAATTTCCTAGTTGCCACACTCTAGCGCCTGTTCGAGTACACTGAGGGAGAATTTAGCACAGCCAATGCACCTAATCAGCACGCCTTTCAGACCCAACCAGCACGTGTCTCTCTCTCTCTCTCTCTCAATAACAATGTCGACATCACTTTGATAATCAAGGTGAGACTGATGGGAAGTAATTGACTTTGTTAGACTTGTTAGATTTTTTGTTCCTGTTTTTTGTGGATAGGATATATCTGGGCAAATCTTCATATTGCCAGGTAATTTTCTGTATTGTGCTAGAGCAGCTTGATTAAAAGCACAGCTATTCCTGGAGCAGAGGTCTTCAGTATTATTGCTGGAATGTTTTCAGGACCCATAGTCTTTGCAGTATGCAGTGTCTTCAGCCATTTTTTGATAAGCCATGGAATCAATTGAATTAGCTGAAGACTGGCATCTGTGATGTTGAGGAGCTCAGAAGAAGGCTGACATCATCCCTTTGGCACATCAGGCTAAATATTGTTGCAAATGCTTTAGCTTTATCATTTACCATTCCCTCAACCCCATCATTGAAGATGGGAATTTTTATGAAGACTCCTCCTCTAGTTGTTAATTGTTGACCATCATTCGTGACTTAATGTGGCAGTATTTCATGCTGTATTTGTTGCTTGGCATGCAAGTAGTCCAGTGTTGTATCTTCACCAGCCTTCCTGCACTCGCTATTGAACTAGGGTTGATTTTCTGGTTTGATGGTAATGTTAGAATGGGAATATACTAGGCCATGAGACTACAGATTGCTGTCATATGCAAAATTGCTGATGGCCCACAGTGCCTTATGGATGCCCGGCCTTGAGTTGCTAGATCTGTTCAAAAACTATCCCATTTTGCACGCTATTAGTGTCAAACAACACAATGGAGAGCATCCTCAATTTGAAGACAGGCCTTTGTCTCTACAAATACTATCCATACTCTGTCACGAACAGGTAGGTTGGTGAGAATGAGCTCAGGTAGGTTTTTTTCCTATTGTTGGTTCCTTCATGACCTGTGGCACACATCCTATATAGCAGTAATATCCTTTCGGACTTGACCAGTTGTGCTGCTACCAAGCCAATTCTATTGATGAACATTGGAGTCCTTATCTAGAGTATGTCCTGTGCCCAAATTCATCAGCTGATGAGGCTTGGAGTTGTAAGGTGGGGTGAGTGGAAGGTAGTTGGTAACTAGCAGGACAGTTCCTTGACTCATGTTTGATCTCATGCAATGGTAAGTTATGGAATTCAGAATTGATATTCAGAACATCCTCCCAATTGTATACCACTGTACTTCCCACTCTGATATAGCTGTTCTGTCACTGGGAAAGCACATACTTAGAGACTAATGATGTTGGTGTGTCAAGGATATGGCTGTCGGTAAGGTATGATTCTATGAATATGACCGTCAAGCTATTGATTGAGTAGCCTGCAGAACCGCTCTCTCATTTTGGCACAAGTTCCCAGATGTTTGCAGGATTGACAGAGCTGGGTTTGCCATTGTAGTTTCTGGTGCCTAGATTGACGCTGGGTAATCCATCCAGTTCTATTCCTTTTTGTAGACTTCACAGTGGTTTGATTCAACTGAATGGCTTGCCAGGCCACTTCAGAGTCAATACTGTGGATCTGAAGACATGAGTAGGGCAGACAAGTAAGGACAGCAGATTGCCATTTTTAAGGGCACATATGAACTGCTTGGATTTTTATAACAATTGAGGATGATTTCATGATTATTATTACCAAGACTAGCTTTTGAACCAAATCTAAGTTCCACAAATTGGTGTTGAAGGAATTTGAATCCATATCTGCAGAGTGTTACCTTGGGCCTTTAGATTACTAGGTAAAGGTAAAGTCCTAGATGACCATAAGCTAATCTTCTCTTTGAGGGCAAGAGCTGATTGATAGTGATTTGACCTGAGGATGACCATACCTCATGCAACGTTAAGAAAGCAAGCCTTCATAGATTACTATTTGGGTGACAATATCAGTACGCCACCACCTTCCTCAAAAATACACACAAGCAATATCTACCAGATTTCTCTCATCTACTCTGCTACAATTTCCTCCAAAAACACCAAAATTGTAAGGCAATCTGCTGTGTTGTGAAGTTCTAAAAAAACTTCCCTTTCTCAGTGATAACGAAAGACATTTTCTAATTGGGCATAGCTTGACTGTGTAGTTCTCAGATTGTGAAGGGAGGCTGGAAATGATACTAAGTGAGATTAATGAAGCAAATAGCTGGATTGGATGAAGGTGACTGGAAAAATTTAGGGAAGATCACCAAAAGTTGTGTTTCTTAGGTGTTTAACTGATCAGCAATGGGTGTTTGAGGATGCTGGGGCTGGAAGTCACACCCCGTGAAGTGTGCCGGCAAACCAGACAGTGGCAGCTCATTTGAACGGAGCATTATCAGGAAAGGAAGTCGTGCTGCTGTTGAAAAGATACTCACCTATGGCCTAGCACAGGGGATCCTAACCAAGGGTCTATAGACTTCAATGTGCTATGAGAGTCCCTTCAGACAATCTGCAGAAGCAGCCACATGACAAAAAGGTAGTATTTTTATAAAAAGCTGAAGAAATAGCACACAAACTAAAATGTACTTGTAAGTCAGTTGAAGAAGCAAAGATTCAAGAAAGACCATAAATCAAAGAAGAACAAAACATCAAACTGACAAATCAGAGCTGAGCTTTGGCTTCTAATGAAATCATTGTCGATTGCCAGAAAAATCCATCTGGTTGACTAATGTCCTTTAGGGAAAGAAATCTACCGTTCTTACCTGGTCTAGTCTATATGTGACTATATAGCCACGGAAAAATGGTTGCTCTCAACTGCTCTCTGAAATGGCACAGTAAGCCTTGCACTTGTATCAATCATTGTAAAATCTCAAGAAAAAAATGAAACCAGGTGGACCATCTAGCATTAACTTAGGCACCAGAAAAGACAGGCAAAACAAACAAACCTGTTGAATTTGCAAGTCCTCCTTACTAACATCTGGGGGCTCATGCCAAAAATGGGAGAGCTGTCTCACAGATTAGTCTGTGACCCAATGAAATCTCATGGCTTCAGGTTATACATGGATAAGGAAACCTCTTGCTGGTTACCATATACAATCCTCTTTCGGTTGATGAATCAATATCCCCCTATGTTGAACAACATTTGGAGGAAGCTGAAGGGAGCAAAGTGTACCCTGGGTGGGGGATTTCAATATTCATCATCAAAAGTGGCTTGGCAGCAACATTACTGATTGAGCTGGTCAAGTCCTAAAGGATATAACTGCTAGACTGGTATGTGGCAGGTGGTGAGAGGACCAACAATAGGGAAAAACATACTTGATCTCATCCTCACCAATCTGCCGGCTGCAGATGTATATGCCCACAACAGTATTGGTAAGAGTGTTCACTGTACAGTCCTTTTAGAGACAAAGTCCCGCCTTCACATTGAGAATAACCTCGTGTTGTGTGGCACTATCACTGTTCTAAATGGGACAGACTTCAAACAGAAGGACCATCTGAAGGGCACCATGACAGCTCAGAGACTATCGATGTGGCTGTGCAGACACTTGGAATTGGGCCAGTGTCTGCGGGAGTTTGCGCGTTCTCCCCGTGGTTGCGTGGGTTTTCTCCAGGCACTCCGGTTTCCTTCCACAACCCAAAAATTCGCTCTTAGGCTGATTGGGTAACAAATTGTCCCTATGGTGAAAATTTTCCATATTAGGAATAATATATATAGTATTATATAGGAATATTAAAATAGGATAATGTATTTGGTATGACGGCGGCGCGGGCTCGTTGGGCCGAAGGGCCTGTTTCCCGTGCTGTGTTGCTTAATAATAAATAATAAAAAAAAAAGATTTAGCAATTCAAATCTGGGCAACTATGAGGTGCTTTTGACCATCAACAGCAGCAGAATTGTACTTCAGCACAACCTGATACCTCATGGTTCAGCACATTCCCCCATTGAACCATTACCATTAAACCAGGGGATCAATCCTTGTTCAATGCAAAGTGAAAGAAGGCATGCCAGGAGCAGCACCAGGCATATCTAAACTGAGGTGTTAACTTGATAAAACTACCAGACATACTATTTGCATGTGAAACAGTAAGTGATAGACAGAATTAAGTGATTCCACAGCCAGCACATCAGATCCAAGTTCTGCAGTCCTGCCACTTCCAGTCGTGAATGGTGGTTGGCAATTTGACATCTCACTAGTGGAAGAGGCTCCACAAACATTCCCATCCTCAGTGATGAAAGAGCCCAGCACATCACTGCAAAAGATAAGGCTGAAGCATTCACAGCAACCTGTAGCCAGAAGTGTAAAGTATGTGATCCATCTCAGCCTCCTCCAGTGATCCCCAACATCACAGATGCCAGTCTCTAGCCAATTTGATACACTCCACATGATATCAAGAAACAGTTGGAGGCACTGGATATTGCAAAGGCAATGGCTCTGACAACATTCCATGAATAGTACTGAAGACTTATGCTCCAGAACTTGTTTCCCTAGCCAAATTCTTCCGGTGCAGTTACAACACCGGCATCTACCTGACAATGTGGAAATTTGCCCAGTATGCCCTGTACACACAAAACAGGAAAAATCCAAACCAAGCAATCACTGCCCCATCAGTCTACTCTTGATCATTAATAGAGTAATGGAAGGGGACATCAACAGTGCTATCAAGCAGCACCTGGTCATCAATAACCAGTGGCACCCACTTAGGTTTTGCTAGGGTCACTCAGCTCTTGACTGCATCACACCTTGGTTCAAACATGGACAAAAGAGCTCTAAAAAACCTGGAATTGGTGGATATTGGGGGGCAAATTCTTCACTGGTTGGAGTCATACCTGGCTTCCGGGAGGTTGGGAGGCGAGGGAGAGTTGATCTTCCTTCAGTTATAAGGTCAGAAATGAATATGTTTGTTGAATGTTCAGTACTATTCATGATTTCTTAGATACAGGAGCAGTCCATATTCAAATGCAACAAGATCTGGACAATATTTAGGCTTGGGCTAACAAGTGACAAGCAACATTTGCACTTCATAAATGCCAGGCAATGACCATCACCAATAGGAGACAATCTGACCACCACTCCTCGACGATCATTGGTGTTACCATCACTGAATCTCCCACTATCAACATCCTTGGAGTTACTATTGATCAGAAAATCAATTGGATTCTCCACATAAACACAGTGGCTATTAGAACAGGTCAGAAGCTAGGAATATTGCAGTGAATAGCTCACCTGTTGACTTCCCAAAGCCTGTTAACCGTCTATAAGGCACAAGCTGGAGTGTGATGGAATTATCCCCAATTGCGTGGATGGGTGCAGCTTCAACAACACTCAAGAGCTTGACATCATCCAGGGCAAAGCAGCCCGATTGATTGGTACCACATTGTCTTCGTCCACCACTGATATCAGTAGCAGCAATGCGTACCCACTACAGGATGCACTACAGAAATTCACCAAAGATCTTTAGATAGCACTTCCAAACCCATGACCACTTCCATCTAGGACAAGGTCAGCAGAAACATTAGGTGGGAACATTACCACCTGCAAGTTCTACTCCAAGCCATTCGCCATCCTGATATATCACTGTTCCTTTGCAGTCATTGAATCAAAATCCTGGAATTCCCTCCCTAACGGCAGCAAATACTGGCCAGCCAGCCAGCGATACCCAATTCCCACAAATGAATGAAAAAATATAAATTATAAAAGAGCTCACATCTCTGCAGAGCCCCACATGCTGCCAACCAGAAAAAAACATTGATTTATACTGTTTTTTGCCAGCTAACCAATCTTCTATCCATGTTGATATGTTACCCCTACACATGAACTTTTAAGTTGCATAATGACCTTTGATGGCAATTAGATTATACCCATTTACCACTCTTTCTGCCTCATCAATGATGGTGGCATGGTAGCACAGTGGTTAGCACTGCTGCATCACAGCTCTAGGTCCTGGGTTCGATTCTTGGCTTGGGTCACTCTGTGTGTGGAGTTTGCACTTTCTCCTTGTGTCTGCGTGTGTTTCCTCCGGGTACTCCGGTTTCCTTCCATAGTCCAAAGATGTGCGGGTTAGGTTGATTGGCCATGATAAGAAATTGCCCCTTAGTATCCAGGGATGTGTTGGTTAGAGGGATTAGTGGGTATAATATGTAGTGATATGGCAGTAGGGCTTGGGTGGGATTGTGTTTGGTGCAGACTCGATGGGCCAAAGGCTCTCTTTCTGCTTTATAGGATTCTATGAAATCATCTACCTTGTTATGGTTGTTGCACATATTCACTTTTTCTTTTTGACATTATTTTTCATTTTCAGCTCGTCTTTGTTTCTGCCTTCTAATGTTACTTGCTATTTTTCTGTCCCCTGCTACCATTTACTTCCTTCCACATGAGCTATCCTTTAGGTTCCCATCTCCCTAAACAAGTCAGTTTACACCCTCCCCGACATACTAGCTAATATTCATGTGAGGATATTGGTCCTGGTCCTCTAAAGTGTGACCCATCCATCTTGTACAGGTCCCATCTGTCTCAGAATCAATCACAATGCCTCAGAAATTTGATGCATTCGTTCCTACACCAATCTTCAACCATGTATAAATCAATCAATCATCTCATTGTTATGCTCACTAGCATGTTGCACTGAGAATACTTTTGGGATTATTGCTCATGAAATCTTAATTCTTAATTTCCCTCCTAACTCTCTTAAGTCTGCTTTCAGGATCTCATTCCTCTTCATATGTATGTCATTAGTATCAGCGTGGGCACAACCTCTGGCTGTCTGTGCCTGCCCCCCAGAAGAATGTTCTTCAGCCATTCTGTGACATTCTTGCTCTTGACAATAGGGAAAGAACATCCCATCCTGGAGTTATGTTTACTGCTGCAGAAATACTGTCTGATTCCCTGACCATTGAATTCCCTGTCACAAATGTTCTTTCATTCTTCTTCCTCCTCTTATGTGCAGCTGAGCCACCTGTGGTACCTTAGACTTGTGGCTGTACCATATTAAGTACCCGGAAATCAAGATTCTGTAGCTGGCTATACGTTCTGCAAATGTGTTTGCCTGAGACTCTTGGTGTGTCGTCCATAACTTCTCGCATACTGCAGAATGTATATATTTCATTGTGCTGAGCTGACTTGCTATGCTGTAACTTTGAAAGCTTGTTTATTATAATTGGAATAAGTAGAATTACTCAGTCTGGGTAGTGGAGGGGGCGTTGAGTGGATACGGAAGACAGTTATGTTGTGGGAGTGGAGCATGTCTGTGGGGGTCATTGATCCCGCTTTTCAATTCCGAGCCACTTTATCCACTTTTTGCGGCCCAGGAGCAATGTGATGGGTATGTTTTTTCAAATTTTTTTCTCATTGCGCACGCACAGTTTGAAGTTTCAATTGGAGCTGCAGCATTTCGGGTACAATAAGCTCCGCTCACAATGCAATTCAGACTTGCGACTTTTTTTTAGCTGAAGTGTGTATGGAGGCGCCTGAGAGCAGTTTTCCAATTCGGATCTGAATCGTGCCCAGATTCAGCACTTGGAAACAAAATAATAAAAATCGGGCCCTTAGTGTCAATCAACAGCACTGAGGAAGGCCTGTTTTTTATACTTTATAACTTGCTAGCTCTCAGTGAAGACCTTGCATCATAAAGTCTCTAAGCCTGTTATCTTTCAAGCCAACCAGTCCAGAAAACAGATTACAGATAACAACTTTATAACCTGCTGAAATCCATCTCTTTGTAATAATGCTGCAATAATCCTGATATTCAATTCTGATTGATGAATCTACCTAGATTACCTTGCAGGAGTGAAAATGTCTTTTTCAGCAGGCCGGCAACATTGTTTTTCAAACAAACCAATTATGTGCATTACAAGTGGTTCTTTTGTTCTCACTTGTAAAAGTGCACTATTTTCTTTAATTGTATTTTTTGTGGTGAGTGATGTAATATTAAACTTTCGGGTGAATGCATGAATATATAATCTTAAATCACATAAAGCTTGCTCCTGCTTATTCAAATTATTCACGTTCTTTTGTTAAGAGACATGCACCTATTTCTTTTCAAAATACACTCTGATTACAGATAGTATGGGAAGGAAATGCATTCTGTCTCATCTCTATCCGTAACAGAATTGGGAGCTCCATCTGCGGTCTGAAGCAATTGCAGCAAACAAACTGAGTCTGACATGAGATAGAATAAATTGGAAGCAAAATTGAAATGCTCAATAGCTGAAATCAGAATCATAGAACCCTACAGTGCAGAAAGAGACCCTTCGGCCCATCGAGTCTGCACCAAACACAATCCCTATCCCTATCCCCATTCCTTACATATTATATCCACTAATCCCTCTAACCTACGCATCCCTGGACATTAAGTGGCAATTTCTTAGCGTGGCCAATCAACCTAACCTGCATATCTTTGGACTGTGGGAAGAAACCAGAGCACCCAGAGGAAACCCATGCAGACATGAGGAGAATGTGCAAAATATGCAAACTCCACACAGACAGTGACTTGAGCCAGGAATCAAACCCAGGACCTTGGAGGTGCAAAGCAGCATTGCTAACCACCGTACTACCATGCCACCAAGAAATTGTTTCTCTTAAAACAAAAGGACTATCGTTGTAGACTTCACATTAACATTGAAAGGTAAAATGTCTGAATTTAGTGTGAAATTTCATAGAACAGGAGGTTTTTAAACTTTACATAGATTAACAAACTTAACAATTGAAAACTTAAAGCTGTAGCTGACCAAGTGAAATTTAGTGTGAAGTAAAGGGCAAGAAAGCCTAAAATGGTAAAAATTCTAGCCGAGCCTTTTCCCTCACCTCAGAAGAAGCAGAACCCCCCCCAAACAAACCAGATTATATTAGCAGAAGACCTAGAAGAAGGAAGGCTAGAGTTAGGATTTCAGGCAAGAAAAGAGGAACTGGAAAAGCAAGAGAGAAAGAAAGACAGCCTTTCAGGTTAAAATGTTTGAGAAGGAATTGTGAGCACAAAAGGATAGTGAAATGAGACAGATTGAATTAATTGGTTAATGGAGGATTGTCTTTACGTGGTGAAAAAAATCACTAATAGTTCTATTGACCCTAGTTCAGATACAAGTTTTTGTTTTGTATTCCTCGTTAGTACTGAAACTTAATGAAGCACTGAAGCATTCTTCATATCATTTGAGAAACTCACAGGTTGAAGTGGCCTGCAGAGATTTTGATTCTCTTGATGCAGGACCAGTTAACAGGCAAAGCCCAGATTGGAGAGAGTGAAGTTTGCAAAGTTAATTTATTAGTCATAAGTAGGCTTACATTAAGACTAAAATGAAGTTACTGTGAAAATCCCCAAGTTGCCACACTCTGGCACCTGTTCAGATATATTGAGGGAGAATTTAGCATGACCAATGCACCTAACCAGCATGTCTTTTGGAAGCCCATGCAGACATAGGAAGAACACGCAGACACCACACAGTGTCCCAAGCTGGGAATTGAACCTGGGCCCTGGTGCTGTGAGGCAGCAGTGCTAACCACTGTGCCACCATGCTCTTCAAACTATGAACACACAAAAAGTTGCTGTCCTAAATGCTTGTAATTAATGTCTGAAGCATATCACCAGAAATTTCAGAACTCTCACAAAAAGCCCTCTCAAATCTTGCTCAAGTTGGAAAGAATCAATCAGCCTACCTTCAATTAGTGGATGAGAGCACTCAATCCTTTGTAAGTGTGGTCAATTTTAAGAGAAATAGTCCTGTTGGAGAAATTGCTTCCCATACAGCATTTGGAGGAACAAAGAGTTTCAACAGCCAGAAAAGCAGATAAATAAGATATACTATATAAAAAAGGAGAGTCGGAAATAAAAATCTGAAATAGTCCCCAGTTTTGTAAAGAACCTGAATGGTAAACCAGTATGTCCAGTGTATTTTCTGTGTTGAAAGTCTGAGTGCCTGGAAGCTAATCATAGAATATAGAAACTCTACAGTGCAGAAAGAAGCCATTTGGCCCATCAGGTCTGCACTGACCACAATCCCATCCAGGCCTTATCTCCATATCCCTACACCTTTGCCTGCTAATTCTTCTAACCCATACATCTCAGAACACTTAGAGACAATTTTAGCATGGCCAATCAACATAACTTGCATATCTTTGCCACTAACTTTTGGCATTTCAAAGAAAGACCAATAGGGCACTCTGTGGCCAACCCCTTGGCCAAGGCTCTGAAAGTTATAGATCTATGTTTAAGTGTTACATTAACAAACGAAGAGATCCCTCAGGAATTTCTGTTTAAAGGGAAAATGGCATTTTATTTTTCTAAAAGGCCAGGCCCCTCACAGTAAGGGGGAGGACTTCTCCATAGAGGGACCTCCACAGAGGGAGTTTATTTCAGAATTCAAATTTAACCATCTACCATGGTGGAAGTCAAACCTTGAACACCAGAGCATTGCTCTAAGTTTGTGGATTACTGTTCAGTGACAATCAGGACCCCCTTGCCTATTAATATTCCTGAGCCTTACTGGACATGTCAGTTATGTTCTTTAGCTGTGAGATGTATGATTCTGCCATTGATTGGCTTTCACAAATTAACCCTTTCTCATTCATTGAAGTCCACAGTCAGAATGTCTGTGCAAAGATCCCTTCAGTTTATACCTGATCCTTATGTTCTCACCCTTTGGGAATCCTGGGAACCACTAAGGATGTCTGAGGCAGATGCCCATTGTCACACTGAGTTAGGCAGGCTCGTGTGGGATTTGGCCATTGTGAGTGAGAGTAGGGGATGGAGCTCAGAGGGAAGGTGAACAGAGCTAGCAGTATTGCGGGTGCAGGGATGGAGTTCTGTCAGTCACAGGAAGGAAGAAGTCAGATAGTTTTGTTGGCACCCCTAGAGTTTTTTTTGTGGAAAACCCCAGGCTATGAAGCAGCTGATCTTCCTTCCTCTGGATGCTTGAAGCACCCTGGAGTCCTCCGTAGGATGGAAAGGCAGTTAAAAGGGCAATCCAGAAGTCATCCTCTGGCACTAGCATTCAGGGATATCACAAGTTCCTGCACCACGCAGTTGATGCGCTGCACCATTGAGTGCACGTCTTGAACCATGGATTGGACATCCCTCATCATGGAGTGAATGTTATGCATCAAAGTCTCCACTGCAGATGTCACCTTTGCACTGTTGGCCTGGTTGCCTGGGGTGCAATCACCATCTCCTTGGACAGGAGACCCTGCAATTCCTCCAGTCTACCCTGCAATCTGAGGAGGGATGCTGATATTCATTCCCGATATTCACAACTCTGCCTTTGTGGCTCCAGCAGCTGGAGGATGGCCGAGTCTAACAGCAGGTCATTTGACTCGGGCTCAGCAGAGTTCTGACCTCCAGCAATCCTCCAAATTCCGATTCTTGTGATGCTCTTGACTCCAACTACTTGGATTATCAGAAGTGAGGTGCTCACCAGTGTGTGCAGAAGCCTGCATACCAATAATACCCAATGAGGTGTGAGTCTCCGTTAGTGGATGATGTAGTTGACAGTTGTGACACTGCTTTTTCTTGAGAAAGTCTGGGATTTGTACTCTGAGCAGCTCTCCTCTATGTCTCCTGTGCCCAGTGGAGGATGGGCTGGTCTGATTTACCTGTAAGGAATGGGAAATGGCATTAATGTATGGCAGGGGTCTAAGGATATGGGAGACATCATAAGATTGACACAATGGTTGCATATGTTGAGGGTGCTTGTTGTTGTGTCTGTTGTGCCCACTTCACCCTTAGTACAAGTGCTATCCTGCTCCTCTCCAGCAAGCTCTAGCCTTTCTCCTTGAAGGGAGTAAGGATTTTAAGCTCCACTCTGCGCTTCTTCCTATTATATTCAATTATATCCTACAAGGAGACAAATAGGGAGAATGTAAACAAGACATGTGACAGGTCAGATGATAAAGATATCTGGCATGTGTGGCTGGGAGTTGGAGCTGGAATACGATGAGGAGTGGAGTTGAAGGTTAGATGAGGAGAGGAATGGCAGAGTGAGTGGTGGGCCCCATGAGATGGCAGTGAGGTCCGAGTGCTGGTGTGATAGGTGGGTGAGAAGTGACAAATAAGAAGAATGACTTTCCTTAGTTACGTGCAGGTCATTCATCTCCTTCCTTCATTGTATGCCTGTCCTTCTGCGCAGTGAGCTTGCACTCACTAGTGTTGCCACTGCCTTCCATGAGTAGTTGGTCATCTTATTGGCAAGTCTTTTACCTATTAGAGGGTAGAAGACGTATTGCCTCTGCTCCACCTTATCCAACATTTTGACGAGTGCTCCTTAGAAAACATTGGAGCTGACCTCCTAGCTGCCATTCCCGGACAGAAAAATCTATGCATTTAAGATCTGGAGATTAAGACATTAAAAGGTATCCAAGCCTGTTACTTTCCATGTTTACCAGTACAGAAATCTGATCTTCTGGTAATAATACTACAAGTAACTAACTTTGTAACTTGTTGACAATCTTATCTCTTTGAAGGGGTCTCAGAGTAATCCTAATATATCCCAATGACATTTGAGGGTAGAAGATGTCCCCTGATGAGGACTTGACTGTTGAGGTAGTATGGGCTGAGATTAGAAACAGGAGAGGAGAGGTCACCCTGTTGGGAGTCTTTTATAGACCTCCTAAAAGCTCTAGAGAGGTAGAGGAAAGGATTGCAAAGTCGATCTTGGACAGGAGTGAAAGTAATAGGGTAATTGTTATGGGGGACTTTAACTTTACTAATATTGATTGGAATAGCTATAGCTCTAGCTCATTAGAGGGGTCAGTTTTTGTACAAAGTGTGCAGGAAGGTTTTTGACTCAGTATGTAGATAGGCCAACTAGAGGTGAGGCTACATTGGATTTGGTGCTGGGCAGTGAGCCAGACCAGGTGTTAGGCTTGGAAGTTAGTGAACATTTTGGTGATAGTGACCACAATTCGGTTACGTTCACCTTAGTGCTGGATAGGGATAGGCATGAAGCTGGGGGCAGTAGTTATAGCTGGGGGAAGGGTAATTATGAGGCCATCAGGAGAGAATTAGGATGCATAGGTTGGACTAGGAAACTACAGGGACTGGGAACATCTGAAATGTGGAGCTTATTCAAGGAGCAGATACTGCGAGTCCTTGATAAGTATGTCCCTGTCAGGCAAGGAGGAAATGGTCGAGTAAGGGAACCATGGTGTACTAAGAAAGTTAATTCGCTGGTTAAAAGAAAAAAGGAGGCTTACGTCAGGATGAGGCTTGAAGGCTCAGTTAGTGCACTGGAAAGCTATAGATTAGCCAGGAGGGAGCTAAAGAGTGAGTTGAGAAGAGCTAAAAGAGGACACGAGAAGACTTTGGCTGATAGGATTAAGGAGAATCCTAAAGCGTTCTTTAGATATGTTAAGAATAGAAGATTGGTTAGGGCAAGATTAGGGCCAGTCATAGACAGCAGTGGGAAGTTGTGCGTGGAGCCTGAAGATATTGGAGAGGCACTGAATAAATATTTCTCTTCGGTATTCACGCAGGGAGACGTAAATGTAGTTGTGGAGAACACTGAGGTACAGGGTTGCAAACTGGAAAGTATTGAAGTAGATAGGGAGGATGTGCTAGATATTCTTGAGGGTTTGAAGTTAGATAAGTCCCCTGGGCCAGATGGGATTTACCCTAGGATTCTCTGGGAGGTGAGAGAGGCGATTGCAGAGCCTCTGGCTCTGATCTTCAGGTTGTCGTTGGTTACAGGTATAGTGCCGGAAGACTGGAGGATAGCGAATGTGGTCCCATTGTTCAAGAAGGGGAATAGAGACTTTCCTGGGAATTATAGACCTGTGAGTCTTACTTCTGTTGTGGGCAAAGTATTGGAAAGAATTATTAGGGACAGGATTTATAGTTATTTAGAGAGAAATGAATTGATTGGGGATAGTCAGCATGGTTTTGTGAAGGGTAGGTCGTGCCTTACTAACCTTATTGAGTTTTTGAAAAAGTGACCAAAGAGGTGGATGGGGGTAAGGCAGTTGACGTGGTATATATGGACTTTAGTAAGGCGTTTGATAAGGTGGCCCATGGAAGGCTTTTGCAGAAAATGCAGATGTATGGGATTGAGGGTGATTTAGCTAATTGGATCAGGAATTGGCTAGCTGATAGAAGACAGAGGGTGGTGGTTGATAGAAATTATTCATCATGGAGTTCGGTTACAAGTGGTGTACCTCAGGGATCTGTTTTGGGGCCCCTGCTGTTGTAATTTTTATAAATGATCTGGATGAGGGTATTGAAGGATGGATTAGTAAATTTGCAGATGACACTAAAGTCGGTGGAGTGGTAGATAGCGAAGAGGGGTGTTATAGTTTACAGGGAGACTTGGACAAGTTGCAGAGCTGGGCCGAGAGGTGGCAAATGGAGTTTAATGTGGAAAAGTGTTAGGTAATGCACTTTGGCAGGAATAATAAATGTGTAGAGTATAGGGCTAATGGTAGGATTCTTAATAGTGTTGATGAACAGAGGGATCTTGGTGTATATGGGCATAGATCCCTGAAAGTAGGCAGTCAAGTCGATAAGGTTGTTAAGAAGGCATATGGAGTCTTAGCTTTTATTGGTAGGGGAATTGAATTTTGGAGCTGCAACGTCATGTTGCAACTGTACAAAACTCTAGTGCGGCCGCACTTGGAGTATTGTGTGCAGTTCTGGTCCCCGCATTATAAGAAAGATGTGGAGGTATTGAGAGGGTACAGAGGAGGTTTACCAGGATGTTGCCTGGTATGGAGGGCAGGTCTTATGAAGAGAGGCTGAGGATTTGAGGTTGTTTTCGTTAGAAAGAAGGTGGCTAAGAGGAGACCTTATTGAAAAATATAAGATGATTAGAGGTTTAGATAGAGTGGACAGTGATAGCCTTTTCCCGAGGATGGACAAAGCTAGCATGAGGGGACATAGCTTTAAATTAAGGGGTGGTAGTTACAGGACGGATGTCAGAGGTAGGTTCTTTACCCAGAGGGTGGTAAGGGTATGGAATGCCCTGCCTGCGTCAGTTGTAGATGCGCCAAGTTTGGAGGCGTTTAAAAGGTTAGTAGATAAGTTTATGGATGAAAAGGGAATGGTTTAGCTTAGAGGGTCATTGCTTTTTCTTAATTGGTCAGCACAATATCGAAGGCCAAAAGGCCTGTTCTGCGCTGTAATGTTCTATGTTCTATGTTCAATATATAACTTCAATTATTGATTCAGCTAAATGATCCTTCAGGCATGAAAGTGCCTTCTCCACCAAGCCTGCAGCATTGTATTTATTTTTTCAGATCAGCCAATCATTTTATTTATAACTTAGTGCACTTTTCTCTTTAACCATATTTTTCCATATCTGTATGCACATGCAGGTTTTCTATTTAACTTTATTGTGACCAAATGCAAAATCTTCAAGCAGCAAATGTAGCTGATTCACTCTTATTGAGGAAGGAGAAATATGGTTCTCTCTGGACATTTTGATGATGGCTGTTCTTCAGGATCCAGGATTATGTACGCACCACTACACCTTTCCCTACGGCAACCCCTCACTTCTCTAAGCGGGAACCCCAGCAGGTGCCAATCAGTATGGATCCTGATGAACAAGAGCCAAGTGTCTTTGATTCTGAAGAGTTGGCAAGGAGCTAAGTACAATGCCTATCTATCCCTGCCACTGCAAGGCTGCAAAGAGATGGTCCCCTCAGATGCTTGGGTTCAAGCTGTGGTGAAGAGGTTGACCTCTATATTTGTCCCCGGAATAGGGACCTTGTGGCTGGACTTCCACGTCTTGCTCTTGTAAACAGTGATCACTTATAGTATGGTAATTTCAGGTAAATTTCTCTTAAAAAAAATTATTTTTGCCTGTGTTCTGTAAAACCTTTGAATTGGCCTGGTTACATTAATATCTATGCCCCTTGAACACCTAAAAGCCTTCAAAGTCACAGCAGCACTCTTGGATTTTGTTTGTCTCTCTTTTGTAGACTATGAATGGGTTTCAATTTGAATGTTTTTTGAGCAAGCAAGGAGACGGGTTCAGATTCATCTGGTCTGCTCTGCTCATTGGCTTTGCAGCTTTAAGAATGGAGGAGGAAAAAAACAAACCAAAGCTTGAATGGTTTGGCAAACAATCTGTTTTGAGTTTCTAAATTAGCTCTTGTGGCGGATGAATTTATTCCAAAGAGGTCTCAAGACAAATTAAGGTTGGTTGTCATTTGTCACTATTTTCAGCACAATTTCAATTTCCCGTTCATTCTTAGGAAGGAACCTCTCAAAGTTAGTTGCCAATATTGCTTGTTATATTGTATAATTTTTACGATGATACTAAACAATGTTTCTAGGTAACAGTGTTGAAAGAGACATTCACTCATTAACTAGATACACAAGGAATGGTGGATGAATTTTAATGAAGGTGACCTAAGATGAAACATAGGTCAAGGATATTCCTTAGCAAAAGGAGATGGAGTTGGAATGTGATTGTGTAAAGTTTCCTGGTAACATTAAATTGTTATCAACAAAGCTAATCAGATACTGAAATGGACAACAAGAGCACTGTTAAAAACAAATAAGTTTAAAACAAATTCCTCTAATTTTGCATGTTTCAGGACTATTTTTCTCCTTGATAAACCCAGTATGTTGAGGCCAGCTATATTGCTCCAATTGCATTTTTGTATCTGTAAAATTCTTTGTTTAGGAGGATTAAAATTAATTTTATTGCAGCCTTAAAAGAATATCACTTTTAAAACATTATTTGCTTAGCCTTGTGCTTATAATTAAACCTTTTGACACTTTACAATTTGAACAATAATTAATAATGAATGCAGGTATACTTCTACTTGGATTTGTTTCATATCATCTAGTACTTGTTTTAACTGTTTTCATGTCTGTGTTAACTGCATGCAAAATTGCAACAATTGCATTTGTATAGTGCCTTTAATGTAATAAAACATTACAAGATGTTTATCAATCAAAGCCATGAATTAATCAGCAAGTATGGAATAACTTTCCTGGTAACATTACTGTGGCAAAATATAATGGTATTTTTACATTGTCATTACCAGTGCTTAGTTAAAACAAAAATTTAATTTTTTTTTCTATGTCTAATAGAAATTACTTGTCTTTTAGGATACTAACAAAGAAGGAAAAATTAGCAGAAGCAAAGCGGTTAGAAACATTGAGTAAACATTTGAAACTTCCCAAACGTGACATTAATATGTAAGTGTATGTATTTTAATTAACTGGCTTTTACAATCTCTTCAATGTTTTTAAACTTTAGCAGTGATGCTGTGTTGAATATGCAGTAGCAATCAAGTTAAAATGCAATAGGGCTGAATTTCCTTTGTTTTGGCATATTTTCATGCAGAATTGTGGTAATTAGGTTTTTGTGGCAGGCAAATTTTGGCAGAAGTTTCCACCAGCTTCCGACCATAACATTGTCTCCACCATCCTTGCATTTTCCTTCCTACAATCTGCTCACTCATTTCTAAGATTTCTCATTTACATATAATAATGGCAAGGAGGGACACTGTAACTCAAGTTCCTGCTTTTACACTTGCAATGCACATAGTAATTTGGAATGAAAAATTATAAGATGCACATATTGCAAAGATTGGTTTCAGCAAGCAGTAGTGAGGAACTTTTGAGCCTAAAGTGTCCGGATTATTTCAATGCCAATTTCTGCAGCTGGAAGGCAATGTTTTGTGCAAGTTCTTTTTCCATTCAAGTCCTGGACTTGCTTCTGGCAGAGTCAGAATGCTCCAACTCTGCCTTTCCTATTCGTAGTAAGGGATTCTCTAGTACAGTTATGGCATTTTAAATGTGCAAATCCTTGTATAACATTGTTGAGGAAGAGGAGTGAGAGATAATGTTTGGCCTTGTGCATGAGAATGTGCACATTCCATGTACCAATGGTAACAAGTGTCAGTTTTACTTTCTAGTTTTAAATTAACTTTTATGAATGTATTATTGGATCCCCGCCAACTGGTTAGGTAAGTGAAGCAGACAACGTTTAGTACACTTTTACTAGCCCTTCCTGCCACAATGGTAGTGCATAGTATGACCTTGAAAAAGATTGCTCAGTTCAATCGGTAGGGTACAATAGGGTACTGACAGTACATTTGAGAGCTGCTGAAGCACAGTTCAGTAGTCTTCTGTGGCTATTCCCCTTTCAAACAGGTGTACCAGCCTTTGAGGAGATAACAGAAGCAGCCAGGCCCATGGCACCACACCTGGTTCTGCTGTAGAGCAGCAAAGGGCAAAAAGCAAGTGAGCAGTATTAATTGGGGACTTAATTGTTAGAGGCACAAACAGGTGTTTCTGTGGCCGCAATGGAGACTTCAGGATGGTGTGTTGCCTCCCTGCTGCCAGGATCAAGAACGTCTCTGAGCGGTTGCAGGACATTAAGAGGAGGGAGAGCAGCTAGAAGAGATCAGTGTACATATTGGTGCCAACGACATAGGTAGGAAGAGGGATGAAGTCCTGAAGTGTGAATGTAGAGAGTTAGGCAAAAGGCTAAAGTGCAGGATCTCAAAGATAGTAATTTCTGGACTGGTGCCTTGTGCTAGTGAGAATAGAAATAGGAAGATTAGACAGATGAACACGTGGCTTGAGAGCTGGTGCAGGGGGCAGGGATTTAGATTTTTGGATCATTGGAATCTTTTGAGATGACCTGTTCAAGAGGAACAGATTATATCTGAATTGGAAGGGGACTAACATCCTGGTGGGGAGATTTGCCAGAGCCACTTGGGAGGTTTAAATTAGTTTGGCAGGGGAGTAGGATCCAAAGCAGTAAGGAGACAGAACAGAAGATTGAAGATAGCATAGAAGTTAAAAAGAGCACATTAATAGTAAAGACAATGTCAATAATCTAACACCAGACAGATCAGGCAAAAGCAAAATAGAGAGCAAGAGATTAAATTGCATTTACTTCAATGCAAGAAGCCTGACTGGCAAGACAGATGAACTCACGGCATGGATGAGTACATGGGACTGCGATATTATAGCAATTACTGAAACATGGCTAAGGGAGGAACAGGACTGGCAGCTCAATTTTCCAGGATACAGATGCTATAGGAAAGATAGAACAGGAGGTAAGAGAAAAAGGGAGTTGCACTTTTGATTAGGGAAAACATTATGGTAGTACTGAAAGGGAATATATCGAGGGTTTGGCCATTGAGTCTATATGGGTAGAATTTATGATTCTATGAATTGAGAAATAAGAAGGGGAAATCATTTTGATAGGGTTGTACTATTGACCCCTAAATAGTCGGTGGAAAATTGAAGCGCAAATATGTAAGGAAATTACAAATAGCTCCAAGAAATACGGGATGGTAATAATAGGGGATTTTAACTTTCCCAACATTGACTGGGACAGCCATAGGATTAAAAGGTTGGTTGAATGTAGAGAAATTTTTGACTGTATTCGAGAGGAATTTCTCATTCATTACGTGGATAGACCAACTAGAGAGGGGACAAAACTTGATCTCCTCTTGGGAAATAATGAAGGGCAGGTGACTGAAGGGTTAGTGAGGGATCACTTTGGGACTAGTGGCCATAATTCTATTAGTTTCAAGATAGCTGTGGAGAATGATAGGTCTGGCCCAAAAGTTAAAATTCTAAGTTGAGGCAAAGCCAATTTTAATGGTATCAGGTGGGAACTTTCAAAAGTTAATTGGGGGAGCCTATGGGAAGAAAGGCAAAGGGATATCTGGTAAGTGGGAGGCTTTCAAAAAAGTGTGTTAACCAGGGTTCAGGGTTAGCACATTCCTCTTGAAGTGAAGGACAAGGCTAGCAGCAGTAGGGAACCCTGGATGACTCGGGATATTGAAGCCCTGGTCAAGAAGGAGAAGGTGGCACATGACATGCATAGGCAGCTGGAATCAAGTGAATCCCTTGAAGAGTACAGGGAATGTAGGAGTAGAGTTAAGAGAGAAATCAGGACAGCAAAAAGGGACAGATAAGTCAAAGGAGATCCAAAGAGCTTTGGCAAATAAAATGCCAGAAGAGTAATTAGGGAGAGAGTAAGGTCTCTTGATGTTGTCTACATGTACTTTAGCAAGGCTTTTGATGAGGTACTGCATAGTAGGTTGTTGCATGAGGTTAAATCTCATGGGATCCACAGTGAGGTATCTAAATGGATACAAAATTGACTTGATTACAGAAGCCGCGGGTGGTTGTAGAGGGTTGTTTTCCAGGAGGCTTTCCAGCAGTGCTGGGTCCACTGTTATTTGTTATTTATATTAATGATTTGGATGAGAATATAAGAGGCATGGTTAGTAAGTTTGCAGGTGACACCAAGATTGGTGGCATAGCGGACAATGAAGAAGGTTATCTCTGATTGTAACGGGATCTTGATCAATTAGAACAGTGAACTGGTGAATGGCAGATGGAGTTTAATTTAGATAAATGTAAAGTGATGCATTTTGGTAGATTGAACCAGGGCAAGACTTACACAGTTAATGGTTGGGTATTGGGGATAGTTAAAACAGAGATCTAGAGATACATGTTCATAGCTCCTTGAAAGTGGAGTCACAGGTGGACAGAGTGGTGAAGGCGGCGCTCAGCATTCTTGGTTTCATTAATCAGATCATTGAATACAGGAGTTGAACATCTTGTCGAAGTTATACAAGACATTGGTAAGGCCACACTTTGAGTACTATGTACACTTCTGGTCACACTGTTATAGAAAGGATCTTATTAAACTAGAAAGACTACAGAAAAGATTTACTAGGAAGCTACGGGGATTTGACGGTTTGAGTTATAAGGAGAGTCTGGATAGACTGGGACTTTTCTCTCTGTAGCATAGAAGGCTGAAGAGTGATCTTATAGAGGTCTATAAAATAATGAGGGGCATAGATCAGCGTCAATATATTTTCCCAAGGATAGGGGAGTCTAAAACTAGAGGGCATAGGTTTAAGGAGAGAGGGGAGAGAGAGGGGCAATTTTTTCACACTGAGGGTAGTGAGTGTCTGGAACAAACTGCCAGAGGTAATAGTAGAGGTGGATACAAGCATTTAACTGTCTAAAAGCATTTAGACAGTTATCTGGGTAAGATGGATATAGAGGGATACGGGCCAAATGAGGGCAATTTGGACTATTTTCGGCATTTTAATAAAGGGCAGCATGGGCAAGTTGGGCCGATGGCAAACTTCTATGACTCTACGAAAGATATCTGGACAGGCAAGCATTTTTCTTGGCATGGCTCTGGCCTTAAGTTCAATCATGTTTAGAATAGCTAGAGGAGGATCTCACCTTTCACTGAGGAATGTGCTCCTTGGATGTTCCTGCCACCAGGACTTGTTGTTACTCTCTGGTATCTGTATTTCATCATTTTCCTTGCTGACACCACTCCCACCTCCCATCATCCTCTCTCTCCCAGTTCACTAATGATCCGACATGGAATACCAATGTGCTTGATATATAAAATGTGTGATTTTGGATTGTCCTCTTCTGAGGTTTCTTCTGCAGTCTCAATTTTCTAAATAGAACCTAGTGGAAAGAAAAGGGCAAGTGTTAGGTTGACACTGAGAGGCTGGACGTTAGCAGGTGACAATCTTAATAATGCATGTGAAATTGTGAAACATACTGATGTTTGCTGAGTTGAAAGGGTTAGAAATAACATGCAGCATCGTGCTCAAAAGTGCTGCCAATCTCGCCTTACTGTTACAGTTTGTAATGGTTCAATGTACCAAAACGCATTCCCTTGCATTTATCTATTGTTTGCAATTAAAATAAATGATTTGGAGGAAAATATAACTGTTTTGATTAGTAAGTTTGCGGATGACACAGAGGTTGGTGGATTTACAGATAGCGATCAAGACCATCAGAGGATACAACAGGATATAGATCAGTTGGAGACTTGGACAGAGATAGCAGATGGAGTTTAATCTGAACAAATGTGAAATAATGATTTTGGAAGGTCTAATATAGATAGGAAATATACAGTAAATGGCAGAACACTTAAGAATATTGATAGGCAAAAGGATCTGGGTGTACAGGTAGACAGGTCACTGAAAGTGGCAGTGCAGATAAAGAAGGTAGTCAAGAAGGCGTACGGAATGCTTGCCTTCATCGGCCAGGGCATTGAGTTTAAAAATTGGCAAGTCATGATGCAGCTTTATAGAACCTGCTGTAGTTGGAATATAGTGTTCAATTCTGGTCGCCTTGCTACCAGAAGGATGCGGAGGCTTTGGAGAGGGTACAAAAAAGATTTACCAGGATGTTGCCTGGTATAGAGGGCATTAGCTATGAGGAGCAGTTGGAGAAACTTGACTTATTCTTATTGGAATGACAGAGATTGAGGGGTGATCTGATAGAAGTCTACAAGAATATGAGAGGCTTGGACAGAGTGGATAGTAAGAAGCTTTTTCCTAGGATGGAAGTGTCAATTATTAGGGGGCATAGGTTTAAGGTGCGAGGGGTAATGTTTAAAGGAATTGTACGAGGCAGATTTTTTACACAGAGAGTGGTGGGTATTTGGAACTTGTTGCCGGGTAGGTAGTGGAAGTGGATACAGTAGTGACTTTTAAGGGACTCCTTGATAAATGCATGAATAGGATGGGAAGAGAGAGATATGGTCCTGAAAGGGTAGGGGATTTTAGTTCAGTTGGGCAGGATGGTCGGTGAAAGCTTGGAGGACCGAAAGGCCTGTTCCTGTGTGTAATTTTGTTTGTTCTTTGTGCTTGAGGTTCATGGCTTTGTCTGGTCATTAATCTCTAGGGCTTCTTGCTTCATTTGGCTACAAGTAATGTTACCAGCTACTTATTTCCTGCTCTCACCATTGCCCCTCACATTATGTGCTGTTTTGTCGTGCAGATAGAAAGCAAAATTCAAAGAACAGCTAAATGTTGAAAAGCTAAATGGAATTGTGTAAGACTCATTAACAAAGTACATATATTGTGAGCTGGAGAAGAAGCAAGATATAACAAGAATGGAGAGGTGATGAACACAAGGCCATGTGTGTGGAATGATGGGCAATGAATGCTGGCATACCCAGATAAGCCTATATCCCTTGACTGTTTTTTTTGAAAAGTGACATGTAGAAAGAGAAGTTGTTCTGCTTGTACTAAGACATGAGAAAAACTAGATGGCATGAAGAGAGCAAATGAATAATTTTATGTTTGCAATGAGAATAAGTGGCATGTAATATGCTTTATGGTTGTAAGCTGAATAATATAGTGAATGGTTTACTGAGAAGAAGTGAGGTGAGAAGAAGTGTTGAGGATCATGGAGAGATAAAGGTATGTACTGAACCATGCTTTCCTTGTGAAGTAATCTAACTTCTTCCTACACTGAGCTCAATTTCTGGTGGGTATGCTATTATATTGACCCTCTCAGTTCCCTATTGCACAATCACCTCGTAGATGCCCCCATGAGTGCTGGGGAACACTATTTCCCTTCTTTCTCTGATTTTAACCACAAGGACCTCATGGCTTTTTTTCTGCACTGCCTCAAAGACTTGATACAGACAGTATTCTGATCAGAGCACTACTTTCTTTTTCAGGGCTACATCTGACTTCTGCTGTTCAGTGTTGTGTACATTATCTCCCTTATTTTGATACTGTTTGTAAATCTGTACCCAAATTATTGTGAAAATTAGAAATATTAGTGGTTTCAAGTGTAAACTTTAGGTATCCTCTATACAATGCCCATTGTTAGGAAAACTGATCTATTTCTACAGGACTTACTTTCTCTCTTTTGAATAATGGTGTTAAATTGGCAACCCTCCAACTCAGAGATAAGTTCATCACCAAAGAATATCCAGAGGATTGTAATGAGTCCACTATTTTAAACTTTGATTTCCTTCTACACTCAGGTATGCAGCTAAGTATGCTTGCATACATATGAACATACAAATTAAGAGCAGGAGTAGGCTCCTTGAGCCTATTCCACCATTCAATAAGATTGTGGCTGATCTGATTGTAACGTCAAGCCCACATTCTTGCCTGGCACCCCTTACCTTTCATCCCTTTGTTAATCAAGAATCTATCCAAATCTCCCTTAAAAATATTTGCTCTTCTTCCACTACTTATTGAGGAAATGAGTTCAAGAGACTCATAACACTACGAGAGAAAAGAAAATCCATCCTCATCTGTCTTAAATAAGTGACCCCCATTTTTTAAAAAGTAAGCCCTAGTTTTAGATTCTCCAACAAGAGGAAACATCTTTCCAGATTCATCCCATTAATATCCTTCAGGACCTTAAAGGCTTTGATGAAGTTGATCTTTACTCTTCTAAACTCTAATGGATATATACCTAACCTCTCTAACCTTTCCCCATAAGACAAGTCAACCAAGTTTGGTAAACCTTCTGATGCGTTTCAAACCCATTTATACCTTTCCTTAAATAAAGAGACTGGTACTATACAAAATACTCCAAGTGTGGTCTCACCAATGCCCTGTACAACTGATGCATAACCTTCCTACATTTGTAATCAGTTTCCCTCACAATAAATTACAACTTTCTATTAGCTTTCCTAATTACTTGCTGTTCTTTTTGTAATTTGTGCTCTGGGATTCTCTGATCCTTCAGCACTTCAGAGCTCTTCAATCTCTCACCATTCAGATAATAAGCTTTTTATTCTTCCTGCCAAAATGGACAATTTCACATCTGCCCACTCTATTTGCCAGGCTTTTGCCCACTCACTTAGCCAACCTATGTCCCTTTTTAACTTTATGTTCTCTTCTCAATGTATTTTCCTACCTATCTTTGTGTCACCAGCAAATTTAGCAGCTTCAGTCCCTGCATCCAAGTAATTTATATAAATAAGGCTATTAATGATTGAGGCCTGAACTGATCCCTGTGGCATATTACTTGTCACATCCTACCAACAGAAAAAGATCCATTTATGCCAACTGTCTGTTTCCTATTTCCTAGCCAATCTTCTACACCATGAGCTTTTATTTTACATACTAACCTTTGATGTGGCACCTTATCAAATGCCTTCTGGAAATCTACATACAGTGCATCCACAGGTTCACCTTTATCCAAGCATATATGACTCCTTCAAAGAATTCTTGTAAATTGGCTAAGCATGATTTTTTTTTCCACAAAACCATTTTGATTCTGCCTGACTGCTTGAATTTTTCCAAGCTGTTGGAAAGTATCGACAGTATCGACTGCTGTTCGATACCATCCTTAATAATCGTTTTCAACATTTTCCCTTTGACAGATGTTAAGCTACCTGACCTGTGGTTCCCTGCTTTCTGTCTCCCTCATTTTTTGAATAAAGCAGTTAGATTTGCTATCTTTCAATCTAATGGAACCTTTCCTGAATTTAGGAAAATTTGAAAAATTAAAATCAATGCATCAACTATTTCATTGGCCACTTGTTTCAAGAATTTAGGGTGAAGTCCATCCAAACAGGAGCATCTGGAGACCTAGCAATTTTTTCAATACCACTTCGCTGGCAGTGCCCAACAGTGGCCACCAAGAAGGCTGGTGGTGCCAATTGAGTACCAGCAGTGTGCCAGGGCAGTGCGAAGGGAGTGGGGGGCCATGACTGGATGGGGCTCTTTGTAGGGGAAGGGTCTGACATGGGGAGGGGTTGCGGTTGTGCAGTGTGGATCATGAAGGTGATATTGATGGGGGTGTCTGTCATGGTCCTGATTGGGGGTGGGGGGAGGAGGGGGAGGGAAAATTAGGAGTAGGGCAGGGGAACCCACTGGAAGATCCTAATGCCCCAGTGCTGGTCATGTGTGTCGGAAGCGGAGCAGCTGCCACCAATTTGGGGGTGCAGTCCTGATGCCTGTGGAGTGAGAGAGGGTGTTTCCCAGTGCACTTTGAGATTGGGCCACCATTGTGAAACAGTGTTGAGTGCTCTGAAGCCAGGGTCACTGGTGTGTTTTGGCCCTACCCAATCCTGGACCAGCGTGGAACTCCCAATTGTCCAATAAACTGACTGATTGTGAGAGGATAGTGTAGTGGAGCGTGCTGAAGAAACCTACGCGGATCACTCCGTTATTCTCACCATTATGACACTCAGAAATGTTTTGTGAGAATTCAGTTTCTTCCATGTAGTCAAAGCTCTTTGTGACTTTGAGCACCTCCCTTAGAATCATAGCATCCCTACAGTACAGAAGGAAGCCATTCAGCGTATCGGGAGGCTATTTAGCCACCATCTGCTCTTAATCTTCTTTGCTTTAAGAAGAACAATCACTGCTTCTCTACCTTTTCTACATAATCAAATTCCATCAGCCTTATTTTTACTGATGTTTGTTTTCAGTAATTAACTTTGAGCTATCTATATTTAGTCTGGAGGTGGTCTGTTTCAGTTGTCATCAACTGACACATTTTTGGCTGTTTTCCAAGATCTTGTTCACATCAGAAACAGCAGTTGTTTGGGTCCACAAAAGCCATGTTTTACAAACTTGTTTTCTGATGATATACTTTTACCAGGTGGTCACCCCTCACCTCCCTAGTTTTCCTAATATCTCTGATACTTTATTGTTTTTCTCTGCTGTGAAGACTAATCACACTCGGTCTCTTTATATCCTTGAAATACTTTGTTTAAAAAATTCTCTTTTTTAATCCTACTCTTCATGTTTTGTTTGCAGCATCTTGCTGTTGGTTATAACTCTCTCATTCTTCTGGTTTTCACTATTTTTTGCAAGCTTTGTAAGCTCTTTCATTTCTGTATTGTTTTTCATCCCTTTTATTAAACAACATTGTTTAATTAAACCCTTGCCCTTTTTCTTTCCATTTTTTGACCCAAGTCCTGATCTTGCACAAAGTACCTCTATGAACATTTCACATCATTGTTGCGATCTGGTTAGGGACCAATAAATTTTGGTTTGAAGTAGGCAAAATTTTAAATCCTAGTTATCCATTAAGAGAATATTGCATGGTTTTAATCTGATAAATAAACTTTACTATGCTTTTTTTTTGACACTGCAATCTACAATATTCATAACAAAAGCCTCACAACTCCAGGTTGAAGTCCAACAGGTTTATTTGGAATCTCAGGCTTTCATCAGATGACTCATCTGATGATGGAGCAGCACTCCAAAAGCTTATGATTCCAGATAAAAACCTATTGGACTTTAACTTGGTGTTGTGAAACATCTTATTGTGCCCACCCCAATCCAATGCTGGCATTTCCACATCATCCACTATTCATCTTTTACTCTAACGTTCTGATTATAAGGCATATTAAATGGTTGATGCAACCAAGAAGATCCCATAGATTTCTCGGCAACCTATTCAGATTCAGTGACAAAATCCCTTTAACTTTGCTTCCCTTTTGAAGTTTATTTTATGAGTATTAAGTAGGCTTACATTAACATTGCAATGAAATTACTGTGAAAATCTCCAGCTGCCATAATGCGATGCCTATTTGAATACATTGAGGGAGAATTTATATGCCCAATGCACCTAATATTAGAGGAAAAAGGGTAGGCTATAATCCAGTATTTCAAACAGAGCAAAAGCTGACTGTGAAGGAATGGGAGCAAAATGAACTATAAAGATTTTGAGCCATCCTTTTGAACATCTGCAGTCCAGCTGGTGTATGCACATCCTCTATACAGGATTTTGAAAGATTGCATTGTCACGAAGATGGGTAGAACTTAGCTGAGGGAGTGAGCACAGAAAGTGACCCAAGCCAGGAAGCGAACTCGGGTCCCTGGTGCTGTGAGGCAACAGTTCTTACCACTGTGCCACTCCATTTCAACTTTTCACGTTTAAAGATTTATCCTCTGAGCTCCCTCAACAGCCATTCTGTCTCTGGCTACTCAATGACTGCACACTTCCTGATGGTTTAATCCTTTCTCCTGAGACTTTATTCCATGGGACTCACAAAACTACATTCCTGTTTATAATTTTTGAGACAATTCTAGCTTTTTTGCAGACCCCAAGTTTCACTAAACCAGCACTGTTGCTGGGTTTCCCTGAACTGCATCTCCAGACTATACCAATGGCTCCCCTCTTCTGAGCCCTAACTGCCTGAAGCCTGCTAACAGTAGCAGCATTTTGATACATGATGCAGAACACACACACTCCCTCAGCTAAGCTCTGCCCATCTCCATGACAACACAATCTTTCAAAATCCTGAAGCCCCCTCCTCAACAGTACAGTGGATGTGCCTACACCAGCTGGACTGCAGATGTCCAAAAGGGTGGCTCAAAATCTTTACTCATTAATTTTGTTCCCATTCCTTCATAGTCAGCTTTTACTCTGTTTAAAATATTGGATTATGGCCTACTCTTCTCTCTCTAATGTCAAATTATTGCTATTGTTAACTAGGCCTTCCCGTTATTGACTAATTCGAGCTCCTTGCTCAATGCTAAATCCTTGTGTCCTATAAACGCAGGAAATAAGAGCAGGAATAGGTCATCTTGTCCTTCAAGTCTGCTCCATGCAATTCATTACGGTCGTGGCTGATCATCCAACTTAGTAAGCTGTTCCTGTCCTCACCTTCTGCCTTCTCCCTGCCCCACTCTTCCCCCTCAATTCCCCCCAGGCTCTGTCCCCAAATATCTATGGTCCCTCTGGCCCCAAGAATTATATCTAACTTGTTCTTGAAAATATACAGGGCGTGATCTTAAGAAAAAAGTTCTAAGTTGAACGAGAGAGAAAACAGAGTTTCAGACTTGTTTTTTGGACGAGTTTGAAAATGCAATCATAGAACATAGAACATTACAGCACAGAACAGGCCCTTCGGCCTTTGATGTTGCGCCGACCAATATAAAAAGCAATGCCCCTCCAAACTAAACCATTCCCTTCTCTTCCATATACTTATCAACTAACCTCTTAAAACGCCACCAAACTTGGCGCATCTACAACTGCTGCAGGCAGGGCATTCCACTCCCGAACCACCCTTTGGGTAAAGAACCTACCTCTGATATCCGTCCTATAACTATCACCCCTTAATTTAAAGCTGTGTCCCCTCGTGCTAGCTTTCTCCATCCTAGGGAAAAAGGCTATCACTGTCCACCCTATCTAAACCTCTAATCATCTTATATGTTTCGATTAGGTCCCCTCTTAGCCGCCTCCTTTCTAACGAAAACAACCTCAAATCCCTCAGCCTCTCCTCATAAGACCTGCCCTCCATACCAGGCAACATCCTGGTAAACCTCCTCTGTACCCTCTCCAATGCCTCCACATCTTTCTTATAATGGGGGACCAGAACTGCACACAATACTCCAAGTGCGGCCGCACTAGAGTTTTGTACAGTTGCAACATGACGTTGCGGCTCCGAAATTCAATCCCCCTACCAATAAAAGCTAAGACTCCATATGCCTTCTTAACAACCTTCTCGACTTGACTGCCTACTTTCAGGGATCTATGCACATACACACCAAGATCCCTCTGTTCATCAAGACTACTAAGAATCCTACCATTAGCCCTATACTCTACACATTTATTATTTCTGCCATAGTGCATTACCTCACACTTTTCCACATTAAACTCCATTTGCCACCTCTCGGCCCAGCTCTGCAACTTGTCCAAGTCCCTCTGCAAACTATAACACCCCTCTTCACTATCTACCACTCCACCGACTTTAGTGTCATCTGCAAATTTACTAATCCATCCTTCAATACCCTCATCCAGATCATTTATAAAAATTACAAACAGCAGGGGCCCCAAAACAGACCCCTGAGGTACACCACTTGTCACCGAACTCCACGATGAATATCTCCCATCAACCACCACCCTCTGTCTTCTATCTGCTAGCCAATTCCTAACCCAATTAGCTAAATCACCCTCTATCCCATACATCTGCATTTTCTGCAGAAGTCTTCCATGGGCCACCTTATCAAACGCCTTACTAAAGTCCATATATACCACATCAACCGCCTTACCCCCATCCACCTCTTTGGTCACTTTTTCAAAAAACTCAATAAGGTTAGTAAGGCACGACCTACCCTTCACAAAACCATGCTGACTAATCAATTCATTACTCTCTAAATAACTATAAATCCTATCCCTAATAATTCTCTCCAATACTTTGCCCACAACAGAAGTAAGACTCACTGGCCTATATTCCCTGGAAGGTCTCTCTTCCCCTTCTTGAACAATGGGACCACATTCGCTATCCTCCAGTCCTCCGGAACCACACCCGTAACCAACGACGACCTGAAGATCAGAGCCAGAGGCTCTGCATCTCCTCTCTTGCCTCCCAGAGAATCCTAGGGTAAATCCCGTCCGGCCCAGGGGACTTATCCAACTTCAAACCCTCGAATATCTAGCACATCCTCCCTATCTACTTCGATACCTTCCAGTTTGCTACCCTGCACCTCAGTGTTCTCCATAACTACATTTACATCACCCTGCGTGAATACCGAAGAGAAATATTTATTCAGTACCTCTCCAATCTCCTCATGCTCCACGCACAACTTCCCACTGCTGTCTATGACTGGCCCTAATCTTGCCCTAACCAATCTTCTATTCTTAACATATCTAAAGAAAGCTTTAGGATTCTCCTATCAGCCAAAGTCTTCTCGTGTCCTCTCTTCGCTCTTCTCAATTCACTCTTTAGCTCCCTCCTGGCTAATCTATAGCTATCCATTGCACTAACCGAGCCTTCAATCCTCATCCTGACATAAGCCTCCTTTTTCCTTTTAACCAGCAAATCGACTTTTTTCGTACACCAAGGTTCTCTTACTCGACCATTTCCTCCTTGCCTGACAGGGACATACTTATCAAGGACTCGCAGCAGCTGCTCCTTGAATAAGCTCCACATTCCAGATGTTCCCATTCCCTGTAGTTTCCTAGTCCAATCTATGCACCCTAATTCTCTCCTGATGGCCTCATAATTACCCTTCCCCCAGCTATAACTACTGCCCCCAGCTTCATGCCTATCCCTATCCATCACTAAGGTGAACGTAACCGAATTGTGTTCACTATCACCAAAATGTTCACTAACTTCCAAGCCTAACACCTTGTCTGGCTCATTGCCCAGCACCAAATCCAATGTAGCCTCACCTCTAGTTGGCCTATCTACATACTGAGTCAAAAAACTTCCTGCACACTCTGTACGAAAACTGACCCCTCTAACGAGCTAGAGCTATAGCTATTCCAATCAATATTAGCAAAGTTAAAGTCCCCCATCACAATTACCCTACTACTTTCACTCCTAATCAGAATTGACTTCGCAATCCTTCCCTCAACCTCTCTAGAACTATTAGGAGGTCTGTAAAAGACTCCCAACAGGGTGACCTCTCCTCTCCTGTTTCTAATCTCAGCCCATACTACCTCAACAGACAAGTCCTCATCAAACTTCTTCTCTGTCACTGTGATACAGTCTTTGACTAATAATGCCACTCCTCCCCCCTTCTACCTCCTCCTCCTCTACTCCGACTAAAGCATTTGAACCCTGGAACCTGCAACATCCATTCTTGTCCCTGCTCTACCCAAGTCTCTGAAATGGCCACAACATCGAAGTTCCAGGTACTGGTCCAAGCTGCAAGTTCCTCCCCCTTATTGCGAATACTCCTTGCATTAAAGTAAACGCATTTCAAACCATGCCCTACCCCACCCGTATGCTGCTGTATTTTACAGCTTTCCTCTATGACCCCCTTACTCTCATCCCTCTTAGCACCCCAACTACTTAGGATCCCACCCCCCCCCGAATCAGTTTAAAGCCCCCTGCATAGCCTTAGCAAATTTTCCCCCCAAGATATTAGTTCCCCTCTGGGTCAGGTGTAGACCATCTCTCTTGTAGAGGTCCCACCTATCCCAGAATGAGTCCCAATTGTTCAGGAACCTGAACCCCTCCCTCCTGCACCATCCCCGCAGCCACGAGTTCAAACATTCCCTCTCTCTGTTCTTCTCTAAACTATCCCTTGGCACAGGCAAGAGTCCAGAGATAACCACTCTGCCAGTTTGGCCCTAAGCTTCCACCCCAGCTCCACAAATTTCTGTTTAATATCCCCTTCCCTCGTCCTTCCTATATCATGTGTCCCTACATGAACTATGACTTGGGGTTGACTCCCCTCTCCCTTAAGAATCTTAAAAACCCGATCTGCGACATCCTGGACTCCAGCCCCTGGGAGGCAACACACCAGCCCTGAGTCACTTTTATTACTACTTACTCTCCTATCTGTCCCTCTAACTATGGAGTCTCCAATTACTAGGCCCAATCTCTTATTCTCCCTACCCACCTGAGCATTCTCAGCAGGCTCCCCCCCAGAGACCTGCTCCCTTTGGTCATCTCCAGTTGATTCTTCCTCAACTGTAGCATCCAAGACAGAAAATTTGTTTCGGAGGGGAACAGCCCCAGGGGATTGTCTACCCGATTGCTTCTTACTCCTCCTAACAGTTACCCACGAATCATTTTTAGGAGTGACTATCTCTTTGTCACTCCTGCCAATATCCTCCTCAACCTCTCGGATTATCCTGATTTCCTCTAATTCCAGCTCCAGCTCCTTAACACGATCCTCAAGGAGCTGCAAATGGGCACACTTCCTGCAGGTATAATCAGCAGGAACACTACTAGCGTCCCTCACCTCATACATACTGCAGGAGTTGCAACGGACTGCCTGCACTGCCATCCCTGATACTTTAATTTACTTTAAGGAGAGAGAGAAAAAAAAACTTCCCACACACTTATATTATTAGGTTAGAGGAGGGGGGAGGGTGGGATACTCTACTTGTGTAGAGTATCGGGTTTCCTCTCTGTACCAATTTATATAGAGACAGAAAACTACAACTACCGGCAGCCGCCTAGTGACGACTTCCGGTTTCTTGTTAGTTTAAATAAAAACGGCAAAAACTACCCCCGCTCGCTATTTTAAACAAAGAGAAAAGTTAAAAAAGTACTTAACACACGAACTTCACGCTTTCCCAAATCGCTGCCTCTCCGTGCTGCTCCAAGGGAACAATGAGGCATTAATCTTAAGGCATAGAGCAAAAAAAGGTGGTTGAGCCTAAGCTTGCTGGGGAAGTTGGCTGTTGTTGTAATTGCACATGCGCCCTGATCTCCCAGTGAACTGGGAAATCTCTTATTGCCCCCCGTCCCACTCTGACATCAGGACCCCTCTCAGCTGATCATCTCCCTCCCACCCCCCAGAGTTGCTGCTCCTTCTGCAGAGTTCCCTCCCTCCTGTGCCAGTCATCTCCCCTTCTGTAGGTCCCCTGCCGATCATTCCCTTCTCTCCCATCCTGGCAGAGACCCCCACCCCCCACTTTCCCTCTCATCCTGGCAGAGATCTCGCCCTTCCCTGCCACCCTGGCAAGCCCTCTCACTCACCTCTACAGAGTTTCCAATTCCTCCCCCACCCCTCCCATAGTTCTACCCTAATGGCTCCATAGCCATTTAGGCCTCTGTCCCTCATGGCACAATTATGTTTCCGGTGGAAGTTCCAAGCCGGCATTGCCCCAGAGGTACTGACCGGCCCTGCCCTTGTCCACCTGGGTAGCTTCAATGGCCTCCAATCTCTTTAGTGGAGAGCATATGTGATACCCGTTGGAGAAGAACCTTGAATGGCGAGGTGGTTAAGATAAGTAAGCCTGGACAACAATGTCTAAGACTTGTTAATGACATATAAACCTTCAAGTACAAAGCTGATTTTGCTGACAAAAAGGGCTGGTACAAATCGGGAGAGGTGACAAACTGGGCACATTTCTGATTTTTCGCCTCCCACCCGATTTTACCATCTCATCTTGCCAAGCATGAGGAAGAGGTCATATATCATGCCATGAAGTTTTAGCCTCAATTACTTTCTGTGTAGAGCGTTCCAGAAGTCCACCATTCTCTGGGTGAAGAATTTTCTCCTCATCTCAGTCCTAAATAGTTTACCCTGCATTTTTAGTCTGTAACCTCAGGTTCTGAATTCCCCTACCGTTGAGAATATCCTTCCTGCGTCTACCCTGTTTAGTTCTATTAGGATTTTAGAAGTTTCCATGAGATCTGCTCTTACTTTTCTAAACTTCAGCAAGTATACTTCTAACCAATTTGAACTTTCCTCATACATCAGTCTTGCCATCCTGGAAATCAGCCTGGTAAATTATTGCAGCACTCTCTCCATAACAAGAGCACACTTCGTCAGATGAGGGGACCAAAACTGTACACAATGTTCCAAGTGTGGCCTCACCAAAGCCCTATCCAGGTGTGGCCTCACCAAGACCCTATATAATTGCAGCAAGACACCCCTGTTCCTATACTCAAACCTTCTTGCAACAGAATTCAGCGTACCATTTGCCTTCTTAACTGCCTGCAATACCTGTATGCTTACTTTCAATGAGTGGAGTACAAGGACATTAAGGTCTCATTGCATATTCCCCTCTCCCAATCTATAGCCAGATAATCTGTCTTCCTGTTTTTGCTACCAAAGTCGATAAACTCACATGTACCATGCATTTGCTCACTCACTCAGCTTGTCCAAATTACAATGAAGCACGCATTTCTGCATCCTTCACACAGCTCACTCTCCTGCCCAGCTTTATGCCATGTGCCAATTTAGAGATGTTATACTTAGTTTCCTCATTTAAATCATTAATACATATTGTGAATAGGTGAGCACTGGTCTCTGCGATACCCCGTTAATCACTTGCCCAGTACTTGGGAAAAAACATTTTTATTCCTATTCCTTTTTCCTGTCTGACAACTGGTTTCTGTTCACCTCAAAACATTACTTCCAATCCCACGCGCTTTAGGTTTACACATTAATCTCTTATGTGGGACTATGTTGAAAGCTTCCTTAAAATTTGAAATAAATATATTCACTAGCTCCCCTTCATTAGGTCTGGTAGTTACATCCTCAAAGAATTCTAGTAGATTTGTCAAGCATGATTTTCCTTTTGTTAATCCATGCTAACTGTGTCTGGTCATGCCACTGTTTTCCAAGTGCTCTACTATTAAACTTTTGATAATATACCCTAACGTTTTCACCACTACAGATGTCAGGCTGATTGGTCTATAATTCTCTGTTTTTTCCCTCGATGTCCTTTCTAAGTAATAGGATTACCTTAGCTATCCACTAACCCTTAGGAGCTATTCTGGAGTCTACAAAATCTTCAAAGATGATCACCAATGCATCCACTATTTCTAGGGTCACTTTTTTAAGTACTCTAAGTAGATTATCAGACCCTGGGATTCTATCGGACTTCAATACCATCATTTCCCAACTAATATTGATTTCCTTCAGTTCCTCTCATCAAACTCTGCATTTCCCAACATTTCTGATATGTTATTTGCATCCTCCTTTGTGAGGACAGAACCAAAGTATATATTTAATTGGTAGCCATTTCTTTGTTCTCCTTATAAATTTCACTGTTTCTGACTGTAAGAGACCTACATTTGTCTTCACTCATCTTTTTCTTTCACATACCTATTGAAGATTTTAAAGTCAAGCTTTACATTACCAGCAAGCATATTCTCATACTCTATTTTTCCCCTTTTTAATCAATCCCTTTGTCTTCCTTTGTTGAATTCTAAACAGCTCCCAATACTCAGGCCCGCTATTTTTCCTGACCAATTGGTATTCCTTTTACTTGGTTCTAATACTATCTTTAATTTTCTCCTTGCAAGCCATAGTTTGGCCACTTTCTTATTTTATTTTTTTGTGCCAGACAGATTGAATAATTGTTTCAATTCACCTGTGTACTCTAGAATGCTTGCCTTTACCTATCTACTTCATCTGTTTAAGTAACATTCCTCAATCCATCATAGCCAAATCACGCCCCACACCACCCTAGTTTCCTTTATTTAGGTTCAGGACCCTAGTCTTAGAATCAATTATGTCACTCTCTATCTTTGTGAAGAATTCTATGTATCATGATCGCTCATTCCCAACAGGTTTCTGACGGCTAGCTTACCAATTATTCCTTTCTCATTACACAATACCCAATTTAGGATAGCTCTTATTGGTTCCAGAAAAAACATCTGAGGAATCATCTCACTTGAGGAATTCCTCCTCACTGTTATTGTTACTAACTTGATTTGTCCAATCTATATATAAATTAAAGTCACTCATGATGAAAGGTGCATGCATCTCTAACTTCCCTTTTAATATCATCCCCAACATTACAACTACAATCTGGGGGTCTATGTATAACCCTCAGTAATATGTTTTGCTCCTTAGTGTTTAGGCTCTACCCATACAAATTTTATATGGTTAGAATTAATATCTTACTCACTATTACATTAGTTTCCTCTATAACCAGCAAAATAAACCCACCACCTTTTCCTTTTTTGTCTGTCCTTCCAAATATTGAATACCCCTGGATGTGGAGTTCTCATCTCTGATCACCCTCCAGTCACGTCTCCTTAGTACCAACTATATCTTATTCATTTGCATCTATTTGAACGATTAATTCATTCACTTACTTGCGAGTGCTCCGCACATTAAGGTATGAAATCCGAAGGCTTGTCTTTTTAACATTCCTTGTCACATTCCTATCATATTTAACTGTGGCCCTGTTTGATTCTGGTCCTTAATTTCTCTGCCAATAACTTTTCTTATTTCCCTTTTTGTCCTTGTTTTCACCTCTTCTGACTCCTTGCATAGGTTCCCATCCCCCTATTATTTTAAACCCTCCCCAATCACTCAGGCACATACTCCCCCTAGGTCATCAGCCTCACTCCTGCCTAAGTGCAGCCCATCTACTTTGCACTGGTTTTACCTACCTCAGAGCCATTCCCAATCTGAATCTGAAATTGTTTCCCTCATCATCTGTTCAGCCACATATTCGTCTGATATATCCTAATGTATCTGCTCTGACTAGCATAAAACACTGGCTCACTACCTTTGAGGTCCTACTTTTCAACTTAATTCCTAACTCCCTACATTATGCTTTTAGGATCTCATCCCCTTTTTTTAATCTATGTTTTTTGCACTAATATGCACCATGACCATTGGCTGTTCACCCTCTCCTTCCAGAATGTCCTGTAGCCACTTTGAGACATTGTTGACCTTAGCACCAGGGAGGCAACATATCATATCAGTCTTATTTGTAGCCACAGAAAAACCCAACTGTTCCCCTTATAATCGAATCCTTGTATCTATTGCTTTCCTACACTTTTTATTCCTCTCTTATGCAGCAGAGTCAAGTGTGCGATGAAGTTGGCTGTTGCTGTTTTTCCCTGGGATGCTATTTCCTCTCAACAGTATTCAAAGCAGTATTTCTATTTTGCTTCTCTGTCTGGCTAGTCCTCTTGCTCTGCCTGGTGGTCACCCATTTCCTTTCTGCCTGTGGTGTGACCATCTTTCTATACATGCTATTGACAATACTCTCCACCTCATGGCTGCAGCACATTGTCCCTGGCTGCCACTCCAATTTTGAAACGCAGGCTTTCAAGAGTTGCAATTGGAGATAATTACTGCATATATGCTGGCCCTGGACGCTGGCAATATTCCTGGCTTCCCATATACAGCAGGGGGAGCACACCATGGCTTTGAGCTCTCCTGTTATGACTTACCCCTTTAAATTAAATTTTTTGGAAGATACTCAAAATCAAATAATATTAATTACTCTAGGGCCCCTCTTCCTTGGTGCTCGTTACTACAGAATAAAGCTCTTATAAACTATAATCCATAGAATTAAAACCTTACAAACTAAGCAATAAAAGCAGTAAATACTTCCCAACTGTACTCACCCAATCAGCTGCTCCTATTGCCGTGTCACTTTTGAATCCTGGCATTGCCTTAAGATCTCCGGACTCCAGGCTAACCCTCAAGATTTTGTACTGTATTCTCACACTCCTGACTATCTGTTCACTCGTGCTATTTGCGATCTCCTGACTGTCACTTCATTTGCGCTGTTTTCAATCTCCTGACTGTCTCTTAACTCATGTCATTTTCAATCTCCCAATTTCTTCACTTGCACCGTTTTCAGTCTCCTGATTGCTTCTTCATTCACGCTGTTTTCAATCCCCCAACTGTCTCTCCCCTCATGTTTTTTCAATCTCCTGACTGTTTCTCTACTTGCATTGTTTTCAGTCTCACAGCTCTGTTCACAATCTTGCTCTATCTCATGCTGTTTTATCCACCTGGCTCCACTCTCTCTTGTTGGTTCAAATGCTATTGTTCCAAAGTTTTGAATAACGTCAAGAGGTTTGCTAGTTTTGGAATGCAAACTGCGATAAGTAGAAAAGCTTAGTTGAAACTAAGGCCAGGATCTTACCATATTTCACATCCACTACAGTTAATGGACAATTGGTTGGCTGCCAAATTTTCCGACTTCATTGTAGCAGGAGCTTGGTGCGAATAGTGGATGAGATCGCGCTCTAAGTCTTCCAATATGATCACTTTTGACGTATGCATCTCTCATCTGCATTTTTATGCATCCCTTTGCTTGATCATTGCCAGCAGGAGGCTTGAAGTCACCTTTCTCCTCAAGTCTCTTTCTTTTTCGGTTCCTCAATTCTCCCAGAAAATATTCACGACCTGCACACACTAACTGACACATTTGCTTTTTAATAGTGTCATACTACTTCTTAATCAGTATTGCTGTTCCACTTATTATAATATACCACATGTTCAAGGTTCTTATGTCTTGAACATAAGACCTGTTCAAGGTCTTATGAACTTGAAATAATCATCTCCTCGTCATACTCAGCCTGGAACCAGGTCTCATTCACAGCCACTATCGAATACCTTTTGTGAAAGAGCAGAGAGTTTAGAAAGGGAATTCCAGAGCTTAGCATTTTTGATGGCTAAAGGTAAATTTGCTTATAGTGGAATGAAGGAATTGGCAGATGCATGAGAGACCATAATTGGAAAAACAGAGTTCTTTAAAGCTTGTAAGGTTGGATGAATTGACAGAGCTATAGATTGGAGAGACCTTTGAGGCATTTGAATATGAAGGTAAAAATTTTAAAATTACAAGCAAAAAATTTTAGAAAATTTCAGCAGATCTGACAGCATCTATTGCGAGATAGAGTCAAAGTTTTGAGTCTGGATGACTCTTCGTCAAAATTCAATGAGCACAAGAATGTTGGGTCATTTACCGCTCTACTATTACCTCCTTTAAGAATGGTCCTTAAAACTCATCATTTTGACCAAGTCTTTGATTGTTTCACCAAATGCTCCTGCTGTTGCTTCTTATTAAGTCTTGATTGACAATGCTCCTGACACTTTAATAAGTTGACAGCATATAAGTGAAAGTAGAGGTGATGGTTGATGAACAGGACTTGGTACAACAGAGTTTTAGATGGACCCAAGGTCAATGGCCTGCCTCAAGGAACTGTGGTAGAGTGACAAAGATACAGGGCTAGTAATCCAGAGACCTGCACTAATGCTCCAAAAACATGGACAGGAGTTTACAGAGTGTTGCAGTGTTCCAGTCCCCTCCAACACCAACTAAAATGTTGGGGGCAGCGAGGAACACTCACTATGCAATTGGCTGCCCAGCAGCAGTTGAATGCTTGCAGCAGTTTTGATTGCTTTGAGATAAAGGTTTTCACCCCTTTCTCAGGAAGAAGTCCAGCCTAGAATTCTGTCAGCCAATTGGATTTGTTATGTAGTCCAGAACAAATAATTGTACTGCCAGTTCAGATCGGTAACCATTGCTAGGCATCCGATGAGTTTCCAACGCTGAGGATCCCAAAATGACAGGTAAGATTAGGCTCTTGAGGGCCTGGAGGGGTAGTTGAGGGGTTGAGTTGAAGATGAGCAAGTGTTAAGGAAGGGCCAGTCAGAGTTTTATAGAGGGATGTCTCTGATTGGCCCAGACTGTAAGTAATATTCAGCTTCTTTATTCTTCTACCAAAGTATGTAACTTCATATTTTCTGATATTAAATTCCATCTGCCAAGGTTTTGCCCACTGATTTTACTGGTCTACATCCCAGTAAAACTTTGTGTTACCCTTGCCTCCCCACCTATTTTTGTGTCCTCTGCAAACTTGGCAATAATACATTCACTTTCCTCATCTGAGTCATTAATAATTGTAAATATTGTGGCCCTGGCAGTAATCCCTGTGGCACTCCACTAACTATGGGTTGCTACTTAACTTCTAACAGTTAGCCAATCCTCTATTCATGCTAATGTATTATCTTCAACACCACATGCTCTTGTACTTCAAACATTTTTTGGAACTCCTAGTGTAATATACCTGGTTCCCTTTTATCTACATTGCTGGTTGCCACCTCAGATAATTGTAATAAATTTATTTATTTATCAGGAATGATTTCCCCTTCATGAAGCCTTGCTGATTTTGTTGTATTATATTATTTATTTCTAAATGTCTGTTATTACTGGTCCAGGGGACTTATTGGCATTTATTCCCATTAGTTTCCCTAGTACATTTTTTCTTGTGATAGTCATTGTATTAATTTCCTCCCCAGTTTATCCCTTGATTTTGCCCCTTGGTGTCTTTGGAATGGTAAAAATGTCTTCAGCTGTGAAGACTGATGGGAAGAATTTATTTTTGACTTAGTTGCCATTTCCTTGTTCCCCATTATTATTTCCCCAGTCTCATTTCTATAGAGCCAATGTTCACTTTGGCTTCTCTCTTCCTTTTTATATAATTAACAAAGCTCCGCCTGTCTTTTTTAATATTAATTGCTAGTTTACTTGCTAGCGGTTTATCCTCTTTTTTCTGGTCATCTTTTGTTGATTTTTAAAATTTTCCCAATCCTCTTGTTTACCACAAATCTTTGCCACATTATATGTTTTTTCCTTAACTTTCTTGATTAACCATGGTTGATTTATCCTCTTTCTGGAATCTTTCATCCTTTCTGAGATATATATTTGTTGTGAGTCATGAACTGTTTACATAAACATCTGCCACTGCTGATCAACTGTCTTTTCTGCTAACCCCCCCCACTAAAGCCAATGTTGTGCTCTTGATGAGTCCAAGCCATGGAGACCAAATTCACACCTCAATATGCCAACATCTTTATGGACAAGCCCTCCATAAACTCAGGATCTGCTCAAATGAGGAGGATCACAACAGACACGTCCAGGCGCTGAAAGATGGCCTCATAAGAGCAGGATATGGTGCTCAACTCGTCAATCAACAGTTTCAACGCGCCACAGTGAAAAATTGCCCCAACTTCCTCAAATGAGATGGCGGACGCAGTACCCTTCTTTGTCCAATACTTCCCCAGAGCGGAGAAGCTACCACATCTTCTCCAGAGCCTCCAACATGTCATTGATGAAGATGAACATCTCATCAAGGCCATCCCCACAGTTCCACTTCTTGCCTTCAAACAATCACACAATTTCAAACAGACCATTGTCTGCAGCAAACTACCCAACCTTCAGGTGAATAGTGACCACACAAACCTGCCATAGCAACCTTTGCAAGGTGTGCCGGATCATCGACACGGACACCATCATCTCAAGTGAGGACACCATCCACCAGGTACACGGTATGTACTCTTGCAGCTCGGCCAACATTGTGTACCTGATACGCTGCAGGAAAGGATGTCCCGAGGCATGGTACATTGGGAAGACCATGCAGACGCTACAACAATGGATGAATGAACACTGCTCAGCAATCACCAGGCAAGACTGTTCTCTTCCTGTTGAGGAACATTTCAGTGGTCACAGGTATTTGGCCTCTGATCTTTGGGTAAGTGTTCTCCAAGGCAGCCTTCACGACACACTACAGCGCAGAGTCGCTGACCAGAGACTGATAGCCAAGTTCTGCACACATGAGGATGGCTTCAACTGGGATCTTGTATTCATGTCACACTATCTGTAATGCCCATGACTTAACTGGACTTGCAAAATCTCCTAACTGTCCTGTCTGGAGACAATACACATCTCTTTAACCTGTGCTTAACGTTCTCTCCACTCACATTGTCTGTACCTTTAAGACTTGGTTACCTGTAAAGACTTGCACTCCAATCATTATTTCATAAATTGAGTTTGTCTTTATATGCCCTGTTTGTGAATAAAACTCCCATTCACCTAGCGAAGGGGCAGCGAGCACTCGGAAAGCTACTAGCTTTTGCTACCAAATAAACCTGTTGGACTTTAACCTGGTATTGTGAGACTTCTTACTCATTTCACATTACCAGGTGCAAAATAGCCTGATTGGATCCATAACATATTGTTCTAGGAAACTGTCCCAAATGCCCTCTATGAATTCTTCCTCATGGCTGCTTGTGCCAATTGATTTTCCCAATCTATATGAAGATTAAACTCATCTCTGATAATTGTATGGTCTTTTTGCATGCCCTTAATATCTCCTGATTTATTCTCCATTCTGTGGTATAGCAACCATTAAAAGGCCTATCGACTGTTACTTCTTAACTCCATCCATGTGGATTCTAAATCTTCCTGTCTAAGATCAGTTCTTGCTATATTACTTATTCCAACTCAAACTAATAAAGCTACACCATCACTCTTTCTTCCTTCTTTCCTTATGAAAAACCACGTAACCTGAATATTTAGTTCCCAGCTTTGATCTCCTTGTAACCCGGAAACAAGGTGGGTGAGGTTTGCAGAATAGCATTCTCCATTGGCCTGGGGCGGGAACTTATGAATCTTGAGCAGGTGAGGCGGTAAAATTCTGGCGCATGTCTCTAATGGCTGTAAGATCAGACCTGTTAATCTCAATTTATGTTATTAATTAATTTATGTTGCACCACAGACTAGATGCATTTAAATAAAAAGTCATCAATTTTACCATTTCCATCCCTTTGACTCTACTTGCTGTTGTTTACTAATGTTTGTACTCTCTGTCCCTTCCTGTCACACTCAGTGTGTCAATACCTAAATAGCTGCCTTGCAATGCTGCCATATCCTAAGCAATCTCACAGTGCACAGATAAGATTTATGCTCTGCAGTCCTCTCACATCCAGTCATGAATGGTGGTGGATAATTAAACAACTAAACAAACAAGAGGGTGGGTTCATAAATATTCACATCCCCAGTGATAGAAGGGTTTAGCATGTCAGTGCAAAAGGCAAAGCTGAAACACTTGCAGCTACCTTCTGCTGCAAGTGCTAAGTGGATGTCTATCTCAGCCTCCTCTGAAAGTTCCTGCCAGTCTCAGATAATTCAACTTACTCCATGATCTATCATTGGAAATCACCATGGAAGTTGGGCCTATCAAAATCCTAGCTATATTACTGTTATAATTATTGTCTTGTGCCCCAGAAGCCAAGCTACAACACACATCCTATTTGATAATATGGGAAATTACCAATATGCCCTGTTCACAAAATGCTGCATATATCCAGTCAGGCTAATTACAGTGCCATCAGTCTATTCGTTGAATCGATGAAAGCTGTCATTAAAACTGCTATAAAGTGGCTGTTAGTCAGCCACTGCTGCTTAGCGATGCTCAGTTTTGGTTCCATCAGGACCACTGAGCTATGGATCTCATCACAATCTTGGTCTAAACATAGACAAAAGAGTTGAATTTCAGAAATGAGTTGAAAGTGATTATTCATGATATCAAGATAGCATTTGAGTTTTATGTGCAAGTCCTGACATCTCCCCACCCACAACAGATCCCTAGCACCCACATCTTCATCCCCCTTGGTGTTCACTCCCATTTCTCCCCTCCCCTCCTGCCAAAGGGCCTGTTGGTCAATCCTAACCATATACCTCTCCCTCAGGAGCTTTGCACCCCCAGAGGGATCTGCTCAGCAGATTTAAGTTTGGCCAAACCTGTTGTAAATCTCACATCATGTCACATCGGTGAGGTACGAAAATTTACTGAAGGATAATTTAGCAAGGAGGGAGGTAGATAACGATACAAAATTGATTACATCACCGGTGAGGAGCGATGAAAATCAAAATTGCAATCTCGCTAGTGAGATTTGTGATTTCTGGTTTTCACCGGATTTTGCACCTTTGACAATGATTCTGCACACTTAAGTTTCTGCCCTTAGCTGTTAAAGTTGACAATTTATAAAACCAACACCTGTTGGAAAAGTTAATAGATGGATGGTCCTCTAAAGTGGCGTCAGCATCAATCTAGATGCAAATAGCCCAAGAACATTTAACTGGAGAAACATAATCTGTACACATTAAAAGCAACAAATAGGTATAAAACTATGCTAGAATGTGGTATGTAATTCACAAGCTGAGTGAATTTTAAGTTTTTGTTCATGTTTGGAAAAACTGCATCAATGCACTATGCCAGCAAATTATATAATTCTATTTATTCACTGAATTCTGCTTACAGAGCAAATGTCAAGTCACAACATACTTAAATTATCGTATCTCATTTATTTTATCACAAAATTGACAGACCTCTGGAAATGCTTTGTGATTAAAGTTATTAGGGCATAAGTACAATGACCTGAAATAATATGGAAAAGCAACACACCCTCCCCCCCCCGCCCCCGCCCCCGCCCCCGCCCCCAAATTCCCTACAAAAAAACTAATTAAATGAAACTTACCCAATGTAACCTGAAATTTTGGGTGTGTACTTTTGCTGTTGTTCTCAATGGAGCCCCTTTCCACCAGCTTTTTAAAATTATTTTTGCACTCACTCAATTCCTTGGACTTTTTTGTTCTGTCCTCTCCTTTCACCCAGTTGTGCTGCCTTTAATTTTTCCCCTACCCTCCCAATTACTACCTCAACCTATCACTTGCTCTAGTTTCTTCCTCTTCTAATGCTCAGACTTGTATTTCCCTTAAATAAGTACAAGATCATCCTCTATACCTGTCTTGACTTTGTCTGAAGGAACCTTGCATCCGGTGCCACTATGAACAGTTGTTATACCCACATTTTCCACCAACCTTTCTATGGAACTCCACAGAACGAGGACTCCTCCTGATCCAAACTTCATCATCTGTCTTCCTTTCTTACTCACTGCACACCTGGCACCACTTGAACTCTACCATTTAATCAACCATTACCAACCCTTTGCATTTCTTTCTCTAATGTTTGTTCATTCACAAACAAGGCCTTACTGATCCATGACCTTATTGGTTTGACATCTGGCTTGGACTAAAGCTTGAATGGAGAAATATTACTCCACTTGGCTGTACTTTCCATCACTTTCCTGGACTCCATTATGTTTTGACCACTGTCATCAAATCACAGTTTTGTGTCTCCCCTACTATTTGGGCATGCATTCTTTCTTTTGAATGATACTTTTCTGTGGCCCTTGTTTCTCCTTTACAATCTATGTTTTCTACTACACTTTCCCTTCAATCTTCATTTTGGTTTCATTTGATTCTTTAACCTCACTCTTCAGAATTTAATGCCTTCCCTAAACCTTTTCCTCTATCTAAATTCTCCTACCCATAATTTCATAGAATCCCTACAGTGCAGAAGGAGGCCATTTGGTCCATCAGGTCTGCACTGACCACAATCCCACCTAGGCTCTATCATAATGCTACTTATTTACCCTACTAACTCCTGACAATAAGGGCCAATTAACATAGCCAATCAACTTAATTGCACATCTTTGGTGCATGGAAAAAAATTGGAACACCTAAAGGAAACTCATGCAAACACAGTGAGAGTGTGCAGGAACCAAACCCAGGTCCCTGGCTTTGTTTTCACATCCTCAGTCTTTCCTTACTATGTGACTTTTTTTTAACACAGGCTTAATCAAATAAATGGTCATCTTCTACCACTTTCTTATATCCTTCTTGTCTTCACAAAACTTATTTTTCTCAACTCTTTCCAGCTCACTTCCTCGGAAATAATGTTTAAAACTATCCTTTTTAAGCCACAATTGTCTTGCCTTTTGTCCTCATTTGCCAGTAGTGCTTGTGCAACTGTAAATCTGGTAAACCACTTCTTCATCTTTACTTTTTGATGCTATTATTCTTGGAAAACCCACCCTTCCAGCATCTTTCAGATCACTCCCATTTGTTTTCGTTCAATTTCCAAGCATTCCTTAAATCTCTTTACAAATTCTATGCTTACTTCAGCAACAAATGCAAAAGGCTATGTTTTTCCCTTATCTATTCATGTTTTTCATTTTCCTTTATCTGCCAAACCAAACTTCCTCATATTACCATTGGGTATAGAGTACAAGAGCTGGCCTTTAATGTTGCAATTGTATAGAACGTTGGTTAGATCTCATTTGGAATACTGCGTCCAGTTCTGGTTGCCTTACTACCGGAAGGACGTGGAGAGTCTGGAGAGAGTGCCGAGGAGGTTTACCAGGATGCTGCCTGGTATGGAAGGTCAGAATTACAAGGAGAGGTTAGGCAAATTGGGACTGTTTTCCTTAGAAAGACGTAGACTTAGAGGAGATCTAATAGAGGTGTACAAGATTATGACGGGTATAGATAGAGTAAACAGGGTTAAGCTTTTTCCTAGGATGGACTCGAATAGCACAAGGGGTCACGGGCTTAGGGTGAGGGGGTAAGGTATAATTTGAATGCTAGAGGAAGTTTTTTCATACAGAGGGTGGTGGGGGTATGGCATGCGCTGCCAAGTAAAGTGGTGGAGGCAGGCACTCTGGAGTTATTTAAGAAATACTTAGATGGGCACATGAACAGAATGGGAATGGAGGGGTATAGAAAACTGATTTCAAATAGGGATCATGAGCCTTGGGAGTCCCTGGGAGGTGTGTAAATAGATGATGATATTGATGTACTTGTTTTTATCCTACAGGTGCTTTGGTCCACCTTGTTGTCTAACAAGGGGCATACACGCTATGGGTCGTGAGAGGACTGCTCTTGGACCTTTCTCGAGAGTATCCTACTGCTTCACATCGTTAGTGTATGCTTGACCTGGACCATTTGATGGGCAACACGACAGCTCAGTGACTATCGCTGTGCTGTGCAGATACATGATTTGGGCCTGTGTCTGTGGGAGTTTGCGCATTCTCCCTGTGCTTGCGTGGGTTTTCTCCGGGTGCTCCGGTTTCCTCCCACATTCCAAAGATGTGCTCTTATGCTAGTTGGCAAAACAAATTCTCCCTAAATTGTCTCAAATTTGGTTTTTAGTCCATAGATCTATAAACATAGACAAGGATCACGGGTAGAGGTGGGAACATCGGGGTAGCAGTGCGGGCTCGTTGGGCCTGTTTCCTGTGTTGGTCTTTGTTCTTTGTTAATTGTGGTTGTTCTGAACTCACTATCAGTTTTAAGCTAGAGGGTGTGGAGGACTGTAAAATGCATTTGGTGGTATAAATTTCAGGCCTAAACTAACTTAATTTCTGAGTCTTTAAGTTGTAGATTCATAGAATCATAAAATAGTAACAGAAGGAGGCCATTCAGCCTATCTTGTCCGTGCTGGCTCTCTCCAAGAGTGACTCAGTCCAACTCCCTTCTCTGTGCCCCGTAACTCTGCAAACCATTTCTCTTCAGCTAATGATCTAATTTCCTTTTGAAAGGAATCTCCTTACACCATAGTCTCAGGCAATACATATTGATCCTAACCACTCACTATGTAAAAGATTTTTCCTTATTCTGCCCCGGTTCTTTTCCTATTCAATTTAAATTGGAAACTTTGGTTCTTGATCTTCTCCCTTTCAATTCTGTCTACAGCCCTCAAGATTTTGAGCACCTCTCAAATGTCTCAATCATTTCTGTCAGTGGTTAGTTTATATATGGAGGTCGAAAGTGTAGACATTATTCTTAATGAATATTTTGAAGAGCCTTACCTTTCTGCAGCCTCTTGCAATTGTGCTGCATACCTTGAGATATTGTCACTGCAGTCCCCATATCCCCATGTTTATTACAGCCTTTGGGAAACAGGTCACCAAATCTCCTGTTCTTCTCTGTTAGGATAAAGCAAAATTTCCTCCCAAATCGAGGAACTCATTACATTCAAAAGCACTTCATATTACTTGTACACATTTCCAAATATCAGACATCATTCTTAATTATCTCACTTGTGAGATTGAGTACCTGGTCCTTGTAAGACAACTGCTAGTTTTTTGTGTGGCTGAATGCATATTCTTTGGTGAGTGATGAGAATATGCTGAACATACTTAGATAATCCATGTTTGTAAGGAGAGTGTCAGACAAGCAGAGGTCTTTGATATCATCAGAGTAACAGTTTGGAGAGCTTCAGGTATATGGAGGGGATTGCTTATGCAAGCGCATTTCCCAGGGGAATAGAAGGAGGCATTGCCGAATCTGCTCTTTAAGGCCTTGATAGTTTCTACAATGTTGTATATAATAGTGCTATGGATCTAAGATGTGCACCCATGGATGAACCACTGGCCATCAATTCCATTGTCTGACTGTTGGGGTAAATCAAATTGTTTTTAATTTCAACATCCTATTCAACCCAAAGTTCAATTTCTAACCCTATGTTTGTTTCATCACAAGTTGTCTACTTTCATCTCTAAAATTATCCACCTCTGTCCCAATCTCAACCCATCTAACCTAGAAACATAGAAAATGTATGTGCAGAAAGAGGCCACAATTATGTTAATGCTAGCTGTGAAAGGGTTATCTGGCTTAATGCCACTCTCCAGCTCTTGGTCCTTAGCTTTGGAAGTTACATTTCTTTAAGTCCATATATGAGTACATTTTAAATACAACTGGAATTTTTGCTTCTACTATCCTTTCAAGGAGGGTATTATCCTTGAGATGCAGAAAGCTCTCTTCAAGATTGGGCTATTGCTTTTACCAATTATTTTAAGTTGGGGGTGCCCAAACTTTCTCAAGAGGCTAAGGAAATTTGGCATTTCGCGCTATGACTCTCACCAACTTGTATAGATGCACCATAAAAAGCAGCCTTTCTTGTTATATCACAGCTAGTGTGGTCCCTGCTCTGTCCAAGACTGCAAGAAACTACAAAGGCTCATGAACAAGTCCATCGTGCAAAACAGCCTCCCTTTCATTGACTGTCTACACTTCCTGCTGCCTCGGAAAAGCAACTAGCATAATGAAAGGCTCCATGCGTCCTGGACATTCTCTCTTCCATCTTGTTCCATTGGGAAAAAGATACAGAAGTCTGAGGTCATGTACTAACTGACTTAAGAACAGCTTTTTCCCTGCTGCCATCGGATTTTTGAATGGAGCTACCTCATACTAAGTTGATCTTTCTCTACACCCTAGCTATGATTGTAACACTACATTCTGCACCCTCTCCTTTCCTTCTCTATGTACAGTATGCTTTGTCTGTAGAGCACACAAGAAACAATGGTTTTCACTGTGTACTAATACATATTACAATAATAAATTAAATCAAAAACTGAGGGTCACGGACCCCTGGGATTAGGTATGTGGCATACAGACAGTGGTGGGGCCTCAAGAAAGGAGCTGATGGGGTTTGGGCTTAGGGATAGGAAGAGTGCAGTTTGGGCCTCAAGAAACGAGTGGATGGTTTCAGGCCATGGTAAAAGAGTGGAGCAGGATTGGGCCTTGAAAAAGGAGCAGAAGGGGTTTTGAGCTTAAGGAAAGGAGGGGGAGGGAAAGTTAGGCCCTCAGGAAATGAGCAGGGGCATGTGGTTTGGGCTTATGAAAGTGGGTGGGGGTTCAGCCTCAGGAAAGGAAGTACAGTTCATGCCTTGCAGAGAGATGAGTGTGTATGTTTGTGTGGATGTGCGTGTGTTTGTGATGTGAGGATAGAGCCACAGAATCCCTAAAGTGCAGAAGGAGGCTATTCAACCCATCAAGTCCGCACCGACCCTTTGATAGAGCATCCTATACAGGCCCTATCCCTGTAACCCCACACATTTACCCTGCTAATCCCCTATCCCGTACATCTTGGGATACTAAGGGGCAATTTATCATGGCCAATCCACTGAATCTGCACATCCTTGGACTGACAGAGGAAATTGGAGCACTGGAGGAAACCCATGCCGACATGGGGAAAATACGCAAACTCCCTAGCCTGGAGCATTAGAGGAAACCCACGTTGACATGGGGAAAACGTGCAAACTCCCTAGCCACCCAATCCAGAGGACAGCAGTGCTAAGGATGTGAGTGTATCCAATATTAGAATTAGATTACCGGCATAACTGCTCCCACTAAAAGTGATAAAGTGTAAGACTAATATCTTTTTAATCAGATAACTTTTTAATTATTACCAGATTAATATAGAAATTGATACAGTAAAAAAGACTTGTTTAAATTGGATTCCTGTGTTCACAGCTATTTCACAAAAAAAAGTGGCATCGACATTATGAGAATTGACTTCCTGGGAAATCATTAGGGGTTCTACAGCTTGAAAAATTTGGTAAACTCTGCTTTAAATCTCTGCTCCTCATTATTGGACCTCTTCGCTAAGGGAAACAGCATGCTATCTAGGCCCCATTTCAATAAAATTTTCCCTCAGCCTATACAATACTAGCCTATCTAATCTTTCATCAAAGCTAAAATTCTCCATTTCTGCAAGCATTCTTGGAAATCTGCATTGTACTTTAGGTGCAATCAGATCCTTCTTGTAATCTGGTGCCCAGAATAGTTCACAATATTCTAGCTATTGTTACCTAATGTTTTACAGAGTTAGCATAACATAAACAGAATGGGAATAAAGGGGTACAGAAAACTGATTTAAGATAGGGATCATGAGCCTTGGGAGTCCCTGGGAAGTGTGTAAATAGATGATGATATTGTACTTGTTTTTATCCTACAGGTGCTTTGGTCCACCTTGTTGTCTAACAAGGGGCATACACGCGATGGGTTGTGAGAGGGCTGCTCTTGGAATTTTTTTTCGAGAGTATCCTAGTGCTTCACGTCATTAGTGTACGCTTGACCTGGACCATTTGATGGGCAACACGACAGCTCAGTGACTATCGCTGTGCTATGCAGATACATGGATTTGGGCCCGTGTCTGTGGGAGTTTGCGCATTCTCCCTGTGCTTGTGTGGGTTTTCTCCGGGTGCTCTGGTTTCCTCCCACATTCCAAAGATGTGCTCTTAGGCTAATTGGCAAAACAAATTCTCCCTAAACTATCTCAAATTTGGTTTTTAATCCATGGATCTATAAACATGGACAGGGATCGTGGGTGGAGGTGGGAACATTGGGGTGGCGGCACGGGCTCGTTGGGCCGAAGGGCCTGTTTCCCGTGCTGTTTTGTTCTTTGTTCTTCTTTGTTCTTTATTCCTGTTCTTATATTCTATTCCTTAGCGAATAGAGCAAACCATGCCATGTGCCTTCTTAATCATATTATCTATCTGCCTTACCAGCTTCAGAGATCTGTAGACATACACTCTAAGGTCCCTCTGTTTTTCAACAATTCTCAGTATGATACTATTTATTGTCTGCTCACTTCTCCAGATTAAGTTCCAATTGTCATTTTTAATCCATTTTGCTAATCCATTGATATTTTCCTTCAGTCTTTACTTTCTTTCTCACTATAAACCAGATTGATATTTTTTGAATCGTGTGCAGACTTCTTAATTACAGCTTCTTAATTGTTTTGAAGTCTGCCATGAAAACCTGAACTTAGTATGGAACCTTACTGGAAACAGCAATTACAAAAACAAGGCAGCACAGTGGTTAACACTGCTGCCTCACAGCACCAGGGATCTGGGTTTGATTTCCAGCTTAGGTCACCATCTGTGCAGAGTCAGCACATTCTTCCCATGTCTACATGGATTTCGGCTGGGTGCTCCGGTTTCCTCTCTCAGTTTGAGAAACGTACTGGTTAGGTGCATTGGCCATGCTAAATTCACTCTCAGTATACCGAACAGATGCAGGAGTATGGCAACTTGGGTATTTTCAAGTAACTTCATTGCAGTGTTAATGTAAACCTACTTGTGACTAAGAAATGAACTTTATCAGTTGAAAATTAACCTATGCTTCCCGTTGTTGAGACAAATTTGCATTCAACTATCTGTTTCCCTTATTGAACCCAAGGCCATTTACTTTTTGATAAGTCTGTCATGTGACACCTTGCCATAAGTCTTAAAGAAATCAAAGTAGACTATTTCAAATGTTATATCTTTATCTACCCTCCTTGTTATTATCTCAAAAAATTCAATCATGTTAGTTAGACATGGTCTTCCTTAACAATTCCACACTAATTATTTTTGATTAATCTGTGTAGTTTTAAATGAAGATTAATACTCTTCCTCTGGATTTCTTCCAATAACTTATCCACTGTTATGTTACGCTGTCTGGCTTCTAATTATTTGGCCTATCTTTTCAGCCAATGGTGTGCCGCCTCCCATCATGAGCGGGGAGGCCAGAGAATTCCACTCAATATTAGCAGTCTTCTAGCACCCATGCCTGCAGCCATTGCAAAATACTGGTTAGAGTCTCTGCTATTTTTTCCCTGTCCACTCCTAGCAACTGAGATGCATTTATTTCATTTTGTAGATGCTAAACTCTTCTTATTATATTTAATAAATCCAATTTTTCATTTTTTCTTCCTTAATGACAATGTCTGTATCATTCATCATTTTTTGCGAAGACAGAAACAAACTATTCATTAATCATATCAATGTCTTTTGCCTTCACACATAGGTTCCCTTTTCCAGCTCCAACTTATTTGGCCTGACTCTTTCCTTAGCTATTGTCTTGCTGTTTATCTATTTATATAAAATTATTTATTATTCTTGATGATACTTGCCAATATTACTGAGCCCTGTCTTTGCTTTTGTAATTTCTCTTTTATATTAATTTTACTTTTGAACCTTCTAGACCTTTGAGTCTTCTGCAGTGTTGAACAGTTGACATCTGGCATAAACTTGTCTCTTTTTGTCTTGTGCATGATTTTTGACCTTCAGGGGTGGGCAAGTTTTTAAATTTGGAAGTTTCATCTTTATTTTATAATTGAACATACTTATTCTAAGCCCACTTTATCTTTGCCTTATATCTCCCACTGCATTGATATTGATTTACCTATTTGAAATCAAAATAGTAAAGTATCAACAAATCAGGCAGCATATGTGGAGAAAGAAACCATGGGCAAGATTCTCTGGCTGTCCCTCAGCGTTTTTCTCGGCGGCAGAATCCTCTTATGCAGCAAATTTCTATTTAAGTCACTCCATATCACCAGGAAATCCATGGCAAGGGGTGTGCCGCTGGCAGAATTATTGGTGTGAATGGCCAGAGAATTAGGGCCAATGTTAATGTTTTGGGTCAATGACTTTTTATCACAATAATTTTGATGAAAGGTAACTTACCTGAAACGGTAGCTTTACTTCCTCCACCTTCAGCCTTTTATACACCCACAATTTCTTTGCCCTGTCATTTGTCATTTCTTAATCCATCCAGCCCATGATCTGAATGCTCCTGATTAAATTGCTCCACTTCCCTCTATTTCTCCTAAACCCTCATTATACCTCAACTCTTTGACCAAGATTTTGATGACCAATATCTCATTCTTTGGCTTGCACCATTTCTGTCTATCCTTTTGGCGTTAAAGTACAATATAAATGCAAGCAGTTGTTGAAAATATAATTGGTTTTTCCAAAATAATTCAAATGTTTCAACACAATTAATTGTGGATTCTTCATTTTTCATTAAGAAAACCTTATGGTCAGCTATGTTATAGAGGAATTTAAACATTTCAACTCTAGTGCAGAAAACTTTATATTTTTATAGCATATAAATTATTCTGTTTGCGGTTCTCTGTTCTCTCAAATAAGTGACTTGAATGAGAGATTCAGCTGAATATTATTAGGACAAATACCTTTTTAAGACGATAGTAAGGCGACACTGATTAACATATCGTCATTGATGAAATCTGAGGATGTCCCTCCAACTTTGTTAAACAAGAAGAACAAAAGTTTCGTTTGAGCTATCAAATATAAGCAATCAAAGAAAATATTATACCTTATCCGACTCAACGGTCAGCATGTTTGTGACCAACAATATTGTGTATTATAGACCAATGTCAGTCTTTTAGGAGTTCCTATGAATGCTTTAATTTTAGCCCAATTGACAGTTCTATCACTTTTTTATCCAGGAAACAAATCTTTCGCAAGCTTTGGTGAGATTAGCGCCACCATTTCCCAACATTGCCAAAGACTTTGATGTAGTTTTCTAGATGAATCCAGCAGTGCTATAGTGAGGTACATTCATGTTTTGGAAAAGTTGTTGAGCTTAATCTTCATATTAAGAACATGTGTCAAGTCTTTGGTTTGGTTTTAGAACATAGAACATAGAACATAGAACATTACAGCACAGAACAGGTCCTTCGGCCTTCGATGTTGTGCCGACCAAAATAAAAAGCAATGCCCCTCCAAACTAAACCATTCCCTTCTCTTCCATATACTTATCAATTAACCTCTTAAACGCCACCAAACTTGGCGCATCTACAACAGCTGCAGGCAGGGCATTCCACTCCCTAATCACTCTTTGAGTAAAGAACCTACCTCTGATATCCGTCCTATAACTCATACCCCTTAATTTAAAGCTGTGTCCCCTCGTGCTAGCTTTCTCCATCCTAGGAAAAAGGCTATCACTGTCCACCCTATCTAAACCTCTAATCATCTTATATGCTTCAATAAGATCCCCTCTTAGCCGCCTCCTTTCTAACGAAAACAACCTCAAATCCTTCAACCTCTCTTCATAGGACCTGCCCTCCATACCAGGCAACATCCTGGTAAACCTCCTCTGTACCCTCTCCAATGCCTCCACATCTTTCTTATAATGTGGGGACCAGAACTGCACACAATACTCCAAGTGCGGCCGCACTAGAGTTTTGTACAGTTGCAACATGATGCTGCGGCTCCTAAATTCAATCCCCCTACCAATAAAAGCTAAGACTCCATATGCCTTCTTAACAACTTTATCCACTTGACTGCCTACTTTCAGGGATCTATTGACACATACACCAAGATCCTTCTGTTCCTCAACACTATTAAGAGCCCTACCATTAGCCCTATACTCTACACATTTATTGTTCCTGCCAAAGTGCATTACCTCACACTTTTCCACATTAAACTCCATTTGCCACCTCTCGGCCCAGCTCTGCAACTTGTCCAAGTCACTCTGTAAACTATAACACCCCTCTTCACTATCTACCACTCCACCGACTTTAGTGTCATCTGCAAATTTACTGATCCATCCCTCAATACCCTCATCCAGATCATTTATAAAAATTACAAACAGCAGGGGCCCCAAAACAGACCCCTGAGGCACACCACTCGTCACCGAACTCCACGATGAATATCTCCCATCAACCACCACCCTCTGTCTTCTATCTGCCAGCCAATTCCTAATCCAATTAGCTAAATCACCCTCTATTCCACACATCTGCATTTTCTGTAGAAGTCTTCCATGGGCCACCTTATCAAACGCCTTACTAAAGTCCATATATACTACATCAACCGCCTTAACCCCATCCACCTCTTTGGTCACTTTCTCAAAAAACTCAATGAGGTTAGTAAGGCATGACCTACCCTTCACGAAACCATGCTGACTATCCCCAATCAATTCATTTCTCTCTAAATAACTATAAATCCTATCCCTAATAATTCTCTCCAATACTTTGCCCACAACAGAAGTAAGACTCACTGGCCTATAATTCCCTGGAAGGTCTCTCTTCCCCTTCTTAAACAATGGGACCACATTCGCTATCCTCCAGTCCTCCGGAACCACACCCGTAACCAACGAGGACCTGAAGATCAGAGCCAGAGGCTCTGCAATCTCCTCTCTTGCCTCCCAGAGAATCCTAGGGTAAATCCCGTCCGGATTTGATCATCTTATTAATAAATAGTTCTGCTTGGATATCCAGGATTATAGTTGTATGCATGTAGCACACAACTGTGTGTTTTGTCTTCACTATCAAAGTCCTAGAGGAGGAGGAACCACACTTACAGCAATTAGTTCAGCAGAAGAATAGCAATGTGAATAAACTTGATGCCAGCTTCAAGAGAAATTTCTGTCACTCTGAGGAAACCTTTTTATGGCTACTATATCAAGGTTATGTGTACATTTTCTGCATCCCTCTATAAAGGTACAATAATCTGTAACCCTTTGTGAAAATTCATAAAGTTCCTCTTCATGCTAGCACATGAAAGCACTTCATTACCTTCCTAGGTGTAATCTCTTCATGTAGAACAATTTTATTACAATCATCAGTTTACTGAGAAATTATATTGGTCTAAATCTTCTAATCAGTGTCATAACCCCTATTTCTGTTTCTAATCAGACAGAGAAGAAATATCCACTAACTTTCGTCCAATTTTTCAGGTTAATCTTCCAATGGACAACCTATAGAATTCAGCCAGCACAGTGAGCTTAAGAGGTGTCAGCAAAGGGCATTCATGCAGAGCACAGAATATATTTTCATGGCAGTATTGTAGGGTGAGTGAGATAAGTGGGTGAGGGAATAGGGTTGTTGAAGTAATTGGTTAAGTGGGGAGAGTGGATGTGGTAAGTGCGTATTTTTTTTTATGTTTTCTCCTGGTGCTTAACTACCTCTATCCTCCTTCTGCTCCAGCCTACCAGCCACTTGGAAGATTTTCTTCGCTGGGCCACTATTGCCTTTCAGGAGCTCAGGGCTGCCACTTTCTTGGTCCATTTGGCTGCCAGTCTCTTCAGCACCGCTTTCATCTTGGCTCCTCCTTTGATCGAGTCCTTGCCGTCTCCTTCCTGCTGATCCTTCCCCTCCTCCTGCTGCTCTTGCCTGGGGTGGAGCACTTGATGGCTGAGATGCTGCTGAGCTGCAGCAGTTGGGCCAGTTGGTGCACTATTCCTCCTTCTGCTCATAGCTTGAGACCAAGATGATTTTCTTCAGGATAGTGCTCCGTTTGACTGCCTGATGCTCGTTAGTGGAGGCCATCGCCTTGAGGATATGCTTGGCCACTGCTACCACTACCTTTCTGTGGGTGGGAGGCAGCATTCTTCTTGGCAGAAATGGCATTAGAATTAGGAGAAGCAGCTATGGGGACATCAGCTTTGGTGGGGATGCTCTTGGCCATCAGATGGATCTAACTCACTCAGTGCAGTTAAGAAGGTAATGTGGCAGCATAACAGCTGTTTAGATGATAGCATCAGGTCTGATCAGGTTAGAGAGAGATTGGAAGTTCGGGGGCAGTGGCCTGCAGCAGTTGGTTGGCAGGGCTGTTCGGGTCAGATTCCAATTAGTTGAGGGTAGCTGGAGGGTTTGAGGGTGAGTCAGGTGATGGGAGTTGGTCAGGTCATTGGGAAGTTGAAAGGTTGAGTGAATTAGGTGATGGGGACTAATTGCATTGGGGTGTCAAGGGAATTGATGGAGTGGGGCAAAAAGGTTTGAAGAGAACCTGGTGATGGGATGTAGTCAGGTTTGGTTGGGGTGTCAGAGGGTCAAATGAATTAGTTCAGGGATATTAAGGGGACAATTGGGAGAATGTCAGCCATGTACTTTTTTTTAATAGAATTAGATGAGAATTTTTCTGTTGAACGTTCCCTGAATACCTACTGAAGAACCATCTGAAGTCTTCTACTCTTAATTTAGAGTTAGAGACTTCTTTCAGAACATCCTACAAGAGGAGAATTACCATTGGATATTCAAACTTTCTAGGCAATTCCCACAGAGTAGGTGTGTTTGAACTTCCAAGGGGTCATGAGAGTCTCCAACGACCTGAAGACCAGAAGATTGGGCTAATATATGAACCCTTAGTATTACTTATCACAGTGTTCCCCTCTTCATGCACACAACACAGTATGTGCTTTTAAGACAATCAAAATGCTGTCATGATGCTAGGCATTCTGCATCTTGAAATCCTGCTACTCTGTCACTCTCCATGAATTTAAGGCATCCTTAAATGTTTTGGGGGCCTATCATTTCTGGTACCCCAAAGTTTAAAGAAGAGGCATATGAACTTCAAGCATTTACTTCATTTCTTTCTCCAATATCCACATATTTTGTATTTATTCCTTGTATCATATGCACCAGGTGGTGTTCTGAGAGGGAAAGAACATTTGTGGATGTACACAAATGCAGCAGAAGGCTTTGAGATGGCACATCACGACATCACACAGCCCAACTGATTGGTAACACCAGGATTCCAAATTTCAGTAATGAATGGCATTGCCGCCTCTTCATTATTTATTCAGGAGAAAACTACTCTCCAGAATTGGTTGCATTCTTGGACACACGCATCTCCATCAAGGACTATCAACTCAGCACTTCATTGTGCCACAGGCCCAAAGATAACCTCACAATGCTCCACTTCTCAAGCTTCCACCTAAACATGTTAAAGAAGCCATCTCCTACAGACAAGTCCTTCACATACACAGAATCTGCTCAGATGAGAAGGATCCCAATAGAGGACTCGAGGACAACTTCAACCGGGATCTTGGATTGATGTCACACTATCTCTATTCCCCACAACTTGCCTGGGCTTGCAAAATCTCATCAACTCTCCTGGCTGGAGACAATACACATCTTTTTAACTTTAATCCTGTGTCCACTCATATTGTTTTTACTTTTAAGACTTGATTACCTGTAAAAATACGCATTCCAACCATTATTTTATAAATTGAGTTTCTGTCTTTATATGCCCTTTTTGTGAACAGAACTCCTACTCACCTGATGAAGGAGCAGCACTCTGAAAGCTTGTGGCTTGTGCTATCAGATAAACCTGTGGACTTTAACCTGGTGTTGTGTGACCTCGTCTACTTGTGTCAGAGTTACTTCTGACTTTTTCTGTTGAAATGATTTGGTTTTCATAGCCCAATTATAACATCTTGAAAAGTATTTCTTATCAGAATCCCCATGTTTACAATTTGAGTCAATGCTGGACTGAACCCTTCTGTAAACATTCCCAAAACCATATTTTCAACTCCCCCATTATCTACATAGGCTCTGAACTTTTGCTCGGCGTACTCTTCTACAATTTCATTTTCCCCATTTCACTAAAGTTACCTCAATCCAATTCATGGTCTCTCTATCTAGGGCTTGCTCTAGGCCATTTAAAATTCTGACATTTCATTGTCATTCATTCTTCCTTCAATTATCCAATCTTTCTATTTGATTTTCTCTATCTCTGTCTTCCTCACTTGATTCCGCAGGCAGTGGTGGATACAATGATTCCGTTACTGCTTTCCCCATGGACTTTTTTTTAAGATGTTACTGAGCAATTTTATGGGGACTGATTATGTGTTTGCTGCCTTCTTTTGAAGGCGGTTTTTCAGCATGGCTGAAATGATGACCCTCACCATTTCTGATTTATGTATATTTTGGCTATTCCACCATGCTTTCTGCTCAGACTCAATAGAATCTGAGTTATATCCTTTCTCCATCGTTCTTCCTAATTAATGTACTGTTTTCCATAACAACAGCTTGAATTAGAGAATTTCTTTACTCTAAACTAGATTAACGCTTTCTGCCATACTTGTAATTGCCCACATGATGGCCCTGTACAGACTTTTCAGTCTCTCTGGGTGGGATTTTACCATGACTTTATGCCCGTTTTGTGGCAGGAAAATGCTGTAAAATCGGATGCAAAGTAGCTAGTGCAAATTGTGCCGGTTTTCATGACCAACGAGATTTTACAACAACCAGATTTCCGGTGTGATCAGCCACTCGCAGGAAATGGGTGAGAGTCTGATTAATTTATTTAACTTTATATTTGAATATTTATTTTAATGTGTTTAGCGAGCCCAGTGCTGAATCGAGTGGGTTCGATTATCTTTACAGCCTTGCCAGGAAATTAGGAAAACACCTACTCCCCATGATTATTGGCCTCACCAATAGAACCAGAGGCCATTGAGGCCTCCCCCAGGGAGGTCGAAGGCAAGGCAGGGTTGCCCCTTGGACAGTTTTAGACTAGCCATGCCAGCGTGGCTCCTGGGCAATGTCCAATGGTCAGCTGCGAAATGCCTACTACAAATGCCAGGGGGTGGGGCAAATGGGGGCAAGGCCAATGGGAGCAGTGCTAGGGATGGGGCCAATGGGGCCAGGCCAAGGGATGGAGTCAATGGAGAAGTGCTTGTGGGAAGAAGTGCCAGGGTCTGTGGGTGGGAAAGGCCAATGGGGCAGGGCCTGTGGAGGGGGCCTGCTGCCACTCTGCATGCGATCAGTCAGGGAGGGAGGATGATCAGTGATTGATGGAGGATGGAAGGTGCCATTCTGCACGTGATAGATAGGGGAGAAACAGGGGTCTACTGCCTCTCTGCACGTAATCGGGGAGCCACAATCGGTCTTGGCAGTGAGGGGCCCGCGATCAGCTGCCTACAGTAGCAGGGGCCTGACAGCTCTTTCTTTATCTGTCAGACTCCTGATATTGTTAACATACCTATGCAGCATCAGAGGTCTGCACATGCACACTATCTCTCTCCAGAGTCTATTGAGCTCATTAAGCCCCATCCACAGCCTCGCTGGTCAGAAACAGACTAGTCCAAAATTTTGCAGACAGATTGCTTAAGATTGGGTCTGAAAATTTGCCAAGAAATGGATTTGGAACTCTCGCAGTTTCATGCTCACCCAACACTTAAAAAAAAACTCGTAAAATTCTGCGCTCTTTCTCTCTCTCTCAATCTTTTTATAAGCTTTTGGATTCTAACTGCTGTTTTCTTGCTGTTACTTTCCCTCTGTCCCAATTTTACAGGCCACCCTTCTGGAAATTTTTCTAAATCAAAATCCATTATATCTGCCGAAAGTACAACTTTCCCTCTAACTTTTTTCTAAAATTTACATCCCAACCTCATTAACTACTTCTTCACCACCTATTCCTGCTCCTCCAAATGATAGCTTTACATTATGGGCGTGGGGCTCAATTGGCTCTGTTGCCCTATACTGTATCAAGATTTTGTTTCCTGATTCTCTGGATTAAGTGCACCACACAAATTTACGTCTGATCTTATTGTGCGGCTCTCAGGCTCTGCTCAATGGACTGATAGTACCTCTTCCAATCCCCACATTAAGCTTGATTGTTCAACCAAGGATATTGCCTTTGCGACCCCAAATGACTGTTCAGATAGTTCAACTTGTGGATCTGATAACTTGACACTTTCTCCCTCTGACTAAATAAGACGATAACTGAAATATACTCACGCTCTAAGAGGCATGTCTCATCACTGGAATCCGATGACTCTATCCCTTCCGAAGTTACCAGAAAGAGACTGTTATGGAGAAGTTTCAAGAGGTGGCCAATTGTGTCTTAAACTAAGACAGTTCAAAACTCGCAAGGCAAATGTCTCTTTGCAAAAGGCATAACAAATTTATTTAACATAAAACATAAAAACACAATCAACACAACAAACATACAGCTGACTGGTGTCTAACTAAGGACTAAATAGCTTTAAGGATAGAGTGACAGAACATCGCCAAAAGAACTAAACTACAGAGTCAAATACAGATCAATCATACTTTTTCATAATCAATAATTCCTCCTTCAACTATCTTAAAATTAATTCCATTTAATAACTATACATCAATTCAAATTTCTATCAAGTACCTCAGCCAACTATAAGATACTTAATAGCATGGTAATATCTTATTTGTCCAATTGATTCTGCACTTAGTCGCCCCTTTTGGCACTAAGTACCTCTCTGTCGCTTGGTAACGGCAGATGCTACTGCAAGGTCAAAATGGACATTCCCACTGGCTCACTGCCAAGTTGAATAGACATGTGTTCCTCCACCCAGTTTCATATCTATCCTGTAACTGGGCAATAAATATATTTATTTATTAATGTTGCATGATACTTAGAAATACCACCTGATAAGACTTGCTGACTAATCTCTTCCCAGACTTTTGGCTTCAATCTATTGACTTCTATTGCCATGCCTTTTGGTAGCTTTGCTTAGCTAAAGCAAGTACATTTAAAATTTCTGTATATCTATTTTAAAATCATAATTACTTGTTTTGATTCACTTACTGCATTTACATATGTGTAATCTGTTTGTGTTTGCTTGCCCAATAATTATTTAACTCTTTACTGATTTCTTTTCTTCTGAAAGACTGACTTTGCCTATAAAATTTATTGGCCGGTTAGAAATCCCCTTCCACCAGCCCATACGTGGCTTTTCCTAGATTGGCTTCAATTCAGGTGGCAACTGCATTAACCTGATTCAAAGACTTTCTGTCAGCAATCCCACAGGATCGTTAGTGCCCAAGCACATTGCTGAAAAGCAACCCTTTACCTTCAAACAGAGAGGAGTTAAGGTAATACAAAACAAGGGAGGCAAGGCTTCAGTTTGGAATAGGATAGACTTTAGAATGAGCAGGAATGAATTAGCTGGTGGGCAGTGCACAGAAAACTGACAAAGAGAGGTGTAAATTAACAATGAACTATTCTTAAAACTGGGATACAAAATTGTGGAATAGATATCGTTATGCATACTGAATGCAGATACTATTTGTAAGTTCTAACATGGATTGTGTTTGTTTTGGAAGCTTCTGGAACTGTCCCTTTTAAAAATCAACACTCACTATATGATTAAGTTGGCAACCAATGGTTGGATGACTTTTGGAATCCTTTCGGGATTCTCACAACCCCCGTGCCTGGACACAATCTGATTCCCAACCAGTGATGATGGGAACCAGATTAGCATATTTAAATATTCATATTAACCATACACATTTAAATATACTCAGTTAATTTCAAACCGAATTCTCCCTCCTCCTGTGATTCTTCAATTCTAGGGCGCAATGAGAATCCAGTTCAAATCACAGCTGGTTGCCACAAATGTAGACCTAACATAGTGCCACACTGGGAAATTCTGAGGCCATTGAAACCCCAGGTGGTCGAAGGAAAAGCTGGGCAGTGCTCACCTGGTGTTGCTCCCTGGCACCATTGCCATGTTGGCACTGCAGGGGACAGGTCTGGGTGGGGGAGGGGGGCTATCCTTTAAAAATGCACCAAATCTCTGTCAAACTGGGCTTACTGGCATGTTTATGTCCTGCCCCCTCTGGCTGAGATGCATATTAGCCTGCATTTGAAAGGATTCTAATATCATTAGTGAGTACATACATTTATCACCTCATTGGTGAGACATAATGCTGGCAAGAATTACAGTTACTTGGAGCTTGTGTTGCATGCATATTCCCCCTATTCACTGAATGACCGCCAAAGGGTTGCTGGACAGGCTCTGTAGCTGACTGCAGACAATCCATGCAGACAATCTCAATAGCAGAAACAACCAACAGTTATGTCAGCTGCTGCTCCAATCAGGGGAACACTTCGGCAGCTGTTAATACGGCTTTTCACACTGCATGGACCCTGCAGTGCTGCCCTCAATGGGAACTCATCTCGTGCTAATCACAAGAGTGCTTCTCCACCACCTCTCTGAAGTGTTAGCCATTCCTAGAAGCCACTGCACCAGCCACCCAGGTGTTTGCACTTATGATATGCTTCAAGAGTCCCTGGTAGGGACTCCCGCACAACCACTCTTATGCTATCCATGCTCCTCATTGTGGGAATTCAATGACGATTTGCAATCTGTCAAGTTATGGCGCGGTGGATGGTGTGGGGTTGCTACTGTCAAGCTCATGGGCACACAGGTTGCTGCGAGGGAAGGTGTGTGCCAGAATGGATAGCCCATGCACTGTGTCTCTCACTCTCCCCATCCTCAGAGCAAAGATCGATTTTGGCTTGGAGCCAATAGACCTAGCAGTCATTCTTGTGGCTGCTGGGAGGAGGGAAACGTCCATGCACTGCAGGATCAGCTCGGGCCAGGGGCTGCAGCAGGAGGACAGGGCACCACTGGTCAGGGCAGAAAGTTGATGCCCATTGACCCGAGGTGAGTACCATAGCACAGAGGAGATGGAGATCTTGGCTGTTTAGGACACACGTTTCCTTCAATAATTGAATAGATTTTTCACCACCCTTCTCAGAACAGGACTTGAAGTGATGCCTTTAAAATTGTGGAAAACATTTAAAACTAACCTCCTCAACATCTTTTTGTAAACATTGTTCCCTTCACTTCTCTCTACCTTCATCTTTCTCTCAATACCTTTTTAACACTGAGCCACTTTTTAAATCTTTCTCTACCAGCATCTCAACATCTCTCTCTCCCAAAGTGATTTCTCGAGACGCCTTCTTTTGCAACTTAAAATGTTGATCGTCAACCTTAGCCACTTGTTGGAAAATAGCCAGCAGGTCTACAACTTGTCAGTAATGAAATAAGAGGTTTTAAACTAATTATACATGTTGTTTCCATATTAAGGTATTGCTTTGTCTCAAAGTACATTTCCTATACTGAAGTAGGTTGTATCGACCAGTAATTGGTTATATAGCTGTTTGTTATGTAAAGTTGACACATGTTGAATGGGAGCTATTCATTCCCTTTAGTCATGACAAACAAGTCATGTTACCTTTTGTTTTCTGAGTATTTGAGAAGGGCACAGGCTTAATACCCACAGCATTTTAATAATCAAGCGTTAATGATGTAAAAGTTATAAACTTTTGTACCAAATTAACATTGCCAGCCTTTCTAACGTACCTATTAATAAAACACTTAGGCCAGAATATTACAAAAAAAATTCTAAGTGACAAATGAGCAAGAAACAAGAGAGTCTCCAACTCATTTTCTAGGTGAGTTTGAAAATGTAATCTGATAGCACTTCACGCTAAAAAAAAATGGCAGGGTGCTGAAGAAGCCTGCTGTTGAGCTTTTGTTGCAATCTTGCTCACGTGCCCCAATATCCCAGTACTGAGGGTCCTCCTGCTGCCATGACACAACTTGACCCTGGACATCGGCCCCCAGTCCTCCACAGGCATTGGGACCCAAGTTCCCCCATAGGCAATGCCTCCCTCCACAATCCCAGCAGCAGAATTCCATGTTCACTCCACCAGCAGAGTTGAGCACAATACTGATTTCGCCCACGAAAGAATGCCAGTATAATTGGGGGAAGCAAAAAAATCTCACCAGAAGTTGAACGGGTCGCAGTCATAAGATTGTGGCCTTATTCTTTAATTGTCTCACAACTAAGACTCTCTGTGTCATTGATATTAATTGCTCTCTCTGGGAGGCTGGCTAACCTCGTTGGTTTCCAATAATACTGGTTTAGTTTTTATTTAAATAGTTTCTAGCAGTTAAATACAAAATACTTAAAAACATATGAATTCAAACTATAAATGATAGTCACACTAAAACTAGTGATTTTGAAACTACTAATGGTCCCTGGCCACTCACTGTATAAAAAGTTATTTTTCACATCTTCACCTGTATATCTTGTCCAAAAGTTTAATTCTGTATCTCATATTCATTATAATATCAGATAATTGGAATTTTTTTGTCTACCTTGTTTAAAAGCTGTCATGATCTCATAGGACATGATCAGATCTCCCTTCAATCTTTTGTTCTAACAAGGAATCCAACCTAACCGAGTAGCTAAAATCCTTCATCCTCGAAACTATTCAGGAAATTCTTCTCTACATCCTTTTACTGACCCTCTCATCCTCCAAACAAGGCACAAAACTTTATTTGTAGCCTAAACTAAGTTTTATGAAAATTCAGCATTCACTAAACTTCCCTGCTTTCATTCTCAATGCTTCTTTTAGTGAAGCCCAAATTCCCAAATGCTTTGCTGATTGGTCTCTCAGTATGTCCTGCAGCCTTCAGAGGTCTATGTACATGAACCCCCAGGTTCCTCTGCCCCTGTCCCTGTTCCCATCCTCTTTAGAACTGTGCTGTTAGGTCTGTTCTGCCAGAATGCATCATCTCTCACTTTTGCTTTACATTCCATCTGTCACTTGTTTACCCATGATGCACCACCTGCCTATGTCTTGTAGTTGATTAGCCACTGTTTGCTACATTCCCAATTGTGGTATAATTGACAAATTTTGACATTTTATACCCAAGTCCACTATTTAAGTCATGTATATGTGTGCACATAACTTTAATCAGTTTAAACAAACAATCATTTACTATGGCTTGTTGTTATCTGTTTTCAAATTAATTATTTATATCCAAGTTGACACTAATCCTCCTTTTCCATGAATCCCAAATTTTATGTAGCACTTTCTCAAGTACTTTCTTAAAATTTGTACAGTACCATCCACTTGCTACTTGCATGCTGATGGAAGATTTTTGGATTCCCTTTTATGTTTACTGCCATTCTATTTTCATATTCCCTCTTGGTCATGCTTATTTTTTTCTTTCCTTTCCTCTCATCTTTTTTGGCCAGGTTCACATTGAAGAGTTCATTTGACATGCATTATTCAATTTTTTTCATTATATTCTTTATCATCCAAGGAGCCCAGGCTCTGGCTCCACTATTTTCACTCTTGGTGGAAAGTATCTAGCTTTTACCTTAAAGATCACTCATTGTCCCATTGCAGTTTTTCCTGTAAGTTATTAGTTTCATTTTGCTATGGCTAGCTTCCCACTCACCCCACTGAAGTTAACTCTCTTCCAATTTAGAAGTCCTACTTTTAAATTCATCCTTGTTCTTCTTCATTACTATTCTAAATCTTGTGTTCTGATGATCATTCTTAGTCCAGGGTCCATCTGTGTCTCCCTTTCCCCCTATCTTTCACACTACCCTCCCAACCATCACCACAAATACTTGGCCCACGTCACTTTTCAGCAACAGATTCAGAAATATATACTTCCCAGTTGGACTGAGAACATGCTGGTCAGGAAGTTTTGAGAACTTCCTTCCCCTCCTTACCATTTACTCTAACATGATCCCAATAATATTTGGGTAATGAAGGTCATAAATATGACTACTATATAGTTCTTGCACAAATGTGTAATTTACCTATAGATTTGCTTCTCTATTTGGTCTAGATTTTCATGTTGGGGGCAACAAATATAAATCATGATGTTTTGGGTCCTGAACCTCCCCCTGTAGGGATATAGAAATGAACTTGAAATTTCATGGAGGCGAATGTCATTGTCATGACAATGTGTCATGTAGAATGTATAATATTATTGCTAGTTTCATCAGCTGGTGTAATGCTTTAGATTGTTTTTAGATAGAAACAAGAAAAACAATAACTGCAAAGACACTGGGTCCAATTTTACCATTTTCATTCGAAGTGCTGAATCTAGGCGCAATTCAGTTCTGACTTAGAAATCAGGTTTCAGGCACGCCCGTACGCATTTAACTTAAAAAAATGTGGATCTGAATTGCGCTGTGGGCAGGGCTTAGCACAGAGCTCTGATTGGAGCTCTGAACTTTGCATGCGCAATGAGAAAAAAAGTTTGAAAAACGCGCCGCTGTCACATCGCTCCTGGGCTGCAAAAAGTGGATAAAACAGTCCAGAAGCAAAATGCAGGAGTAATGGCCCTACAGACATCACTCCCACATCCACAATGTAATCAATCCCCTTATCCACCCATCGTCCCACTAGCCAGACCGATTGCAACCCTCTGCTCCTTTCCCCCTCACCAAGTGGCAGTGGATCCCCCCTTGCAACCTCCCCTCAACCAGAGATCCCTCTGGCATCCCTCCCAGTATATTTTAACAGCCCAATACTTTGACAGTTTCATTAATTAAGTCCCTGTACACTATTATATAGTTGTGGAATCCCTTCTCTCTGCTGCCTGTACTGGCAAAATCCACTGAAGTACATATCCAGGCCTTTATTGTTGTGTTATGAAACATATAAGTGCGTGTACAAATAACCATTGCTTGATTCAACTTGTTTCAATTTGGAATTGTGTTTAGCAATTTCAACTTGCAGTAAGTTCTAAGAGCTGCGTTTCCAAATTTAAAAGATAATTTGGGAAATGGTAATAAGATAATTTCTACTTCTGAATTTGCTGATGTAGGGAAAAATAATCATTCATAGCAAGCAAAATATAATCTAAGTAGCATTTATAACAGGAATGATCAGAATTAAAAATGTGATGAGATAGAATTAACACCCCTCACCCTCCCCAGAATAATTGCCCTCCCCAACTCCCCCAGAATGATCGGACTCGCCCCCACAGAATGATTCCCTCCCACATTTCAGGTGCGAATTGGATCACAGCCATTTTCAAGCCTTAGTAAAGTGGGCATCTGGGCAGGTGCGGATTGCATTAATGGCCTCATGCTTGACTTCATCAAGTTTCCGTGCCTGAAAACGAGGGTGATGCAATGGTAAAATTGAACCCACTGTTTTAAAATTGCTGTAGAAGTCATCAGACCTACAAATTGGCTAATTTCTAGCAAGATGTGAAAATGGATTACCAGGGGATATGTTTAGGAAATTCCCTCATAGACTTCACAACTGTCATTATTTGAACCCTCTACAAAACGTAAAAAGATTACCTCTTCAGATTGTCTCTCTCCAGAAATTTCCAGGAACAAAGAGTGCGAATGAAATTCATAATGCAACAAGACTGATAAGGACCCCCCATTTGTTTTGGTTGCATCTTGATAGCTTTGACAATGAGAGAATGAAGCTTCTTCATTCATATGGATTGCCCTTTATTATGCGCCAAAAGCCAGCTCACCTCATCAGAATCCTACTTATATAATTATGTCTGTTTTTTATAGCAAGAAAAGAATGTAGAACACACCAGTAATGTCCAGAGATTGCACAATGTTACATCACTGCTCTCACCCTGCTAGTCTCAAGTTTGTTCTGTTTTGCATTCTTGTGTGTGTATTTGGTGTGGCATTTTAGCATTGGCTGTGCTAAGTTGCATCTTAGTGTCCTGGGATGTGTCGGTTAGAGGAATTAGCGGGGCAAATATTGGTGTTACAGGGATAGGGCCTAGGTGGGATTATTGCTGGTGCAGACATGATGGGCCAAATGACTTCCTTCTGCACTGTAGGTTTCTATGATTTGGGATATGTTTTGATCTTGAATGAGTTTTTAACCATAAAACTAACTCTTTACCAATTAGCTCAAGAGACCAGGTTGGCTTATTTCTTCATACCAGGTATGAGAACTATATACTGAGTTGGAAAAATTCACCCCTTTTAAATAAATTCAAACTCCCTAAGAAACTACCCTGCCAGAATTGGTCACAATAACATAAAAATAGATTTGGAGACCGATAAGAAGCCAAGAGCATGGGAATGGAGGTAGGCCAATGAGCTGTGGCAGCTTGATTGGCTGCCCATCATGCCCACATAATGAGAACTCACATTGGGGAATCAGTTTTTCTTGCATATCAGCTGAATGTTGAAGTGGAAGCTCATCCTGTTGATGAATTTCAATAGGTGGTTGCTACCTTGATGGCCACATGGGTGCAACTGATAATGCCCTGCACATGAGGGAAATCTTGTGATGGTGGAGAAACCTAATTCCCTTTGTGCCTGCGATGTCTGATCTACCATGAACTGAATGAATAGTCCAGTCTTTGAAAGTAGGATATGAGGGACCTGTCAGATGCTACAAAGTTCCACAGTTGATACTTGCAAAGACAGCCAATGTCATGGCAACTTTAGCAGATACTGACAGGGTATGCCAGCCACTCATACATGATTCGTCCCAAACTCCTCCACTACTGAGACCTTCCGTTATACCTTCCACTTATACACTTGTCTTTGGAAACAAGGACACAGATGTTTGTGACCATTTGCCTAGAGTTTTGCAATCTCTTGAGTCGCAATGCCTTGGCCGTCTGTCTTTGTATTTTTCTTATTCTGAGAGTGTGCCTCTGTGCCCTTACTCCCATTTGTCCCTTTCCCCTGCCCTTTTGATGCCTAGAGTTCTGCCCTTCTTGGATGTTGTCGATACTGGGTCCAAAAAATCATCCCCTCATTACAATCTATAGACTCCCTTGTAATTAGATGGCTGCCCATTTGTGCTTGGTAGCAATGCCCCCCGCAATTGTACTTAGACCTCATTTGGAATACTGCGTCCAGTTCTGGTTGCCTTACTACCGGAAGGACATGAAGACTCTGGAGAGAGTGCAGAGGAGGTTTACCAGGATGCTGCCTGGTATGGAAGGTCTGAGTTACGAGGAGAGATTAGGCAAATTGGGACTGTTTTCCTTAGAAGGACATAGACTTAGAGGAGATCTAATAGAGGTGTACAAGATTATGAGGGGTATAGATAAACAGGGTTAAGTTTTTTCCTAGGATGGACTCGAATAGCACGAGGGGTCACAGGCTTAGGGTGAGGGGGTAAGGTATAATTTGGATGCTACAGGGAGTTTTTTCACACAGAGGGTGGTGGGGGTATGGAATGCGCTGCCAAGTAAAGTGGTGGAGGCAGGTACTCTGGAGTTATTTAAGAAATACTTAGATGGGCACATGAACAGAATGGGAATGGAGGGGTATAGAAAACTGATTTTAAATAGGGATCATGAGCCTTGGGAGTCCCTGGGAAGTGTGTAAATAGATGATGATATTGATGTACCTTTTTTTTATCCTACAGGTGCTTTGGTCCACCTTGTTGTCTAACGAGGGGCATACACGCGATGGGTCGTGAGAGGGCTGCTCTTGGATTTTTTTTTCAAGAGTATCCTAGTGCTTCACGTCGTTAGTGTACGTTTGACCTGGACCATTTGATGGGCAACACGACAGCTCAGTGACTATCGCTGTGCTGTGCAGATACATGGATTTGGGCCTGTGTCTGTGGGTGTTTGCGCATTCTACCCGTGCTTGCGTGGGTTTTCTCCGGGCGTTCCGGTTTCCTCCCACATCCCAAAGATGTGCTCTCAGGCTAATTGGCAAAACAAATTCTCCCTAAATTGTCTCAAATTTGGTTTTTAATCCATAGATCTATAAACATAGACAGGGATCGCGGGTAGAGGTGGGAACATCGGGGTGGTGGCACGGGCTAGTTGAGCCGAAGGGCCTGTTTCCCATGCTGTTTTGTTCTTTGTTCTTTGTTCCATGATGCCAGGATTATGATGATCCTGTATTCTGCTTGATCACTTACTCTCCAATCTTCTTGCTGTTACTCTTCATACCACATGTGCAGCCAAGGACACATGTTAATTAATGGTTGTGGGCAAGGTATTGGAGAGAATTATTAGGGATAGGATTTATAGTTATTTAGAGAGAAATGAATTGATTGGGGATAGTCAGCATGGTTTCGTGAAGGGTAGGTCATGCCTTACTAACCTCATTGAGTTTTTGAGAAAGTGACCAGAGAGGTGGATGGGGGTAAGGCGGTTGATGTAGTATATATGGACTTTAGTAAGGCGTTTGATAAGGTGGCCCATGGAATACTTCTACAGAAAATGCAGATGTGTGGAATAGAGGGTGATTTAGCTAATTGGATTAGGAATTGGCTGGCAGATAGAAGACAGAGGGTGGTGTTGATGGGAGATATTCATCGTGGAGTTCGGTGACAAGTGGTGTGCCTCAGGGGTCTGTTTTGGGGCCCCTGCTGGTTGTAATTTTTATAAATGATCTGGATGAGGGTATTGAGGGATGGATCAGTACATTTGCAGATGATACTAAAGTTGGTGGTGTGGTAGATAGTGAAGAGGGGTGTTTTAGTTTACAGAGTGACTTGGACAAGTTGCAGAGCTGGGCCGAGAGGTGGCAAATGGAGTTTAATGTGGAAAAGTGTGAGGTAATGCACTTTGGCAGGAACAATAAATGTGTAGAGTATAGGGCTAATGGTAGGGCTCTTCATAGTGTTGAGGAACAGAAGGATCTTGGTGTATGTGTCAATAGATCCCTGAAAGTAGGCAGTCAAGTGGATAAAGTTGTTAAGAAGGCTTATGGAGTCTTAGCTTTTATTGGTAGGTGGATTGAATTTAGGAGCCGCAGCATCATGTTGCAACTGTACAAAACTCTAGTGCGGCCGCACTTGGAGTATTGTGTGCAGTTCTGGTCCCCACATTATAAGAAAGATGTGGAGGCATTGGAGAGGGTACAGAGGAGGTTTACCAGGATGTTGCCTGGTATGGCGGGCAGGTCCTATGAGGAGAGGTTGAAGGATTTGAGGTTGTTTTCGTTAGAAAGGAGGCGGCTAAGAGGGGATCTTATTGAAACATATAAGATGATTAGAGGTTTAGATAGGGTGGACAGTGATAGCCTTTTTCCTAGATGGAGAAAGCTAGCACGAGGGGACACAGCTTTAAATTAAGGGGTATGAGTTATAGGACGGATATCAGAGGTAGTTTCTTTACTCAAAGAGTGATTAGGGAGTGGAATGCCCTGCCTGCAGCTGTTGTAGATGCGCCAAGTTTGTTGGCGTTTAAGAGGTTAGTGGATAAGTATATGGATGAGAAGGGAATGGTTTAGTTAGGAGGGGCATTGCTTTTTATTTTGGTCGGCACAACATCGAAGGCCGAAGGGCCTGTTCTGTGCTGTATTGTTCTATGTTCTATGTTCTATGTTCTCCTCTATGCCATTCATCCTTTTTTAGGGCTGAATGAACATACTTCTGCATTTATGTGGCACTGTTACTCATGTAATCTGGGATCCTGGAAAGAGATACCACTGATGCTAATTACCAACTCTCTCACTTCGAGGACTATAGCATATTTCAAGCCTTGGGCCATCTCTTTTTGCATAATTTCAATGAATTTTGGAGATATGATCACATTGCCAAGGGCACTAGTTCTATGCCAAGTCCAATGGGATAAGAACCACATGTTGCATTGGTAGCCATTGTGCAGTACTAACTTTTGTATTGTCTAACATTACCAGAGAAAATCTGGACATTTAAACTACTATTAGTATTTAGTAGCAAAAACTAATATAATTTTTCATTCAGAGTGAATAACTATTAAAAATAATAAAAAAACTAAATTTGTAAGTAAAAGATATCTGCACCATTCATTTGCATTTACCCTGACTATGCTCCTTGAGCACAAGTTAAATGTGAATTATGTTAAATTATGGGCCAATGCTGTTCTAGAAAATGAGCAAAAACTGTCCAGATGATTGTTTTTCAGCAAAGTGGACTGAAACAGTATTGTTGAGTAATAAACATATGTAACAGGAGCAGAACTAGGCCATTCAGTCCTTCGAGCCTGCTGCACTATTCAATAAGATCATGGCTGATCAGTTTTGTTGAGGTCCATATTCCCTTTTTACCCCCAATAACCTTAGATTCTCGTTAGTAAAGAGAATCAATCAACCTCCGCCTTAAAAATATTCAATGACATTGCTTTCATCAACTTTTGAGGCAGGGAGAGTTTCAAAGTCATACAACCATCTGAGAGAAATGACTTCTCCTCATCTCTATTCTATAAGGGCAACCCCTAATTTTAAAATGGTGCCTCTTAGGTCTGGATTCATCCACAATAGAAAACATCCTTACACCATCCACCTTGTCAATAGCATTCAGGTTCCAATATACCAATCATAGAACATAATTTTCTTATCTTGTTTTCTTTGCAAAATAATGTTAATTTATGGAATATTCCATTCCACTTGATAACAAATTACAACACTAGACTCAAAAATTGCATGGGCAATTAGTCACTGCAATTGTTCTAAATTTCCAGCAGGTGCCCCCAGAGATTAAAGATTTTGCAGGTTAACTTTTGTTTGACATGAAATAACTGTTCAACTATTACCAAGCTTCTGCATGAGGGTTCCAGTGTCAAAAGTAAAGATAGTTTAGTGGATATTGACTTATTTAACTATTGAATGTTGAATCTGTATTGGTCTGTATATTTATTTGCTAAATACACAGCTTTACTATTTCAAGAAGTATGAACCTTTAAAATTCCATTTGAATATTTTTGGTTATTTGCATCTGCTCATGTCTTGCCACCTGAAGAAATATCACTGATATTGATTAATAAGCCCATATCAGGGCGAAATCTTACCGCAATTCATATCAGCGGGATTTTCTGGTCTTGCTGCAGTGAATAGAGATTTGGTGGGACGCCAAATTCTCTGACTTCGCTGCAGCAATAGCAGGGTGTGAACAGCTGGTAAAACAGAAATTGAGGCTGCAATTCTCCCATTGCGACCCACAACTTTTCTGTCAAGTCGGGCTGGGAGATGTCTGTGTTGGCCATTTTGCGATAGCTTTTATCAGCCGCGCACATCTCCCAGTTGGAGAAAATTGGCACCACGAGGGAACCGCAGAAAACCAGCAGGCCACTGATTAGCGTGAGTTTATATATCTTTGCGTGCAATTATTGGAATACGCTTGGCAATCTCTGCTCACATCTGTGTCTTCCATCTTTTTGGTGTGATAGAATTTTGGTACGAATCAGAATAGGTATTTAAAATTTGCAACCTGGCTTGGCAGCCTTGAACTGGTATGAGGAGATAAGTGCTACTGGTGGAACACGGGGAATGTTGCAAACAGGAACTGGAGATGCCTGGTGGCCTTCCTCTTGCTGCCTTCAGCTGTTGGCCTAAGAACCAGTGATATCTGTGGGGGGGACTGCTATTTCCTCACAGCTTTCTGGCTGAGGTTCTGTCAGGGACTCCAGCTGTCCCCAGCACCACCCTCCACTGCCACCCTCCCCCCCTCCATCTCCTGGGCAGCATTGTTGCGTACTGTGGGAAGCAGTCTCGGGGCTCCCGCTCACCCTCCCTCTCCACAGCACTTTGCAGTGATATTATTTTGATGCAGGGTGTGGTGAGGGACTCTACTAAGTGTTGGTGCTACGGGGTCAGGGAGGAATGTAGCATGTGCTGACTGAGGCCTAACTAGATGAAGCAACTGCTACTCCAGACCAGAGTGCAGAGGTTTAGACATGACTACATGGAATCTCTTGTCACTGGACACACATCTGATGCTGATTTGCAATTTGTCCCTGCACTGTGACAGGGACCAGCAACACACGCCTGTAACAGATGCTGCAGTTACACACAGCAATGGCTCAAGGGTGTGCATTGCTCTCGTCTGCACACTGACCTGCATAATCTGTGCCAGTATTTGTCATGATGGGTATCTCACACAACCTCAATCAGGCCATGCTTGGCACCATGGATTGTTGGTGTTGCAAGCTTCCACAAGTGGGGATGCTGGCTCAAGTGAGGGATTGGGGTAGTGCTGGGTTTATGCAGCCAATGATGATAATTCATCATTCTATGTTCTTTCCAAACACCATTGTGCAGATGGATCTCGGTTTGCTTGATTTGCTGGCCATCTTCGGTATTCACGCAGGGAGATGTAAATGTAGTTGTGCAGAACACTGGGATACAGGGTTGCAAACTGGAAAGTATTGAAGTAGATAAGGAGGATGTGCTAGATATTCTTGAGAGTTTGAAGTTAGATAAGTCGCCTAGGCCGGACGGGATTTACCCTAGGCTTCTCTGGGAGGCGAGAGAGGCGATTGCAGAGCCTCTGGCTCTGATCTTCAGATCGTCGTTGGTTACGGGTATAGTGCCGGAAGACTGGAGGAAAGCAAATGTGGTCCCATTGTTCAAGAAGGAGAATAGAGACTTTCCGGGGAATTATAGGCCGGTGAGTCTTACTTCTGTTGTGGGCAAAGTATTGGAGAGAATTATTAGGGATAGGATTTATAGTTATTTAGAGAGAAATGAATTGATTGGGGATAGTCAGCATGGTTTTGTGAAGGGGTAGGTCGTGCCTTACTAACCTTATTGAGTTTTTTGAAAAAGTGACCAAAGAGGTGGATGGGGGTAAGGCGGTTGATATGGTATATATGGACTTTAGTAAGGCGTTCGATAAGGTGGCCCATGGAAGGCTTCTGCAGAAAATGCAGATGTCTGGGATTGAGGGTGATTTAGCTAATTGGATTAGGAATTGGCTAGCAGATAGAAGACAGAGGGTGGTGGTTGATGGGAGATATTCATCGTGGAGTTCGGTTACAAGTGATGTACCTCAGGGGTCTGTTTTGGGGCCCCTGCTGTTTGTAATTTTTATACATGATCTGGATGAGGGTATTGAGGGATGGATCAGTAAATTTGCAGATGACACTAAAGTCGGTGGAGTGGTAGATAGTGAAGAGGGGTGTTATAGTTTACAGAGTGACTTGGACAAGTTGCCGAGCTGGGCCGAGAGGTGGCAAATGGAGTTTAATGTGGAAAAGTGTGAGGTAATTCACTTTGGCAGGAATAACAAATGTGTAGAGTATAGGGCTAATGGTAGGACTCTTAATAGTGTTGAAGAACAGAGGGATCTTGGTGTATATGTGCATAGATCCTGAAAGTTGGCAATCAAGTCGATAAGGTTGTTAAGAAGGCATACGGAGTCTTAGCTTTTATTGGTAGGGGGATTGAATTTCGGAGCCGCAACGTCATGTTGCAACTGTACAAAACTCTAGTGCGGCCGCACTTGGAGTATTGTGTGCAGTTCTGGTCCCCACATTATAAAGAAAGATGTGGAGGCATTGGAGAGGGTACAGAGGAGGTTTACCAGGATGTTGCCTGGTATGGAGGGCAGGTCTTATGAAGAGAGGCTGAGGGATTTGAGTTGTTTTCGTTAGAAAGGAGGAGGCTAAGAGGGGACCTGATCGAAACATATAAGATGATTAGAGGTTTAGATAGGGTGGACAGTGATAGCCTTTTTCCTAGGATGGAGAAAGCTAGCACGAGGGGACACAGCTTTAAATTAAGGGGTGATAGTTATAAGATGGATATCAGAGGTAGGTTCTTTACCCAGAGGGTGGTTAGGGTATGGAATGCCCTGCCTGCGGCAGTTGTAGATGCGCCAAGTTTGGTGCCGTTTAAGAGGTTAGTAGATAAGTTTATGGACGAAAAGGGAATGGTTTAGGTTGGAGGGTCATTGCTTTTTCCTAATTGGTCGGCGCCAATTAGGCCGAAGGGTCTGTTCTGCGCTGTAATGTTCTATGTTCTATGTTCTATATTGGTGGCAGCAACAGCAGAGGAGGAAGAGGTGGTGTCTCAGGCGGGTGTGGAGAGACCACCACAAGAGTAACCACTACCAGACCTTCAGGAAAGAGAGGGCGGGAGCTGCTGCTGAGGTCCAGGACCCTATTAATGTGCCTGGGCTGGCAATAGTTGCAAGTCTTGGTTGAATGCTGGAGGATGATGATGACTCACTGTTATGCACTCTGGGATCCTGCTCCTCGTGCAAGTAGAGTCCTACTTGTACTTCAAATGCACAATGCCATCCTGGCCCATGTATCTGGAAGGATTGGGGACATAAGTTTTTTGGCCAAGAGAGGAGCAGGGGTCCCTTGCACCAAGGGTCTGGTGGGTGTTGGAGAAGGTTGGACAGGCACTCTGAAAGCTGGATTGAGTCTGCATGGCTCAACAATCAGCACCTCTATGTTTGGGAGTCAGGAATACTGAGCTTTGAGAGGGGTGGGGTGATGGGAGGAAGAGAATCAGAGGCACATTAGTCACAGCATGATTTGTAATTAACAGTTTATTGTGCTCTTAACATAAATGATCACCAAACCTTGACTAATGCTGACCTTCACCTGCACCCTCTAATAAACTACAACTTTCGAACTTTGTGCTGTCTAGTGCTTTTTTCTAGGTGCCACTCCAGGGTGCACATCAGAGTGGAGGTGCCCAGCTGTGATGCATGCCCCGTTGCCTGTGATGCCCTTGGCAGACATCCCCTGGGTGGCTGGGATCGGGAGGCTCATGGCTGACTTACAGATAGCACTGTCTTGATGCCACCCTGTTCATCTCACTAGTCCTGAAATGCCCCGATGTGAGGAAGGGGGGAATCGGAAGGTCTGTGGATGTCTGGATTCTCCTGGATGAAAGATGCCAGCATGGGTTCAAGAGGCCCCAAGGATGCTCTGTAGGATGCCAAGGTAGCTGGACTGAGCTCCAGACTGAGCTCTGCCAGTCCTGGAGGCCTAAATGCATCTACGCTCTGATCCCTCTGATGTGTGATCCCTCAGCACTGGCCCTCTGAGACTCGGCCAAGCTCTGGAGCTTCTCCACTTCAGCACTCTGTAGCAAGCCAGGCTCTGAAGCTCCTAAGCAGTAGCCCTCTGAACCTGGACCAAGTTGTTGAGGCTCACAGAATGTCAGCAAGAGTCCCAGCCACGATCAGTGGTATTTCCCATATGTCCCCGATACCCATGGCCATCGAACGCTGTGCCACCTGGATACTGGAAACACACTCGCCCATGGCCCGTAGTGTTTTTAGGATGGCCTGGACCCTGTCACCCATGAGGACAGACCCCTGAGCCACACTGCAGTTGCCACCCTTGCAGTGTTGGCCTATGTTGATGCCACCTCCTGCAACAGCATTCTGTTTGACTCCCCTAAACAGCCTTGCAGTCACAGCCTGGTTGTAGACAGCCTGTCCACAGCTCCCAGGTTTCCTGATGCAACTGTATCAGGCTTGGGAGGAACAAACCAGAGGCTGAGCAGCTGGTTTAGGGACATTTGAATTCTGGCCTCTGACTGACCTCCAAATGCCTGACCCCTCAAATGTGCCCCATCTCCACTCAGTATGCATCAGTGGCTGTGATTTGCTCACCAGATTGTCACCCAGAAGCCTCAACACTAAAGGTACCCACCGTGGTGATCATCTTCATATTGGTGAGTTGTGTGGTACATGCCAGTGAAATTTTGGTGGTGCTGCCCTCGGAGGTGTCATCCAGGGGGTCGTAGGCAGTTTGCTCCAGAGCCGAGGGGCTGGCAACAGCACCCGAAGGGCCTGATTCCTTTGGGTCCAGATCTGAAAAAAAAAACACATTAGGGAAGGGAGGCAAAACATTCCATGAGTATTACACTTACTTAGAGGAGGACCAAGATTGAGGATGCACTTTTGTTCACTTGCATGCATTCACCTGACTGTCGTGACCACTCGGTATGGCCCATCACCTCCTGTCAGTTCCATGTCATTCTCCTCCATGCTATTCAGCTGCCACAGATCAGGCACACCACCACCAGTCTATATTATTTCCCATGCATTGCGGATTTTCTTTTCCTGTGGGAACATAAAGTGGATAGCAAGCATTAACATATTGCAGTGCATGGTGCATAATGTGTGCCTGTGTCTTGGGCATTGTGCTGACAGTTTCAGGAAAGTGGTCACCACTGAAGGGTGCTCATTGAGGAGTGAAGGTAAGGATTAGATTCTGTTCTTGGGGGAAGAGTCACTTGTTCTATGCCTTTCAGGTGTCTAAGCAGGGTTGGAGATCCGTGCCAAGCATGTGTGTGATTCCAAGAAGGATACTCACTCACCTTTGCTGCTCGCAGAAGGTTGTAAATTTTTTTGTGACACTGCCTGTCAAAGAATGGTGTCAGGCTCCTGGCATTCATCACTTCTGCCACCTCCTCCCACAATGCCACAGCAGATGCACCCCTTGGGTTAGGGCCTTGGCCAGGGAACAGACGATAATGCCTCTCCTCCATGGCATCTAGCAGGTGCTCCTAGTCTGCTTCTGAAAATCTGGGAGCCAGTTTCTGTGCAGCCATCTTTGTGGTATGACTGGTTATGTGTCCATTCCTGCAGCTAATGTACAATTCAGGCTTATTCGGGGATCTTGTACCTTTCCCAAACAAATAAACAAAATCAATTTAACTTTGGAACAACTGAAAAGGAGCAGCTCCCTAAAAGGAGGGGAACCACCTGAAACAAAAGACAAAGTGAAAAAGAAACTTAAAACATTAAATAAAACTGTGATTAAAGGGGTCAATAATACACCCCAGTACCCAACTGACATGGAAGGCATCAACTGTGCCCTCCGGCACCATGTTTCCCTTTCCAGAGAAACAGTTGTGAAGGTAGCCGCGGTAAAGGGGCAGACATTCAAGTTGGATGATCCCCTCGATCGCATGCTGCCTGGATTTGTAGATGGAACGCCTTGTCAGGCCCAGGGGCAGGTTCACGAGAAGGTCCTCCTTTTTCCCTGTTCCACTCTGTATCGGGACCCCGTAAATCATGAATGTGGGATTGAAGTGCAAATACAACATCAATAAAAGGTTTATGAGAAAACTGAAAACATTGTGCAGCTATAACATGTAACGTAGACATGGGCAATAACTCCACAAGGTTTCAAAAAGGGCATGCTCGTGAGCCTGTGAACCTGTGCAACCTATAATTGGATGGTACTGCTGTGTGCAATCTCCTCCACACCAGGTCCCTGAAATACTGGGGAGAGATCCCTGCATAAAAGGACGTCTGCCACTCAGTGGCAACAATGCCCGCCAAAATGAATCTGGGTGACAGGAAAGGATGCAATAGTAGAAGATTTGCAACAGCAGCCTGAACAGAAACACCTTCGTGCGGTGGCAAAGGGCACAGAGGGCATTTCCATGATGTACTCAAGCTGTAAGAGACCTGACCCGGGGCGGGGTGGTGGGGGGCAGGTGTCTAGGCTTAGGGCCAATGTGAAATTCTGTCCGAGCAGGGGCACGGTTGGACGGGGTCCCCATGCACAGTTGTGCCTCCTTGCGACCATGTGTACCCTCAGGTTCAATCACAACTGTCCCAAGGTCTTGGATCACTTTGGCTGTGTGCTGGACGGCCATCCCCGCGCACTCAGCCAACTTGTAGGGGTTCATCCAGCCCACTCTTCCGCCACCCCGTGCGTCCCCGATCCTGGTCATCCCAGCACCCATGGCCCTCCTCTCTCCCAGCCACCTGAAGTTATATAGTTGGAGGAGCGAGGCAACTGTGTTCCAGACTTTGAGAAGATCCTGGTAAAAGATGGACAACACTAGCAAGGAAGCCTGAAGATTCCCCACATTTATGTACAAGAGATGCATGTCATAATTCAGGCTGTGCACCTCACAGAAGAAATACGTCACCAGGGCACACCATCGTGGAGGAGGCTTGATGTAAAGTTATCTCTGTAGGGTCTGAAGATGGAAGGCCATCATCTGGCTGCGAAGGCACACCAGCGCCTGACTGCCCTCCCTAAGCAGGAGATAGAAAACCTTAGAAGGGACCCAGTGCAGCCTGTTGTCCAGGAAGAATCAGACAAAGGTTCTCTGGATGTTTATGCCAAAGCCAGGGGGAGGGAGTCACAGTGAAAGGACAGCACCATAGCATGGGGGTGATGAGCTGGTTTATGACAAGAACTCGAGCCCTGTAAGACAGCATTCGGATCAATCCTGTCCAGCGATTCAGGCGAGTGATGACTTTGGTCTCTAGTTCCTGCCAGTTCACCAGCCAGGATTCTTCAGCCGGGCAAAGATAGGCTCCCAGGTAGAGGAAGCTGGTCCTGCTTCAGGTGAAAAACTGCATTCCTCCAGGAGAAGGTTCATTTGCCAATAACCAACCAGGAGACCAGAGCACTTAGGCTCATTGATCCTAGCAGAGGACGCGGCAGAGTACAGGACTTAGCACTCCCGCATCCTCCGCAGGTCAGCCAGGTTCGTGAACACGAGGAGCACGTCATCAGCATAAGCCAACAGGATCGACCCGATGCCCAGGCCTTGCAGATTCAAACCCGATAACCTCGTCCGCAAGAGACACTGGAATGGCTCCATACAAATCAAATATAGTTGGCCGGACATGAAGCAGCCCTGCTTTAATGAGACACTCTGCGGTGGAGTATAGCAGTTAGATCCGGGTGACAAAATGCATCCTGAACCCGAATGCCTGCTAGCTCGAGCAGGTACTCATGATCCACTCTGTCGAACACCTTCTCCTGATCAAGAACAGGAAGACGCTCAATAGACCGGCTCCCTGAGAATGTTGGATTAGATCCTGGATCAGGTAAAGATTATTGTGGATCGATTGGCCCGGGATTGTGTAGGACTGGTCAGGGTGGATCATGTGGTTCAACACGGAGCCAAGGCATGTTGACATTGTCCTGACAAAGATTTTATACTTGTGCTGATGAGGGAGACAAGGTGCAAGTTTTTTAGTAGATGAAGATCTCCCTTCTTGAGCAACAAGGCAGTGATGACCACGCAGCAAGGGAAGTGCATCTCGCCGGTTGCAAAACTCCCCCAGGATCCCTGCATAGTCATTTCCCAGGACATCACAGAAGACCCTGAAAAACTCCATGGTCAGCCTGTCGAGGCCCAGGGTTTTCCTGTTGAGGCTGTTAAGGGCGCCGGTCAACTTCCCCAGGCTTATAGGAGCATCAACACTGACGGCGCCCTCTGGACTGACCTGTAGCAGGTCCTCCCACAAAACTCTGTGGGTGTCCTCATTGGATCGATCTGGAGAGAAGAAGGCAGTGTAGTAGTGTCGGGTGATGACCCTGATGCCCTCCGGACCCGAGTCGGGGGATCTGTCATTGGCCAGCAGTACAAGGAGCTGCTGATGGTCATCCGCCCTTTCTCTGGTGAGTAGATGAAGGGGAAGTCTGCGCGGAACTGAAGCCGCAACCTCATGTATGCACCGTGAGACCCAACGAGTTGCAGGTTCCACAGGGTATCCTTCTTCTCCCTGAACTCCAGCTGCAGGGCTAGATACATATCGGGCTGACCAAGGCATAACTCCAGGTTGAAAACCTCCGGCTTCAAATCCTCAATCTTGGATTTCCGCCTCTTTGTCAACCACATCGTGTACCCCTGATAGAAGGTACGGATGTGAGCCTTGCCTACATTCCACCACAGACTCAAGGAGGGGGAGTCTCCCTGCTTTCTTCTCCAGCAGCCCAGACACCGCAAAACGAGGCCAGGAAATTCTGTCCCCGCAACTAGTTGTGAAAGTGTCAGTATGCGGACCCCTGCCCCCACCAACCCCAACTCCCAGCCTCACCGGACAATGCGATGTGCTTCCTTCAAGAAATCCACACCACTCTTGGAGACAGCACCAGGTGGTGGTCCGAGCATGGCACCTGCTGAATGGAGGCTGACAGGATGCCGGATGAGTACGCCCTTGAAATGTAAAGGCGGTTGAATCTGGACACGCCAACTCCAGGCTTCACCTAAATGAATGTTCTGGAAACAGGATAGAGATGTCTCCAGATATACACCAAGTCATACACCAAGATATACACCAAGTGGGTCCCAAGCAGGTCCCACAATCTCATCACTGCCAGCCGCAGGGCTAGGTTCATATCGGGCTGACCAAGGCATAACTCCAGGTTGAAAATCTCCAGCTTCAAATCCTCAATCTTGGATTTCCGCCTCTTTGTCGACCACATCGTGTACCCCAGATAGAAGGTACAGATGTGAGTCTTGCCCACATCCCACCACAGGCTCAAGGAGGGGGAGTCTCCCCACTTTCTTCTCCAGCCAGCCCAGACATGGCAAAATGAGACCAGGGTGTGCAGCCAGGGGCTGATACGGTCCCGAGCTTCGAAGGTGCTGTTGAAATCCCCCCCACTGAGGACGTTGCCCTTTCTGATGATATCGAGATGAGTGGACACTTTCTCATAGCAAGTTGTTTGCTGTGGTTTAGTGGTTGGGTTGCAGACATTCAGGAAGTGAGTGATCACGCCCCTTCGTGGACTATCAAGTGTAGCAATCGCCTTGGCACAAGTTCCTTGACTCCCAAGATCTCTGACTGAAAATGCAAGGCCAACAAGATAGCTACCCCAGTAGAAGCGAGTGCGAGATGGCTCATGTAGACTCCTTCCCCCGCCACTCCAGGAGCCATTGGACTTCGTCTACTGGGATGATGTGGGTTTCTTGAAGAAAGCACACTGCATACTTCCTGTATTGGAGGACTGAGAAATTCTAGAACCTGTGGAGTGGCTCACTGCTGCCATTGATGTTGAGGCTGGCTATGGTCACCTTCATATCACCAGCCTAATGCTCCCATCACCACTCAACTAATTGTTTGAGGGAGTGTGGTGCAAGATGCGCCTGTCCACTTCCCCATGAGCCCAGAGAAGAACGCTTGCAACTGGCACTGCTCTTTTTCACCCAGGCCCAGGACTGCCTATGAGCAAGCTTGCATTGACCGGGTAAGTTGTGCTAAGTCCGGTCAATAGTTAAAGGCCAGTTGGACATTGTCATTCCTTTACAAAAGCCTTAAGTTTCCCTGGGTGGATGAGGGACGATTTGGTGGTGGTGGTGGGGGTGGAGTGGGGGGGGAGTGGGGTGGAAGGGGGGCATGAGGGAATCCCCTGCCTCGCTACCGGTGGACTCTGAAACCATCTCTGTGCTCACCAACGAGCAGTTCTCCTCCTCAGGGCAGTCACCCTCTGACTCTGGGTCTCCCGCCGCAGTACATATGGTGGGCAGCACAGAGCCGTCAACCAGTCTTAGCTGTCCCTCGATTCCCCAGCATTGATGGAGGAGAGATTCCCTCTGTAATTTTCCCTTGCTTTTGAGCCCAGACGGAGGTTTAGCCCCCTCCTCTGCTCCAGACACAACGACAATCCATAAGACTGGAAAGAACTAAAGTTGGAGAGCAAGCATGCTCAGTATCAAAGTCATGACTGAGAGGGGAAGCCTTCCTCATCCCCACCACCCAAGGACACAAAAAGCACAGTGCTGCCCCAGTCCCCCTGCACCCGAAAAACAAACTCCTCCAGAGTGCTAAATTGCATCAGGTGGAACAGAACCATAGGGCTCCTGCTTGCACTTGGCGCCAGGGAGTTCCATTTGGGGGACTGCAGTAGCATGTGTTTGGTTTTATTCTTTTTCTTGCTCCCGCTCTGGGGGCAAAGCACAAAAATGGGTGGGGATGGGGTAGAGGATTGTGTAAGTGGGGAGGGGACATGGAAGCTACCACCTCTTTGCTAGGGAGGAGGTGTGGGGAGTCCCACTGATCTTGGGGTGCCCCTCTCTGAGGTATAGTGCTTTTTCTTGAGGGGCATCCTGCTGGCAGGGATGTCCTTGCACTCTGCCCCTCTTCTTCCTGCCTCACCCCTTGAGGTTTTCTTTCCCAGAGAGGTGTTATAGTTGCTGACTTGGGGCCATGCAGCCCTCCCATGCTCAGACACAGATACCCGCACACTTACCGGGCCCAGCACAAGGTGCTGAAGCAACAACAGGTCCAGTTGATGATTTGGGAATGAGGCCACAGATGTTTTCTTTACCTGAGCCAGCTGCCAGGCTGATTGGGGTATTGGGTGTTGGGGTTCCGTTTCCCCCTCTTTCTTTTCATGGTCTTCTGGCCACAAGGATGCTCCCCTCCCTCCCCCCTAGCAGCCAAGGTGCAGCAACTGCTGGTGTGGCCTCCTCTTGCGGTGAGGTAGTTGGTACATTGTTGATGAGGAGGGGCTGTGGTGCCATCTGTGGCCAACTTGTGGTGGAGTTGCCAGTCTTGGAGGTAGATGGGCAGATGGTAGATGGGCAGTATGGATTTGGCATTGCTTTTTATTTTGGTCGGCACAACATCGAAGGCCGAAGGGCCTGTTCTGTGCTGTATTGTTCTATGTTCTATGTTCTAGAACAATTCTTTCTGACATGCGCCACCTCCTTATAAGCATAGCACTGCATGCCGTCTGCGGACCAGAAGACTCGGTACGTCACCCCATCAAAAGGGATATTAAAGCCCCATTCCAGGCATTTCTCCCGGGTCAGGCAGATAAACCTGATGCCGGTAGGAGTATATGTGCCTGAGTATTGGATCCCGAAGGCCAAGCAGGATCGGGGTCATCCCGGACATGATCTCTCCCAGTAGATGAGGATAGAGGATGGATTGTTTGAAAGAATGATCCTTTGTGGGGTGACTTCCAAAAGTTCCACTGCCAGCAAAATCCTGCCCATTGTGAGCCCCTTCTCCAGGGCAAGACAAACTTTTTCCTGAAGGAAAAATATTGCCACATTTTTGAGGCTGCTACAAAGGCTGAGGGGCTTCCTGCAGAGAGTGGGAATAAACAGGTCCTTTTCAGAGTGCCAGGCAGTGACTTGTGGGTTACCTCAGGTTTCAGCGCTGGGACCTCAGCTGTTCACAATAAACATTAATGATTTGAATGAAAGAATTGAGTGCAAATCCCCAAATTTACAGACAACACTAAGCTGGGATGCAGTGTGTGCTGTGTGTAGGATACTAAGAAGTTGCAGGGTGACTTGGAAAGACAATTACTTGGCAAATGCAGTATAATGCGGATAAATTTGAAGTTCTCCGCTTGGCAAATACAGGAAGGAAGATTATTATCTGAATGGTGGCATTTTATCAAAAGGGCAAGTGCAACATGACCTGAGTGTCATGGTGGAACAGTCATTGAAGGTTGTCATGCAGATACAGTTGGTGGTGAAGAAAGCTAATGGCGTGCTGGTATTCATAGCAAGAAGATTTGAATAAAGAACAAGGATTTCTTGCTGCAATTATACATGATCTTAGTGAAGCCACATCTTGAGTAATGTGTGCAGTTATGATCTCCTAGTCTGAGGAAGGACATTCTTGTTATTGAGGGAGTGCAGTGAAGGTCCACCAGATTGAATCCCAGAATGGCAAGTCTGACATATGAAGAGAGACTGGATTGACTGGGCTTGTACTCACTGGAATTTAGAAGAATGAGAGAGGATCTCATAGAAACATATAAAACCCTATTGGGACTAGACAGGTTCAATGCAGAAAGAATATTTGCAATGTTGGGGTTATGCACAACTAGGGTCACAATCTAAGAATAAGTGATAAGCCATTCGGGATTGAGATGAGAAAGAACTTCAGTCAGAGTTGCGAACCTTTGGAATTCTCTACCACAGAAAGTTATTTGGGCCAGTTTGTTAGATATGTTCAAGACGTAGCTGGATCTGGTCTTTGTGGCAAAGGGGATCAAGGGATATGGAGAGAGAGTGGAAGTGGGATACTAAAAGTGCATGATCAGCCATGATCATATTGAATGATAGTGCAGGTTCGAAGGGACAAATGACCTTCTTTTGCACCTATTTTCTATGTTTATTTTTCTGATTTAATTCGTCCAATATTTTCTTTTCTTTATCTTTCCATTGCTGAGGAAGTATGCTTTTCTTCAAATTTTCTATTTTCTAATACTCATTTGATCCTTTCTGTTATCCCTCATGCCCAGACCATTCACCTGCTTTGCAATCCAGCACTTTAAGTGATGCTTAATTCCATCAGAACTACAAGGGAGTGAGTTATCTTGGGTCTGGTCCTGTGTAATGAGACAGGTAGAATTAAAAATCTTCTTGTGAGGGATCCTCTTGGGATGAGTGATCACAATAGGGTTGAATTTCTAATACAGATGGAGGGTGAGAAAGTAGGTCCCCAAACCAGTGTCCTCTGCTTGAACAGAGGGGAATACGATAGGATGAGGGCGGAATTGGCTAACATAGACTGTGAACGCAGACTGAGTAGGACAGCTAAGGAACAATGGAGGATTTTTAAGGAGATTTTTCTCGGTACTCAGCAAAAATATATTCTAGTGATAAAGAAAGAATGTAAGAAAAGGGATAACTAGCCGTGAATAACTAAGGAAATAAAGGAGAGTATTAAGTTAAAAACAGATGCGTAGAGAGTGACCAAAACTAGTGGGGAATTAAAAGATTGGGAAATCTTTAAAAACAACAAAGTAAAACTAAGACCGATAAAGAAGGGAAAGATAAATTATAAAACTAAACTGGCACAAAATATAAAAACTTGATAGTAAAATAGCTACTGTTACACCACTATTTAAAAAAGGAAGTAGACAAAAGACTGGCTTAAACTACTGGCTGTTTAGCTTAATATCTGTAGTTGGAAAAACGCTGGAATCCATTATTAAAGAAGAAATAGCAGGACACCTGGAGAAGAATGCTTTGATCAAGCAGACGTAGCATGGATTCATGTTTGACGAATTTACTGGATTTTTATGAAGATGTGACTAGTGTGGTAGACAGAAGGAAACCGATGGATGTGGTGTTTTTAGATTTCCATTTGGTAAGGTACCTCACAAAAGGTTGCTGCAGAAGGTTAGGGTACATGGATTTGGGAGTAAAGTGTTAGCACGGATTGAGAATTGGCTATGTAACAGGAAGCAGAGAGTTGGAATAAATAGGTGCTTTTCTGTTTGGCAGTTAGTGACTAGTGCATGCCACAGGGATCAGTTCTGGGGCCTCAATTGTTTACCATATACATAGACGATCTGGAGAAGGGGACTGAGTGTAGGGTAACAAAGTTTGCTGATGACACAAAGATGAGTGGGAAAGCGAATTGCATGGAGGACGCGGAAAGTCTGCAAGAGATTTTGATAGGCTGAGTAAGTGGGCAAGGATTTGGCAGATGGAGTATAACGTTGGCAAATGTGAGGTTATCCACTTTGGAAGAAATAATAGTAAAATGGAATATTATTTAAATTGTGAAAAATTACAACATATTACTGTGCAGACAGACCTGGAGGTCCTTGTGCCTGAATTGCAAAAACTTAATCTGCAATTGGAGCAAGTGATCAAGAAGGCAAATGGAATATTGGCCTTTATCACAAGGGGGATAGAATATAAAAGCAGAGAGGTCTTGCTGCAACTATACAAGGCACTAGTGAGGCCACAACTAGAGTACTGTGTGCAATTTTGATCCCGTTATTTGCAAAAGGATTTATTGGCCTTGGAGGAAGTACAGAAAAGATTCACCAGGTTGATAGCGGAGATGAGGGGGTTAGCTTATGAGGAAAGATTGAGTAGATTGGGCCTGTACTTGTTGGAGTTTAGAAGAGTGAGGGGTGATCTTATAGAGACATATAAGATAATGAAGGGACTAGATAGTAGAGGCAAAAAGATTAGCCATTATCTTATTGAATGGCAGAACAAGCTCAAGGGACTAGATGGCCTATGCTTGCTCCTATTTCTTATGTTGTTCCATTCAGTCCTGCACCCACATCCTGATACCTGACCCTGCTCTCAAAATCTAAAATATTTCACGTTGCATTTACATAGAATATAGAACATTACAGCGCAGTACAGGCCCTTTGGCCCTCATGTTGCACCAGCCAGTGGACCCTCTAACCTAAACTATTCCAATATCATCCATATGCCTATCCACCAAACATTTGAATGCCCCCAAAGTAGGCGAGTCCACAACTGCTGCAGGCAGGGCATTCCACGCTCTCACCACCCTCTGTGTAAAGAATCTGCCTCTGACATCCGTCCTATAACTACCACCTCTTAATTTAAAGTTATGTTCCCTCATGTTGATCATCACCATCGGAGGAAAAAGGCTCTCACTATCCACCCTATCCAATCCCTTGATCATCTTATACACCTCAATTAGGTCACCGCGTAACCTTCTTCTTTAGTCCTAAAAACTAGTGCTGTGTCCATTTTTCAGCTCAAAATTGTGTGCTTTAGAAACTAACAGATATATAGCGGTGTTGACCTCATCACCAATTTGGCTAAGTAATGCAGGTGTTATTGTTATTTATGGCACTCATTAAGTGTTAACATTGTAGGGTCAGGTGTGTTGGATGGCACCTTGCTCTTCCTCCTGGGAGAAGTGCTGGCAGCCTTAGCCAAAGATTTCAAAATTCTAGTTATTGCCAATATGCTGCCATTACAATGTTGCACATTTCCTGTTGGCAGTTTGCTTTGCATCAGGGAAAAGACAAAAAGGCCCAGTTGGTCTGTTTATTTTTGATTGATTTTCATCCGAGCTACCTGCTTTTTCACCATATCTCTCGATCCAAAAATGTATTTAGTTACATAATAAATCTGTTTGGACTAATGGGCATGGAGTTTTAGATCAAAAGAGGCACAACTTCCATAACAGGGCATACAAACAGGAATTTTGTAACATGTGTGAATATCAGTGTCTCAACAGGTTCAGGCTTTCAAGGCAGGACATATTCTTCCCAATAGACCAAACTTACCACATTTCCAATGACTAAAAGGATGACTATCACAAGAGGATCATCCTTCCTGTGTCAGCCCCTTTTCAGCTGTATTTCTCCATCTCCAACTGGAGTTTGAGATGGCACAAAGATGAAGGCACATTTGAATTGTCTCTTTAGATTGGAATCCGATTAATGGAGCTGCAATGTTTGTTGGTTTGTGGAGTGTTGTGCAAGATAATGATAAGAAGGTCAAAGTCTGGGCGTTTACCCCTAAAAATGTTATGCTGCTCATGTTTCCTGTACTCTAAGAGTTTTAAAACTTTGGGACACTGTTTCCAGCTTCAAGGGATCACACTCGTACTATTTATTTCCATCCATTCCGTTGGAAAGGCTAGCTTCTTTTTACCTTTCCTTGACAAGTATCACCTCGCTTCAGTCTCTCAAAATCTGTAGCAGGGCCTCCCATTAAGAGTTTAAGACACTGGAGGGAGCCTTCCCAGGTTTAATTTTAATTTCTGCAGTTGGTCAAATAACAGGAACCAATATATGGTTCAGCCATTCTAACTCTTACTAGGGTCTCTTCAATTAGAAGTCCTTTCTTTGACAGATTTGGCACACCATCCCTTTTGCATACTCTGATTTGTTGGGAAACCTAAATGTGGAATATTAATACAGAGGATGAGTTAGAATGCAATGGCAAAGCCTATTTCCTTGCAAACCTGCCTCCCTACTACATCTGGGACTATTCAGTTGAAATTTCCCCTAACAATCCACTCCCCATTACAACATATTCAGGCCACAGCCCAGATCTTTCTATTTGGGTACTGCTAAATTACTGCAAGAGAATATTAGACTGCAGACAAATATTTACAGTTTGGTAAAAGCACTTTGTTAAAATGCTGCACAAGGTTGCTGCGTGTAGTTCACATTAGTGTTATGCACAGAGAGAGCAAGAATTGCTGAAATCCCTGCCTCTTTCCCAATTTTTCATGCTCAATGAATAATGGAGAGGAAGAGATATATGTGTGCATTTTTAACACTTGAATGTGTGGACCATTTGACTAACGAGCAACAGGTTTTTGTGTGTTAAAACAAAGAAAGATAATGTATTTAAGCAATCAGTCCAAAATTGAACATTATAACATCCACTAACGTGTTCACATACACAAACACACTCAAGAAAAGTAAAGTTGGAAAGAATAGTGCACCTTTTATTAATAATGAAAAAGGGTTTAGTTCATCTTTCACTTGGTTCTCTTGTTTTGAAAAGTATTTGTTATAAGCCTGACAGAAGATTTTCTTCACATCTTAGGTGCAATTTAGATAAGCTCAATAGCCAAAGTCAAATGTGGAAGTTGCTTGTAGGATGTTCTTGAAGATATAGACTTTCTGTAGGATACTGTCACTTTCTTGTGGTTACCAGCAATCAATTTTGGTGGACCTGAAATGCCATATGCCTGAAGATTTTGCAATGTTACAGCCTTCAATTCTTTCTCAGGTACAGATGTTACTAATACTCTTCGTGCAGGCTTCATTAAAATTTACTCTACGAGACAGCTGTCACATATCGAATGATCTTCCGTATCAAATATAGTTTCTGAAAGTGCAAAACTCACATTCCATTTCACTGTTTCTTCAGTGATTAAGTAATTGATGAGCTCTTTAGTCAAATATATTTCTCAAAATACAAAATCTATATATCATCTTCATTGCTCCTTCAGTGATTAAGCCATCATGAGCTCATTGGCCAACAGTACTGCTTCATCAATAGTTTGATGGCTTTCAGGAGATGAGTAGTTAACACTTTTAAGTGGAATTCATGTTTGTCTATCTTTAGAACATAGCTGGTTAATGAGACACTCCCTAGATTAGTTCCTTGAATACACAGACCAAGTCATTTGAGCTCTGATGACCTGTAAAAGTGATGTGGAGATGCTGATGTTGGACTGGCGTAAACACAGTAAGAAGTCTTAAAACACCAGGTTAAAGTCCAACAGGTTTATTTGATAGCAAACACCACTAGCTTTCGGAGCGCTTGCTGCTGCTTTGTCAGGTGAGTGGGAGGTCTTTCCACAAATAGGTAATATGAAGGTACAAACTCAATTTACAGAATAATGATTGAAATGCCAGTCTTTACAGATAATCAAGTCTTAAAGCTACAGACAATGAGGCCTCAACTGGGATCTTGAGTTCATGTCACACTATCTGTAACACCCACGACTTGCCTGGACTTGCAAAATCTCATTAACTGTCTTGTCTGGAGACAATACACACCTCTTTAACCTGTGCTTAATGCTCTGTCCACCTACATTGTCTGCACCTTTAAGACTTGACTAGCTGTTAATATTTGCATTTTAATCATTATTCTGTAAATTGAGTTTGTGCCTTTATATGCCTTGCTTGTGAAACGATCTCCCACTCACCTGACAAAGGACCAGCAAGCATTCCGAAAGCTAGAGGTGTTTGCTACCAAATAAACCCGTTGGACTTTAACCTGGTGTTTTGCAATGTCTGACCTGTAAAAGCAAATCGATCTTTTAAATCAACATTTTGAACAGCTTCTCTGTTTATGTCCACATTTGATAAGGTTTAAATTACGAATATACTATGTCTTGCATGATATAACCTTCTTTGAAAAAACAGTATTTTACCTATCACTTCAATTACTTGCCCATTGTCGATTGTACAGGGTGGGCCTAACTAGTCAGTCTTCATTTTCATCTCTTAAATAGGACAACTTTGAAATCTGTTAATGTAAGATAAGTCATGGATTTTTGAAATTTGAAAACAAAATCTAACTCTTTATTTTTTTCTCTGGCTTTTTAATTTTCATATTGAATAGTGACAATACAGCATGGAGTAGAGCGGATGGCCATGATAGGGGTCATCCTTAACACTCCAATCTCCATCTCTCACATTATCTCGGGGTGAGTGGTGAGAAGCCAAATTACCCTTCTTTAACCTGCCCTGCTCTCTAACATCTCTCTCCATGCTAATCCCTTCATATACTTCATGTTGGTTGTGTTAGCCTTTAAATTTAAGATTGACATGTTTTTTCCAGAAAAATAAATGAATGAAGGGGGAGAAAAGTCCATCTTGCCTGATTCTCTGTCTAATTTTGTCTCTTGATTTAGTAATTTCAGTCCTCTTTTCTGTGGCTTTGAATGAAGATAGTCAGGGATGGCGTAAAATCACATGGGTTGGTGACAGAATAGAGCCTGAAATGATGATGCCTGATGCGTGTTTTAAGAAGGAGAGGTGGCATATCTATTCAGAATGGTGTGGGGTTCTAAAAAAAGCTATGGTAAGGGGGGTATGCAGCCTCCTGATCACTGATCAGCACAGTCACTTTACCTCCCAGATCTCATTCCCTTTCCCCAAGCAATCTCTGCCCCTGGCCAACTCTTTTTCCCCCAGCAGTCCCGATTGTCCTCACTCCATCGCTCCCCCCACTGATACCCTGCCAGAATGGCAATGGGTCACCTGCCCAATAGATCCCATTCCCTTGGCACTGCATGGTAGGCAGTGCCATGGTGTCCCTTGGGCAGTGCTAATTTGCCGTTTGGGCAGTTTCGGGCCACTCTTCCTTCCAGAGAAGTTGGCCACCTGTTCCCCATTAGTGGGGAGCAGGCGTAAGCCCTGCCGGAGGAACTGCTCCTGATGGAGTGAGATGCCCAGAGAATTCAAGCCTAGGTCCGCTAATCATATGGAAATAAAGATTTCCATATTGTAATTAATTCTGTGCTGATTGCTGGCATGGTGCTGTTCGTGTGAAGAAACCTGGTGCCGGAGATGTGTGGAGGCCATGGTGCCCAGCGGGAAGCCTGCGAAATGACTCCTGCTGATGTGTCCTGGCCAGTTGCACTGCTTGAGTAATGTAGCAGGCTGGGACAATCGCCCCCACAAGCTTTCATGAAAAAACTAAACAAGGATATAAAAACACAAAGGCAGCTTGAGTAGTTAAGTTTAATCATGTTGAACATGTAAGTAATCTTTATTATTGAATTATTTTGATTGCTTGTGATGTGGAATCTTCCCAAATCACCTCAACCTCTCCATCTCCAGAGCCTGAGATCAGTAACACAATTGATTTGGTGTGTTATGCTCTTTTATGCTCACATATTTCCACAAAAAACTCTGTAAAAAGTTGAGCTTCCTTCAGTGAGGAATAACAATTACTGCTGACCAACCAATTTGACCCAAAAAATCTTTCATTTGTGGAATGCTGGTAATAATACCATTATGATTAAATATTGGGGTTTTCAGAATAAGTTTATAAATATTTTAAGATATTTATTCAAGATTTTTCAGCTTTTAACCTCCTGTATATGTCTCAAACTTTACTGCATTCCATAAAATTTTAAAAATTTGATTTGATTACGAATGCCTTTCATTTCTTGGTTAGCTTTCTGTACAGATTCTTTAACGTGATTAGCTGTTTGCCACCTTAATGACATCATTGCAGTTCAACATGGAGAATCCCTATTAAATTACACAACAATCAGTTGTATGTTGAGAGAATTAAAATTCTTGCCACAGAGGTCACTAGGTTTCTCGGCATGGCTTTCTTCAAGGTCAATGCATCACTAACCACAAAACTCAGACCATTATCTTAGTACCTTTTAGAATACCATCAAAGGTGACACAGGGAAACATCATTAAGTGTGAGAATTTTAACACGGAAATGTCTAGAAAAATTTTTAATAAAATGTGTGATTCGTAAAACATAGTTGATAAATTGAATCCTGTCTATAAAATAGAGTAGCTTCAGTAAAAGTACTCCATTGTATGAGAATCATCGATTCCCTACAGTGCAGAAGGAGGCTGTTTGCTCCACTGAGCCTGCACCGATAACAGTGCCACCCAAGTCCTATCCTCGTAACCCAAATATTTATCCTGCTTATCCCCCTGACACTGAGGGTAATTTATCATGGCCAATCCACTTAATCCGCACGTTTTTGGACTGTTAGAGAATACCAGAGCACTTGGAGGAAATCCACACAAACAGGGTAAGATGTGCAATCTCCACATAGTCACCCAAGGCAGAATTGAACCCAGGTTCCTGGCATTGTGAGACAACAGTACTAACTAGTCTGCCTACCTTACTAGGATTATAATATTTTACTATTAATGATGATAGTAAAAATACTTTTGGCATTTTGTGTCTGACTGAAAGAGTGCAACATATTATTGGTAGTTTGTTTTACAGAATATTTCTCCTTAACAGTGGGCACTGCGGCAATTACATACTTCTCTGACTTTTTACTTTGAGTTGCATAATTTTCAAAACTTTGGCAGGAATAACAAATGTGTAGAGTATAGAGCTAATGGTAGGACTCTTAATAGTGTTGAAGAACAGAGGGATCTTGGTGTATATGTGCATAGATCCCTGAAAGTTGGCAATCAAGTCGATAAGGTTGTTAAGAAGGCATATGGAGTCTTAGCTTTTATTGGTAGGGGGATTGAATTTCGGAGCCGCAACGTCATGTTGCAACTGTACAAAACTCTAGTGCGGCCGCACTTGGAGTATTGTGTGCAGTTCTGGTCCCCACATTATAAGAAAGATGTGGAGGCATTGGAGAGGGTACAGAGGAGGTTTACCAGGATGTTGCCTGGTATGGAGGGCAGGTCTTATGAAGAGAGGCTGAGGGATTTGAGGTTGTTTTCGTTAGAAAGGAGGCGGCTAAGAGGAGACCTTATTGAAACATATAAGATGATTAGAGGTTTAGATAGGGTGGACAGTGATAGCCTTTTTCCTAGGATGGAGAAAGCTAGCACGAGGGGACATAGCTTTAAATTAAGGGGTGGTAGTTATAGGACGGATGTCAGAGGTAGGTTCTTTACCCAGAGGGTGGTAAGGGTATGGAATGCCCTGCCTGCTGCAGTTGTAGATGCGCCAAGTTTGGTGGCGTTTAAGAGGTTAGTAGATAAGTTTATGGACGAAAAGGGAATGGTTTAGGTTAGAGGGTCATTGCTTTTTCCTAATTGGTCGGTGCAACATCGAAGGCCGAAGGGCCTGTTCTGCGCTGTAATGTTCTATGTTCTATTAAAAATGTTCCAAGTATAGAGTCCTGATGCTCCAATCTATAAACATGTATTGTTAGCTGCACATATCAGTGTCAAACCAGTTTTTGGTGTATAATAACAATCTAAAAGCGAAGTTGAATTTCCGTGATCATTGCAAACGTATACCTTACTGGTGCATTCAAAATATAAACAAAGCAATTGCACTTAAAATGAAGAAACCTTCCAACATATTTTCCTTTTTCTATTCCAGTTACAGAAATTCATACAAACATAATATCTGTTTAGACATGCTGCGGCAAGGTTATCACAAGTCCTTTTCAGAACTCACCAATCTGATCCTGAATTGGAATGCTGTAAGGGAGGCTGCAGGACCTGGATCAGACATTTGGATGGAAGAACCCCTGGACAAACAGCATGATAAGCTGGATCATCTTCACTATTTCCTGATCAGGGCTGAGGCAGCTCACAGAACAGGTAAATGAAATGGTTGCATGGATTCGCAGTGGTGTTGTTTTCATGAAGGGGAATGAAAATGAACTCGGGTAATAGTTTACTACATTTCTGAAAATTGCACATGGAAGCTTCATTTCCACAAAGCTTGTAAATATGACATAATGCAGGATAACTGAATATGTTTTTGAAAAATGAACACGGCTTTCATTCAGTATCATTAATATAAAATGAATGAAGATCAAAAGAAGTTATGCTTCTGAAAGTTTCTTGGAGATGGTTTTTATTTCATGTTTGAGTTCTTTAGTTTGCAATTTATATATGCATAGTATAAGATATGTGGTAATAGTTGTCAAAATATTTGTATGGACATCTTAAGAAAAAAAAAGAAAGCTATAGCTACATTGATGTAATTTTATGATAAATCTGAACTGCTATAATTAGAAACAGTCAACGAATGTATAAAGTGGTTTTTTTTGCATTTGTATTTGGATGTGTAGTGAAATGAGCATGCAGCAAGTATACCTTCCCCATTAGTTTTTAAAATCAGTAATTAATACAATACACATGAGATGGAGTATTTGATGTAAAGAAAGTTTTAAAATTCATGACACTTACAGAAAAATCAAGAAACTGAAAGCTGTATTCCACTAGATCAGTTAGAGCAAATTGAATATATAGCCATGATTCTCCCATCCTGACCCGCAATTTTTCTGGCGGATCAGGGTGGGAGATGTGTGTCACTTGACCTTGTTCCAAAATTTGTGCAATGTCCCAAAGCCAGAGAACAATTGCAGGCCAGACCATGCGGGAAGGCAGGTAAGTAATTTGAACATTTTTTTAAGATGTTTTAAATGTATTTTAAATATAATTATCAGGAACTTACAGTTCCCAGTTGCGTGTCCCATCCTGTTAAGAGTACTTCATTCCAGCTGCGTTTATAGTAGATCCTCACATTCAGGGAACAAGTGGAAGACTCCGCTGGAATGAAGAGAAGGTAATCGGAACCCCCTGGGGGGGAGGTCATGCGATAGGAGGGTAGTACCTAAGGTGATCAGTGGGGGTGAGGAGGTCCCACTGCCATCCTGTATTGCAGTCTGTCTGGGATGGAGGAAGGGCAGCAATAAGGACGGGTGGATTGCCACTGTTGGGGAGGATGGGCTGGATATTAGAGTGCTCCAGAGTGGGGGTGGGGGTCAGGGCTGACCCAGGAATTGTTGTGGGGGCTGTAATTGGTCCATTGAGGGGCCCAGAAGGGCAGCATAGCGGGGGTCCTGGGCTGGCCAGCGATTGAGCTGGCCAGAAAACGGAGAGTCTGACAGATCGAGACCACTGTACATGTGCAGAGTTCCAAAATCGTCAGACTCTGGCATGAATAGGCCCCGACCCCCGACCCTCCCCCCCCACTTCCCCCACAATGTGTTTTTAATGAGATTCATGATTGGGCCCTCTGCATTGCACAGAGTGAGGAGGTTCAAATTGAAGTTGAAGTGACAAAACAGTCCAGATCTAGAATAGTTTTCCCACCAATTCAGTGCTTTTGGAAGAATTGCAGCTTATATTTGAAAATTTGGATTTGAGTGAAGTGATAAATGTTATCTGTGCTGCACTTTATTAACATACCAAGTTTAAGCATCAAACATGTTAGTCATTTTCTTGATAGAAATGACTCAATTCTTGTGTGCTTTTGTCCTGTTGTTGTGATATAGTTTGAATGCATATATTTTTGATAAATTTGCCATAGGCATTTCTTAAACAAAAACTTTCTCTTCTTTCTTAAGGACAGTTTGAGGAAGTCTATAATAATCAATTGTCACTGGCATGCTACTTTAAAACAGTAGGAGATAAACTGCTTTCAGATCACTTCTTTCAATCGTGCCTCACCACAGCTGAAATGATCACGCCAGCTGGGGGACAGAAAGTAGCAGAAGCAAATGCTAACATGGGCACAGCCTATGAGGAGAAAGGTAAGTCATACTTCCTTCGGTTTGATATTACTTTGGAGAAATATGTATTGCAACTTTCCTTTTGAGCAATGTTGCACCTCAAATTAACAATGTGCAGGATTTATTCTTCCTGGTTTTCAATAAATCCATTATCTATCAGTGACTTAATCTAATAATGTTCCAGAGTCCTCATGCTGAGAATTTTAAAGAAGGATTTTTCAAATTTGCAGAAACTGAAACCCCCTTTATAGTTCTTATTCTTTGAATATGGCAAAATCTACTTTGTCATATCTTGTTTTAGAGCAAAATATTTACAGCAGCACTTTAACCAAATTCTGTTCTCATTCTAAGTGTTTGGATTAAATACTTGACCTTTTGCTCTTACTTTTAGATATTTAAGAAACTTTTTTTGTTCATATAAAGGAGGTGGGTCATTTCATTTTACAACATTGGTGAGAGTTACAGTTCTGATTTGAATATTGCCAGCAAATTAGAACATTTTTTGTTTGTATATTCTCTTCAACTAATCAGACTGGCAAACCAGAGACTAATGCTTCTTCAGTGAATTAGATCCTAAAATCATGGATCGAAGGCCGAAGGGCCTGTTCTGCACTGTAATATTCTATGTTCTATGTTCTATGACTCATTTCTGATTGGTTCAAAAGCAAAAAGTGCTAATTACATTCTCCTTTAAATTATCATTAGTACACAATCTCCACAGCAGTTCCTGACCTATTATCCATCTAACTGTACTAATCTATTTATTATGTTGGGCATGTATGGGGTGTCAGGAAGGGGTAATATTTTTGGTGAGGGAACGCGGTTTGTCCATCCTTTATCCCCACCTGGCACTCAGCTCTCACCTGTGGCTTCCCACAGCTGTTTGCATGCGACAGCGGCCACACCCCAGGCAATGGCCTCGACAAGCCGGCTAAACCAGATGAGGGTATCCCAGCATATGAAGACAGAGTCCGGCAGATTGAGCGGAAGAGACCAATGGAAGATCCAATGGTCAAGAAGGCGGTGTCTGCAAATGTCATGGAACGCAAAGAGCAGGACAAGACACAGGAGGCGTCTTGGTCATTCACTGTGCCTAGTCCCACCTCCAGCCATCCTGACTCTTGTCTTCCACTGGATCTAGATGGGAATTGGGAAGAGAGAGTGAGGCTGACGCTGCGCGACTCTCCCTCACTCTAATCCAAATCAAGTGCTAGTTTCGACACCATCATCATCATCATCATCATCAGTGTTCTGTTCAACCCTTGAAGTCCTGTGGTGATGGGCGAGCAATGAAGCAGCAGGTATGGATACACTGGGAGCTGTAGTCACAGATCTGCATACAGGCGGCTCAGGTGTAATGGTCGTTTTCTGCTGACCAAAGCAGCAGTGGAACTCAGTGTCTACTTGAGCAACTGAGCAGTCCTCTTCAGGAACATACTGCCCACCTCCATAGAATGAGGAAGGGGCTAGAAAAGGTGCCCTCAACATTGCCTGCTTCACTACACGCTGGCCAGTTTACCGCAGCTGGCGGGGATTCCATCTTGCAGTCGAACACACAAAATAGAACACAAGATGCCACTGCTCACCATTGGCACTTGGAATCTGCGCACGCTTTTGGACAATCCTGCAGTAGACAAACCAGAAAGAAGAACAGCCTTAGTTGCCAGAGAGCTTGCAAGATAGAACATTGACATTGCAGCCCTGAGTGAAACTCATCTTGCTAATGTAGGTCAATTGACTGAAACTGGAGATGGATACACTTTTCTCTGGAATTGTTGAGGCAGTGATGACTGTCGTGATGCTGGAGTTGGATTCACCGTCAGGAGTTGCCTTGTTCATAAACTTACTAGTCTACCCAAGGGTGTGAACGACCGGCTTATGTCATTACAGTTTCCGCTACAGAACAGAAGTCAAACCACCCTGATCAGCGCCTATGCCCCCACAATGAACAACTCGGATGAGATGAAAGACAAGTTCTTCTATTAGCAGTGAACAGTACCGACAAGCTGATCTTGTTTGGAGATTTCAATGCAAGAGTAGGGTGTGACTCTGCAATTTGGCAGGGAGTCACTGGGAGGCACGGAATGGGCAAATGAAACAGTAATGGCCTACTCTTAATGAAGACCTGTGCAGCACACGATCTCCTCAACACTAACACAACCTTCTGTTTGCTTACGCATAACAAGACCTCCTGGGTGCACCCCCGTCTAAGCATTGGCATCTTATTGACTATGTCATTGCTGGGAGAGAAGACAGGCAGGATGTCAGAGTAATCAAGGCCATGTGTGGTGCTGACTGCTGGACAGATATAGAGATGCCAGCGTTGGACTGGGGTAAACACAGTAAGAAGTCTGACAACACCACATTTATTTGATAGTAAACTCATAAGCTTTTGACCCTCTGGTCTTTGTCAGCTGGACAGATCACAGGCTCATTGTCTCCAAAATGAGGCTCTGCATCAGACCCAAGAGGCAACCATAAGGAAGCAAGGTTATGAAAAGAATCAATGTGGCCAAGCTAAAGAATCCTAGCATAGCTTCAGCACTGGCTGAAGAATTAGAAATCAAGCTTGCTGACCTACACCTCACAGGCAGCGCTGAGGATGAACATAGAACATAGAACATAGAACAATACAGCACAGAACAGGCCCTTCGGCCTTCGATGTTGTGCCGACCAAAATAAAAAGCAATGCCCCTCCTAACTAAACCATTCCCTTCTCATCCATATACTTATCAACTAACCTCTTAAACGCCACCAAACTTGGCGCATCTACAACAGCTGCAGGCAGGGCATTCCACTCCCTAATCACTCTTTGAGTAAAGAACTGAGAACATTTCAGGGATGCTATTCATACATCTGCACTGAAGACGCTTGGGCCCTCCACCCGCAAGCAGCATGATTAGTTTGATGAGAATGATGAGGAGTTACAGGCTGTACTTGTTGAAAAGCACCATCTTCATTGGGCCTTTTAGAACCACCCATCTTCAGCTGCCAAGAAAAATGCTTTTACTAATGCTTGCAGGACAGTCCAGAATAAACTGCGTAAAATGCAGGATGCCTGGTTGAGTGCCAAGGCAGATGAAATACAGGAATATATTGACAGAAATGACTTGAAACGGTTCTATGAAGCCCTCAACACGCTCTATGGACCTCAATCTCTTGGGAGCTCTCCCCTCCTGAGTCCAGATGGTACAACTTTCATTACAGAGAAGGCTCAGATCTTGCAGAGATGGGCTGAACACTTTAAAGCCATCCTCAGTCGACCTCATCTATTAATGATGAGGCAATGGACAGGATTCCCCAGGTTGATTTCAACAGCGCTATGGATAACCCACCTGTAGTAGCCAAAGTCACGAAAGCTGTCAGCCAGCTATCCAGTGGCAAAGCCCCAGGGGCAGATGCCATAATTGCAGAGATCTATAAAGCTGCTGGTCCTGCACTTATCGAGAAGCTCACCGAGTTGTTCTAGTCCTTTTGGAAACAAGGATCCATTCCTTAGGAACTTAAAGATGCTTCCATCATATAGCTCTACAAGAGGAAGGGCAATCGGCAAGTATGCGACAACCACTGAGGAATCTCACTGCTCTCCATAACAGGAAAAACCCTCGCAAGATTCTTGCTAAATTGTCTGGTCACTCATCTGGAGCTAGGCCTGCTTCCAGAGTCACAATGTGGCTTCTGCAAATGTTATGGGACTACTGACATGAATTTTGCTGCGCGTCAACTTCAGGACAAATGTCAGGAGCAGAGTCATGGGCTCTACACAACCTTTGTTGACCTCGCAAAAGCCTTCGATATTGCAAGCCGACAAGGCCTGTGGATGATAATGTCAAAGTTCGGCTGCCCCCCCAAATTCATTCAGATGGCATGCCAGTTCCATGATGGCATGATGACCAGAGTATTGGATGGCAGAGAATCGTCTGAGGCTTTCCCAGTCATCAATGGCATCAAACAGGGCTGTGTGCTCACACCCACACTGTTCAGCATGATGTTTATTGCCATGCTGAATGATGCTTTTCAGGACAGTGTTGCTGGAATCAGCCTCAAGTACAGAGTGAATGGGAAGCTTTTCAACCTGAGGAGACTTCAAGCTATTTCCAAAGTGAAAGAGATTTCCTCTTTGCCAATGACTGGACCTTGTATGCTGGCTTAGAGCCAGAGATGCAAGTCAATATGGACAAATTTTCCACAGCTTGTGACAACTTTGGACTCACCATCAACATTAAAAAGACTAAAGTCATGCACCAGTCATGCTCCTCATCCATCATACACAGAACCCATAATCACAATCAAAGGATAGAAACTTACAGGCAGTGGACCAGTTCATTCATCTTGGCAGCACGCTCTCCCAAGCAGTGACTATTAATGCAGACGTTAACTGCAAAATAGCAAAGGCAAGTTCTGCTTTTGGTAGACTGTGCTCCACTGAATGGGAATGTCAAATCAGCCCAGCAACAAAACTGAAGGTCTACAGTGCCGTGGTACTCACTACCCTCCTGTATGCCTGTGAAACGTGGACTGTGTATTGAAGGCATGCAAGACAGCTCAATCATTTCCATATGACTTGTCTTCGCAGAATATAATGCATCCGATGGCAAGACAAAGTACTAGACAATGAAGTTCTCTCTAGAGTAAGTCTATCATCAGTCTGTACACTGCTGATGAGAGCGCACTCGGTGGGCAGGTCATGTCATCTTTATGTCAGACAAGCACATACCCAAGCAACTCCTTTTTGGGGAACTCTCTGCTAGAAGACACTCACATGGAGGGCAGTAGAAACATTTCAAAGACAACTCAAAGCCTCCCTGAAGTTGCTTGACATTGACACGACCACCTGGGAAACGCTGGCACAAAACTGCCCTACCTGGCGCTTCCTCATCCACAAAGACTGTCAAGCTCACGAAGCATGATGTATTACTGAAGCACAACTTAAGCGTGAGCTGCACAAATCCAGAACCACCAGCGCAACAACTACAGTGTCTACACAAGTCTGTCCAATATGTGCCAGCACATTCCGTGCCTGAATTTGCTTGACCAGTCATCTTCGGACACACCGCAACCAGCCTCAGAATGATAAATTGTATTGAGGCCCTCATCGATGATGATGGACAAACAACCTACAAAGACAACATGCCTCAAAATTATCACAAACTATCTCTGGATTATGCCTGGATAATCAAATATCTACAGGTAATTGGATAAAAAAAAACACTTAACAGTTACCAATCAACTATCAGATTACCCGTTGATTCAGTTACCAGATACTGTAAATAACAACGTGGACAAAATGTTTCTCGGAGCATTTTAAGAATATTGAACAATTACTAGACATTAAGCAGATGGGTCTGAAATCAGTTAAATTTTTTTGAAAGCAAGAAGTGCAGAAGGAGTGAACAGGTGGCTTAAAGAACAGCTATTGGAGGTGGAGAAACAGGAAATTGCCGTCTGACAAAAGAGGTAAGAATTGAAGATAAACAAACACGAAAAAACTGAGGAACAAAATTGCCCATTTTTTCTCAAACACCATTAATCCTGATTTGAGTTGAAATTTCCAAACTTTGGTGAATCAGTCAAAATATTTTATTAAGCTCATTTTAACAGCCATCTTGATTTTTGCAGGAATCTTAATTCTCAAAGAGGGCTGCTGTAATGTCTGGAACCTGGGACTTATTTTGAATACCTCTGGTAGCTTTAGTTGTCGAATGGAGCTTTGTTATCTGTTGACTGAGTTTTATTGAATTGACTCATGTCCATATCAATTAGTTGAATCACTCCTAAAGAGAAGAGAAAGACTTGCATGTCATTTAGCATGTTTTGTAATCACTGGATATTGTAAAACATTTTGCAGATTGTGAAGTATTTTTAAATTGTAATCATTGTTGTTAAATAGCAAACGCAACTGCCATTTTGTGCACAGAATTTCTTAAGAACTAAGGCCCAAATTGATGGATGTGGCTTACCAAACCTGCCTCCAATAAGCTTAATATTGGGATAATCCCAGAAATCCGTTTCTTTCTAAAACTTGGAAAACCAGCACACATCTCAAGCTAGTGCCCTATTGCCTTGAGTCTACAAGATCATAAAAAATCCAGTCCTTTACTGGATCAAACCACATTCTCTCAAGCAAGCAGATGGACTATAGAGAAGGGAAAAGTTCCTCCTATCAACATTCGTTCCTTCCAAAATCGAGCCATCAACAACAATTTTCAACAATAAGTGACACAAAACTCTTCAGCTTACCAATATCCAAGTGAGCAATTGTAAGTTCCATGTTTATCTTGATGATAAAACCAGCCAAACACAGATGGTTTGATATATGAATGGGCATTTTTCACCATTTTCAATATCAAATTCCAGAAGTTTATCTATGCCATAAGTACTGTTGACACAGGCATCAGGCGACAGAAAACATGTTTGACATTCAAAACTGACTTAGATCTACTGGATTGCTACTTTCAAATGTGATGCCTCCATTCAAACTTAGAGAAGATAGTTGTGTTGGGATTCTATCCAAATAATGATATTACCAGGAAAGTCAAAGTCTGCTGAAGTCAAATTACCTATGATCCATACATAAAATACCAGAGTGTGACCATGGGTAGGACACTCCTCTGTCACATCATACTGACCAAAAAGTAAAAACCAATTGAACTTCGTCCAAAAACTTTACAGAACACAGTGGGAGAAGGACAACAAAAACACTTTGTACACAAGAGTGAGTCTAGTCTATTCTGTTGCAGAATGTTGTTCTGTCTTATGATTTTGCAGCCGCTATACAAAGATCATAAGTATACAGCTAACATCATTATGAGAATGGTGTTAGGGATGTTTAGGTCCACTACAATTGAGTGGCTCCTGATCCTGTCCCATATTTCTCTGCTTGCCAGTCACAAATCATTGTGTTGTGTAAAATGGGGAAAAGAAAGCCATGAGCGACTTTCTCATTCACAAAGACTTGAAAAAAACCAACAAGAAATGTTTAAAATGTCTCAGACCTTTTTGATAAGTAGCAATTAATATTCATGTTGTTAGTATCAACCCATTATCCAGATAAATGGAATTTTGGGACACATGCAGCATAAAGAATCAACATCTCATCACTGACTGAACACCAGAGGTCCCTGACTTCAATATCTCCCAAAGACAGTAGGCAGCACTCAACCAAATTCACATCATGCATTACAGCATAAATGGGAGGTGAGGGATGGCCTTTGCTGTCATCCACTCCTGTTCACTCAGTTCCTCAGGAACCCCAGATAAAGACTGATAATAGTCACTGGAGTAGGAATAGTAAGACCCTAAATGTTGGGGACGGAAGTAAATGTCCTTTGTGGCCTTCTCTCTCTCCAATTCAATTCCCTCCAAACTGATACCTGATGCTTCTATAGCAAAAGTTATAGCATCCAATGCCTGTTGAGCATTTGTTATGGGAACCTCTGCTGTAGAAAAACCTGAAGATGCTTCGTATTCCACATTGTAATGCACTGCTGTTCAATAATTGTGCCTTATGAACGATGGACATCTCAAGTAGTGCAGAGGTCCTTGATGATTAGCTAATATTTTATTTTTAAAATAAAAATTTTTAAAATAAAAATCTGTAAAGGACAGATTCTCAGACTCTTCAATGGAAAGGAAATGAAGCAACTTTTTCTTCTTCTGCCACGAGCTGATGCAGCTCACATGTTCATTGTATGCCAGTGTCCTTTCACTTTAACTCTCATGACTTGTATGTTTCTAGTCTGTTGCTTAGGAAAGTTAGAGTGAATGAAGATGTATGCTGCAAAGTCTGGCATTGCCTGATGCCTGACCTTGATTTGCATCACATTTAGAGGAGGTAAAGAGAGAGCTTCTGAGGAAACCATTCTAATAATTCTGTGTTAATTCTATGCAAGATTCATGAGGGTTTCATAATATGGATCAGTAACAATTGATCAAGAATACATAAAAACATAAAAAATAGTAGCGGGCATGGCCTTTTGAGCCTCTAGCACTTTTCATCTTTCACCTCAACTCCACCTTCCTGCAGTATCCCTATATCCCTTAGTTCCATCTGAAATCTGTCTTGAACATACTTACTGATTAAGCATCGATGGTTTGCTATGCAGAGAATTAACAAAAAAATTTCTCCTTGTTTCAATCCTATGACAGACACCTAATTGTGAGACTGTGACCACATGTTCTATATTTCCCAGAGAGGAAAATCAATCTGTATCAACATCTACCCCATAAAGCCCTGAAAATTTTGTTTGAATTAGATCATCCTGAAACAATCTGGTGAACCTTTGTTGCTAGGGCCTATATATGTAGGATCTCAAAACTGCATACTGTATACTCTATGTAGCCTTACCTGTGCCCTATATAATTGTAGTAAGACATATTTACTCTGTACTACAATCATATTGTAACAACAGATAACATGAAATGTCTTAAATGAAAATTGTTCTGGAAAAACCCAACAGATCTGGCAACATCTGATCAGATGATGAAACTTCTTGAGTCATTGAGTAATCACATCAACCATTCTTCCCATTACCTCAACACAATAAGAGGATTAAGTGTTTCAGCTCAATATTAATATTTTAATAAGTATAACAAACTTTATTTGTTCAAATAATATATCAGGAACCATGTATTAAAAAAACATAAACATTGATGTAAAGGTAAGCTTATGGAAAATGAAATGGTTGTGATGCAGCCAACAAAACCCATTACAGCTGTTGCCATTATATGCTGCTGTGACATTTGGTGGTTTATTTTCTGTAATACTCTGTGCCAGAATAATATCAAGTAACAATGTTGGGGGTGTCCATATTATAAAATGTGGATGAAAAGTAATGGTTGCAAAATTTTGCAATATGTCAAGAAACAGCGCAGCAGAAATTTTATTCATATAGACACAGGAATGAAAATAACCTGGAGTAAATCATTACTGATCTCCATTATATGCATTGCCCATGGACGTTGGGACCCTTTTCCAGTCATTGAAGGCTTGTTTCCCCATTGCTCTCCCCAACATAGATAACTGGCATTGGAGCCCTCACAATAGATATCCTTTCATGACCCCCTTCATGCTTCACCACCATGATGGCCATGCTGGGGCCCTTGAAACCTCCAAGTGGTCAGAGACATGGCTGGGCAGTGCCAACTGGCAGTGCTGCCTGATACTCTGGCTGTTCCAGTTGCCAGGTGGATACAACCAGGGTACAAGGTGGCACTACTAGGTTAGCACTGACGGGCACTGTCAGGGTGCTGGGGATAGTGATCTGGCTACTTCTTGGCTTCTTTTCCACATTTACCTGCGTCCTCTCTTCCTCAGGGGCATCTGTTTGGCTGCCCCTGGCCTCCTCCAGAATATCTTCCTGCTGCTGCACCAGGTTGTGGAGCGAACAGCCAATCACAATGATGCGGGTGACCCTCAGGAGGCTATACTGGAGGGCTCCAGCAGACTGGCAATTTAACAGTGTAGAAATAAAACTTGACTCCTCAAATATTTTTGCTTCAGCTGCTCTGCTCTAACTCTGTCTCAGACATTATCCATTTTGTTTATGAAGGGAAGACAATGAAGGAAATTTGGCTTGGTCATAAAAAATATGGATACGACAGCTAGAAGAGAGCACCTTCCCCTTATGCGTCTCACTGTATTTACTGTCATTAAATAGTTTCCTGAACCTTACATGTCAAGCTGTGGTTCCAACATTAACAGGAAGCTAAGGAAGCAAAAAACCTACAACATTGGGGATCTTAATGGCATTTTCTTCTAATTTGTGCGGTGTTACATTGTTGGCAAAACCAGTTTTTATTGCCCATCATTAATTGCCCTTGAGAAGGCCATGGTGAGCTTCAACAGCTGTAGCCTTTGTAAATACTTGATCCCTCCATCTTTCTACCTGGCAACAATCTGTGATTAAGACTCTGTTCCCAATTTTGCTGTCATATTTGATTCCAAAATGATCACTGACCTCATATTTGTGTTTTCACTATAATCACCTAATTTTTCCTCCAAATCATTGCCTGACCTTCCGTGGTTTCAGATAATTTGCTGTTGAAACCTTCCTTACTTCAATATACTCCTGGCTAGTACTAATCATTTTACCATTTGTAAATACAAGCTATTCAAAACTCTGCAACTGTGTCAACTAGCAGCAACTCTTACTTTTGATTTCTGGTTCAGCAATGTTGTGATTTAAAATTTTTCTTTGTTTCCAAACTTCTCCATTACCTTGTTGCTTCTTATCTCTGTAATTTCCTCCAACACCACAACACTGAAAAATCTGTGCTTCTCTAATTATGGCATTTTGTGCATCCCTAGTTTTAATCATTCCACCATTGGTGGCTGCATCTTTAGTTGCCTAGGATCCAAGCTCTACAGTGTCCTCCCTACATCTCTTGATGTGTCTACTTCACTTTCTTCCTTTTAAGGTACTCCTGAAAACAACCTCTTTGACCACGCTTTTGATTGTCTGATGTAATACCTTCTTATTTCACTCAGTTTTATACTTTATTTTGTAATTGTCTTGCAAAGTGCCTTCTTAGTTTTATTACTTTAGAGATACTAAGTAAATATAACTTATTTTGTTGTAACTACATCCATTGTGCTGTTAGGGATCCAAATTGGGGATAGCTCAACATAATAGCTCAGCAATGGCCTCATCCAGTGAACAAAAAAAAAGTCCTAGGTCCTGCCCCAGTGGCAGTATAGATGCAAAACAGGAGGAAGCATTGTAGTATACAGTCAGGAAGGAGTGATCCCTGGAAGTCCTCAACGTCTAATTTTGCACACTAACAGCACTGAATGGCTAGCTAGGCCATTTCAGAGGCAGTTAAGAGTTAACCATATTACTATGGATCTAGGTCACATGCAGGCCGGACTAGATAAGTATGATAAATTTCTTCCCTAAAGGACATCAGTGCACGAGATGGGTTTTTATGACAATCAACAATGGTTTCATGGTTGTTATTAGTCTCTAAATTCCTGAGTTTTGTGATAGGTGATGGCTATGTCTGAGATGTTGAAAGGTATGATTCTGTAATTATGCAATGCTGTTGCTTGACTGGAGCGTGGATTTTAAAGTTTTAGCACATCCCAATGATACACATAAATATCTTGGATATTGAAATATGGAATAAAATTTGCTTATGATGTCTGCAGAAGTGTTGAGTTCCCAAAGTTTAGTGATCAATGTCTACATCTTTCACATTTAAGTTATGACAACCAGTGATAACAGGGGGTACCAAGGTTAACAGTGTGTGCGAATGTTAATTCTGTGAGAACCATTTTATAAAATACAGATTGAACAGGCTAACAATACATTGGATGAAACATGGGTTCTCCATTGCATCAGCCAATTTATTGATGTAGTCTTTATTCTAGTTGCTTCCATGCTAGGGTGCCATGGTGAATTGCTGGGTAGAGTACTTCTGAAGAAAAATAGGAATGATGGAATTGCTGGCCATGCAATATCACTCTGATCTGTATGGTTAGTTCATCTCTGATGGAGAAGAATGTGCAAAGCTTATGGGGAAGCTCCCTTGAGGACTCGGGCTAGCCCCTCATTGATGCTGCGTAGTTGTCTGGATGTGATGCCTGCATGTAAGGCATCTTTAGGTTAGAACATAGAACATAGAACATAGAACAATACAGCACAGAACAGGCCCTTCGGCCTTCGATGTTGTGCCGACCAAAATAAAAAGCAATGCCCCTCCTAACTAAACCATTCCCTTCTCATCCATATACTTATCAACTAACCTCTTAAACGCCACCAAACTTGGCGCATCTACAACAGCTGCAGGCAGGGCATTCCACTCCCTAATCACTCTTTGAGTAAAGAACCTACCTCTGATATCCGTCCTATAACTCATACCCCTTAATTTAAAGCTGTGTCCCCTCGTGCTAGCTTTCTCCATCCTAGGAAAAAGGCTATCACTGTCCACCCTATCTAAACCTCTAATCATCTTATATGCTTCAATAAGATCCCCTCTTAGCCGCCTCCTTTCTAACGAAAACAACCTCAAATCCTTCAACCTCTCTTCATAGGACCTGCCCTCCATACCAGGCAACATCCTGGTAAACCTCCTCTGTACCCTCTCCAATGCCTCCACATCTTTCTTATAATGTGGCGACCAGAACTGCACACAATACTCCAAGTGCGGCCGCACTAGAGTTTTGTACAGTTGCAACATGATGCTGCGGCTCCTAAATTCAATCCCCCTACCAATAAAAGCTAAGACTCCATATGCCTTCTTAACAACTTTATCCACTTGACTGCCTACTTTCAGGGATCTATTGACACATACACCAAGATCCTTCTGTTCCTCAACACTATTAAGAGCCCTACCATTAGCCCTATACTCTACACATTTATTGTTCCTGCCAAAGTGCATTACCTCACACTTTTCCACATTAAACTCCATTTGCCACCTCTCGGCCCAGCTCTGCAACTTGTCCAAGTCACTCTGTAAACTAAAACACCCCTCTTCACTATCTACCACACCACCAACTTTAGTATCATCTGCAAATTTACTGATCCATCCCTCAATACCCTCATCCAGATCATTTATAAAAATTACAAACAGCAGGGGCCCCAAAACAGACCCCTGAGGCACACCACTCGTCACCGAACTCCACGATGAATATCTCCCATCAACCACCACCCTCTGTCTTCTATCTGCCAGCCAATTTCTAATCCAATTAGCTAAATCACCCTCTATTCCACACATCTGCATTTTCTGTAGAAGTCTTCCATGGGCCACCTTATCAAAAGCCTTACTAAAGTCCATATATACTACATCAACCGCCTTACCCCCATCCACCTCTCTGGTCACTTTCTCAAAAAACTCAATGAGGTTAGTAAGGCATGACCTACCCTTCACGAAACCATGCTGACTATCCCCAATCAATTCATTTCTCTCTAAATAACTATAAATCCTATCCCTAATAATTCTCTCCAATACCTTGCCCACCACAGAAGTAAGACTCACTGGCCTATAATTCCCAGGAAGGTCTCTCTTCCCCTTCTTAAACAATGGGACCACATTCGCCATCCTCCAGTCCTCCGGAACCACACCCGTAACCAACGAGGACCTGAAGATCAGAGCCAGAGGCTCTGCAATCTCCTCTCTTGCCTCCCAGAGAATCCTAGGGTAAATCCCGTCCGGCCCAGGGGACTTATCCAACTTCAAACCCTCGAGAATTTCTAACACATCCTCCCTATCTACTACAATACTCCCCAATTTGCAACCCTGTACCTCAGTGCTCTCCACAGCTACATTTCCAGCACTCTGCGTGAATACCGAAGAGAAATATTTATTCAGTGCCTCGCCAATCTCTTCAGGCTCCACGCACAACTTCCCACTGCTATCTATGACTGGCCCTAATCTTGCCCTAACCAATCTTCTATTCTTAACATATCGAAAGAAAGCTTTAGGATTCTCCTTAATCCTATCAGCCAACATCTTCTCGTGTCCCCTCTTAGCTCTCCTCAATTCACTTTTTACCTCCTTCCTAGCTAATCTATAGCTATCCATTGCACTACCTGAGCCTTCAAGCCTCATCCTGACATAAGCCTCCTTTTTCTTCTTAACCAGCAAATCAACTCTTTTCGTACACCAAGGCTCTCTTACTCGTCCATTTCCTCCCTGCCTGACAGGGACATACTTATCAAGGACTCTCAGCAGCTGCTCCTTGAATAAGCACCACATTCCAGATGTTCCCAGTCCCTGTAGTTCCCTAGTCCAATCTACGCACCCTAATTCTCTCCTGATGGCCTCATAATTACCCTTCCCCCAGCTATAACTACAGCCCCCAGCTTCATGCCTATCCCTGTCCATCACTAAGGTGAACGTAACCGAATTGTGGTCACTATCACCAAAATGTTCACTAACTTCCAGCCTAACACCTGGTCTGGCTCATTGCCCAGCACCAAATCCAATGTAGCCTCACCTCTAGTTGGCCTATCTACATACTGAGTCAAAAAACCTTCCTGCACACTCTGTACGAAAACTGACCCCTCTAACGAGCTAGAGCTATAGCTATTCCAATCAATATTAGCAAAGTTAAAGTCCCCCATCACAATTACCCTACTACTTTCACTCCTAATCAGAATTGACTTCGCAATCCTTTCCTCAACCTCTCTAGAACTATTAGGAGGTCTGTAAAAGACTCCCAACAGGGTGACCTCTCCTCTCCTGTTTCTAATCTCAGCCCATACTACCTCAACAGACAAGTCCTCATCAAACTTCTTTTCGATCACCGTGATACAGTCTTTGACCAGTAACGCCACTCCTCCCCCCCTTCTACCCCCTTCTCTACTCCGACTAAAGCATTTGTACCCCGGAACCTGCAACATCCATTCCTGTCCCTGCTCTACCCAAGTCTCTGAAATGGCCACAACATCGAAGTTCCAGGTACTGGTCCAAGCTGCAAGTTCCTCCCCCTTATTGCGAATACTCCTTGCATTAAAGTATACGCATCTCAAACCATGCCCCACCCCACCCGTACGCCGCTGTGTTTTACAACTCTCCTCTATAACCCCCTTACTCTCATCCCTCTCAGCACCCCAACTACTTAGGATCCCACCCCCCCCCGAATCAGTTTAAAGCCCCCATCATAGCCTTAGCAAATTTTCCCCCCAAGATATTAGTCCCCCTCTGGTTCAGGTGTAGACCATCTCTCTTGAAGAGGTCCCACCTATCCCAGAATGAGTCCCAATTGTTAAGGAACCTGAACCCCTCCCTCCTGCACCATCCACGCAGCCATGAGTTCAAACTATCCCTTTCTCTGTTCATCTCTAAACTATCCCTTGGCACAGGCAAGAGTCCAGAGATAACCACTCTGCCTGTTATGGACCTAAGCTTCCACCCTAACTCCATAAATTTCTGTTTAATATCCCCTTCCCTTGTCCTACCTACATCATGTGTCCCCACATGAACAATGACTTGGGGCTGACTCCCCTCACCCTTAAGAATCCTAAAAACCCGATCTGCGACATCCTGGACCCCAGCCCCTGGGAGGCAACACACCAGCCCTGAGTCCTGTTTATTACTATTTACCCTCCTATCTGTCCCTCTAACTATGGAGTCTCCTATAACTAGGCCTAATCTCTTATTCCCCCCACCCACCTGAGCATTCTCAGCAGTCTCACCCCCAGAGACCTGCTCCCTTTGGTCAGCTCCAGTTGATTCTTCCTCAACTGTAGCCTCCAAGACAGAAAATTTATTTTGGAGGGGAACAGCCCCAGGGGATTGTCTCCCCGATTGCTTCTTACCCCTCCTCCTAATAGTTACCCAATTATCACTTATAGGAGTTACAATCTCTTTGTTACTCCTGCCTATATCCTCCTCAACCTCTCGAATTACTCTGAGCTCCTCTAATTCCAGCTCCAGCTCCTTAACACGATCCTCAAGGAGCTGCAAATGTGCACACTTCCTGCAGGTATAATCAGCAGGAACACTACTGGTGTCCCTCACCTCATACATACCGCAGGAGGTGCAATGTACTACCTGCACTGCCATCACTGTTACTTTAATTTGCAGGAGAGAAAAAAAAAACTACACACACACTATTATTATTAGGTTAGAGGAGGGGGGAGGGTGGGATACTCTACCTGTGTAGAGTATCGGGTTTCCTCTCTGGACCAATTTATAGAGACAGAGAAAACTACAACTACCGGCAGCCTCCTAGTGACGACTTCCGGTTACAAGTTAGTTTAAATAAAAACGGCAAAAACTACTCCCGCTCGCTGTTTTAAACAAAGAGAAAAGTTAAAAAGCTACTTATCAATCGAACTTCTCGCTCTCCCAAATCGCTGCCTCTCCGTGCTGCTCCAATGGAACAATGAGATTCCTGGAATCTAAAGAGACCAGCATCTTTATGGTCATGATGTCTATATCTTCCTATGATCTGCCTGGTCTGTAATGGCTACGAAGTCTCTTGAAAGGGTGTGAGTTCAGTACAACTCCTTGCCCCTATGTAGATGACAGAGATTGTAGCTTTAGCATCATACTTTGCAGTTGTGCAGATGCAGTGTGAAGAGGTTCTTTTTAAGAATAGTTATGAGTGGCTGATGATCAGTTTAAACAATTGCAGGATGACCATATATGAAGTCATGGCATTTCTTGACAGGCAAGGACCATAGCTAGGAGTTTCTTTTTAATCTATGCATAATGAGTCTCTATGTCAATGAGGGCCTTGATGCAAAGGTTATTGGTCTATCATTCTGGATTCAGACTGCACCAAGTTTGTGCTGGGAATCATCTGCTAGCAGGAGAATGCATGCTTGACCCTCAAAACATTGTAGCATTGGTGGGGTTGAGTATACCTGTTTGAGTCTGTTGACGACCACTATGTCGTGCTCCTACCAGCACTATTTGACATCTTTGAAGAGATCCAGTGATCTCACTGTGACATTACTACAACAAACGATGAATGGATACCACTTGACAATCACCAGGCTGGAATATTCCCTTCCTGTTGGAGAACACTTCAGCAATCAAGGGCAATCAACCTCTGATCTTCAGGTAAGTGTTCTCCAAGGCAGTCTTCACGACAACGTAGAATTGCCCAGCAAAAACTGATAGCCAAGTTTTGCACATATGAGGACGACCTTAACCAGGATCTTGGATTCATGTCACACTATCTGTAATCCCCACGACATATTTGAGCTTGCAAAATCTCACTAACTGTCCTGGCTTGTGACAGTTTACACCTCTCTAACTTGTGCTTAATCCTCTCTCCACTAGCATTATCTGTAACTGTAAAGACCTGATTACCTGTTAAGACTTGTATTCCAACTATTTTCTTATAATTGAGTTTGTGTCTATATATATCCTGTTTGTGAATCCAACTGTTCACTCACCTGATGAAGGAGCAGCACTCTGAAAGCTTGTGCTGCCAAATAAACATGTTGGACTTTAACCTGGTGTTGTGGGACTTCTTACCTTGCCAATCCCAGTCTAACACTGGCATCTCCACATCACTGTAATACTGAAAGATCTTACAGCACTTCTTTGGTATGATAAATTATCTGTAAGATGTGATTACCCATGGGGACAGCCATTTGTTGTCTCACTTTACACCATCAACTATGGATCAGAGACCCATGTAGGGAATCCTGGTTGATCCTGAATTTGCATTTAGCAGTGTTAAGCTTCAGTTGTATGGTCGTGATTATATCAAGGACAAGACGAAGACATGTATCATGTTCTTGCACAGTAAGATTTTAGACTAGGATGTCATCAACGATGAAGTTGCAGGGTTGGCCTGTAAAAACCTGCTCCATGCACTGTTGAAAGACTTCGCTGTCAACTGAGATCTCATAGGGCATAAGAAAACAATATCTGCCTCTTAGTGATGTGAATGTTGCTTTGAAGCTTTGAAACTTCTTCATCTAGTGAGATCTACCAGAACCTGAAGTTTGTAGGTAGGATGCTGGAAACCGCGGCATTGGGCGTGTCTGTTAGCACCTGTTCTCTTGCCTTCATGTTAGCACCAGTTCCATTGTTTTCTTAGGGCGTTTGAAGTCTGAGCAGTGCTTTGTTTAAGTGAACTGGATCAATTCATATCATAACTGTACTACTTTTCTTTATTGCAGCCCCCATTGCTGAAATACATTCAAAAACCTTGTCTATGGGAGGCATGGCACACAATGTCACATCTGATGCAGTGTATTGACTACTTTCTGACTATCGGGACTCCTCTCAGAGCACAAATATCGGTCCTGTTGAGTCATCTAGACTCCTGTGGTACCTGACTGGTAGCTTACCAATGAGATCGCAGTTGAAAGAGGTCTTTGTACTCTCTCATTTCTGGGGTCTGTTATTGTAGACCATGTATCCCTTGAACCAAGTTGGATGAATCAATGTGATGCTGTTGCAAAGACCTAACAGTGGCCTTCCATTCTGATTGAATATATGAAACTTGAACTTCCTGTGTACAATGGAGAATGGCCACGCCTTCCCTGCGGATGGTTTACCCACCATAGACCATAAAGTCCACCTGGGTTTTCGGGTCTCTACTGCTTATAGGTCTAGTTGCTGTAGTATTCAGCTGAGCAATACTTTACTCCAATGTTTATTTTTACCTTCAGTTTTTTGTTGTTAAAAATGATGTTCAAGGTAGTGAAGATCTCACCATTTTTTGTGTCAACAGTCTCACAGTAGAATCCTGTAGGAGGCTCAGTGGTTCATTCATTTTTCTGATACTCGACTTGGAGGACTCATTGGCTGCAAGTAGTTGCTGTCAAAGGAAAGCTGTGTGATTTTGAACTGTAGCATTTTGCAAAGTGATTCCATTTTCCTTATGTGTTGCAACACTTACCACATGCCAAACATGCTGCTCTGTTCTGAGGGCGAGAGCCACCATGGTTGGAGCAGGATGTATTCTGGACTGCTAAAACTTCAATTTCCTGCCTGAAAGTGTTGCATTTTCCAAATTGCTAATTTAATATGAAAATGCTAATGGCTCTTTATAATGTTAAATCTTTCTCTTGCAACAGTTGCTTATAGACTAACTTGCTGTGGACCCCACAGATTATTCAATCCCTGACTAACTCATCAATAAGGGCGAAGGATGCCAAAGCACATTTCTATGCCAAAATGTTTAAGTTGCTGGGTATGGTTGTATCGATTTGTTAAATCTTTGATTTGTAGCATGAAATACCTGCCTATCTGGTATTATGTTTTTCAGTGGCAGATAAATGTTCTGAAACATTTTTAGAATTATTTTGGGGTCCTCTTTCTCCTCCTCCATTGCAATACGAACGATTCAAACTTCTCAGTGGCCTCCAGGCCCATTAGATTTAGCTAAATGTAACCTTATACCATTTGTTGATTTATCCACTAATCCAACACTGCAACATATATTCCACTCCTTTCCAAACTTTGACCTGGTGTTGCGATAGTTTCATTGAATACGACCACAAACCTAATCGATGTGACAATGTCTTGTGCCTTACTGCCAGTTCCGGACACTTTGTAGAATTGTTTTGATTTGATTTATCATTGTCACATTTATTAACATTTTTAAAAAGTATTGTTTCTTGGGCGCTATACAGACAAAACATACCATTCATAGAGAACGAAACAGTGCAGAATGTATTGTTACAGTCATAGCTAGGGTGTAGAGAAAAATCAATTTAATGCAAGGTAAGCCCATTCAAAAGTCTGACAGCAGCAGGGAAGAAGCTGTTCTTGAGTCAGTTGGTATGTGACCTCAGACTTTTGTATCTTTTTCCTGACGGAAGAAAGTGGAAGAGAGAATGTCCGGAGTGTATGGGGTCCTTAATTATGCTGACTGCTTTGCCAAGATAGTGGGAGGTGTAGACAGAGTCAGTGGCTAAAAGTCAGGTTTGCGTGATGGATTGGGCTACATTCATGAGCTTTTGTATTCCTTGTGGTCTTGGTCAGAGCAGGAGCCATACCAAGAAAAAAGAATGCATTCTATGGTGCATCTGTAGAAGTTGGTGAGAGTTGTAGCTAACATGCCAAAATCCTTAATCTTCTGAGAAAGTAGAGGTGTTGATGGGCTTTCTTAACTATTGTGTCAGCATGGGAGGACCAGATCAGGTTGTTGGCCATCTGGACACTTACAAACTTGAAGCTCTCAATCCTTTCTACTTCATCCCCATTGATGTATACAGGGGCATGTTTTCCTTTATGCTTCCTGAAGTCAACAACAATCTCTTTCAGTTTGTTGGCATTGAGGGAGAGATTATTGTTGCTGCACCAGTTCACCAGATTCCCTATCTTATTCCTGTACTCTGTCTTATCATTGTTTGAGATCTGACCCACTACATTGGTGTTGTCAGCAAACTTGAAAATTGAATTGGAGGGGAATTTGACCACAGTATATGCTTAAGTTAGTGCTTGTTAGTGTACGCTTGACCTGGACCATTTGATGGGCAACACGACAGCTCAGTGACTATCGCTGTGCTGTGCAGATACATGGATTTGGGCCTGTGTCTGTGGGAGTTTGCACATTCTCCCCGTGCTTGCGTGCGTTTTCTCCAGGTGCTCTGGTTTCCTCCCACATCCCAAAGATGTGCTCTTAGGCTAATTGGCAAAACGAATTCTCCCTAAATTGTCTCAAATTAGGTTTTTAATCCATAGATCTGTAAACATGGACAGAGATCGCGGGTAGAGGTGGGAACATCGGGGTGGCGGCGTGGGCTCGTTGGACCGAAGGGCTTGTTTCCCGTGCTGTTTTGTTCTTTGTTCTTTGTTCACACAGTCTTAGGTGTATAAGGAGTGTATTAGAAGTCTGAACACAGCCTTGTAGGGCACTGGTGTTGAGGATGATTGTGGAGGAACTGTTGTTGCCTATTCTTACTAATTGTGGTTTGTGAGTTAGGAAGTTCAGGACCCTGTCACAGAGGAAAGTGCCAAGGCCCAGGCCACGGAGTTTGGAGATGACTTTCATAGGAATATTGGTGTTGAAAGCTGAGATGTGATCAATAAATAGGCCTTAGAACATAGATGTCCTTGTAATGTAGGTGTTCAGGGCCAAAGAGATGAGGTCTGCAGTGGACCTATTGCAGAGAAAGGCAAACTGTACTGGATACAGGTAGTCTCAGAGGCAGGAATTGATTTGTGCTCTAACTAGACTTTTGAAACACTTAATAATGATGGATGTCAAAGCCATCGACCGATAGTCATTAAGGCACGCTGTTTGGTTTTTCTTGGGTTCCGAAAGACTGATGACCAAGGGCTAAAAACAAACAATGGTTTATTTGCTAGCTGAGCAGCTATTACGTGCTTTTACTCTGAGCTTAGGGGAGAGCTCATATGCTTTTGTTTCATGACCTCTAAGTAATGCCCATCATCACATGACCACGAGGTTTATAATACCAAACTTTTGAAGTGTTGCTATCAATGAAGATGGTACCAATTGATTCCAACAGAGCATTGATAGGTGACCAGAATAGTCATGTAAATAGAAGATAGAATTTAATACAGAGAAATTGAGGTGATACATTTTGGTGAAAGGTATGCTTAATGGCGCAGTGTACAAGGAAAGAGTCACCTTAAGATCATTTGCATAGAGCTTTGTAGGTGACAGGACATATTGAGGAAAGAGATAGTGTGGTTGAACCCAATTGTTAAATAAAGATAGCAGGGCCAGAAATGTGTAGCAGTGTTGGTGAACATCCCATGTGATCCAGATCAATTATTACTGCAATAAATGTCTGCAGCTCAAAGAACTTCAACTTGGAGTTGATGAACTGGAGTCTGAGCTTCACACAACACGATGAAGGAGGAAAGTTATCTGTTTCATGAGGCGGTCATACCTCTTGGGCTAGGTATTTTGAATTTAGCCTGAGGTCAGGGATAGGGGTGTGACTACAATCAAGCAGATATGCAGATTCTGAAAGTAACATTGAAGGAACTTCAGCCTTTGCAATCATCCATCAGGTTCTTGCAGCTCGTGTGGACAAGAGCATGGAATGCAAGGATGTTGACCAAATTGACCATGTACCATGGGGTAAAAGGGACATTCAAATTGGGGGGTTTTTGAAGGAATATTGTATAATATACATATAGTTGGGAGGCTAGATACAGTTCTCTATAGCTGTGGGTGTAGACCCTGAAGGCTATGTTGTCTATCTGGTACCAGGATTAAGGATATCTCCTCAAAAATCTTGGAGTCCAAGTAAAGGATCAAATTGGTTTGGTCCATTGGGTATCTGGAACATAGAGGTTCTTATAAAGAAGAATGAGTAGCTAGGGTTAAATTATAAGACAGAACCACAAAGGTAATGTGGTTACCATTATGTGGTAATCCAATGTAATCTTTGGATTACCATCTGAGCTATGAGCAAATTGGCATTGGATAAATAAGATCAGAATGCGTGGTTCAAGGATTGGTATAAGAGAAATGAATTTCAATTCAGTGGGCACCAGCAAAGGGGGAAAGGGGAGTAGTAGTGTTGAATCTTGCTGGGACCAGGGTCCTGATGAATGTGGTTGTTAAGATTGCTTTAAACTAAATGGTGGGGGTAATTGTTCATGTGAGGGGAGATTTGGAAAATTGAAGAGCAAGGACAAGGCAATAGTGCAGATAGTGATCCGATTGTCACAAGAAAGGGTAGAGCATACAAACACAAAGTTGCAGGAGCCTCAGTCCCTGAACTTGTCCAACAGGTTCGAAATTCTTGCTCCCTGAGGGAATGGGAATGGGTACTGCAGGGAGGATGAACAAACTGATCATGGCACTGTGGTACACAGAGCCATTCAAGTGGCGGGAGAGAAAAGGAAGGTAGTCGTAATTGGGGATAGTATAGTTAGGGGCATTGACATTGATTCTTGACCAGGATCGAGAATCCCGAAGGTTGTATTGCCTGCCTGGTGTTCGGGTTCAGGATAACTCATCTGGTGCAGAGGAGTTTGGAGTGGGAGGATAAAAATCCAGTTGTCGTGGTCCATGCAGGTATCAACAACATAGGTAGAACAGGAACATAAATTTTGCTAAGAAAGTACAGGTAGGAGCTAAATTAAAAAGCAGAACCAAAAAGGTGGAAAACTCTGTACCACCTGAGCCTCAAGCTAATTAGTACAGGGTTAATAAGATTAAGGAAGTAAATGTGTGGCTCAAAGAGTAGTGTGGAAGGAATGGGTTGAATTCATAGGACATTGCCATCAGTATTCAGTTCCTCTGCCATTTTTTTGTTTCCTATTATTACTTCTCCAGCCACATTTTTCAGTGGTCCAATGTCTATGTTTGACTTTCTGTTACCTTTTATAAATTGAAAAAAAACTCTTCCCATCTTCTTTTGTATTACTAGCTGGTTTACACTCATATTTCATCATCGTTATTGAATGAGCAGAGAACAACTAAAAAAGCAATAAGGAGGGAGATTTTGGGTCGTCCCTTATGGGAGATTTTTGACTTCCCAATAATCCTCACCACTTTGTGTGCTTTTATGCTGGAGTGCATGGGGTCCTTAATTATGCTGACTGCTTTGCCAAGATAGTGGGAGGTGTAGACAGAGTCAGTGACTAAAAGTCAGGTTTGCGTGATGGATTGGGCTACATTCATGAGCTTTTGTATTCCTTGTGGTCTTGGTCAGAGCAGGAGCCATACCAAGCTGTCATACAATCAAAAAGAATGCATTCTATGGTGCATCTGTAGAAGTTGGTGAGAGTTGTAGCTAACATGCCAAAATCCTTAATCTTCTGAGAAAGTAGAGGTGTTGATGGGCTTTCTTAACTATTGTGTCAGCATGGGAGGACCAGATCAGGTTGTTGGCCATCTGGACACTTACAAACTTGATGCTCTCAATCCTTTCTACTTCATCCCCATTGATGTATACAGGGGCATGTTTTCCTTTATGCTTCCTGAAGTCAACAACAATCTCTTTCAGTTTGTTGGCATTGAGGGAGAGATTATTGTTGCTGCACCAGTTCACCAGATTCCCTATCTTATTCCTGTACTCTGTCTTATCATTGTTTGAGATCTGACCCACTACATTGGTGTTGTCAGCAAACTTGAAAATTGAATTGGAGGGGAATTTGACCACAGAGGAACTGAATAGTTACTTTGCATCATTCTACATGTGGAAGATACCAGTGGAATACCAGAGCTCCAGGAAAATTAGGGGGCACAGGTGAGTGCAGTGGCCATCATTAAGGAGAAGGTTCTGGTGAAACTGAAAGGTCTGGAGGTCAATAAATCACCTGGACTGGAAGGACTACACCCCAGAGTTCTAGAAGAGATATTAAGGAATCACTGGAGGCAGGGAGAATCCCAGAGGACTGGAAAGTGACCAATATAACACCAGTCTTTAAGAAGAGAGGGAGGCAACAGATCGGAAATTATAGGCTGGTTAGCCTGACTTCGGTCATTGGCAAGATTTTAGAGTCTATTATTAAAGATGAGATTGTAAAATATTTGGAAGTGCATGATAAAATAGGACTTCGTCAAGGGGACGACATGCTGACAAATCTGTTAGAGGTCTTTGAAGAGGTAACAAGGAAGTTAGATAAGGGGAATCGGTGACATGACTTTTTTAGATTTCCAGAGTGCCTTTGACAAGGAGCTGCATAGGAGACTGTTAAATAAGTTAAGAGCCCATGGTATTAAGTGTAAGATCCTGGCATGGATAGAGAACTGACATAAGGCAGAGAGTGGGGATAAAGGGGTCTTTTTCAGGATGGCACCTTGTGACAAGTGGTGTGCCTTGAGGGTCGATTCTGGGACCAGAACTTTTCACAATATATATTAATGATTTGGAAGAAAGAACAGAAGGCAATGTTGCTAAGTTTGCAGATGATACAAAGATATGTAAAAGGACAATTAGTATTGAGGAAGCGGGAGTGGGAGGTTGGCTGCAGGAGGACTTGGACAGGCTAGGAGAATGGCAAAGAAGTGGCAGATGGAATACAATGTGGAAAAGTGTGAGGTTATGCACTTTGGAAGGAGGAATAGAGATATAGACTGTTTTCTAAATGAGGAAATCAGAAGCACAAAGAGACTTGGGAGTCCTTGTTCAAGATTTTTTTAAGGTTAACATGCAGGTTCAGTCGGCAGTTGTGAAGGCAAATGCACAGTTAGCATTTATGTCAAGATGGCTAGAATACAAGAGCAGGAATGTACTTCTGAGGCTGTATAATGCTCGGGTGAGATCTCATTTGGAGTATTGGGAGTGGTTTTGGGCCCCATATCTAAGGAAGGTTGTGCTGGTGTTGGAAAAAGGGTCCAGAGGATGTTTACAAAAAGATCTTTGGATGAAGAACTTGTCATATGAGGAACAGCTGAGGACTCTGAGTCTGTACAACTTGGAGTTTAGAGGATGAGGGGGGGGATCTTATTGAAACTTACAGGATACTGCGACGCCTGGCTAGAGTAGACGTAGAGAGGCTGTTCCCATTAGTAGGAAAAACTAGAACCAGAGAGCACAACTTGATGCTAAAGAGATGATCTTTTAAAACAAATTCATCATTCTGTTCAGCCGGAGAGTGGTGAATCTGTGGGACCCTTTGCTGCAGAGGCTGGGGAAGCCAGGTCATTGAGTGTCTTTTAGACAGAGATAGATGGTTCTTGATTAATAAGGGGATCAGGTCTTATGGTGAAAAGGCAAGAAAATAAGGATGAGAAAAATGTCAGCCATGATTGAATGGCAGAACACACTCAATGGGCAAAGTGGCCTAATTCTGCTCTTGTGTCTTATGCTCTTAATAAGAATGTACCAGCAACTTATATCAGACAAAGCAAAAATAGTGAAAGAAAAGAATTAAAGGCTGTTTATTGGAATGCTAATAGTATTCATGTTCATATGGATGAACTGATAACATAAATATAAGCTAATTATTATGATATGACAGCCAGACACATAATTGTAATTGGCCATGGCTGGTTAACCTGAATATTTTGAAGATATTTAACATTTTGGAAGGACAGGAGGAAAGGAAACACAGGTGGGTAGCACTGTTAATAAAGGATGGAAACAAGACAATAGTGAGAAATTATCTTGGTTTGGAAGATCAGGATATAAAATAAGTTTGGGTGGAGATTAGAGATAGCAAAGGAAATCCATCACTGAGTAATTTATAGGCTTTCCAATAGGCCTATCGTTTACACTATGACAGAGCAAACATCAAAAAATGGTGTCAGGATCTGACTGAAAAACAGGCAGGTTTTCTGTCCAGGTCTTATGATACTTTGTCAAAAAATGCAGGGAGTTGTGTTCCCCATTTTGAGGGGTTGGGCCTAAAGATGCCGGCAGAGCCGAAATCACACAGATCGGAGTGTCAGTTTAGATTTAAATCATGGCACCAATGATGTCAGGCTGCAACATTGGTATGATAATTAGGTCCTTCTTGCTTTGTGCAGGAACCTCATCAGTGACCTGGTTCCTGAACTTCTAAAGTAAAGCATGGGAACGGGATGGAATTGCTTAATATTATGGACATCATGCAAAAATTAGGTGGCATGCTGAATTAGAATTGGGTTACAGAAGGAACGTGATATTGCCTGTTGAATTGAAGATATCTATTAATTCATTCATGCATGTGGGTGTCGCTGGCAAGGACAGCATTTATTGCCCACCCCTAATTTTGCCGTTGAACTGAGTGGCTCGCTAGGCCATTTCAAAGGACATTTTTACGAGCCAACTGTATTGCTTTAGGTTTGGAGTTGCATGTAGGTCAGACCAGGAAATGACAGTGAACCACATGAGTTTTTATGACAATCAATATCAATTCCAGATTTCTATTGAATTTGTTTTCACCATCTGCTATGGTGAGATTTCAACTCACGTCTCCAGAACTTGTGCTTACGAAAAGACAGACGTCAGAACAGGTCATGTTCATTTCATTTGATTTTAAATCTAAGGACAAAGGGCTGGTACATGCCCTGCCAGGTATGTTTTTTGTAGGGATGGAGGGGGACATAAAATATATCAGGTGACAACTCACCTCTTAACATGCTAGGTATGCAAGCACAAATCATCTCCCTTATGTCAATAAAAAAAAGTTAAAAAGCCTGACTAGCAGAAATGGTAAAGTAGTGGTATTTTTGCTGGATTGGTAATCCAGAGTTTCTGGGTAATCCTCTGGGGACCTGGGTTCAATTAAAAGTCAAATGGCAATGTCCAGATACCACCACTATCATCATCACCTTGGTATATCCTGTGCAACAGGCAGTCAGGTGGGAATTTACCAGGAAGTCCTCAACGTCAACTTCAGGCTCCATGTAGTCCCATGGCATCAGGCCAAATATGGGCAAGGAAACTTGCTGCTGCTTACTACATACAATCAGTGGTCTTCCATGTTGGGTCCTACTTGATGGCAATACTGAGGGTAAAAATGATGCACAATATACCCTGGATAAGTTATTTCAATGTCCATCACCAAGAGTAGCTTGGTAGCACCATTACTGACAGAGCTGGTTAGGTCCTATAGACATAACTGCAATAGGTGTTGAGGGAACAACAAGAGAGGAAACCATACTTGATTTCATCCTCACCAACTTCTCTGCCACAGATGCATCTATCCATGCCAACACTGACAGGAGTGATCACTGCACAGTCCTATTGGAGACCAAGTCCCATTTTCACTTTAAGATACCCTTTATAATGGTAGTGTTGTGTGGCACTACCATTATGCTAAATGGGGTAGATATCAAACAATCTAGCAACTCAAGACTTGTGCTGTGGATCATCAGCAGCAGCAGTAGAACTGTACACAATGACAACCTGTAACCTCATGGTCCAGAAAGTAGCAGCTTTGCTCCACCAGTTAATTAATAATGTTCATTAATAATAACTAGAGAAGAGAATGCAGATTTGATGATTAATCTAATTGCTGGAACTAGCCCAGACAAATTGGACTGAAGTCCCAACTCAATTCCCAATTGGTCAACCTGGGTCATGTAAATCTTAAGAAGCTTGCCCCCATTCCCTCAAACTTCCTTTCTACATCTACTAATAGTTAACTTATGTATTTCTCCATAATTTACAACAATTTTAATCAGGCCATCAAAAAACTCGATCCCTCAGATAGCTCCTGTTTTCTCGTCGAGCAGTGCAAATTCACTGACTAGGGTGACTGTTAGGGGAAACTTCCTATAGGCACTATTGCACTTTGTCTCTCTCCTAGTACTGATGTTCCAACCTCCTCTGTTCCAGTTGGAACATACACTTGCCTGTCACAGGTTGATTGGAATTTCACCTCTTGAATAGCCAACACTCCAGCTGACGACAGTTAATCAGGCTGCAGCATTGGTTCTTAGGACAATTCACATCCACACAAATGATGCACGTTCCCTCAAAATCCTGTCATGTATAATTTGTACAGTAACAGCCCTGTCTTGGCCACCACAATTCTGGGAATCCAACTTGGGCTATTTCCGAAGTCACTTACGTAGACTTGATCATCTATTTCAAATGATCTTGCATCTTTTGTCGAATCATTTTTAAGCTTTTTGTTGCACTATTTTGCCTCTAACCTCACCACTAAATTTGGGAATACTCAGTCTTTGACCCATCAATTGTGCTGCTGGAGATACCTCTGATCAAATATGCGACGGTCCTGCATGTTCAGAGGAATCAGGCTATTTTAGTTTCCAAAGATGCAGGTGGTTGTTCCTTCAAGCCAGCCTTGAAAGCTTGAACTCCCCATTCAATCAGTCCATTTAAACAGGGATGATATGATGCAGTTCTGATATACTTTATCCCATTGGAAACATAGAAATTTTGAAATTTAGCATTTGTAAAAACCATACTGTTATCCGAATGATTTCCAGAGGTCCATGGGATGTGAAGCGCTGGCAAAGTTTTTCAACTGGTATATGCTTGTGGATCTCATTTCAAATACATCCATACATTTGCAGTGGGCATCTGCCAAAAGTAGGAATATAGTGCCAAGAAATGGTTCCATGTTTTCTATATGGACTCTCATCATTGGCCAACATGGCCATTCCCAGATGTGCACAGGTGCCATGACCAGTAACTTTTACTGTAACTGGCACTGATCACAGTGCTTTACCATTTTCTCAATATTGGCATCAATGACTGTCACCAAACATTGTTTATCAAAAGTGAAAATGCTTGCAATAGACATTGCAGCTCTGCAAAGAGCAATTCCCTTCTTTGCACAGGAATGCTCCTTTCCATACTCTATCAATGTGATAATGCCATTGTTGCAACTTAGTTCATTCTTGCGAATATGGCATGGCTTTCTGTCTTCATAAATCATCTCATACTGCCAACTAATATCCAGTTTCTGATCATGAAATCCCTACAGTGCAGAAGGAGGCTACCAAGCCTGCACCAGCTCTCTGAAAGAGCATCTTATGCAGACTCTCACCTTCGCCTTATCTTTGTAGCCCTACAAACCTACACATTTTTGGACATTAAGGAACAATTTTAACATGGCCAGTCAATCTAAACTGCTTATCTTTGGACTGTGTGAGGAAATTGGAGCATCTGGAGGAAACACGCCCAGATACAGGAGAACTTGCAAACTCCACAAAGACAGTTACCCAAGCTGGAATTGGACACAGGTCCCTGGAGCAGTGCTCACCATTATGCCACCATGGTGATTTTGATCTTTGCTAATAGTTTTTAAAGTTTATTTATTAGTGTCACAAGTAGGTTTACATCAACACTGCAATGAAATTAGTGTGGAAAATCCCCTAGTTGCCACACTCTGCCTGTTTAAGTACACTGGGAGATTTTAACAAGGCCAATGCACCTAAACAGCATGTTTTTCAGGCTCTGAGAGGAAACTGGAGCACCTGGAGGAAACCCACAGAGACATGGGGAGAACATGCAGAATCCACACAGACAATGACCCAAGCCAGGAATCAAACCCAGGTTTCTGATGCTGTGAGGCAGCAGTGTTAATCACTGTGGCCAAGTTTGGGGATGATACTAATATAGGTGGAGGGACAGGTAGCGTTAAGAAGGGGTGGAGGTTGCATAAGGACTTGGGCAAGCTGGAGAATGAGCAAAGAAGTGGTAGATGGAATACAATGTGAGAAAGCTTGAGGTTATGCATTTTGGTAAGAAAAAACAGGTGAAGATTTTTTAAATGGGGGGAATTCAGAAATTGGAAGCACAAAGGGACTTGGGAGACCTAGTTTAACAACCTGCATGGTTAACTTGCAGATTGAGTTGGCAGTTAGGAAGGCAAATATAATGTTAGCATTCATTTTGAAAAAATTAGAACACGAAAGCACTGCTGAGGCTTTAAAAGGCTCTGGTCATTTGGAAAATGGACCTTTGGAATATTGCAAACAATTTTAGGTCCCATAACGAAGGAAGGATATGCTGGCTTTGGAGAGGGTCCTGTGGAGATTCATGAGAATGATGTTAGGGATGAAAGGCTTGGTGTATGAGGATCATTTGGATACTCTGTGTCTGTAGTCAATGAAGTTTAGAAGGATGAGAGAAGATCTCATTGAAACTTACAGAATGATAAAAAGTTGAACAGAATGGACATGGAGAAGATGTTTCCATTAGTAGAAGAGACTAGGATCCAAGGACACAACTTCAGAATAAAGATATGACCCTATAGAACCAAGATGAGGTGGAATTACTTCACTCAAAGGATGGTGAATCCGTGGAATTCATTGCCACAGAAGGCTATGGAGGCCATGTCATTGACTGTGTCTAAGACAGCAATAGATAGCTTCTTGATTGCTAAGGGGATCAAAGGTTACAGGGAAAAGTTAGAAGAATGGGGTGAGAAATATATCAACCATGATCGAATGGTGGAGCAGACTCAATGCATCGAATGGCCTAATGCTGCTCCTACATCTTATGGTCTTTTGACTTTTTATCTTATTGCTTTAACAAATACAGAAATAGGCTGAAATCAAAACAGTGTGCTCACAATTCCAATGATATTTACAAAATTTCAAATGCTTTCCAAGCAACACTGGAAAAAAAAGATTAGTCAGCATTGAAAAAAAAATGAATTTTCCTGCTATGGATTCTTTATTACAACATGTGATGTTTAGATGGTGGAAAGCCAGCTTGGATTAATTAAGGGAAAATCATATTTAACAAATTTGTTGAATTTTTTTAGATGATAACAGAAAAAGGTGATAAGGATGATGCTGTTCATGTTGTTTGTATGGATTTTCAAAAGGCATTTGATATAGTGCCACAAACATCCTATGTTAGAGCTTGTGGATTTTAACAGAAAGAAAATAAAACAGATTTTCACACGTGGATTCAAAATTACTGAAAGAGCTATTCTCTGCACTGCACAGAGTACAAACTGAAAGTAAAACAATAACCTGTGCAATTACCCTAATGACATCACTGGCAAATCATGTGATCAGTTCTTATAGCTACCTATAACCCATAAATAATATCCCTCTCCCTTTACTTCTGTGGTCATGGTAACAAATTACTATGATGTCAATAATCAGTCCTATGTATACATCACTATTTATTATACGTAGTTAATAAGGAAGTTGGTCATGAGGACTTCTAATTCCTCTTTCGTTATATATGATGCTCTGGAATTTGGTTGTCCTTGACCTGAGAAGTAGGATTTGAAACTTCAGTAGACATTTCTCTTGGAACTAATCCTGCATCATTTTCACATAGTATAATAGCAAAGACACTATCATCAGATTCAACTAAGTATTGTGTAATAGGATTCACAACACTATAGGGACAGAAGAAGTTGGTACTTCTGGAGATGACTCTGAGAAATCATTTTGCTTTGTCAGCAGTTGGTCAGCATGGTGACACCAAACTTCAGTTTGAACCATGTAACAAATTGGACTTGTTTTTGCTAAAACTATGGTTGGTTCTCATTTTCCACTCCTGACATAATTACCTACTGACACTCAATCTCCTTATTGAAATGAGCATTGATTTCCTCTTACTTCTCATCTACTAACTTGAGATTGTGGTTGATGCTCTACTATCTGAGGTTTCTGGAGTTAATAATAAATGTTGTTCTCAACTTTTAATACTCTGTAAGAGTATTGATGCAAGTGAACTTTTGGTAGACGCATGAGTAATGTTCCTACAAGATGCCAAAAACCTATTCACACAACATAATGATGAACCTTGCTCTTTTGAAACTTTTAAAGAATATTTCAAGGATTATACAAATCTTTCAGCAAATCTATTGATTGATAGATGATAAGGTAAGGATTTTGTATGCTGCATATCATTTTGTAATAATCCTCAAACTCTCAACGTAAACTGTGAATCATTATTGTCAACAATCTGTTCAGGTTTAACAAATCTAGCAAAAATAGCGAGTCTCTGCTGGTCCAAAATTTTATCTGCTGTGCTGAAACTAGCATGTTGTCTAGGAAATTTGTGTTCTGGCTAGTGTTCAAATGTGTATTCATAGGCTGGCGAAAGCAGTGCCCAGCATTGAATCCCTTTATGGCTTTATTCTCCCTGAAAAGAAATAAGGTCAGGCTTTAGTTTAATTTAAAGTTTCTATTTGTAGAAGAAACCAATGGTTTAGAATTCATGCTGAACAAAGATGTTTGTGTGGGAGTTAGTTTTGGTTCCAGCTGAGATTGTACGTTTTTATAGAAGGTTATGGCATGAAGAAAGGTAGTTGCTTAGGAACTAAAGGTGCTCTGCAAGCTTTCCTTGTTCCTTAATTTTAGTTAAAAGCTAGCATTTGGAATAGGCAGTGACAGAGTAAACAATTCTCACTCTGCTCTGCTAGGGGAAGCTAAAGAGGAACTAGCTCTGAGTTTTGCTATAAGAAAATCCCTATAATGTAGCAATAATGATTCAGGCAGCCAGTGCCAAAGGTCTAAAGAGGAACTAATTGAGAAGCTAGAAAAATAAAAAAAAGTTTCCTGAAGAGTAAAAGGAGTAAAGGGACACCAGATAAAGCTGAGAAGCAATTGATTGGTAAGTATACAAGAGAAAAGTTTTCTAAAAGTAATCCTAAAGTTCGCAATGTCTTACTATTGTCTATAAATAAAGTACAAGGTACTGTGTACATTTTTGGTCACCCTATTATAGAAAGGATATTATTAAACTAGAAAGAGTGCAGAAGAGATTTACTAGGATGCTACTAAGACTTGATGGTTTGTTTTATAAGGAGAGGCTCGATAGACTGAAACTTTTTTTTCTCTGGAGCATAGGAGGCTTAGGGGTGATCTTATGGAGGTCTATAAAATAATGAGGGCATAGATCAGCTAGGTAGTCAATATATTTACCCAAGGTAAGAGAGTCTAAAGCTAGAGAGCATAGGTTTAAGATGAGGGGGGTGAGATATAAAAGGATCCACAGGGACAATTTTTTCAGAGGGTGGTGAGTATATGGAACAATCTGTCAGAGGTAGTAGTAGAGGTGGGTACAATTTTGTCTTTCAAAAAGCGTTTAGACAGTTAAGTGGGCATAGAAGGACATGGACCAAACACAGGCAATTAGGACTAGTTTTGGGTTTAAAGAAAGGGGTGCATGACAAGTTGGGCTGAAGGGCCTGTTTCCATGCTGTAAACTTGTATGACTCTATTGTAAAATCACAGAGGACTTGGACTGGTAGTGTCCTTTTACCAATTATATAATTTCTATCAAGGAGCTTGCTTCAGGCATGTTTGGGGATGTAAGACTATGGATCAAACTTTGGGTTAGGGACCAACATCTGCTTAGTAATTTGCCTTCCTTTATCACTCCTTCTAAATTCTGTTGGCTTTGAAAAAATACCCTAAACACTCAATGTGCTGTACTCACTCCACGGCAAAGAAGCTGAAGGGATCCATTCTCCCAAATTCAGGCATCCTTGCAGCCCTTTTTTTACTTCACGAGCTTGACTTCAGCTGGACCAGGTTCTAAGGTGGCAATATTGCAAACACATTTGCTGCTTTTTACCTCATTGTCAAATGTAGTAACTTGGTTCTGCATTTAATAACGAGCAAAGAACATTTATTCACAGTAATAATTATATACAGAACAATACAGATCTCATGCTTACAGTCATGCCTTCAGTGCCTAATTGCTGGGACAAACTCAGCTAAGTTGGTGTGAAGGCCCAACTCAGTTCCCAATTGGAACCAATTCAGCCTGAGTCACGACCCACTTTCAGAAGATTGCTCCTTAAGCATACAAGCATATCCCTCACTCTACTATTACCACTAAGTAAAAAGTCCAGGATAGTGTGCTAGGAGGAGCACCAAGTGTATCTAAAAATGTGTTAACCTGGTGAAGCTGCAACACAGGCCTAATTGCTGCCAAACAGCATAAGCTATGAATGATGGAGCTGAGAAATTGACAACCATTGTATCAAATTTCAAGTCTGCAGTTATGCCACATCCAGCTGTGAATGGTGGTGGACGATCAAGTAACTCACTGGAGGAAGATGTTCCATAAATTTCCCCATCCTCAGTGATGGGGGAGCCCAGCACATCTATGCAAAAGGGAAAGCTGAAGAATTTGCTACAATCTTCAGCCAGAAGTGTTAAGTGAAAGACCTATCTTGGCCATCTCCAGAGTTTTCCTTGCATCACAAATCCCTGAACTTAGCCTGTTTGTTTCACCGTGATATCGGAATGGCTGAAGACACTGGAACTGCAAAGGCTATGTGTCCTGACAGTATTCTGCCAGTAATACTGAAGGTGTGTTCAGACCTTGCTGCGTTCCTAGCCAAGCTGTCCCAGTACAGCTTCCAATACTGGCAATATGGAAAATTGCCCCGGTATATACTGTACATAGAAAGCAGTGATATGGAGTTGCCGGCGTTGGACTGGGGTAAGCACAGCAAGTAGTCTCTAAACACCATATTAAAATCCAACAGGTTTATTTGGTAGCACAAGCTTTCGGAACCCTTTCATTAGGTGAGTGCAAAGTTCGGTTCATGAACAGGGCATATATAGACACAAACTCAATTACAAAATAATGGTTGGAATGTGAGTTTTAGCAGGTAATCAGGTATTCACAGTGTAGACAATGTGAGTAGAGAGAGTGTTAAGCACAGGTTAAAGGTGTTTGAATTGTCTCCAAGTAGGATAGTTTGTGAGATGTTGCAATGCCAGTCATACCACACAGATAGTGTGATATGAACCCAAGATCTCAGTTGAGGCCCTCGTGTGTGGAACTTGGCTATCAGTTGCTGCTCAGCAATTCTGCGTTGTGTGTCGTGAGTGCCTCTTTGGAGAACGCTTACCTGAGGATCAGAGCCTGAATGCTCTTGACTGCTGAAGTATTCCCCGACAGGAAGAGAACACCAACATCATGGCTACCACCAACACCACAAACTGCTGGCTCAAAGTGGAGAGGATCTCCAAGCAGATCGTGCATATCGACACTGACATCACGTTTCTACAAAGATACAAGAAAGCAAACAAAATACCGAAAAGACTACAGATCACTACCCCACTCAGGTCAACTTATAACAACAGACTATGCTGAAAGACTCTGCCATCGCACCTCTCTCTCACTCCTCAACCACCTCATACATCAGCTCTACAGCATATCCGGCAATCTGGAAACCAAGACAGAGTACACATTCTCAACTTATGCTCAGTACCCAGACCTGCTGCGAAGCAGACGAGACAATGAAACTATGCCATGTCCATGCACACCAAGAACAAGAAACTTGAGAAACTTGGCATCATCACCAGCAGCAACCAAGCCTCCCCTGGTACTAATGTAGAAAACAGTACTTACCTGTGGTTGTCAACTTGTCAGACTACACTGTCCAACAGATGAAATGAAAGTTCTCAGCTGAGGACTCAATTTTTGCACATCCACCAAAATGGACCCCATCAGTCTCGCAGCAGACGCAGAGAAATTCATCAGGCAAATGCAGGAGTTTTTCTACAGACCCCAAGAGGCCAACAGTGAAGCTGAAGAGACAGCCAATGAATCAGAGCAGCCAACAGAGAGATTTGCAGTGCAGCAACCAAAGAGGAAAGAATCAAATTGGACTCCTCCGAAGGGCTGCTAAACTCGACTCGACATATATGCTCATACAGTATGGAGGTGCGCCAATGCCAGATTCATCAACCGCACTCACAAGACAGCCTTGAATGTCACCCAAGCACAACACCATCTGCGCTCTCAAGGTGAATCGCAACATTGTCATCAAACCAGCAGACAAAGGAAGGGCCACCATCATACTGAACAGAATGAATTACTGCAAAGAAGTGTACTAATAACTGAATAACGACAGATACTACACGCAGTTGACTGCAGGTCTGACCAAAAAAAACACATCTGTTAACTCAACAGAATGATCAAGATCTTTGATCTGGACTTTCAGAGCATCCTCCGTACTTTCATTCCACGTACTCCTCCGGAGATCTCTATTGCCTTCCGAAGATACACCAGGCCAACACACCCAGCCATCCCATTGTATCAGGCAATGGGACCCTGTTTGAGAACCTCACTGGCTACATCCTGAATCCTACAAAGAACCCCCAACTTCTGTCACGATACTGCAGACTTCATACAGAAATTCAGCACCCATGGAGCAGTTGAACCAGAACACTCCTCATCATAATGGATGTCTGGACAGTCTATACCAGCATCCCCTATAACGACAGCATTGCTGCAACTGCCTCAGTACTCAACGCTGACAACTGCTGATCTCCAGACACAATTCTACAATTCATTTGCTTCATCCTGGACCACAATGTTTTCACCTTCAACAACCAGTTCTTTATCCAGGCATATGGAACAGCCATGGGGACTAAATTTGCATCTTCAATACGCCAGCATTTTCATGCATAAGTTCAAACAAGATTTCTTCAAACAAGACAGAACCTTCAACCAATGCTATACGTTAGATATATTGATGACATTTTCTTCCTTTGAACTCACGGTGAACAATTGCTGAAACAATTACATAATGACATCAACAAGTTCCATCAACAAGCAGACTAACCATGGACTACTCTCCAGAATTGGTTTCATTCTTCAATACATGCCTCTCCATCAAGGATGGTCACCTCAGCATTTCTCTATACTGCACCCCACGGATAACTTCACCATGCTCCATTCCTCCAGCTTCCATCCCTAGATACGTTACAGAAGCCATCTCCTACAGATAAGCTCTCGGTATACACAGGATCTGCTCAGATGAGGAAAATCACAACAGACATTTACAGACACTGAAAGACACTCAAGAACAGGATATGGTGCTCAACTTATTGATCGACAGTTCCAACGTGCCACAGTGAAAAACCACAGAAGATGAACACAAGACACAGTGGACAGAGTACCCTTTGTCATCCAGTACTTCACTGGAGTGGAGAAGTTACGGCATCTTCTCCAGAGCCTTCAGCATGTCATTGATGAAGTCGAACATATCACCAAAACCATCCCCACACTCCTTTTACTTGCCTTCAAACCACTGTGTAATCTCAAGCAGACCATTGTACACAGCAAACTACCCAACCTTCAAGGGAACAGTGACCATGACACACTACAACCCTACCACAGCAACCTCTGCAAAGCATGCCAGATCATCAACACGGATGCCATCATCTCACGTGAGGACACCATCCACCAGGTACACGCTATATACTCGGCCAACGTTGTCTACCTGATACGCTGCAGGAAAGGATGTCCAGAGGCATGGTACATTGGCGAGACAATGCAGACGTTACAACAACAGATGAATAGACACCACTTGACAATCACCAGGCAGGGGAACATGCAACCGTCAAGGGCATTCAGCCTCTGATCTTTGGGTAAGTGGCCTTCATGACACACAACAATGCAAAATCGCTGAGCAGAAACTGATAACCAAGTTGTGCACACATAAGGATGGCCTCAACTGGGATCTTGGGTTCATGTCACACTAGTTGTAATCCCCACAACTTGCCTGGGCTTGCAAAATCTCACTAACTGTTCTGGCTGGAGACCTTTAACCTCTGTTTAACTCTCTCCTCACTCACATTATCTGCACCTGTACAGACTTGATTACTGTTAAGACTTGCATTTCAGCCATCATCTTTTAATTAATTTTGTGTCTATATATGCTGTTTATGAACCAAACGCTTCACTCACCTGATGAAGGGGCAATGCTCTGAAAGCTCAAGTTACCAAATAAACCTGTTTCACAAAAAGCAGGACAAACCTAACCAGGCCAATTACTACCCCAGCAATTTACTTTCAACCATTAGTAAAGTGATGGAGGGTGTATGCTATCAAACGATACTTGTTAGCAAAGTCTGCCCTCTGATGCACAGTCTGGGTTTCATCATGACTACTCAGCTGCTGTCCTTAGTTCAAACAAGGACAAAAGAGCTGAGGTGAGAGTGATTTCAAAGAACAAAGAACAAAGAACAAAACAGCACGGGAAACAGGCCCTTCGGCCTAACGAGCCCGCACCGCCATCCCGATGTTCCCACCTCTACCCACGATCCCTGTCCATGTTTACAGATCTATGGATTAAATACCTAATTTGAGACAATTTAGGGAGAATTTGTTTTGCCAATTAGCCATGGAGCACATCTTTGGGATGTGGGAGGAAACCAGAGCACCCGGAGAAAACCCACGCAAGCACAGGGAGAATGCGCAAACTCCCACAGACACAGGCCCAAATCCATGTATCTGCACGGCACAGCGATAGTCACTGAGCTGTCGTGTTGCCCATCAAATGGTCCAGGTCAAGCGTACACTAACGGCGTGAAGCACTAGGATACTCTCGAAAAAAAAATCCAAGAGCAGCCCTCTCACGACCCATCGCGTGTATGCCCCTTGTTAGACAACAAGGTGGACCAAAGCACCTGTAGGATAAAAACAAGTACATCAATGTCATCATCTATTTACACACTTCCCAGGGACTCCCCAGGTTCATGATCCCTATTTTAAATCAGTTTTCTATACCCCCTCCATTCCCATTCTGTTCATGTGCCCATCTAAGTATTTCTTAAATAACTCCAGAGTGCCTGCCTCCACCACTTTACTTGGCAGCGCATTCCATACCCCCAAACCCTCTGTGTGAAAAAACTCCCTCTAGCATCCAAATTATACCTTACCCCCCTCACCCAAGCCTGTGACCCCTCGTGCTATTTGAGTCCATCCTATGAAAAAGCTTAGCCCTGTTTACTCTATCTGCACCTCTCATAATCTTGTACACCTCTATTAGATCTCCTCTAAGTCTACGCCTTTCTAAGGAAAACAGCCCCAATTTGCCTGACCTCTCCTCGTAACCCAGACCTCCCATACCAGGCAGCATCCTGGTAAACCTCCTGTGCACTCTCTCCAGAGTCTCCACATCCTTCCGGTAATAAGGCGACCATAACTGGATGCAGTATTCCAAATGAGGTGTAACCAATGTTTTATACAACTGCAACATTAAAGGCCAGCTCTTGTACTCTATACCCCTTCCTATAAAGGCTAGCATATCATATGCTTTCTTCACAACCTTCTACACCTGCTCTGCCACCTCTAGAGACTTGTGCACCTGCACCCCCAGGTCCCTCTTCGTTGGACTTTAACCTGGTGTTGTGAGACTTCTTACTGTATTCAACACATCGTGCAGTGCTAGCTCTTTGGTAGTAATTTAAACCAAAATTCATTGCACTCCTTTAACCACATAGTGACATTTCTATCCCATCAGCAATTCCTGCTAAAGGAACAAAATTGCAGTCCTTCAGATAAGAAATTAAACCAAGACCGTATGCCTTTTGTGCAACGTTATTTATCTGTACTGCTACCTTTAGGGACCTGTGCACTTTCATAGGTCCCCTAAACGTACCTTCCATTTATTCAAATATCTTTCCAATTTTTCCTTTTCAAGGATCTCTGGCTACAACCAGATTCTATAGAAAGGGTTGCATTCTCCTAAGAACTCACTGCATATAGAAAATTCTTCTAACCTACATAGAACATAGAACATTACAGCGCAGTACAGGCCCTTTGGCCCTCGATGTTGCGCCAGCCAGTGGACCCTCTAACCTGTCTCCTCTCTCCTAATTTTAGATTGACTTCTGAATGAGAGATTTTTCCTTTTTGGTCATTGAAATCCTCTGCAGAATTAAGCTAAATTTTATTTGAATTTTGCTTTTCATCTTCACTGCTGCTGTGGAAATAGCCACAGTATTTCAATATTTTTCCCATGGCCTGATTCCAATATTTTTCCATTGCTAGTCTTCAGTGCTATACACTTCAAACAGATTTATCATCTTTACTATGGTGGTCAAATTCTTGAGCCATTTAGCCTTTGAATATAAAAGTTATGGGTTCAACTTCTACTCCAGGATTCGAGCATGTAAAATAGAATGATATTTATTTCAAGGTAGTACTGCATTATTTCTTTATTCATTTCATGGGATATGGGTGTTGCTGGCAAGACCAGCATTTGTCATGAATCACTCATTGTTCTGAACTGAGTGGCTTGCAAAGCTATTTCAACAATCAGCCATTTTATTTTGAGTCTGAAGTCACAAGTTGAGGATTGCAGATTAACTTCCCTAAAGGGTACTCGTGAATCTGATGCGCTTTACAATTAATAATAGTTGTCATGGTATCATCACTGTGACTAGCATTGTAATAAGAAATCTCACAACACCAGGTTAAAGTCCAACAGGTTTATTTGGTAGCACAAGCCACGAGCCTTTGGAGCGCTGCCCCTTCATTAGGTGAGTGGGAATGCTATTCACAAATAGGGCATATAAATATAGAACAACATAGAACATAGAACAAAACAGCACAAACAGGCCCTTTGGCCCACGAGTTGTACCGATCACATCTACCAATCCACAGACCTATCTGTAACCCCCTATCCTATTCTTTTCCATATACTCATCCAGAAGTCTCTTAAAAGACCCCAGTGAGTTGCCTCAACAACCTCCGACGGCAGTCGGTTCCATTCACTCACCACCCTCTGAGTGAAAAACCTACCCCTGACATGTCCATTGTATTTGCTTCCCTGCACTTTAAATCTGTATCCTCTCGTAGTGACCATTTCAGCGCGGGGAAATAGTCTCTGAGAGTCCACCCTATCTATCCCTCTCAACATTTTATAAACCTCTATCAGGTCGCCTCTCAACCTACGTCTCTCCAGTGAGAAGAGCCCCAGCTCCCTCAACCTATCTTCATAAGGCCTGCCTCCCAATCCAGGCAGCATCCTTGTAAATCTCCTCTGAACTCTCTCAATAGCCACTACAGCCTTCCTATAATGAGGCGACCAGAAACTAAATCTACAAAATAATGGTTGGGATGTAAGTCTTTACATGTCACAGAATCTATTATCTGTAAAGACTTGCATTTCAACCATCATTTTGTAAATTGAGTTTGTCTTTATATGCCCTATTTGTGAACAGAATTCCCACTCAGCTGATGAAGGGGCAGCGCAGTGAAAGTAGTGGCTTGTGCTACCAAATAAACCTGTTGGACTTTAACCTGATGCGTGAGGCTTCTTATTGTGTTTACCCCAGTCCAATGCCAGCATCTCCATATCGTAGCTTTATAATTCTACATGTATTAATTGAATTTAAATTTCACTTCTTGAACATATGTCCCCAGAGCATTAGCCTGAGCTGTTGGGTCACTAGTCTAGTGACATTTCAATCTCATCAGCAATTCCCGTTAAAGGAACAAAATTGCAGTCCTTCAGATAAGAAATTAAACCAAGACCTTATCCATCCATTCAGGTGAAATGTAAAAGACCAGATGCTACTTCTTGAAGAGTAGTGGTCCTGATGCCTTAGACAATATTTCAGTTTCTCAGACTGCACCAATAATGCCAGTCATATAGGGAGGTGATGGCCTAGTAGTATTATCGCTAGATTATTAATCCAGAAACTCTGTAATGTTCTGGTGACCTAAGTTCAAATCCTGCCACGACAACTGGTGGAATTTGAATTTAATAAAAAATATCTGGAATTAAGAAACTACTGATGACTGTGAAAGCATTGTTGATTGTTGTAAAAACCTCTGATTCTGTAATGTCTTTAAGGGAAAGAAATCTGCTATCCTCATCTGCTTTGGCCTCCACATGATTCCAGACCCACAGCAATGTAGTTGACTCTCAACTATCCTTGGGCATCCAGGGATGGGAAATAAAGCGACACCCATATCCCATCAATGAATTTTTAGAAAAGGTCAACTAGTCATCATATGGCTGTTATGTGCACAATTTGATTGCAGCATTTATCTATTTAACAATATATTTAAAAATAATTCATTGGCTGTAAGGGGAAGCTTAATAAGCAAATGCAAAAGAAAGGAAATGATGCAGCACAGAAGGGAGCCATTCACCCCATCTTGTCCATGTTGTTCCAAAGACACCCAGGTGCCCTTTCTAATCCCATCTTCCTGCACACAGCCCATAGCCCTGCAGCTCACAGCTCTGAATGCAGATCCAAGTACTTTTTAAAAAGAGTTCAGGATGCCTGCCTCTATCACCAACTCAAGCAGTGAATTCCAGACACTGAGTACACTCTGAATGAAAAACTTTTCCTCATGTCCCCTTTAATTCTTTTGATACTTAGCTTGAATCTATGATTCCTTGTTTTTGGATGCTTTGCCAAGCGAAACAGATTCCTTCAATCTACTCTATCTCTACTCCTCATAATTTTGTGTATGGTAATCATGTCATCCCCTCAGCCTTCTCTGTTCGAAGGAAAACAGCCCCAACTTCTCCAATTTCTCCTTGTAGCTACAATTCTCTAGCCTTGGCAACATTCTAGTAAATCTATTTTGCATTCTACCCAGAGTAATGCTTCCTGTAATGTGGTGACCAGAATTGCACACGATATCCCAACTTGCCTCACTAGTGTTTTATACAGTTCCACCATTATATCCCAACTTTTGTATTCTATACTCCAATGAAGGACAGCATTCCATATGCCTTTCGTGCATTTATCTGTACTGCTACCTTTAGAGACCTGTGCACTTGCACATCAGGATCTTTCAATCCATCTACTCCTCTCAGTCAGTATATTCCCATTTGTTGTGTATTCCTTTTACTATTATGCATACTTATCAGCATTGAACTCTCGCTGCCATTTTCTTACTCACTTCACAAATCTGTATCATTTTGGAACTTGCAGCTATCCTCAAGACAATCCACGACGTGGCCAATTTATGTGTTGTCTGCAAATTTCCCAATCATGCCCCCATGTTCAAGTCCCACTCATTAACATATGAAACAAAAAGCAGGGGTCTCAACACCAAGCCCTGTGGAACACCGTTTGAAACAGCTTTCCTCTCATGAGGGAAACCATGGTGGCTCAGTGGTTAGCAGTGCTGCCTCACAGTGCCAGGGACCCAGTTCGATTCCTGGCTTGGGTCACTGTGTAGAGTCTGCATGTTCTTCCCATGTCTGTGTGGTTTCCTCTGGGTGCTCCAATTTCCTCCCACAGTCTGAAAGGTTAGGTGCATTGACCATTCTAAATTCTCTCTTAGTGTGCCCAAACAGGCGCAAGAATGTGATGACTAGGTGATTTTCACAATAACTTCATTACAATGTTAATGTAAGCCTCTTTGTGACATGAATAAATAAACAAAAATAAAACCATTGACCATTTGTTTCCTGTTACTAAGCTGACTTTGGATCCAATTTACTACATTACATTGCATCTCATGTGCTTTTATTTTTTTGAACCAGTCTTCCATATGGGACCTTATCAAATGCCTTAGTAAAATTCATATAGACACCATCTACTCACCATCCTATTGATCCTTCTTGTCACATCCTCAAAGAATTTAATCAAATTTGTAAGCATGACCCCTTAAAGCCATGCTGACTATCCCCAACTAGTCATGATGTAGAGATGCCGGCAATGGGGTAAACATAGTAAGAAGTCTGACAACACCAGGTTTAAGTCCAACAGATTTATTTGATAATAAACTCACAAGCTTTTGATGTTATCCTCTTCGTCAGGTGAATGAGGTGTTCTGGTCTCAGACAGCACTTATAACAGCACAGACAATTTACAGATTACTGATTAGAATGTGAACCTTTACACCTAACCTGCTATTCAAGTCTTAAAGTGGCTAACAATGTGAGGGGCACTGAGCACAGGTTAAAGAGATGTGTATTGTCCTCAGACAGTACAATAAGTGAGGTTTTGCAAACCCAGGCAAGTTGTGGAGGTTACAGATAGCGCGACATGAACCCAAGATCCCTGTTGAGACCGCTAGATCATCGACATGGATGACATCATCACACGTGAGAATACCATCCACCAGGGTCACGGTACATATTCTTGCGACTCGGCCAACGTTGTCTACCTAATATGTTGCCAGAAAGGATGTCCCGAAGCATGGTACATTGGGGAGACCGTGCAGACATTACGACAGTGGATGAATGAACATCACTCAACAATCACCAGGCAAGACTTTTACCTTCCTGTTGGCGAACACTTCAGTGGTCACAGGCATTTGGCCTCCGACCTTTGGATAAGCATTGTCCAAGGTGGCCTTCATGACACACGACAGTGCAGAGTCACTGAGCAGAAACTGATAGCCAAGTTCCGCATACACGAGGATGGTCTCAACAGGGATCTTGGGTTCATGTCACACTATCTGTAACCTCCATGACTTGCCTAAGTTTGCAAAACCTCACTTACTGTATTGTCTGGGGACAATACACATCTCTTTAACCTGTGCTCAGTGCTCCTTCCACTCACATTGTTAGCCACTTTAAGACTTGAATAGCAGGTTAGATGTAAAGATTTGCGTTCTATTCAGTAATCTGTAAACTGTCTGTGCTGTTATATGTGCTGTCTGAGACCAGAACACCTCATTCACCTGACGAAGCTTGTAAGTTTACTATCAAATAAATCAGTTGGACTTAAAACTGTTGTTGTCAGACTTCTTACTTTTCCCCGAATAGTCCATGCCTTTCTAAATGACAGTTTATTTGATCTCTCGTAATCGATTCTAACAATTTTCCCACCGCCTAAGTATGACTAATCAGCCTGTACTTGTTTGACATTTCCTTCATACCCTTTTTCAGCAAAAAGGTTACATTTGCATTCCTCTAATCCTGTAGCACCTCATCTGTGTCTCGTAAAGCTTGGAAAGTAATCCTCAGCATCTGCTATTTCCTCCCTGATCTCCTTCAACATCCAAGGAACAATCCAGTCGATCCTGGTGGCTTTTCCACTTTCAAAGACTCCAAGTCCTCTAACTCTTCCTCTCTCATGATTGTTTTATCCAATATTTCACAATCCTCCTCTTGAATTGCTATATCTACATCATCCTTTTCCTTTGTAAATATGAAAACAAAAAAAAAATCAATTCTCATATCCTCTGCATCTTCTCACAAGTTTTATTCTTCATCTCTGGTAGGTCCCACTTTTTCTTTAACTGTCCTTTTGCTCTTTATATATTGGTAATACATCTTTGAGTTTTCCTTAATCTTGCTTGTGAATATTCTTTCATGTCTTATCTGATTTCCTTACTTCCTTTTTTACTTGATCCCTATACTTTCTATACTGCTCTAGGCTATCTGCAGTGATCAAGTCCAGTTCATTCAAACATCTATATTAAAGTCTTCCAACACTTTGTCCTTACATGGTACTTCTATTCTTCTCATTGTAGGATGTCTCTCCCACAGAAACAACTATCCCCAAGCTTGGCCTCTTTAATAGTGCAAGATCATAGTCGATGCAGAAATGTATTTGCCTCATGGAGTTCTCAGGACCCAGAATGTTATAGATTATCTATTTACTTCTTTTGCAAAGCACTTTCAGTAGTCACAGAATACAGAAACAGTCCTTTGCCTGAGCCTTTAAACACACAGAATCAGAATCCTACAGTGCAGAAGGAGGCCATTCAGCTGACTGAGTCTGCACCAATCACAATCATACTCAGGCCTTATCCACATAACCCCATATTTACCTTAGCTAATCCCCCTAACATTAAGGGGCAATTTTGCATGGTCAATCGACTTTACCTGCACATCTTAGGACTGTGGGAGGAAACTAAAGAACTCAGATGAAACCAATACAGACATGGGGAGAATGTGCAAACTCCACACAGACAGTGACCCAAGCTGGGAACTGAACCCCAGTCCCTGATGCTGTGAGGTAGCAGTACCATCATGCCACCCCTGCGTCATTACACATAGAATCTGCATGTTCTCCACGTATCTGTGTGGGTTTTGTCTGGGTGCACCAGTTTCCTCCCACAGTCCAAAGATATGCAGGTTAAGTTGATTTGCCATGCTAAATTATTCCTGATTATCACTATAAATATATGGGGTTATGGGGATAGGGCCATAGTGGAACTACTGCCAGTGCAGGCTTGATGGGCTGAATGGCCTCCTCCTGCACTGCAGCAACTCTATGATAACAACCTGCTCCATTTAAGAAAAATAGGAAATGTACTAACATAAATCCCATTCTGAAAGTGATTTTTTCCATTTTAAACATAGTATGGCAATTGATTGCCTTTTATATTGCTCCGTGCAGGTGGGTTTCCGATTTTTAGAAATGCCCACTAACCATGTTAAATAAGAACTCAACACTTGATAGCGTATTTTGAAATAAAGTAAATCTTTATTATATTAAAAGACTTTATCAGTAATCTAAAGGCTGGAAAGTTTGGGCAAGTTCAGACAGAGCTGCATTTGTCAAATAGTCCGGAGGGACTCAAGAAGTCAACAACAATGTCGAGGAGACATTCAGAGATCCAGGTACCCCAAGAGATAATTGGGCTGATACAGGGTGACGTGAGGATTTACTCTGAGGTCTGGGGTGATGTTATATCCCACATGCATGTAAACAAAATTTACCTCTAAGATACTGGTCATAAACTGGCTTATGTATTCGGACAAATCATCCAGACTTGAAACATTGGCTCTTTTCTCTCTCCACAGATGCTGTCAGACTGCTAAAATTTTCCAGCCTGTTTCGAGTCTAGAGATCCTTCATCAGAACTGTTACATTCTCTAACGAATAGGGTCAATAGTTCTGAGAAAGGGTCATCTAGACTCGAAACATTGGCTTTATTCTTTCCCACAGATGCTGTCAGACTTGCTGAGGCTTTCCAGCGGTTTTTGTTTTTGTTCTATTTCATAAGAGTTGGTCTCCCTGGTCCTGGATGCATTTTAAAGCAAATTTCCTATTTTGCTGTATGCACTATCGTTAATTCGATGTATTACAGGCTGAAGCAAAGAACCATTATTATTGTTTTTGTCATATTGGATACATCAAGAGCCATCATGTGACTGTCTTGACAATGCAGGCAGGAAGGTAACATGCATTCAGATTAAATGTGACAAATTTAGTGTAGATTCGTCTGTGGTGCATTAACGCCTTGCTGGTCAAGGTAAACGAGGATAAAAACTTAATCTAGATTTTAACTTCAGATGTAAGTTGCACAAGAAGGGCCAAGGCAGCAAATCCCTGCAGTGTTAAAGTTTATTTATTAGCCACAAGTAGATTTACATTCACACTGCAGTGAAAATCTCCTAGTCACCACACTCCGGTGCCTGCAAGAGTTTAACTTCCAGGCCTCATTTCCAAAAAAGTAGGTGGCCACCTACTAAACCTGGTGGGGTAAGCAGGAGATTGCAATCTGTAACCTGACTGACCCTGGCAGATTCCAAGCAAAGAGTGGGGATTCTCAGTCTGTCACGAATTGGGCTGTAAGAATGCCTCGGATGAAGGAGGTCATGGTTGCCCTTCATTATGAGGCTCAGAATAGCAATCCTGCACCTTCTGGTCTATGATAAAATTAATCAAGGTTCATTTTACTACTTTTTATGTCCTCTTCTAATCTGCTCCAGTCAATCAAGTACCATTAGTTACTACAATGATGAGCAACTAAAATTGTGTCTGTGCCCTAAATTGCCTCATAAGACCCCAAATCTTAAACATCGATGAACCTCCACCTAGCTATGGTGAGGGGCTCTAATGCAGTCACATCAGGAATGAAAGGGCAAGCCTATCCCATTCACACCGGGTGAAGGGATTAAAATCAAACTTTAATTTTCACTTTAAAAATGTTAAGTGCTTCTTGATGATCAGATTCTTGTCTGCCTGACATCTATATCAGATATATATTTGTAAATGTGTTTAGTGTATCTGTTAACATATGTTAATTGGATCTTCCTGCACCATTTACATGGGTCAAGACACTTTGTTCACAGGTCAGGGTGATGAACGTATTGAATTCAAAGAACATCTTGTAAATCCTTTTATAGTTTTGGTTTTTGGACAGCATTATTCAGATGGGTTAGCACTTTTTGAATTCTATGAAAATCTAACTATATTTATGTAGTTATGAGAAATGGCAAACAGTTTTGTTCTCGTTTGTCTTCAAAGAAATTAAGATTATATTGACAAAGACGCATAACAAGGCTAATAATAGGCTTCTTAATAGTATAGTTCCATCTAAAATAAGAAAGCTTATTTCTAAATCAATTTTATGTTGATGCAGAAGAAGCATATGTCATTATCTTGGAATTTCAATGAGCATAATAGCTTGTAATACTGTAAATAAACTGTTTTTACCGAGTATTAATTCTTTATCAGGTTATTGCTCAGTAAGTTTGTTTGTTGGTTATATTTTGACCTGTGATCCACTAAATGGTTTATTCATTCACCTTAAAAGATAAAAGATGTCACTTGGCAGCATCTGCTAGGTTTCACCAAGTTGAAAAAACAGTGATGTGTTAGCTTTTTAAATCCATGGTTCTGCTTAAATGTGTAACAATAGCAACTTACATCTGTAGTTGCAAAATGTCCCAAGATTTTAATGTAAACACATTCTAGCTCACAAGATTTTTAGGTATCAATAATTGAGTTATCAGTAATGTTGGCAAAAATCCTAACAAAAATCCTTTACATAGAGCTAAGCAAGTGGATGATCAAATGGGGTTTGTTGAACACCACCAGCATCTTGTGCTAGCCAATTTTAGTTTATATAAGCTTCAGCCTTCCATTCAGTTTAGTTCATTGACACATGTTTGAAGCATTCCATGAATCACTGGGTGCCTGATCAGGAAGACCCCCATCACAAGCATCCTGCGAGAGAGCAGAATGCATCCTGAAGGACCCTTAATGTGGCCTTTGTGTGGTCCCTGAAGAGTCTTAATTGACCACCAAACAGGAAGGTCGCCCTCAAACTTCTCAGACTTAATCATAGAATCAGAAAAACAATGAAATGTCCGCCCCACATTCTTATGGGCACCATCCTTCCCAGCCCACCTGCTGGTAGGAGGATGGATTAAAATTCTGGCTATCATTTGTAAATTTGGCAATAGCTAACATGCTAATACATTGTAGGATTATATGAGTAGTAGAACATAGATGCATTTTTTAATGATTATGGTAGATGTTATTATTTTTCTAAAAATACCTGCCATGGGTGAAAGTTGTCTCCTGTAATAGCTCAATTGAGTCAGCAGTGAATCAGAAGCCTGTTGTGCACTTAGTTCATTTTTCCTTCTAAGTTGAATGGCCACTCAGCAACCCAAAGATATCTGTGCAGGCTGCAGCCATTTTCACCCCACTGCACAATTTAAAGGACTCTCGCACTGAAACAAATAACTGATATAATACAAAAAAATGATTGGCAGAATGTAAAGTCTCCATTAAGCAAGGGAATAACCAGGAGCAGGCTGTGCATGCACAGTTCAGCAGTGTAAGTCCTTTAGGCTAAAGACGAGCCGGTGCATAGAAAAGGAAACTGGCATAAAAATCCAGGTCAAGAAGTGGTGTCCCAGCAGGAGACAGAAAGGTTCCAATGAAAAGTCCCAGCAAAGAACAGGAAAAGGTCCCAGTTCAGTTACAAAGAGAGGAACTGAGAAACAAGTTCCAAATAAGAAAAAGGCTGCAGTAACAGTCTTTTAAGTGTAGAAGGCTAAAGGAAGGCCTTAATAATTGAAATGGATTCGGGAGAATCCTGAATCCAAGAAAGTAGCTGAGGTTTGATGACTGTATTGCAGGCTGTTGGAGCAAAGTACCCATTTGGAGCCAGAGTATTCTGTTCATTGCAGCTGAGGTTGTGCTTCTGAATTGGTACTTGGGAATGGAATCTCAGGAGATGACATTGAAATCCTGCAAGGGGGTCTGTCGTTGATGCCATCCTAGTTGGAATGACATTTGGAAAGAAGTTCTAGGTTAGATCTTCAAAGATGAAGATTGGAGACCCTCATATGACAGATGGAGTTTCAGTGCAATTGATTGATACACAGCATTATTGATGTCTGGATGGGCCATTGAGAAATCCATGGAATTTGCTTTAGCGGCTTTATTGTGTAGTATGGTGTGTTTGACCACAGTTAGCTTGTTAATGTACATGTGCCTTATATTAATCATGAATTATTAGAGGAGTATATGACTGACATTGTAAACTGTTTTATCTTTCTGACCTGGTATAGTAAAGTTTATTTTTGTCCATTCAAAATCTGTGGAATTTTGTGCTTTATTCACTTTGCCTACTTAAAACAAAACGTTATTGGTCCCTAACCAAGTCTCACCAACAATGTGGAAGTCTAGCTAAGAATCACGTCATTGGTATTGTACCTTGCAAATAGTTTGTTGATAATGATTTTGAAAAGAATTAAACATTCAGTATTCATATGAAAGATACTTTCACACCTTTGTAAATGATCCATTGAAGAGATCTAATTCCAAATATAGTTCCTGTTCCTTTATAGTACAAAATTTCTGATGACCAAGATCCTTTTAAACCTGTTTTTGAATATCAAGTCTCTGTAGAAATCACCTCGAGGCAGTCCCAAAGGCTGTCATTAAAGATATGCTTCACAGGATTTAATTATATTTTATAGAAATACTCAACATGATATATGATTTTGGAAGTTCTGAAAGATACTTCATAAACTTCAGTATATTGCATAAAGTGATGTTCTGAGAATCAATGCAAATCGATTCTTATTTTGTAGGTAATGTAAAAACTCCTTTGACGATGTACATGGTCATAATGAGACTGAAAGTTAGGAATGTAATGAAGTGTCTTGTGTTAAAGTATTCATATATTCAGAATAATTCTGTTTGAGCTTTTGGACAGAACCAAAGCAGAATTCTTTGTGTAAAACTAAAAAAATTGTCAGTATAACACAACCCTGTGGCTAAAGATTCTCTTTAACATTATAAACATGATATTTTAATTTCAAATCAGATACAGAATTTGTATAATGAATCAATATTTACTGAAACATCTTTACTTTTGTGTATATGTGACATCACTTGTATTTTAAATATCTTATTATTGTACTCTTGATTCTTAATTCTATGAATATACTGGATGTGTAGCTTTCTTTTGGAAATGATTGTTGATTTTAGAAAAAATACCAACTGAAGTTGTTTAGTAATTTCTTCTCTTACTTTTTTATTGATGAAATATTCCAGCTAAAGAAAAAAATGTAGATATTCCCAGTGTTTCTGAAGTCCGCAGCCAAGCAAGGCAGGTCAGTCAGTGCATCCCCTAGTTTCTGACATTTTAAATTACCTGAATAATACCTGCAGCAATCTCCAAACCTAATTAACATCCCAAGCAATTATGGCTGGGTCTAAATGTACAATCTGTCTAAAGGAGCTGGAAACAGCTTAGATTGTTTTTTTTTCCCAGATCAGCTAGCATTGCTGCCTGACTTCTTATGCAAAATTGTAACATGTTCTGATATTTTCTTCAGAGCAGAGCAAGTTTTTTTTCCATCAAGTAATCAATGCGTTGCTGAATGAGTTCATTTTAATGCACTCAATCATGCCTCTAATGTTCATAGCTTACGGGTGTAGGCATCAGTAATGCAGGAATGTTATATGGCTTCAGTTTGGGCCATTTCATAAAATATTCATGGAATCAAAAATGTGCATCAAAATAGCGGCTGGGTGAATTACATTTATGTGGCTGATATTGTGGCAGTAGAACATTGCCCATGTCAGTGTCAATAATTTGAAGATTTTTTTAACAATTCAAAATTAAACTGCATATAATCTTTATTTTACGTGTTGATAAAATATATCATATTCTTGTATTAAAGAGTTATTTTAGTATCAAAAGGAAGATAAGAAGGCATATGATGGCTACATTCTTTCAATTCTAATTAAATAGATGTTTTAAATGAATGTTCTGGCTACCTTTGAGTCATATTAATGTTCTTTCTTTTGTTTTTGATATATTGTTTATCTACTTCACATCTGAATTTAGTCTTTCCATGGTCATTGTTTATGTGCTTCATATTTGTGTTTTTCCACTGTCAATGTTTCACATTTACTGTTCAGTATACTTTTTTCAGGAAGTGTACCTGCTGTGTATCAGAATCAGATGATTGCCTCCAAGTCTACAGTGTGCAAGCTTAAATCTGCTGGTTGAGCTTTCTGCTGTAATTTTCTGCCTGTTATAATGAATGAACAGGATTTGTAGAAGCAGAAAACCTTTTCCAGACTATATTTAGCCTTGGTTATGAAATTTGTCTACTCTTAATTTTTTGTGAGAAGTCAATATAAATATAAATTATTATTGTCACTGAGTTAAAAGCAAGGCATTTAAATATTCAAGCTTAGGAACTTATGGCAGAAATAATATGCTAGACACTGAAAAGTAAAAATAAATCAAACACTCTGATAAAAAGAAAAACTTACAATAATGTAGCACCTTTCATGACCAGCAACATTTCAAAGTGATTTAAAGCGAATGAATATACTTTAGACATATAGTCACTGTTGTAATGTAGGAAATTATATTTAATCCTAATGACATATCCAACTATGATGGCTAAAAAAAATTAAATGCTGCTTTTGTTAAATAATATTCTTGTATACTACATTATTTTTAATTTATTGATGAAATTAAAATTATATTTATTCTACTATTGTAAAATAATTTAATGTATCGAACATCTAAGGCTCAAATTGTAATATACTCAGCACAAGCTAATGTGAGATGGCCTCCTGACAACTAACGATTTTAGTACAGTTGGAAGTTTTCTGAGTTATACTGCCATTTTTGCATTAATATGCACCATAAAAGCTTCACACTCATGTGAATTGGCAGTGTAACTGTATGTTTAAAGTCCTATTCACATTGTATATTAAATGAGGAAGTATAAACAGCATATATAACAAAGTTTAGAATAATGACTACCACCAACCAGACTAAAATCAGCATTGAATATTTTGATGCTGATATCTTCCTTTGTTGAAAAATGAGAGATTTTGAAGATAGTCTTGAATCTCCTGTGATGTAATGTGAATAAAAACTTAACACTTGTATCAGGTTAGCATTTTAAAATTATGCATATAATTAATTTTTAGTTTAAATGGAAACAATAGAAGATTTGTTCTTTGTTCTTATTACATTGCATATAAAGTATTCTTACCTAAATGTAAACTTAATGGGGCCTGTAGCAGAAGCATATATTTAAAATATTTACAAATTCCTTGTATCTAGAAAAATACTAAGAAATAGAGAAGATTAATTATAACAAAATGATTGTTTCTGTTCATAAGAAGGGACATGGAAATATTATTTTGACATTAACTAAAACTTACTTTGAAATTTTATCAGCTGTACAAAACGGTAACACTGCACATTTTAATTTTTAAGTCAAATACATTATCCACAGAATGTCTGCATAAATTATGTGATCTTTTTGGAAAATATGCAAAGTCAAGCATCACATGTTATGATTCTGAATATAATATAGTATTTTAGATCATGTTTTGTAATTGGTTCAAAAATTTGATTACTACTTGAATGGCGCTTTCATTAGGATAGTTCTAAAGTAATAATTTATAAGGACTGCATTCTGTTCAAAAAAACAATGACAAAACAATGCAAAGACAATTCAGAGCTCAGAAAAAAATAGCTGAAATGTCTGACATTTAAATACAAAGAAACAATTGATGTCACATGGCATGATGTAAGTTCAAGCTTTCATTGCCATACTTGTTACAAATGATTAGCTGTCTAAGAAAACAGAATGGGCTTGGTCCACAGATGTTACGCTAGGGGGTGTAGAACTTAATTCAGTGTAAGCTTTGTATTCAAAGTAGCGACAAGATGTAAGGTATTTACACAAACAAAAATTTGCTCCTGTCTCAAAATTTGTGCAAGTTGTAGATTGAAAGCCATTTTAAGTTTTCACAAAAGCTATGAAGTCCCAATAAATGAATCCCTAACGTGGGAATTGAGTATGAATAAGAGAAAGAAATGAAAATTCTGCATGTATTTCTTGATGTGTTTAATACTAATAACATACTAACCAAAATCAAACATAAATGTTGTCTGTACTTCAGGGCTTTGATATTAGCGAAGCATGGTCTTCAGGAGTTGAAAACCAATAAATTCCAAGGGATGAATGAACTATTCCCTTAGGCACTTAGAGATACAAGGATTGAGATTTGTCAAATACTGATAGTTATTTTTGAGAAAATCAACAGTAAAATTTCAACAGATTGAAAGCAGCTAAATGAAGTTATATATTCAGAGACAATGACAGGTAACTACACTAGTGTCACCTCAATTAGGAAAAAAAAGAAAAAAAATTATGAAAAAATAACTTTATGCCCTTAAGATTTTCTATCGGCCAGTAATCAACAGAGACATTTACATGATGGTTTCCTGGCTCACCTTGTTCTCACATCCATTGAAGTGGTTATTGGTTGAAATCCCAGGCACACTGTGTATGGCACAAAAAACTTTGGTGCACCTTTTAGTTTGGATTACACACTTCAGCGAAGAACAACCAATTAAGGTTGTTGTAGTTCACCTACTTGACTCTCATAACTTCCCTTTAATCTTTTTAACATATTTTTTGAAGAATGTCAACAACGCAACCCTCCAGATCAAGCAGTCAAATGAGATAGCTAGGCATGGCATGCACGCACAGAGAAACACAGATCTTTTCGGAAATAGAAGCAGAAATTGTTGGAAATACTCAGCACATCTGGTAGAGTTTGTGGACGGAGAAATTGGATTAATGGATAGGAACTGTAGCTGAGAGAGGCGCATAATTGTGTGGGAGACTAAATGTCAGATACCTAGTATCAGGAACTGAGGACCAAATCATGCCAGCAACAAGGAATCAACAATCATGTACATAGCAGTGAGAGGGGAATTGAGATTTGTTAAAAAGGTCATTTAGTTGAATTAACATACTTTCGACTGGAATTAAATACTGTTCTCCAAATTTAATGAGCAATGAATCTCAAAACTAGATTCCCAACCAGACAAAAGGTGGTAGTTTCTAAGTGAGGTCTCAGGTCAAAAGCCCAGCCATTGTGGAACTACCTTCCATAGGAGTGCAAACTTTCACCAAATGGGGCAAGGAGGCTAGCACACAAGTGAAGGCAAGGGCACCTCTGAGAAGCTGAGGGGCAATTCTGAGAAATTGTGGAGGAGCAACTGGACACTGCATCTTAATCTGAAGCCAGTGAAGAGAATGGCATCCAAAGATGGGGGTCATCCACCTTGTCTTCTGAGACCTTTAAGTGGTGGAGGATGAGTTCAGTAAAAGGGTGTGCCAAGTCACATAACTACCATTATCATCACAGCAGGGGGAGTAAGAGGTGCAGTACACAGCTGGAAAAGCTGCATAAGGACACAGGAGGAATGGTAGCAGGAGAGGCCAAAGATAACTTGCTGCACACTGGAGTGTTTAGAAGTCTGATATATTATCTACCAATATTGGAATACCAGTGCCAGAAAGAGCTGCATCTTGAAGGGAATCTGTCACTGATCTCTCACAACATAGAAAAACTATAGCACAAACAGGCCCTTCGGCCCACAAGTTGTGCCGATGATATCCATATGTGCTAGGCTTATCTATAACCCTCAATTCTATTAAGTTCCATGTACTAATCCAGAAGTCTCTTGAAAGACCCTATTGAACTTGCCTCCACCACCAATGATGGCAGCCAATTCCACTCACCCCACCATCCTCTGAGTGAAATACTTACCCCTGTTATCTCCTCTGTACCTACTCCCCAACACCCTAAGCCTGTGTCCTCTCATAGCAAGCATTCCAGCCCTTGGAAAAAGTCTCTGAAAATCCACCTGATTTATACCTCTCAACATCTTATGCACTTCCATCAGGTCACCTCTCATCCTTCGTCTCTCTAAGAAGAAAAGACCAAGCTCCTCTACCTATCCTCATAAGGCATGCCACCCAATCCAGGCAACATCCTGTAAATCTGCTCTGCACCCTTTCAATAGCTTCCATATTCTTCCTGTAATGAGGCAGCCAGAACTGAGCACAGTGTTCCAAGGGAGGTCTGTCTAGGGTCTTATAAAGCTGCAACATTATCTCCTGATGCGTAACTCAATCCCTCGATTAATGAAGGCCAGTTCACCATATGTCTTCTTAACCACATCCTCTATCTGCAAGGCCGATTTAAGAGTCCTATGGACCCGGACCCCAAGGTCCTTCTGATCGTCTACACTGCTGAAAGTCTTACCCTTGATATTATACTCCTTCATCCCATTTGACCTGCCAAAATAGTCCACTACACATTTATCCGGGTTGAAGTCCATCTGCCACTTTTCTGCCCAGCCTTGCATCCTATCTATGTCATGCTGCAACCTCTGACATCCCTCCAAACTATTTACAACATCACCGACCTTCGTGTCATCAGCAAACTTACCAACCCATCCCTCTACTTCGTTATCCACGTCATTTATAAAAATTACAAACAGCAAGGGTCCCAGAACAGATCCCTGGGGCACTCCACTGGTGACCTGCAATGCTGCAGGTCAATCTGCTACCAATATGACTGGGCAGGCATTTAATGTGAATGGTGTTGAAAATTACCGCAGTATTGAGTTTCTGACTGTTTCTATGAATCCACTGGGGACAAGTACAGATTATCCAGGCAATCATCCACCACTACATTGGGGAATTGATTAATATGCTGTTTAAGATGGTTGGAAAACTCATTTGGTTCAGAACTGACTATGCTAAACAGGTTGAAATTATGACCATTACAAACATCCCCTGTGTGCAGCGATTAACAGATATTAATATATGTCTTTATGCAGCCTTTCCAGCTGTGGGCCGCACCTTTTACTCCCACTGCTGCAATGATAATGGCAGCTGTGTGACTTGGTGCACTCTTCCTCTGCACCCATCCTCCACTACTTAAAGGTCTATGAAGACAAGGTGGATGAGCCCCATCTTTTGATGCCATTCTCTTCACTGGCTTCAGATTAGAATGCAGTGTTCTGTTTCTACTCCACAATTTCTCAGAATTGCCCCATCAAAGCTCCACTGGGACAACCTATAGTTGTGATCAACAGGAAGGACTGGTATGCAATTACCAGAATTTCATATTGCAGATGTGTGCTCATTTCTCAAGGGTGAATTTATGATGTGTATATGCACTGGCTGTCCCCAGTTTCATAGTTGTTTGAATCCTTATATGCCTTTAAGCTTGATAGCATAGTATTTTCTCAAGACGTGACTACTGAAACCATTGAAGGGTTCTTGCATTCAAGCCAAGAACTGTGGATCGAGCTGAACCATGATTGAACAAACAATAATTTGATGCAGTGAAGGTTACCAGAAACATTGGTATCCGTTGTGCTGCATGCAATCTAGTGCAGCAGGGAATTAAGGCCTTGCATCCAGACAACATGGAGGAAACTTACTATTCTTTCTGATAAGAAGGGTGAGGAGGAGGAGGGTGAGGAGGCAGGATAGACTTCCCACATATTGGAGACTTAAAAGAATGCAAGGGGCATGAAACTTCCAGTGATCCAGGAAGCCTAAAAGAGTTAGGTGATGGTGTGATTCAGTGTGTGGACTGATTGCATTCAGAGAAAATCATGTCACAGGGAAACAGGTAAATGATTAGTTGGTGACCATTTTTGCTCACTTTGCTTATTTATCTTTTAAGAAGTAGTGCAAGTTATTAACATTTATAAGATGTTATTAGTTGTAAGGTTTTGTAGTTGCAACAGTAAAACCTATTTGGAGTACTAAGAATAGTTTAATAACTAAAATTATTGAAAAAATAATAAATGATTTGATGCATAATAAAGATGGCAGGGCAGATGATGTGTTGCAACTGTAGAATGTGAGAAATCCTAGTTTGAGTACGATCCAGAGCAAACACATTGGCTGTAAATCTGTGGCTTGAGGAGATTTAACTCAGTGTTATTAAGCTAAGGGCTGAACTGCTGACACTTAGAACATAGAAAATAGAACATAGAACATTACAGCGCAGTGCAGGTCCTTCGGCCCTCGATGTTGCGCCAACCAATGTAACTAATTTTATGACCCTCTATCCTAAACTATTCCAATGCTATCCATATGCCTATCCACTGCCCATTTGAATGCCCTTAAACTTGACGAGTCCACAACTGCTGCAGGCGGGCATTCCACGCCCTTACTACCCTCTGAGTAAAGAATCCACCTCTAGCATCTGTCCTATAACTACCACCCCTTAATTTAAAGCTATGTCCCCTCGTGTTATCCATCTCCATCCAAGTAAAAAGGTTCTCACTATCCACCCTATCTAACCCTCTGATCATCCTATATGGCCATTTCAGAGACTTGGGTAGAGCAGGGACAGGAATGGATGTTGCAGGTTCCGGGGTACAAATGCTTTAGTCGGAGTAGAGAAGGGGGTAGAAGGGGGGGAGGAGTGGCGTTACTGGTCAAAGACTGTATCACGGTGATCGAAAAGAAGTTTGATGAGGACTTGTCTGTTGAGGTAGTATGGGCTGAGATTAGAAACAGGAGAGGAGAGGTCACCCTGTTGGGAGTCTTTTACAGACCTCCTAATAGTTCTAGAGAGGTTGAGGAAAGGATTGCGAAGTCAATTCTGATTAGGAGTGAAAGTAGTAGGGTAATTGTGATGGGGGACTTTAACTTTGCTAATATTGATTGGAATAGCTATAGCTCTAGCTCGTTAGAGGGGTCAGTTTTCGTACAGAGTGTGCAGGAAGGTTTTTTGACTCAGTATGTAGATAGGCCAACTAGAGGTGAGGCTACATTGGATTTGGTGCTGGGCAATGAGCCAGACCAGGTGTTAGGCTTGGAAGTTAGTGAACATTTTGGTGATAGTGACCACAATTCGGTTACGTTCACCTTAGTGATGGACAGGGATAGGCATGAAGCTGGGGGCTGTAGTTATAGCTGGGGGAAGGGTAATTATGAGGCCATCAGGAGAGAATTAGGGTGCGTAGATTGGACTAGGGAACTACAGGGACTGGGAACATCTGGAATGTGGTGCTTATTCAAGGAGCAGCTGCTGAGAGTCCTTGATAAGTATGTCCCTGTCAGGCAGGGAGGAAATGGACGAGTAAGAGAGCCTTGGTGTACGAAAAGAGTTGATTTGCTGGTTAAGAAGAAAAAGGAGGCTTATGTCAGGATGAGGCTTGAAGGCTCAGGTAGTGCAATGGATAGCTATAGATTAGCTAGGAAGGAGGTAAAAAGTGAATTGAGGAGAGCTAAGAGGGGACACGAGAAGATGTTGGCTGATAGGATTAAGGAGAATCCTAAAGCTTTCTTTCGATATGTTAAGAATAGAAGATTGGTTAGGGCAAGATTAGGGCCAGTCATAGATAGCAGTGGGAAGTTGTGCGTGGAGCCTGAAGAGATTGGCGAGGCACTGAATAAATATTTCTCTTCGGTATTCACGCAGAGTGCTGGAAATGTAGCTGTGGAGAGCACTGAGGTACAGGGTTGCAAATTGGGGAGTATTGTAGTAGATAGGGAGGATGTGTTAGAAATTCTCGAGGGTTTGAAGTTGGATAAGTCCCCTGGGCCGGACGGGATTTACCCTAGGATTCTCTGGGAGGCAAGAGAGGAGATTGCAGAGCCTCTGGCTCTGATCTTCAGGTCCTCGTTGGTTACGGGTGTGGTTCCGGAGGACTGGAGGATAGCGAATGTGGTCCCATTGTTTAAGAAGGGGAAGAGAGACCTTCCTGGGAATTATAGGCCAGTGAGTCTTACTTCTGTGGTGGGCAAGGTATTGGAGAGAATTATTAGGGATAGGATTTATAGTTATTTAGAGAGAAATGAATTGATTGGGGATAGTCAGCATGGTTTCGTGAAGGGTAGGTCATGCCTTACTAACCTCATTGAGTTTTTTGAGAAAGTGACCAGAGAGGTGGATGGGGGTAAGGCGGTTGATGTAGTATATATGGACTTTAGTAAGGCTTTTGATAAGGTGGCCCATGGAAGACTTCTACAGAAAATGCAGATGTGTGGAATAGAGGGTGATTTAGCTAATTGGATTAGAAATTGGCTGGCAGATAGAAGACAGAGGGTGGTGGTTGATGGGAGATATTCATCATGGAGTTCGGTGACGAGTGGTGTGCCTCAGGGGTCTGTTTTGGGGCCCCTGCTGTTTGTAATTTTTATAAATGATCTGGATGAGGGTATTGAGGGATGGATCAGTAAATTTGCAGATGATACTAAAGTTGGTGGTGTGGTAGATAGTGAAGAGGGGTGTTTTAGTTTACAGAGTGACTTGGACAAGTTGCAGAGCTGGGCCGAGAGGTGGCAAATGGAGTTTAATGTGGAAAAGTGTGAGGTAATGCACTTTGGCAGGAACAATAAATGTGTAGAGTATAGGGCTAATGGTAGGGCTCTTAATAGTGTTGAGGAACAGAAGGATCTTGGTGTATGTGTCAATAGATCCCTGAAAGTAGGCAGTCAAGTGGATAAAGTTGTTAAGAAGGCATATGGAGTCTTAGCTTTTATTGGTAGGGGGATTGAATTTAGGAGCCGCAGCATCATGTTGCAGCTGTACAAAACTCTAGTGCGGCCGCACTTGGAGTATTGTGTGCAGTTCTGGTCGCCACATTATAAGAAAGATGTGGAGGCATTGGAGAGGGTACAGAGGAGGTTTACTAGGATGTTGCCTGGTATGGAGGGCAGGTCCTATGAAGAGAGGTTGAAGGATTTGAGGTTGTTTTCGTTAGAAAGGAGGCGGCTAAGGGGGGATCTTATTGAAACATATAAGATAATTAGAGGTTTGGATAGGGTGGACAGTGATAGCCTTTTTCCTAGGATGGAAAAAGCTAGCACGAGGGGACACAACTTTAAATTAAGGGGTATGAGTTATAGGACGGATATCAGAGGTAGGTTCTTTACTCAAAGAGTGATTAGGGAGTGGAATGCCCTGCCTGCAGCTGTTGTAGATGCGCCAAGTTTGGTGGCGTTTAAGAGGTTAGTTGATAAGTATATGGATGAGAAGGGAATGGTTTAGTTAGGAGGGGCATTGCTTTTTATTTTGGTCGGCACAACATCGAAGGCCGAAGGGCCTGTTCTGTGCTGTATTGTTCTATGTTCTATGTTCTATGTTCTATGTCTCAATTAAGTCACCTCTTAGCCTTCTTCTCTCTAATGAAAATAACTTCAAGTCCCTTAGCCTTTCCTCATACGACCTACCCATCATACCAGGTAACATCCTGGTAAATCTCCTCTGCACCCTTTCCAATGCCTCCACATCTTTCTTATAATGTGGCAACCAAAACTGTACACAATACTCCAAGTGCAGCCGCACCAGAGTTTTGTACAGTTGCAACATGACATCTCGGCTCCGAAATTCAATCCCTCTACCAATAAATGTTAACACACTATATGCTTTCTTAATAACCTTATCAACTTGAGTACCAACTTTCAGAGATCTATGCCCCTGTACACCGAGATCTCTCTTTTCATCTACACTACTAAGAGTCCTACCATTAGCCCTATATTCTGCACACATATTGCTCTTGCCAAAGTGAATCACCTCACGCTTTTCCACATTAAACTCCATTTGCCACTTCTCGGCCCAGCTCTGCAACTTATCTATGTCCCTCTGCAAACCGTAACATCCATCCTCACTGTCTACAACTCCTCCGACTTTGATGTCGTCAGCAAATTTACTGACCCATCCTTCTACACCCTCATCCAGGTCATTTATAAAAACAACAAACAACAGTGGCCCCAAAACAGATCCCTCAAACTTCATTGTATCGTTATGATGGTAGTGGTTCTGGTGGTGAGGAGAGTTACATGGACACTTCGTATCAGGAAGCAGTTACACCCCTTAGACTAGGCAGATCTTTAGAGTTGGCCAGGCACAGGAGGCTGTGACAGCAAGTCAGCCAGGTAAGGGGACCCAAGAGGTAATGATGGCGTAGCCTGTGCCCCAAACTTATTCAACAGAATGAGCTACCTATATGGATGAGAAGAAGGACTGCAAGGTAGATTAGCAGACTAACCATGGCACCATGGTGAAAGATACTATTCAAGTGGAGGAGCGAAGAGGAATATCATAATGATGGGAGAAAGTATAATCAGAGTGATTGATACTATTCTCTGCAACCATGATAAGGAACTTCAAAAGTCATACTCCCCACTCGGTGCCAGAGATAAGAACATTTCCTCATGGTTGAAGAGAAATTTGAAGTGGGAAGGAAAAGATCCAGTTGTCGTCATTCATGTGAGAACCAACAACTTTGATAGAAACAGGAATGAGGTTCTGCTAAGACAGTTTGAGGATTTAGAATCTAAAATAAAATGTAGAACCTCTGGATTGTTTCCTGAGCCATACCCAAAATGACATAGGACCAAATAGATTAGAGAAATAAACACATGGCTCAGAGTGTAGTATGGGAAGAAAGGATTCTGATTCATGGAGCACTGGCAAAATGATCAAGGAACAAGGGGCTATTCTGATAGGACGGGCTAAACTTGAACTGGGCTACACTGTCCTAGCCAACCATATAACTTAGGTGTTGGATGAGACTTTAAACTAACTGAGCGGATGGAGGAGGGTTTGGGAGAATGAGATCTAGAAATCCAAAGAAAAATATTGAGGTGGGTAAAACATCAGAGAGGATAGGAAAAGACAGAGTTTAACAAATGTTGTACATCAGTATATAATAAGATAATTGCAGAGAATACAAGTAATAAACATGAAATTAAAAGTTATTTATCTGTACAAAGCATGAACTAGTGACACCAATATGTTTCTATTGTAGATAGAATGAATGCAAGCAGGTTTTTTCTGCTGAGGCTAAGGGAGAAAAAACCAGAGGGCATGGATTAAGGGTAAAAGGAGAAAAGTTTAAAGGGAGTATTGGGGGGGGGAGGGGCTTCTTTTTGCAGTGAGTGTGGGAGTGTGGAATGAGCTGCCAGAAAAAGTGGTAAATGCGGGGTGACTTTTAACATTTAAGAAAAACTTGAATGGATTCATAGATGAGAGAGGTGTGAAGAGGTATGGTTCAAGTGCAGGTCAGTGGGACTAGGCAAAAAATGATTCAGCGCAGACAAGAAGGGCCAAAAGATCTGTTTCTGAGCTGTAATTTTCTATGTTTTCTATGATTTAGATCTAATTGCCATTACAAAGACATGATTACAAGGTGATCAAGGTTTGGAAATATATATGCCAGGATACAGAATATTTCAGAAGGATGGATGAAATGGCAAAGGTGGGGAGCTGGCCTTGGACTTTGGAGAGAAGGGATCTATCTTCAGAAGACTGTGAGAATCAGTATGCACATAAATTAGAAATTGCGAGTCAGAGAACACTTATAGGTGTAATTCATATGCCTCCAAACGGTAGATATGTCACTAAACATGGCATTGAACAAGAAATCATTGGAGCTTGGAGCAAATGCACTGTGGGGGACTTTAGTCTTCTTGACTCAGACAATCAAATTTGTAAGTGTAATCTAGAAGATGAGTTTGTGGAATGTTTTTCTGACATTTTCTTGCACAAATACATTTTGGAACCAACTAGATTTGAAGCACTCATAGGAAAGAATCCACTGGGAAGTAGTGATCCCAATATCATTGAATTCCAGGTTAAGTTTGAAAGTGGCATACTAATCATAAACAGAAAGCTTGTACATTAATTGTACCAAGTACGTTAGGTAAATAGGCTAAATATATATATAGTTGTAAATTAACAGTGGGAAACATTTAAAGAAACGATTCAAAATGTGCAACAAAAATACAATCAACAGAAAAACAAAAGCTGATCAATAAAGACCCATCTGTGGCTCACTCACGAAGTTAAGGACAGTGTTTGATTAAAAAAGAGGCTTACAATATTGCAAAAAAAGAATAACAATGCTGAGTATTGTCATGTATTAAAAGTCGGCAAAGGGCAACCAAAAGGTTGATGAAAAGATAAAAATAGACTGTGAGACTAATGAAAATAGATTGTGAGAGTTTTTGTTTTTTTAAAAAATCCAGTATCTAATGTTAGTGTTGGTCCATTAGGATCAGAGACAAGAGAAATTGTCATATGAAATGAGGAACTGGCAGAGGTATTGCACAAATATTTTACATCTTCACATTAGAAGACACTAAGTTTCATTACAGAAATATGCAGTAAACTACAAGCTTAAAATAGCGAGGAAATTAGGAAAATTAATGTTAGCAGAGAAAATGTTTTGGAGAAACTTAAGGTACTACAATGCAACAAATTTCTAGGACATGATGGCCTCCCCTTAAACCAGCTGTCTGCAGAGCTGATGGACATACTAGCTGAGATTTTCCTGAATTCATTGGATTGGGAACGGTCCAATCAGATTAAAACTTTGCAAATGTCATTTTTCAAGAAAGAAGGGAAGGAGGAAATATTTTACTAAAAGCCAGTTAGCCTAACATTAGTTGTTGGGAAAATGCTAGAACATATCATTAAGGAAGTGTTAAGCACTTAGAAAAGCATAATATAATTAAAACAGATCAAATGGTTTCACTGAAGGAAAATCCTTCAAATTTATTTGAGATTTTGGCAATGTACCTCTTAAGGTAAATGAAGGGGAGCCAATAGATACCTGGATTTCCAAATACTTTTGATAAATGGCCTCACAAAAGGTAAATAGACAAGATAAGAAATGCATATGGAGTTTAAGATAATGCTTTAGAATGGATAAAGAGTTGGTTAATAGATAGGAAGCAAAGAAAGGATATAAATTGGATTTTTTTCAATTTGACAGGTAGTGAATAGTGGAACATTACAAACATCTGAAATGGGGCTTCAGCTATTTACAATCTATACTGACTTAGATGAAAAGACAAGGAATAACATATCTAGTTTTGCTGATGATACAAAGCTAGGTAGAAAGGTAAGCTGTGGTGAAAAGAGGATGTAAAGAAATATAAACAGGTGGATATGTGGGCTACAAAATGGCAGATGGTTTATCATGTAGGGAAATGTGAAGTTATTCATTTTAGTTGAAAGAATAGAAGAGCTGAATTTTTTTTAAAGTTGAGAAACATGAGCTTTGATATTTAAAGAGATTTGGATCTGCTCATGCAAGGAATGCAAAACATTAGCATGCAGGTATGGCAAGTGTTTCGGGAGGCAAATATCATGTTGGCATTAATTGCAAGAGGATTGAAGTGTTGGAATGAATGTGTTAGGACCATAGAACATTACAGCACAGAAGCAGGCCTTTTGGCCCTTCTTGGCTGTGCCGAATCATTTTTCTGCCTAGTCCCACTGACCTGCACCTGGATCATATCCCTCCACTGCCCTCTCACCCACGTACCTGTCCGAGATTTTCTTAAATGATAAAAATGAGCCCGCTGGCAGCTCATTCCACACTCCCACCACTTTCTGTGTGAAGAACCACCCCCCCCAATATTCCCTTTAAACTTTTCCCCATTGGTCCTTAACCCACGTCCTCTAGTTTTTTTCTCCCCTAGTCTCAGTGGAAAAAGCCTGCTTGCATTCAATCTATACTTATCATAATTTTATGCACCGCTATAAAATCTTCCGTATTCTTCTATACTCTAGGGAATAAAGTCCTAACCTATTCAACCTTTCTCTGTAACTCAGTTTCTCAAGCCTTGGCAACATCCTAGTAAACCTTCTCTGCACTCTTTCAACTTTATTAATATCCTTCCTGTAATTAGATGACCAAAACTGCAGACAATATTCTAAATGAGTCTTATACAACCTCGCCATAACATTTCAACTCTTATACTCAATATTTTGATTTATAAAGGCCAATGTACCAAAAGCACTCTTTACAACCCTATCTACCTATGATGCCACTTTTAGGGAATAATTTTAGGGAAGAGAGAATGTCCCGGATGCATGGGGTCCTTAATTATGCTTTCCAAGAGAGAGAGAAATGGAGACAGAGTCAATGGATGGGAGGTTGGTTTGCACGATGGATTGAATTACATTCACGACCTTTTGTAGTTTCTTGCGGTCTTGGGCAAAGCAGGAGCCATACCAAACTGTGATATGTTCAGAAAAGAATGCTTTCTATGGTGCATCTGTAAAGGTTGATGAGAGTCATAGCTGACATGCCAGATTTCCTTAGTCTCCTGAGAAAGTAGAGATATTGATGAGCTTTCTTAACCAAAGTGTTGATATAGGGGGACTGGGACAGGTTATTGAGACTTGGACACCTAAAAACTTGAAGTTCTCGACTCTTTTGACTTTGTTTCTGTTGATTAGATAGGGCATGTTCTGTTCTACGCTTCCTGAAGTCGCTTCATTTTGTTGACATTGATGGAGAGATTATTGTCGAGGTGAGGGAGGGAGGAAGCCAAAGTAGAACTTGAACAATCAATATTCCATATATGGTGGCATAATGGTTAGCACTGCTGCCTCACAGCACCAGGTTCAATCCCGGTTTGGGACACTGTCTGTATGGAGTCTACATGTTCTCCCTGTGTCTGTGTGGGTTTTCTCCAGGTGTTTTGGTTTCTTCCCATAGTCCAAAAACATGCTGGTTAGGTGCATTGGCTATGCTAAATTCTTCCTCAGTGTACCCAAACAGGTGCCGGAGTGTAGTGACTAGGGGATTTTCACATTAACTTCATTGCAGTGTTAATGTAAGATTACTTATGATACTAATAAATAAACTTTAAAAAATATATCCTACAAAAAGGCACGCATAAGTAGCACCCATGTAGTGGTCCTTTTATTTGGAGGTAGTTAGTGGAATTAACAGAGAAGTGTTTTCAATCTGAGAACAGTCAGTCAGAAGAGAGTGGTAAGGGTGGAGATTGGTTGAGCATCTATCCAAGGTATAAGTTTGATGTCTTCAGACCATCGATTTATTAATGTGATGAATGGCATTGGAAGAATCAATGGGAAGAGGCAGGACGAGAAGGTAAAAAAAGAGTCAAAATTGGAAGACTTTAATTCAGTGGGGCAGGAACAGGCTGAAACAATGGGTGAAATTTTCACCAATATTGGCAAAGGCCGATTTTAGACAGGAAAAGTGGCATTGAGACCATCAATGGCAATGATGGCCTTTTTTGCCATATGGTTGGAACTTAGATGAAAATGGTTGCAAGTGTGGATTCTAGAATATATTGCTGGCGGGCAGCTTATGATTTGCCTGTGCTGTCCTTAAATCAGCAACTTGGAGACTGGGTATCATTTTTAAAGGCAACTAACAAATCGGGAAACAATCTTCATTCAGTTGCAGCCCCTAGCACTAATTTAGCATCAAGCTTGCATCCCCTGGCCTGATCCTCTTCTCCCTTAGGAGTGCTACTCATCAGAAGCACACCTACTGAGACCAGTCATGCTTCATGTGGTTCCAACATCATGTTGCAGTGGACACCTTTTATGATGTGGGGATATGATTCCAACAAATTGGCTCATAATGATATGGTAATTTATTACAATGAGGTTGTGGGCATTGAAAGGCATGAAATGTTGTGGTCTGCCTCTGATGGAAAGGGCAATTGTTTCCTGCTTTATATTGATGTGAAACGTGACTTTAGCCTTTTTGTGATTTTTATTCCGCACCTATTGTCAAATGTGTAATGCGAATTGGAGTAGAAGATTCTAGCCATCAGATTCACCTGAGCAGTTTCTGAATCTTGAGAAGGTAGAAGCAAAATGAGGTTACAGGCCATGGCTGGAAGATATCCAAATGAGATGAAGTCAATCACAGTGCTGGACACAATGGTTTGATTTGTGACAATGCAGTCGTAGTCCATGGGGGTGTAGGAAAGTTGTCACTTGGCTTTGGCTACGTAGAGATTAATTCCCCAGACAACAGCACTACCCATGTCAGTAGATTTGATGTCAGTGGTAGAGTTGGACCTCTGAGAAGTTCAGGAGAGATAGGTTGTAGTGGGTGAGGATCACAGAGAAATTGATATTGTCAAAGTCAAGCCCACAGTCATCAATGAAGAAGATCTAGCAAGGGTAGGATAGAGGTGGCAGGAAAATACTAGAGATGGGTAAAATGGCGTGCTGTGTAGTGAGAAGACTCCTAGCCAAAGAGATGAGTGTGGAGACAGTTGGAAAAAAGCTTAGCATCTTGAAAAACTCAATGGGAGAATAAGGAGATGAAGCTGAATCTTGTACTAAGAATCCATCATTCAATGTCAAATTGTGAAGATGGGAGAATATTGTGGATACATGGCATCAGACAAGATTAGAAGAAGGGCTATGATAAAAGGAATTTAGGAAGAAATAAGATCTAGTGGGACATTGATGCCCATGAGTTACTAAAGCTTACAATCCTTCAGACTGAAAGAAGGAATCAATATTTTTTGTTATGAATGCTTTCATTCCACTGCGAGACTAGTCATTCTCTTTCTCTCACTATCTCTGTCTGTTGGTCACCCTGTCTCTCCCTTTCTTTCTTTCTCTCTCTGTCTGTCTGCCACTCTGTCTCTCTCTCTCTCTCTCTCTATCCGTCTGTCGTTTATTTGTCTCTCTCTCTCTATGTCTGTTGCTTGTCTCTCTGTCTGTGTCTCTCTCTGTCCATTTATCACTCTGTCTCTGTCTCTCTCTCTCTCTTTCTCTCTGTTTGTCACTCTGTCTCTCTCAATCTGTTACTTCTGTCTCTCTCACTGTCTGTCTGTCGTTCTGTCTCTCTCTCTGTCTATTTGTCACTCTGTGTGTATGTCTCTCTCTCTGTCACTCTGTTTGTCTCTCTGTCTGTCGCTCTCTCTCTCTCTCTCTCTCTCTCACTGTCTGTCGCTCTATCTCTCTCTGTCGCTCTGTCTCTACACCTCTCTCTCTCTGTCACTCTGTCTCTACAATCTCTGTCTGTGGCTCTGTCTCTCTCTGTCCCTCTGACTCTCTCTCTTTCTCTATCTGTTGCTCTGTCTCTCTCTTTCTGTCTGGTGCTCTGTAACTCTCTTTCTCTCTCTGTGTTTTTTGCTTTGTCTCTCTCTGTCTCTCTCTCTCTGTCCATCTGTCGCTCTGTCTCTTTCTCTCTCTGTTTGTCGCTCTATCTCTCTCTCTGCCTGTTGTTCGCTCTCTCTCTCTCTCTCTCACTGCTTATCATTCTGTCTCTCTCTCGCTCTGTCCATTTGTCACTCTGTGTGTGTCTCTCTCTGTCTGTTGCTCTGTCTCTCCCTCTCTCTGTCTGTCGCTCTATCTGTCTGTCTGTCTGTCTCTCTCTCTCACTGTCTGTCTGTCGTTCTGTCTCTCTCTGTCCATCTGTCGTTTCTGTCTTTCTCTCACTCTGTCTGTTTGTCACTGAGTGTGTGTGTCTCTCTCTCTGTCTGTCGCTCTGTCTCTCACTCTCCCTCTCTGTCACTCTGTCTTCTGTCTGTCTCTCTCTCGCTGTCTGTCTGTTGCTCTCTCTCTCTCTCTCTCTCTCGCTGTCTGCCTGTCACTCTATCTCTCTCTCTCTGTCGCTCTGTCTCTCTCCCTCTCTGTCTGTCTGTCGCTGTCTCTCACTCTCTCTCTCCTTTTTCACTCCGACTCTCTCTGTCTGTCTGTTGCTCTTCTATCTTTCTGTTGCTCTCTCTCTCTCTGTCTCTGTCTCTGTCCATCTGTCGCTCTGTCTCTCTCTGTCTGTCTGTCGCTCTGTCTCTCTCTGTCTGTCTGTCGCTCTGTCTCTCTCTCTCTGTCAGTCGCTCTGTCTTTCTGTCTCTCTCTCTCCCTTTGTCTGTCTGCCTCTCTCTCACACTCTCTTTCTGTCTGTCACTCTCTCTCTCTCTCTCTCTGTCCATCTCTCTCTCTCTCTCACTCTCTCTCTGTCGCTTTATCACTCTCTCTGTCACTTTGTCTCTCTCTCTCTCTGTCCATCTCTCTCTCATCTTCTCTCCTTGTTTCTAACACCGTCTGTCTGTCTGTCTCTCTCTCTGCCTGTCAGTCACTCTGTCTCTCTCTATCTGTCTGTCGCTCTGTCTGTCTGTCTGTCTCTCTCTCTCTCTTTCTGTTACTTATCTCTTTCTTTCTGTCTGTCTGTCTGTCTGTGTCTCTCTGTCCATCTGTCACTCTGTCACTCTCTGTTTGTCTTTCTGTCCCTCTCTCTCTGTCTGTTGCTCTGTCTCTCTCTCTGTCCATCTATTGCTCTGTCTGTCTGTCTCTCTCTCTCTCTCTGTCATTGTCTCTCTCTCTCTCTTTCTGTCGCTCTGTCTCTACACCTCTCTCTCTGTCACTCTGTCTCTCTCTCTCTCTGTGTTACTGTGTCCCTACTTCTCTGTCATTCTGTCTCTCTTTCTCTCTGGTGCTCTGTCACTCTCTTTCTCTCTATTTTTTTGCTCTGTCACTCTCTCTCTGTTGCTTTGTCTCTTTCTCTCTCTCAGTCCTGTCACTCTGTCTCTGTCTCTCTCCCTCTCTGTTGCTCTGTCTCTACATCTCTCTCTGTCACTCTCTCTCTCTCCATCTCTCTCTGTCACTCTGTCACTCTTCCCTCTCTCTCTCTCTCGTTTGTCTGTCTTTCACTCTCTCTCTCTCTGTCTGTCTGTTTGTCTGTCTATCTCTCTGTCACTGTCTGTCGCTCTGTTTCTTTTGCTCTCTCTCTGTCTCTGTCTGTCTATTACTTGTCTCTCTCTCTCTCTCTCTCTGTTGCTCTGTCTCTATCTCTGTCTCTATCTCTCTCTGTCTGTTTATCGCTCTGTCTCTCTCTCTCTCTCTTGCTCTGTCTCTGTCCCTCTCTCAGTGTCTTCCTGTCGTTCTGTCTCTCTCTCTACCCATCTGTCACTCTGCCTCTCTCTCTCTCTCTGCTTGTCACTCTATGTGTGTGTCTCTCTCTCTCTCTGTCATTCTGTCTCTCTGTCTCTACATCTCTCTCTGTCGCTCTGTCTCTCTCTCTCTCCCCGTCTCTCTCTCTCTCTCTCTGTTGCTCTGTCGCTCTTCACCCTCTCTCTCTTCTGTCTGTCTTTCACTCTGTTTTTGTCTCTCTCTCTGTCTGTCTCTCTCTCTGTCTGTCTCTCTCTCTGTCGCTCTGTCTCTAGCTCTCTCTCCCCTGTCTATCTGTTACTTGTCTCTCTGTCTGTCTGTCACTTATCTCTCTCTGTCTCTCTTTCACTCTGTCCATCTGTCGCTCTGTCTCTACATCTCTCTCTCTGTCACTCTGTCTCTACATCTCACTGTCTGTCGCTCTGTCTCTCTCTCTCTCTCTCTCCGTCTATTGTCGCTCTTCCCTCTCTCTCTTCTCTATGTCTTTCACTCTCTCTCTCTGTCTGTCTGTCTCTCTCTCCCTCTGTGGCTCTGTCTCTCTATCTCTCTTTCTCTCTGTGTCACTCTTTCTCTCTCTGTCTGCAGCTATCTCTCTCTCTGTCTATGTGGTGCTTCGTCAATCTCTTTTTCTCTCTGTCTGTTTTTTCTCGGTCTCTCTCTCAGTCTTGCTCCCTGTCGCTTTGTCTCACTCTCTCTCTCTCTTTTTGTCTGTCTGTCACTCTGTTTCTCTCTCTCTGTCACTCTGTCTCTACATCTCTCTCTGTCACTCTCTCTCTCTGGTTCTCTCTTTCTGTTGCTCTTCCCTCTCTCTCTTCTCTCTGTCTTTCGCTCTGTCTCTTTCTCTGCCTGTCTGTCTGTCTGTCTCTCTCTGTCTGTTGCTCTGTCTCTCTCGCTCTCTCTGTCTGCTGTCTCTCTCTCTCTGTCAGTTGGCCTATCTGTCTGTCTATCTCTCTCTCTTAGTCTGTCTGTCTTTCTGTTTCTCTCTGTCTGTCTGTCGCTATGTGTGTGTGTGTCTCTCTCTCTTAGTCTGTCTGTCTTTCTGTTTCTCTCTGTCTGTCTGTCGCTATGTGTGTGTGTGTCTCTCTCTCTTTGTCTGTCTGGCACTTTGTCTTTCTCTTTTCTCTCTCCCTGTCTGTTTTTACCCCTGTCTCTCTCTTTGTCTCTTTCACTCTCTGTCTGTCTGTTGCTCTGCCTCTCTCTCTCTGTCTGTCTATCGTTTTGGCTCTCTCTCTGTCGCCCTGTCTGTCTATCAATTTCTCCCTCTCTGTCTGTCACTCTCTGTCTGTTGTTCTGTCTCTCTGTCTCTCTCTCTCTGTCTGTAGCTCTGTCTGTTTCTGTCTCTCTCTCTCTTTCTGTCTGTCTGTCGCTTTGTTGCTCTCTCTTTCTCTGTCTGTCTCTCCATCTCTCTGTCTGTCGCTCTCTCTTTCTATCTCTATGTCAGTTGCTCTGTCTGTCTCTCTTTGTTGTCGCTCTGTTTTTCTGTCTCTCTCTCTCTCTGTCTGACGCTCTGTCTCTCTCTCTTTCTCTCCCTGTCTGTTTTTCACTCTGTTTCGCTCTCTCTCTCACTCTCTCTCTCTGTTGCTCTGTCTCTCTCTCTTTCTGTCTGTCTGTTGCTCTGTCTCTCTCTCTCTCTCTCTGTCTCTCTCTCTCTGTTGCTCTGTCTCTTTCTCTCTGTCTGCTATTGCTTTTCCTTCTCTCTATTTTCTGAGTTTCTTCTTTCTGTCTTTTGCTCTCTGTCTCTCTGTCAGTCTGATGCTCTGTCTCTCTGTCTCTCTCTCTGTCTGCCTGTTGCTTTTCCCCCTCTCTCTGTCTCTTCTCTCTGTCTTTCTTCTCCCTGTCTGTCCATCTCTCTCTTTGTCTGCCTGTCTTTCTGTCTCTCTCTGTCTGTCTGTCTGTTCCTGTCTTTCTCTGTCTGTCTGTCTGTCTGGCGCTCTGTCTCTTTCTCTCTTTCCCTGTCTGTTTTTTGCTCTTTGTCTTTCTGTCTGTCTCTCTCTCTTTCTGTCTGGTGCTCTGCCTCTCTCTCTCTTTCTCTGTCTCTCTCTTTCACGCTCTCTGTCTCTCTCTCTCTCTGTTACTCTGTCTGTCTGTCTGTCTCTCTCTGTCGCTCTGTCTCTCTCTCTCTCTCTCTTCTGTCTGTCTGTCGCTCTGTCTCTCTCTCTCTCTGTCAGTCACTCTGCCTCTTTCTTTGTCTCTTTCGCTCTCTGTCTGTCTGTTGCTTTGTCCTTCTCTCTCTCTCTTCTCTTTTCCTCTGTCTGTCTCTCCATGTCTCTCTCTATCTGCTGTTGCTCTGTCTCTCTCTTTCTCGCTCTAGCTCTGTCTCTCTCTGTCTGTCTGTCACTCTGTCTGTCTCTCAATCTCTCCCTCTCTTTCTGTCTGTCACTCTCTCTCTATCTGTTGCTCTGTCCCTCTCTCTCTCTCTCTGTCTGTCACTCTGTCTTTGTCTCTCTCTCTCTGTTTTTCTCTCTCTCTCTCTCTCTTTCTGTTGCTTTGTCTGTTTCTCTATTTGTCTTTTTGTCTATCGCTCTCTCTCTCTATCCATCGCTCCATCTCTCTCTCTCTATTTGTCTGTCGCTTTGTCTCTCTCTGTTGCTCTGTCTGTCTGTCTCTCTCTCTGACGTTCTGTGTTTCTATCTCTCTCTCTATTTGTCACTCTGTCTGTCTCTCAATCTCTCCCTCTCTCTGTCTGTCGCTGTTTCTCTATCTGTTGCTCTGTCTCTGTCTCTCTCTTTTTCTCTTTCTCTGTTTTTCACTCTTTGTCTGTCTGTCTCTCTCTCTCTCTCTCTGTGTCTGTGTCTGGTGCTCTGTCTTACTCTTTCTCTCTTTCTCTGTCTCTCTCTCTTTCACTCTCTCTCTCTGTCACTCTTTCTCTCTCTGTCTGTCTGTCGTTCTGCCTCTTCTCTTTCTGTCTGTCACTCTGTCTCTTTCTCTCTCTGTCTGTCGCTCTGCCTCTCTCTTTGTCTCTTTTGCTCTCCGTTTGTTGTTTTGTCTCTCTCTCTTTTCCTCTGTCTGTCTCTCTGTTTCTCTCTCTCTATCTTTTGTTGCTCTGTCTCTTTCTTTCTCGCTCTATCTCTGTTTCTCTCTGTCTGTCTGTCTGTCACTCAGTCTGTCTCTCAATCTCTCCCTCTCTTTCTGTCTGTCACTCTCTCTATCTGTTGCTGTCTCTGTCTCTCTCTCCCTGTCTGTCGCTCTGTCTGTATCTCAATCTCTCCCTCTCTTTTGTCTGTCACTCTATCTGTCTCTCTCTCTCTCTCTGTCTGTCTCTCTGTCTCTCCATTTCTCCATCTCTCTCTCTCCTCTCTCTCTCTTTCTGTTGCCTTATCTCTTTCTCTGTCTCTCTTTCTGTCTATCACTCTCTCTCTCTGTCGCTCCATCTCTCTCTCTTTCTCTTTATCTGTCTGTCGCTCTGTCTCTCTCTCTTTCTCTGTCACTCTGTGTTCCTCTCTCTCTATTTGTCACTCTGTCTGTCTCTCAATATCTCCCTCTCTTTCTGTCTGTCGCTCTCTCTCTATCTATTGCTCCGTCTCTGTCCCTCTCTCTGTCTGACTGTCGCTCTGTCTGTTTCTCAATATCTCCCTCTCTTTCTGTTTGTCGCTCTCTCTCTATCTGTCTTTCTCTCTCTCTCCCTGTTGCTCTGTCTCTCAATCTCTCCCTCTCTTTCTGTTTGTTGCTCTCTGTCTATCTGTTGCTCTGTCTCTGTCTCTGTCTCTCTCTCTCTGTCTCTCTGTTGCTCTCTCTCTCTCTACAATTCTGTCTCTCTGTCTGTCTCTCTCTCTCTCTTTCTCTCTCTGTTGCTTTGTCTCTGTCTCTCTCTAGTTCTCTTTTTGTCTATCGCTCTCTCTCTCTCTCTGTCTCTGTCGCTCCATCTCTCTCTCTTTATCTGTCTGTCGCTCTGTCTTTCTCTCTGTCTCTCTCTGTTGTTCTGTGTTTCTCGCTCTCTCTGTTGCTCTGCCTGTCTCTCAATCTCTCTCTCTCTCTGTCTGTCGTTGCCTCTCTTTTTCTCTCTTTCTGTCTGTCTGTCGCTCTGTCTCTCACCCTCTATACTGGATAGGAATATAGAAGACAGGAACAGGAGGTGGCCATTTAGCTCTTTAAGCCTGTTCTGCCATTCATGACGATCATGGCTGATCATCCAACTCAATGCCTTAATCCTTTTTCCCCATAACTTCTGATCCCATTCATCCTAAGTGCTATATCCAGCAGCCTCTTGAATACATTCAATGTTCTGGCATCAACTGCTTCCCATGATAATTAATTCCACAGGCTGACCAGTTTTTGTGTGAAAAATGTCTCCTCACTTCTGTCCGAAATGGTCTACCATGAATCTTCAGACTGTGACCTTTAGTTCTAGACTTCCCCACCATTGGGAATATCTCCTGCAGCTACCCTGTTTAGTGCTGTTAAAATTTTATAATTTCATGTAACACTCTAATTTTTTCATGCTCCCTTTCCACCTGTGGAAATGTTAGTGAATTGAACCTGAACCATCTCTTTAAAGGCTGGCACTAGCTCCATTACATTTCTGCTTGACAACCTTTTACTCAAATTTACCTGAGCCCAATCCCACCTTAGAGATAATCAGCCATGGATTATCTAAGGAAATAAAGGTGAGTATCAAATTTGAAAGAAAATGCATACAAAGTGGCAAAAATTAATGGGAACCTAGAGGATTGGGAAATCTTTAAAGGTCAGCAGAAAGCCACGTAAAAAGTTGTAAAGAAAGATAAGGTGGATTATAAAAGTAAACTAGCTCAGAACATAAAAAGAGATAGCAAAAATTTCTACAAATATATGAAATGAAAAAGAGTGGCGAAAGTATACATTGGTCCTTTAGTGGATGAGAAGGAGAATGTAATAACTGGAAATGAGAAAATGGCTGAGGCATTGAACAGGTATTTTGCATCAGTCATCATAGTGGAAGACAAATAACATGTCAAAAATTGATAACAGGAAGGCTATGGCAGGTGAGAACCTAGAAACTATCATCACGAAAGAGGTAGTATTGGGCACGTAAATGGGGCTAAAGGTAGACAAGTCTCCTGGTCCTGACTGAATGCATCTCAGGATACTAAAAGAGATAGTGGAAGAAATAGCAAATGCACGATGGCAATTTACCAAAATTCGCTTGATTCTAGGGTGGTTCCCACAAATTGGAAAATAGCAAATGTAACGCCACTGTTTGAAAAAGGAAGTAGACAAAAGGTAGGTTAGTTAGCTTAACTTAGTAGGAAAAATGCTTGAATCTATCATCAAGGAAGAAATAGCGAGACATCTGGATATAAATTGTCCCATTGTAAGACGCAGCATGGGTTCATGAAGGGCAGGTCATGTTTGACTAATTTGGTGGAATTCTTTGAGAATGCTATATGTGCAGTGTACAATGGGGAACCTGTGGATGTGGTTTATCTGGATTTCCAGAAGGCATTTGACAAGGTGCCATACCAAAGATTGCTATACAAGATAAAGGTTCACAGTGTTATGGCTAATGCATTAGCATGAATAGAGGATTGGTTAACTAACAGAAAGCAAAGAGTGGGGGTAAATAAGCGTTTACCTGATCGGTGATCAGTGACTAGTGGTGTGCTACAGGGATCAGTGTTGGGACCATAATTGTTTACGATTTACATTAGATGATTTGGAGTTGGGGACCAAGTGTAGTGTGTCAAAATTCACAGATTACACTAAGATGGTGGAAGAACAAAGAGTGCAGAAGATGCTGGAAGTCTGCAGACAGATACAGGTAATCTAAATGAATGGGCGAGAGACTGGACTACAATGTTGGTAAAGATGAGGTCATCCATTTTGGTAGGAATAACAGCAAAATGGATTATTATTTAAATGGTAAAAAATCGCAGCATGCTGTGTGCAGAGGGACCTGGGTGTCTTTCTGCAGAAATCTCAAGGAGTTGGTTTGCAGGTGCAGCAGGTAATTAAGAAGGCAAATGGAATTTTGTCCTTCATTGCTAGAGGGATGGAGGTTAAAAAAACAGGGGTGTTATGTTGCAGCTGTATAAGGTGCTAGTGAGGCCACGCCTGGAGTACTGTATACAGTTTTGGTCTCCTTATTTGAGAAAGGATATACTGGCACTGGAATGGATGCAGAGAAGATTCATTAGGTTGATTATGGAGTTGAGAGGTTGATTTATGAGGAAAGACTGATAGACTGGAGCTATACTCATTGGAATTCAGAAGAATGAGGGGAGATCTTATAGAAACATATAAGATTATGAAAGGAAGATAAGATAGAAGCAGGGAAATTAGTTCCATTGGCGGGAAACTAGAACTAGAGGACATAGCCTCATAATAAGGGGAAGTATATTTAGGACTGAGTTGAGAAGGAACTTCTTCACACAAAGGATTGTGAATCTGTGGAATTCCCTGCCCAGTGAAGCAGTTGAGGCTACCTCATTGAATGTTTTTAAAGCAAGGATAGATAAATTTTTGAACTGTAAAGTAATTAAGGGTTATAGCGAGCGGGTGGGTAAATGGAACTGAGTCACAAAAAGATCAGCCATGATCTTATTGAATGGTGGATTAGGGTCGAGGGGCCAGATGGCCTACTCCTGTTCCTAGTTCTTATATTCTTATATTCTTATTATGTTCTTAATTCACTGACATTATTCCTCCTCCAGTTAAGTATTTTTATTCTAAATTTCCTGTTGTCCTCCACAATTGATCTAATCCTTATGATTTAACAAACACTATTCCCTAGATGCTTTCCCGCAATGACATTCTCCACTTAACCCAAGACTAGATCCAGAAATGTCTCCACCAAAAGGCAGGAAACAAACTGATCAAGAAAATTTTTCTGAACATACTTCATAAATTTCCCCCTTTCCTGCTCTTTAACATAAGAACCATGCGACAGGAGCAGAAGTAGGTCATTTGGCCCATTGAATTTACTCCATTATTCAATGAGATCATGACTGCTGAGATAGTATACGTTGGTGGCACAGTGGTTAGCATTGTTGCCTCACAATACAATTGGGTTCAATTCCAGCCTTGGGTGACTGTCTGTGTGGAGATGGTATGTTCTCCCCATGTCTGCATTCATTTCTTCAGTGGTTTCATCACATAAAGTCAGCGTGGATTACAAAGGGTGAATAAGCTTGACAAGTCTATTGGAATTCTTTGAAGCTATAACAAGTTGAATTGATTGAGGAGAACCAATGAATGTAGTTTATTTAGACTCTCAGAAGGCTATTGCATAGCAGACTACAATTTAAATTTAAATTGCATGGCATTGCACGTAATGGTCTGAGACTGGGAAATTGCTCAAGGGGATTTACAGGGTAAATACATGGAGTTCAGGGGATAGGGCCTGTGTAGGATTGTTGTCAGTGCAAGCTCGATGGGTCAAATAGCCTCCCTCTGCACTATAGAGATTCTATTCCATGATACCTAGAAAGCTGGTTAGCAGAGAAGAAGCAACAAGTTAGCATAAATGGGTCATTTTCTGATTGGCAGGCAGTGATAGTGGGGTATTGCATGGATCTGTGCTAGGATTCTGTTGTTGTAAAATCAAAGTAAAGGACACAAAATGGTCTCTGTGAAGGGACATTAAGAGGCAGTGACTTTGGGCATAGACATTATACAAAGAGTTAAAACCTATAGTGTTTAAATTACTGCAGAAAACAGATCAGACATTGAGGCACCTTAAATTTGAGATAAAAGCAGACCCAGAACAATGAATTTGATAATGAGATCAGCCACTGATGGGTGCATAAATGTATATAACAAGATCAACCATTGATAGAGGACATAACTGCATAAATGTATTTACTCTATGTACAAATGATAACTGCCAATGTCTGTACCTGTCTGTGTATAATGATGCATTAACTGTCAATATCCATACCCATCTACTCAACTTGTAACTGTGCGCTAATGGCTAAATGTCTGTACTGTATTATTTAAAAAGTATAGAAAATGCTCAACTACTATTGTGTAGTTGAGAAGGTGATTGCCTGTACTGCAGAGTGCTAGCACTTTCCCCAAAGCTTTGTCTGAATAAAACTCTTTATTGCACTTCCAAGTCTGACTACAAAGTGGTGAATTTCCAACAACAATCCCATCTGCTCACATTATATATTAATGATGTGGAAGAGGGAATGAAATATATTATCTCCAAATTTGGAGATGATACAAAATTGGGTGGGAGAGTGAATTGTGAGGAGGATGTAGAGATGCTTCACACAATTTGGACAGGCTGAATGTATGGGCATATGCATGGCTAATGCATATAATGTGGATGAATGTGAGATTATCCATTTAGTGCAATAATAGGAAAACAGATTATTACTTGAATGTCTGTAAATTAGAGAATGTCCAGTGAGATCTCATGCATCAATCATTGAAGGTAAGTGCACAGGTACAGCAGGCAGTAAAGAAGGCAAATGATATGTTGGCCTTCCGAGCAATAGGACTTGTGTATGGGATTGGGAAATTCTACTGCAATTGTGTAGGACATTGGTAAGGCCATATCTGGAGTATCATGTGCAGTTTTAGCATCCTTATTTGAGGACGGATAAAAACATAGAAAATGTGCAGAGTAAGCAATTTGGCCCTTGGAGCCTGCATCACCATTCAATATGATCATGGTTGATCATGCACTTTCAATTTCCAGCTCATGTTTTCCCTCTATACTCCTTGCTTCCTTTAGCCTCAAAGGCCATGTCCAGTTCCCTCTTGAATATATCTAACAAACTGACCCTAACAGCTTTCTGTGGAAGACAATTCCTCAGGTTCACAACTCTGAGTGAAGAAGTTCTTCTTCATCTCAGTCCTGAATTGCTTACCCCTTATTTTTAGACTTCCTCAATGTCTGGAACATTCTTCCTGCACCTAACTGTTCAGCCCCATCAGGATTTTATGTGTTTCCATTAGAAATCCCTCATTTTTCTGGATTCCAGTGAGTACAAGCCCAGTTGATCCAGTCTCTCTTCATATGTCAATCTTGCCATTCCAGGAATGAGTCTGATGAACCTTCGCTGGATTCCCACAATAGCAAGAATGTCCTTCCTCAGTCTAGGGGGCCAAAACTGCTCAAGATGTGGCCTCACCAAGGCCCTGTATAACTGCAGCAAGACATCCTTATTCTTATCCTGGCCTTCATAGCAGAGGACTACCTCTTGCAAGCCATTAGCTTTCCTCACCACCTTCTGTACCTACATGCCAATCTTCAGTGATTGTTCCATCGTGACATCCAGGTCACATTGCATTTCCCTTTTCCTAAAATTTTGTCATTCAGGTAATAATATTCCTTCCTGTTTTTTTTGTCACCAAAGTAGATAACCTCACATCTATCCACATTATATTGTATTTGCCCACTCAGTAGCCTGTCCAAGTTAGCCTACAGCCTCTCAGCATCCTCCTCTCAGCACACATTGCCACCCAGCTGAGTGTCATCTGCAAATTTAGAGATATTGCACTTCCTTTATCTTAATCATTAAGGTATATTATGAATCACTGGGCTCCCAGCACTGAACCCTGTGGTAACCCACTAGTCACTCCCTGTCAGTCTGAAAGGACCTATTTGTTCCCATTCTGCTTCCCGTTTGCCAGCAATTCTCTATTCACGTTAATATATTACCCCCAATGCCATGAGCTTTAATTTTGCTCTCATATCTTGTATAGAACCTTGTCAAAAGCCTTTTGAAAATCCAGATACATAACATCCACTGGTTCATTCTTCTTCACTCAACTGGTCACATCCTCAAAAAATTTCAGAAGGTTTATTAAGCATGATTTTCCTGTAGGGAAACCATGCTGACTTGGACTGATCCTGTCATCACTTTCCAAATGCTCAGATGTTCTTGCTATGTAGGCCATAAAGCAAAGGTTTACCAGGCTAATTCCTGGAATGGCAGATCTGTCATATGAGGAGAGACTAAGTCAATTATGATTGTATTATTGGAGTTTAGAAGAGTAAGAGGGGATCACAAAAAAAAATTATAAATTTCTAACTGAGTTAGACGTGGTAGATTCAGAAGAATGTTCCCAATGAAGGATTCCAGAATTCGGGGTCATAGTTTGAGGATAAGGGGATATACACCTTTTAGAACTGAGGTGAGGAGAAATATCTTTAGCTAGAGAGTAGTGGATATGTGAAATTCATTATTATAGAAAGTAGTTGAGGCCAAAACATCATGTGATTTCAAAAAGAAATTAGATATGGCCCTTGGGGTTAAAGGAATCAAGGGATATGATGGGAAGTGGGGACCAGGATTTTGGATTTGATGATCAGCTAAGATAATGAATGTTGGAGCAGGCTCAAAGGGCTGAAGGGCCTACTCCTGCTTCTATTTTCTGTTTCTATGCTACAAACTCTGATGGGCACGATCAAGATGGTGGTAACATGGGGACGAGGCCCCTTGTCTTCCCTCCAGATGCTCTATCTGCTCCAGGAATCAGAGTGCAGCCCTTGGGTACCTATAGGGATGATGGATGTCAGGTGTACATTCCAAGAGTCTCTTCTAAGGACTAACCCGCTCAGAACGCACTTTGCTTGTGTCCTCAACTACTTGCTAAGGCTGAGAACTTTGCATTCATCCTGATCTTTATCATGTCAGGACACTCCAGGGCTAGGTCTCAAGCCACCAGTAGATATTGGCCAGATCGTCACAGACATTGAGACATAGCGACCAGCAGGTTGCCTCCTTTTATGCTGTGAATTTGGGGCTACGCACAGGCATAGTGGTAAGTTATGAAAATTAAGAAATATTGAATTCACTTTTAAGTCATTGGTATGCCACACTGTGAAAATGTTGCACTTTTGTAAATACATGTGATGTTTATGTGAAAGACTTGGTCAGCTAAAGGTGTTGTGATGATGTATATCCTCTTATTTTGAGATTTAGCTATTGTTTTACTGAGTAACAGTGTCCCTCTGTGAGAATGACATTCATGTGATGTCAACCTCACTGAACATAGTGATGTCAGAAGATGTGTTAAAATCTTAATTAGAAATGTTTGATTTATACACTTGGACTCTTGGGACCGTGGAAGGGCAGCACGGTGGAACAATGGTTAGCACTGCTACCTCACAGCGCCAGGGACCTGGGTTCAATTCCCAGCTTGGATGGCTGTGTGGAGTTTGCATGTTCTCCCCATATCTGTGTGTTTTTCCTCCGGGTGCTCTGGTTTCCGAGTGCACATCCAAAAGACGTGCTGGCTAGGTGCATTTGCCATGCCAAATTCTCTGTGTACCAAAATGTGGCAAATAGGGGATTTTCACAATAACTTAATTGCAGTGTTAATGTAAGCCTACTTGTGACACCCATAAATAAACTTAAATCTTATGGCAGTTATGTCTCAGTGGTAGTGCTAAAGGAGAAGATGTGGACAGGAGGAGGAGATTCCAAACCATGTCCACATCTTACTGACCATTGTCGATTCTTATTTGTGTGATTTAGGATGCCAGATCAAAAACACCAAGATAGATTATGAAGTTAGACGAGACCCCAACAATTTTTCTATTTTGGCGTAAATATGAGGAAATGGTGCTTTACCCCAGGAATGATTCCACTGGCAAGTTTAAAAAGTTTAAAGTTTATTTATTAGTTTCACAAGTAGGCTTTCTTTAATCCTGCAATGAAGTTACTATGAAAATCCCCTAGTTGCCACAGTCTGGCATGTTTAGGTACACTGAGGGATAATTTAGCACGGCAAATCCACCTAAGCATCTTTTGGACTGTGGGAGGACACCGGAGTACTCAGAGGAAATCGTGTAGAATCAGAGAATGTTAAATTCCACACAGTGACCCAAGCCAAGAATTGAACCCAGGTCCCTGGCATTGTGAGGCATTAGTGCTAACTACTGTGGCACCATGCCCCATTAGGGATCTTTTTATCAAAACAAGTTTTACTCAGTGCACAGTAGAAGTGTAACTTTAACTAAATGAAAACAGTTAAACGCGTAATCATTGAAACATGAAACATCTTTAAACATGAAAAGAAACAACTCTTAACTTCTAACTTATTACTATTCAGTTCCAATTAAGCAATATTTCTCATATAGACTTCAACCCCTTTTGAAAATAGTTAGCAAATTTAGGCATACTTGCTTAACTTTAAAACTGAAACTAAAACCAGCACAGAATCCTTGCTTCAGACCTAGCTCCTCCCATTAATCTAATATCAAATGACTCTGTCAACTTAGTCTGAAATCTCAGGAGGATTTAAGTAAACAAAAATGCATTAAGTCTTCTATGACATAACACAACCTGTATCACCTTCTCGTAATTCCTGGGCCTCCTAATCTTAATCTTGTGAAGAGCTCTCGTCCTTCTCTATTTCACCCTCTGCAGTGCCATGCTGTGAACGGCGCAACATGCAGCAATGCTTCACAAAACCCTATCAGGACTAAATTGTTGTCTGCTATCTGAAGTACATCTTCAGAACCCCAATGCTTTGCTTGATTAGGGAGCATGTAGAGCTGTGATTGGCTTTGTACTTCTCCATGAAACAATTCTGAGGGTGATGCACCATGCTAAATCCAACATTCCAGTGAGTACCCCTCATCGTCAAGAAACCAAACATGCAGATTTTCAAGCCCTTTGAAAATCTCAGGACCTGGAAGTGAATTAGGATGTATGTCCAAGTCCATGAAAGTCCAGGGTACCTGGCACAACCGTTTATAATATGCTTCCGATGATCACAAACCAGGTGAATGTTGATGGTATGATGGCTTTTACAATTAACAAGTATCAGGAACTGCTGCTCTGGAACCCTGTAGTATTTCGAAGCCTGAGATGATGACAAAACCAGTGAAACTAACAGCCTGCCTATCTTCCTCCACAGTGAATCTCACGTTGTGATGTGTCTTGGTATAAAGATACTATGACCTTTATGCATCGATGTGTTGGACATTGTGAGGTGCCACACAGGTTTCCTGTGGATCACTGGGACAACCCACAGGCAAAGATATTGAGCACAGCAGTCATCCATAAAGCCACTGGCAGAGATAGTCTGCAATTCCATTAGCCATCAGTGTTATATATTTAAAAGGGTTGCAGGTTGCTTTAAGAGTTGATCACATGATTTAATGATGTCATTAGGGTGTTGAAGGCTGCTATTTGCTCTATGTGCATTAGAAATCTTATAATCAGAGTTCCTGCTGCATTTATAAATATAAAATATTTAAAGGATTAGGACACTCTAAATTATTGTAAAGTGGACACTTAAAATTCACCCTCATGGTCAATCAAGTCTTGGAATGCAGGTGATGATGATCCAAGTACCTGGCCTGAAAGCAAAGCATCCAGACATCTGGCTGAAGCTGTACGTACTGGTCATGTGGGGTTATTGGTTGTGGTAACCATTCATGTACACCCCCTCCCACTGGCACCATTTTCAGGAGTTCAGATCCCCAAGCATATGTAGATAAACCTTGAGGCTACACTCACAAATTAAGAGCAAAGAACAAAACAGCACGGGAAACAGGCCCTTCGGCCCAACAAGCCCGCGCCACCACCCCGATGTTCCCACCTCTACCCGTGATCCCTGTCTATGTTTATAGATCTATGGATTAAAAACCAAATTTGAGACAATTTAGGGAGAATTTGTTTTGCCAATTAGCCTAAGAGAACATCTTTGGGATGTGGGAGGAAACCGGAGCACCCAGAGAAAACCCACGCAAGCACGGGGAGAATGCGCAAACTCCCACAGACACAGGCCCAAATCCATGTATCTGCACAACACAGTGATAGTCACTGAGCTGTCGTGTTGCCCATCAAATGGTCCAGGTCAAGCATACACTAATGATATGAAGCACTAGGATACTCTCGAAAAAATCCAAGAGCAGCCTTCTCACGACCCATCGCGTGTATGCCCCTTGTTAGACAACAAGGTGGACCAAAGCACCTGTAGGATAAAAACAAGTACATCAATATCGTCATCTATTTACACACTTCCCAGGGACTCCCAAGGCTCATGATCCCTATTTTAAATCAGTTTTCCATACCTCTCCATTCCCATCCTACTCATGTGCCCATCTAAGTATTTCTTAAATAATTCCAGAGTACCTGCCTCCACCACTTTACTTGACAGTGCATTCCATACCCCCACCACCCTCTGTGTGAAAAAACTCCCTCCAGCATCCAAATTATACCTTAACCCCCTCACCCTAAGCCTGTGACCTCTCATGCTATTTGAGTCCATCCTAGGAAAAAGCTTAACCCTGTTTACTCTATCTATCCCCTTCATAATCTTGTACACCTCTATTAGATCTCCTTTAAGTTTACTTCTTTCTGAGGAAAACAGTCCCAATTTTCCTAATCTCTCCTCGTAACTCAGACCTTCCATACCAGGCAACATCCTGATAAACCTCCTCTGCACTGTCTCCAGAGTTCTTCTGGTAGTAAGGCGACCAGAACTGGATGCAGTATTCCAAATGAGGTCTAACCAACGTTTTATACAACAGCAAATGACAAATGCAGTTCATACACATGTCAACTGCAAATGCTACTACTCATTCAATGTACAGCTGGTCTGTGTCCATATTAAATGTATCATGCAGGTTTGTCCAGATATCCAGAAAACATCAATGAGTTGTACATCTTAAGTAGTTCTCAGATTCATGATATGTTTGAGAGACTCATGATATGTTTGCAAGATTGTCTTCTCGGAGGCAAGGATTACCCACAAAAGATGTGACTGATAAAGTCTATCTGGTGTCCTGAGACACCTGTTGACAGAAGATATAAAAGGCTCATTTCGCAATCCGGACATTGGTGGAACGTACCATAGGGATGCTGGAAATGTGGATCCGATGCTTGGACAACTCTGGGTAAAGATTTCAATACGTTCCCCAGGTGATGTCATACATCATTGTGGCTTGCTGTATGTTATACAACCATGCACTGAAAAGGGGGAACAACTTGGTATATGTTTTCCCTGAGATGAGGGTTAACTTGGATGATGGTTTCCCAGCAACAGACATTAGAAAGTGTTGCCTCCTCATGTAGGTATCTAGAATTTCTCTCAAAACAGCAACCTACAAGACACATTAGCACTGTCATGGTTATGGGTGGGATAATAGCTACATGTTTTCAATCTGACAAGACTCTTCAAGGAGATCCATCATCATCAAGGCTGCCAAGCACAATTTATTACTTAAAGGAAATTAAAATGTAATGAGGATAAAGTCAGCTGGGCTGATAGGTCAATGGGAAAAACAGTAAGCAAGCATTAACAGACATTTAAAGAGATAATTGAAAAATATTTTGAGAGGGATAAACCAACCATGGCACATTCTTCCAGTGGAGCAGGCAGAGATGGGAGTGATTCTTGTGAGGAGAGCTCGAGGTAAGAGTGTTTGACTTTCAACTTTTTTCAGAGCTTTTTCTAGAGCAGCAGAAAACCAGAGGTAGGTTATGAAGAGACCTGGAAAGGTTTTGTATTTTTTCTTTAAAAGGTACTTACCTTTGAGGTTTTGACTTCATTCTTCCAGTGGAGCAGGCAGAGACGGGAGTGATTCTTGTGAAGAGAACTGCAAGGTAAGAGTGTTTGCTTTTTAACTTACATTTTTCGGAGTTTTCTCCAGAGCAACAGGAAACCAGAAGTAGGCCATGGAGAGAGCAGGGAAGGTTTTTGTTTTGCCCAATAAATTTGAATGGTAAGAAAACCTGAGACACCACATGTATGGTGTGTCCCACCCTCCCTCCTCTCTAACCTAAAAAAACAAACTCGGTATGACAGCAGGTAAGCTTTTTTCTTTTCTTCTTTTCTCTTTCATTTCTTAGTAAGGGAAGTTAGCAGGGATGGCAGTGCAGGCAGTGCAATGTTTCTCCTGTGGGATGTTTGAGTTGAGGGGCACCATTAGTGTCCCAGCTGATACATCTGCAGGAAGTACACCCAATTCCAGTTCCTTGATGACCGTGTTAGGGATCTGGATTGGAACTGGATGAATTCAGGATCATTTGGGAGGCAGAAACAGTAATGGATAAAAGCTACAGGGAAGTAGTTACTCCTAGAAATGAAGATACTTGGGTGACTGTTAGAATGGATAAGAAGCAGTCTGCAGCAATCCCCTATGGCAGTTCCTCTGTATAACAGGTATATTGTTTTGGATACTTTGGAGGAGATGACTTACCAGGGGTAAGCTATGGGGTACAGGACTCTAGTATAGAGTCTGTCCCTGTTGCTCAGAACGGAAGGGGGGACGGGACTAGATTATTAGTCATTGGGGACTCCGTAGTTAGGGGGACAGATAGAAGATTCTTGGGAACAAGAAAGACTCGCGGTTGGTGTGTTGCCTCCCAGGTGTCTCGGATTGTGTTTTCAGGATCCTTAAGGGGAAGGTGGACAAACCCCAAGTTGTGGTTTCAAAGAGTTTCAAAGAGTTTCAAAGAGCAACACAACAACACAGCACGGGAAACAGGCCCTTCGGCCCAACGAGCCCGCGCCGCCGTCATAACTTTATAGTAACAATTCCATTTTCTTAATCTAATTTTAGGTTATTCCTAATATGGAAGAATCTCAATATAGGGTCAATTTGTTTCCCAATCAGCCTAAGAGCGAATTTTTGGGATGTGGGAGGAAACCGGAGCGCCCGGAGAAAACCCACGCAACCATGGGGAGAACACGCAAACTCCCGCAGACACCGGCCCAATTCCAAGTGTCTGCACAGCTGCAGCGATAGTCACTGAGCTGTCATGGTGCCCTTCAGATGGTCCAGATAAAGCACTCATTTACGACATGAAGCACCAGGCTACCCATGAATCAACATCCAAGAGCTGTCCTCGCACCACCTGCCGAATGCATGCTCCTTGTTGGTCAAGTTGGACCGAATTACCTGTGGAAAAAAAAAGTCATAGTTAAACAGTCCTACTATATCGCTCTATCTGCATACCGCTCATGTGGCTGTCCAAGAGACCCTTAAACAGCCCCAGCGTGCCTGCTCCCACCACCTTACTCGGCAGTGCATTCCACACTCCCACTACCCTTTGTGTGAAAAACTGCCCTCTAATATTCATCTTATACATAGCCCCCCTCACCCTAAGGCCACAACCCCTCGTCCTATCCATTTCTGAAGGTGGAAAAAGTTTACCACCATTTACTCTATCTATACCCCTTATAATCTTATACACCTCTATTAGATCCGCTCTAAGCCGACGTCTTTCAAGGGAAAACAACCCCAGTCTATTCAATCGTTCCTCATAAGACAGTCCTTCCATACCAGGCAGCATCCTGGTAAACCTCCTCTGCACTCTCTCCAAGGACTCCACATCCTTCCGATAGTACGGCGACCAGAACTGGACGCAATATTCCAAGTGAGGCCTAACCAACGTTCTATACAATTGCAACATCAAACTCCTACTTTTGTATCTATACCCTTTTCTATGAAAGCTAACATACTATACGCTTTCTTTATCACCTTCTCCACTTGTAAAGACACCTTCAGAGACTTGTGAACCTGCACCCCCAAGTCTCTCTGCGTCTCTATGCTCCGTATAGTTTTACCTTTTATCCTATAACTCTCTTCTACATTTTTCCGGCCAAAATGCATCACCTCGCATTTATCCGGATTAAATTCCATTTGCCATCTATCTGCTCAGTCTACCAACCTGCCTATGTCCTGTTGTATTGCCTGGCACTGCTCCTCTGTACCTGCCAATCCAAGCATCTTAGTGTCATCAGCAAATTTGCTGATCTCACCACCTACCCCAACTTCCAAGTCGTTTATGTAAACCACAAATAGAAGAGGACCTAGTACTGAGCCTTGTGGCACTCCACTAGTGACAGGCCTCCAGTCGGAAAAAGAGCCTTCCACTACTACCCTCTGTCTCCTCCCCCCGAGCCAATTCTCGACCCATCTACATACCTGGCCCTGTATCCCATGCGCCTTCACCTTCTCTATCAGTCTACCATGAGGAACCTTGTCAAATGCCTTACTGAAATCCATGTAGATGACATCAACAGCATGTCCTTCATCAACTGTTTTTGTCACTTCTTCAAAAAATTCCACTAGATTTGTAAGACAAGACTTCCCCTGGACGAAGCCATGCTGCGTATCCCTGATCAGATCGCAGCGCTCCAGATGCTCATACATCCTGTCCCTGAGGATCCTCTCCATTAGCTTACCTATAACTGAAGTCCAGCTCACCGGCCTATAGTTCCCTGGGTTATCCCTCTGACCTTTTTTAAACAACGGTACTACATTTGCTATCCTCCAGTCCTCTGGGACCTCGCCTGTGTCCAAGGAAGAGACAAAGATTTGCGTCAGAGGCCCAGCTAGGTCTTCCCTCAACTCCCTTAGCAGCCTGGGATAAATGCCATCAGGCCCCGGAGCTTTATATGTCTTTAAGCTGCCTAACAGCCCCAACACCTCTTTCCTCGTAATCTTTATTTAGTTCACAAAGGCACCAAAGACATAGGTAGGAAAAAGGATGGGGATGTCAGGCAAAAGTTCAGGGAGTTAGGGTGGAAGCTTAGAGTTAGAACAGAGTTGTTATCTCTAGTTTGTTACCCGTGCCACATGCTAACAAGGCAAGGAATAGGAAGAGAGCAGTTGAACATGTGGCTACAGGGATAGTGCAGAAGGGAGGGATTCAGATATCTGGGTAACTGGAGCTCATTCTGGGATAGATGGGATCTCTACAAGGGAGATGGGCTACAGCTGAACCAGAAGTGTACCAATATCCGAGGGGAAAGGGAGGGCAGAATTTGCTAATGCTCTTCAGAAGTGTTTAGACTAATTCAGCAAGGGCATGGGAACCTGAATTATGTAGCTCCAGAGATTGAGAGTCATGAATAAGGTTTTAAGGTCGCAGGAGTGTACCGGTGTTCTGGCAGACAGGAAGGTGGTTTGTTGTGTGTCTACTTCAACACCAGGAGCATCCAGAATAAGGTGGGCAAACTTGCAGCATGGGTTGGTACCTGGGACTTTGATCTTATGCCATTTCGGAGACATGGATAAAACAGGGACAGGAATGGTCCTGCGTTTAGATGTTTCAGTAAGAACATGGAGGAAAGTGATGAAAGAGGGGGAGGTTTGGTACTGTTAATCACGGACAATTATGGTGACAGAAAGAACATTTGATGAGGACTTGTCTACTGAGGTAGTACGGCTGAGATTAGAAACAGGAAAGGAGAGGTCATCTTGTTGGGAGTTTTCTATAGGCCTCTGAAGAGTTCTAGAAATATAGAGGAAAGGACTGCAAAGATGATTCTGGATAGGAGTGAAAGTAACAGAATAGTTGTTGTGTGGGACTTTAACTTTACAAATATTGATTGGAAATGCTACAGTTCAAGTACTTTAGATGGGTCAGTTTTTGTCCAATGTGTGCATGAAGGATTTTCTGACACAGTATGTAGATAGTCACATTGGATTTAGTGCTGGGTAATGAATCAGGCAAGGTGTTAGATTTGGAAATAGGTGAGTGTTTTGGTGATAGTGACCACAATTCGATTATGTTTACTTTTGCAATGGGAAGGGATAGATGTATACCGCAGGGTAAGAGTTATAGCTGAAGGAAAGGAAATTATCATGCAATTAGGTGAGATTTAGGATGCATAGGATGTGGAAGGAAACTGCAGAGAATGGGCATAATGGAAACGTGGGGCTTGTTCAAGGAACAGCTATTGTATGTCCTTGATAAATATGTACCTGTCAGGCAGAGAGGAAGTAGTCAAAGGAACCATGGTTTACTAAGGAACTTGAATCTCTTGTGAAGAGGAAGAAGGAGACTTATGTAAAGATGAGATATGAAGGCTCAGTCAGGGTGCTTGAGAGTTACAAGCTAGCCGGGAAGGACCTAAAGAGAGAGCTAAGAACAGCCAGGAGGGGACATGAGAAGTCTTTAGCAGGTGGGATCAAGTAAAACCCTAAAGCTTTCTATAGATATGTCAGGAATAAAAGAATGATTGTCCAAGATTAGGGCCAGTCAAGAACATTAGTGGGAAGTTGTGTGTGGCATCTGAAGAGATAGGAAAAGTGCTAAATGAATATTTTTCATCAGTATTCACACAGGAAAAAGACAATGTTGTTGAGGACAATACTGAGATACAGGCGGGATTGAGATTCATAAGGAGGAGGTGTTAGCAATTATGGAAAATGTGAAAATCCCCTGGGCCAAATGAGATTTATTCTAGGATTCTCCAGAAAGCTAGGGAGAAGATTGCAGAGTCTTCGGCTTTGATCTTCATGTTGTCGTTGTCTATAAGAATAGTACCAGAAGACTGGAGGATAGCAAATGTTGTCCCCTTGTTCAAGAAGGGGAACAGAGACAACCCTGGTAATTATAAACCAGTGGCCCTTCTGTTGTGGGCAAAGTTTTGAAAAGGATTATAAGAGAAAGGATTTATAATAATCTAGAAAGGAATAATTTGATTAGGGATAGTCAAAAAGGTTTCGTAAAGGGTGGGTAGTGTCTCACAAACTTTATTGAGTTCTTTGAGAGAGTGACTAAAGAGGTGGACGAGGGTAAAGCAATTGATGAGATGTATATGGATTTCAGTAAAGATTCCCCATGGTAGGCTATTGCAGAAAATACGGAGGCATGGGATTGAGGGTGATTTAGTGGTTTGGATCAGAAATCGGCTAGCTTAAGAAGACGGAGGGTGGTGGTTGATGGGAAATGTTCATCCTGGAGTTCAGTTATTGATGGTTACTGCTTGCATCTGTTTTGAGGCCACTGCTAATTGTCATTCTTATAAATGATTTGGATAAGGTTGTAGAAGGATGGGTTAGTAAATTTGAGGATGACACTAAAGTCGGTGGCGTTGTGGACAATGCGAAAGGATGTTGCAGGTTACAGAGGGACATAGATAGCTGCAGAGCTGAGCTGAGAGGTGGCAAATGGAGTTTAATGTGGAAAAGTATGAAGTAATTCATTTTGGAATGAGTGACAGGAACACAGAGTACTGGGCTAATGGTAAGATACTTGGTAGTGTGGATGAGCAGAAAGATCTCGGTGTCCATGTGCATAGATCCCTGAAAGTTGACACCCAGGTTGTTGGGTTGTTAAGAAGGCATACAATGTATTAGCTTTTACTGGTAGAGGGATTGAGTTTCAGAGCCATGAGGTCATGTTGCAGCTGTACAAAACTCTGGTGCAGTCGCACTTGGAGTATTGCATACAGTTCAGGTTGCTGCATTTTAGGAAGGATGTGGCAGCATTGGAAAGGGTGCAGAAGAGATTTATCAGGATGTTTCCTGGTATGGTAGGAAAGTTTTATGAGGAAAGGCTGAAGGACTTGAAGATGTTTTCATTAGAGAGAAGAAGGTTAAGAGGTGACTTAATAGAGCCATACAAGATGATCAGAGGATTAGATAGGCTGGACAACGTGAGTCTTTTTCCTCGGACGGTGATGGCTAGCATGAGGGGACATAGGTTTAAATTGAGGGGTGGTAGATGTAGGACAGATGTCAGAGGTAGATTCTTTACTCAGAGTAGTAAGTGTGTGGAATGCACTGCCTGCAACAGTAGTGGACTCGCCAATAATTAAGAGCATTTAAATGGTCATTGGATAAACATATTGATGATATTGGAAGTGGATTAGATGGCCTTTAGATTGGTTTCACAGGTCAGCACAACATTGAGGACTGAAGGGCCTGTACTGTGCTGTAATGTTCTATGTTCTAACTAATGAAGTTAAGGAGGATCTTAAGTTGGAAGGAAAAGCATATAAGGAGGCAAAAGTCAGTGATATCACCGAAAATTGGGATAACTTCAAAATCCAGCAAAGGAGAACTAAAAAAATGTATATAGGGAGAAAATGAACTACAAGGCAAACTAGGAAGGAATATAACCTGACTATAAGAACTTCTTTAAATATATAAAATAGAAGAGAGAGATCAAAGTGAGCATCGGCAATTTAGAAAATGAATCTTGGATATAGTTATGAGGAACAAGGAAATGGCAGAAGAATTAAACTGATTAAAAAAAAACTGAGCTAGAATCTTTATAGCGGAAGATATTTTAGACATCCTATTGATACTAAAGTATATGGGGAAGGAATTGGGTACAGTCATCATCACTAGAAAAGTAATATTAGATAAACTAATGGGGCTAACTAATGGGGCTAGAGGCAGATAAGTCCTCTGGCTCTGAAGGCTTGCATTGTAGGATCCTAAAAGAAGTAGCTACAGATATAATAGATTCATTGGTTGTAATTTTCCAAATGGATTCTGGAGAAGGAATTGGAGAATTGGAATACTGCCAATATGGCACCTTATTCACAAAGAGAGTGAGGGAAATACTGGCTAACTATAAGTCAATTAAACTGATATCCTTTGTTGGAAAAATGTTGGAATCAATTACTAAATAATAGCAGCAAATTTGGAAAATCATGAATATAATAAAGCAAAGTCAGCATGGCTTCATACAAGGAAAATCGTGTCTGACTAATTTATTAGCATTTCTTGAAGTCTCAACCAGAGTGCATCGAGGAGAACCAATAAATGTGTTGTATTTGGACCTCCAGAGGATATTCAATAATTACCTCTCAAAAGGTTAAGTCATAAGGTAAGAGTCCCTGGTGTTGGAAGTCATATATTGACCTGTATGGAGAATTGACTAATGGACAAGAAAAAGTGAGTGGGGATAACGGGTTTTCATGTTGGTGACCTGTAACCAGTAGGGTTTCACAGGGATTAGTGCTCGGACCGCAATGGTTTACAATATATATTAATGACTTCAAGGAAGGAAGCAAATGTTCTGTAACCAAATGTGCGGATCACACAAAAATAGGTGGAAGGGCAAGTTGTGAGAGGGATACAACAGTTTACAAAGAGATACTGATAAATTAAGTAAGTGGGCCAAAAATCGACAAATGGAGTATAATGAATCATGTGAAGTTGTTCATTTTGGAAGGGAGAACCAAATAACAGAGAAAAACTGCAGAAAGCTGCAACATAAAGAGACTTGGACTTACTTTTGCACATAACACAAAGCAAGCACACAGTACAACAGATAATCAGGAAGGCTAATAGATTGTTGGCTCTTATTCCATAAGGATTGGCTTATAAGAAGGGGGAAATCTTGCTGCAGCTGTACAAGGTACTGGTGAGATCACATCTGGAATACTGTGAGAAGATTTGGTCCCTCTATATAAGGAAAACTATTATTTCATTGGAGACAGTCCAGAGAAGTTTCACTAAGATGATCCCCACAATACAGGAATTATCTTATGAGAAAAGGTTAAAGTGACTTCACTCATTGGAATTTTAAAGAACGTGAGATGATTTTATTGAATGATATAGGATTCTTAAAGGGCTTGACAGGATAAATACTGAGAGGATGTTTCTTCTTATGGGAAAATCTAGGACTCAGAATAAGGAGATGCCAATTTAAAACCGAGTTGAAGAATTTCTTCTCTCAAGGGTTGAGAGTCTTTGGAACACTTTGCCACAAACTTTCTTTGTGTTGTAGCTTTCTGCAGTTTTTCTCCATTTAAATAATAATCTGGAGTAGTCATGATCTTATTGAATGGTGGAGCAGGCTTGAGAGGTGAACAATCAATTCCTGTTCCTATTTCTTATGGTTATAGACTTCTTGGAAAAAGTGCAGAAGAGCAGATCTCACAGAGGAAGCATCTGCTGTACATCTAGTTTATCCATATCTTTTATCATCATCTATACCTCCGTTTGTTCTCTCCTCATTCTTCTAAATTCCAAAGAGTATAGGCCTAAACTGTTCAATCTCTCTTCATTTGACAAACCCCTCATCTCTGGGATCAATCTTATGAACCTCCTCTGAACTGCCTCCAATGCCATTACATCTTTTCTCAAATAAGGGGATCAAAACTGTGCACAATATTCCAGGTGCGGCCTCACCAATGCCTTGTACAGTTGCAGCAATACTTCCTTACTTCTATATTCTATTCTTTTGCTTATAAGTGCCAACATTCTATTTGCTTTCTCTATTATCTGCTGTATCTTTATGCTAGTTTTCTGTGACTCATGAACAAGGACACTCAGATCCCTCTGCACCAGAGCACTCCCAAAATTCTCCCATTCAGATAATTCATTGCCTTCTCGTGTTTCCAACCAAAATGCATGATCTCACACTTATCCACATTAAAATCCATCTGCCACATTTTGGTCCATTCTTTGAATCTATCTATATCCATTTGTAAGGTTCTTATTTGCTCATCGCAACTTACTGTCCTGCCTATTTTTGTGTCATCTGCAAATTTGGCTATTGAACCTTCTATCCCCGTATCCAACTTATTAATATAGATTGTAAATAGCTGGGCCCAAGGACTGAACCCTGTGGTACCTCACTAATTACTTCTTGCCATCCAGAAAAAAAAGGCATTTATCCCGGTTCTCTGTCATCTGTCCAAGCTAATAAATCACTCCTAATCCCATGTGTTCTCACCTTGTGCAGCATCTTATCAAAGACTCTCTGGAAATCCAAATGTACTACATCTAAGGATCACCATTATCCACTTTGCTTGTTACATCCTTGAAGAACTTCAGCAAATTAGTCAAACATGATTTGCCCTTCATAAAACTATGCTGACTCTTATGGATAGTGTTTTGACTTTCCAAATGTCCTGATATTGCTTCTTTAATAATTGATTCTAACTCTTTCTCAACAACAGATGTTAAATTCACTGGTCTGTAATTTCCCACATTTTGCCTCCCTCTCTTTTTAAATAATTAGCATTTTTCCAATCCACTGGAGCCTTTTCCATATCCAGGGAATTTTAGAATATTATAACCAATAGATCCAATATCTCTGCCACCACTTCCTTTAATACATTAGGAAGTAGGCCATCAGACCGAGAGGATTTATCTGCCTTCAATCCCAATAACTTGCTGAGTACCTTTTCCCTATCGATGTTGATTGTTCTAAGTTCTACTCTTTCAATATCTCTGATTTGCCTGTTACTGTAGGAATGATACTAGTGTTCTCCACCGTAAAAATTGAGGCAAAGTATTGATTTAGTAGCTCTGCTATTTCTGTTCTCCCCACTATTAACTCTCTGGTTTCATCTTCCAAGGGACCAACATTTACCCTAATGACCCTCTTCTCTATTATATGCTATAGAAGCTTTTGCTATTCTTCTTGATATTTTGTCCTAGTTTTCTTTCATAATTTATCTTTGCTCTTTTTATTATTCTTTTAGTATCCATTTGTTAATGTTTGAAAGTTTCTCAATCTTACAGCCTGCCATTAGCCTGTGCAATATATGATACATTAGTTTTTGTCTTTATACTGTCCTTGATCTCCTTGCTAAACCGTGGATATTTTTTACCCCGCTTAGTTAGTTGACTTCCACCTGTGTTGCAGTAGAAGCTGAGATAGTGACCCACAGATAGTCCATTATGGTTTGCTCTGCTCATGTTATTTTGAAGTTAGTTCATGATGGAAGAAACAGACTCCAAGTTTTGCACAATGTCTTGTCCCACATTGCAGCTGGGCTCAGTGTCAGGAGACTTACCAGTCTGTCAACATACCTAAATATATTAGTGTGAACTGTTCAATATTTTTTGTATACCAATTCATTGAAGTCTTCATGTGATGCCCTTGAAGCCAAAATCATTGTGACATTGGCCCCCAGCAAACTGGTTCACAATCTCCTTTCCCCCTGACCTGCCTGTAGTCTGCTTTTGCACAGTAACTTACTACATGCAGATGCACAGCCCTTTTCTATTCTAGCTTTTAAACTATATGTTTTTCCAGTATTTGAGCTGGTCTACTAATGTCAATTCAAGTGATGATGCTTCCTGTTCACTGATGTGGCTTTTGCTTTCCCTCCCCTAATTGGGTATGTTGTACTTGGCCAGATGGGAGGGCTTTGATATCTGATATCAGAAAAGCAGAAGACAGGATTAAGGCAAACATGGAACCAGGAAGCCCACTGTTACATCTCTGCAACTTTTACTTCAAACCAGATATCAAGATAAAGGCAAGGAAAAAATTTAGAACAAGCATAAGCAGTAACTTATCATTACCATCAATGGTCTTGGTGACCTTGGTGTGGTGCATTGAGCAAGCAGCACGAGAGGCTTAAGGTTTGTGGGGTGAGCTGTGATGTAAAAATACATTCATTAGCCTGTACTAGTATATACAGTCATTAAACTTTTTTGGTAATGCTACAAAATTGTCAAAACCAAACTTCGAACATTGATCTCCCGTGCCACCTATTCCTATGTCCTTCTGATGGTCTGCTTCAGGGCCTCCTCATCCAGCCACCCTCCACTTGCCCAACCCTACAGAAACATAGTGGGATGGGGAGGGCATCTTACTTGCTTACCCTGCCAGTCAATGAGCATGGCTAGCCAGTAAGACTGGGTGAGAGACATAAAATCGGGCTCGCACCTAGTTTTTCACTGTAAAGTTTGAATTGCAATTACTCAGAAGTACAAACTTCCTGCATTGGGAACAATCTAAATATGTAATTTAAATCACAGACTTTGGATGTTTCTAACTGAATTACTCTAACAGTTTCAGAAAAAGTTAGAAGATGTAAAACCACTTCTAACTTTTGGGTAACTATTTTACAGATTCAGACTGAACACCCCACAATGGATCTCCCCACACCATCCACCTGCACCCCAATGAGACTACCCTCACCTTCATTGGATTCCTTCCTCACATTCCCAGCAGGCCTGACCCTTATCCTTATCCCCTCCAAGGCCTGACCACTGACCACCCCCTATCTATCTAGGTCCCACTCAAACCTAGGCATGAATCCTCCTCCCAGGTGCAAAGCAGCAACCATTCCTCCAGCCCCAGACCTGACTTGACTTGACACAAACCAACCCAAAGCCAATAATTGGCTTCCCTGCAATCACCAAATCCTACCCACGCCTTAAACACATACCTTCTCCCTAACTTGTAAAGGATCTTTAAATTTCAGTGAAATTTAAATTGACTTGATTTATGACATCTAGTATTGTAAAGAAAGGGGCATGACCTTCATTAATTCAACATTTCTGCATTTCAACGATGGGCACCAGGGCTGTGCTGCACAGTTTGGATCTCACCTGACTTGAGCTGTGAGTTCAGATGAGGTAGCATTAAAAAAAAACTAAGTAAATGGACATGGAGTGACAATTCAATGCTGATTGTGACTGAAGAAATTCAAGCCATAAGACATAGGGGAAGTAGATCATTTGGTCCATTGAGCATTCTGCACAAGCCAATGAGATCATGACTAATCTGATGTGATAATGCTCGACACGGTTCAGATGTAGGCTGTCCCAATGATACAGTCCCCATTTTCCTCAGAATTGATGCCAGATCCTCACAAACCGTAATGTGCTTCTCCAAAACGACTCTTTGGACCATGTATTTATCTGTCTAATTTTATCTCTCCTATACTGATTTGCATGAGATCCAGGTAATAATCAGATATTGTAACTTTGGAGTATTCTAAACTTCAGGAATGGATTAAATCATAAACACTTACGAGTTTCTTATCTGATATACACCAAACAGCTAGCTAATCCTGCAGCAGGGCAAGACCATTTTCTGAAGAGTGAGAAGAAGTGAAAGAAGGCAAAAAACAAAATAATTACCACTTTGCACCCAATTCCAACTTTGATCCAAATTGGACTGTGTCTCACTTAGGATATGGCTTCCTTCACTTCTTGTGAGTCTCAAGTATGCTGACATTTCACTGCACTTTTGATGGTATGCTGCATTGTCAGAGGTGCCAACTTTCTAATGAAACATTAAATTAAGGTCTTCTGATCAGCATAAAAGATCTATTGACAAGAGAGCAGATAGGTACTCCATGATGCCCTCTGAGACTGGACCAAGCTCTTGAGCCCTTCAGCAACAGTGCTGTGCAACCAGACTAAGCTCTGGAGAGCCTCAATGTTAGTCGTCTGAGACTGGGCCAAGTTCCCAAGGCCCGTAGCTATAGCCTGCTATGTCTCCAGAATGCCTGTGACAGCCCCTGCCACAGTTACCTATCTTTCCAGAATGTCTGCAACAGTCCCTGCCATGGCTAGCTGTGTCTCCAGAGCACTTGCAAGACCCTTGGCCATATGCTGCAGTGCCTCCAGGGTGCCCTGCACCCTGTCACCCATGGGGACCATTTCCTGTCCCAGGCTTTCCACTATGAATTCCACCCTTGTAGTGTTGGCTTTAGTACCATGCAATGCTGAAACCATCTCCTATAACAGAAGTCTGTGGATTCCTCCAAACAACCTCACAGTTGTTGCAATGTTGCTGACAGCCTTTCTGCATTCCCCAACTCTGCTGATGCATTACTAACAGCTTCAGGATGGTAGATCTCAATGGCTTGGCACCTGGCATGGGACTAGCTAACTCCTTGCCTCTGGCAGAGCTCAGCAAGCCCGAGGCCTTGGACATTCTCCTTTCCACCTGATGCGTATCCTGAGTCCTCACCACTAACATGTTTCACCATGGTGATAATATCTGCGCTGGTGGATTGTGTGGTGCATGACTGTATCGAGTGAATTGTGCTGTCCTCAGAGCATTCCTGGGAGTGTCCCACCAAGGTGTTTTTGATTTGATTTGATTTATTACTATCACATGTATTAGTAAACAGTGAAAAGTATTGATTTTTTTGTGCGCAATACGGATAAAGAATAGAGAAGGAAAGGAGACTGTGCAGAATGTAGTGCTACATTCTATACAGCTAGGCTGTATAGAAAGATCAATTTAATATGAGGTAAGCCTGTCCAAAAGTCTGATGGCAGCAGGAAAGAAGCTGTTTGTTGAGTCAGTTGATACGTGAGCTCAGATGGAAGAAGGTGGAAGAGAGAATGTCCTAGGTGAATTAGGTCCTTGATTATGCAAGCTGCCTTTCCATAGCAATGGGAAGTGCAGACAGAGTCGATGGTGAGTTCACCATTAGCACTTTGAGTCACACGCCTAGAGGTCCATTCCAGTGGGAATTGCTTGGCTGGTCCTTCATTGCATTAAGTGATAAAAAATTGAGGTCCATGGCTCACCAGAAAAACCAATGCATATAACTCTCATTTTGTTGCTCATTCAACATCTAGAATGGAATTTTATGAAATAAATTTTAAAGTAAATTTTAATTTTAAAGTGAAAAAGGGGAGAGTTTCAAACTTGTCTTCTGAGTGAGTTAAAAAGAGCAACCTTATGGCGCTTAGTCAATATAAAGAACTGAGATGCATTCCTGCCAACAGTGGGACAGGACAGAACCTGACCTTGCCAGAGAAGCCGGCTCCTGAAATCAAAGGGCACCATTGCACATGCATCCTGATCTGCCAGTATACCGGAAGATCTTCCTTCTCCCATGAACATTGCTCACCTCATAGAATCATACAACCCTGCAGTGCAGAAAGAGACCCTTTGGCCTATCGAGTCTGCACTGACCACAATCCCACCCAGGCCCTATCCCTACATATTATACCCACTAATCCCTCTAATTTACGCGTCCCTGGACACTAAGGGGCAATTTCTTAGCATGACAATCAATCTAATCCGCACATCTTTGGACTGTGGAAGGAAACTGGAGTACCCAGAGGAAACCCATGCAGATACAAGGAGAATGTGCAAACTCCATACAGACAGTGACCCAAGCTGGGAGCCTCCCTCCAGCCCATCAAGGATTATGCCCATCTATTTTATAGCACTGTTAACTCTCAACGTTTCCTGTTATTGCAAATTAGTTTCGCCAATAAATGGTGATGACAGAATGCACTGAACATGGTTTGTTTGGGAGAGGCTCTTTAGCCAACTGAGAATGCAGTCCCCATATCCAAGTGACTGGCATGGCATTCCAAGTGCTCAAGGCAAATAGTGCAACTGTAGGTGCTCCTCTGAGGGGGAGGTAGGGTTTGCTGCTCGAACAGCAGCATGCCATCCCAGCCCAAGAACATGTGGCAATGAGGGCTGGATCCTTGCTGCCACTTGTCCTCTATTGGCCAGTTCCTCATTGGCCTCTTCCTTTTCCTTCTCCTCCAATCCTTCTGGGTCCCTTCATCCTCAGGACCACTTGGCTGGACACCCTCCTCCACTTCGTCCCCTATGAAGTCTCACTCTCCTGCTCCAGAACACACAGCAGACCAGCATCTGTCAGAGGTATACACTCAAGGGCCCCATCAGGATTGTCTAGGCAGATGAACCAGATTTTTAGGAGCCCAGTGCACTGCTCCACAAATGACCAGGTGGCTACATGCATCTCATTACATCAGGTCTCCCCTTCAATCTCTGGTTTCCATATTGGTGTCATCAGCCAAGTTCACAGCAGGTACCCATTGTCCCCTAGCAGCCACCCTAACAGCTTGAGCTGGTTCGCGAAGAACCCAGGGATCTCAGACTCTGCAAAATGAAGTTATCTTGTACACTGCCTGGGTGGCATGCATACACATGCATGAATTTCATCCTGTGGTCACAGGCCATCTGAACATTTAGGGAGTGGATCCCCTTGTGCTGTCTGGTATTTTGGGGATCATGGGATAACATGCATACAATCGATTGCCTCCTGCACATTTGGCAGCATGACAAATTCTGTGGCCTGGGCTTCCTGCTGGATCTGGCCCAGGTCAAAACTGATGTACTGCCTGGCCTGGCCTGTTTGGGCAAACACAACATCTGTCACCTCATGGACACACTTGTGGACCGAAGCTGGAAATCCCACAAAGGTTCCCACTGGCACACTGAAAGAACTCGGTGGCGTAAACATTGAGGCCACCATGACTTTCTCTATCACTGGGAGCAGGTGTCCTCCTGTACCTCATGGTGCCAAGTCAATGAGAACATGACACAGATGTTGTATCGTCTCTTTATAGAGCTGCAACTTGCGATGAAAATGTGTCCAGCAGCTCTTCTAAAGGCATGCGTGTCCTGAATTGCTGGGGTCTCTTTCTTGCCCTGCCCCCTCAAGCATCCATTTCCTGTCCCTGTCTGGCAGCACCCTATATTCCTGCTGCTGCCCCCTGGCCTGGGCAAGACTTGCTGTATATGCACATCTCTATCCTTTTTCAGCAGCAGCAGCTACAAGAATCACCACCTAGTATATTGGCGCCATACTGAAATACATCATTGCTCTGGAAGGGAGGTGAAGTGCGGGAGAAAAGAGAGAGAAAAATTTCATTGTATTCTCCATCCATGACCCAACGCTCCCTCCCAGCAATCCGTGTCCCAACTGAGTTTGAACAGTGGCAAGCCAACACCTGTAGAACATACAGGTGGCTATCAGGGGGGTCCCCACTTGGAAGCCTTGAAGCATAACATAAGTGCATCCAGTTGAATGTCTGGTGCAGTGGTTTCCAAGAATGGCTAGTACTTCATACAGACGGGGGAGGGACATTCTCATTATTTTCATGGGGTCGGTTGCCATCGAAAACATCACAGACAACTTCACACTGTGTGAGAAGCATTGTTAATGCCTGCATTCCCTTGCTTGGAGCAGCAGCTATGAGACTTGCTGCTTATTTGTGTTAGTGGGATGGATATCACAGTCATCCAGAGATCTTGTGTTGCTGATAGGCGGAAGGGTGCCATGGATATAGCACTGGGATTGATGTCCACATTCATAAGCGATCCCTCAGGAGTTCGCTTAGCAGTCAGAGGGATGCATTCAACACCAGGCCCTAGCCAGCACTGAAGCCCAGATCTGCACCCCCAGACTGATTCCAGCTCCCCTCCTCCCTGACAGCAGATCCTAGCCAGCACCGAACTCCAAGCTCTGCACCTTCATGACCAACACTAGCCCAACAAGAAAAACCCCCCTGCAAGACCCCCCCCATCTCTAGAAGCTGGTGGCCAAACAGACTTACCTCCTCATTACTCTGTGATGCTAGTGCACCTGCAGCAGACTTGTACTGAGCCTCACTGGCATGATAACCCACTGACGTGATCGTGTGCACATTGATGCATGCACATTGATATTTCACCCATTTTGGCTGCTCTCCTCATCATGTCCAGAAAAAAAGTTTGGTACAATGAGAACCAGCAGGAAAATGGGTTTGATATGAAAATGGATTTTTCTTCTCAGGTGACCTTACATTCTCATTATGCTGGTGTACTGGCTGGATAAGGTCATAAGATTCCGCCCCTTGAACTTGTTCAGTCAGGTTACGTCACAGGTCATTTTGTGAAAATTAAAGAGTCTTACATTGATTCAGTATCAAATTTATTTAATTAATTGATTATCTTAAACTTAGTAAGACAAGATAAAACAGCAAAAGGTACTTGGCTGAGAGTTGACATTAAAGTTAAAACATTTTAATTTTGTCTGTATGTTTATTTGCCACTAAGTGAACTTTGTTTAAAATTTTCTTAAATTTAAAAATGTGCACCGAATTTATAATACCAAATGAAGTTCAGGTGAAGTTACTAGTCAATTTCACATCAAAAGTTACAGGTGTATTGGGGAGAAAACTGCTACTGAATTTGTGTCCTGCAGCAAATTTTGGGGCAACATATTGCTTTGGTAAAATATTTATGAAAACATATATGGACTAAACACCAAACAATTTAAAAAAAAAGTCACTTTGGGATAAGTTAAATTCTTCAAGATATAATGTAAGCTTTTGAAGAAAACTATAAGGTTGTTTTAAAGCCTGTATATTCTGATTTGTATTTTGCTCATCTAAATTACACAGAATTTAGGTATCTGAAAGATAAAATCTGTCACTGGATTGACTTAATATTTGTGAACGACTTGGATGTTGCAGGTCAACTGGATAAAGCTGCTGACCATTATGAGACATTCCATCAACTCACTGTGGGAACGACATGGCAGGATGAGAATGGCTGCTGTCACTTTGCACAGGCCTGTGCGAATCTCTGGAGGATTTATACATTGCTAGCAGATGAACATCTTGAAAGTGAACAATACAAAGAGGTGAACAAAAGTCTCAAAAAAGCTTATGACATAGCTAAGGAAGGTAAGTGCAAATTAAGTTCTTGTTTCCTGTATTTTATGGGGTAACACTCTTAGATTAAAGTGAAATTTATTTGGATCATTCTGCCAATTTTAAAGACAGATGAAAATAATTTTGTACCTGCTCTTATAGTGCAAGACATAAAACAGCTGTAGCGTTTTTGTAAATACTTAATTTGCTCTTAAATGTCTTTGTCAAGATTTAAGTTTTCAAATGAACATGTAGCCTTTTTCTATAACTGTGAAAATGACTTTATGGACATTAGTATTAAATTGATCAGAGTTATGTGGCCTTCTATGGCACCAGAAAATAGGCAGGAAGATCCATGTGTCGCATTGTATAAGGACTGATGAGACATCCTTTAACCATGCCTGAAGCGGGTACTAGAATGTTTGCATTTGGGGCATGATAGCTGATTCAGGTCACGTAGGTTGTAAATTGCCTGATCGAAAGATGAGATGCTATTCCTTGAGCTTACGTCAAACTTCATTGGAATTGTTTAGTTCAGATATCTCACCACATGTAGATCCCAATTCTTTGCTGTCCTTTGCTGTGAAGGGCTAGATCTTCTGGCCATTCACACCAGTTGGATCTTCTGATCCTGCCAACAGTGCACTGCTGCCAAAGGTTTCCCAATAGAGGGGAGGAAGGGTGCATTTAGCAGAAAAGCTCATTGACAATGGCAGGATTAGACCATCTCACTGCTGGCCACTGGTGGGCCACCTCCCGCCAAAACGATACATGTGGTGTGTTGTGTAGAAAATCCCACATTGTGTGAGCCTCTGAACATTTTGCAATGAATATGAAATGAAGCCATGGTGCCACTATCATCTTGTTGTTTTTGTACAGTCTGATCAGATATTTCTTGGATATTTGAAAGGAAAAAAGCATAAAATATTAGATGTGGGGAGGGAGCAGAAAGCTAAAGTTGTGTGCATACACCATCTGCACCTTGCAAACCAGAAGAGTGTGGGGGATGATGAGGATGTGGGATGTTAACAAGTGTTAAATTTGAGGTTGCCATTATCTTTGATGGTTTCAGCTGCTTCACTGGCAACAGCCTGGCTATGGACATCCAAATGGCTATGGACAACAGTGATAAAACACTGTTCCTTCCATGGGAGAAAGGACATGCAAAAGCCTCTATTTTCTGTTGGTTACAACCTGATGCTTCTGGACATATATTACCTTGTCCTACAGTGGAGAGAGTTAATGAGATTCATGAAATTTAGTTTGTTGATCTGGCTGTCATGGTTGCACAGCATCAAATAGTTTATACAAGTTGTTAGAAGTGGGTTTGAGAGTTTATGGAATCACAGAATCATACAGTGCAGAAGAGGCCCATTGGAGCATTGAGACTGCACCGACAAGTGAGAAACCTCTGACGCAGCTACCTAATCCTATTTACCAGCATTTGGCCCACTGCCTTGAAATTCCCCTCCAACTCAATTGTCAAATTTGCTGATGACACTACCATAAGGGGTCAGATCTCAAACAATGATGACACAGAGCACAGAGTACAGGAATGAGATAGAGAGTCTGGTGAAGTGGTGCAGCAACAATAATCTCGCCCTCAATGTCAACAAAATGAAGGAGATTGTCATTGACTTCAGGAAATGTAAAGGAAAATATGCTCTTGTCTACATCAATGGGGACAAAGTAAGAAAGAGTCAAGAGCTTCAAGTTTTTAGTGTCCAGATCACCATCAACCTGTCCTGATTGTTGTTAACTGTAAAAAGTCCACCAACACCTCTACTTTCTCAGAAGACTAAAGAAATGTGGCATGTCAGTTATGACTCTCACGAACTTTTACAGCCGCACCATAGAAAGCATTCTTTCTCATTGTATCACAGCTTAGTATGGATCCTGCTCTGCACAGGACCACAAGGAACTACAAAAAGGTCATGAATATTAGCCCTCCATCACTCAAACCAACTTCCCATCCATTGATTCTATTTACACTTCCTGCTGCTTTGGCAGAGCAGCCAGTATAATTAAGGACCCCATTCACCCCAGACATTCTCTCTGTCTCTGTCATGCGCTCTGTCTCTCTCACGCACTCTGTCTTTTTCACATGCACGCTCTCTCTCATACATGCTCTCTCACTTATGCGTGCTCTCTCTCTCATATGCACTCTCTCTCTCACACGAGCTCTCCCTCTCTCTCACGCACTCTGTCTCCCATGCACTCTCTCATACGCTCTCCTGTTTAGAAAACAGTCAATGCTTCTTTTCGTTCTACCGAAGTGCATAACCTCACACTTTCCCACATTGTATTTCATCTACCACTTTGCCCACCATTCTAGTCTGTCCATTCTAGTCTGTCCAAGTCATTCTGCAACCTCCCCACTTCCTCAACACTACTGTCCCTCTGCATATCTTTGTATCATCCACAAATTTAGCAACCATATCCTTCAGTTCCATCTTCTAGATCAATAATGTATATTCGAACTGTGGGAGGAAACTGATGCACCTGGAGGAAACACATAGACACAAAGAGAACATGCAGACTCCGCACAGACAGTGACCCAAACTGGGAATCGAATCTGGGTCCTTGGTGCTATGAGGCAGCAGTGCTAACCACTGCGCCAATGGGCCACAATTAGTATTTCCAGCACATTACTAGAAGGCACCCTCAATCTCCCAGGTCATACGAGCTGTAGAGTCAAGCAACCTTCCATTAGCCACAGCCATGCACACCAAGACTCATTGTTGACAGTCAAACTTTCCTGAGGAGTGGCTTTTAACTTCCATGCAGCTAAATTTTTTGAGCTCACACTGTTGCCTGAGTATGGGGTTCAAAACACACTGCATCCACCCTTCCCCATTTGGAGGGTCTTCCAGCTTCATGCGACAAGAGCTAAGAACCCCATTCCTCTCCCAGTGTGTCCTAGGAGACTACCCTCACACCTAACCATAACGTGGGAGTTCAGAATGGGAACCAATACTGACCTTCTGCAATTCTCTCATGTGACCCAACCCCAGCGCACACAAAAGGCATGAGCGTGGAATGTAAAAACAGCCAAGCAGGAAAGACATGGGAGGCAGTGGCTGCAAACTTAACCACTTTGAGGCAGGGGATACTTCGAGATAGTGGAAAGGGAGGGCTGAGTTCGGATGACTAAACTCTCACTCCCAGCTGATTTACATTTATCTGCATTCCCTACACCCTCTCCAGTTCTCCCAGAGCCCTGAGCATCTTGTAGGATGAAGTCCTCCAGAGTGCTCACCTCCAAAATCCCCTTTGGAGGTAAGAACATCAGGTTCACACTATTATAGAGCTGTTGTAAATGATGCTGACATGACATCATTCTATGCCCTGTGAATATTCCACAAGGGGTGAAAGTTCAGTAAGAGTGCCTGGTAATGAGGTGCAAATGTATTAAAATCAGCTTCTCAAGCTTTCTTGGCATGCAGATCATGCACCACTCTGCTGATAAAGGGCTTTGAAAATGTCTCTGCTGGATAACATAAGCATGAATCGCACTTTTCAGCTGTCATGGCATTTTGACACTACTCCAGAAAACCCATGCACAGAGAGTGTGGGGTAAAAATCCATCCCCTATCCCACCATTGATGATTCTTCCTTAAGCAAATACTTCATGAAGTTTAACCAACTATGAGATTGTAGCAATTCCACTTGGGAATTCCTAAATCAGTACTTCCCTTTAAGTTATTGTATTCTGCTAGGATATCAGATACGGATAGGCTCTTATTTCGACTGGAGTTACATTCAAAGAGAGAGGCACACTTTGGATCAAAGCCTTACAAAGATTTTTGGGAAACCATTCATACACAGCCACTTTAATGGTGCAAATGGCTCTTCAACAGTGAACCAAAGATGGAGGATACAATGCTAGCATAATTTTGAAACCATTTGAATATAAGGCCCAAGCATTTGAAAAATCAAGAATTACAAACAAAAAGTGTGAAGACAGACACCCTTTTGGGACCTATAATAGGTAGTGAGAGTTGGGCAATTTTGGAAGGAGGATGAATTCCAGCGATAACCAAGGGGTGGGTGGTTCAACTTTAAGTACAATTACATATTGAATTACCCAAAAATGAAAAGCAGGACTTTTAGACCACACACAACATGAAAGAAGAAGAGGATGATACTGACCTATCAGAAGGAATCACATTGATCACCAAATACTTCAATCACAGATTAGTTCAATTGCGCTCAGTTTGTTCTTGTTAGATGGTCTACACTCAGCTATGTGCAGTAGACTGATTAAAATGTTACATGCATTCTTTAAGCAAGGAAGACTAAAATAAAATCAGAGAGCATGACAATTCTACTTGTTTTAGGTTTAATTTTAGTTAACACTTTGAAATCACTTAAAAGAATAGTAATTGCATGTAAAATAGCAAGAGTAAATCACATTATCAGCATTGATGTGGTAGCAAATGAAATATTTTCATTGTTAATTTGGGCCATTTTCATTGAAGGTGTACTTAAATTGGACATGAAGCATGATAAAGCAATTGTTTTTGGTAGATCTGTAAATTTGCTTTCAGAATTATTTTAAGGCATATCATCTCTGAATAGAATGTTAAAGAGCTGTTAATGACAGCTTGGGATAGGGAATTAAAGAGACAAAGCAAATCATTGTCAAATTACATGAATTAGTTGAAGAAAAGTCTCCCACTAATTTGAAGAGGATAGTGGGAGACATTTTCTTGATACTATTCAGCTTATTTACTTAACTCAAGAGTTTATGCCGTGCTAAAATGCATTTTTATGTATTGAAAATAATGAACTATTTGTATGACCCCTCTTGAAGATTCTGATAAAGGATGCAGAGTTACTCAATGAGGATGCACTAAACTTGTCGAGCATATTCATGAAAAATGTAATATTTGTAAAAACTTTTACAAAAAAAACCAAAAAAGTACAGGAAAAAGTTATCATGATCAGTAGTAATTTTTTTTTTGAGATCCTATGTATGCTTAGCCCTATTTGCTTCCATCTATGCAAGACTTTGCCTCATTTTAAGACTTTCTGCCTACGCAACCAACTCTTCTAAGTTGAAAAATCGACTGTTAACTTGACTACATATAGAATCAGAAGGCTAAAGGTCAGCTAAAAATTGCCTGCATTCCTGAAAGGTACACAATGCAGGCAAACAAGTTTTTAATAACAGCAATGCAAGGATTGTTTTTCTAAAACAGAGACAGACTGTGAAAATTATAACAGTTGAAATATAATTTGGATTTTAGTATGTTTTTTCAGTTGTTTTCGGAATTTGTTCAGTGTTCAAATTCAGCGTAAGGGCAGGCAGTAGAAGCCAGTCTCCAAATTTGCTTTTTCTTTGCACTTTGTCATATTAATCTTTTTAAGTCGTGTTCATTAAAATTCATATCAGTGCTGTCCCCTTGTCTATTCAAATGACTAGCCCCAACAGTCTTCCATTTGTAAGCGATTTTAATGAAACTGTAGCTGGACCGCAAAGTATGAAATAAGGGGAAACAATCTTCTGCATATAGCGATGGTCATTTTTAGTAAAGGGAAAAAATAATTATCAATAAAATAATGGAAAAGGTAGTTAGGAACAGGGCTGGGACCCCCAGCTAAATGCTTAATGGACAATGGAAAAGAATTTGCCAATAATAAATTTAGGAGTATGCATGAAAATTTCAATTTTGTATTTGATTTGATTTATTATTGTCACATGTTTTAACATACAGTGAAATGTATTGTTTCTTGCATGCTCTACAGACATAGCACACCATTTGTAAAGAAGGAAATGAGAAAGTGCAGAATGTATTGTTTTAGTCATAGCGAGAGTGTAGAGAAAGATCAACTTAATGCAAAGTAAGTCCATTCAAAAGTCTGACAGCAGCAGGGAAGAAGTCGTTCTTGAGTTGATTGGTATGTCTCCTCAGACTTTTGTATCTTTTTCTCAAAAGAAGAAGGTGGAAGAGAGAATGTCTGGGTGCATGGGGTCCTTAATTATGCTGGCTGCATTGCCGAGACAGCGGGAAGCGTAGACAGAGTCAGTGGAAGGGAGGCTGGTTTGCATTATGGATTGGGCTACATTCACAACCTTTTGTAGTTTCTTGCAATCTTGGACTGAGCAGCAGCCATACCAAGCTGTGATACAACCAGAAAGAATGCTTTCTATGGTGCATTTGTAAAAGTTGGTGAGAGTTGTAGCTGACATGCCAAATTTCCTTAGTCTCATGAGAAAGCAGAGGTATTGATGGGCTTTCTTAACTATCGTGTCAGTATGGAGCGATTAGAACAGGTTGTTGGTGATCTAGACACCTATAAATGTGAAGCTCTCAGCTGTTTCTATGTCATCCCATTAATGTACACAAGGGCATGTTCTCCTTTACGCTTCCTGAAGTCGACAACCTCCTTCATTTTGTTGACAATGAGGGAGAGATTATTGTTGCTGCACCAGTTCACCAGATTCTCTACCTCATTCCTTGCTCTGTCTTGTCATTATTTGAGATCCGACCCATGATGGTGGCATTGTCAATAAACTTGAAAATCAAGTTGGAAGGGAAAATGGCCACACAGTCATAGATGTGTCATGGACAGTGATAGCCTTTTTCCTAGGATGGAGAAAGCTAGCACGAGGGGACACAACTTTAAATTAAGGGGTATGAGTTATAGGACGGATCTCAGAGGTAGGTTCTTTACTCAAAGAGTGATTAGGGAGTGGAATGCCCTGCCTGCAGCTGTTGTAGATGCTCCAAGTTTGGTGGCGTTTAAGAGGTTAATTGATAAGTATATGGAAGAGAAGGGAATGGTTTAGTTTGGAGAGGCATTGCTTTTTATTTTGGTCGGCACAACATCGAAGGCCGAAGGGCCTGTTCTGTGCTGTATTGTTCTATGTTCTATGTTCTATGTTCTATGTATAAGACATATAGTAGGGGGCTGAGAACACATCCTTGTGGGAATGCACATAGCAGTAGAAAGTCTTTTTAACAATGGAATATGTGAAAGGAATCATGTTGTGATTATTTGAATGTTCTGAAAATTTTAGCTGATCAATTGAATTGTAAATTGACAACTGCTCTAATGTGGAGAGTACAGTTTGAGGAGAAGATGTAATTAGATGAAATGGCATTACAATTAAGTAAAGATAACTACAAAGACATGAGGGAGAAAAGAGAGCCTAGCAGGAAAGACAGTGGAATAGCAATGGCAGGTGTTTTGGGGGCTTTTTGGGAGACACAACAGAAATTCATCCCAAGGAGGAGGAAATATGCTGAGGGAAGGATTAGGCATCCATGGCTGATGAGGGAAGAAGGACAGCATAAAAGCAAAAGAAAAAGCATGCAAAGTTGTGAGGATTAGTGGGGAGTCAGATGATTGGTAGGCCTTTAAAAGCAAGCAGACGACAACTAAAAAAGCAATAAAGGGGGAGAAGATGAAATATGAATGTGAGCTAGCTCGTAATATAAAAGAAGATAGGAAGAGGTTTTTTTAATGTATAATAGATAAGAGAGAGGCAACAATAAACATTCGATCACTAGAAAATGAGACTGGAAAAGTAATAATAGGAAACAATGAAATGGCAGAGGAACTGAAGAGTCATTTTGTATCAGTTTTCATGGTGGAAAATACCAGTGGGATGCCAGAGCTCTAGAAGTATCTGGGGGCACAAGTGAGTGTAGTGGCCATCACTGAAGAGAAGGTTCTGGAGAAACTGAAATGTCTAAAGGTGGATAAATCACCTGGATCTGATGGACTATACCCTAGTGTTCTAAAAGACACAGCTGAGCAATTTGTGGAGGCATTAGTGGTGATCTTTCGGGAATCACTGAAGGCAGGGAGAGTCATAGAGGAGTGGAAAGTGGCTAATGTAACACCACTGTTAAAGAAGGGAGAGAGGCAGCAGATGGGAAATTATAGACTAGTTAGCCTGACTTCAGTCTTTGGCTAGATTTTTGAGTCCATTATTAAAGATGAGATCATGGAGTACTTGGAAGTGTATGATAAAATATGATTTAGCTAATTGGGTTAGGAATTGGCTAGCAGGTAGAAGACAGAGGGTGGTGGTTGATGGGAGATATTCATCTTGGAGTACGGTGACAAGTGGTATACCTCAGGGGTCTGTTTTGGGGCCCCTGCTGTTTGTAATTTTTATAAATGATCTGGATGAGGGTATTGAAGGATGATTAGTAAATTTGCAGATGACACTAAAGTCGGTGGAGTGGTAGATAGTGAAGAGGGGTGTTATAGTTTGCAGAGGGACTTGTACAAGTTGCAGAGCTGGGCCGAGAGGTGGCAAATGGAGTTTAATGTGGAAAAGTGTGAGGTAATGCACTATGGCAGAAATAATAAATGTGTAGAGTATAGGGCAAATGATAGGATTCTTAGTAATCTAGATGAACAGAGGGATCTTGGTGTGTATGTGCATAGATCCCTGAAAGTAGGCAGTCAGGTCGAGCAGGTTGTTAGGAAGGCATATGGAGTCTTGGCTTTTATTGGTAGAGGGATTGAATTTCAGAGCCGCAATGTCATGTTGCAACTGTACAAAACTCTAGTGCGGCCGCACTTGGAGTATTGTGTGCAGTTCTGGTCCCCACATTATAAGAAAGATGTGAGGCATTGGAGAGGGTACAGAGGAGGTTTACCAGGATGTTGCCTGGTATGGAGGGCAGGTCTTATGAAGAGAGGCTGAGAGATTTGAGGTTGTTTTCGTTAGAAAGAGGAGGCTAAGAGGGGACCTAATCGAAACATATAAGATGATTAGAGGTTTAGATAGGGTGGACAGTGATAGCCTTTTTCCTAGGAGGGAAAAAGCTAGCACAAGGGGACACAGCTTTAAATTAAGGGGTGATAGTTATAGGACGGATATCAGAGGCAGTTTCTTTACCCAAAGGGTGGTTCGGGAGTGGAATGCCCTGCCTGCAGCAGTTGTAGATGCGCCAAGTTTGGTGGCGTTTAAGAGGTTAGTTGATAAGTATATGGAAGAGAAGGGAATTGTTTAGTTTGGAGGGGCATTGCTTTTTATATTGGTCGGCGCAACATCGAAGGCCGAAGGGCCTGTTCTGTGCTGTAATGTTCTATGTTCTATGTTCTATAAAATAGGATGGAGTCAGCATGGCTTATTCAAGGTGAGGTCATGTCTGACAAATCTAATAGAGTTCTTTGAGGAGGTAACAAGCAAGTTAGATAAAGAAGAACCAGTGGATGTGATTTATTTAGATTTCCAAAAGGCCTTTGACAATGTACTGCATAGGAGATTGTTAAATAAGTTAAGAGCCCATGGTGTTAAGGGTAAGACTCTAGCATGGATAGAGGATTGGCTGACTGGCAGAAGCAGAAAGTGGGGATAAAGGGGTTTTTTCAGGATGGCAGCTGGTGACTAATGGTGTGCCTCAACGGTCAGTGCTGGGACCACAACGTTTTACAGTATACATTAACAATTTGGAAGGAACTGAAGGCACTGTTGCTAAGTTTGCAGATGATACAAGATATTTAGAGGGACAAGTAGTATTGAGTAAACAGGGGGACTGCAGAAGGATTTGCATAGGTTAGGAGAGTGGGCAAAGAAGTGGCAGATAGAATACAATGTGGAAAAATACGAGGTTATGCACTTTTGGAAGGAGGAATGGAGGCATTGACTGTTTTCTAAATGGAGAAATGCTTAGGAAATCAGAAGCACAAAGGAACTTGGGAGTCCTTGTTCAAGATTAATGTGCAGGTCTAGTCGGCAATTAGGAAGGCAAATGCAATGTTCATATTTATGTCTAGGCTAGAATACAATTATGAGTAGGCTAGAATACAAAAGCAAAAATGTACTTTTGAGGCTGTATAAGGCCATCTATCATTTATCTGGTAAGATACATTTTGCAGTATTATGAACAGCTTTGAGCTTTGTATCTAAGGGGGAATGTTATTGCTTTGGAAAGGGTCTAGAGGAGGTTCACAAGAATGATGCCTAGAATGAGGAACAGTTGAAGACTCTGGGTCTGTACTCAATTGAGTTTAAAGGGATAAGGGGAGATCTTATTGAAACTTACAAGATACTGTGAAGTATGGATAAAATGGACGTGGAGTGGATGTTTCTAATAGTAAGAAAAATTAGAACCAGAGAGCACAATCTCAGGCTGAAGGACGATCCTTTAAGACAGTGATGAGGAGGAATTTCTTCAGCCAGAGAATTCTTTGCCAGAGAAGGCTATGGAAGCCAGGTCATTGAGTATCTTTAAGACAGAGATAGATAGGTTCTTAATTAATAAGGAATCAGGTATTATGGGGAAAAGGCAGGAGAATTGGGATGAGAAAAGTATCAACCATGATGGGCCAAGTGGCCTAATTCTGCTTCTATATCTTATGGTCTTACATGCAAAAACCATTCTCCAGATGGCTCAGAGCTACAGCCTCAGGAGTTTATGGCAGGAATCCAAACATGCCTTCAATAATATGGGACCATCCCCAGCTTTGGAAGGGGCTACCATTGGTTCAATTGTGCAGCATATTTGAATGCCATGCATACAGGAACGAAATCAATTATCAAGGCAGAGGTTTCAGGAAAAATCAAGAGGGTATCAAATCAGGCCATCAAAATGCATTTTAAGCCTGGGATCATAATGGATGAGAAGTGCAGAAAGAATGGGGAGGTTCAGGAAAAGTTACTGGCTCTGATGGCAACATGGGAACAAAACTGTTAGATTATATTCAGCACAGCTTGGTAACGTAATTACACATTGATGGAAGCAGAATAGAAGATGCACCAGCACTTCACACACATTTATGCCAGACCTGTACAACAACAGTTTGTGTCAGTTAATATCTGAGAAAGGACCAAATAAAAGTGAAGGCAAAGATAGATCTACTTATCACAATGATCAACTACTAAAAGTTGTAACTAGGGTGGCATATATGCTTGTGAGTGGAAGTAAGTCACATTATAGGAAGGGCAAGAAAGGCCAAGGAAATACCAAAATTGGCTGGATGTTCAAGACAAGGGGCAGAATATCAGATCTATGGATCGGCAGAAGGAAATTAAACGGTAAAAAAGCCAAGAAACATGGGCTGGAATTTTCCAACCGTTCATCCCAGCAGAATTCTCTGGTCCCACTTCAATGAATGGAAAATTGGAGGAGCATCAAATTCTCCATCCTCGCTTGAATCAACAGTGAGGCACGAACAACCATAAAATTCTGACCATAGTGTAAGTTCAGATAATGGTCCTAATGGTAATTACAGCCTTATGAAAAGATCAAGACATGGTGAAAGGATGTCAAGTTGCACGAGGAACCCAGATTGATAGTAATAGTCCCCATAAGGGCTGGAATTCTCTGACTTTGCCATATCTGGGATTGTCCAGTCCTGCTGCTGTGAACAGAGATTTGGCTGGCAGCATAGTGGGGCATGCAGGACCAGAGAATTCTAGTCAAGGGTAGAGATCGAATAGTGGATATAGTTTAACAAGAGCAATGGCAGTGTGTGACACAAGAAGTTGGAAAACCTACAATATGGAAACTCTGGTAGCTATTAACAAGTTAGATATAAATTGCTAAAGGAGATAAAACTAAAAGACCTTGACAGTTGCAAATAGTTTGGTATATGCATGAGGTGTCCAGACCAGGAACAGCCAATGTTGTCCCGTAGATGGATTATGCATAGTCAAAGTACTTCCCAATGGTGCATATAAAACTGAAGCCAGACTTGTAGCTCAGGGATTTGAGGATTGAATTGGTGATCAGGAAGTTAATGTGGACTCCTCAACAACAGGAAAAGTAAGTTTTAGCTAACAAATTGGTGGTATACTAATGGGATTGTAAATCTAACGATACCAAAACTGCATTTTGTAAGGGGAGAAATTTTAAAGAGAAGTATTCTTAAAGCTTCCAAAAGAAGTTGGAGATATAGAAGAGAAATTATAGAGGTTAAGTAAGTGTGTTTACTGGCTAAATGAGGCATCCAGAGTATGGTATTTTTTAGTTAGGTCCATTCTACTAAAAGCTGGTTATCTTCAACTAAAAGCAGATCCATAATGTTTTGGTACAATGAAGGAAAACTATCAGGCATTTTTTTGATGCATGCAGAATATTTCCTGTGTAGCGGAATCTTCAATATTTGAGAAATTCACGATAGTTTAAATTAGATAGGAATTCAAAAATGAACTTTGGGCTGCTGGAGTTTTTCAGTATACTGAGGAAATGGTACATTGAGTATCTGGATTTAAGAGTTATTCCTAACTTGGTTTATCTAAAGCCAACAGTCTTACCTAGAGAATGTTAATAGGAAAATTGGGCCAAATCTTCACAAAGGAGGACTCTACAACCAAAGAGAAAGCAGATCAATTAAGATGCTTAATTGGGCAATTAAACTTGTTATGCACACAAACCAAACTGGATGCATGCAATGATATATTATAATTGACCACCGTGCTGAAATATGCTGATGTTGGACCTCAGTGGGATCAATGGGGACATTCTGTACCCAGTGGATGGTGAGGGTCTGGAATGCATTGCCTGGGATGGCAGTGAGGACTGTTAACCTTACGACCATTCCTATACACTTCGCTGAGCACTGGGAGAGCTATGGCACCAAAGGATCCGGCAAAGCAGCTGGGTGATTGTATTCACGTGACTGGAATTATAATCATTGTTGGTATAGAGTCAGAGGATTGAAGTACCTTTCCCACACTGCGCGTTGCCCCATGCATCTACAGGTGTGGATAGCAGGACGAAGCTCCCTGCAGGAGATGGGTTGCAGACAGAATAGTTGCAGCTGTGAAGTGCAATAATCTATAATTGCTATTATTTATAGGGCATTTTATCAATAATTACATTGACCACCTTCATCTGTGTCGTCTTGTGACTCTACAACTTCTTAATCTTAAGGTATCTGCCTGTACATCTAAATGACTTCCCAGGATGCACATCAGAGTTGGGGGCAATCAGCTGTCTTCTGCGCCCCATGACCTTTGATGTCCCCTATCCTCCTTCTTCCTTCCCACCAATTGCACGCAGAATGACAGTGGACATCCCCTTCCCCTCCCCAACAGACAGCCATCTGCTCTGCCTCTCTCCTCCCTCCCCACCAGAGATCCACCTGAGCTGCCTCACTCTCCCCCCACCACCAGAAAATGATCTGACACACCTTCCTCCTCTCCCCACCAGAGATCCATCTGACCTGCCTCCCTCCTCTTGAGTGGTGTTTGCTACCAAATACATCTGTTGGACTTTAACCTGGTGTTATGAGACTTCTTACTGTGTTCCCTCCTCCCCCACCAGAGAATAATCTGACCCATCTTCCTCTTACTTTCCCCACCAGAGAATGATCTGACCCCCCTCCCCTTGCCCCCTCTACCACCAGGGAATGATCTGCCACTGCCCCTCCCCCACCTCACCATCGAGTTAGAGAGCTTCTGAAAGCTCTGAACTTGTATCTTCAGAAGCTTGAGCACCCGAAACAGACCTTTGCGGACCATGTCGATTTCACACCAAATTTGGACGGACAAATGCAATGGTAAAGGGGGAAATGCTGTTAAGTTTGGGCATCCAGCCTATGAAGTCAATTTAAATGTATGCAAATACATAGAACATAGAACAATACAGCACAAACAGGCCCTTTGGCCTACGAGTTGCGCCGATCACATCTACCAATCCACAGACCTATCTATAACCCCTTATCCTATTCTTTTCCATATACTCATCCAGAAGTCTCTTAAAAAACCCCAGTGAGTTTGCCTCAACAACCTCCGACGGCAGTCGGTTCCATTCACTCACCACCCTCTGAGTGAAAAACCTACTCCTGACATCTCCTTTGTATTTGCTTCCTGCACCTTAAATCTGTGTCCTCTCGTAGTGACCATTTCAGCTCGGGGAAATAGTCTCTGAGAGTCCACCCTATCTATTCCTCTCAACATTTTATAAACCTCTATCAGGTCGCCTCTCAACCTACGTCTCTCCAGTGAGAAGAGTCCCCGCTCCCTCAACCTATCTTCATAAGGCCTGCCTCCCAATCCAGGCAGCATCCTTGTAAATCTCCTCTGAACTCTCTCAGTAGCCTCTACATCCTTCCTATAATGAGGTGACCAGAACTGCGCACAATACTCCAACTGGGGTCTGACAAGAGTCTTATAGAGCTGCATCATTACCTCCTGACTCCTAAACTCTATTCCTCGATTAATAAAGGCCAGTACACCGTACGCCTTCTTGACCACTTCCTCCACCTGCAAGGCTGATTTAAGAGTCCTATGGACCCAGACCCCGAGATCCTTCTGCTCTACAACACAGCTAAGACTCCTACCCCTTATATTGTACTCCTTCATTCCATTATTCCTGCCAAAATGGACCACTACACATTTATCTGCATTGAAGTCCATCTGCCACTTCTCCGCCCACTCTTGCATCCTGTCTATGTCCCGCTGCAACTTTTGGCATCCCTCCAGACCATCCACAACACCACCGACCTTTGTATCGTCGGTGAACTTGCTAACCTATCCCTCCACTTCCTCATCCAGGTCATTTATGAAAATATGGCCATTTTAGGCACTTGTTAAAGAAGGAATGGGTGCAGAGTGGTCATGAATTGCACTACTTGCCTCACGTCTGACTTTACCCAGTTTTTGTGCCAGAAACAGGAGCAACTTGTTGGTAAAATTGGTCTCTCTGTGTGCCAGGAGAAATCACTCCACGCTGATGCTATAGTTGAGAAACTCAGAAGATCAAGGTAATTGGTATGTATGCTACAACTTTTACCAACTTCTACAGATGTACTGAAGAAAGCATTCTTTCAGGTTGTGTCACAGCTTCGTATGGCTCATGCTCTGTCCAAGAGCGTAAGGTACTACAAAAGGTTATGAACGCAGCCCAGTTCAGCACTCAAACCAACTTCCCATCCATTGACGCTGTCTACACTTCTCACTGCCTCAGAAAAGCAGCCAGCATAATTAAGGACCACACACACCCCAGACATATTCTCTTCCACCTTCTTCTGTGAGGAAAAAGATACAAAAGTCTGAGGATACGTACCAACCGATTCAACAACAATTTCTTCACTGGACCTGGATTAAAAGGTCCAGACTTTTTAATGGACCTACCTTGCATTAAGTTGATCTTTCTCCACACCCTATGACTTTCACGTTATGTTCCGTGCTCTGTCCTTTCCTTCCCACTATACGATATGTTTTGTCAGTTTAGTGCGCAAAAACAATGCTTTTCACTGTATATTAATACGTTACAATAATGAATCAAATCAGAGAGCAACAGGAACGGTGCAGAAAACCATCAGCTGCAGGCAGGCCTCACACATCAATGAAGATGTTATCACAAGAGCAAGAGATACCATTTCATTAATATGCAGTTGACCATGCATAGAACATCATGTTGAAGAATGCCACCTAGATTAGCAGCTGACACAATGCTTTCATCCTGATTCCTGACTGAAAGAATCAGTCAATTTCTTTTTAAATTCCTTTGCGGGGTGTAGGCACCACTTGCTCAAGTCCAGGACTTGTTTCTCATTCCAAATTGCTCTAGAGAAGTGGTGGTGAGCCTCCTCTTTAAAACACTGTAGTCCATGTGATATAGATACACTCACAGTACTGTTAGAAAGGGAGTTGCAAGATCTTGACCCAACAACACTGAAGGAACAACGATGTACCCCAAATTGAGTCACCACAATGAACAAGAGATAGGTTGCTTGATGCGAAGTGTTACCCACTCTACAACTGACTCATGTTTTCCCTCCTCCACCAGACCATTAGGAGACACTGCACCAACAATGAGAACTGTGCTGTCACATAGAATGTCATGAAACAGACTTTCAGCATTTTGAATCAATTATTTCATTGCCTGGATCTCTCAAGAGTACAACAATATTTGCTGAAGCCTGTTGCCAAATTGTGTCCTCCAACACCTTGTTCCCATGAGGCACTATTATGCAATGCACTGAATAAGACATCCTTGACTGCAGGCAGCCATTATTGAACTATATTTATTTACAACTCTGCAGCAGAGAGTGCAGCTCTACAATATACTGCATTCTCTTCCTACTTAAAATATGTATACTATAATATATACCATAATATAAATATATATGTGCATAAATTTCTCAAAATATAACATGCCTAAACCAATATCAACAATACTGGAATTTAACAGATTAAATTCTTATTTGTTTTTATTGTAATCACAATTAAAACAAATATGATCAATACTACAAGAGTGATTTACATGCAATAGAAAATTTGTTCTTTAATTGGGTTATCAGGCAGAGATCTCCCATGCTGGAAGATTAAATAAAGGGGAAAAATAAAGACAGCTGTACTGGTACACTGCTTAAATTAGCAAGCGGTTGATTTATGTTAGAAAGAAACATCAGGCTGAATTTTCACCACAAAGCTGGAAACAGACACCTGATTTATTTTTGAGTCAGAATCTGATAGGAATCTGATTAAAATTCAGATTTTCATGAGATGAGCACTTAATTGACTCAGAGAAAGGCTTCCCGTCCACTTAGACCAAGTGGTGCAGGAATTGAGGTAAGTCAGATAAAGTTCGGGATTCATTTAGACATCCAATGACAGCCAATATTAAGGATGCTCATTGTTCTAAGGGAGAGATCAGCAGTTTATACCAGTCTTCCACTGCCCAGAGGGAATTGAGATATTATAGGGAAGAAAGACGACTGGCACCCAGAGCAATCAAGATGTAGAGATGCCGGCGTTGGACTGGGGTAAACAAAGTAAGAAGTCTCACAACACCAGGTTTAAGTCCAACCAGTTTATTTGATAATAATCCCACAAGCTTTCGGAAATGGTGTTCCTTTCTCAGGTGAGTGGAAGATTCTATCAAATAAACTGGTTGAACTTGAACCTGATGTTGTGAGACTTCTTACTGTGTTTATCCAGGGCAGGCCAGACCCTTGCATCATCAATACTGGCGAGGATCTGATGCTGGAGGCCACACAGGAAAGAAGGCTGAAAGAAGAAAGCCACCTCACACTCTCTGTTCAGGATCATCTCCCTCTGTCTCCAATTTATCCTTTTATTTCCTGCTTCTTCCCCAGTGAACTCTCTTTTTTCAGAGTCTTGCTATCTTCGAGGTCCCCACTTTTCTGCAAATCCATTTTATAGATGTTGCAACAGTCTACCATAATGACTAAGATTCTTGCAAGAAGGTATTGACGGATACCACCTGATTAGTACAGGCACTAAAATCACATCTTCAAAATCTGATGAGCTTGCTCAGTGGTTATCCTGTTAAGCCACAGGCATCTGACGTACCGCCGCTATGCCTATGACTGGCACTCCCATTGAGGGCCAATTGCTATATCTTCAAAGGATTTTGCTTTTTCCCTAGGATCCACAAACTCCAGTTGTGAGAAAAATTGGAGGCAGCCTGGACTGATGAAGAATAAAGATTCATTGCAGCTGCCCGGAAAGTGAGCAGATAGATATAGAAAGTTCTTTTTGTGGTCACACAGCAGTGGATGCTGAGTTGGTAAATCACACTTGTTGGTCACTGGAAACCTTGATGATCGCATCTATGTGGTCAATGATGCCCAACAGCTGAGGAAATCCAATGCTAGTGGTGAAATCCTATGCCATCTGAGAGGCCATCTTTATCATTAAATAAATGTGCATCCAACTCTGGCAAAGCGGACATCAAAGACCAGAGTTTTGCAGCTGGCCCTGGAAAGGAATTAGAAGCAAATGACTTCTGATGGTCATTGGCAGAGCATAGTGACCAGCGCTGCAAGGTATAATTGTTAATGAGGGAACAATTATTTATGACTATTTGCCTGGAAAGGGACTGTCTCTTGCAGGGCTATTGATTATCTCCAGATATCTCTGTGTTGATCTTACGTTGAGAGTTTGGCGTTCATGGTTATCCCATGTCCTCATGATGCCCATGGTTCAGCTTTTCTTTGTGAAGGGTGTTACTGCTCATCTCCACTGAAGCTAAAATTTGATAGCCATGCCCCCATTGTCAGATGGAGTCTACCAGATGGCTGCAAATTGTCTTGGCAACCTTGCTCCCTGCTCTGCTATTCCTGTGATGCCAAGGGTGTGTGGCATTCAAATCCCTGGTACTGAGTGCCAATTCTGCCTATCACTGCCAGTGGCCCATTCCCCAAGTGTACAAAACTCTGCTGGAGTCATAAGCCCCCCTCATGTCTTGTCCCCTGGCAGTAGTGCATCTACCCTGTGGCATCATTGCCCTCCAAGCCCCATCCATTCCATTTGTAGTGATTCCTACCAGCTTCCCAGTGTGCTGTTGGGACGGTGAATATTGGGAACTAGGCAATTCCAGCTAAGACCTGGAAATACATATTTAAGTTAAGGTTTAAATATGCTTATCACACTTCTGCTGAGCATGAGTGAGATTACATCTCAATGTGGGAGGATGGCAGGGACAATCTTAAAAAGAACAATCCCCATCTGCCATCACTCGTCCATTTGACTAAATTTGTTCTCTCATTCAATGATTTCATTTTTAATTCGTCTCATTTCTTCCAAATAAAATATATGGCTATGGGTACCTACGTAGGTCCCAGTTATGCCTGTTTCATTATAGGGTATGTGGAACATTCCCTGTTCTAGTTTTACCCTGGCCCCCTTGCACAACTCTTTTATAAGTACATTAGCAATTATTTTGGTGCCGCTTCATGCTTTCATCTGGATCTGGAAAAATTTATCAATTTCACTTCCAATTTCCATCCCTCTATCAATCTCACATGGTCCAAGTCTGACAATTCTCTACCTTTCCTTGATCTTTCTGTCTCCATTTCTGGTGATAGACTGTCCATTACACCCACACCGTTAACCGCAGCTAACTTGACTACATCTCTTCACAACCCATGTCCTGTAAGTACTTCATCCCATTCTCTCAGTTCCTGCTTTTCTGCGCATCTGTTCTGATGATACCCCTTTTCAAAACGGTGCTGCTGATATGTCTTCCTTCTTGCTCAATTGTGGTTTTCCATCCACTGTGGTTGATGTTAATCATGTCTAACCCATCTCTTGCGTCAATGCTGTCATCCCCTTCCTTCCCTCCCACAACCTAGATAGAGTATCCCTTATCCTCACTTTTCATCCCACCAGCCTCCACATTCAAAGGATCATTCTCTGCCATTTTCACCAACTCCACCATTCAACACATCTTCCCCTCATCCCCCCGTCAATATTCTGCAGGGACCATTCTTTCCAGAACACCCTGGTCTATTTCTCCATAGCACCCAACACCTCACCCATCACCAAATTCACCTTCCCATGCAATCGTAGAAGGTACAACATCTGTTCCTTCACCTCCTCTCTGCTCACCATCTCAGGCCCAAACACTCTTTTCAGGTGAAACAGCATTCATATGCACCTCCATTAATCTGGTCTATTGCATTCACTGCTCCCAATGTAATCTACTCTAAATTGGAGAGATCAAACGCAGATTAGCTTTGCAGAACACCTCCAGTCTGTCCATAAGCAGAACCCAACCTTGCCATTTCAACACACAATCCTGCTCTCATATCCACATGTCCATCCTTGGTCTTTTGTAATGTCTAAGTAAAACCCAATATAAATTGGAGAAACAGCACCTCTTGTTCCAGTTGGGCACTTTGCAGCCTTTTGGACCAAACATTGAGTTCAACAACTTCAGAGTATGAACTCTCTCCTCCACTTTCACTCCATTTCCATTTATTTTATTTCATTTCTTCTCATCAGTCATCCATTTTTATTTTATATTTTTATGTTTAAAATTCTAAAATCTCACTTCACATCTTGTTTTCCAACCTCTGTTCTTTCTACCGATGCTGTTAGATCTGCTGAGATTTTCTAGCATTTTCTACTTTGTGAAGCCTGAAATATAATGAACTTCATTATCCCAGATCTCCATTGCTGCAGACTATAAACAATTACATGGAAGTACTGGTGCTATCAAGGTATGAAGTTTTTGAAACCCCATCACTGCTGGAAGGATCCACGACCCCAAATGGGATTGTTGGTAATCAGTATAGTTCTGTTGAGGAACTGAATCCATCTCTCTCTGCACTGCTTTCTTTGATGTAATTCATTCATTTTACAGTGCTCTGCAAGTTGGCAAAGTACATAGCTTGTACTAACATGGACTCTACAACATTACATAAAGATGTTAAATGTCCAAGCCAAAAGGGACTTCCATAGTTCTTTAAAATTACATTGGTGCTTGCTCATTCCAAGATATAAGTTGTCCATATTTTAATGTGTATTCAAGGCCTTTTCCATGTTGATGCTGCAAAGAAGTTCTGTTATAGTAGCATACCAAAACATGTTAAACTACCTGAATATTCTGATTTCTTTTTAATGATTGCATTGTAGCCTTGTATTTTCTCAATGCCTTGGAATCCTTTTGTCTTTCTCTATATGCATCTGGCAGACAAAGGATGAGGCAAATGGGCGATGAACCTACTTTGAGACTTTGACATACATTTTTATTGCCGTGACAACATGCATTCATGATTCATTATACTGTACTGCCCTGCCACCTGTTGACTTCGTTAATATATATTTAGCTGCATAAAAGGATTTCTCTTGCTATGACAATAAAATGGGCATTTCAGTGCTTTGCGTTTTCAGGCATTTGTTGCTGAAATAAAACAAAAATGAATGTCACTTATTCTTCACAGCTTATTTGTAGTGATTTAAACATTTGCTGTTTAAATGCATTTGGTTCTAAAGTATATTGTGGATATTAGAATTGTACTATTAACTTGAGTGTGTACGTACAAAAAAACATTTGTTTCCACCAGGGGGCGATAAGAAGATGGAACTAGCTGCTTTGTATCGTGTGGCTTTAGGTTACCTTAGTTCTGGAGATCCAGACATAGCAATCGGCGTAAGTATTATGTTCATGTTTAATTGTCTGTTTTCTATGTTGTTTTGATTCAACAAATTAATCACTTTGAATAGTGAACTGGTTTTGATACCTTGAAAACATTCATACCTAATCCCAACTTGCATCCTTCCCAACTTGATATATGGTGGTTACAACCTTGCTGTTTCCTGACTTTCTAATAAAGGTACAAAATAAACAAATCATTAAAGGAATGTGAATGTGTTACCAACATAGGGTATAGGAAATAAACAGCAGAGGAAAGAGACAGGAAACAAGAATTCTACAGAGAGTGAAGGCAAAAATTAAAGCATAAGAGATAAACTAAATTAGAGACAGAACAAGTCATATCCACAAAACAAAAGAAAGATAAACATGATGGAAAACAAATAGAAAGACAAGGAAAGAGATGGAAAATATTATGAAGGAAGAAAAGCAGAGGAGGTTTCAGGAAGACACAAAAACAAATGTTATTGTTTTTGTCTGTGAACAATATAGTAATGGATCAGTTACAACATCAAAATATGTTTTCATGATTTTTTAAAATTTCACATTCAATAAAGAAAATACTAGCACCAATCTAATTTCTTAAATCGCATATCATTTTTAATTTGCAGAGAAATAATCACTATTTAGTTTATTTGGGAAATAACACAACAATGGGAAAATGTGATTAATTTGTAAAGAAATAATTTAAAGCTCAAAGATCAGTAGCACTGTTTACATAGTATGGAGCAAGAAAACTTCCTGCACCCTAAGTAATGCCAATGTGCAATTACTTTTAATCATTTTTTTTAACCAGATAAAACTAGGAACTGACCTGTCAGTATTAGTATGCTCCATTTTGTTATTTTATTGCAATCTTGCTATAATTGCATTGTCCAGAGTTGCTCATGTGCATTTTAAAAATCATCAAAGTATACATAAAGGTAAACTGATATCTGCCAATATTGAAAAAATAAATACAAGCTAATATTTGTTTTATTTTTTAAGAGCCTTGCATACAATTTACATTTATGCTTTATTATATTAATCATCCCTCCATCTGAGTGGAGCTCAGATGTATACAGGCCTCAGATCATAGTTTCCCCCTCCCTCAGGACGCCTGCTTATCATTATACTGAGCTTGCTAGCTTTCTGCTTTGCCTTGTGGTAATATGCTGTTCATTGCCAGGACAAGCCTCAGAGACATGCTAAAAAGGTCCTGCCACACAGCTCAAGACTCCTGGGGTCTGTGCTCTGGGGTCTCAGTGGTTGTTTCCCAGCTTTTCCATCAGAGTTTTCATCTCCTTTATCCTGTTGTAGTGTGCCACCTCAGGCTGTCTTTCTACGAAAGACTATAACTGGGATCTAACAGCAACAGCTGCTGTAAAAGACAACAATTTCCTCCCACTGTTAGCTCGTTAGTGTTTGCTCATTCAAGTACAAATAAACTTATGGCTACCAATGGGCATCTGGGAAGGAACATTTATTTGAAATACATACCTATGAACAGAATCCTTAGAGTACTTTAGTTCATTGTTTGCTTAAAAACAGATATGCTTTTTGTAGTTTTTAATTATTGTAATATTTCTGTTACTAATCATTATTTTGATGCATAGCCAAAACCATTAAATTAGATAGCAATATGTTATTGAATCCTTTATTTAGCTCAATTCGAACTAACCTACCTGACAGATAGAAAGGTCTGTCATTAACCCTATCATTTGCATCTGTCAGACAAAAAATTGACAGGAAACGTGTCACCATTCAGTTACAGAAAAATATTTATGGTTTTACATTTAGTCTTGTTCTATCCTGAATTTCAGTGTATAGTACTTAATGTCAATATTTGAATAATTTTTATTTTTCTTCTGTTATTTCATAGCATTAGCTGTATTGAATTGTCCTTACACAATGAAATGATTATAAACTTTTGATATGTTCATATCAAATTTGTGTTACATAAGCTAATATTGAGTTGTTTTTTTCTGTAGTCATTTAACTTATAAACCCAAAGGAATGAACTTTAATGGTATATATGACTTTTTGAACACTAATTGACAAGGACATTATTTCACTAGAAACAAACTGAGAATACCAAATATTCAAAACCCTACAATGTCAATTGTATCAAGGGGAACAAAATACACCAGTAAAATTAAATGGGGGGAAGAAAGGAAAAGACATTGAAAAACTTTTAGAACTACTGGGGCAGTATATGTTGTTAAGATAGATAACATAACATAAGGCTGAATACTAATATGGCATATATTTATGTAATTGTTGTTTCTTTCTAATGCTGTATAGAATAAATCTATAGTTTAGCTAGTTGCAAAGATAGCATATTATGCTATTTGCTATTTGACTGTAGATTTTCAGAAATGGAAAGGGTATTTAAGAAATTCCTTTACTATGTTAATGATAATTGTTTTGTGTGATATCTTCTCAATCATGAAAATATTTTAATTATTTCACTCAACACAATAATTACTAATGGACTCACTGAAAAATAAATTATTATGCAACACTTATTTATATCTTAACAAAGTTTTATTTAAAGCAATTTGCCAATTATTTTATGTTGAAAAGCATTTCAAGCATAGATTTTCAGAAGATGTCCTACGTATTTAATTCTGGTATATAATGTGCTCAAAAGAGTATGATTTTTCAATTCTTTTTCATGAAAAATTCTATCTGCATTAAAAAAGATATTTGATATGTGAGAATAAAGGTATTTGCTAATGTTCAGTTCACCAATGGAGCCTTAGATGTAGGTATTTCATGGTGCTGAAGCATGCACATGCATATACTATGATTTTGGAGTCTTGGGAGGATACTGGATACTTGACAACCAGGTATATTGCCATCGACATAGCTATAAGATAAAAGTAAGGCAGACATCTGGACCAGAGCACTACTTTCAAAAGTCAGCTCTGAACATTATCTGTACTTGCACTCACCAGCCTCTTGCTTTTGCAGTTCTCTCATTTTCTCTTGTTCCTGCAATATTCCTTGTATCATTCATGTTCCCTAGGACTCACATTTCTTCCATGTTATCGTGGCCCTCCATGCCAAAAAAAGTATGCCCAAGAATCTCTAAATTAAGTACTGCACACCCATTTCCATTACTGTGTCTCTATTTATTTCATGGATGTCATTGCACTGCATTTGGCAGCACACTGGCTTGTTTTGTCAATAACCATTTATTTGTTGCTGAATAATAGCAGCCATTACATCTGACCTCTTTGTTTCATCAATTATGGATAGGTTATTGGATATGAACATCTGCAAAAACTTGCAGTTAGAAACACCTTCTGCTTCAGTTTAGATGGACTCTGGTACTTTTTTGTCAGACCAAACTCCTGTAGCAGATTTCAAGGAAAAGAAACTTCATCAGAAGGCACCTACAATTGTTTAGTGTAACTCTGTGCAGCACTGAGTGCTTAAGAGTTTGTTTATTTAATCTTATCATGTGCTACATTGTGTAGCACATCAATAAAATTAGCATAACTCTAGCACATAAGGTACTGAATTGTAATACTATTGGACCATTGCAGCTTGTCTGGAAAAAAAACTATTTTTTTATTTCATAAAAATCTCAAATAAAATATTGCAAATCTACATGTCTATAAATTGCAAACAGTGCACAATAAAACATTTTTACAGTTCTATACAAATTACAGTTATTTCACTTCAATATTTAAAACTATATATATGCCTCAAATATTACTGTGTGCCGTTATTGCTCAGATTGGCACACAGTTATGCAGGTTGAGGGTATTCTGAGTTCCTGGGCTCTCGGTCTCCCTCTATTAAAAGGCCTTACAGTGTGGCCTTTCCCCATTGTGCCTTTGCAGCGGCTGCCCCAAGCTTCAACACATCCCTCAGCATGTAGTCCTGGACCTCGGAATGTGCCAATCTGCAACACTTGGTCAAGGACACTTTTTCAACTGGAAGATCAACAAGTTTCAGGCAGACCAAAGTGCATCCTTCACTGAGTTGATGACCTTCCAGCAGCAGTTGATATTCATCTCGGTGTGCGTCCCTGGAAACAGTCCATAGAGCACAGAGTCCTGTGTCACCTGGCTGCTCGGGATGAACCTCGACAAATGCCACTGCATCTCACTCTAGACTTTTTTTGCAAAGGCACATTCCACAAGGAGGTGTGCGACTGTCCCATCAGCCCCGCAGCAAGGGCAGCGTGCAGTGCTATTGAGACCTCGAGCGTGCATAAAGGATCTGACGGGGAATGCCCTTCTCATTACAGCCAAGCCAGTTCTTGGTGCTTGTTTGTAAGTTCTGGTGATGAGGTGTTCTACCAGATGACACTGACAGTCTGCTCAAGGAACCATCCGACAGGATCCGCCATCTCCTTTTCTCTCAGGGCCCCAAGGACATTACACGCTGATCACTGCTTAATCACCATGTGGTCAAAGATGTATTTGCAGAAAAATTTCTTCACGAAGTACAGGTGCTACGGTACGGTCCAACTACTCGGAGCGTTCCGCAGCAGTGTGGCCAGACCCATCCTTCGCAACACTCGGGACAGGTAGAACCTCAAAAAGTAGTGGCACTTGCTGTTAGTGTACCAAGGATCGACGCACAGCTTGATGCAGCCACACACAAAGGTGGTCATTAGAATGAGGGCAGTGTTAGGAACGTTTTTCTCTCCATTCTCTGGAGGTTTGTGCATCAGCTACCTCCAAACGCGATACATCTTTGATTTCCAAATAAACTTGAAGATGGCCTGTGTCACTGCTGCAGCACAGGATTTGGGGATAGGCCATATCTGCGTCACGTACAACAACAGCACCTCACACCAGATCACCAGGTTTTTTTTTCCCATCATGGAGAGGGAGCATTGCTCCCACAAGCCCAGTTTCTGCCTGGCTTTTGTGATGTACTCGTCTCAGTTTTTGATGCATGCCCCTGCCGCTCCAAACCATATCCCAGCACTGTCAGGTAATCTGCCCTGACGGTGAAGGGGACAAAGAATTTGTCAGCCCAGTTTCCAAAGAACATGGCCTCGCTCTTACTCTGGTTGACTTTGGCTCCCAAGGCCAGCTCGAACTGCTCGCAGATCTGGAGGAGCCTACGAACAAACGAGGGATCCAAGCAGAAGACAGCCATGTCATCCATGTACAGGGAGGTTTTGACCTGCATGCCTCCGCTGCCAAGGATTGTCATCCCTTTGATGCCTGAGTTGCTTCTGAGGGCCTTGGCAAAGGGTTCAATGCAGCACACAAAAAGGACGGAGGAGAGAGGGCAGCCCTGTCTGACTCCAGACCTGATTTGAAAACTATCCGATTCCTACCCATTGACTGAAACTGCACTACTGATGTCTATGTAGAGCAGCCAGATCCAATTGTGGATTTCCTCCCCAAAGCCTATTTTGGAGAGCATATCTGTCATGTAGCTGTGCAATATTCTGTCAAACGCCTTCTCCTGGTCTAGGCTGATGAGGTACGTATCACCTGCCTGTCCTGCATGTAGGTGATTGTATCCCTGAGTAGCATGAGGCTATCAGAGATCTTCTTGCCTCCCAGATTTTCTCTGGGAGGCAAGAGAGGAGATTGCAGAGCCTCTGGCGCTGATCTTCAGGTCCTCGTTGGTTACGGGTGTGGTTCCGGAGGACTGGAGGATGGCGAATGTGGTCCCATTGTTTAAGAAGGGGAAGAGAGACCTTCCTGGGAATTATAGGCCAGTGAGTCTTACTTCTGGGGTGGGCAAGGGATTGGAGAGAATTATTAGGGATAGGATTTATAGTTATTTAGAGAGAAATGAATTGATTGGGGATAGTCAGCATGGTTTCGTGAAGGGTAGGTCATGCCTTACTAACCTCATTGAGTGTTTTGAGAAAGTGACCAGAGAGGTGGATGGGGGTAAGGCGGTTGATGTAGTATATATGGACTTTAGTAAGGCTTTTGATAAGGTGGCCCATGGAAGACTTCTACAGAAAATGCAGATGTGGGGAATAGAGGGTGATGTAGCTAATTGGATTAGAAATTGGCTGGCAGATAGAAGACAGAGGGTGGTGGTTGATGGGAGATATTCATCGTGGAGTTCGGTGACAAGTGGTGTGCCTCAGGGTCTGTTTTGGGGCCCCTGCTGTTTGTAATTTTTATAAATGATCTGGATGAGGGTATTGAGGGATGGATCAGTAAATTTGCAGATGATACTAAAGTTGGTGGGGGGGTAGATAGTGAAGAGGGGTGTGTTAGTTTACAGAGTGACTTGGACAAGTTGCAGAGCTGGGCCGAGAGGTGGCAAATGGAGTTTAATGTGGAAAAGTGTGAGGTAATGCACTTTGGCAGGAACAATAAATGTGTAGAGTATAGGGCTAATGGTAGGGCTCTTAATAGGTTTGAGGAACAGAAGGATCTTGGTGTATGTGTCAATAGATCCCTGAAAGTAGGCAGTCAAGTGGATAAAGTTGTTAAGAAGGCATATGGAGTCTTGGCTTTTATTGGTAGGGGGATTGAATTTCAGAGCCGCAACGTCATGTTGCAACTGTACAAAACTCTAGTGCGGCGCACTTGGAGTATTGTGTGCAGTTCTGGTCCCCACATTATAAGAAAGATGTGGAGGCATTGGAGAGGGTACAGAGGAGGTTTACCAGGATGTTGCCTGGTATGGAGGGCAGGTCCGATGAAGAGAGGTTGAAGGATTTGAGGTTGTTTTCGTTAGAAAGGAGGCGGCTAAGGGGGGGATCTTATTGAAGCATATAAGATGATTAGAGGTTTGGATAGGGTGGACAGTGATAGCCTTTTTCCTAGGATGGAGAAAGCTAGCACGAGGGGACACAACTTTAATTAAGGGGTATGAGTTATAGGACGGATATCAGAGGTAGGTTCTTTACTCAAAGAGTGATTAGGGAGTGGAATGCCCTGCCTGCAGCTGTTGTAGATGCGCCAAGTTTGGTGGCGTTTAAGAGGTTAGTTGATAAGTATATGGATGAGACGGGAATGGTTTAGTTAGGAGGGGCATTGCTTTTTATTTTGGTCGGCACAACATCGAGGGCCGAAGGGCCTGTTCTGTGCTGTATTGTTCTATGTTCTATGTTCTATGTTCTATCTTCCTGCTGGGTACAGCACAGGTTTGATCAGGATGGATCACTGACCCCAGAGCAGATTTGACCATGTTGGCAATGACTTTGGCCAGAATTTTGTAATCCACGTTCAATAGTGAAATGGGTCGCCAATTTTTAATTTCTTCCCTTTCCCCCTTCTGCTTATAGATGAAGGTAATGCTGCCTTTCCTCATGGATTCTGACATCCTGCCTTCCAGAAGCATACTCTCGTATATTTCCAGGCGGTCCAGACCCGTCAAGTTCACAATGCCGAGTAAAACTCAGCCAGTAAGCCGTCGCTTCCAGGAGTTTTACCCTTCTGAAAGGACTTGATTGCCTTCGTCAGCTCATCCAGAGATACCAGTCTGTCCAGGCTGTTCCACTCACCGTCATCTAAGACCTCCCTAAAGACTGGGAGACCGTGCTATCTGTTGGCTCCAGGTCATACAATCCGGCATAGAAGGATTTGCAGATCCTCAGAATGTCAGACTGCGATGACTTTACTGAGCCATCTTCTTCCTTCAGGCTGCTGATCACAGAGGTTTCTTTGTGTACCTTCTGGAAGAAGAAACGCGAGCACTTTTCGTCCTGCTCCATGGAGCGGACCCGGGACCGTAAAGTAACCTTGGCGGCCTCCGAGGCAAAGAGTGAGGCTTGCTGGCTCTTCACCTCCTGGAGATCCTCCCTGACATCAACCTCCATTGACTGCAGTTGGAGCAGTTCCTGTATGCTTTTCTGGAGTCGGGACATTTCCCCTCGTCTCTCCCTGGCCTTCTGAACCCTTTTGCGAATGAAGAACCTTTTGATGTTATCTTTGATCGTTTCCCCATCAGAGCAATGGAGACTCAAAGAAGGGTTTCACAGTCCTCGAATCATGGTAAACCCTCCTGAGTTCCTTGAGGTGCTCTGGGGTCAACAGTTCTACATTCAACTTCCAGGACTTTCTGTCCACTTTCTGGTTTCCGTCCAGCTGACAGTCGGCCAGCAGGAAGCAGTGGTCAGAAAAGAACACCGTCTTAACATCGGTGGGCCTGACCGTGAGCATACAGGACACAAACATAAAGTTGATCCTGGAACGCACAGGCCACAACCACATGTATCTCCGCTGCCCGCAGTCTGCTGGGTTGCTGAAGACATCGAGCAACTTGGCATCTTTGACCGTCTCCAGCAATGCTCTGGACGTAGCGTCCAAAAAAACTAATTGTCCACAAAGTGAACTACATATTAACTTGGGGGTTGAAGTTTGAGAAAGACAGTCACCTCCTCCAACTCACCTCAACTCACTTTTTGGTTCAGACAAAAATACCTTCTGAAAACAAACAAAGTATTTTCACTTAGGTTTCAAAAGTAGCAACTCTCACGCTTATAATACATATGCATGTTAATGAATAAATATAGCACAGAAGAAATAGTGGGTGTGGGTTTTCTGCCACTCTGCACTGGTCAATTAGCCCAAAATGAGTGCAAAACCTATTAGCTAGCATTTGAATGGATTTCAATATTATTAGTGAGTTTGACATGGCCATTTCCATCTCCCATACCTTTCTCACCTCCCCAGTGGAATATCACATTGGTGTGAATCATAGTATACAAAAAGTCTGGGACATGCGCAGCAGTAACAAAGGGGAGGGAGGAGGTGAGTACAACTAAGCACCACTTCTGGCGTATAGGGGAAGGGGGGTTCTCAGCCACTGACATGTTGTGAAGTGCAAGAATTGCATGGGTACTGAGGTTTGCGGGGTAGTTTGTACAGGTCTGGGGATCCTCAGGTCAGGGATTGCTGCTGGCTCGGGGCTCATGTTGCACGCCTTTCCTGTGGCTGCTGACTGACCCCTAAGGGTTTCACATGAGGTCCACTACCAACACCACAAGTATTGCTCTTGTTGCTCTGCCAGCTGTTTGTTAGATAGGCTGCATGATTTTTCATGGACATTCTACTCCAGGCCCCACTAACAATAAGAAGCAGCAACTCTGTCAGCCTTTGCCTCAATGAAGGGAGCTCTCCAGATATTAAGACAGCTGCTAATACTGCATTAGCTCTACAATGCTGCCTTCAAAGGGAATGCATCCTGTTATAGTCACGAGGGTGCCTGTACCCCATCTGTTCCTGGAAGCCACTGCATCAGACGTCCAACTGAATGCATCCATGTCTATACTTCCAAGGATTCCCAGTAGGAACCACCAGACAGGCACCTGTATGCTCTGTGTGACCACCGCAGTGAGGATTTGACAGCTGTAGGAAACCCATTCAGTTAGTGTGTGGCATGCACAAAATAATACACATCCTTTTTATCTGTGCTTAAAGCTCTCTCCACTCACATTGCCTATATCTTTAAGAATTGATTAGCAATCATTATGCTGTAAATTGAGTATGTGTCTTTGTGCTCTGTTTGTGGTCAGAACTCCATCCACCTGATGCAGGAACAGCATGTTCCGAAAGCTTGTGGCATTTGCTACAAATAAACCTGTTGGACTTTAAGCTGGTGTTGTGAGACTTTTTTCTGTAGTGCATGGCACCAGGGATGTTGTTGTGTTGCCAATGTCCTGACTCATGGGGACACTGGTTGCTAGAGGGGAATGAGATGCCCAGGATGGATAACCTTACTGAAATAAATCTTCAAAGGTCAGAGTCCTTTCATCAGATTTCTTTTGTTTATACTCAGTTCTAGTCCTCAGAGTTCTTCAAGTACAAAGTCAGAAACTGGAGTGTCCAGGAATGGCCTGCAGGCATAACTGTCTTCTGAACGAAGTATGATTTCAAGACCCACCCTGGCCTGTTTTTGTTTTCTGGATTGCCTCACCCAAGCGTATTTTGTAGATATTGGCCCAGTCTTAGAGTCAACTGTTGCTGGTAGCTATGTGATGTAGTTCTTTAGCAGTGTTTTTTCACTGGCCTCCAATTGTCTCACCCAGCTGCTGTTGTTGTGTTCTCTGCATTGGGCTTATGCTGCCTTTCCATCTTTGTACCCAGTTTTGCGAAGATCAAACTTGACCTAGCGTGGAATCATCTGCCCATGACCAGTTCTGTGGATAATATATGCATAGTGACATGGGGGGTTGTCCTATAGTTAAATAACCAATGGGAGACCTTGGTGTCATGAGACTGCCACCTGTTTTTCAAACTAACTTTTAAAATCTGGGCCATGCTCTTTGCAAGTCTCTTCAAAGATGGATAATATGATGCTGTTCTGATACATTGACTCCCATTCAACTTCATGAACCTGGTGAACTCCTGGCTGGCAAACGGTGTCCCATTTTCAGAGACCAACATCTCCAGAATCCAATGAGTCAAAAAGAATGTGCAAAGTTTCTCTACCGTTACTGCTGTGTTCATCAAATGCACTCTATGAATGTCCATCCACCTGGAGTAGGCATCCACTATGACTAGAAACATCGAGCCTATTAATGGACCTGCATAATTTGTACAACCTTGTCCATGGTCTACCAGTCATTTCTATGGTTGGAGAGAAGCTACTAGTGGCAACTTTTGTCCTTGCTGGCATCGACCCACAACCACCACTATGCCTGTGGTCCATTCTTGCCACCAAACATAGCTTCTTGCCAAGTACTTCATTTTGGACACTCTGGGGGGTCCATGATGCAATTCAGCCAGGAAGAACAGTGGCTCGACTTGGAACAACCACTTATGCTCCCCACAGGAGTATGCCATCTTCTACAGTGAACTGTTCTCCTCTTCTTTACCCCCAGGTGGAATTGGGATATTACTGGTCTTTCCATTTCTCCTGTTAGCAGTGATTGTTTAACTTCTGCAAGGGCCAGTTTCTTTTGCATTCATGATGTATGTGCTGTGCAGCCTCTGGAAGGGAATCCAGAAAATTCATGGTCATTACTGTCTCTTCCACTTGTAGTACCATCGATGGAGTATCTGCTAAAAATGTCCAACTCAAGGCATCTGCATTTGCCATGTGGCCTTCTGGCCAGTGTTCCAACTGATAGTTGTAGATGGCCAATAACAACACCCACATCTGATATATGCTGATACTATCGTTGACATGACACTTTGCCCTCTCTTAGTAGCCCCAGTAGCAGCTTGTGATCAGTGACAATCACAAACTTCCGCCCATAAAGGTATTGATGGATTTTTTTTCCAAATCTTACTGTCAACCCTTCTTTTTCAATGCGGACGTATTTTCTTTTAGCTATGGCCAAAGTCCTGGAGGTATCTGCTATTGGGAGCTCTCTCCATTTGGCTATCTATGTGTTAATACCACCTCAATGCCTTACGAAAATGCATCACAGGTTAGCAGTAACTCTTTTCTAGGATCGTAACATGCTAAGATATTTGATAATGGCAGCTGTTGCTTTATTTTCTCAGGCTTGACAGGCAAACCATTCCCAAGCTTAATCCTTTCTTTTTGCAGTCCATGTAGCAGACCAAGATGGAGGCCTGGTTTGATATAAATTTTTCATAGTACGACACCAGCCCTAGAAACAATTGTAACTTGAGGATGGACGTGGGAGCCTGAATGGGTTTAATTGCCTGCACCTAGTCCTCTAAAGGATGTAGACTCGACTTGTCCACTTTATAGCCCAGATATATCTGTTGAGATACCAGGAAGATGTATTTCTCCCTTCTTAGGTGCATGCCTGTCCTTGAAAAATGACTAAGCATTTCCTCCAGGTTCTGTAGATATTCTGTCTTTGTTTTACCTATATTGAAAACATATTCAGGTAATTGGCCACCTGGGAAAACCTTATGACATGCTCTCCATTGGTCTTTGGAAGATGAAACAGGCTGACAATACCCCAAAAGATAACCTTGTGTATTGATAGAGATCTTTTGGAGTATTGATCATGGAAGATTTCTGCAAATCCTCATTCAGCTGCAACAACAAATAAGCCTGACTTGTATTGAATTTTGAGAATAAGATTCCCCCTACCAACTAAATTTTCAATCCGTGGAATTGGGTATTTGTCCAATTGTGAATAAAGTTTATTTTTGTTTAAAGACTCTGCAATGGACTGAACCATCTGGCTTGAAAATAGGCACGACCAGTGGCACCTATTCCATGAATTGGACAGGTTTTGGACGTGACATCTCAGTGACTATCACTGTGCTTTGCAGATACATGGATTTGGGCCTGTGTCTGTGGGAGTTTGTGCATTCTCCCCGTGCTTGCGTGGGTTTCCTCCGGGTGCTCCGGTTTCCTCCCACATCCCAAAGATGTGCTCTTAGGCTAATTGGCAAAACAAATTCTCCTAAATTGTCTCAAATTTGGTTTTTAATCCATAGATCTATAAACATAGACAGGGATCACGGGTAGAGGTGGGAACATCGGGGTGACGGCGCAGGCTTGTTGGGCCAAAGGGCCTGTTTTCCGTGCTGTTTTGTTCATTGTTCTTTGTTCTTTGTTGTTTTATAATACCTTCTCATTCCAGTCTTCTAATTTCCTTTTCCACTTTTACCTTTAAAACAAATGATACTATGAGGGTCTTGCAAAATCATGGGACTGCATCCTGATTGACATGTATGACTGCCTTGGCTTCTTTTATGGTTCCTAGCCTTTCTTCAAAAAGTTCCAGGTATTTGAGCAGGACTTCACTCAAGCAGCCATTTTCTATGGAAACATGGAAAATGTTTAGACAATCCAGGTGGATTTCTCTTATCCAGGTGGATTTCTCTCAACTGGTTCCATCCCATTAGGCTCGGGCCAAAGCCCTCCACTAATATTAATGGTACCCTAACCATTTGCTTTTCGTAAAAGACAGAAACAAAAGTACACCCACAGTTTTCAGAGGTTCTCATGTATAAGTTTTCAGTCTTGCTGAAATCTTGATTAAAGTTAAGAGTTGGAATCCTATCTGAAATTTATTGAACGCTGATTCTCCAACCATTGATATGGCTGTGCCTGTTTCAATCTTCATTAACACTGGATTTTCATTTAATCTTACGATTACTAATTTGGACATTGCTATGCAGTTTAATTATTCCACATAGGATGTAAGTGGATCTTTGAGGGTATGCACTCTGATACCGGAGTATGTCATTTTCTTAAGTCTTAAGGTTTACTTTGCTGTTCAAACTTTGCATACCAGTAACAATTATAATGTCCTGATTGGTGGAATTCTGAAGTACTGTTGACTGTCTGGTCAAAGCTTGTCTTTACTTCAGGGTTGTGGTGTGGCAGACCTAGGTTTACTTGTATCTGGATACTTCCTGAGAGACTTTATGTAATCACCTGCATTCAAGTAGTGATCCCTGAACTTAGTTGAACTAGCATAGATACAAGTCGGGATACCTTGCAACTCATATGTCCCATTTGCAGCATTTTATAAGACCAGATGTAGCACCCGTTTGAAGGCCAGTTGGTCTTCAGCCAACAGGCATTTTTGGATTGTTTTATTATTTGTCCTAATACCAAATCTCTAAGCATCTCATTAAGTGTCAACTCAAATTCATATGCTTCCACCAGTCATCTCAGCCTTCTTAAGAAACCCATCAAAGACTCTCCGTCTACTGGATTTCTGAGTAAAACCGGTACCTTCTCTGGATCAGTTTAGGGTCATAATATTCATTGTCTAGGTACACCAATTCTGAAAGGTTTTGGTTGTCTGGTACTTCCTGGAAAGTTAAGCTGCGAATAACAGCCAATGCTGATGGTCCACAAGCGGTCAGAAGAATGATCCATTGTTTTTCATTTGCCTCAATGTCATTAGCCCTAAAAATGCAATACATGCATTCCACATACTGAGTTCTCCACAACAGGTTCAGAAGAGTCCAGTTTCCCAAATGTAGGCATAATGTCTAAAAATAGCTTAGCTGAAGCTAAGGCGACTGTTAATGAGCTAGATCCTTGGGGTCCTTCTTTTTGAAACGTTGCCCCTGAAATAACTTCTCAATAGCCCTGACACTCAAATATGTTCAGGTGAGATTCTGTAATTGGGTAAATAATCATTACCTAAATTAGGGATTTCTTTTGTTTATTACAGATACGTTATTTCAAAAAATTACAAATATTCAATAATCTACAATTTCTACCTTCTATTTAGGAAGGGTTCACCTCAATTTACAAATCTATATGAGTACAACACAGCAAATTGTACACAACAGAAATAAACATTGAAGCATATCTGGTGCCCTCCAGGGCATTGCCTCCTAGGTTTTTCCCCTGCCTGGAGTGTGCAATCATCTAGAGGTACTTGTGTTGGAAGGTTACACCTTACAGATGTTCAGTTGGTGGCGGGGAGGAGAGGAGGCCAACCTAGACCTAGTCTGTCCAGACACTCCCTTCCAGATTTTTGGCTGAGGTGTGAGGGGAGGGTCTCCGGGGTAGTCAGTCCAGGTTGCACTTCTGGATTTTCTCCCAGAGAATGGGGACTCTCTGGCATTGTTATATCTGGGTTCATCATCCAGAGCTCTTCCAGAGATATTACACCTCTTGAGGGTTACTTTATCCAGCAAGGGATACCACCCCAGGCAACAAATAATGCAAGGGAAAAGGAGGTAGGATGGTGGAATAACCAATCAATATATTATGAAAAGCCACATGATTGGGTAACAGACAGTTCGTTAACAACTGTAAAATTTTTGGACATTCTAGAGGTTTCGCCTTCCAGAACTTCATCTTCCAGAGTTTCGCCTGTCAATGTATATCATCTGAAGTTTACAAAGCTCAACTACATTCTCTCAAGGTTCAGCCCTCTGGGCCAGATCTTCTGAAGTTGCACTTGCTGGGGCTGCACCTTCTGGGGTTATACTTTCCAGGGCTGAACCTTGCTGAACTGCAGTTTCTGAAGCACTCCTTCCTGGCTTGGGTCTTTCAGGGTTGCACCTTCCTGGTCCATGCCTTTCAGGGCACATGAGCCTCAGCTGGAACTTCACTTTAACAAGTCCCAGCTCAGACCAAAGCTCTTACGTAAGTCTCCAAAAAAATGGCAAATGGAAAGCAATCTCTGTCCCTCAAACAGGAATCAAAGGAAGGCTCAGGAGAGGGAATTGACTGAAGATTAGGGATGGCTGGGGCTTTCCTTCATGGAGCACTGCAGGCAGAGAAAGCGATGGTGATAGGGCTGGAAACAGGCCTCAGGCTTCAAGCTCGAGGCCGAAATACCCTGCTCAGTTGTTGGAGAGAGAGAGAGAAATCCTTTTTCCTTAAGTGATGATGATGACTCTAATGGAACTGTATATAGAGTGCTAGCAAACTTAATCAGGGAGATCATACTTCAAGAGGCCAACCTTGTGCACCACATTGATTTTTTGATTTGATTTGATTTATTATTGTCACATGTATATATGTATACAGTGAAAAGTATTGTTTCTTGTGTGCTATTCAGACAAAACATATTGTTCATAGAGAAAGAAAGGAGAGAGTGCAGAATGTAGTGTTATAGTCATAGCTAGGGTGTAGAGCCTTGTGGGGCACCGGTGTTGAGGATGATCGTAGCGGAGGTGTTGTTCCCTACCCTTACTGATTGTGGACTGTGAGTTAGGAAGTTCAGGATCTAGTTGCAGGGGGTGGTGCTGAGGCCTAGGCCACAGAGCTTGGATATGAGTTTCATGGAAATAATAGTACTGAGCGCTGAGCTGTAGTCAATAAACAGGAGCCTGACATAGCTGTCGTTATTATCTAGGTGTTTCAGAGTTGAGTGCAGGGCTAGGGAAATGGCATCTGCTATGGACTTGTTGCAGCGTTAGGCAAACTGTAGTGGATCCAGGTAATTCGGTTGGCTGAAATTGATTCGTGCCATGACTAAGTTTTCAAAGCACTTCATAATGATGGATGTCAGAGCTACCAGCCGATAGTCATTAAGGCATGCTGCTTGGTTTTTCTTAGGTACCAGGATGATGGTTGTCTTCTTGAAGCAGATAGAGATCTCAGACTGTTGTAAAGAGAGCTTGAAGATGTCTGTGAATACCTCTGCCAATTGAACCACTCAAGATCTGAATCCACTTCCAGAGAACATCTGCAGCATCTCTCTGTCTTCCAATTGGTTGGCAAGCCAATGAGATGTTTAGAGTCAAGGAGTGAAATTTAATGAAAGAATTTCAAAGTGCTGAATGAGCATAAAAAATGGGAGAGGATTGCACTGATTTATTTGGCAAGCTCCCAGTTGCAATCATATGGCGCTTAGTTTAAAAAAAAGATCCAGGATGCAATTCTTGCCAGTAGAGAACGAGGCAGACTCTAACCTCATTGGTGAAGTTGGTTGAGCTCTTGGGGGGACAAGTGCTCTGATTTCCTAGTATGCCAGAAGAACTCCTGTTATCATCCCCCTCCCTTCCAATCCAATGGGCATCAGGGACCTACCGCCAATCGCTCCCTGTGCTCACCTTCCCCCACTCCACACTAGCCGATTGCTGCCCTACTGATCAGAACCCCCAATCCTTCCCCAATCGCCAACCCTGCAGAGTCTCCCCAACCAGTCAACCCCTCTCCATCTCTCCCCATCATGGCCCTACCCCTTCTCAGATCTCACCCTCCTCAGGCTTTGCCCCTTGTCACTGTCCAGCTCTACCCCTTGTCACAGCCCAGCACTGCTAGAATGCCAGTAGGCAATGCCAAGGTGCGATGTGGGAACTGCCAGTCTTATACTGCCCAAGGTGCCCTGTGTGTTCTGACCCCGAGCAGCCAGGGCTTCAATAGCCTCCAGTTCCAATATTGCTGGGGATCATATGTGATTCTTGCCAGTGAGGACCTCAGCTTGTGACGGGTAAGTCCAAGTGAGCTCGGATGATTATTCCGGGATTCATTAATGATAGGCAGAGGGTGCAAAGTCAATTTCATGCAAATCAAAGCTGGGTAAGATTGTGAGAGGTGAGAAACCAGATGTGATCATGATTTTTTGCTTCTTGCCCCATCTCACTGGCTCACCTCGCCAATCGACTGGTGGGACAAATCAGTAAGATTGTGGCCAAGGACTCCAGCAAATTATTCAGCAGCAGTGGGCAGGCGACAGAGGTCTTGGTACCATATTTAAAACACCTGGACAGGAATACATTCCCTGCAATGTAGCAGCATCAATCTGCCTGCACAACTGGATATTTTGAAGGCTCAACTACTACTGCAAACTACTATTTTGGCCTCTCACTGGAACTCTCCAACTGTTGATATAACCACTTATATTCTTGACTATTGTCTCTTGATTATCAGTGCAGAAAATGAGTAGCTCCATGGTTTATCAATGCCTTCTTGCAGATTCTCCTTCAAGTTCTCCAGGAAGGCCAAGAGATCCTGTTTCCCAGTAATGGCTAAAAGAAACCCCCCTGTGAGACCAAGGTGGTCTGGATGGAGATTGAAATACAGATGGGCAGCTGTGGAATCCATAAGTAAGACTAGACCCAAAACTGCAAAAGATCAACAATCTCCAAGCTCCACATGTGCAAATGGTATAATGTAGTCACTGAAAAACAGCAACTGTTATGTCATTATATAATGATACAATGTAAATGTGCAAGTCGAGAGGGATGCCAGACAGCGGTTTGGTTTCTAAGTCTCAGCTCCAGATAGAAAATGTGGACTGAATATGTGGGCGCTTCAACTGTGATAGTTGCAGGACAGTGTATATGTGGAAGGGAGATAACATTAGTTGCCATAGGCATAAGCTCTTAATTGGGTTTGCAGTCCATGAAGATGATATTCACCCCTTCTGTGTGCCTATGAAGTAAAGAATGCAATCTCAGGGAATGCTCAGAGACTCAAAGTGTCCGTGACTGCCACATATTTAGCCCTGGGAGAACTTGGTTGTCAACCTGGCCAAAGAATAGAACAATTATTCAACTGCTGATTGTGAGACTACAGTATCAACTATCAAGACAGTGGAGTGAGGATGTTTCCAAATTAGTGGGGAGAACTGGGCATGCAGGAGAGACATGTTACACTGCATTGGGAAATAGGATTCTGCATTACCTTAAGTCAATTCTTTGTGTTCTCGCTGTCAGGAGACACAGGATGGGATTTTGCAGTCTCACCTGTCCCAGAACTGGAAGTTCCTGCCTGAGGTCTATGGACCTTTTATTTGTCTGTTGAATTCTCTGTCCCATCTGAGACAATTCCTGTGATGGTCAGAACCAGACGATTTAGACTCGTCTGTGACAAGCCAAAACCCCATCTCTGAGGATGATAACACAGAATACTCAGAGGATTCAACATAAGATCATTCTCCACTCCTTCCACCAGTGCAGAAGCAGTCATCTGAGTGGCAATACATTCAAAATTAGGTTTGTAACAAAAATATGGTGAACACACTATTGATGCATCACAGCTAAGGTTTCTGACAGCCAGAGGATTGCTGGAGACCAGGTTCATGCTGAGCCCTATTCTGATGATGTTCCTTTATGAATAGCCACAAGACACCTTCTAGAGGTGCAGGGAGGAGGAAAGAAATATCTATCAGAGATGGCTGAGGCTTTGCGCAACCTTGGAGAAATAAGGAGGAGTCCATCCAAGCCATCAGTTCTGTCATGGCTCTAGCATATGAATATATGGCTTCCTCCATAGAGAGGTTAGAGACTAACCTGATGTTGTGCCTAGGTCTTTGCTAATCAGTGACAGGCTCTTATTTTCCTTACTCAAATTACAGCCAGCAACAAGGCTAGCTTGCATTTGTGAATAAATAGACTTGAGACATCATTGTAATTTCCCCTTGAGCTATCACCCATCATCTGCAGGCCAGGAAAGGTATTAAGCTCTTGGCCTGTCCTCAGTCTAGACATGGCATCACCAGACCATCCTGTGATAAATGTGTATATATTGTACATTGGGGTTTGCAGTGCGGACTGCCCCTTTAGAAGTGTGGGTCAGGTGACATGGGAAATTAGCTTCTCCTTGTGTGAGACCCTGTTGGGCAGTATTAGACCTGACTGTGAATGGGTGCAGATCTTAAATAAAGCTTTCTGTGTTCAAGTTATCAAGCTTACCTTGTAATACTTTATGCACACTTTATGTCAGTAGGGGCATGTATAATAATCCCTTGCATCCTAGAGGTCCCTAGGTAGCTGAGGCTCCTCCTCAGACATAACTGCACATTCACAAAGATCTTGATCATGGTGAATACGGCCATAGAACATTACAGCACAGAACAGGCCCTTCGGCCTTCGATGTTGCGCCGACCAATATAAAAAGCAATGCCCCTCCAAACTAAACCATTCCCTTCTCTTCCATATACTTATCAACTAACCTCTTAAACGCCACCAAACTTGGCGCATCTACAACTGCTGCAGGCAGGGCATTCCACTCCCGAACCACCCTTTGGGTAAAGAACCTGCCTCTGATATCCGTCCTATAACTATCATCCCTTAATTTAAAGCTGTGTCCCCTCGTGCTAGCATGAGGTGAAATACTCCATCAAGCCATTCCCAGCTTGCCTCCATTAATATAGATACTTACTATCAATATTCTAACGCTGTATTAAAGTCATGACTTTAAGCATTGCACCTTTGTAAGTGCTGACCTTAAACTGTGAATATACAGGCTTGTACACTTTGGTAGCAATAATAGGAAGACAGATTATTACTTGAATAGACATAAATTGAGAGAGGTGGATGCTCAGTGAAACCTTGGTGTCCTTGTGTATCAGTCTCTGAAAGTAAGCATGCAAGCACAGAAGAGAGTAAAGAAGGCAAATGGTATGTTGATCTTTATGGCGAGAGAATTTACATATAGGATTGGGATGTTTTGCTGCAATTGTATAAGGCAGTGCTCTTATCTGAGGAAGGATGTTCTTGGTATAAAAGGAGTACAACAAAAGTTTACCAGGCTGATTCCTGGGATGGCCAATCTGTCATTTGAGTAGAAACTAAGTCAGTTAGGATTATATTTACCAGAGTTTAGAAGAGGGAGCGGGTATCTCATAGAAATTTATAAAATTCTGACAGGGTTAGATAGAGTAGATTCAGATAGAATTTTCCCAATGATGGGGGAGTCCAGAAATAGAGACCATAGTTTGAGAATAAGGGGTAAACCTTTTAGAACTGATGTAAGGAGCAATTTCTTCACCCAGAGGTTGTGTGGATTCACTACCACAGAATGTAGTTTAGGCCAAATCGTTGTCTGATCTCGTGAAGAAATTAGATATAACTCTAGAGGCTGAAAAGATCAAGGAGTATGGGAGGAAGGGTGGATCAGGAAATTGAATTCGATAATCAGCCGTAATCAAAATAAATGCTGAAGCAGGCTCAAAGAGCTAAATGACCTACTCCTGCTTCTAGTTCCTATGCCTGTAATGTCATATCTTGAGACTCCCTCCACCATATTGTTTTTTTCAATTGCATCATTATTCAGTAAAGGGACAATCATTCTTCTAACATTTGTGAGTGTGACTGATATTTTCCAGCCTATCCATCACCCACCGATTCCTCCCAACATCCTCCACGGTCTCTGTCTCCTAATACCAATTTTCCAATCCCTGCTGTTACTATCCAATCTCCCCCTGTTATCCTTAATCCCATTATTTCTGTTCTCCACCACCACCACCACCCCCCTCCCTTCAATTTTGGCATCACCATGGCCTTTGTCCATCTGACCCCTCCCCTATTCAAGGCCACCTCCACCCTTACTTTAAGTGACCCTTCCCTATGAGACCATTCAATACCTTCCTGCTTCCATGACGTTAAAATTGCAGACTTATTGAACCTAGATACTTAGAGTGCAGCTGTACCTTCTGCTTCCCAATACCATGCCTTCAACCCGAGTGACCAAATCCTTTTTTTGCCTGACACAATATCCTGTGCATGACTATTACTGTCCAGAGAGGCTTTCTCCCACCCAGGACAGGGAACAAAATATCTATGCCATCCAGAATGCAATAAGTTGCCCCACCAGTGCTGTCTCAATTCCTGGACAGTCTTTTAAACATGCCTCTGGAGAGTCTTTCACCCTTCCCAGTCTGATAAAATTTCCTCCTGTACAGTCTTTTAGCCTTCCACTCTGGCCCTTGTCATCCCTTCATTTTGCATCTCCGTTTTGGTCCTTTCCCCTATGCCCCCATCCCCAGCCCCTTCCCCAACCCCCACACACTGATCATACCTCTAGTTCCAAGCCTTGTTGCAGCATGTGCTCAAAAGTGCAGCACAATTTATATACAGTTGTAAAATAGAAAGTTCTAATTAGCCATTGACAGAGACTTAATTTGGACGGGATGCACGATTTTACCAAGTCAATGCTTTTAATAAGGACTCAAGAGATGTTAATTAATACACATATGGTTCCAAACATTAAAAAACTGAATCTTCTTTGACTCACCTTGAAAGTCAGGAGAGCAAAATTCCAAGCTGATATTCTGCTGGTGGGAAACCGATTTTTTAATTCATGCCAAGTTAATGTCCTAGCATGTCACAGTTCCTGCTGTTGGCAGGAACAGAAGAGTCTACTCAATGCTTTCAACCCATTTTATGAGGTTGAGATGCTGGCGTTGGTCTGGAGTAAACACAGTAAGAAGTCTCACAACACCAGGTTAAACTCCAACGTGTTTATTTGATAGCAAAAGCCACTAGCTTTCGGAGCACTATTCCTTCATCAGGTAAGTGGGAGTTCTGTTCACAAACAGGTCATATAAAGACACAAACTCAATTTACAAAATAATGGTTGGAATGCAAGTCTTTACAGGTAATCAAGTTTTAAAGGTACAGGCAATGTGAGTGGAGAGAGTGTTAAGCACAGGTTAAAGAGACATGTATTGTCTTCAGACAGGACAGTCAGAGGCGGAATGATCTTCAGGTAAGCATTCTCCAGGGCAGCCTTCACAACACACAACGCAGAGTTGCTGAACAGAAACTGATAGCCAAGTTCCCTGCATATGAGGACAGCCGTAACTGGGATCTTGGGTTCATGTCACACTATCTGTAACCCCCACAACTTCATGGGCTAGCAAACTTTCACGAACTGTCCTGTCTGGAGACAATACACATCACTTGAAATGGCACTTAATGCTCTCTCCACTCTTATTGTCTGCACCTTTAAGACTTGATTAGCTATAAAGACTCGCATTCCAACCATTACTTTGTAAATTGAGTTTGTGTCTTTATATGCCCCGTTTGTGAACAGAACTCCCACATATCTGATGAAGGAGCAGTGCTCCGAAAGCTAGTGGCTTTTGATACCAAATAAACTTGTTGGACTGTAACTCTTTTTATGTCAGGAAAATAGCATCTGGCTGGCAAGTAGGCATTCCATAGAAATCATAGAAATCATAGAAAACCTACAGTACAGAAAGAGGCCATTTGGCCCATCAAGTCTACTCTGACTACAATCCCATCTAGGCCCTACCCTTATAACCCTACATATTTTACCCACTAATCCATCTAACCTAAACTTCTCAGGACACGAAGGAGCAATTTTTTACCATGGTCAATCAACTTAACCCACACATTTTTGTTGGACTGTTGTTATGGTGATATAGTGCTGAACAATTTGTTGTTCATCACCACATCACCATTCAGAGGCTGTTGTCACAGCAGCATCTGCAGCTGATCTTCCTGTGGGATTTAACATAGGTCAGTTGATAACCAACATGTCATCCTCAGCCATCTTTGACATTGCTTGTCTGACATTTGTGGTAGTTACCCCACATGTGGTATATTTGATTATGTGCCATTCCTCAACATTGCACTGCTGCTGGCTGCTAGCATTCTGAACTGCCTAACCATCTGTTGTTGTCTTTCTGAACATTGCTGTACCTGGCCTGGAGTCCTTTTCTATCTGAAGTGGACTATCCTCCTCTGCCACAGCATCTTAAAGCATATGGTGCATAAGTTTCATCCTTTTTGCCTGAAGTGAATGGCAGACTGAAGGCTGGCCAACATATCTACTTGGCTCTCCTTCCTGACTAGATGACTGTGGACCAATGGGAAGCCCACCTCAATACATTAACCACATCATGGTCTCCAACAACTGCTCCCTGGTTAAATCCCTCCTCGATCTGTTCTCTGGCCACCTCATCCTGTGGTTCCAGTTCTGACCCTGGACACTTCCACTCTGACAATGAGGCTGCAAGCCATCACCCTCAGTCACCTTTAACTTTCCCTTCATCAGCCTAGCCCCTCCTTCTGTGACTTTTTAGCCACCTATCATCATCCTTGATCAAAAGCTTCTCCTGTCACCATCATGCTGCTCCCCTCTTGGCATCCTGGACCTGTCTCATGACTGTATACTTGCCACCTAACTACTTGACCCTCCCGTTATAGCCCTTGCCCTCAATTCTCCAAAGCTCACAGTTGGCTAACCTCAATCACCTTTGATCCCCTTTCTAACATGTTTGAGCTGCCTTCAGTAAAAATCGACCTTCCCTCTGACGTTCAGCTCCCTCCATCTGTATTCACAGGCCCTTACTAGGACTGCCACAACATGAACTCTCTCCTACAGACAGCCATGCCCTGACTTCTCTATACAATCATCTCTTGACCCTTCCCGGGTCAGCCATACCTCAACCTCCTGAAACAACCATCACCTGAGCAGATAATGATATTTCCATGCCTTTGCTGCTTTTGTCCTTCTTGGTGGCAGAGCTGGTGTACTTGGAAAGTACTCTGATGAGCTTTAGTGAGTTGCTGCAGTGCATCTTATAGATAATGCAGGTATTGTGCCAGTAATGGATTGGAGTGAATGTTCAAGGTGACAAATGGGATGCCATTAGAACATAGAACATAGAACATAGAACAATACAGCACAGAACAGGCCCTTCGGCCTTCGATGTTGTGCCGACCAAAATAAAAAGCAATGCCCCTCCTAACTAAACCATTCCCTTCTCATCCATATACCTATCCACTAACCTCTTAAACGCCACCAAACTTGGCGCATCTACAACAGCTGCAGGCAGGGCATTCCACTCCCTAATCACTCTTTGAGTAAAGAACCTACCTCTGATATCCGTCCTATAACTCATACCCCTTAATTTAAAGTTGTGTCCCCTCGTGCTAGCTTTCTCCATCCTAGGAAAAAGGCTATCACTGTCCACCCTATCCAAACCTCTAATTATCTTATATGCTTCAATAAGATCCCCCCTTAGCCGCCTCCTTTCTAACGAAAACAACCTCAAATCCTTCAACCTCTCTTCATAGGACCTGCCCTCCATACCAGGCAACATCCTAGTAAACCTCCTCTGTACCCTCTCCAATGCCTCCACATCTTTCTTATAATGTGGCGACCAGAACTGCACACAATACTCCAAGTGCGGCCGCACTAGAGTTTTGTACAGCTGCAACATGATGCTGCGGCTCCTAAATTCAATCCCCCTACCAATAAAAGCTAAGACTCCATATGCCTTCTTAACAACTTTATCCACTTGACTGCCTACTTTCAGGGATCTATTGACACATACACCAAGATCCTTCTGTTCCTCAACACTATTAAGAGCCCTACCATTAGCCCTATACTCTACACATTTATTGTTCCTGCCAAAGTGCATTACCTCACACTTTTCCACATTAAACTCCATTTGCCACCTCTCGGCCCAGCTCTGCAACTTGTCCAAGTCACTCTGTAAACTAAAACACCCCTCTTCACTATCTACCACACCACCAACTTTAGTATCATCTGCATTGAATTTTAAAATAACCCCTCGCTCTGAAATAGGGAATGCAGGTGAAGACACTTCAAAAGTGAACTTGCAGCATAGAATGTATGTTGTAAAATTGCAGAACTCCAGGACTGTCAACTTTCTGTTCAGTTACTTGAGTTTGAGCACCAGCAGATTTTTACGTTTTTATTTTCACCTTACCATTTCAAGAATCATTATGTGTGTCCAGTTAGGCTTGTCTTATTAGATGGTATGACTGCAAAACAATTTGCTTTGTTTGCCACAATTGAAGAAATCATTTACCAATTCAATTGTAGTTAGTGCTGCCTACAGGATTTTAGATTTCTCCCTTTATTGAATGCAGGATCAAAACTGCATTTTAAAATACTAGTTTACTAACTGTATGTGGGTTTGGACCAATGACTTTCACTATCCAACAGGATAGTTTATTCCAAATTTAACAACATAAATGAAAGTATTTTCTACTGTATCTTGAATTTGCAAGGATAATTTTCATTCACAAATATAGATCATCTTTGATGCTATTCATTGGTAAATGCCGTTGAGGTGGAATGCCACCGGAATTGTGGCCATATATCTGACCGTTGACTATTAATGTGTGTCTTAGTATATTTGATTAATTGGATTTGAAGTTCTTTCATGTGGTACATAAATTGTACTATTTAAAATGAAGATTTGTTAAAAATGAATTAACATGAGAATAGATATTGAAAATTTATACCACTGCATTCACCATTTATGCAGCATAGCATATTTGGAGAAATGTATAAATAATTCCTTTTTTGGAGAATATCTTCTAACACTGGTATATAAAAATGAACCCCAGACGGATGCAGAATTCCCTCTACATATGTAGTATGAGTAGGTATCTACATTGCAGTATTGGCCCCAGCTGGCCCAGAGCCCAAAGCGGGAGTTATTGAAATCATTTATTAATGCAAATCTCTGTCCCTTAAACTGAAATAGCATTCATTTTGGGCCACATGAGGCCTCTTTAACTATTGCTGGTGATGTGTAGTTCACTCTTGTTCATGACTACTCCTATGATGTGTAAAACCACAATAAAAACTTTGTGCTGAAATTAGTTTATGTTATAAACTCATTATAAAACTACATCTTAAAAGTGACATTGTAAAACGTTTAGCAGTTAAAATTGTAAAATACTAATAACAAGATATAAAAACATTTATCCTGAGATCAATTGATAAATGAAGGACTGTTAGAATACAATTATTGTTAAGCTCATGAAAATAATCAAACAATTGTTCAAACCTTAGTTTTATTCTCAACACTCAAGGGCAGTAGAGGGTATTTAAAAGAAGTGCAATGACCTGAAGAGACAAGCCAAAGAGAAGCTAAGCTAGTTGTGAGGAGTGCCAGAGCTACAGGTTGAGAAACATCAGTGTAACAGCGGCCCTTCTCCAGGGAGGAACAGTTTGTTTGATCAATAAACTCTGAAGTCATTGGTGTGGATAAATATAGCCAGATGGATTTGTACCTATAGTCCAGTGGAAGATTAAGCAAACAACCATGACTGCCATTTTCAGAATGAATCTTTTTACTTTTGTTCTGCCTATTTAACTTATTCATTGGCATTTCATGATGTTTTACACCAGTGTATTAATATTTAAAACTGTTTCTGCAAACTTGGAAGACTAAGTTACAGCAACACAATTCTTTCTTTCTTCACTGACAATGAGGAAATTTCCCTGAATTCATGGAAAATTCCATTTGATTGGAAAATTGTGAATACAATGCTTTTATTCAAAGAGGGAAGGAGACAGTAAGCAGAAAACCATAGGCCAGTTCGCTTAACATCTGACTTTGGGAATATATTAGAAGCTATTATTAAACATGTTATAGCAATGCAATTGGAAAATTTTTAAGATAATTAGGCAGAGGCAATTTAGCAATATGGTTTTGTGAAAAGAAAATCATAGGGCGATTTTCCAGCCTTGCTATGTCTGGTGCAGATTGCAATAATCTGGGAAAGTTGCATGCGGGCCTTAAAGTGGTTTTTACGCCAACACCAAACAGTTTGCAATCATCCCAGTCCGTTGATACTGATGCAAACTGAATCTCACCCACAAAAGGCACAAAGCCAATTAACATATTTGAAATAGCATTAAATGTGTTCAGCCTGTTTGAGGCTGTATTTTCTCAATTCCTGGGATTTTCTGAGGCACAGTGCAAACCCGGTGAGAATCACTACTGGTCTCCACTAACAAAGACCAGAACCAGGCGTGATGGCCAGGCTGGAAGGATGGGAAGCCATTGATGCCCCTGGGTGGTTGGGGATATGGCTGGACATTGCCCATCTGGCAGTTTTCATCTGGCACACTAACATTGGCAGTTTGGCACTGCCAGATGTCACTTATCAGTATGCCAGGGGCAGGGCCAAAGGGTTGGGGCCTGAATGGAGATGGGGCCTGAGTGGGGCAAGGAAGGGGGATTATGGCGGGGGGATTGTGAAGGAGTAGAGCATGAAGGGAGGCATGTAGGGGGGGGCATGAAGGTGGAAACATTGGGAGGGCTCCATAGCCCTGATGTCAGCAGTCCATTTCAGGTAGAGATTGGAGAAAGATGCTGCAGATAAGGGAGTATTCCAATACCCTTGGGGGAAAGGAGTTTTGTAGTGCATTGTGACATTGAAGTGCCCTTTCAAAACAGTGCTCGATCATTTTGCAGCTGGTGTGTTTTGGCCCCACCACTCCCAGAAATGGCATGCAATTCACCACTCTCCCAAAAAATATATTAGGGTATGATCTTACAAAAAAAATTCTAACTGCCAAATGAGCAAGAAAACAGGAAACACGCTCTTTTTTGGATGAGCTGCGAACCACAATCTTATGGCATTTAGTTCAGTAAAAGTGCCATAATGTGATTCTCGCCAGCAAATTGGGGGTGGGAAACAAAGAGTTTGCTGGACAAGCCACTCCTCCCAAGGATATCAGGACTTGTCACCTACCGCCCTCTCCCCACCCATGCTGATCATCTTTTGTGACAGTCTACCACATTCCTATCCACAGAACAGACATTTCCAAGCTCCCCACACCCCCCTCCCTTTGTCAATTATCCCCATCTGTAGAAATCCTCCCAACCCTCCTTGCTGATTGCCACCCTGGCAGAATTGCCGTCCCTCTCTCCCATCCTAATCACCACCTGGTAGAGTACCACTTCCCTTCACCCCAGTTGCCACCTCAGCAGAGTTCTCTTTCCTCCCTCCCTTCCTGATAGCCATCCTGGCAGAATGCTGGCCTTCCAGCCCCGAAAAGCTTCTCTTTCTCTCCTCCCTGTGATAGCTCTACATCTGTGAACCTGATTTTCACTCTTCACCAAAAACAGGCAGGGTGAGGTCATAAGTTCATGCCCGTCATTTTTGGGAAAATTCCACCCCGTGTTTTAAAGTAACATGTGCTATAGATAAAGGGCATTGGTGAATACGTTATACTTAGATTTCCGGAAGGGCTTTGATAAATTGTCATATCAAGGATTATTGTTGAAAATTAAAGCTCATGGGATAATACGGGATAATATAGAAACTAGAAGCAGGGCTAGGCTATTTGGCCCTGTGAATCTGCACGCCACTCATTATGCTGATGGCTGATCATCAAATTCAATATCCTAATTTCCCTCCTTCCTTCCATATCCCTTGACCCCTTTAGCCTCAACAGCTATATCTAATTTCTTCTTAAATCAGATTTGGCCTCAACTGCTTTCTGTGGTAATGAATTCCACACGTTCACCAGTCTCCGGATGAAGAAATTTTTCTTCACCTCAGTTCTAAAAGTTTTGTGCCTTCATCTCAAACTATGACTCCTAGTTCTGGATTCCTCCAACAACAGGAGCATTCTTTCTGAATCTACCCTGTCTAACTGTTAGAATTTTGTTAGTTTCTATGAGGTCACCTCTTACTTTTCTAAACTCCTATATTTAGGATTAAATATAATCCTAACTGACTTAGTCTCTCTTCATAAGACAGACCTGCCAGCCCAGGAATCAGCCTGGTAAACATTTAATGGCATAGAAAGAAAATTGGCTAGTGAACAGAAGGCAGAACATTGGTATAAATGGATCACTTTATTGTTGGCAAGATATAATGAGTGCTGCGCCACAAGCATCAGTGTTGGGCCGGCAACATTTTACAATTTATTTAAATAACTTTGATGAAATTATGGAAGAAATAGGTGTTAATTCTCTCAAACAAAAACTAAATGCCAACAGGCAGGAAAATGGAAGATTTTGCCAAGCAATTTGGGGCGTACTTAGTTTCACCAATCTCCAGCACGCTCTGTTCCATCGACTGTCTCAGGAGGATTCATGCCAGTACGTGGGAGGGCACTGCCTCATCCTGGAGAGGCCAGAATCAGAGCAACGACGGGCATGAACTTACAGCACTGTGCATGTGCTGAGCAGTCAGCTGTACATGCAGTTATCTGTCAGGGGGGAGATTGGCGTACACACACTGGCACCTCCTATTCTCTAGCCTCCTGATTGCTGGCCTTCTGATTTCTTCCTAGGCCTGCTCCTTTTGATCATTGGCTTCTCAAACACTTACCCCCCACCCCAGTTCCTAGCCTACATGGCCACTGCCTGAGTAAGCCCCAAATGCCACCCTGACCCTCTCATGTGCAGCCACGATCACACTACCCCATATACAGCCCCAATCATCTCCTCCTTCTTCCTCCACTGATCCCATTGCAGAATGCGCAGGGGCCCTCCGCCCCATCACTACTGATCATCCCTAGCTCTTTGGCACTTCCAGGTGCATGCCTGGCAGACACTGTCAGGGTGCCAAGCTGACAGTGCCAGTTTGGCACTGACCAAGAGGCACCTTCCATCCCTGACTTCAATGGAATGGAGCCTCAATAACATCTGTACCCATCCAGCAGGATATTCTCACCTAGTCTCCCTTGATGGATCCAGCTTTAATGCCCACTGACAGGAGCTTTTCCCACTGGGGGTGAGGGGGTGGGAGGGGAGGTGGGAGGGAATGTGGGGAGTGGGGGGAGCTGCAGGAGAAGGTGAGAGACATACTAGCGAGCCTGGGGACGACTGTCCTAATATTGAGATTTCAATATTGTAATCAGCCTCGCACTGATTTCAGGTGTGAGGCCGATTACGTTGAATAAAAGGTCTGAGGAGGCTTGAAACAGGCCAGTCGTGAATCCCGCTAGAAGCAGATGCTGATGTCTTGAGCAGCGCAACAGGCCAGGAGAATTGCCCCCATATTTGCTACATTTGATGATGACACTAAGAAAGGTAGAAAAGGACATAAGGAGGCTGCAAAGGGATATAGCTCAGTTAAGTGAATGGGCAAAGATCTGACAAGTGAAGGATAATGTGGGATAATGTGAAATAGTCCATTTTGGCAGGAAAAGTAAGAAAATTATCTAAATGGTAAGAGATTACTGAACTCTGGGACATAGAGGCATTTCAGTGTGTAAGTGCATGAATCACAAAAGATAAGAATGCAGGTACAACAAGTAATTGAGAAAGCTAATATTATCATTTATTCTGAGAGGAAGTGACTCCAAAGATATGTAGGTTAGGTTGATTGGCCTTGTCAAATTACTCTTAGTGTCAGGGGGACTAACAGTGTAAATACATGGTGTTATAGGATAGGACCTGGGTGAGATTGTTGTTGGTGCAGACTCGATGGGCTGAATGGCCTCCTTTGCACTGTAGGATTTTATGATTCTGTGAAAAGTAGGGAAGTTATGCTTCAATTATACAAGACATTGGTAAGACCACATCCAGACTACTGGGCTCTATTTCACTATTATTGTTCTAAATGCCAGGCAGACTTGAAACTGGGAGTATTTCAGATCCGACTTATAAGTCTGTTCTGAAGTGCCCCATTTGCAGTCCATCCACAGAAATATCAGCAATTCCAAATCGTGCTGCAGAGGCCTCTGAGTGCAGCTTGAAACCTTGCAGCTCCGGAGCCTCAAACTGCGCATGGACAAAAAAAAGATAGACTGTTGCTCCCCTGCCAATTCATTCTGGCCAGATAATGCCTTCCCCTGGCCCCCACAGAAATTACCCATTCCCTCCCCATCCTCCACCCACTGATCTCAGGCACATTGGCAGCAGACCTCCCCTTTCCCCCACCAACAGATTTGAGGCAGAGTGGTAGAAGCCCCTCTCCCCTTTCTCCACCGCTGATCTCAGGCAGAGGAATTCCCCCCCCAGTCCCTCCGCCACCCCCTCACTTCCCCTGCACGCCTCACCCACCCCACTCCAACCTGCTGCCCCACGACCCCTCTGCTCCTCACTGCTGCCCCCCCACTACTCTCCTGTCACCCACCCAGTCCACATTCCCATCCACACCCCCTCCACCCTTCCTCTGCTCCCAGAACAATGGCGAACAATGCTGCAAGAAAGTCAATGACCTCATCTGGGCAGCAATGGTGAGTGCTTAATCCTATCTAGCATCTCCCCACAAATTGCACGCATATCCTCTCATCCCTAGCATCTGCATGCTTCCAGCACCTGACCCCAAGTATTCCCTTCCTACTAACCCCCTCCACCCCAAAAGTAGCACTGCCCTTGCTCTTTAAGTGCCAGTGCTGATACTCTGCAGGTGGCATGCCATCATTTCTTTTGTGCGTCCTTCTGTCCCCACAGGAGAAGACTCAGCATAACACCCAAGAGAGGGTGACTACAGGAAGTGGTGAGTCAGCCCTTTGGATCCCCAACCCCTTTGAAGAATGGGTGCTGGAGCTGTCCAGGGATGGTGGCATCATTTTGGCGTCAGGTTCCACCTCAAAGTTCACCATCCCAGATAGTGACATGTTGGTGGGTCCAGGTGAGGCTTCTGGGTCAATCTCTGATGAGCAGGACACATCTGCTGATGTACATCAGATGAAGGAAAGAACGTCGAGACCTGTGGCATGCAGGCACCTGCCAGAGGTGAGGATCAGCTGGTCCCAGGCTACATGCTGGGCCTGTGAGATCACTTATCCCTCAGCTGCTCGAGATGCAATAACAGAGCTAGGGAATGCAGGAGGGACTGATGGCCACACTTGACAGATTGCGAGGAGGATTGTTGGGAGGAGTCCCAAAGCTTTCAGATAGTACAGGTATTGCCTGTCTTTCCTGGATCCCAAACCAACATTGCAAGGGTGGCATACTTGGTGGGACGTGTGGGGCAAGGAATTCTAACCATGAGCGGCAGATTCCAGGCGACGGCCAAGTCACAGCGGGCCACAGGTGAGGAACTCAGCAGTATTCTGAAGTTCTGTAGCCATGGCTGAGAGGTTCAAGAGCTTGCAGGAGACCCAGCATAACAGCACAGAGACACTGCGGGGTAAGACAGCAGCCCTTGAGAATGTGACCCAGTCACAGAAGGTCATGACTGAGGGTCTGCCCCTATCCTGACACCGTGGCAGCAGAATGAAGAAGGTGTCATGGAAATGTGTCAGACACCTGGAAGTGGCCAGGGCACTCAAGGTCTTGGGCCTTGAGAGGATACACACAAGGTGCATCACAGGCGATGGGAGGAAGGCAGCTGGCCCCCCTCCACCTCCAATGTACATTCTGGAGAATCACTGAGACATGATGGTAGATCACATAAAATTAGGAAGTTATAGTTGTACTAAGATAGCATGGGTGAAGAGTTGCACTAGTTAGATAGATCTTTAAGCACCTAAACATATTCTGTTCACATGTTTTTATGTTAGAAATTATTATTTAAACACCTTTATTGTCATCATTAAACATTCTTTCACCGCCCACTTGTAATTAATTTCTCAGATTTGGCACCCTCTTCCATTGTCTCCCTTGTGAGGGATTTCAAGATTTTACTCTTCCTTTCAAAGATCATGTCTTGGTATTCACTCCAAACGTCTCTCCAACTTGAACTGTCTCAATGATTGCTCACTTCGCAGAATTTCAATTTTATCTCTCATGATAATTAGCTCCTGGACTCCTAAGACTGCACTCAAATCTCTACTTGGCGCTGAAATTTCAACTCTTTATCAGACATCCACCTTCACTGAGTTGCTGCTGCCTCTGGATTTTTCCGAACTCCAATCCAGACTCCTAGTTGTATTCAGCTATATATGCTCCCAGGGCCTCTCCTGACCCTAACTCTTTAAAAAGGGAGTCAGTGATCTGCCACTTTCTTTGTTCTCCCAGACTTCTCTGAGCTGTAACTGCCTGAAGTCTGCTAACAGCAGTACTTCTTCCTGAAGCGTTTCCTTCTGCTGAATGTACCCGGTCATGTAGGCATTGTTTGGTGTTACTCCTGGAGGTCTGTGTTGTTACGACTTCATTAAGCAGTCTTGACAAAATTACTAAGAAATTGTTATTAATATAACTGAACTATGTACATATTTACAGAAAAGGAAACAGATTTGGACAGGACTCCATGGTACATCTTTACCTGTTGCTACCTAGTACACTCTACACTGCTAAACTAAACTTTAGGCCAGTTGGTGGTGTGGTAGATAGTGAAGAGGGGTGTTATAGTTTACAGAGTGACTTGGACAAGTTGCAGAGCTGGGCCGAGAGGTGGCAAATGGAGTTTAATGTGGAAAAGTGTGAGGTAATGCACTTTGGCAGGAACAATAAATGTGTAGAGTATAGGGCTAATGGTAGGGCTCTTAATAGTGTTGAGGAACAGAAGGATCTTGGTGTATGTGTCAATAGATCCCTGAAAGTAGGCAGTCAAGTGGATAAAGTTGTTAAGAAGGCATATGGAGTCTTAGCTTTTATTGGTAGGGGGATTGAATTTCGGAGCCGCAGCATCATGTTGCAACTGTACAAAACTCTAGTGCGGCCGCACTTGGAGTATTGTGTGCAGTTCTGGTCCCCACATTATAAGAAAGATGTGGAGGCATTGGAGAGGGTACAGAGGAGGTTTACCAGGATGTTGCCTGGTATGGAGGGCAGGTCCTATGAAGAGAGGTTGAAGGATTTGAGGTTGTTTTCGTTAGAAAGGAGGCGGCTAAGAGGGGATCTTATTGAAGCATATAAGATGATTAGAGGTTTAGATAGGGTGGACAGTGATAGCCTTTTTCCTAGGATGGAGAAAGCTAGCACGAGGGGACACAGCTTTAAATTAAGGGGTGAAAGTTATAGGACGGATATCAGAGGTAGGTTCTTTACCCAAAGGGTGGTTCGGGAGTGGAATGCCCTGCCTGCAGCAGTTGTAGATGCGCCAAGTTTGGTGGCGTTTAAGAGGTTAATTGATAAGTATATGGAAGAGAAGGGAATGGTTTAGTTTGGAGGGGCATTGCTTTTTATTTTGGTCGGCACAACATCGAAGGCCGAAGGGCCTGTTCTGTGCTGTAATGTTCTATGTTCTATGCCTTCGTAAATCATCAATCGGTGTACTCAGTGTCAGGTTAACCCTTAATGTATCACATATACTAATGTACTTTTGCTGAACTTCTGCATTGAGCAATTAGTAGCTCTAAAGGCTTATAAGCCTGAACTCTCTTAGCAGCACAGAACCAGCAAATGGCTGTCAAGATTTCTTCTGAGTCCCAACTGGTCAGACCTACAAAATGACTTTCAGGGGTCTTTGATGCTCTTGAGCACAATATTAATAATCTTCCACTTCCTTTCCAGCTCTCTGGACTTGTCCTGAGCCCTGATAGCCTGGAGGCTGTGAAACCAGCTCCTCAGAGCTAACAGCAGAACTTTGGCTGCATGGAGCTTCTACTACTGATCTGATCTCTCGCTGACTGAAACTGACTGACCCATGAACTGCTCTTCACCGACCCTTGAACTAATACAAGTGACCTAACAAAATCATCCAAGGAGGTCCCACCTTTATTAATAGGCAGGATCAAAAGTAACAAGCATTAAAACATCCTATGCCCTGAATGTTACAAACTCCACAGAGGCCAGCTAGCTCAGCTCACAGGGACAAAAGAAGTGATTTCTTGGCAAGCATCAGCCTCAAGAATTAATAATGGGGGTTAAAGAAAAAGTGGAAGCATTAAACAAATATTTTGTATCTGTTTTCACTAATATCTGTAAATGAGGTATTTGAAAGGAAGGAACTTAAAATAATTACAGTCACCAAGAAAAGGCAACGGTGATGTCTGGCCCCTTTAAGGGATAATTGGCTAAAATGATCACATGACCCAGGCTGGCCAATCAGAAATCAGTTTGGGGCTTTGTTTCTACTTGTTCCTACCAAGACATCCATCACCTGTCCTGGTTCATTAGCTAGTACCAGGATCAGTACAGCCGCTCCTCTCGTAGGCTTGTCCACGTGCTGTGTCAGGAAACCCTCCTGAACACACATAATATTCAAAGTGATTAAATCTATAATAGTGAAGATTAGGCTGTCCTGTGCATGGCAGTTAAAATTGTGTGCAGAGAACATGGGAACCAGATGCTACAAGCAGCTGCAATGAGTTGGCCAGAAACTGAGTGGTGTTTTAGAGACATTTCGCAATTGAGATTCATGATTTCTGGGTTTCGTCCAGTCTTAAGCTCCTGACATCGATCCTGCTGATGGAAAGTACAGGCTCAAGATTGCCCTCCCCCCCACCTCCCCCCACCCCGTCCCATGTCTCTAAAGAACTAATCCAGGTCTCTAAGTTACTCGTACACTACCATTCCTATGAGAAAAGATTTGTACAATTTGTACTACTCTGTAAAACTTGACCTCTCAGTAGATATTTCAATATACTTTGCGGACCTAAACCTTGATCCTCAGTTTTGCAAAGTACAGGCTTCCTTTGTAAATGAAAATCTTATTTTTAAGTATCTCAAGTCCTTTGAGCACTTTTTTAAAACATATAAGTCAGGGAAATGGGACATGTTGAGGATCTATGTTCAACATTGTGAACTGTCAAACACAACAGCATGGTACTTCTGAAGTGACTTGTTTTTATCCTACAGGTGCTTTGGTCCACCTTGTTGTCTAACAAGAGGTATACACGCGATGGGTCGTGAGAGTATCCTAGTGCTTCACGTCATTAGTGTACGCTTGACCTGGACCATTTGATGGGCAACATGACAGCTCAGTGACTATCGCTGTACTGTGCAGATACATGGATTTGGGCCTGTGTCTGTGGGAGTTTGCGCATTCTCCCCATGCTTGCGTGGGTTTTCTCTGGGTACTCCGGTTTCCTCCCACATCCCAAAGATGTGCTCTTAGGCTAATTGGCAAAACAAATTCTCCCTAAATTGTCTCAAATTTGGTTTTTAATCCATAGATCTATAAACTTGGACAGGGATCACGGGTAGAGGTGGGAACATCGGAGTGGTGGCGTGGGCTTGTTGGGCCAAAGGGCTTGTTTTCCGTGCTGTTTTTGTTCTTTGTTCTTTGTTCTTCTTTGATCATTCTCCATCCCATGTAGCAGACACTTGAAACCAGTGAATGCATATTTCAAACTAAATTGCCAGCCTAGATATTTAGCAGGGTCAGAATAATACTGGCCAGTAGATAGAAGTCTTGCTCGGATCCTTTCTATATCATTTATTTCATTATCAAAAAATATTATTTTTAAACAAAATTCCTTCATTTCAGCAATGTCTAAAATATACCAGCAGAACTAAATATTCCTCATTAAACTCTTTAATCCTATCCTTATTAAACTGATTTCCTGAAATACATGGTGCCCATTAGCAACTTGTATTACTTAGGAAATCTCCTGTACCCATGATTATTTGTGCATTGACTTTATTGGAAATTTTAAGCTATTATTTCCAGCTAGTGGCAAGGCTTTCATCAGCAATGATCTAAGAAAATTACTTGCAATGCATACATAGATAGATCAATAATCCAGGGCGTAAATTTAAAATAATTTTTAGAACGATCATAAGGGAGTTAAGGAGCAAGATTTTCATTTAGAGAATGAGGGGGGGTCTGGAAATCAGTGCCAGAAAGAGTGCTGAAAGTATTAAAAAAAATCATTTGAATATGCCCTCAAGATGCTGTAACTATAGGTCTATGGACCAAGAGCTGGAAGTTGGGGTTGGTTATATTGTTTGGTCTTCTTTAAGCAGCATGAATATGATAGGCCAAATTACTTGCTTATATACCTTTAATCTTTCATGTTCACTACATGAGATTCAAATCTGAGAATAACACAAATGCTCCATACCATGTAATAAACATTCAATGTGACTGATTCAGTCAGCATCAATCAACTGCCCCACTATTGTATTCAATGTTATAAAACAGTAGGACAATATAATGTGTCTTGGACTTGCTGTGAGAAATACCATGGAAAATTCACAGCTGTTGAATATACACTTGTTATTTCTGTAGAGAGTTAGACAGTTGATTTGTTTTGATTTTATTTGATTTATTGTAAGTATTAGTGAAAAGTATTGTTTCTTGCACGCTATACAGACAAAGCATACCGTTTATAGAGAAGGAAGCAAGAGAATGTAGCATTACAGTCGTAGCTAGGGTGCAAAGAAAGATCAATGTAATGAGAATGAAGTTTTAGAAGCATAGAGCGAGAGCGGGTTGGTATTACCTTATCATGTCCCTCATTCCCTGGGGGCTATACTTACCTTTGCACCCCTGCGGAGATCCCCATGAGAAATTCACATTTGTCAAGATATAGTGTGGGGTCAAGATATAGCAGCTTGGTTAATGTTGAAATGCATGCAAAGCAGTTTTGTGTCCATTTTGGGCATGAATATGAACATGGCAATGCTGAAACACATAATGTTAGGCTACTAACAGGAGGGGCTATCTTTGCACCTTTGCAGAGGCATTTGGTGATATTGGTTTATTTCCTCTGATTAGATCTAACAAAGGCTTGTGGACTGAAGCAGTTGTAAAATGTTGGCCATTAAATATACTGATGGATCTTTTTGGCTGCATAGATGACAGCCAAGCTTTCCTTGTCTATTTGGGAGTATTTCCTCTCCATGATAGACAATGTTTTTAAAGCGAAGGCAATGTGCCTTTCTGCACCAAAACACACTGAGTTGGACTTCATCAACTGCACATTTAACCACTTGGAGTGTGCAGGCTTATGGTATAAGAAACATGTGATCCATATATAGCCCAGCAAAATCTACATGTAATTCACCCAGGGTAACCCTGGCCACTCCCATGGATACAAATTCACCGGTGGTGGTAAAGCCTGTTGAGCTTCACAACTAGGTCATTGACCAACCATCCTTTCTACTTCCTTGTCGATGCTTAGTCATCCACATATCTCCTGGCTAAGGCCTTCATTGTGTTTTACCCTGGATGAGAGACATGTAATTTTTGTAACGGAAATCATCTTCCTGGGGTAGGACAGTTTCTCTCATCCCCATGCAATAACACCATGTCTTCACAGTTATTTCTGACCATCTTTTTAACAACTTTAATTTTTCATATTAATGCCCCTGCATGAACATTTATACTTTTGCCAATATAAGGTCTCTTTCTATCCACAACTTTGTGTGCTTTGCCAAAATTGGCAAGACGTCTACCATGTTGAACCAGTATAATCTCCCTAAGACCATAAGACATAGGAGCAGAACTAGGTCACTCAGCCCATTGATTCTGTTCCGCCATTAATCATGGCCATGTTTTTTTTCTCATCCCCATTCTCCTGCCCTTTCCCCATAACTCCTGATCTCCTTATTAATCAACAACCTATCTATCTCTGTCTTAAAGACACTGAATGGCTTCTTGCAGCAAACTGTTCCACAGATTCACCATCTTCTGGTTGAAGACATTCCTCCACATCTGTTTTAAAGATCATCCTTTCAGTCTAAGGTTGTATTTCTGGTTCTAGTTTTTCCTATGAGTGGAAACATCCTCTCTAAATCCACTTTATCTAAGCCTTGTAGTATTCTGTAAGTTTCAATAAGATCCCCCCTCATTCTTCTAAACTCAAACACGTACAGGCCTAGAGTCCTCAACTGTTCCTCATACAACAAGCTCTTCATTCCAGAGATCATTCTTGTGACTCCTGTCTGGACCCTTTCCAAGACCACACATTGTGAGGAACCAATGGTGTTGCTGCTATTGTGGCAAAGGCAACTGGCTAAATGCAACTGCATTTAATGCTGATCTCTCATCCTGTATGTGGTACCTTGAGGTGTATGGGGTGTCAGGGAGGGTAGTACCTCTGGTGGGAGAACATGTTGTATCCTTTTCAGGGCGATTTGTCCAGCTTTTGTCCCCATCTGGCACTGGATTCTCACCTGTCGCTCCCAGTAGTTGTTTGCATGCGACAGTGGCCACACCCTGGGCAATGGCTTTGACAAGCTGGCTAAACCAGGTGAGGGTACTGATACATCTCAACCCTAGGTGAAATCGGGAGATGCCTATCCCAGCATGTGAAGACAGACTGTAGCTGATTGAGCAAACAAGACCAATGGAAGCTCCAACGGTCAAGAAAGTGGTCTCTGCAAGTGTCGTGGTATGCGAAGAGCAGGACAAGATACAGAAGACATCCTGGTCATCCACTGCACCTAGTCCCATCTCCAGCTGTCCTGACTCTTGTCTTGCCACTGGATCCAGATGGGAATTGGGAAGAGAGAGTGAGGCTGACACTGCACAACTCTCCCTCACTTTAATCCAAATCAAGCGCTAGTCTCGACAGCATCATCTTCATCATCATCATCCTATTCAATCTTTGAAGTCCTGTGGCAATGGGCAAGTAATGAAGCAGCAGGTGTGGATACATTGGGAGCTGTAGTCATGGATCGGCACACAGATTTAATTGTTGTATTCCGCTGACCGAAGCAGCCGTGAAACTCGGCATCTGCTTGGGTGACTGAGCAGTCCTCTTCAGGAACACACTGCTCACCTCCATAGAATGAGGAAGGGTCTAGAAAAGTTGCCCTAAACATTGCCTGCTTTAATACACCCTGGCCAGTTTACCATGGCTGGCAGGGATCCCATCTTGCAGTCGAACAAACAAAATAAAACACAAGGTGACTCCGCTCACCACTGGCACTTGGAATGTGCGCATGCTTTTGGACAACCCTACAGCAGACAGACTAGAGAAAAGAACAGCCTTCGTTTCCAGAGAGCTTGCAAGATCGAATATTGACATTGCAGCCCTGAGTGAAACTCATCTTGCCAATGTAAGTCAGTTGACTAAAACTGGAGATGGATACACTTTTCTCTGGAGCGGTCATGGCGGCGATGAGTGTCGTGGTGCTGGAGTTGGATTCACCGCAGGAATCATCTTGTTCAGAAACTTGCTAGTCTACCCAAGGTATGAATAACATTACAGCTTCCGCTACAGAACAGAAGTCAGCCTGATCAGTGCCTATGCCCCTACAATGAATAAGCCAGACAAGATGAAAGACAAGTTCTACAAAGAGCTAGATGCCCTACTATCAGCAGTGTGCAGTATCTGCAAACTGATCTTGCTTGGCGATTTCAATGCAAGCGTAGGGTGTGACTCTGTGATCTGGCAGGGAGGCATTGGGAGGCATGGAGTGGGCAAGTGTAACAGTAATGGTCTATTCTTAATGAAGACACAATCTCCTGATCACTAACACAACTTTTCAGCTGCCTACTCATAACAAGACCTTCTGGATGCGCCCCTGCTCTAAGCATTAGCATCTTATTGACTATGTCACTGTCAGAAAAAAAACAGGCAGGATGTCAGAATGACCAAGGTCATGTGTGGTGCTGACTGCTGGACAGATTACAGGCTCATTGTCTCCAAAGTGAGACTCTGCATCAGACTAAAGAGGCAACCACAGGAAGCAAGGTTATGAAAAGAATCAATGTGGCCAAGCTAAAGAACCCCAGCATAGGTTCAGTACCGGCTGAAGACTTAGAAATCAGGCTTGCTGACCTACACCTCGCAGGCAACACTGAGGACAACTGGGACGCTTCAGGGATGCTACCCATTCATCCGCACTGAAGATACTCGGGCCCTCTACCTGCCATCAGCATGACTGGTTCGATGAGAATGATGAGGAGATATAGGCGCTACTTGTTCTTCATTGTGTCTGTCAGAACGACCCATCATCAGCTGCCAAAAAAAAATGCTTTTACCAGTGCTCATAGGACAGTCTAGAATAAACTGCATAAAATGCAGGATGCCTGGCTGAGTGTCAAGACAGATGAAATACAGGGATACACTGACAAAAATGACTTGAAGCAGTTCTATAAGCCTCAACATTCTCGATGGACCTCAATCTCTTGGGAGCTCCCCCTTCTGAGTACAGATGGTACAACTCTCATTGCAGAGACAGCTCAGATACTGCAGAGATGGGCTGAACACTTTGAAGCTGTCCTCAACCGGCCGTCATCTATTAACAATGAAGCAATAGTCAGAATTCTCCAAGTCAATATCAACAGTGCCTATTGCAGCGGTAGGTGAACTGTTTGGACCCAGGTAATCTGAGCGGCCAGAATTGATTTGTGCCATGACTGTGAAGCTCTTCATAATGATGGATGTTAAAGCCACCAGACGATAGTCATTAAGACATGCTGCCTGGTTTTTCTTTAGTACCAGGACCATAGTCATCTTCTTGAAGCAGATAGGGACCTCAGATTGTTGTAAAGAGAGGTTGAAGGTGTCTGTAAATATCCCCACCTGCAGGTTCACGTAGGATCTGATTGCTCATCCAGGTACCCTGCCTGGACCAGTTGCTTTCTGTGGGTTAGCTTTCAAGAAGCTTGCTCTGACTTCTGCAATGATGATCTTGGACACAGGTCCATCCAAGGTTTCTAGGGTGAAGGGCATGTCCTCGTTGACCTCTTACTCAAAATGGGCATGTAATGCATTGAGCTCATCAGGGAGGAGTGCATTAGTGCCAATAATACTATGTGCCTTCATCTTATAGCCTGTTATGTCTTGTCATGGTTAGTGGGAGCCTATGTGGCTAGCCTGGATCTCTAGTTTGGTCTGGTATTGTCTTTTGGCATCTTTGATAGATCGCAGTAGATCATATCTGGCTTTCTTGTATAGGTCAGGGTCACCTGACTTGAACGCCTCAGATCTGGACTTCAGTAAGAAGTGGATGTCCCTGTTCATTCATGGTTTCTGAAAAGGGCTTGATGGTTGGAGAGTCAGTACAGATGCAGTGGACTGAATAGCCTTCTTCTGCCCTCTAGGATTCTATGATTGTCTGTGAATAACCCTGCCGGTCTATCTGGGAAAAAGGTATTTTCTGTACGTTGCCTTTGGAGCTCCAGCAACAGAGACATTTACAAGACCAGAGACTCATCATCTGACTGCGACTCAGCAGATTCCTGGTTGGGGGTGAGGGGGGTGGGGGTGGGGGTCAGGGAGTGTGGTGGTGGTGGAGATTCTCCCAAGTCCATCCTCCCCCCCATCCTCCACCACCCCTCTCCCTCCAACCAGAGATCCATCTGAACCTGCCCCCTTCCTCCAGCAAACACCAGTAGAAGGCCAGGAGGGTGCTGCAGGCTGTCCAACGAGTGCAGCAAGAAGTCTCACAACACCAATCCAATAAGACTATGGTTTTATACACTTTGAGCTTGATCTGTGTCCTGATATTGTGGTTGCTCCATACTCATTTGTAAAATGTGCCAAAGGCTTAGGTTTTGAAAGCCACATCCTTGTATATGGGGGCATCAAAAGAGATGAGGCTCCCCAAGTTTGCAAATTGTTTGACGACATTCAACTTGGTTCCCTTGATGACAATATTTGATGGTCCATAATTTTCTTGTGGTGTAGCTTGCGGTATGAAGAAGGTAATTAGAGATGGGCAATAAATTCTGCCCTAGCCAGCAATGCCCATACCTTATGAACAAATACATTTTAAAAAGGAGCAGAGAGAGAAATGCAACATGTCAAGCAGAGTGACATGAGCCAGAAGCCAGAAGAGGCACAGAGAATTAATATAAAGAAGATGAGCACTTGACTATTTCAATCTACTGCTGGCCAAGCCTAGAGGTAATGAGATGTAGAGGAGGGTTCCAGCAGCAATTAAGTTGAGGGAAGAGTGGGATCAAGTGATTTTACAGAGGTGGAAATGGAAGTCTTGATGGTATAAAATGGGATTAGATCTTCATCTAATGTAACACTAATATGATGAACAGTCTGGCTTTGCATATGACAGGAAGAGAAGCTATTGCAGCTGAGTAGCTGGCTACAACTGAATAGCTAATAATAGAATAAGGTGAATGAAATACCATCTAGCTGAAAGTTAATAGAGACATGATAAAAGATGGTGAGATCAATTGTGTCAGAGGCCGCAGACAGGAAAAGATGAGAGTGTTTACCATGGTCACAGTCACATGATATAATTTGTAACTTTGAGAACCATTTCAGTACTAAGGAGAGACAGAACCCGAACTAGTAGGATTAAAGCATGGAATCCCAGGAAAGAAGGGCATGAATTTGAGAGCATATTAATGGATTCTCAATATTAAATGTGTGTTGGAGATGCAGGAGATGTGTTTGAGGTCATCTAAAGATGATTTGAAAGGAGGCTGTAGCTAACATGGAAGCGGGGTCGGGGGGAATATGTCAAGGAGGAAAGCAAACTGATCAGCAATTGAGTGGTAATAAGGTCAAGAGAGAATGAGAGGTGGGCCTTCTTGATAAGATGAGCTTAGAGATGACATGCAGAGGTGGGAAAACTAGAGAAAGATGCCAGTTCAGGGCTAGGGCTGGGAAAGCTTTTGTTAAAGTTTGATCTGATGGACTAGGAAGAGTGGGAAGCATCAGAATCATAGAACATAGAACATTACAGCGCAGAACAGGCCCTTCGGCCTTCGATGTTGCGCCGACCAATTAGGAAAAAGCAATGACCCTCTACCTAAACCATTCCCTTTTCATCCATAAACCTATCTACTAACCTCTTAAACGCCACCAAACTTGGCGCATCTACAACTGCATTGCAGGGCATTCCATACCCTTACCCACCTCTTTTTCTGGTAAAGACCCTCTCCGATATCCGTCTTCCTATAACCACACCATTATAAAGCTATGTCCCTTCGTGCTAGCTTTTCTCATCCTAGGAAAAAGGCTATCACTGTCTACCCTATCTAAACCTCTAATCATCTTATATGTTTCAATAAGGTTCCTCTTAGCTGCCTTCTTTCTAACGAAAACAACTTCAAATCCCTCAGCCTCTCCTCATAAGACCTGCCCTCCATACCAGGCAACATCCTGGTAAACCTCCTCTGTACCCTCTCCAATGCCTCCACATCCTTTTTATAATGCGGGGACCAGAACTGTACACATTACTCCAAGTGCGGCCACACTAGAGTTTTGTACAGTTGCAACATGACGTTGCGGCTCCGAAATTCAATCCCCCTACTAATAAAAG